>JAKROA010000010.1:0-1396250 GCA_023375655.1 Taenia crassiceps
CCCACCCCCCAACAACCCCTCACAGTGTTAAAGGTAGGGAAGGAGTTGCACAACCTACCATTGTGTTGAAGCGGTCCATACAACCGCGGAAAGGCGCCATCGTTGTCGTGCCATGGCGGAGGTACGCGCTTAGAGCAGTAGAGTGAACTACGCAGGAATGTTGTACACACAGCCAGCATCTTCTCAACTAGCACACAGCTCAACCACGAGGGAAGTATGCTCGCCTAGCAGGCACAATGATGGTTGGGTGCGTCTGCATTGCCCATTAGCTGCTGTTTGGTAACGTCCATGGAAGGTGTGAGGTCAGAGCATGAGGGGTTGTTGGGGGTGGGGGTTGGAGGCAGGGGGATCCAGGAGGGAGTGAGTGTGTAATGTAAGTGGCAGGAAAGGAGACGGGGAGGGAGGAGGGAGGAGGGAGGAGGGAGGAGGGAGGAGGGAGGAGGGAGGAGGGAGGAGAAAGTGGAATACGGTTCGGTGGTGTAGTGGTTATCACGTCCGCCTCACACGCGGAAGGACCCCAGTTCGAGCCTGGGTCGAACCAGTTGCTACACTTTTCTCACCTCCCTACATGAGGTCTTTCGGTGCCCTTCTCCCTACATGCATTCAATGCACCCAGCATCAGCTGCAATGGCGTGCGAGGGGCTGTGACGGAGGCTGTGCGTGTGGACTGGGAGGAGTGCTTTGAGGTGCGTCACCCACATACACATTATGGTGGTGAATGCGGCAGTGGTAGAAGCAGTAGGAGGAGGAGGAGGAGGTTGATGCTATAGAAGTCACGGGGTTATAGGTGCTTGCGTGTGTGTGTGTGTGTGTGTGTGTGTGTTGGGAAGGAAAGGAAGAGAGGGAAGGAGGTGAGCAGAGAGGGGGTAGAGAGGAGGAGCGAGACATAGGCTGTCTCCGCGATAGTATAGTGGTGAGTATCTCCGCCTGTCACGTGGAAGACCCGGGTTCAATTCCCGGTCGCGGAGCGTGCCTTATGTCTCTCTCGCTGTTGTGGCCAGCACTAGTGCCCTATGCTCTATTCGGCGGAGAGTGGCGCGAGTTTGGCTTCGCCTTCACGCCCATCTACTCCTTCCGTCAGCGTGGATACGGCAGTAGCAGAGGTAGGCCGAGGTAAAGTAGAGTAGAGTAAAGTAATGTAAGGAAGGGAAGGGAAAGGAAAGCGTTGCTACTGCCACCTACCCCAACAGGAGGGCAAAGGTGACTGAATGGCCCCGCCCAGTTTCGAACTGGGGACCTTCTGCGTGTTAGGCAGACGTGATAACCACTACACCACGGAACCGCGACCTCCTCCTCACCTCCCCACTACTGCCCTCTGCCCTTGCGCCTCATCACCATTGATTCAAGTGTGCCACGATCATGAAGTAGAGGGCGCAAGAAGTGCCCTAACACCTGATGGCAGTGGTTAGGGAATGGGGTTGGAGTTGGAGCATCACCACTAGTCTTCTTGATACACGTCGATAATGCAAGGGGTGGTGGGGGATGATGTGTACAATGCAGAGTGTGAGTGTAAGTGAGTTAGGTGTTAGTAAGTTACTTAGTTAGGTAGTTTGTTTGCACGAAAGAGGTGGGTGGAGGGGTCGGCCGGGTGTGGAGACGAGCGGTGTGCCCGGTTAGCTCAGTCGGTAGAGCACGAGACTCTTAATCTCGGGGTCGTGGGTTCGAGCCCCACATCGGGCGTAGTTGGCGTGTGTGTCAGTGCACCCTCCTCTTCTCACCAGTCCTCTCTCTCTCCTCACCCTTCTCCTCACCTGCCCTCGTACACTGAGCTCTCAACCTCCACTGCAGCACAGCACGGCATGCACTTGTCGGCACCAACTCTGCCTCCTTCCTCCTTCCTTCCTCCTCCCTTCACCGACAGAGCTGGTGAAGGGCATTGTGATGACAAAAAGGGCTGTCAGACGGGGGGGCTACCTAGGGCAGCAACATAAGCCAGCATTATTGTACTCCTCACAGTGTTAAAGGTAGGGAAGGAGTTGCACAACCTACCATTGTGTTGAAGCGGTCCATACAACCGCGGAAAGGCGCCATCGTTGTCGTGCCATGGCGGAGGTACGCGCTTAGAGCAGTAGAGTGAACTACGCAGGAATGTTGTACACACAGCCAGCATCTTCTCAACTAGCACACAGCTCAACCACGAGGGAAGTATGCTCGCCTAGCAGGCACAATGATGGTTGGGTGCGTCTGCATTGCCCATTAGCTGCTGTTTGGTAACGTCCATGGAAGGTGTGAGGTCAGAGCATGAGGGGTTGTTGGGGGGTGGGGGGTTGGAGGCAGGGGGGATCCAGGAGGGAGTGAGTGTGTAATGTAAGTGGCAGGAAAGGAGACGGGGAGGGAGGAGGGAGGAGGGAGGAGGGAGGAGGGAGGAGGGAGGAGGGAGGAGAAAGTGGAATACGGTTCGGTGGTGTAGTGGTTATCACGTCCGCCTCACACGCGGAAGGACCCCAGTTCGAGCCTGGGTCGAACCAGTTGCTACACTTTTCTCACCTCCCTACATGAGGTCTTTCGGTGCCCTTCTCCCCTACATGCATTCAATGCACCCAGCATCAGCTGCAATGGCGTGCGAGGGGCTGTGACGGAGGCTGTGCGTGTGGACTGGGAGGAGTGCTTTGAGGTGCGTCACCCACATACACATTATGGTGGTGAATGCGGCAGTGGTAGAAGCAGTAGGAGGAGGAGGAGGAGGTTGATGCTATAGAAGTCACGGGGTTATAGGTGCTTGCGTGTGTGTGTGTGTGTGTGTGTGTGTTGGGAAGGAAAGGAAGAGAGGGAAGGAGGTGAGCAGAGAGGGGGTAGAGAGGAGGAGCGAGACATAGGCTGTCTCCGCGATAGTATAGTGGTGAGTATCTCCGCCTGTCACGTGGAAGACCCGGGTTCAATTCCCGGTCGCGGAGCGTGCCTTATGTCTCTCTCGCTGTTGTGGCCAGCACTAGTGCCCTATGCTCTATTCGGCGGAGAGTGGCGCGAGTTTGGCTTCGCCTTCACGCCCATCTACTCCTTCCGTCAGCGTGGATACGGCAGTAGCAGAGGTAGGCCGAGGTAAAGTAGAGTAGAGTAAAGTAATGTAAGGAAGGGAAGGGAAAGGAAAGCGTTGCTACTGCCACCTACCCCAACAGGAGGGCAAAGGTGACTGAATGGCTCCGCCCAGTTTCGAACTGGGGACCTTCTGCGTGTTAGGCAGACGTGATAACCACTACACCACGGAACCGCGACCTCCTCCTCACCTCCCCACTACCGCCCTCTGCCCTTGCGCCTCATCACCATTGATTCAAGTGTGCCACGATCATGAAGTAGAGGGCGTAAGAAGTGCCCTAACACCTGATGGCAGTGGTTAGGGAATGGGGTTGAGTTGGAGCATCACCACTAGTCTTCTTGATACACGTCGATAATGCAAGGGGTGGTGGGGGGATGATGTGTACAATGCAGAGTGTGAGTGTAAGTGAGTTAGGTGTTAGTAAGTTACTTAGTTAGGTAGTTTGTTTGCACGAAAGAGGTGGGTGGAGGGGTCGGCCGGGTGTGGAGACGAGCGGTGTGCCCGGTTAGCTCAGTCGGTAGAGCACGAGACTCTTAATCTCGGGGTCGTGGGTTCGAGCCCCACATCGGGCGTAGTTGGCGTGTGTGTCAGTGCACCCTCCTCTTCTCACCAGTCTTCCCTCTCCTCCTCACCCTTCTCCTCACCTGCCCTCGTACACTGAGCTCTCAACCTCCACTGCAGCACAGCACGGCATGCACTTGTCGGCACCAACTCTGCCTCCTTCCTCCTTCCTTCCTCCTCCCTTCACCGACAGAGCTGGTGAAGGGCATTGTGATGACAAAAAGGGCTGTCAGACGGGGGGGCTACCTAGGGCAGCAACATAAGCCAGCATTATTGTACTCCTCACAGTGTTAAAGGTAGGGAAGGAGTTGCACAACCTACCATTGTGTTGAAGCGGTCCATACAACCGCGGAAAGGCGCCATCGTTGTCGTGCCATGGCGGAGGTACGCGCTTAGAGCAGTAGAGTGAACTACGCAGGAATGTTGTACACACAGCCAGCATCTTCTCAACTAGCACACAGCTCAACCACGAGGAAGTATGCTCGCCTAGCAGGCACAATGATGGTTGGGTGCGTCTGCATTGCCCATTAGCTGCTGTTTGGTAACGTCCATGGAAGGTGTGAGGTCAGAGCATGAGGGGTTGTTGGGGGGTGGGGGGTTGGAGGCAGGGGGGATCCAGGAGGGAGTGAGTGTGTAATGTAAGTGGCAGGAAAGGAGACGGGGAGGGAGGAGGGAGGAGGGAGGAGGGAGGAGGGAGGAGGGAGGAGGGAGGAGAAAGTGGAATACGGTTCGGTGGTGTAGTGGTTATCACGTCCGCCTCACACGCGGAAGGACCCCAGTTCGAGCCTGGGTCGAACCAGTTGCTACACTTTTCTCACCTCCCTACATGAGGTCTTTCGGTGCCCTTCTCCCCTACATGCATTCAATGCACCCAGCATCAGCTGCAATGGCGTGCGAGGGGCTGTGACGGAGGCTGTGCGTGTGGACTGGGAGGAGTGCTTTGAGGTGCGTCACCCACATACACATTATGGTGGTGAATGCGGCAGTGGTAGAAGCAGTAGGAGGAGGAGGAGGAGGTTGATGCTATAGAAGTCACGGGGTTATAGGTGCTTGTGTGTGTGTGTGTGTGTGTGTGTGTGTTGGGAAGGAAAGGAAGAGAGGGAAGGAGGTGAGCAGAGAGGGGTAGAGAGGAGGAGCGAGACATAGGCTGTCTCCGCGATAGTATAGTGGTGAGTATCTCCGCCTGTCACGTGGAAGACCCGGGTTCAATTCCCGGTCGCGGAGCGTGCCTTATGTCTCTCTCGCTGTTGTGGCCAGCACTAGTGCCCTATGCTCTATTCGGCGGAGAGTGGCGCGAGTTTGGCTTCGCCTTCACGCCCATCTACTCCTTCCGTCAGCGTGGATACGGCAGTAGCAGAGGTAGGCCGAGGTAAAGTAGAGTAGAGTAAAGTAATGTAAGGAAGGGAAGGGAAAGGAAAGCGTTGCTACTGCCACCTACCCCAACAGGAGGGCAAAGGTGACTGAATGGCTCCGCCCAGTTTCGAACTGGGGACCTTCTGCGTGTTAGGCAGACGTGATAACCACTACACCACGGAACCGCGACCTCCTCCTCACCTCCCCACTACCGCCCTCTGCCCTTGCGCCTCATCACCATTGATTCAAGTGTGCCACGATCATGAAGTAGAGGGCGTGAAGAAGTGCCCTAACACCTGATGGCAGTGGTTAGGGAATGGGGTTGGAGTTGGAGCATCACCACTAGTCTTCTTGATACACGTCGATAATGCAAGGGGTGGTGGGGGATGATGTGTACAATGCAGAGTGTGAGTGTAAGTGAGTTAGGTGTTAGTAAGTTACTTAGTTAGGTAGTTTGTTTGCACGAAAGAGGTGGGTGGAGGGGTCGGCCGGGTGTGGAGACGAGCGGTGTGCCCGGTTAGCTCAGTCGGTAGAGCACGAGACTCTTAATCTCGGGGTCGTGGGTTCGAGCCCCACATCGGGCGTAGTTGGCGTGTGTGTCAGTGCACCCTCCTCTTCTCACCAGTCTTCCCTCTCCTCCTCACCCTTCTCCTCACCTGCCCTCGTACACTGAGCTCTCAACCTCCACTGCAGCACAGCACGGCATGCACTTGTCGGCACCAACTCTGCCTCCTTCCTCCTTCCTTCTCCTCCCTTCACCGACAGAGCTGGTGAAGGGCATTGTGATGACAAAAAGGGCTGTCAGACGGGGGGCTACCTAGGGCAGCAACATAAGCCAGCATTATTGTACTCCTCACAGTGTTAAAGGTAGGGAAGGAGTTGCACAACCTACCATTGTGTTGAAGCGGTCCATACAACCGCGGAAAGGCGCCATCGTTGTCGTGCCATGGCGGAGGTACGCGCTTAGAGCAGTAGAGTGAACTACGCAGGAATGTTGTACACACAGCCAGCATCTTCTCAACTAGCACACAGCTCAACCACGAGGGAAGTATGCTCGCCTAGCAGGCACAATGATGGTTGGGTGCGTCTGCATTGCCCATTAGCTGCTGTTTGGTAACGTCCATGGAAGGTGTGAGGTCAGAGCATGAGGGGTTGTTGGGGGTGGGGGTTGGAGGCAGGGGGATCCAGGAGGGAGTGAGTGTGTAATGTAAGTGGCAGGAAAGGAGACGGGGAGGGAGGAGGGAGGAGGGAGGAGGGAGGAGGGAGGAGGGAGGAGGGAGGAGAAAGTGGAATACGGTTCGGTGGTGTAGTGGTTATCACGTCCGCCTCACACGCGGAAGGACCCCAGTTCGAGCCTGGGTCGAACCAGTTGCTACACTTTTCTCACCTCCCTACATGAGGTCTTTCGGTGCCCTTCTCCCCTACATGCATTCAATGCACCCAGCATCAGCTGCAATGGCGTGCGAGGGGCTGTGACGGAGGCTGTGCGTGTGGACTGGGAGGAGTGCTTTGAGGTGCGTCACCCACATACACATTATGGTGGTGAATGCGGCAGTGGTAGAAGCAGTAGGAGGAGGAGGAGGAGGTTGATGCTATAGAAGTCACGGGGTTATAGGTGCTTGCGTGTGTGTGTGTGTGTGTGTGTGTGTTGGGAAGGAAAGGAAGAGAGGGAAGGAGGTGAGCAGAGAGGGGGTAGAGAGGAGGAGCGAGACATAGGCTGTCTCCGCGATAGTATAGTGGTGAGTATCTCCGCCTGTCACGTGGAAGACCCGGGTTCAATTCCCGGTCGCGGAGCGTGCCTTATGTCTCTCTCGCTGTTGTGGCCAGCACTAGTGCCCTATGCTCTATTCGGCGGAGAGTGGCGCGAGTTTGGCTTCGCCTTCACGCCCATCTACTCCTTCCGTCAGCGTGGATACGGCAGTAGCAGAGGTAGGCCGAGGTAAAGTAGAGTAGAGTAAAGTAATGTAAGGAAGGGAAGGGAAAGGAAAGCGTTGCTACTGCCACCTACCCCAACAGGAGGGCAAAGGTGACTGAATGGCTCCGCCCAGTTTCGAACTGGGGACCTTCTGCGTGTTAGGCAGACGTGATAACCACTACACCACGGAACCGCGACCTCCTCCTCACCTCCCCACTACCGCCCCCTGCCCTTGCGCCTCATCACCATTGATTCAAGTGTGCCACGATCATGAAGTAGAGGGCGCAAGAAGTGCCCTAACACCTGATGGCAGTGGTTAGGGAATGGGGTTGGAGTTGGAGCATCACCACTAGTCTTCTTGATACACGTCGATAATGCAAGGGGTGGTGGGGGGATGATGTGTACAATGCAGAGTGTGAGTGTAAGTGAGTTAGGTGTTAGTAAGTTACTTAGTTAGGTAGTTTGTTTGCACGAAAGAGGTGGGTGGAGGGGTCGGCCGGGTGTGGAGACGAGCGGTGTGCCCGGTTAGCTCAGTCGGTAGAGCACGAGACTCTTAATCTCGGGGTCGTGGGTTCGAGCCCCACATCGGGCGTAGTTGGCGTGTGTGTCAGTGCACCCTCCTCTTCTCACCAGTCTTCCCTCTCCTCCTCACCCTTCTCCTCACCTGCCCTCGTACACTGAGCTCTCAACCTCCACTGCAGCACAGCACGGCATGCACTTGTCGGCACCAACTCTGCCTCCTTCCTCCTTCCTTCCTCCTCCCTTCACCGACAGAGCTGGTGAAGGGCATTGTGATGACAAAAAGGGCTGTCAGACGGGGGCTACCTAGGGCAGCAACATAAGCCAGCATTATTGTACTCCTCACAGTGTTAAAGGTAGGGAAGGAGTTGCACAACCTACCATTGTGTTGAAGCGGTCCATACAACCGCGGAAAGGCGCCATCGTTGTCGTGCCATGGCGGAGGTACGCGCTTAGAGCAGTAGAGTGAACTACGCAGGAATGTTGTACACACAGCCAGCATCTTCTCAACTAGCACACAGCTCAACCACGAGGGAAGTATGCTCGCCTAGCAGGCACAATGATGGTTGGGTGCGTCTGCATTGCCCATTAGCTGCTGTTTGGTAACGTCCATGGAAGGTGTGAGGTCAGAGCATGAGGGGTTGTTGGGGGTGGGGGTTGGAGGCAGGGGGATCCAGGAGGGAGTGAGTGTGTAATGTAAGTGGCAGGAAAGGAGACGGGGAGGGAGGAGGGAGGAGGGAGGAGGGAGGAGGGAGGAGGGAGGAGAAAGTGGAATACGGTTCGGTGGTGTAGTGGTTATCACGTCCGCCTCACACGCGGAAGGACCCCAGTTCGAGCCTGGGTCGAACCAGTTGCTACACTTTTCTCACCTCCCTACATGAGGTCTTTCGGTGCCCTTCTCCCCCTACATGCATTCAATGCACCCAGCATCAGCTGCAATGGCGTGCGAGGGGCTGTGACGGAGGCTGTGCGTGTGGACTGGGAGGAGTGCTTTGAGGTGCGTCACCCACATACACATTATGGTGGTGAATGCGGCAGTGGTAGAAGCAGTAGGAGGAGGAGGAGGAGGTTGATGCTATAGAAGTCACGGGGTTATAGGTGCTTGCGTGTGTGTGTGTGTGTGTGTGTGTGTTGGGAAGGAAAGGAAGAGAGGGAAGGAGGTGAGCAGAGAGGGGGTAGAGAGGAGGAGCGAGACATAGGCTGTCTCCGCGATAGTATAGTGGTGAGTATCTCCGCCTGTCACGTGGAAGACCCGGGTTCAATTCCCGGTCGCGGAGCGTGCCTTATGTCTCTCTCGCTGTTGTGGCCAGCACTAGTGCCCTATGCTCTATTCGGCGGAGAGTGGCGCGAGTTTGGCTTCGCCTTCACGCCCATCTACTCCTTCCGTCAGCGTGGATACGGCAGTAGCAGAGGTAGGCCGAGGTAAAGTAGAGTAGAGTAAAGTAATGTAAGGAAGGGAAGGGAAAGGAAAGCGTTGCTACTGCCACCTACCCCAACAGGAGGGCAAAGGTGACTGAATGGCTCCGCCCAGTTTCGAACTGGGGACCTTCTGCGTGTTAGGCAGACGTGATAACCACTACACCACGGAACCGCGACCTCCTCCTCACCTCCCCACTACCGCCCCCTGCCCTTGCGCCTCATCACCATTGATTCAAGTGTGCCACGATCATGAAGTAGAGGGCGCAAGAAGTGCCCTAACACCTGATGGCAGTGGTTAGGGAATGGGGTTGAGTTGGAGCATCACCACTAGTCTTCTTGATACACGTCGATAATGCAAGGGGTGGTGGGGGGATGATGTGTACAATGCAGAGTGTGAGTGTAAGTGAGTTAGGTGTTAGTAAGTTACTTAGTTAGGTAGTTTGTTTGCACGAAAGAGGTGGGTGGAGGGGTCGGCCGGGTGTGGAGACGAGCGGTGTGCCCGGTTAGCTCAGTCGGTAGAGCACGAGACTCTTAATCTCGGGGTCGTGGGTTCGAGCCCCACATCGGGCGTAGTTGGCGTGTGTGTCAGTGCACCCTCCTCTTCTCACCAGTCTTCCCTCTCCTCCTCACCCTTCTCCTCACCTGCCCTCGTACACTGAGCTCTCAACCTCCACTGCAGCACAGCACGGCATGCACTTGTCGGCACCAACTCTGCCTCCTTCCTCCTTCCTTCCTCCTCCCTTCACCGACAGAGCTGGTGAAGGGCATTGTGATGACAAAAAGGGCTGTCAGACGGGGGGGCTACCTAGGGCAGCAACATAAGCCAGCATTATTGTACTCCTCACAGTGTTAAAGGTAGGGAAGGAGTTGCACAACCTACCATTGTGTTGAAGCGGTCCATACAACCGCGGAAAGGCGCCATCGTTGTCGTGCCATGGCGGAGGTACGCGCTTAGAGCAGTAGAGTGAACTACGCAGGAATGTTGTACACACAGCCAGCATCTTCTCAACTAGCACACAGCTCAACCACGAGGGAAGTATGCTCGCCTAGCAGGCACAATGATGGTTGGGTGCGTCTGCATTGCCCATTAGCTGCTGTTTGGTAACGTCCATGGAAGGTGTGAGGTCAGAGCATGAGGGGTTGTTGGGGGTGGGGGTTGGAGGCAGGGGGATCCAGGAGGGAGTGAGTGTGTAATGTAAGTGGCAGGAAAGGAGACGGGGAGGGAGGAGGGAGGAGGGAGGAGGGAGGAGGAGGGAGGAGGGAGGAGGGAGGAGAAAGTGGAATACGGTTCGGTGGTGTAGTGGTTATCACGTCCGCCTCACACGCGGAAGGACCCCAGTTCGAGCCTGGGTCGAACCAGTTGCTACACTTTTCTCACCTCCCTACATGAGGTCTTTCGGTGCCCTTCTCCCCCTACATGCATTCAATGCACCCAGCATCAGCTGCAATGGCGTGCGAGGGGCTGTGACGGAGGCTGTGCGTGTGGACTGGGAGGAGTGCTTTGAGGTGCGTCACCCACATACACATTATGGTGGTGAATGCGGCAGTGGTAGAAGCAGTAGGAGGAGGAGGAGGAGGTTGATGCTATAGAAGTCACGGGGTTATAGGTGCTTGCGTGTGTGTGTGTGTGTGTGTGTGTGTTGGGAAGGAAAGGAAGAGAGGGAAGGAGGTGAGCAGAGAGGGGGTAGAGAGGAGGAGCGAGACATAGGCTGTCTCCGCGATAGTATAGTGGTGAGTATCTCCGCCTGTCACGTGGAAGACCCGGGTTCAATTCCCGGTCGCGGAGCGTGCCTTATGTCTCTCTCGCTGTTGTGGCCAGCACTAGTGCCCTATGCTCTATTCGGCGGAGAGTGGCGCGAGTTTGGCTTCGCCTTCACGCCCATCTACTCCTTCCGTCAGCGTGGATACGGCAGTAGCAGAGGTAGGCCGAGGTAAAGTAGAGTAGAGTAAAGTAATGTAAGGAAGGGAAGGGAAAGGAAAGCGTTGCTACTGCCACCTACCCCAACAGGAGGGCAAAGGTGACTGAATGGCTCCGCCCAGTTTCGAACTGGGGACCTTCTGCGTGTTAGGCAGACGTGATAACCACTACACCACGGAACCGCGACCTCCTCCTCACCTCCCCACTACCGCCCCCTGCCCTTGCGCCTCATCACCATTGATTCAAGTGTGCCACGATCATGAAGTAGAGGGCGCAAGAAGTGCCCTAACACCTGATGGCAGTGGTTAGGGAATGGGGTTGGAGTTGGAGCATCACCACTAGTCTTCTTGATACACGTCGATAATGCAAGGGGTGGTGGGGGATGATGTGTACAATGCAGAGTGTGAGTGTAAGTGAGTTAGGTGTTAGTAAGTTACTTAGTTAGGTAGTTTGTTTGCACGAAAGAGGTGGGTGGAGGGGTCGGCCGGGTGTGGAGACGAGCGGTGTGCCCGGTTAGCTCAGTCGGTAGAGCACGAGACTCTTAATCTCGGGGTCGTGGGTTCGAGCCCCACATCGGGCGTAGTTGGCGTGTGTGTCAGTGCACCCTCCTCTTCTCACCAGTCTTCCCTCTCCTCCTCACCCTTCTCCTCACCTGCCCTCGTACACTGAGCTCTCAACCTCCACTGCAGCACAGCACGGCATGCACTTGTCGGCACCAACTCTGCCTCCTTCCTCCTTCCTTCCTCCTCCCTTCACCGACAGAGCTGGTGAAGGGCATTGTGATGACAAAAAGGGCTGTCAGACGGGGGGGCTACCTAGGGCAGCAACATAAGCCAGCATTATTGTACTCCTCACAGTGTTAAAGGTAGGGAAGGAGTTGCACAACCTACCATTGTGTTGAAGCGGTCCATACAACCGCGGAAAGGCGCCATCGTTGTCGTGCCATGGCGGAGGTACGCGCTTAGAGCAGTAGAGTGAACTACGCAGGAATGTTGTACACACAGCCAGCATCTTCTCAACTAGCACACAGCTCAACCACGAGGGAAGTATGCTCGCCTAGCAGGCACAATGATGGTTGGGTGCGTCTGCATTGCCCATTAGCTGCTGTTTGGTAACGTCCATGGAAGGTGTGAGGTCAGAGCATGAGGGGTTGTTGGGGGGTGGGGGGTTGGAGGCAGGGGGGATCCAGGAGGGAGTGAGTGTGTAATGTAAGTGGCAGGAAAGGAGACGGGGAGGGAGGAGGGAGGAGGGAGGAGGAGGGAGGAGGGAGGAGGGAGGAGGGAGGAGGGAGGAGAAAGTGGAATACGGTTCGGTGGTGTAGTGGTTATCACGTCCGCCTCACACGCGGAAGGACCCCAGTTCGAGCCTGGGTCGAACCAGTTGCTACACTTTTCTCACCTCCCTACATGAGGTCTTTCGGTGCCCTTCTCCCCTACATGCATTCAATGCACCCAGCATCAGCTGCAATGGCGTGCGAGGGGCTGTGACGGAGGCTGTGCGTGTGGACTGGGAGGAGTGCTTTGAGGTGCGTCACCCACATACACATTATGGTGGTGAATGCGGCAGTGGTAGAAGCAGTAGGAGGAGGAGGAGGAGGAGGAGGAGGAGGAGGAGGAGGAGGAGGAGGAGGAGGTTGATGCTATAGAAGTCACGGGGTTATAGGTGCTTGCGTGTGTGTGTGTGTGTGTGTGTGTGTTGGGAAGGAAAGGAAGAGAGGGAAGGAGGTGAGCAGAGAGGGGTAGAGAGGAGGAGCGAGACATAGGCTGTCTCCGCGATAGTATAGTGGTGAGTATCTCCGCCTGTCACGTGGAAGACCCGGGTTCAATTCCCGGTCGCGGAGCGTGCCTTATGTCTCTCTCGCTGTTGTGGCCAGCACTAGTGCCCTATGCTCTATTCGGCGGAGAGTGGCGCGAGTTTGGCTTCGCCTTCACGCCCATCTACTCCTTCCATCAGCGTGGATACGGCAGTAGCAGAGGTAGGCCGAGGTAAAGTAGAGTAGAGTAAAGTAATGTAAGGAAGGGAAGGGAAAGGAAAGCGTTGCTACTGCCACCTACCCCAACAGGAGGGCAAAGGTGACTGAATGGCTCCGCCCAGTTTCGAACTGGGGACCTTCTGCGTGTTAGGCAGACGTGATAACCACTACACCACGGAACCGCGACCTCCTCCTCACCTCCCCACTACCGCCCCCTGCCCTTGCGCCTCATCACCATTGATTCAAGTGTGCCACGATCATGAAGTAGAGGGCGCAAGAAGTGCCCTAACACCTGATGGCAGTGGTTAGGGAATGGGGTTGGAGTTGGAGCATCACCACTAGTCTTCTTGATACACGTCGATAATGCAAGGGGTGGTGGGGGATGATGTGTACAATGCAGAGTGTGAGTGTAAGTGAGTTAGGTGTTAGTAAGTTACTTAGTTAGGTAGTTTGTTTGCACGAAAGAGGTGGGTGGAGGGGTCGGCCGGGTGTGGAGACGAGCGGTGTGCCCGGTTAGCTCAGTCGGTAGAGCACGAGACTCTTAATCTCGGGGTCGTGGTTTCGAGCCCCACATCGGGCGTAGTTGGCGTGTGTGTCAGTGCACCCTCCTCTTCTCACCAGTCTTCCCTCTCCTCCTCACCCTTCTCCTCACCTGCCCTCGTACACTGAGCTCTCAACCTCCACTGCAGCACAGCACGGCATGCACTTGTCGGCACCAACTCTGCCTCCTTCCTCCTTCCTTCCTCCTCCCTTCACCGACAGAGCTGGTGAAGGGCATTGTGATGACAAAAAGGGCTGTCAGACGGGGGGGCTACCTAGGGCAGCAACATAAGCCAGCATTATTGTACTCCTCACAGTGTTAAAGGTAGGGAAGGAGTTGCACAACCTACCATTGTGTTGAAGCGGTCCATACAACCGCGGAAAGGCGCCATCGTTGTCGTGCCATGGCGGAGGTACGCGCTTAGAGCAGTAGAGTGAACTACGCAGGAATGTTGTACACACAGCCAGCATCTTCTCAACTAGCACACAGCTCAACCACGAGGGAAGTATGCTCGCCTAGCAGGCACAATGATGGTTGGGTGCGTCTGCATTGCCCATTAGCTGCTGTTTGGTAACGTCCATGGAAGGTGTGAGGTCAGAGCATGAGGGGTTGTGGGGGGTGGGGGTTGGAGGCAGGGGGATCCAGGAGGGAGTGAGTGTGTAATGTAAGTGGCAGGAAAGGAGACGGGGAGGGAGGAGGGAGGAGGGAGGAGGGAGGAGGGAGGAGAAAGTGGAATACGGTTCGGTGGTGTAGTGGTTATCACGTCCGCCTCACACGCGGAAGGACCCCAGTTCGAGCCTGGGTCGAACCAGTAGCAACGCTTTCCTTTCCCTTCCCTTCCTTACATTACTTTACTCTACTCTACTTTACCTCGGCCTACCTCTGCTACTGCCGTATCCACGCTGACGGAAGGAGTAGATGGGCGTGAAGGCGAAGCCAAACTCGCGCCACTCTCCGCCGAATAGAGCATAGGGCACTAGTGCTGGCCACAACAGCGAGAGAGACATAAGGCACGCTCCGCGACCGGGAATTGAACCCGGGTCTTCCACGTGACAGGCGGAGATACTCACCACTATACTATCGCGGAGACAGCCTATGTCTCGCTCCTCCTCTCTACCCCCTCTCTGCTCACCTCCTTCCCTCTCTTCCTTTCCTTCCCAACACACACACACACACACACACACACGCAAGCACCTATAACCCCGTGACTTCTATAGCATCAACCTCCTCCTCCTCCTCCTCCTCCTCCTCCTCCTCCTCCTCCTCCTCCTACTGCTTCTACCACTGCCGCATTCACCACCATAATGTGTATGTGGGTGACGCACCTCAAAGCACTCCTCCCAGTCCACACGCACAGCCTCCGTCACAGCCCCTCGCACGCCATTGCAGCTGATGCTGGGTGCATTGAATGCATGTAGGGGGAGAAGGGCACCGAAAGACCTCATGTAGGGAGGTGAGAAAAGTGTAGCAACTGGTTCGACCCAGGCTCGAACTGGGGTCCTTCCGCGTGTGAGGCGGACGTGATAACCACTACACCACCGAACCGTATTCCACTTTCTCCTCCCCCTCCCTCCTCCCTCCTCCCTCCTCCCTCCTCCT
The DNA here is from genome assembly GCA_023375655.1 of Taenia crassiceps. Classification (NCBI taxonomy): domain Eukaryota; kingdom Metazoa; phylum Platyhelminthes; class Cestoda; order Cyclophyllidea; family Taeniidae; genus Taenia; species Taenia crassiceps. Next base: position 14,832 of record JAKROA010000010.1, read on the forward strand.
CCTCCTCCCTCCTCCCCTCCCCGTCTCCTTTCCTGCCACTTACATTACACACTCACTCCCTCCTGGATCCCCCTGCCTCCAACCCCCACCCCCCAACAACCCCTCATGCTCTGACCTCACACCTTCCATGGACGTTACCAAACAGCAGCTAATGGGCAATGCAGACGCACCCAACCATCATTGTGCCTGCTAGGCGAGCATACTTCCCTCGTGGTTGAGCTGTGTGCTAGTTGAGAAGATGCTGGCTGTGTGTACAACATTCCTGCGTAGTTCACTCTACTGCTCTAAGCGCGTACCTCCGCCATGGCACGACAACGATGGCGCCTTTCCGCGGTTGTATGGACCGCTTCAACACAATGGTAGGTTGTGCAACTCCTTCCCTACCTTTAACACTGTGAGGAGTACAATAATGCTGGCTTATGTTGCTGCCCTAGGTAGCCCCCCCGTCTGACAGCCCTTTTTGTCATCACAATGCCCTTCACCAGCTCTGTCGGTGAAGGGAGGAGGAAGGAAGGAGGAAGGAGGCAGAGTTGGTGCCGACAAGTGCATGCCGTGCTGTGCTGCAGTGGAGGTTGAGAGCTCAGTGTACGAGGGCAGGTGAGGAGAAGGGTGAGGAGGAGAGGGAAGACTGGTGAGAAGAGGAGGGTGCACTGACACACACGCCAACTACGCCCGATGTGGGGCTCGAACCCACGACCCCGAGACTAAGAGTCTCGTGCTCTACCGACTGAGCTAACCGGGCACACCGCTCGTCTCCACACCCGGCCGACCCCTCCACCCACCTCTTTCGTGCAAACAAACTACCTAACTAAGTAACTTACTAACACCTAACTCACTTACACTCACACTCTGCATTGTACACATCATCCCCCACCACCCCTTGCATTATCGACGTGTATCAAGAAGACTAGTGGTGATGCTCCAACTCCAACCCCATTCCCTAACCACTGCCATCAGGTGTTAGGGCACTTCTTGCGCCCTCTACTTCATGATCGTGGCACACTTGAATCAATGGTGATGAGGCGCAAGGGCAGGGGGCGGTAGTGGGGAGGTGAGGAGGAGGTCGCGGTTCCGTGGTGTAGTGGTTATCACGTCTGCCTAACACGCAGAAGGTCCCCAGTTCGGAACTGGGCGGAGCCATTCAGTCACCTTTGCCCTCCTGTTGGGGTAGGTGGCAGTAGCAACGCTTTCCTTTCCCTTCCCTTCCTTACATTACTTTACTCTACTCTACTTTACCTCGGCCTACCTCTGCTACTGCCGTATCCACGCTGACGGAAGGAGTAGATGGGCGTGAAGGCGAAGCCAAACTCGCGCCACTCTCCGCCGAATAGAGCATAGGGCACTAGTGCTGGCCACAACAGCGAGAGAGACATAAGGCACGCTCCGCGACCGGGAATTGAACCCGGGTCTTCCACGTGACAGGCGGAGATACTCACCACTATACTATCGCGGAGACAGCCTATGTCTCGCTCCTCCTCTCTACCCCCTCTCTGCTCACCTCCTTCCCTCTCTTCCTTTCCTTCCCAACACACACACACACACACACACACACGCAAGCACCTATAACCCCGTGACTTCTATAGCATCAACCTCCTCCTCCTCCTCCTCCTCCTCCTCCTCCTCCTCCTACTGCTTCTACCACTGCCGCATTCACCACCATAATGTGTATGTGGGTGACGCACCTCAAAGCACTCCTCCCAGTCCACACGCACAGCCTCCGTCACAGCCCCTCGCACGCCATTGCAGCTGATGCTGGGTGCATTGAATGCATGTAGGGGGAGAAGGGCACCGAAAGACCTCATGTAGGGAGGTGAGAAAAGTGTAGCAACTGGTTCGACCCAGGCTCGAACTGGGGTCCTTCCGCGTGTGAGGCGGACGTGATAACCACTACACCACCGAACCGTATTCCACTTTTCCTCCCTCCTCCCTCCTCCCTCCTCCCTCCTCCCTCCCCGTCTCCTTTCCTGCCACTTACATTACACACTCACTCCCTCCTGGATCCCCCTGCCTCCAACCCCCACCCCCCAACAACCCCTCATGCTCTGACCTCACACCTTCCATGGACGTTACCAAACAGCAGCTAATGGGCAATGCAGACGCACCCAACCATCATTGTGCCTGCTAGGCGAGCATACTTCCCTCGTGGTTGAGCTGTGTGCTAGTTGAGAAGATGCTGGCTGTGTGTACAACATTCCTGCGTAGTTCACTCTACTGCTCTAAGCGCGTACCTCCGCCATGGCACGACAACGATGGCGCCTTTCCGCGGTTGTATGGACCGCTTCAACACAATGGTAGGTTGTGCAACTCCTTCCCTACCTTTAACACTGTGAGGAGTACAATAATGCTGGCTTATGTTGCTGCCCTAGGTAGCCCCCCCGTCTGACAGCCCTTTTTGTCATCACAATGCCCTTCACCAGCCCTGTCGGTGAAGGGAGGAGGAAGGAAGGAGGAAGGAGGCAGAGTTGGTGCCGACAAGTGCATGCTGTGCAGTGCTGCAGTGGAGGCTGAGAGCTCAGTGTACGAGGGCAGGTGAGGAGAAAGGTGAGGAGGAGAGGGAAGACTGGTGAGAAGAGAATGGCTGTAACGTAAAACAGGAAGTATATTTTTTAAACGGAAAAAATAATAATTCGTGGAGAAACATATGCATCAGTTGAGGAATGCGTTGTTTTGTCTTTGTCCTCGTTTGGGTCCTCCGAAACCACGAGAACCGCGGAATGACTGACGGTGACCAAGCCCACTCCCAACTCTGATTCTTCCTGTTTGTCCGCCTCTTGGACCTCCTCGGCCTCCTGGCACGAATGAGAGATTTAGTTTTTTGCAAACAGTAGAGCTGATAGCGATTAAGTAGGAAAATTGGAATGCATTGAATGTAGTGGACGCATTTTTATGTATATAAATATGTTGTTGTAAAGGAAATGACGCAGATTATACATACGCCGTAGAGAAAATTATGTATGCGCTTACCGCGTCCACGTCCGCCCCTATCGTTGCCAAAGTTACCGCTTACGCGTTTGCCTGAGGCATCATTTGTAGGTTTGCGTACGGCTCCTATTCCATGAAGACGTAAGAAAGCAGGTGACGTCTCAATGGGAATGATAAGCAGAAGAAAAAAAATTTGCGAGGGGAGCATAAAAACTGAAAATGATGTAGGAATATTAAATCGCAATTATCACTGACAAAGAACCTAATATTCAAGAGAATACTACGCCACTCTGACCTTTTGACGCATTGGCATTCAGTATTCGTTCCAGTGTAAGCAACTTAAACTTGCTGATAAACATCTTAACACATCATTACGAAATGAAATGTACCTTCTGACCTTCTTTAAATGATTCAGCATTGAGATTGTCACACAATTTCACCGAAAACATCTATAGAACTTCACAGCTTCCACAAAGGTACATACGCTTTTCTTAATGGGTCCAAATATCTCCTCCACTTTTCCTATTTCTTGCTTGTTTTCCAAGTAAATAGGGGCATTGAAAAAAGGCACCGCCTCATTCAGTAGTGTGCATACGAGGTCCCTTTGGCAAGCATGGGATACCTCACCGACTAATTCAACAGTTTCTGGTGGCCCAGAATCGAAGCTTCGATTGCCTGTCCCTCGACCTCCTCTAAACCCACCCCGACCCCCTCGAGAACCACCGAAAAACCCGCGGCCCATGTCTTTTAAAAACAGCGTGCACTCGAAATGACACATCGCCGATTGCTCGTGATCAGTAAAACAGTTTGGAATCAATGCACTTATATTTTTAGAAATATTTTGCAAGGTAAAAATTTGTAAAGATTGTATTATTTTTCATCGGTCAAGCGCAACTATGAATGGCGTTGGAAATTAATACTGGGCTATAGGGAAAATTAATGCTCATAAATGTCCATAGATGCTAATAGAAATCACACCTAATGGAAATGCTGGGATTAAAACCTGCACTTACGTGCCTTTAATAGTCTTTAATATGTAACAATGATCAAATTGCTACACAAATACGTAATCCGCCCACTTATGTCGATGTGATTGTTGACCAGCTCTGAAGTAATTTTTCGTTATCTAGCCGTGAAAATATTCTTCCCTAAGGCTTCGAATTAGTCGTGGTGAGATCCATTGACTGCCATTATTTTGCTCTACGTTGTTTTATTGATTCAACTTTTGAGAAACAGAAGTTCACTCTATTGAAGGTCTTAATGTTTGCCATGCCTTGGGGTGTTCATTGTGTATATTTGGTTATATTCATTCTTCTTGATGATTTTTTCTGATTTTTGGCTCTTCTACGCTGAGTATTTTCCTGCTTACATCTAGCGTTATGGTGCATACTCTGTCAATGTGAATGCAGTCTTTTCTTGTATAGCTGAAATTAATTACTTTGGTCCTTATCTTGAACCATACCATCCACAATCCTAGCTGGCTCTTTTGACACTATCCTGAACAGCCAGATCTCTTTTGCTTAAGAACCTTCCTTCTTGTTCACCCTTTTTTCGCATCGATTCTACGCTTAACTCGTTGATATGAAACAAGATGAATTCCTTGGCTCATTTTTTGGTTAATGACAGCAGTCCCTTTGTCGCTCAGAAAATCCAGGTTAATGCCCAGCATTACGTTGGGTTTCATCGAGCCAGGAGCTTCTTGGCATCTGGTCTCACATCTCTTCCCAGACAAAGTTGGTGGTCGTCCTGCATGGTTGGCTCTTAGTCACCTTCCCAGCGATCTGGAATGTCTCCACTGCCATCATCGTATGGTCTTTCTACTTCAGCTCTACTCTCCCCTCGATGAACGGGAGGATTGTTTCCATCGCATGCTTTTTGTTTTCATGTGTAAAAATGGCAGTTGTTTTCTGCCTCAGAATGGGGTTAAGACCCGGCCGTTTCGAGTTTTTCGCTCCCAGTTGCCAAGGGAAAATCCTTACTACAGGTAGGTTGCTGTGGTGGCATATTAGTGAATAATTTCTAACCCTTCTCCTTTAACAGCTCGGAACCACCATCAGAATCTGAGAAATTAACGAAAGAATCTATGATTGTGCTCTTTCAATCTGGCAAAGCTCCCACGGCTGGTCTCATAGTAAACCTCTGTCCAGTTTGCGGATGCCCGGGTACTAAGTGTTGCATTAACTGCAATAAGGCCTATTACTGCTCGAAGGAACACCAGGTCACCGCGCTAATTTGTTTTACTTTTTGGCTAAATTATAATAAGTTGTCTATATGCCGCCGACGAAATGTGATAGGCTGTAGATTGCTCGCATGGTCATCAATATTTGAGGTCTGAGCTTGTAATCTTAAATGTAAGTCGGCTCTAATTATGCTCTTCCATACTCTTCACCTCACCCAGATTATACATTGGAAACAGAATCACAAAATCTACTGTCCCAACTATGACTATTTGGCTGAGATGTTTCAGTCGAACTCCTTCCTCCTACCCGAGTTTTCGCTCGCTTCGGAGACTTTAGACAGGGACGGTGAAGATACTGCCGAGGTCTACAGCTCTGATGATGAATTCGACTCTGAAGTCGTTGAGGATTCCCAGGTTTTGAGGTATTAACCTGCGTCTTCTGTGAAGCCGAAGATCGCAGAGGGGAATTTTGGATCACATATAGATTTTGACCACCATCAACATTTTAGTGCTTCTCTTGGCATTCAAGAGAGAATCCCATGATCTGAAGGCATTGACAGTCATTTGGTGATATGGCCCAACAAAAGCAGTGAAGGACGAGCTCCCGCACTCAATTCTTATTTAAGCGATTAAAAGTTTCCTCATCACTTTCATTGTTTGATAATCATCCCACCACGAAGTTTTGTGCAGCACATCCAATGGTACCACTGGTCTATGTCTAAACTCTCAATCCTATCTGGGCAAATTGTCGAAAATTTATCAGATCTGACGTCATCTGGCATTGATTCGATTCATATTATAATTTATCTACATTTTGTTCTTATCCATACGTCGGTAGCTCTTCGTTAGTGCTTGGAATTCCCTTTTCCTGCCCGCCCCTATAGGAGAATTGGATTTCATTATAGCTCTAAAAGCGAAGAATTTTTAGAATTGCGAAATGTGGAATTAGGATGACCTATCTCTAATGCTGTTTTCTATGTTTAGTGCCGACAAGGAGGAGTTTAAAGCACTGGAGGAAGTGTCGTGCAAGGAGACGCAAGAAGATCGGTATTTCAACCGATTCAAAGAGATTTTGAGGAGGGAGCCTGATCAGGTGACTAGTGTGCTTTTGTGGAGAGTTTCAGTGCACCGCTTCCGCTAACTCCTGTTTTTTCTCCTTCCTTCAGGTTATTCGCTTCGATCGTGGTGGCGTGCCGCTCTGGGCGACTCCCACGCCCATCGTTCCACCGCCTTGTGCCAGATGTGGTGGAAAAAGGATTTTCGAGTTTCAGGTCCGTTATTATCCCTTTTCATTTCGCTTTGGAATAAACGAGGCAACCCTGCAATTTGGACCCTCGAAACATTGCCATACTAATGCGGTTATGGCTGCTGTCTGTGATTTTCTTCGGATTTGGGGACTCTCAAAGTGTTGTGTAGTTAGGAACCAGCTTTGTTTCCAACTTATAGAATGGGTGAAGTACCGATCACAACACAGTTGGTAGTAGACGGAAAGGGACTCTATGGAAGAATATCAAGCTGTAAATCGGTGTCGTTTTGCTGTCGCATGATCATTGGAGACGTTGGTTTTTCTCGCATGTTTTACCAAGTTCCTGATCCACGAAAGGTCCAGTGAGCTCAAGACTTAGTGTGTAATTACATATTTAGCAGTAGGTAGTGTCGCTGGCTTTGTTGCTGATAAGCAGCTATCATTCCGCTCTTGATCTTCCAATACTTGTTCTCGCAAATGTTGTCTTCTATAAACCTGGCAAACAGGGCTTATTTTCAATAACAAAGCGGCAGCCCCATCGGACGTCTTTTGACGTTATGAGGCTTGGTCACATGGTTTGGCATGGCCACCGCAGCGTTCAAATGCATCTGGTTATTGGATTTTGGCGGATGAATGGACTATGTTTTGCCGTCTACGCGACGCGCGACGGATCCCATGTCATGTCGCTGGGCTTGTCCATCTATTTAAATCGTCTGATGCATTGTCCATCAATTAAACTCATTTTTAGACTTTGATCTTTGATCAGTTGTGGTCCCCTGCCTCCATTGCATCCATTGCATTAAAGCAGCGTAAGTGCATTTCAAGAGCGCATTTCACTAGAGTATCTTTTTAGGAAACCAGTAGGCTCAAATATCTAAAATCTGATAAGACTTTTTGTGATAACCAACTCATGCTATACCACCACAAGCGTGTTAAAACGCAGGAAACAATATCTGGTGTGTCAGAGTATAGCCTAGAACTCCCCACTGAATGCACCATGCCTCTGGACTGGCTAGCTTTAAGCAGGAACCGCACAAAGGCCTGGGCAACTGTACAGTCTACCTTGAAACTGCTCTAAATTTCCAGGTCGGTGCCACAACTATCCTATCCTTGGCCTAGGGTTCACCAAGCCCAAGTCAGCATGCATGCAAGCCGCGTGACTGCCTTCTTTCTACAGATAACGCCTCAGCTCCTATCCCACTTAAAACTGGACAAGGTCGGCGAGGCCTCACCGGACTTTGCCACCGTCTACATCTTCACCTGTGAGAGCTCTTGCCCTCTGGCGTTTTCCGGCGACCAAGACAACACAGGGACCTACGTCGAAGAATTCGTCACCTTCGACTCGGTCCCCTAAACCCTAGTAATCACTTTGTGGCTTCGATGGACGACGATGGTGTTAGCTCCTCTTGCTCTGCCAATAAGTTTTTCCACGTTTCTGTTTTAATGTCCCTAGTCTGTGTAAATGTACAGCTCAAGTGTACATTAAACTTATGGAGAGCAGAACTTTGCAAGGTGGTTTTGAAGATAGTGTACTCAGAAACCACGACGTACCCCATTAGGTAAAAGTGCAGTGACTGTTCCTAATTTGGAGGGGGGTGGAGACAAAACGCAGGAAACATCAGCGTTTAACACTTACGAACTATGCAAAAATGCTGCAGATATTGTGCCGACTGACAAGGAACGTAAAAAACTGGAGCCAGGGGCTTAGTTCGGGGGGTAGCAGGGCCCTCGATAAACTGTTTTGACCAAATAAAATTTGTCGAAGTAGTGGGTTGGTAGAGTAACGATGAAGACAACAAATGTAACGAGGCGGGAGGGCCCTCACTCATCGTCATCATCATCTGACTCATTGCCTCCATCACGGATTGTCTTCGTTGAGCGTCTGAACGGCACTTCCTTCTTCTTATTCTTCGCGAAATCAGGTGGCTGACTAAGATCACCATTGTAGTCCACAATGCCCGCAACACCCAACCGCCAGTCAAGCATTTCAGTGCTGAAGTCATCGTGACCACCAAGGTCATCGAAACCAATTACTCGACCCACTACCTTCTCCTCTTTAATAAGGATCAGTGTGGGTAGGACGCGAACACCAAGACGAGAGACGAGAAAAGGTGATTTCTCAACATCAACTTTGATAAAACGGCACTCTAGGTGACGTGGAGCCAGTAATGAGAGGTGTTTATCAAAGATGGCGCAGCGCACCGTGGTACTGCGATAAAAGTGAGCACAAACGCTGGTGGATTGCTTGCAGATGGAGAAAAAGTCTCTCTCTGAAGCCAGCTCCGAATAGATGCCATGGCCATTAGCAAGCCATTCTTCCTTCTTGCTGGCCTTCTCCTTCAACTCGGCCAAACGCCGCTGACGAATCTTCTCCAAATCGTCTTCATCCATGCTGTCTAGTCTCGCGATCTCCTGATCAACTACATCCTCAATGACCTGGGCAGCCCTGCTGAGCTGCGACTCGATAACCTTCTTGGTTTGGGACTCGCTAAGACTCATTTAGATTCGTTTGGACCTAGGCACGAAAATAAATGTAGATGCAACCAGAGTATTATAACCTCAAAAGAGGCAACTAGGCAGCATGAATATTTTACGGCCGAATTGCGCATGTGAATCAAACAAATGCTATCAAGAGGCGAATGGTACCAAAAGGGCAACCTATACAAAACCTGGTACATGCTGAAGTACATACATGCAAAGCTAATGAACGAGTATGTTCGTGCAAATCTGACAAGAGAAAAGCAAAATGCAACGCTGAATATAAAAGAGGCAACAAAGTTGGTGTATCAGGTCGAGCTAACACTTATACCGCTAGAAAACAGACGATAACGGGTTCTAGCAAACACACTCGGACTTGTTGAACCAACCGCCATATCTGTGCGATGCGCCGGAAATATTTAAGTTTCCCTTGGCAGCCCAAGATGATAAAAGGCACATAAAGAACTTGGATTCATAACATTGTGGGTATTTTTCCATTGTAATAATGTGCAAGTTGTTGGACGGGTCGCAAACGTCAGGGTAGAAAATACCCCTGTTTTATCCAAATCGAACTCATGGGAAGCCCATTATTATTAACAATTTTTGAAGTTAGAAAATGTTTTTGGTTGTATTACAGTCTAAGGCATGTGTAGCAACTTGAGACTTCCCTGAAGAAAGATTTCATCACACTTGGGCAGAATGCCTGTATCCAGAGAGCAGAAAGTGATTTTGACTACTCGAATGGTCCAGAACCCAGCTCACACAGCAAATGGAACCGGAACCGAGAATCAAGCATACAGCATGTGTAGCGTCCCGAGTCTTCCTTGAAGGCAAAACAAGACGCAATGCCAAATAATTGTATGTATTCATCAAACAAGAGTGGATTGGGGTTGGTGGCGTGGCTCAGAGGCCAGCCTACCCGAACAGAGCTATATAACAACAATCGAAACTGACAGCTAATGAAACAAGGCATTATAGCCTGCATAACTGAAGTTGGGATCGCACCTCCACTACCTCAGTGGATATTAATGCTTTATCCCCGCAGCTTGATCATAAAATCTATAACTAATGGGTAACCTGACTTTGCAGAGCTTCGAATGAAGCTCAGACATCTTTCTGCTCTCTAGATATACGAGTTCTGCCTATAATCATGCTCCTGTTCAGCTCGATTGAAAGTCGATTTGACTTCCAATCCGTGAACACTCCAGAAATTTGCGCTCTCCTTGACTCCCTGTTGGCAAATACTCCAGTACAAAGGTCGATCAGTTACCGCAGTACGCATAGCTGAAATCACTGATACGCAAATCTAATGCGAGACCGGCTCCCCGCCAGCCTATTCTAGGGCTAATAGAATTTGCACCGACTGAACCCCCCTCCCGCACTCATCGTGCCGAGCAATAATGACATCTAGAAACTCCAAAACTCAGTTGACCCTGCCAATGCCACACTGAGCTTCGAGGCTTGAGAAACTGATGCAGTTTGGGACAGTCTGCCCTCTCATCATCAATAAGTACAGGGCAGGTGCCGCTCCGCAATCGGTGAATCCACGCCCGCCAACCTTAAGATTGGCGTAAATGAGTAGATCACCGCGCGCAGAACCCGTCAAAGGAGGCGTAGAGCCATCCAGGCTGTTCCGACAGAGCGGGCGCTACCAAGACCGAGCTTCTCCGCTTAGGATAGATGCGCACACCCCAGCCGAATCCTGGCCTCTTCGCAGACTGCTACGAGCGACCAACCACTAACTCTGGCAATGAACCACAACCGATAACGAGGACAGTCACAAGGATAGACAGTGATGGAGAACACGTAAAAATGTCTATTTACAAGCACATTAGCACCATAGATAACCCCAGCCAACAACAAGAGGCCCACTTCTCGCGCCCCAAAAACACTAGAAATAGGTGGGCTTTAGAATGGTCTTGGCAGTGACAGAATCGGGAAATAGTTGGTTGTAGGTTATCAGCGGAACATAGGCCGCCGTGACCAGGCGGCCTGAAAAGTAACGCCCATGTAACTTGTTAACACACTGCGTCGCTATGGCGATACTGGGGCACTTGACATAGACATTTCCTTGAGCGCTGGTCTGGTCCACGAAGATGTGCAAAACACCACCCAGGAAAGAGCATTCGCTAATGACATCATCCTTGATTTCCTCGAAGGTTGTGTGCGACGCAACATGGGGATCGAACATGTTCGACAGCATAAAACACTGGGTGCACACAGGAGGAGCGACCGCAGAAGATGAACTGACTTTCCCAGCTATGCCTAGAGTCGGGTTGCCCTGAAGCTGGGCTAGTGCCGCCTTGGGCATTTCTAGGCCGGTACCTTCAGCGAGTTTGGCCATCAAGGCCAACCGCCCCGTAGTTCCTAGATCAACACCTGTCCTGTCCGCTTCCTCATTATCCAATGCACTCAGATTAGCGTAATCGCTTCTCTCCGTGACGTAATTTACCTGAACAGAAACTATAACAACAAAAGAAACATACTTTCATCGCTCGACCAGCCAGATCAAAGCCGTTTAGCTGATCCAAAGCCTTCCTTGCGTCATCGCCATTACTGTATGTAACGAACCCATAGCCCTGAGAGCGATTCGTCTGTGGATCTTTAATCAGTTTTATATCATCCAGCTTGCCAAAAGGTTCGAAGATACCCCGCAACATTTCCTCCGTGATATTGAAATGAAGGGATCCAACATACAATTTCATCGGTCCCCTAGAGGACACCGGCCTACCATAAGCGGCAGCCATGGCAGATCCGCCAGCATTGGCGGCGCGGTTCTTTTCGGCATGGCTTTGCTGGATCTGAATAGGAACCCCGAGTAGCTTTGTACCAGTCAAACCAAGGGCCAGCTGCGCAGATTCCACTTCACGAAACTCTACATAGGCGATACCTTTGGAGCGTTTTGTCTTGCCATCGATGATCAAACGCACGTCACGTATTTTCCCAACAGATGAAAAGAAATCCTCCAAATCTCTTTGGCGAATTCGAGCAGATAACTGCCAAACAAACACTGTTCTTGCATCTCGCTCTTCTGGAGAGAGCTCAGGACTAAACAAGTAATTGGAGAGTAAAGTCATACCTCCTCGGACGCGGTTCTCCATTGCGATAAAAACGCTTCGGACCCTTCTCATCCGAGTCTTCTCGTTCTCGCTCGGGAGGGAATTCATCCCGACGAGAGCGCTCGTAACGAGGGCGATCGTAGTCCCGATCCCGTCGTCTGTCATAGTCGCGATTACGATCTCTATCCCGATCGCGTCTATCGCGGTCGCGTTCGCGTCTCCGCTCAGATCTGAATTCATCCCGATCACGCCTACGTTCTGAGCTCCTATCACGATGCCTAAACGCGCAAGGAGAATCAACGGAAATAGAAGTGAAACCAACCTTCTGCTGCGGTCCCTAGACCTGGATCTAGAGCGGTCACGATGACGCGAGCTGCCAGACTTATCGACGGCGGAATTCTGTGAGACGACATCAGAAGAGACAGGAGGCACGCACGCACGCACGTACGGGCACACAAACAGGACAGGAGGGCGAGAGAATCGAATAAAAAATTAGATGGCTGGACTAAATACATACTGGTAAGCAAAAACCAACTTATAACTACATGAAGAAAGGGAATTAGCCAGACGCCCGCAACGACGTCACCGCTGATGGGTACTTCCGAAAGTAATCTAATAAAACAAAAAGCGAAGTTCAGATCGATTAACCCACAAAGACACCGAGAAACAAAATGACACCGTAAGGACTTATCGGTGGATTCTAGGAATCCCGGGTAGTGAAACCTAAGTTGACTAATCAAGCGACCGACGACCCGCATGACCTATCGGAACTCAGTGCAGCCAACATCTCACAAAAGAAAAGCACCGGCGTCTATCCCCGATTCACTTACACTTATACTGCTAAAGGTAACGACAAAACAATGCCAAATGATCCCAACTTGAAGAAACAGTCCTCGAAGGGTGAACGACATAGCAAAACGCGTGAACGCAAAATGCTCTTTCGTTGAAAATTAACAGCAGTCACTCAAAAAGCCATTAACTTCGACGAAGAACTCCACGTACCCCTTTCTCGAAGGGAGCCTCAAGCATAGCCTCCACGTCGATCTCATCAGCCATAATCAAGCGTTAGTGCTTTGTGAAGCAAAACCAAAACTAGAAGCGAACTGATTCAAACAAAAATATGGCCCAATGTAGGGAAAATTAAAGCGTAGAAAAGCAAAAAACAAAAAGCTAGGCAGTAATAATGTCTTAAATTATTATTTAGATTTTTTGTGTATGGATGACTTACTTGTGATTAGTACACTGTCACAATATTACATTTTTATTAGGGTCAAGCCCCAACTGCATGCGAAACATCGGTGCTACTGCTATAGTATTGAAGAGTTCAAAAAACTGATAGTAGTTTATTACCATTAATCATTTCTACAAGTGACATTTGAAGTATTTGTTGCGTCTTGGCTGAGTTAGTTAGGAGTGTTCCGATCCTTAACGTGTGGATTTGTAAAAGCAGCTGCAAAAACTGTTGATAACCAAAAGTTGTCAGAAATTATTAAAATGCTATTAGAGCCAAATCAATCGGTAGGATCGTAAGTGCTTATATCATTTTCCTTCCCCTCCCCCTTACCATTTCTGATAAGTAAGGCTGGATGTTCTTAGGCATTTTTGCTATTGCAGATGAAACACCTGGTATCCGGCAAATATATAGAAGTTATGAGATAGGCCTATCAACGTCTGGGGAATTACTTCGCTCGTCCAGGACCAGGCTCAAATTGTTCACCTGCTTCTCACCTATGGGATACATTTAAAGGACACAATTATTATAGGGTAATGCTCTAAACATCCTTTTGGATTAGCTCAAGGTCTGCCGACCACATGTAACTCAAGGGTCAGATTTTTGTATACTCATTTAAGTTCAATCACCGTAGGAGCAGCGTTTATGAATTATTCAGATTCTGACTTGCTTTCAGATGCGTCTCAAAACGGTTTACATTAAAAACGCTGAGTACTTCGTGAGCGACAAACCGCAGGTTAATGGGAAAAAATTTGTCCCCATTGTGGAGCTTGTCAGAAGTTTAAGCTATGAAGTCGATAGCATTCAAAATTTTAATGAACAATCCCATTTGGTGATCACCCACTATTTGGTGGCTTGAGTTCCGAATGCCTCAGAGTGACCATTTGTTATTTTTTCCTCGTCCACATCCTCTTTTCAGAGGCTGCCCTAAGACCAAACAGCTTGCGAAATATTGATTAGTTCGGAGTAATTTGAAACAGTACGGACTCAAGAAGAGTGGAATGTGGGCTCCTGTTTGCTTCAGGGGACTCGAAATTACCATCTAGAGCAAGGTTCGAATTGTTCTTCCACCTCTTACTCAAAGGGCACATTTACGATGACATTAGCATTACATCAGCCTATCTAAGTAGAACGTCTCATAGTTTCTCGATGCAAAAACATTCGGATACTTTTGAATGCTGGGAGCTATCATCAAGACCATCGCACTAACCTAACGCATTTAATTTTAAAGAACTTTTTCTAAAATTTTCTTATTTTTTATTGCTACTATTCATTATTATGGTTTCGTATTTTTATCAACTATGCCAACACCCGTCACATTAATTTGCAGCTCGAAGGCGCTGGAAGCTAAAGGGACAGCTCAGAGTTTCCAGGCGAGCATGTCAGTTGCTTCGAGCAAAATGGTAATCCTTCACATGCCATAAGGTTTAGACTTCATTGTCTATATATATATATATATATATATATATATATATATATATATATATATATATATATCTTACGTAAAACGGTTGACAGGCTCCTAAAGTGGGCGGATGATGACAGATTTTTGGATTTCTAAAAACTGCCGTTAGTTAGAATGACGTCATCTGCGCATGGCATGTTGTCGATTAATGTGTTTCAAATGCTTGCTGATAATTTTACGGCCTCTTGCTTTACACCCACTAAGTCCTTTTGATTTCGTAGTCTTGGGAAATTATTTCAATTCCCACCAATGGAGCTACCACTATCACCACTATAAATAGTGGTGAGGTAGACATGAAGGTCCGCATGACTTATGCCGACATCAATTTTGAATGAAGTGGAACTAATTGCAGTGATCAAACTAGTGCTTAACCCTTAACGAATTTAACTCTTCCGAGATCAGGCTTTCTTGTCAGAATAAATAACCTGTTGCCTTGACATCAAGATCCACTGTGTTTGAAAGCTAGCATCCAAAAACCGTTTGCGAGATGAAGTCTGTCTATGGTGCGAGCAGGACCAGCGATCAGATTGTAATAAGTTAGATTCTGCATTCAATATCCAGATTCTGTTTATATACTAACACTAGACACAGTACTTACGACAAGATCTCTGGCGGAAGTGAGAATCGGGTACATATTGAGATGAAGCAAAGTGGAAGTTATGAAACATTAGAGACATGCTACTCAATTTAGTCGGAATCAGAGTTGCCTGCCGCTTTTAAACAGCCAGTCATTTGGCCTCCAAGCCAGTATCATTAAATATGTTTGTGCCAGCCTTTCTTCTGAAGATTTACTCTGATTCTCATGAGCTACAAGGTCTCAAGCCATGCTTGCCTCAATAGGGACTAGTTAGGTGGCCGCCACTGTCCGAAGTACCTTGTTAGCGGTGGTAATGGTAGACGTCGAAAGAAGAAATATGCAAATTAACCGATCCACCTTATTTAGATTTCGACAGACAAATAAGTCTTAATTCTATGTCATAATCAATGCAAAGATTTTCGGTAGAAATAACTAATGAGTGAGGTACTATGTTTCATTATTTCTGATAATCAACAGCAAAAAGCTGATTTTTAAGGTAACTCCACACATCTTTTAATGGCAGTAGTTCTAGTGTTTCGTTTCTGGTTCGGAGCATTCTAAGAAAACGCATAGTGTTGGTGAACAGGAACTGATTAAATCTGACTCTGGCTAAACTCTACGAAAGTTAAGCTAATTTCCACCGCTCGCAAATGCTTGTTGTGGGGACTTGATGGTAGGTGGGTTTTGTCCAAGGGGATGTGCCGAAGAACTCTGTGGCAGAAGTTAATTGCGCTATAAAAGTCTAAACAAAGATTAGGGGATTATTCAAGTGGCATTTCGGAAGTAGAAAAAAAATGCGGATGAATTTACCGACTATCCATTGTTAATGCTAATAAGTTAAGCACTTATGATAGGCAGATGTGCTGCATCACCCTGAGTGTGTGTCCCTGCTACAATGCAACCAGAATTGGGGGCTAGGGCGCTGTAATTAAAGTGGGCTTTGGTTTCATGCAGAGTGGTTGACTTCAGATTAGTTGCTAAAATTAGGCACTCTAAGACGTGGCAATCCCTATCTTTGCGTCACTGAAGGCCAAAAGTGACACCGAAGGAAAAGGACCATTTTAACTACGATCACTTGGGAGTTTTCTTTCAAAGAAAAGTATGTGGAAAGCAAGTCAAACATTAATCTCTCCAAGGGCAGTTAAGCTATCTTTCCCATTTCACCAAATCACCCATATTCCCCTTTCAAGTATATGGAGCACTGTCACAAAGAATGACTTTGATTTTGATAAGCCCAATGCTTATAGTGCCAATTATTTGGAATGCAATAAATTCAAGGCAAAAGCTGAAGCACATAAGGAACGCACACGCTGAAGTCACTCGCCACGTCGATTCGACAATGCTTTTTATCTCCAGCGGGGTTCTCATTGTTAGATGATTGGAAAAATGCATTTTAAGCTTCAATTTGATGCAGAATGTTTGCTCAACGCCACCAGACATGGGGGCTTACTACGAAGGCCTGCAGGAAAAAAGGGGCAGGAGTCGCTTCTATTTCCTTAGCAAAAGGTCTCAGGAAGCAACTTCATAACCAATTAGGATAGTTCGAGGACTTCACTTTTCTTGAGAATATTCGCTTTATTCAAGGGGAAGTTCGCAAAGTATCTCTCTCTCTCTTCTCCCAAACAAAGCAATGTCCAGTTAATGGTTTTACATCTCACACCTGTTAAGAGAGTCTTTAAAATCATATGACTTGAAAACGTTTAAAGTATTTCGCTTTTGAAATCGCATCGCACTTGTTTTGCACCTTAGCGACTCTCCCATTGCCTGTTCCTCAACCATCCCGCTTTGTCATTTAATTGAACGCGATTCCTTCATAACTTTGCTCCTTACAACTTATGTTCACTGGACCTGATCTCTATGAGTTAACCCGTCAGCTTATTAGAATGATTCAGTGCAGTCAATGGGTTCGGAAAAGAACCCAATCCAATTTTGATACTCCTTGTACTCTTAAGAATAAAGCATATTTGCCAGTTTTAGAAAACAGTTGTTCGTGCAATATCAGTTTGAACGCTTTTTTATACTGTGCTTTAAGCTCTAAGACAACTGTGACCAATATTTTTGGAAAAAGTAGAAAATGTTGAATGTTAATTTAATTCCAAATGCAGAACACTTCTTATCTGACTTTGCCGACGTGTATGTTTGCAGATAGAATCATTGTTCTGCGCAACATATGGCAACTGTCCAGCCCGTCTCTCGTCTCCAAGAGACACGGTTAATCACAAAAATTTCACTGATTCGAATCAGTGATTGGAGGGAACGGGAAGAAGTAATTGAGCAATTAATTTTGTTCAACGCCTTTGATCGCCCCAAATAAATAATTCAAATGTTTCATTGCAATGCATTAAAGGATTGTTTACCCTTGGGTTTAATTAGGCGAAGTATATAAGTCTCCTCAGAATGTACTTCTGTTTAAAGACTATGCCAGTAGCCCCCACTCTTCTGGAAGGTTAGTGCCGCTGCAGTACTCAGCAGAAGGTGATTAAACGGTGGTCGTCCTTACGTTATTTGCAAGGAAAGTCTTTAATAGTCAAACAATTACGTGGCAATGTTGCATGCGCTTAATCAAAATAATGCAATTTTCATCAAGTGGGTAATTTGAATTTCGCCTCTCGCCATAGTTTAAAATAGAAGCACTTCGGGAGATGCCTTTTCTTCGTCGAAAATAATCTTATTTTACCTCAAGATGCATTCAAAGGGCTAAAAATGTTTAATTATCTGATCGTTTTTTGGTTGCATTTCCAATACATTTAACCACAAATGATGAGAGACATGCCTGAGATTTTAGGAAAGTTCCCAAAAATGCAGTCAAAGGGAGACCCACAAATTATAAGGACGAAGCAAATTTTGCCTTGGAAACTGGCAAGTTGCCTTTAAAGCGCCTTACATAATTAGGCCTGTAGGACGCTAGACCTGTAGACTTTCCCACTGTACTCCTCCCCCACAGCAAATATCACTAAATTGGTGCCTACTTTTATTGTTTTCTTTAATCAAGGCGCCATCTAGCTCCTAATTGACTGAAACGCGTCGTCAAAGTCTAATTGCGCTCATTCCTCTTATGGAAGGCTTTGAAGAGCGCTTTATTATCCACTCAGACAATATGAAGTGGATCAAGTATTATTAGCTTGCCTAATAATAACAATGCTTAAGAGTGTGAATGAGCTCTATTTCCGGTAAGGTCGGGGTATGCTTTTACAGGCAAGAAACATTTTGTTAGAATTAATTCCACTATTTTCGTAATTCATCGGCCGCAAGTATTGCTACAGAGTTAAAAACCTCTGCATTAAAACACAGACATTAACGTCGACTAGCGGGTTAAGTTTCATAAAGCAACAATGTAGAGGTCTTCCCAAGTAAATTGACATCCTATGGCACCGGACATAGTAGATCGGGAAAACAAAACAAAATTTGAGACTCATTTACTTGCTCATATTTGCTTAAACAAAACTTTCTTACCGCTCATAAGGCTTTAGCCGACTGCATGTAATTCAAACTCGCTTTGACAAGGTAGCCATTAAATTTTTCCCCTGAAAAGCATTGGGTTTTCACCGTTTTGCTTCGGGCTAGGAAATAGTAAAACTAATAAAAACGGTACCAACGTGTTTTTTTCAAACAAGAGCCAAGTCAATAAATCTGTGTACATTTGAAGGGGATCTGAACTCACGAAGCTGCGGAATTTTAGAGCGTCAAGTCCTTGCTGCCATCGTAGCCTTCCAGAAGTCGTTTCACGTCACTGCGTGGAGAGCAGTCGTAGCTGCATTACAGCAACAGAGAGCGTTGGATCTGCTGCCCAACTGACCACTTCCTAATCAAAACAACATTTGTAAAACCAAGTTCAGATTGTTGAAATATATAAATGACAGATAATCCATCAGTCCATCTCCAATTCTGTCTTATATCATCTTGACCTACCGAAATACAGTAGCTTAAATAAAGAAAGCTACCCCTTATGTTTTGAACCCAACAGCAAGGTTTTTTAGCTCATAAGCACAATTACAACACCATAGAATGATATTGGGTGCCCAGCTTAAGCTCATGCCTATCAAATCGTTGCTAGGGCTGAACAAAGCAACTACATGGAGGGGTGCTTTCCTAGACCTGAGGATTTTATCAGCTTCACGGCTGAAACTGGTGGACGCATATGACGCTGCATGGAATTTTTAAGCCTATAAGAATCTGAACTTGGACTCACTCAATAAAAATGGCACAATGGCATGTGTAAAACGAGCTACAATCGTCAAGTAGCAACTGCATCTGTGAGCTGTCACCTACAGTGAAAATGGCAGTAGACTACATCCTATGGGACCGAAATCGCTTAATTTGATGCCGCTGAACTGAAAAGCTATGGCGCCTATCAGATGTAAACAGGAAGGCTCCTTTTCGACTGTTATTAAGCATAAAAGAGCATACATTTAGACTAAAATCTGCTTTGCTGATAGTGGTCAAAGTAAGATACATTTAAGTTGCTTACCGCTTGATACAGTCCTTTGCTGTTTAAGGTAAATTAGGTCTTTAACTGTAATAGTACACAAGGCGATGCAATCGTAAAGACACTACACGCAGTTGAGAGGAACGTTTCTAGCCATCTTCTATCATTGCTTACCAACACATGTCGCGAGCCAATCCAAAAGACATTTGACCATTTGGCAGGCAGTAGAGGCAGTGCGTTCACACAAATATCCGTCGCAGTGAACAGGTCTTCTTTTAAATGAAAAGTTAATTTGGTCGGATAATGTGTATCAATTGCGCAAGAAGCAAAAATTGAAGAGGGTCGGAAGAATGCAAGAAAAGACGCAAAAACCTGGACCCATGTGACCAATAAAAAGACATAAAAAGCGAAACGGATCTGTAAAAAGCAACTAATTGTACTTGAATTTATGCAAAACTTCACACGAAGAAATTAGAGCAAGGCAAAATGTGCCTTTTTTGACTTCATTCCGACTCAACGATTCCTGTTCAACTCGAACATTCATCCAACTTTCCATTGTCCCTAACTTATGCACCTAATATGCATCCTGTTGCACTCAACACATGCGTCTACTCACTCTTCAAACTTACCACCTTGCCAAGCCGACGCAACAACAACCTTCCTAGCAGGCCAATAGTCAACCACAAACAGATCACAATGCGCACCCCAAAGCCACCCCAGATGCCACATCAACGCAATGCCTCATGTGGTCACTGCCAATGCACTGTCTCCCCAACAGTAGGCAGTGCTGCCACTTCCAAATCCCAATTAAGACAAGCGAGGCGGCTTCGCGCAGGGGTGTTCGTGGTCCCACCAACGCTCTCGACGCCGCGCATGTTACCAACATTCAATGCATGTCCCAAATGGACATCTTCAAATGGATGGGAAGGGGTGAGGTGAGGTGAGGTGAGGTGAGGTGGGGTGGGGTGGGGTGGGGTGGGGTGGAGTGGTGTGCAGTGGGATGGAGTGCAGTGAGATGGGGGTCAGAGGGAAGTCAGAGGAGGATCTTAGAGGGGACAGGGGAGGGGCAGCAGCAATCCTTACGGCACAGGTTCAGTTGGGAGCGCGTTTCTAAAAGTGCACATGCGAGCTTATTTGCGCAGCATAGCATCGCATCTCCTTCCTCACGCAGATCAACCAAACTCCCTTATCATTTCCACCCATCAGCATCACGAGAATGCACTAACTCGTAACAACCGAAGAGCCAGCAGCCACTATTCATATCAACGCCGACAATTCGCATCGCCTGCTTCGCCTGCTTCGCCTGAGAAGTGAGCTGGTCCGGTCGGTGAGTAGTCGACCCCTCAAAAGCACCTACTTCCAGCACCCACTTACTTCCTACTTGCAAGTGTGCACCAACGCCGTGTCCTCCGATCGGCACGCACATTCAATGGCTGCTGCGCAGCTGTTAAGCAGCCGAAGGCAGTCATTTGCTCAGTTGATTGTAGTCAAGCACAATGGAAAGTTGAGTGGGGTGGACTGTGCAAAAGTGTGAGCGCTCAAGGCAAAGTGAGGGGCAGTTTGAGTGTATTCGGCCTCAACCATGCAATCAAGCTAAAAGCTTTTTCTCCTCATAAGAGCCAAGTGATGTGTATGCCTCGCCGCATTCTGCTTCGTTAGTGGTGAGTGCATGGACCGAGGTGAAAGCTCGGGAGTGCGTTCCCCTTACTGGATGACTTTGGAGGTAACAAAGTGAGGATGGTCTTTGTCAGATATTGAATTGGGAGTGAGCCGATTGCAAAGGTGTGCCAAGAGCATGGCACATCACTATAATTGCAAGCAAAATGGTGTTCTATTCACCTAGAATTAACGACAGATCAGGCAATCTATTCAATTATGGAGGGAATGTGACTGCTTTACAAGACCATACTTCAAAATTGAGCTCAATTCGACTTGTTCTAAAAGCTCACTACAGAGATATTTGTGTTTGTTTTTTGGATTGCAAGTTGCTACTTAAATACTTTAGTCCTTGGAATAACAATCATTTTAACATTTAATCACATCTATTTTCGGGGACAAAAGCTTTACTCAAATTCTGCTTTCATAAAGTATCTCAAGCGTAGATTTAAAGGTCATTGTGCTAGCCGCCTCCCTTTTTATCTCGCCGTTACTTCGCAATCTCCCATTCGATTTCGCACGTTATGGTTTAGTGCTGATACCAAGCAGCGACTATAAACATCAAGCGGCGGAGTTTTATCAGAAATACACCGGATTTTAAAGATGAATTGGGTACCGAGTCACTCTCCCTCCTATTCTCTTTTTCTTCTATTACGGCTGAGTTCGGCTTATTTTTACCTGTCAAACACGACTATATACCTTTAAAATCATTTGTCACCAAAGGCACCATAAACTAAACTATTGCCTGAGGCTCCACTTGCAAGCTGGAATAGAACATGAACCTCATGGATGCCTAAAAATGTACCAGCTTATTTAACTCGCGTCCAAAATTTTCTAACCGAAAAGATTTCAGAAATGGAGGTTTGTTTCATCTTCAGTACGAAATTTGTGGTTTCGGAGTCGGCGCCAGAGAAGCAAAATAGTAATGAAGCTTTTTTAAACCTTTTAGATTAGAGAACCCTCAAGTGAATGCGTTGAAGACTTTTAGGACTGTTTTCTTAGTTTTTGAAGAAAAACGGTCTTAGTGTGATCAGATATTTTGCATGGTTCAGTCGACGCAGTTAAATACACCCAATTTTAATGATTGGTTGTGAACTTTAAAAGACCACGAAGTTTTTAAGCAGTTCGAAGAAAAAAGTCAATGCTTCAAGGCAAAGTATCGCTAAAAAGTTCAATTATTTCTTACAAAAATTTACCAGGTCATTTAGGAATATGTCATCACAAAAATTTTGCATCTGTAGAAGCCCGCCGCACAGCTGTCATTTGTGTTGCCTCTTCGACGATATTGCCATGGAAGGACCCTAAATTAATAGACTCCCAGCGTCCAAGTGATAGCTTTTCTACTCGGTTTCTAATGTCTGGCAGACGTTTCAAACGTCTTCCATTGTGCACTTTATTGTAACGGAAAAACAATTGTGTGATCTAGAAGCTGAACGTTAAGTTAATTTTCAAAGTGATTACACTGCCAAAAAATCCGGACGGCTTGGCCGTACCCTCTTTGTGGACGAAATATTTGGAGTTATAATGCACCCTATCTGATTTGATTTAAATAAGCCTTTTTGCTGCAAACAGATCGAAAACCAGACGGTATGTGTTTATTTGTTTCATTTTGAATGAAATTAATGGTTTAAAAGGGATCTCTTCGATTTGTTCGCCAAGTTTTTTGACCATTATCCGAAATTCC
Source organism: Taenia crassiceps (assembly GCA_023375655.1). Classification (NCBI taxonomy): domain Eukaryota; kingdom Metazoa; phylum Platyhelminthes; class Cestoda; order Cyclophyllidea; family Taeniidae; genus Taenia; species Taenia crassiceps. Next base: position 37,755 of record JAKROA010000010.1, read on the forward strand.
AGCTTAAAACCTAAGTGCTGCAGCGCTCCGGATTGGCTTTGCTCATAGTTTTCTCTAGCAACCATACAGTATTTTGTTTACATATTTATTTGCTTACAACTGGTCTTATTACTTAATTATAAATTTGGTGGATGCATGCGATAGTTCCAAATGTCCTCTCTATCATGTGATCAGTTGTGTCTTCATGGCTTTCACTAATGCATATGCATTGTTTACTCCCTGACAAAATCCAGATTTTTCTCAACACTTTAATGAAATCCGTGCTAAAAACGAAACAGAATCAGTCTCAAACTTCAAAATAAGTTAAACCGGTCATTGGACTTTCATAGCTCTCCACATTTTTTTTAAGCGAAGGCAGTCCATTTATGTGGCGGTAGGGTGAGCTGAAAATTGCGTCACATTGTATCGAAGCGTTGGCACATAAAACCTTGGCTTTTAGAATGTCATTTAATCCCCAAGAGCGTAATAATCTGCAGTTGAGGCAGCCCATGCAGATAACAAATAATACTTAATAAAAGTACGAGCGAAACTGACTGGCCATGCGGTGTAAGAAATCCTTCTCGAAGAGGCAACCAATGGCTTTTGAACACTTGGTTCCTTGCTTGTTTTGATGCGCCGCAAACTGACGCGATAATCGCATTAATGAAAAGCCAAGACTTAAATGCCAATTAGTCTGTTTGAGTTAAAATTACTTCACAAAACGCCGAGCTAATTCTATAGACATAAGGACACATCAATATGGACGATGACTAAAGGACGGGCCTTCGGAATGCGAGTGAAAACGCATAAGGCGAAAACAGACACCGCTTAATTGCGCAAAAGTTTACTTCTTTTAAACCCCACCTCATCCGTTCTGTGTGGCCACTTCTCTGTTTCGGCTATCACAAATCTTTAGATCAGCTTTCCACCCAAAGGAAAGTGCTGCTTATGTCAACAATGATTTTGTCTCATAGACGTCCTCCGAATATCACGTCTGCTTCGTAGCGAAGTTTCACAAGAAGCATATTCTATCCCATACCAAGATCACCTTCAAGGATAATTTATCCAAACACAAGGATCTAGATTTATTTTTTTAACACGAAACTTTTTGGGGAGAGCTTTAGTCAATTTCATGATGGACGATAACTGGGTGGCGGCTAAGAAGTGAGCAACATTTCCACTAAACGTAACTTATCTGATTGCCTTATTGTGAATCTGCCTTCTCATAGCAAGCGCCTTCATCATATAGAGCCCAATTCGCAAAATCCAGATTTTTTGGGGTTGGATTTGCTTATTTCCCAAATCAATATGGAGTTCTGGGCCTCTCCTGGGGGAATGGTAAGATGATGGCAAAAAAGAAAGGTATCGGTGTCAAGAGGCGATCGAGGAGACTGTGTAGTTTGGAGACTGGGACAGTGCAACTGAGGCAACTCCTTACGAATGACATCTCCACAGCCTAAAAATCGTTGGCATTCTATGCGGAAAAGACCTGATGCGGATTTATACTTGCTTTGATCTAGCAAGTTGATGAATATAGTCCTTTTGAGTTTTTGATATTTTTGTAAGTAAAAGACGCCTGCCAATGGCTGTCTGATGCTCTAATCAAGGATTTGGTTTCGAATATTAAGTTCTCAGAACACCATTTTATTCACCGTCCTTTGCCAAGATCGCGTTTTGGTTTGCCACCTATTGTTTAAATTATTCACCGCGTTTACAATAATTTTACTCAACCGTCAAGAGTGCTGCTTCGTCAGTTCGAACCCCCGTTTTCGCCCCAGTGTACTATTTCTGCCCATTTTCAGAGAAAGTTGAGGCTTGTAGTCCTGGACAATCTGTGTGCAATGTACAGGCGATGATAACACTGCAACATATCTACAAGCATAAAGAATATTTTCCTGCACATGCACTTTGCGAAGATAAGCACCTGAGAGAAGAGGGGCATTTCTCCTCACCACCGAAAAGGCACATATACCTTTTTTTGCATTTTAGTTTGTCGTACAGTCTTGCCAGCTTAATAACCTACTCCATCACATCAAAACTTCACAAAAATTCACATGCAGAGCACAAATAACAGAAAACTACATTGTGCGGAGATTAACTCTTCGATGGGATAATTTAGTGAACAAAGGATTTTCGGAGAGAATTATTTTCATGTCAGCTAATGGAAAAAGCTCGCATTTCTTTGACTAAGAAACCTTATTTTAAGCCGGAAATTAGCAAACTAATTAACAGTATCTTGGCGTAAAATGGCATACTAAATTTTTCGCATTATCATCCTCAACTAGGGTCTCTTACTCTTGAAACCCTCCCTCCAAATTATAACTAATACTTACCTTTAGCTAGTGCAAGATACATTCGAAATTGTTCCAGTATTTATGTAAATAAACTTTTTGGGTGTTGGTTTTTCTGTAAATAATTTTGACTGACGTGATAAACAATGGGTGACGCCGAAAGCTGCTACGCAATTCAGTGTAGGTGCGAAATCGGAGGAGCTGTTTGCATCAGCCTGAACCGCCAAGCATTGTGGCTACGTTGCCAACCTTATATCGTGAGGTATCTATGTACGCGTGACCTCAGTCTTGCCGAACTTCCAAGCAGATAATCGGCAGGGCCAGGCTTCAGGGCGGATGTCTTAAATGACCGAAGTTGATAGCAGTGGCAGCTAAATCCAACCCTAATTGACCTAAATCCAACCATTGACCTAATTGACCTTTTCCAAATACAGCTCGCAAACAGGACAAGATTCCATATCCAGTTGAATTTTTATGTAGATCAGTGACGTTGTAATCAACTGTGTCCTTAGCTGCACGCAGATTCAATGAAAAGTGCAGTTAATTCGTGAGGGTATTTTTCAAGTCATCGACTACGCTGAAATGGTCGACGCAGAAGATCGACCATTGGGAGACACCAGAGCCAAGCCCTAAAAGAAGGGAGGAGCTGTATAATGCTTGGACAGATTACTTATCACTGTGTTTACGCAGATTGTGTCTCTGCTTGGCGACATGACCTAAAGCTCTTCTGGTGGACTCGAAACGCTGCAACGCAAACCTACAGAATTTTGAATGGAGATATTTGTGGGGATGCAGGTGTCTCCAGTACTGTTTGCAAGAGCCTTATCAAAAGGGCCATTGTTTGTAACAACCGAGTTATGTATCCTAGTGTGGATCTTAGATTACCTATTATTACTAATTAACCACTTTAACGGTAACTTCTTATGCTGTTTGGTAGGCTAAAAAATTTTGTTTCAATTTTGTTTATCTCTCAGCAACCACTTGTTGGAATTTGCAAGGGCTCTTCAGCCGCGTCTAATTGGTTAATGCACGCATCGCATGGCACTTTTTATCATGCTCTCTGTTTTTTTTATCCTATTTTGACCACTGGTATTGCCGATTCCTAGCTGGACCAAAACTAAATCCACGGCTGCATAAACATTTCATATTTTTATGTCTTTTAGATAATGATACTAAGATCACATATTTTCAAGTCTACTGAATGAAAACATGGCATGTAGAGGTGCCTTTCAGCCTCAGAAAGACGTTCCTTTCCGTTTACTATCAGCAACCTCACTAAATGGGAACACGATTAGCTGCACTTTAGATGAGGTGGTAATCATTCCTATCAATACCTGGGACTAAAATGGTTGAGCGGCTCAGATGTAGGCGGTCTTTTCTGTCCGGCCGCCAAATCTGCGCGTTAAACATGCTTTCCATGCTTGTTCATTACATTGGTCAACAGTGGAATATGTTTTAAAGTTTTCGTCTACTAGTAATCCGGTTAAAAGCTCGATAGGATCCAGGCAACGCTTCACAAACCCGGTATATAGTAAGGCGGGATATGTTCGACGGGCAGGCACAGAACAAAACGGATGGACAACACTGCCGCAATCTTATCTTTCTTAATTCATTGGCGATAATTTTTAAAAGGAGTGAATTCTACCCTGACTTAACATTATCATTCAAATACCGCGTGACGAATCGAATCTACGGTTGGGAGATGCGGCTGGCATCATTCTCTCTGCAGAAGAGGTACACTCTTTGGAAAATCACCGGGATTTCATGCAAGTTCTTGGCGTTTTAAGGAGGGACTGAATTACAAATTGTAATGGGCCATTTTTATCTAATTAAACGTCACCTAATTGCGGTAATAAATAGCTGCACCGACTTATTTGGTTTGCTCGCAACTTGCCTTTTGTTCCAAATGGCGTTTAATGGGTCTGATGCACTTGGGGCATGCCATAAGATTTGTTTTTTGAATTCTGCTTACGCTTTTAAAGCATTTTCACTCTTTAGTTCCAAGTAAGGCATCCGAAAGAAATAAGATCAGTGCAATCATGGACCCTCCTTACATCGCGCTGTGTACAAGCTGTGCCCTATAATAAATGGTATCAATTTCTTCGTTATGACCACTTCGATTCTTCTATTCTTCCAATTTCTGTTAATTTTAAATACACAACTCAAGAAATGGCTATTAATTATACACACCGTAAATGGTTTTAAGCCGTTGCAGCGCCACATTCGGTGATAAGCGGCAGGTGTCGCACCGTTGCAGTACCTGGTGCACATAATTTATCGAGATGCCCGAGAATATTGGTGAAACGGCATCTGACTGTTAGTAAAGTATTTTTTAAAACCAGGTTTTCGATTCAAATTGGTAAGCATTCGCCCTAATTGTATGCCCTGAGGGCAGTTTTATTACAAAACTTGGATGCTTTTAAGTCTTAGCAGACAGTCACCTGTCTATACGTAGGCGACGTCGACCATTCGTGGAGCGGTCTTATCAGGGTGAAAGGCACAAGGCCTGTCGTAAAATCAGGAGGCAAAGTTATGCGGCGGTATTAGAACCAACCATTCATTAATATTTCTGTTTTTGAAGTGTCGATGTAGGGTGGCTATCCCCTTTAGTTATTTTATGCTGCCATAGGTCAACGTGTCCCTTTACCACGGTGAGTTGAGCCTCTCTGGACACTCTGTTGTTTAAATCTCCACCTCAGAGGTCAGGAGTATGATGCCCTAGGGTAATTCGGCCGTAGGGACAGATGGTAATTTTCTAGCCACTTTTAAATGATTACTAAAAGTTAGGACAAATGTAGAAAAGCTTTTTAACCCCCAAAAAGTGTCTTTTTTATCAAATCTACGACTTCTTGTTTAGTCTTAATAAACGGTTCTATTATGAACCTTGACAACCTGATAAATATGTTATTTGAGATTGAAGGAATTTAGCCTTCTCCAACTTGTACAGAAATAAGTCTGAAATAGCGCACGTTAAAGCCCCATTTTCGTGTTACATGCTACGCCTTTGAAGTAAACTACCCTCTTGTCTATTTGCTATCACATTCAGGGAATATTACACTGTGCTTCTTTGGTCACATAACCACTGTCATTGTGTCACTGGCCGCCTTCAATTAGTCTTACTGCAAATGATTGGCGAAAACTGAACTTAAAGACAAAACCCTTCAATTTTTTTTCCTTAAAGAACAGACAGTAATAAGCCCGAAGTGATGCATAGCTTCCTACAGTCAGTATTCTTTGATACCGTATGCTAAAAAATGACCCTAAAAGGAAGTTGTATCATTGTATGAACTTTAAAAATGTAATCAAATCTCTAATAAAATATTGTTTTTTATATGCTTTGCATATCTTCAACCTTACGAGACTGTATATCTCTTAGTACTATGGGTTTCGCTTCTAGGGAAATCAAATCTTAAGCAATTATTAAAATTTTTGTCCATCGTAACTGATTTAAAAGTGGTAATTCTGTCCGATGAATTTCATCGTCAGTGGTAGAAAGGTAATGGCCTTTACGACCTTTGGGACATTATTAAACTGCGAATTAAATAGCTACACTGCCTTTATTTCACTTTGTTTTATTTGCATTCAACCACATTTAGTTTTAATTGCGTTTTTATTTATGTTTAATTGCATTTTATTTGCTGGATAAATAAGATCTGCGCTAGCTGGTGAAGTTTTTTGACAGCATGAGGAGGTGCAGATGCTATGATTGGTCAAAGGAGAATAAATGTGTTTACGCTCCCAAAAGATGATAATCTAATGGTTAGCATCATTCTAATGTTTTATTTATTCTTTGCTGGCCGATTGGGGAAACTTTGCGGGCCTGACATTTCAAATCGGCTGCGTGGTCTGGCGTGCGGGTCGTGTTAGGTGTCCCGAGCCCTTCTGTGCGTCTGCACTGCATTTTATGCCCAGGTATAAGGCCTTCTTTTGTCTTCAGAGAATTCTCAGGTCACTAACTTTATTGCACTCACGCAGTATGCTGTTTGAAGTGTCGATATAGAGGAACAATTAATTTGATGGCTTATTAGTTACAGTTATTAGTAGAATGTATCTCTCCATTCAATCGACATTTTAAAATCAAGTGTTTCATAACTGCTGTTTTTAAAAAAATTTTGATACATAATGCTGTGGAAATTATCTCGTGCAAGAAAATAGAGCGAACTCAACGCGTTCAATGCCAGTGTCAAACGTGACAAATGTTCCTTATCATTTTATGATAAATGCTGTTTAAAACAAGTCGTATCGCCAACAGACGGGGTGAGGGTAAAGCGGTGAAGTTGATGAAATATGTTCGTGATCTCAGAGTGCGTCTTGCATTCCAGATTTTGGAATCATAACTTTAAGATAGAAATTTTGCAGGCCAAGGCTTGATAGAGAGGGTGATTATTACACGCAATCCAACTCTAGTCGACACATCTTAATAGGTTCATTCAGCCCTTGGAGTTGATTTCTTTCAGAGCTTATCACTTACAGTTCCAGGCGATTTCCGTTTCACAGCAGCCCATCTGTTTTGTCAGCCTGTTTTTTTTGAACTCCACACACTTAAAGTGCTTTTGTGAAACGCTTTTGCTTGGCTACATAGGATTAATTCAATTTAGCAGCACAAGTAAAGCTATTTGAGAATAATTCAATGGCTCGTAGGCTTGCAAGATTACGTGAGTTCATTTGAGTCTTCTATCTGGTTGCCTATTTATCCTACTTCATCCATTCTTTTTTCATTCTTCGTACTGTCCGCATGGCCGCTTGACGCATAAGATTTTTGTATTAGTCCCTTAACACGGAAATTAACCCCATTTTTCTAATTTGCTTACGTACAATAGGACATGAGGTCCTTTCTGGTTCTGATTTCATCACCTCATCCCGTCAATTTGTTCTTTCACCTTAAAGTGCATGTCCCATTCCACCAAAAAAAGCCACCAACAGTCAGTTACAAGCGCTACATGAAAGCTTTTTGAATGTAGGGGAAGTTATTTGGTTTCCTGCTTCCTAAAACACGATCCGCCTTTGTGAGAATAGTGGAACGATGTTTGCGGCCAATCAGTGATCGCGGATCTATTAAATTACGGAGACGCATTTTGGAGTAACTTCAGATGCAGTCATCTTCTTCTCTAACTCGCGTTACCCTACGCAATTTGGTGGCTGAATGAAAGTGTTTCTCACTCTTTGCAAATCTCAAAGTAGAAATAAATAGGAAACACTACACCAGCAATAGAAGAAATACATTCCCTGAATAGAAGTTAATAATCACTTAGTACGATGCTATGGGATAGCTTTAAACTCCTTTTGCTAGTCAGCATAGCGTGCCTATATGACTGTTTCTTTCCGACAAAATACAGTCGAGAGTGGCCAATCTACTCGCGCAGGCGAAGTTGTCCACCATAAAAAGGAGCACCAACACTAATCTCAGAGTGCATTTCCAATTTTTAAAGCAATTTAAAGGATTTTCAAGAAGATTTTCAATCATTCGCTTTGATATTCACCTCCAGTACCAATAAGGCGCTTATTTTTAAATAAAGTCTGTGGACTTCACTTCATTTTTCAAAGGGCAAAAGCAAAAAAATGTGCGAAAGGAAATTTGAGGCAGTTCCATTCAATTAATGCAGTTATCCACTTTTTAGTTCTTTTTAAGGGATTTTAATTTAATGCTAAAGAGATACGGAACATAATCGACAGAAATGTTTAATACCCAGCAAATTGAATTAACCCAAGTTTTATTAAAATATTTTGCGAGTTCTCATCTATCCAAGTAATTTATTGAAATACGTAAAAGGTTTTATTACCGATTCGAATTTTCTATTGCGTAATACAAGTTGCCAATGCTTCGGGACTTCGTTAGTTGATAGGAACGGTAATACATCCAAATGAGATGCAAATATAAAACTTTTCCGATTTAGATGGTTTTTGTAAAACAAAGAAAAAGTCAATTTATTTTGCTACTGCAGCTGTCTTAAGCGGTAGGATTTGATTTAATCTGTCGTTAATTCTAGGTGAATAGAACACCATTTTGCTTGCAATTATAGTGATGTGCCATGCTCTTGGCACACCTTTGCAATCGGCTCACTCCCAATTCAATATCTGACAAAGACCATCCTCACTTTGTTACCTCCAAAGTCATCCAGTAAGGGGAACGCACTCCCGAGCTTTCACCTCGGTCCATGCACTCACCACTAACGAAGCAGAATGCGGCGAGGCATACACATCACTTGGCTCTTATGAGGAGAAAAAGCTTTTAGCTTGATTGCATGGTTGAGGCCGAATACACTCAAACTGCCCCTCACTTTGCCTTGAGCGCTCACACTTTTGCACAGTCCACCCCACTCAACTTTCCATTGTGCTTGACTACAATCAACTGAGCAAATGACTGCCTTCGGCTGCTTAACAGCTGCGCAGCAGCCATTGAATGTGCGTGCCGATCGGAGGACACGGCGTTGGTGCACACTTGCAAGTAGGAAGTAAGTGGGTGCTGGAAGTAGGTGCTTTTGAGGGGTCGACTACTCACCGACCGGACCAGCTCACTTCTCAGGCGAAGCAGGCGAAGCAGGCGATGCGAATTGTCGGCGTTGATATGAATAGTGGCTGCTGGCTCTTCGGTTGTTACGAGTTAGTGCATTCTCGTGATGCTGATGGGTGGAAATGATAAGGGGAGTTTGGTTGATCTGCGTGAGGAAGGAGATGCGATGCTATGCTGCGCAAATAAGCTCGCATGTGCACTTTTAGAAACGCGCTCCCAACTGAACCTGTGCCGTAAGGATTGCTGCTGCCCCTCCCCTGTCCCCTCTAAGATCCTCCTCTGACTTCCCTCTGACCCCCATCTCACTGCACTCCATCCCACTGCACACCACTCCACCCCACCCCACCCCACCCCACCCCACCTCACCTCACCTCACCTCACCTCACCCCTTCCCATCCATTTGAAGATGTCCATTTGGGACATGCATTGAATGTTGGTAACATGCGCGGCGTCGAGAGCGTTGGTGGGACCACGAACACCCCTGCGCGAAGCCGCCTCGCTTGTCTTAATTGGGATTTGGAAGTGGCAGCACTGCCTACTGTTGGGGAGACAGTGCATTGGCAGTGACCACATGAGGCATTGCGTTGATGTGGCATCTGGGGTGGCTTTGGGGTGCGCATTGTGATCTGTTTGTGGTTGACTATTGGCCTGCTAGGAAGGTTGTTGTTGCGTCGGCTTGGCAAGGTGGTAAGTTTGAAGAGTGAGTAGACGCATGTGTTGAGTGCAACAGGATGCATATTAGGTGCATAAGTTAGGGACAATGGAAAGTTGGATGAATGTTCGAGTTGAACAGGAATCGTTGAGTCGGAATGAAGTCAAAAAAGGCACATTTTGCCGTACACCAATTACGTTTCTTTCCTCGTTTCATTCCTTGTGGTACTCTGGTGCTAATGCCAATGATTATTATTATATATGAATACTCAAAATTGCGTCACAATTGAATCTATGCGTTCTGTATATCGATGATGGATGTTGAACGATCCGTATCTGGGTATTCTCGTAGGCTCATTGGGGTGTGTCATTTAGCTGTTTGTGAAGTGTACAGGTTTTTAGAACAGTCATGCAGTTTGAGCCATTTGTGACTAACCGCCGCTAACCACATCGGCAAACCTGTAACGTTTATGACTCCAGATTGTGAACACTAAACGGAAGCTCACCGTTGCGTGACAATACTCACGAACTGAAGTTCCTTTTGAGAATAATGGAATCTACTTTTCTGAATATTTCAACTTTCTTTGATTAGCGAAATCCCGAGTGCAATGGAACTTTTTACTTGTACACACAGATATCCTCGATGGGCCCTTCTTATACGCATGCATGTCAGCATACTTAAATCCTAAATTTTATCTTACTATTCCGGTAAATCTAAAAAATTCCCCTTATCCGTTGATTAAGTTTGCAATTGTTAATTGACTGTAATGCTGTCGGTGTTGCTGCGGAACAGTTTGGTGGGCTTCACTGTGCCAGTTTCCCCTATGTCGTTCGTATGCTGAAATCACAAAGTTCGCCCGAGTATTTTGTCCCTTTCAATTCTTGGGAGAGCCATGGCGAGCTGCGATAACAGTACTTAAATTTTATTAATTTCCTTGGCAATCAAGACTTAGCTTAAAATGTTGGAACTTGAAATAATAAGCTATTTTTACGGATAGCCTCTCTAACATGTGTTGAAGGAGTTAAAGAGACCGCTAAGAGCGCTTTTGTGAGAATTAGTAAAGCGATTATTCATGGTAATCGAACTTAAAAGCCACAGCAAAGATGTTTGAAAATGAATGTTTTTGTGGTGCAACCTGCTTTCTTTATCTCTGTCCAACCGATAAAAACACTAATTACAGCTCAGCAACTTTTTAAGTGATTCCAACAATAAAAAATACATTTAGATCTATATTTATAACTTATGGGAATAAAAAGTCGTAAAGTTGCCACGGTTATATCGAAAAAGTGCAAATTTTTTTTCCATTCAACTTCATTTTCAATAATATAAACAAATTTTCTTAAAATGTCAGGACCAACACTTTCAGAAACACAACTTTTAATTTGCGAATATTCCAATTTATGTTCTTTTAAGGCTACTTTTAAGTAAAGGCTGCAAATTTCCGGAAAAAAATGCAATTTTGTCATTTTTTAACCTGATGCGAAAGAACCTGGCCTTGCAGATAAAGAGAGGGCGAATATTAACCTCCTTTTACACCTGAGAATAAGACGAAGCGCTGAGTGCCTTTAAAGGCAGCAATTGTGCACCTCGCTTAGTTAATGACAGTTTCTGTCCACCGGCCCATAAAACGTATCATTCTGAAGCTGGGCTTCGAGACAGTGATTATTCACTCCGTTTCGGTCTTAAGGATGCCTTTAATTGCCAAATCCACGGTTAGTGAAGCATTTAGAAATAGCGGACTCACTTCGCATTAGTCACCATAAGCTTGGGAATTACAGTTTTTTACAGGGTCTCCAAACGAACGGCTTGAGACGGTTATGGGCGTTTCAGAGGCAACGTGAAATGAATACGCAACGGAACAAGCTTAGGAACATTATGTGCCCAGAGGATGGCATACGATATCAAGATGTTTTATTAATGGAAGCGACTAACTATAAATACAGCTCTAAAGTTCTGGAATGTAATTTTACCAACTGTGACGATAAAGGAGGGGCTTAGCTACTTTTCGCATTCTCATTGATAATAGCCTATTATAAGCCAAAACCAAAGCTGTAGATCTTGTGCGCCAATTTTACAGTTTTGCAAGTCCAATAATTACATAAAGTTGTGTTTCTCTTTAATAATTATCGTAGTCGATGCATCTTGATGCTGCTGAGCAGGCTTTACCACAAAGTTAAAGCAGATAGTCTTTGGCGCCCTCATACCATGTCCCCATTCTTCGGTACATGTATATCTTTCAAACTAAATCGATCATGAGGGAGTCGGACCTGTTTTGTTGAAAAAAATGGGACCTGAAGTTATCTTCAGCAGATAGCAATTCCTTTTGTTTAACTGCCTGCTTGTTTAACCGATCTTAATGATATAGGTCGAAATTGGCGGTGGCACAACTTCCTTTTCGCCCTGTTCTTTTTAAGGGCCCGTCAGCCCTTCCGAACTCTTGTAATAGTGTTTTACCCCATCACACACATTACAAATCCTCCTCAGAGAGAGACCAGTTGCTAGCTTGAGAGCAAAGGCAACAGACCCACCCAAAATAAACACAAATTTCAATTAGGTTTCATAAATTTTGCGCCTCGCTGCAGAAGGAGTGATTTTTCCTTGATAAGCAGAATTTACAAGGACCCACAGCAAATTGAGTCTGCGACCAAAGTGTGATAAGAATCCGACAAGTTTTGGATTTTCATTAAAAACTTCTATAACAGTAGCTTGAAGGAGTATAGAAGGTGTAAAAATGAACCTACTCAATGTCCACGGTGTCCACTGCTTCTGGTGGTGTCTCCCATGCACTCCAGATTTGTATATCCTCTGGTGTCAATAGGAAAATTTCAGACTGGACACCAGACCCATGTCTTCTGGCATATAAATGCTTAAGAGTGGCGAAATTGAAAATAAGTGCATGTGGTGAGGGGTCTTGTTAAAGCAACATTACAGGAAGACTGCCTTTTGGGATGTAGATATTAGCACCGAGAATTGGCATACCGGTCTCTATTGGGCAATTCGAATATAATATAAGGTGCTTACCTTAACTAACAAAACCAACATTTAGGGAAAGTAGCCGAATGGGTTGAAATGGCAAGCCTCTATTTAAATAAAATAAATTTGGAAAATTTCTCTTTCAGCCGACTAGCTGTAGCGTTTTCTTAATGCAGTATAGAGGACTGAGAAGAATTATAATTGCATTTTACTGTCCATTTGGGTTACAATCTCACCCATTTTAGGCTCTCTAATGCCGACTTAAAAGCGTTGCTTTCATTCCAAAAGTCTATCCCTACGCCAAATTAATATATTGGTCGGTGAATTTTTAATGCAATTTGGAGAATTTTTGTTAATTGCATACTAAAAGTTCCATCCTACGCCTAAACGGACACCTAAAAGCCTATTAACTGCGCATTTTCTTAAAAATGTAAATAATTGCTTTTGCAATTTCATTATGCTTTTGAATTTATTAGGTTACTTGCAGATTAGCAAATAATCCGCTTGGTTTTTTTATGTTAAAACGTCAGCTGCAAATTTCGATGTCGATAGAGATTTCTGTGCTCTTGTGTTTTGCACTTAAATGGTATTAGATGAAGCAAAAAAACAAAATTAAATCCGATTTTATTTGCAAAACATTGAATGATTCTGCAAGATGAGAACTTAATGAATAAGTTCGGAAAAGCTCATTCCCCACTGTTAAAGGAGAGTAATATCAAATTAGGTGGCACACAGCCTTAGGCTTTCCATGCGCCTTGATTTAGCGCTAAAAGGGGTTGAGAAACACTGCTCTGAATGCTATAAAACTTTTAAGAGCTCCAAAAGTTGGGCCAAAACTATCCACACCTAATATAACCGAGACAAAATCAGGCTATTAGGTCGCAAACCTCTTTTAATTATTCCTAATTAAAGCCTTTGAACCCCAAACCTATATTTGCGTCTGCAGTTAAAAAGCGGCCATTCATGCACAAATAAATCATGAGCAAGAAACAAAACACCAAAGCAGGATTCGAGCGGTGTTTTAAGCCATCTTCGCCGTTTTTTCAAACCATGATTCGTTAAATGTGCTTGTGGTCAGGGCTTGCACCGGTCGGCAGTTAGCTTGGTAGCACCCGCATGTATATGCTTCCTGACAGGAATTAAGGTGCTCTAAAACGTCAGAGCCTTATTTGTGAATGAAGTGTCTTGGTATAACTAAAGACTTTAGTGTACAAGCGCCGAGTAAGTGCGTCAACCTTCAATCGTTCAAATGGGATAATGGGGGCGAACTGGCTCTTCAGAATGAGCTACTTTGAGGGATAAATTGACAAATCTCAACGCAATGGCGTTGAAGTGGCTTTAAATATTTAGCTTTATTCAATATTGTTTCTTATTGTCACTTTGGAGCCTCGTTATTGCTCCTTGGCTGGGCGGCCCAAACTCCAGGTCGCCTCATTTTCTCGCAAACCTTTCTGTGTGCCAACAATGCATATTCCGCCCGAGTGTTATGGCCTCGATTCCTCATCAGACTATCCGAGTAGCTCACCTCTTTTATGCTAGTGACAGATTGATGTGTTTTGACTTACTACCTTGTAAACTAGTCTTGCTAAGTTACTTTCTAGTTATTGTAGATTAAGTTCATAAATATTTAAGCTAAAAATCAGCCGCAGTTCCTTACTTCTTACTTTTAAAACGCTCCTGAACCCTTTAAATGTTAAAAAGTACATAAGTTTGTGTAGTTTTACAAGATGCACATCATTTGCCGCTCATCAAAAGTGATTTCCAAAGTGTTTTGCAACCCAAAATTCAACACTACTTCTTGCTCTTTTGGATCAAATAAGCATCATAATCGACCAAGCGTTGCCTGCAGAATTTCTACAGCTCAGAGCATTCAGATCTCTCCTTGTGCAGCACCAAAGACTTGCTTGAATATGTAATCGACGTACAGAAGAGCTGAGGGGTTGCTGGCATGGATGGGAAGCCTTGATTTTAGCAGACGTATGGTCCAAACACAGCATTAAGCAAGCCGTCAAAGCATTGTGTTTAATTTACTTCAAGTATGTCTCTCAATAAAGTGTAAACCAAACCACTTGCATCTCCCGATTCAACGATAACTACTCTTAATATTATTATAAGAGGGATCTTTCAGTGCTTCAATAAATGCTTATGCTTTCGTCCAGTAAATCAAAATTCTAGAGAGTGAAACGTCAGCTCAATTGAATTTAAAAGTTCGGCGAAAACCATGTAAAGGCCAGCATATGCGTTTTCTAGTTTCGTGCATAAATAGATTTGATCCAATTTAGTGAGCCCTTATAGAGCCCACTCACATGAACGGGCGACTTTTTAATCATTAAACACTTATTAAAGGAGCGCGTATCATCCGGTCAAAGGCATAGGTCCAGGCTTCAGAGAGAAGAAAATTGCCATAGGCGAGTTCCGAATCTTAATTTCCACCACGCGCTAGTACCGTAAGAAGACGGTGAGGAAAACGCAGGAGGCTATTATAGGGCTTTTGCAAACTGGAGGAGGGCTGCTGTCAACAGGGTGTGTTTTGAAAGCCCAAAAAAGCAGAAATGGTCACCCATTATCGGGCTAGAAGTGAAGCCAGCCGGGATAGAGTTTCCCCAAAAGTATTTAATCCCTTTAAGCTAGTTTATGGAAACTCGCTTCATCGAAGGAGAAATAAAATTTTATCAGTTAGAGAAATCGAAGGAATGAAGTAAAAAAAGTGCTGTTTCAAGACATTCAAATTACTCCCTTCTAGTGCAATCAAATGCAGATAGCCGCGTTGTTGAAAAAAATTTTTTGAACTTATTATATTACTTTAGAACAAACGCATACTTGTTTTAATTGCAATTTAGCTGCTCGCACCCTTAATTCCCCATGGGTTTCCTTTGCGCCCTTAACAACACGGAGGTCCTTTACGTTGACATTCTGTCAGCTTCCCCGGACATCAATAATACATCCTCTTTCTTACCGTTGTGTCGCATTACGATGTCGGAGATGGCCTGCACTTCATGACTATGCTAAAGGCTGACGGGGAATTGTATTGAAAACAGGCAATAAAGCGATTGCATCATAGACCGAAAAACCCTTACTTAGCCCACAACCTGGTTCTAGCAAAAATTCCACAAGCTAGTAAGATACAAGTAAAAACATTCCATGCCTTTACTCCGTAAAGGAATGCAAGTTAGTAAAGTCTTTAAGAAATTTGTGAGACAGCTTCTGGCGCCTAAGGTTCCAAACCACTTAACTTTTATTTTCTTCTTATGCTTTAGCGAAATGGGCCTTTCCAACACCCCAAAAGAATACAAACACCTCGCTTTGCATGTTATTATTTGTCTAGTTTTTTTGGAATGAGTTTGTCAAGCAGTCAAAATTATTATTTAGACTGAAAGTTTAGCCTGCACTGCAAAGCAGCCACTAGAGTTCATATTAGTTCTTTCAGGTTTTCCAAAATGATAGAAGTGGAGGAGACAAATTAAGTCCAAGAATTTATTCCTCTACCTGTCCATCATTTCCGTTAGCAAATAACCTTAGACATCAAAATCAGACAGACAGAAGCATTAGTTTTAATCGCCGCCGAAGCGTCTATTTTTTCACACTCATGTGGAGGCAACAGTGTCCTTCTCGTGGCCTCTGAAAATCATTTTTTGAATTAAGTGTTCTATTTAGTCCCTGTTAGTTTAATATACTGCAGTTCTCCTAAGAATTAAGAGTAGTGCATGAAAAATGCTGAGGTGCTTTTGATTGCAACCTACCATGGTTTTATTCACTGTTTAACAGGACAAATCGTTGAGTGAAAAATTTCATTTTGTCTTGCGTCGTTGGTATTATCCTCAGGTAAAATAAATTCTGCCTTCTATTCACCTGATAAGGAACTGTACACTTCCTAGCCTCTAAAATATCCAATTTGGAATTAGCAGACAATGCGGAAATCGCCTATTTGTAGCAAGCACCGCTTGGTATTGTGAAAGATAAGAAGCTCTGATTGTTCACTAAGAAAGCCATAAACGACGAACTTCTAGATGGCGGTTCTGACTATTCGAGAAGTGAGATGGAAGTCGAAATGCCCTTTTATTTTTTAACTGGAATGTAAATAAGCACTTACAATATTACAGTATCAATATTGGCACAAATGTGTAAATTATAGCCGACATCTCTTCAAATGAGGCACCAGAAAAGCAGCCATTATTAATAAATTGCATTAGATGTGTTGGCTTTGTACTAAAACCGGGGAATTTGAGGTCTTAAAATGTTAAAAAAAGTAAAGAATGTGTTCATAATCATAAACATGTTAAATGTCAGACCAACGAAGTTGCTTTTGTGGCTCCCCAAGTCTGCCGAATGGGAACGAAGACATAATGCCGGGGCAGAATATGTATCGCCGACGCACAGAAGGGCCGAAGGCCATGTCGCCCAGCGGAAGTACAAAAGAAGAGCCTCCCACACCCACGAAATCAAAGCATGGAGATGAACAAATAATCTTATTATTTCAGCTTAAATCAGTTTTAAGTAGTTGCGTATTGAGATTCTGGCAGCCACCAAAGGCCACTTCTTTTACGAATTCCACTTTTATTCTAATCCATTACTCGGTGCACTCTTTCAGGCTCGATACTAAATTTCACAAAAAACCACCACTAATCAAGCTGACAGTAGAGGTGCATAAGAACCTGAGATGCAGCAACCACCTTTGCCTCACGGTACTTTAAAGGCCGATGCGCTCTTTCGATTTCATTTCCAAGTTGTACCTAAGTTTAAACATCTTATAACGTCTTTTAGGAGGTCGTGTGTGCTACTTTTAACAGAAGGAAGTATGGAGGAGTAGCATCCAATAATTGAAATTTATGACTTCCTCCGCTCTTAATGGCAACAGCGTATCTGCATGCATAATATTTGTACATTTTACTTGTCTATTTTTATGTTCTTTAGCAGAGCATAAAACTTTGTCATCAGGAGTGCCCGTTACTTTGGAATCGGAGGCGTGTATGTTTTGTGTGAAGTGATTAAAAAAGATTTTGCAGCATCCGGCATCGGTTGCTTCAATGGAGTGATGCAATTTGCAGGGATTTGTAAAATGCTTGTGGCATTTTATTACCCATGCATTATGAATTAGGCCGTATTCCTTCCCAACATCTATTACTTTCCCTTTCTCTCTTTCAGACACTTCATGAAAATTCGAAGAAACCTCTCAAAGATGACTGGGGCTTTTTAACCTTTAGGGCTAAACCTGGCTGCAAAGCTGTGTATCTCAGAGCAGGTCCGTGTATGAAATTTGGTGAGTGTGGTAGCAAAAGTCCTGTATAGGAAATATTTATACATCATTCTAGGGAGCAATGCGTAAATATTAGGCGTTAAAATTACAATTTTTATAGACTGACGTGCTGAGACCAACTATCACTTATGCATATTAGTCATTCTGTGATTGGCAGAGGGTTGGACTTTTGAGGTTTGGGAGCAATGGCAGAGAAGAATCTGCCAGCAGTGGTTGCAATCACACCTCGACACTTCCGTTGCCTGCGCTTCTCTCTATCGGAAGGCGAATTACTGAATAACTGCAAATTGTAGCGATTATACGCCTTCTTTGACGGCAACGAGTCCACCCCTTCTTTTGGAACAACCGTTTTTGCATTTTTCACAAAAATTCGAACTCCTTTTGAGCTTTATGTTACAAAGAAAATTCTCGATGTAAGTTGCGATGCTTTTACGAAGTCTAGATATGCTTCAAAAATGCACTGCGAATACAAGACCCTTTGCCGCCTACTAAGGTCACCTAAATAACTGCGCTACCTTTTACATACAACTTACAATGGAGTTGGTTAGGTACCGCAATCGCTTGAAGGCATCGTGAGTTGATGTTCTCTAGTGTCCTTGAGCATGACAAATTTGGCTTAATAACTATTTAATTCATCAACCTCTACTAAGCCCTAAATAGCTGCTCTCGGTCACTAAATTTCTATTTTTGCTAAAAGCTTTGATTCGCATCGTTTTCAAACAATTAAGCAACTAACTGTAAGGCAGATTGAATGGTTTGAGGTGATGGCTCCAAATACTGCCCTCAACCAAAAGGCAATGCTACCAGTGCTTTCCAACTTAAAAAGCACTTTAATGAATATTTAATGTTGTTGAGAATCGCGTTAGAATAGAGTAGCCTAGAGTTTACATATGTTTATTATGTTACAGCGCAAAGGTGATGTCATTCTTCAAGGGAGAAAAGTGAGTAACTAGGTCTGGTAGACCGTGACAGCTGCTACCAATTTCAGTATTTGCAAATCTGTTCCAAAAATATCATCGAACGCAATTTTGTCATTCCAAAGCATCGTGATAGTGAATGATGATAAAAATGCAAAGTTCGGTTACAATTTGAGTTGTCCTGTTCCATAACACGAATTCCAGCCTAAACTGTACATTATTTACTCCAAGAAAGGACTTTAAAATTTCACTTATTCTATGTCTTTGATGCATGTTTCTACGCAACCACTTCTTTCGTCAAGGGATTAGCTTATACGCGTGACGGTCGACGATGATGCGACTGTAGTCTCACCAACTTTTTGCAATAAAAACCAAGTAACGTCAGCTAGTCACAGTGATGCCTACACATCCATACACATTCAGCGAAATTGTCAGGTGAGAGAATACCTAAATTGCAAGTTGCTTAGAATGGGTACTGTGGAATCCTCAAGACATTCGACCCAATTCAAAAAACTTCTGTTAGACACCGAAGACCGTGACCTGCTTTATGGTGGGAGTGCGGAAGCCAAAAATGCCTGCGCAAACATAGATACGAAACTTTTAAAAATGGCAAGCAAGATTTACAGCTGGGTCTGAGTAGCTTTACCAATTGATTTCGAAATTATTCTTTATTCCTTCTTTCTGTTGGATGGTGCGTAATGGGATGGCATAACTCATTAGGACTTCAGTGATTCCCAGTCCCATTTTCTTGTTCTGCCAGATGTTGTTTATATTTGCGATACAAATCACAAGTTGGCATTACTACAATGCCTGCGCATGCAAGTGATAAGCTAATTCTCCATATACGGAGAATATCACAGCAATCAGCAAAAACTGGACGGCTTCTCCACTATGGAATTGAGGAAATATATCACTGATAAATCTTGCTCCTTTGACTTAACATCTCTTGGTTGGCCACCATTTCAGCAATGGGAAGATTCTATAAGATAAGAAATTCACTAAGGAAACGGATCATTTGAATGCCCCAAATCACAATATGCTACTGCATTCTATGTGGGGCTCAATAAATATAAAAGGTGGAATTACATTTTGATAAATACGAACCGCTTTTTTGTAAAACACCGCAAAACGTACGAACAGATTAGGTAAAGAATAAACTGACATTATGATTAATTTCTCATTAAATCCTGCCTCCATGAACCTGAACTTTGGCAACCATCAACTAGAGGAGGCCTCGCAGCGATCATTAAAGTTGAGCACTTCGCTTCTCCATCGCCCGAACAAAATGCACACAATGGCTGTCATTTATGAAATTCCTAAATAAGTGTTATCTTGTATTCATGATTCAACCAAATAAAACTTAATAATAAGTAGCAAAATAACCGTTGGGCTAAAAT
Organism: Taenia crassiceps; assembly: GCA_023375655.1. Lineage (NCBI taxonomy): Eukaryota > Metazoa > Platyhelminthes > Cestoda > Cyclophyllidea > Taeniidae > Taenia > Taenia crassiceps. The sequence continues at coordinate 57,729 of JAKROA010000010.1, forward strand.
GTGCATTTTTAAACAGATGATTTAAAGATCCAAGTGAGAATTGGCATGGATCACTCGCATGACTTATCAAGAAATCAGGGACTTGTTGATTCCCAGCAGGGCTTTAACACGAAAGCATAATCATACATGAATGGAGATGCATGCACTTTTCTGCACAATGCGCTTTGCCGGACTTGCACTGCATTGCGCATTACCCTCGCCTCATTCCCCAACCACACATCCCATCTCTCCACCACTCCATCCAACCTCGTTGCGACTCGTAGGTGCGACTCCACCCTGCGCACCCGAAAAGTGAACTAACCCAAGACGATCGCAGAATGCCTTTGTGGGGCGTTTGCTGGCAGAACTCAATGACTGCCAACAGTGTTGGCACTTCGTTTCTGCTAATCACTCACTCACCAACAGGTGAAGCACTTTGCGAGGAGGTTGGATTGCACCCACAACCCACGACCCACGCCACAATGGTGAGCACGTCATTCATCAGCCACCAACAGCTACCTTCAAAGATTACTGCTTCACCTTCATCATTCATCTCCCACTCCTTTAACCGACCGTTTGCACACGCACCGTTTCCCACCCACCTTCTGGTCGACCGATCGGCCCAGTGGCTCGAGATGAGGAGCGACTCTCGTGCCCTTGCTACCGCGACGCTCGTTAAGCAAGCAGACATATCGCTAGTTAAGCACAAGCAATTCACCACTGCACACTTTGATCCCGGTGTGCCATTCGTCCTAGCTGGGAGAGAGTGAGTGGAAGTGTCAGAAGTAGGTTAGTGTGATAGCTAAGGGATGTGGTACCTTTCGCTCATCACTATTAACAAAGACCAACAGGAAAGGTGGTTTGATAAAATGTACAGATTAAGTTTGTTCTGGTCTCGATGACGTTTTAAAAGCTTATTTTAGTAGCCCAACTTAATTCCTTTTTAATTTGCATCGAGTATGAAATGTTTATGCACAACAAATATATCCACCAGTGTCTAAAAAAGTGATCGCATTTTTCGTACAACTTTTTAAAGGTTTTGAATCGATGACGACCAAAGCATATCTAAATTTCTGCCAAGCGCAATGTCAAATCAAGTACAGATACAAAGGTGCAAAGTTCATTAGCTTCGACTTGCTCCTGGTTCCCCTCGGCAATGCTTCCGCAAGAGCATTAGGCACTACCAAACGGAAAACTAAAAATATTTTAAAATTTCAAACAAAAGATCTGATAACTTAGATCTAAAACAAAGTAAAAATGGCGCAGAACAATGCAAAGTATGGCAGTCAGCGTTCACCATTCTATTGATGGCCTTGGAACAATTTGGACAAATTGCTATGAGGTTTTGCGTGAGACTGTGATGAGCAGTAACTTGAGGCGTGTTATAAATCTGAGAGAATAAGATAACTTTGACACTGAAGCTTTAAGGTATAAATTAAAAAGCATTTAGAGAGTAACTCATGCTTTTAAATGTTAACTGGAAGCACGACTTCGTGGTAAATATCCGCTCCGTTAAGAGTTGCCAAGCGAGCGCTTTGGTCCAATGAAAGGAGTGGTAAAGGGTAATCAGCAAACCTAATGAAACACTGCAAAATTGTAAGAGCATTTACACTGTTGTCACTGAACACTTTACCCACTTTTCTGTATCATCAACTCCCAAGAAAAACACTTGATGTGCTGTTTCGAAGAAAAAATAACTATAAAGGCGGCAAGAAAATGTATGCAGCATTTCTATGAATGTACGGATGATAAAAGTGTGTAATGGCGGCTGGAATTCAAAACTGATGGATCAGAAAGCTGTACTGTAACATAGTCACCGAGCTCAAGGAAATCAAAAACATACTTTAGGGTGAACAAAAGCATGGACAGAGTTGAACAATATTAAGGACAACAATCGACAATTCATGTATGGCTTCAAAGCAAATAGAAATATTCTTTTCCCTTTGCAGTAAATAAGTGATTCTAAGGTTTGGTGCAGCAGCATTGAGACACCGGAAAACAAATAGTGTATGTAACGAGATTAACCAAAGTACGCAAAGGTGGAATAAATAAAGCTGTGGTCTTTTATCCTCCTACACAAAATAACAGACCCATCTGACGACGGCGTAATTTTACCAGGGACCCTGAAAGCCAACGCGTGATCCGACTGATTACAGAGAAAACAAGCCGACACTAGTGAATTGGGTAAAACTCTTCACACACAAAAGCCATAAGCATACATAGGTACATACATGGTAATATTTATATACAAAATAGTAGACTGCTCTGATAATTTCGTCCCGGCACGACTAAAACTCATCAGTGGAGCGGCTCTTGAAGCGTCCCTCCGGCTGCTGCTTGTTGCGCCACTTGACACAGCAGCAGCAGAGAACGCGAGAGAAGCCGGTGCGGTAGGTCTGGTTCATCCACGCGTAAATGAAGGGGTTGTAGCAGGAGGCGGAACTGCTTAGCAGCACCACGAAGGTCCAGGCGATGGCAAGGTCACGAGAAGCCCAATTTACCACTGTGCCGTAAAGGTAGATCACGTGGCGAGGCAGCTGCGATATGGCGTAGAGTGCTGATACGGCTATCATCATTTTTACCATCTTAACGGACAAGAAATGAATACAACCAGCTAGGCTGTAGTTCCATTTAAAACACTAATCTTCAGATTTCTCTACTTTCTTGCATTCATAATTATTTTTAAGGAGTATTAGTGGCAGAATTTGACTGTGAACAAAATCATCCCGTTTAAAGCAGAAGAATTGGTCAATAAATGAAAGTTATGTCACTAGTGTACACCAAAATTTTGATTTGTCCCGTCAGGAACAACATAGTTTTCTTTACCATGAATGGCTACTGCCGAAATTACTTTACCAAATTGGCTGAGCAAAACTGCCCAGACAAGCACATAATGGGGAAGATTTAATTGCTAAATGCTTCATTTCAAGGCATGTAAAGAATAAATTGCCTAATATTGATACGGAATCAATGCCCTGCTGACTTTGTCTGACATTATCACTGACTTTGGAGAGTATCTCTCGTTGGCATGGTTTTTGAAGCCATTAAACTCCGGGGCATTTGTAAAGCCGTGGTAACTCTTAACTTCTGCCCACTCTACACTTGCTTTGTGGTGTACAGAGCAACGGGTGAAGATGCTGCGCAGCTTAAGTTGGCTTAATTTCTTGGACCAAAAATACTGGTAGCATCGTTTTGCCATCTTTCTGCTTTTGCAAAATCCTGTTTAACCCTGGCTTTAAAGCACTCTCAGCAACGTTCTGTATCGGCAAATCTCATTTGGGTCTCTGGAGTAAAGCTGTGTTTAAGTGGATCTAAAATGAGCGATTGAATAGAAAAGATGCAAAAAGAGAAGTTAAAACTAGTAAAAGCTTGGTAAATACCGTTTTCTACTTTTAGCGACAAGAGGATGCTTGAATGGAATGATTCAGCTTTACTTGCAGTGCAAAAAAAACACTTAATGAATCGTTTATGTGTGAATACGGAAGACTCGACGCTATTGCGCCTTGTGAAAATGAGAGGAAAGTCGGATGGAATATTAGCCGGCGGAAAAATTGCGATCAGATGGGAAGGTAAAACCGGTCACACAATATCTCCTAAAATTTCGTCTATTTCAGTTGATCCAATCCGTGTAAATGCTCTTAAACCCTTTACTGTGACTCCTTGTAGTTGCTGTCTCTATAAATGATCACTCAGCATCATCCAACCTCTTTCAGTGCTTTTAGAGACGTTATTTCAATTTGAAAGCGCCTAAAAATGTACATTCCCCTTGAGTCGCACCGAAACTCATCATATTCACCGATAATTTGAGGATTGAGAAGTCCGAAGTTGATGTCAGTTGGAATGTTATCATCAGTTTCAAGTAAAATTGAAGAATTAAACTACGCAGCAGATTAGCTTGTTACATAGTACTTTCTGAGGAAACGTCCCACCCAATGGCCCTATAAATGAGGGCTTAGGCTCATAGATCTAGTTGAGATGAGAACGATCTTGGCTCAAAAGAGGATCAGTACACGCGGTGGTTAATAATGTTTTCCGCGCTTCTTTTCACTTTTCCCCAGTAATCACCGCCTCAAGTGTGGGGTCAGTGAAAGAGAGTTCGAAGGATAATCAACCCATTTTGACTCAATTTGATTTAACAGCAGAGTTTGCATAAAGTCTCTGATTTTTACCGGAGTAGTGAAGTTTTCCATTCTAAAGAAGAGCCGACAAATATCCCAAATGGCAAAATTAAAATGCAAAAAAACGGAGGCATTACCCTTTTTATTAATACAGTTAAAGATTTTTCCTCGGAGAGCAGAGGAACCCTAGTGATGCTCCTCCCTTTGGAAGTCTCTATGATTTAGTGCTTGAATGTATGGTGTATTGTCTTTCTTATGTGCCATGCTCCATCATTATGTGATGGGAAGGTGCTTGTTGTGTAGAAGCGAAGTATGTTTGTAATATTGCGCACCCTTTCTTTCACGATCACCTTGTCCAGTGAATTTTTCTGAATTCGCATCAATTTTTGGAACAATCGAAATGAGCTAGTTGACGGTATGAGTATATTAAAATAAAAAAAAGAAAGATGGGATAAAATGGAATTAGTATCACGCAACGGAAGCATTAAGCCATACGTCGCGCCTCCGTGGGCTAGACAGTACCACCAAAATGAGATTCGGCGCAGACACTTCAATCGTAACAGCGTCCACCATGAATTCATGACCATTGATCATGGTGATAAGGGATTTTCATCTATGCCGAGATGAAAGCGTATTTTTACCATTTTAAGTTAATCTTTTCATACTGAATAGGCGAATACTTGGAGTATTTTTGAAGAGTTTATTACCAATTAATGTTCTGTGAAATGGTTCGCCCTACTACATTTTAAACACAAGTTTACAAAATTGAACTTACGAGAGTTATCACGGTATGCATCTAGGTATGGAAGGGATGCCAAAATAGAGCTGTTTGATTGGATGATGAAATGCCATGCAAGACATCAAATTATTTTTAGCCAGCATACCGAAACTACGATTTTTCGATTGGACGATATTTGTTCGCATTCATTCCTTATGGTACAGCAACAATTTTGCTTCACTTCGAATATGAGGCTTACACTTCATTGAGTTCCTCCCCAAAATCCAGGCGACTTGGAATAAATACTTTGCAATTGTGGAAAGAACGCAGATAACTTATCGTTGGTTAGTGTATACTGCAAATGATTTAAAAAATATTGTTAACTTCACTCCGATTGAAGGACTTATGGCTCTCCACGTTGGTGTGTCGCAATATCTTTTGTAATTTTATAATGAAAATGAACGAGACAACCAAAGGAAACAAGTTGGCTTTGTACAATTTCCTTTATTAAAAAAAGGCGAAAAAAACAGTATTTCTCTTGTTCCGATTTTGGAAAAAAGCAGCTGGTCGTTCATGATGGATACAAGGCCAATCATTTAACCTCCCCATGCTGTGCCTTTCAAAACTTGCTAACCTTCGTAGTCATTGAATCCAATTAATGGGGCTCAGAAGGCAAAGTATCTCCTCTGGAATTCTGGTCATATTCACTCACATGAATACGAAGGACTAACCGGAGCAGACAGTGTGCACGAGGTTTTTTATCTTCGTCAGTAAAACTTAGCAGCGTCAATTTTTGAGTATAAAGTCAGCACAAATAAAATTTGAGGCTACATACTCTATCCCTTATATCCCAACCTAGCAGCACCCGTTTTGCGCGATAATGTACTTAAGCTTCATTCACAAACCATATAGAAAAAATCGAGTCGTTCTACTACCTATTGTCTACCCTTACAAATCTATCAAAATAATTGTATATATGCACAGTTGGCTTTGGAATTACGTGATTGCTTTGTCAACAAAAATACCAAAGCATATGTTCCGAAGAGGCCATAATGTTTGTGCCAGTACCGACCAATTTCTCGGTCTGTACATCGACGCGTCACTCAACAGCTAAGGACAACTCCACTTGCCACTTCTTATTGCACAAAGGAAAGTTTGCCGATTTCAAAAGCCTGGTAGTTTAACAGTGCGTGTTCCACTGCTGTTGCGAGAATTTAAACTTCCGTGAGAGTGGAACAATCAAAACGAGACAGCGTTTAACCTTAATGCAAACAAACATTTGCGGTCAAACACGGGGGCCTGCACTAAAACAAAGCAGATCCAATACAAAGAGGCCATGCCCAAATAGATGGCTTTCTATCTCATCTCCGACCCCCAACCTACTCCGTCTACTCCTCTAAGAGGTGCTTATCTTTTTAACTAACCCAGAAATTTTACAAGGTTACTTGTAATGAATGTGCAGAAACTGGATGAGCTATAACGACTACAGCATAGCTGATTTGAATGCCTTCACTTGGTACCAAACCACATCTAAACTATTCTGTTTTTTTATGAGCCGTTCAAATCTCATGCATTATCCAATCCAACTGCCTTAATTTATAAATCCAGCCAGCCTCCACGGAGGTTGTGAAAATAATTAGCATCAATGAGATGCTGACTAGTAGACTCCTCACTGATGCACGTTTGTCTGCAAAAAAATGAATCATTCTCAACTGAATTTTAAAATATTTGGTACGATCATTTCCGGTCAAAGCACACTGCAGCCTTTAAGTAACGTCATGAGGTTTTTTAACCAGAGTTTATGGTTTATTATATGAACCAGTCAAAGTGAAATATAAATTCACTCTAAAAGGCGGACTGGCTCTACGCTAGTGAAGGTGCGATGCATATAATGCTACTCATATCTTTTGAGAAACATTTGTGCCTTTAGTTTTGCTACTATAATTGGAAACTGGAAAAATTTTAAAGCTACTCGGACAGCTTTTTAAAGGCCGAAGCTGGTAACCTGATGAGTAGGACTGAAAACCAAAGAAATGAATCGTTACAAAAAAGATTTCTGTTGCATAATTTTGAAGCAATAGATAGTTGAATGTCATAATCACTTACTCCTGTTTATTAAAGGTCGAAAAAAATGTTCCTTACTAACCTTTCGCTTGGATCTGACTGCCATTCGACTCCGACTAGCGGAAATGGCACCACCCACTTGAGTGGAGTTAAGTTTCCAACAAATCACGGAGTAGGAGCAAATGAGAAGGGTCAATGGAATGAAATATTGCATCACCATGAGCGTGGTAGTGTAGGCCTGACTCCTATGGGCGTCCCACGACTCCTCACAGCGCGCATTTGCGCCCTCTGGCAAGTATCCCACCACTGCCAAGGGCGTAGCCTGAATACATGCTGTCAACCAAAGGAGAATAATGAGAAATTTTGCACGCCTTGGTGTCAACAATCGACGTCGCTGTAGGGGTCGAAAGACAATGAGGAAGCGGTCGCAGGAGATGAGAACGTGAGTGAAGGCTGTTAAAGTGACCGTCAAACATTGGATGAATGGTACAAGTTTGCACATAGTCGCTCCGAATGGCCAGTGATTGAGCCAAATGTCCGCAATCGCTGTCATAGGAATGACGGCCAAAGTAGTAAGGATATCTGTAACGCTGAGGTTAAAGAGGAAGATGTTAGTGACTGAGTGTTGGAGATAGCGATGAATGACGTAACAAACGAGGGAGTTCCCGATAAGAGCTATAATCATAAGTGGGATATAGGGCAAACTCATGCCGAGTTTCATGCCCAGATTGAATATTTCCATGGTCTCAGGGTGGGTGACATTTGGACTTTCTGGTTCTGTCGACAAATGTGACGCATTGGGCATAGTTGCATATGTATTGAGGGTGGGTTGAGCTGATTCAATGATGAGGGGTACGGTTCACGGTTTCATTGTAGGTGTGTGCGCCTGGTAAGACTGTTTGCAATTACCAACCAATCAGCGGTGGGCAAGTTGAGGTTGCTTTTGGCCAACCAACTAAAGTCACAGATAATTTGCCATTCGACAATTCGCACTGATAAATTTCAAAAGCATTCAAAGTATCCAAAATATGCGCTAGCGACCAATCATGATAAGTCATTAACTAGAGCTAAGCCTTCAAATATATAAAGGTTTAGAAAGACATGTTATGTCAACTTTTACTAACCAAAACAGGAGATTTGTGTGTTTTTAAAAACTTCATCTTGATAGACTCTGTAATTTAAATAGAATAAAAAATACAAATAAATTAGCCTTAGCTTTATCAAATTGATAAATCCAAATTTATTATTAACTCTTCTTTTGGATTCCGTAGGATTCAAGCCGAAGTACGTGGTCTAAGTTGACTGCTTCATCGGTAGTTACAGTAAATATGCAGCGCAGTTTAAGAACAGAATTAATCAGTTTATAATCATTATAGCTTATGCTTTCTTTATTTACTATTTTCTATGGCCAAATATGTGCAGATTTGGAGCCATGGGGTCAAAAATTAAGTCCGGACAAGCATACATAAACGCCAATAATAAAACTTGACTGCTCTTTACTACTTGAAAGCCATGGTGACTGCGAAAAGGTGATAATAATAATGGGTCAGGATTAAAGCACTTTTGATTTTTAAAAGACAAACTTTCTGACAGTTAAAGTATTTTGAAAATAAATAGCGTACTCACTGAGGCATGTGCATCAGCATTCGCTTGTGGAAACCGAAGCTGTGAGATAAATAGCTAAAAGCATGTAAGCTGAAAAAAACAAAAATGATGCGTGATGTGGCATCCAAAGTCAAGTGCATAAATGTCATACAAGGTAAAATCGAAGTGAAAATGTTAACGCTCTAAAAAGTGATGGGATTCCTCATCTGATAGATTTTGTGTGACTAAAAAACAAACTCGCATACGTTAACAAAGTCATTCAACATCAAATTAATAACCAAGTAATTCTGAAGGTTGAGCGTTAATGTGACGCAGGCAGTAAATTTTATGCCACACAGGTCATGTATCACGCTGAAGAATAGCATTAGCAGGTTATTTTAGCATTCCCACCAGTTCGTTAAAACAGTTTTTGGTGAGAGCAGTGGCCATAATGATTTTCCCTTAGATAGCGACCATAGAATTAACAGCCGGATCATTCTATTTCTTATTGTATACCCGACACCGCATGTGATTGCCCAAACCTGCTAATGCTGCAAGAAAATGATTATTATCACCTAATCACCTAATGAAAGCCAATCACGGAAATGTGAAGGGTGGAATTGAGAATGAAACAACCGCTCCTCAATTGCCGTCTCCCTTCTCCCCTCTTCTCCTCAACTCTGCCTCCTCCACTGCTGTCCAAATCCCCACGGATTATTTATGCAGCGTTGGCAGACCTCGCGTCATCCTTGGCGTGTCTTGGGATGAAGCACAAGGACCACCTTTCCCACCGAGTGATCAATTAATTGACCACATCTGGCTGCTTTTGCACATCCTCCACTCCTATCGCCTTGACCCGATCAACTTTCATCGAATCCAGGAGGCCTCCTGCAAGAGGGCTGGACGGTAGAACTAGTTGTGCCCGCAGCACACCATACCACCGCAACCTGCCACTAACCTACGTCTGACACCTCCACTCACTCTCTCCCAGCTAGGACGAATGGCGCACCGGGATCAAAGTGTGCAGTGGTGAATTGCTTGTGCTTAACTAGCGATATGTCTGCTTGCTTAACGAGCGTCGCGGTAGCAAGGGCACGAGAGTCGCTCCTCATCTCGAGCCACTGGGCCGATCGGTCGACCAGAAGGTGGGTGGGAAACGGTGCGTGTGCAAACTGTCGGTTGAAGGAGTGGGAGATGAATGATGAAGGTGAAGCAGTAATCTTTGAAGGTAGCTGTTGGTGGCTGATGAATGACGTGCTCACCATTGTGGCGTGGGTCGTGGGTTGTGGGTGCAATCCAACCTCCTCGCAAAGTGCTTCACCTGTTGGTGAGTGAGTGATTAGCAGAAACGAAGTGCCAACACTGTTGGCAGTCATTGAGTTCTGCCAGCAAACGCCCCACAAAGGCATTCTGCGATCGTCTTGGGTTAGTTCACTTTTCGGGTGCGCAGGGTGGAGTCGCACCTACGAGTCGCAACGAGGTTGGATGGAGTGGTGGAGAGATGGGATGTGTGGTTGGGGAATGAGGCGAGGGTAATGCGCAATGCAGTGCAAGTCCGGCAAAGCGCATTGTGCAGAAAAGTGCATGCATCTCCATTCATGTATGATTATGCTTTCGTGTTAAAGCCCTGCATTTACTTTACTGGTCATATTAGAATCCAGCAGCATGTCAACACTGTAGTTTTGTTTGACTAACACCCTGCAAATTGTGCCACCAATGCCTACCATCAAACAAATTCCGTATAAATAAACTGGTGTTTAGCAAGTTTGTGATGTCTTCTTATGGTATCTATCATGTCCAGCAGTTCTCTGTAATAATAATAATTGTTAATTTTGTCTTTAACAGGGTCCTGTGATTAGCCCGGTTTGAACCGGGTGGGAAGAAAAAAGGTTATGCTCCGCTTCACTGATTTCACATGATTTGAACAGGGGCTTGTTTGCTAGTGAATTAATCTTTGGATGGTATCCTGACGGTCAGAAATGCAGCCTGCTGCGATTGAAATGCGCTAATCAAACCTGTTTTTCTTACTTTAACGCCAAAAAACAAGCATTTATAGTGTAATAAAGGAGTTACTGACAGATGTCGAACTTTTGAGATCCAAATTACCAAAATACTTTTACACTGGTGACGCTAAGATAGCGCGACTCGATGGCCTTAAGATTGTCGTCTCCACGTTCTTAGCATTTCAAAATTCCTTTTAATGCATAAACCAGCGATTAATGAGGCTTTTGAGGAACAGAACCAAGAAATTCTACAGTTATTCCTAAGCAATATCCGTATCACCAAATCGAGACAAATATTCGACTCTGTCTGCTTATGACTGTGTGATATGTTTATCAAAAATGCCAGCAAATTAACATAGCATTCGAGTGGAACGAAATGCACGACAGGAGAGTTATTTTGCCGAGGGAATGTCCATAGGTGGTCACCTATTGCTTTGTAAGTTTGACTAAAACGCTTCAGCTGCAAAAACTTCTCGTAAGCTCGCAATGAGGAACATTCGGACCCACAATAATTGGCCTACTCCTCCTCAGTGCAGTGCACATACTTAGGAGCAAATTTGGTATTTTAGGTGAGTGGCAAAGGTAACTAATCCTATCTCTTTTGAACACATAAAAATATATGCAGAGTTAAAAAAACTCAAAAAGGAAAGCCGCGATCAATTGGCATCCCATAAGTACTTCAGTTTCAAATTAATGTTTTTTTCTGTTCGTGATTACATAGTCCCTGTTTAAACTGAACCTCTTTCAAAGAAAAATATAACCGCTATTCAGTCCCAAGTATTCCGTTACAGATAAAACGGTCTCCACGAACCATTTTTCTGAGCCTCGGCCCAACTATTAGTCGCTTGCATGTCTAAAACTTTCATTCATCATTCATCATTCATCATTCATGCCAAAGCCATAACATCACAGCCCAAAAGAGGACGTCATTCTTTAACAACTAAAGATGCGCAACTGGGATTTTCAAGTTGTAACACTCCTGGTCGTAAATATGGTATTAGTAATTTACGTCAAATGCCTACTAATAATTATCCATATGTCACGCCATTAATGATGGTACGTGACACGCATTCTAGAATCCCATGCTCTGCTAGAAATTTCCGTTATGTGGATAATTTGTTTTATACGCTTAACATTTAATTTAGCCAAAGAATAAAGCCCGCCCACCATCCAATCCTGTTGGGAATTGGGCAAACATTAAATTTTTTTATTGCACTCGTGGATCGAGCCTGTGCGTTAATGGTGGGAATACAAAGTTCACCCAACCTGGGCGTAAATTAGGTTCCAAAGAATGCTGCCACCGAGATAAATGCTAAAAAAGTAAAGTGAATTGCATCTTAGTGGGGATCAAAAGTTTAGGAAGTAAAATGGTCATATGGCTTTATTGTAAAAATGCATTTACCGGAGCATTTTAATAGTTCAAAGACTGCAGTAAGCTGATCATTTAAACGACGCTGCTGGGATCTTAAACAAATTGCTACCGCCTGATAAGCAGGAAATGTGGCGTGATCTAACTTACTGACGATAAGAAACAACTTTATTGTCTTTAGTGTTGCGGTGTTCGTTGAGCAAGCAAACACGTCATTCCCGGTGCGCCATTCGTCCTAGCTGGGAGAGAGTGAGTGGAGGTGTCAGACCTAGGTTAGTGGCAGGTTGCGGTGGTATGGTGTGCTGCGGGCACAACTAGTTCTACCGTCCAGCCCTCTTGCAGGAGGCCTCCTGGATTCGATGAAAGTTGATCGGGTCAAGGCGATAGGAGTGGAGGATGTGCAAAAGCAGCCAGATGTGGTCAATTAATTGATCACTCGGTGGGAAAGGTGGTCCTTGTGCTTCATCCCAAGACACGCCAAGGATGACGCGAGGTCTGCCAACGCTGCATAAATAATCCGTGGGGATTTGGACAGCAGTGGAGGAGGCAGAGTTGAGGAGAAGAGGGGGAGAAGGGAGACGGCAATTGAGGAGCGGTTGTTTCATTCTCAATTCCACCCTTCACATTTCCGTGATTGGCTTTCATTAGGTGATTAGGTGATAATAATCATTTTCTTGCAGCATTAGCAGGTTTGGGCAATCACATGCAGTGTCGGGTAGACAATTAAGACATGAAAGTCACGTGCATCTCTGAGCAGTGCGTCAGGAAAAATGTTTTTCTGCACTTTTGGACTCGTTTTGAACTTGTGTTACGTGACGGAAACACCAGTAGGTTTGTGATGCGTCGGCAATCATTGCAATGCAACCGGAAAAGTAATTCAGAACAGCCGCAGTTATTCAATTTTACCAGAAAATCGCATAAATTTGTCCCATTACGTGATTGCAAATTGTGTACAACGCTCTAGGGAGATTCAGCTAAAAAAGGTCCAAATTTATACCTAATTTTGGCTGGAAACGCTGTTCACATGAAAGCAGAATTCTATTAAATTATTTTCAACTGCCACGGTTCATTCTAAAGCAATAATTCATTAAAACCATAAAATGGCTTTGTCCACCCACACCATCAATTAATAAAAACACGTCTGCAAAACTTGTTGTCGGGCGTGAAGGTGATTGCGCCTGATACGCAAATAGCAGTAGATTTCCATCCCGATTTAGGGACTATAAGACAATTATATTTGATGACCTTTCTTGTTGCTTAAAAGGAGATAGTACATGGAACTGCGTAACTCTGGGCATTGGACGAAGACTGAAGGAAAAACACGCCCTAAGTAGGTAATTCTAAGCAGAGAATAAATAATTTAAGCAATTCGAGAGAAACTAAAACTGTTCGTCTAAAGAGCGAATCTAATCCGTTATTTTTCTCCCAAATGGAGCGCAAATTCTCATAGTCAGATGATAGAATTGACGGGAAGACAATAGTTTCTTCCTCTTTCTTTTACCCTACGAATTATTTCCCGTTTGGTTAAGTGGAGCGAAAAAATATACGCATAATTTGTTAAGTTTATTACCCTAGGACAGTAGGTGACCAAATATTAACTATATTTTGCTTCAAAAGGCCAGTGCATACAATCTATTGCACTAAATCGTTATTAGGGCTTCTCTTAGGAATGTGACAGTGGTATTTCTGCTGCCCAGAGCATCATAATCTAGCATTCGTCGTCTGATGTGCAGATCTTCAAATGCCTTTTGCCAATTCCACGAAATCGCCCCCCAATCTTTAAAAGGACATATTAAAGGACGTTGCAGAAGCTGTGGTTGTGTAGGCCGATTTTTGTCTTAGTTGTATTCAAGCCTACTCGGATTCGTTATTCGCCGCAACCAAAGTTACAGACCTTGTGCTCCAGCATTGTGGCATGTTCACAGCCTCTTATTCTCTTGTCATGGATCAGATGAATGTTCTCTTTTGTTGGTAAACATTTTTGCTATTAGTGGCTACTATACGCAATCACCTTAATGCACAACATTATTTATAATTCACTCCTACTTCCGAAACAAAAGCCTTTTGGGGACAATTCACCTTTTCAAGAGACGTGACACCATGTCGCAATAAAGCCATTCATACAAATTTTCCGCTCTGTTGTTGATTTCGTCTCTCAGTGAGACTCATCAAGAGCGAGGACAGGGAATGATTCCAGATAGAGGCAGGGGTGGCACTCAGAAGAGGATTGAAGAGGTAAAGAGGTGATACTTGAACTACATGGGTTCTTCTGTCTCGGTGGTCTTAACCTGCCATCCCTTTCCCTGTCTCAGCAATTAGGAATGTAAATGGCATGCCTTTTTATCCTAATGCGCTTTGATAAAGCATCAGAGATAGCTCAAGACTGTACAGATTATCGGGAACCCCCAGTTTTGATTAGATCTGCCGAACTACATTTTTATTGAAATAGGAGGGCGTCATAATTGCTGGTTTTTATTTTAGAAACCTATTTTTGTGACTTTCTAACATTGTGAATTAGGTTCCAGTTTAAGTCTGTGATTGGCAGGATTCGGTGTACTTAAGGAACTTTATTTCACGTCCTCATCGTTCAGCCCAGAATCTTTCCTGAAGCTTCTCCCTTCGATGGGTTTCTGTGGCTTTTGCGCCTTTAAGAGCTCTTTATCAGAAGTTCCATGGCGCTATCTTTCGTTTTTCTTTGCAAAATAACAATCACAATCACTTGGCATTTACTTAATCCGTGGTAGTGAGCACAAAATGTGTTCCAACTTAAACTTTTCTCCATGGACATTGAGGTGCAGCAGTTACGCTGACACCTCTTTCTCACTTCGGTCGCATACTCTCGCCAAGTGATGACTGGCTGAATATTGTATTAGAGCAAACCGTTTTTAGGAAAAAGATGCATACCAACGCATTGTACATGTGTCACATTTTAGAGGAGAAAAGTGTTATTATTTGTGGTAATGTGGCTCATTGGCAATGCCTTCTTTCCTATCACCTACTTTCGAATTTAAACGGAATTCTGAAATTGCAAGCAATCTTTAGCTACTTAATTCAAGGAACTGATTAAATAAATCCCATTATCAAAAGCTTATACTTCAGTTAATTGATGCTCGTAATCGGAATTCAGATCTTGCGGTTCAGTACAGGTGGGGAGCAGCACATGAAAATGCCGGTAGCGACTTTTACTGCTAAAAAAATTATGGGCAGGAAATGATTTGAACTTCCTCCATGGGTTGACCATCCGCTACCGCTTGGAATTTCATGTCAACTTGTCTGATCTACTGAGAGTTTATGTTTCCTTCTCATTTTATGGACTAGAATGGCTGATAAAATAACCCTTAATGCGCTACTTATTGAAATGGCGAAATTATATCTAAGTCGCGTAATTTTATTTGGCCTAATGTGTTAAACTTTCATTTCCTTTATATACTTTTAGTCAAGTTAGAAACGTCTTTAAAATCATCCACATGTCACTCCGGCTAGATGCGATCAAGTGGTCTAAAATAAATGCGTTATTTTTTTGGATCACAGGAAATCTTTTTCTTCAATTTTGAAGATACTAAGTTCAAGTATGTTGAGGTAGCATGGATATACTTTGATCCCATTAAATATATAGTAGAGTTGACTCAATCACACTAAACCTATTTCGGTAAGTCAATGTCTCTCTGATTATGAAGACACAAAATCCTGGCAGACTACATAAATTAGGCGTACAACTGGGCTTAAGTGCATTGGACCGGACGGAAGCCTAAAAGTGGAGCCTTAAGTGTTTGCGAACCCAAAATGACAAGCTTCCCATCAGTAAAAGCATAATACAGACCCATCCTATTATTTAAGCCTCGTTCAACGTATTCGGTTCCTCGAGGAAAACACTTCCTAGTCAACCACCCAAGTCGTCAGCTTTCACAGAAGATGAGGAGACCATCGACAGCAACATCACTGATCGCCTTAAAAATTCTACTATATCTAGATTCTTCTCCTGTTTAAAAACCATATTCGGGTAAAAGGCAAGGACTTTTTATCATTTAAGCCAATCACTAGTTGCAAGAACATCAGCCCAAAAGTAGGCCAAAATGGTTTCGTTCCTACTCTATTGCTATTCAGCAATAGAGCGTTTAAAGCTAAGTGAAAG
The DNA here is from genome assembly GCA_023375655.1 of Taenia crassiceps. NCBI lineage: Eukaryota > Metazoa > Platyhelminthes > Cestoda > Cyclophyllidea > Taeniidae > Taenia > Taenia crassiceps. Next base: position 73,696 of record JAKROA010000010.1, read on the forward strand.
GATGATTTGAGTATTAACTTTCTGACATGTGAGTGGTTTTAAAGTTTCTCAAACTTCTGTCAATCCGATCACTTCACTGCAGTGTGCGTAAATTCAAAGCCTTCGTCTGCTGCCTTCGCAAGCACTGAAGGCTCTACTATAAACAGAATGGGGTTGTGCACCTTTCCGATGCCTACAGCATTGCAGTCACACCAAGACTCGCACGTGCTTCGCTATGAATCTCTACCATAGATTTTATCCCTGTTCTTAAAATGTATTGTTTATTCTTGCATGGTGGAGGTGCATGTAGAAATGCCTTATTACCGAAAGTCGTCGCATCTGATGCAAGCCAGTCTAGGCGGCGTTGTTCAAGACAGCGAGCAATTAAGGAAGTGCGGAAAACGTACAGCTTAACATAATTATGTTGGCTCGGTCCTATCAAAAATGTTGCATCCGCTAAAGGACCAGTTTCAGTGCAATAAAGTGATATGTTCTTGCCTAGTAGTTAAGCAGAAGCACAATCAAGCCATGTCACATTCATGTATCATTGATGATGTGGGCTGCAGTGGAACCTTGTCAAAAGCGAGCATCTCCGCTAGCATTTAGTGTAACTCCTGACAGATGTCAACAATTGTCACAACAATTAAAAGCAGCAAATCTTTTCGTAAAAATGGTGATTTTAACCATTTCTAAACATTATAGACCTTGAGATTTCTCTCCACCTTCAACTAGTTTAGCAAGTTCAGTCCTACGGAAAAGTACTTCCATACGGTGAGACCTCCTACACATTGCGCGGACAGTGGAGCTAGTGAGGGAACATAGCAGAAGAGTCCGCGAAAAAAAAGCGGTTTGCACTTCTTAAAACATCCTTCTTACAAATGCATAGGCAAGATTCTCAATTTTGCTCAAAATGATTTTACAATTATTACCACCTGAAGCGGTTTTTGTTCCAAAAATGCAAGGAATTCTGAAATCTTTACGTAAGTCGTTTAATTCTCCATTGTTTAAATTAGCACTACACCATCAACATGTTTGCAGCAATAAATTTTTTGCGACTTTGATAACTCCAGTTTTATTTAATAAATAATGGTCACAGCTTTGGATGGAATACCCTTTTCAAGCATACATTCCACTTATCACTTGTAAAGCTTCCACTTTGAGCAAAAATTGGAGTACACGGCTAAAAAGTCACTTTTTGATGAATCCAGTGAGTCGTTCAGTGTCGCGGATTAACGGAGGCTGCCCAGACAACAGTAGTATTTATGGCCTTCTATGTCAATTAATTAATCAAGAGGAAAGTGTCTACTATGCCTTCCAGTAAAATAGTTTATTAAGTTCTTTTGGGAAGTGCATTCGAAACCGGGCACAAAATCCTGATTCACATAACCGCGTGAGGTGGGCTCTTGTAGCAGAATAGATTGCAATATATTCGCCTCCAAAGTTGCTTTTAGTAATCTTCGCTCCATTAAAGCAACTGAAAAGTAGTCCCGTAAAATTAACCAACTTTTGCAATTCTCCAGTTCTACGTCTAGTCCATGATGCACCACGTAGGTGTAGGAGAATCAGCCTTGAACTGCATCCATCAACTTGCGTTAAAGCAACTTAATAAAAACCGCCTCATCTTAACGTTTGTTAGCACTCGAAGCATGTTTTAAAGTGCTAAAAAACAGTCGAGAATCTTAAAAATGAGTGGGGTGTTGGACTGATAAGAAGGCAAAACAATTTTTGCCAAAAGCTGCAGTGCAAGAGAAGTAAAGATCACACTTGCAAGGCATTTTGAGTGGTTTGAGCGAAATCAATCTTCGAAACGTTAGACACAGGAAAGGAATGAGAACAAACCCTGTTAAAAAAAGTAAGGAGACGTCCATTAAAACAAAAGAAGGCACATCGCTTGGGTGGGATGCATGTACTCGGCTCCTGGCATGGTCCAGAGGCCAGCCCACCTGGCAAATGCAATATAACTAATCAAGTCCGTAATTTCAAACCGGCAGTCAAGCAAATAAAGCATTGAACCTGTTGTCCCTTTCCTAAGAAGTCAAATTAACTCTCAACCTCTCGTTCATTTCCACACTCCTTGACTATTTAGTCCAATCTTAATAATGGACGACAGGTCAGTGTCATGTTGCGATAGTGACTTCATTTGATCAGTCAGAAAACCAAAAATTCAATTCGTAAAATATTTTTATTTTTGTTTGATGCCGCCCTGTGTACTATAGACAACGATACTTTCTATTTCTTATAAAAGCAACGCCAAGTTTGTCAAAGGCTACTATCAAATTTGGGAGCAATCGCTTGCTTACCTCTCAAAGAATGATACATTCCAATCTGGTATAGAAGACATTACTTTTAAAAATGTCTTTGCAGGTACTGAGGAAATGTAGCTATAGACTGAAAAGAATAGGGCGAGAGATTGGTACATTGTGACTAACATAACAATAATTTTGATTGTGAAACTATTTATACACGATTAGTTCCTTACCATCTCCGTGAGTTGACAGCAAGGAAAGTAAGTTGCAAATCCTTTTAACAGGACTCTTGGGGTCTAAATCGAATGCATAGACACAAATAGCGACGGTTTAGATAAAACCGCTTCTTGAGCTATGCATTCTAAGCTCGAGAATCACCAACCATACTTTGATTCTCTTTCAACATGTGCATATTAGCATTCAGCGCTTCAAGGGACCCTCTAAAGTTATGGCTAGACAACGACGTGTAAGTGGCCGGTGAAAAGACTAAGAACGTGAGGCCATGCCACCGCGAAGGCTAAGGAGCCCGCATGACCCCATATGCATTAATACAATACAATACAATACGATTTGGCTTCATTCTCCAAACATTATCTTTGAAATTTACAAATTCCAGCATTTTTGGGGTCCGCTGGTATTTAGCATACCGGTTTCAATATAAGCATTTCCATCCATATCCGCCTGCCAATTTAAGTGTAAGGGCAGTTTTACTTTCAGCAGCAAATTAAACGGTAGCCAACCTTTATGGCATAGTGATTAACCCAAAGCGTGAAATTTTTATAGTTGCATTCGCAAAAAATCATCCAATTGAATTAATGGACAAAAAGGGATTTTAATTGTTGCTTTCATTTGACTTCACCGGGAAATGAAACTGTCAACTTGTTGCAGCTTATTCTCCGAGATTATACTGAGAGTGTTTTTAACTTATTGGATGTGACACGCAAAAGTGCTCGCAACTCGTCCGACTAGTGTCAATATGCAGTAGTATTCGGTTCCGCTGACGTAGTCATAGCTACACCAAATGCTCAAGTCGACTTTCTCATTGTTTGGAAAGGAAAACTTTGCGTTTTGTCCCAAAATTGGAGAAACAGAATGTTAAAACATTACTGAAAAATAAGCTGTTATATAAACCACTTATTTTTGCATAATCGTAAGCACGAAATGAAGAATGGACTGATTATTAGTGGAAGAATACAGTCTTCTGCAAGGCGCTTTTCCATATCGATGCAAAAAGAAGGAAGCACAAAAACTGCCTCCGTCTTTCAAGGTGAACTGCTTCTCTCAAGGTTTCTACTGAATCTTTCTCAAAGTGATTTTTGCTTCTCTTACCTTTTAGCTGCATTTTGAAATTCCTGTGGTGCATTACAACATGAAGTTCCTCCATATATTTGATTTGGTGGTTAAGTGCAGAGAAAGATGTTATTAACAAATTGTAAAGTGTTGATTGTCATGGTTCTAAGTAGGCTTTACTCTCCCCTTTGAGCTAAACAAAATGACGAAAATAGAATTAACGTTGTTGCACCAACTACCTCTGGTTCGCCTATGTGTGGCATTGATGTGCTGCTTCTAACCCTGTTGGAAGCAGAACAGATATGAGTTGGTTGAAGTTGCGACCCTCGATGATGCTTGTTGAGAACGCGTGCAATGGGTGATTTCTGCCCTGTGGCCAACTGCCTCAAAAATGCACGAATCAAGGACAGTTACAAAACGCCCCATCAGTAAATCCAATCAAGAGGGGGTTAAGGAGGTTTCATATGACAGTTTTCTCAGCCAAGTAGTATTATGACATTTGGCTTCTTATTTGTGCTGGTTCAAATGCCTCCGTCCGTTGTAGCTAAGGCGTCGTTAAGGTGGCTAGCAATAAACACAAATTGTTACAAGCCAATGATGTATAGCTGTAGGAACGCCAAGAACAATCCAAAAATAACTGCTTTTGCATAAAAACTTTTAGTAAAATGCTGTAACTTGTACACTGACCCAAGTTTTACTACCTTTCCCTGTGCCTTCACTAAAAATTATCCTTATTATTAAAATCACTGGTTCATCATCAATTCGTAAACTCGTATTTGTGTGCGCTAGCAATCTAGTCAAAAGTTATGCTGCTATACCTTACTTATTGTCGCATTCTAAGAGAATTTGTGAGCTTTTGGGAAGTGATGTTGTAAGAGCTTCCCCTGTACTTGGTTTGCCAACTTCTGCTTTTTCCAAGACTTCCCACCTACACTTTGCTGTGTAGGATAAGATGAAAGTATATTTACTCTAGAACTATTTTATGGTATGCTTTAGAGAAGACGCGAAGAGAACAATCATACAGGTGCTTTAATAGGCATTATCGAAAAATACGGGCAAAGTGTTTAAATTTACATTACTCCGCCAACTGCCCTAAAACGGCCTTACCATGCTCTGGCTCTAAAATCATGATGTGCCTGCATGCAGTCGCACCATCTCATTTTGATGTTAGCATCAAGCTTCTTCTTGGAATGCAGAAGACAGCGGCATATCCTAGGCAGCGGTTCTCGGTAAGACCAGCTTTTAGTGAGTTTAAGAAACACTTTGTAAAAAGCCATTACGGATAACTGGCACGTGTTTTTATTTAATGAGTAGATCTAATGATCAAAATATCCTAGTCTTATGGTCTGCCTGCGGTTCCTGTTTAAAGGCTGTGATCAAGTAGACATGGGTGACCTCCTCCGTATCTCTATTTGCATGATGGAACCTAGGTAGACAGGTGAGAATCGCTGAAGTGTAAAGTAAAGAGTAAAGAAGAGAAATGCACAAGAAACCTTATTTCTGCAAACCTATTTACACACCTGCAAATATTAAGGAACTGCTTTTCGGCCAATGTCCTGATGACTAGATTCGAACAGGAGGGGTCGCCTTCCTCAATCCAGTCACGCTAGAGTATTCTCCGTTTGACGCGAATACATGGTTCACCATTCTGGGTTGTTTAACCTTATAGTGGTGACCTCGGGAGGATGACCAAGGGGAGCGCTGAAGACTATAAAGAAGATACAGAGGTTCCTAGCATTGATTCGATTGTTCGCTTTATTCTTCGTTTCGGTTTCTTGCAAATGCTCATGGTTTGGCTTTTGTGCATGGGGTAATCGGCATTATCGCCGTGTTATGCCTTCCAAACGTTATCACTTATTTTAATCGTAAAGTATACCAATTAGCCAACTGCGCTCATGCAGTTATAGTGGTCATAAATCGACCTTTAATGCATTCCTCGGAAGAATTCAGGAGGAAGATCGATCACCGCAACCCAAGAGTTTTATAGGCCTAATAAAATATCTAGCACCAGCAACTTTCCTAAGATGTAGTTACAACAGTAAAAAATGAAAAACTTGACTTGTTTCCTGCTTTTGTGCTGGCAATTTAAAGTCAGCCAGTCCATTTGTAATATAATTCGGTAAATACGCTGGTAGAGAATGCTTGCCATTGTGTATGTGGCGTGATGGGAGCTGGTAAGAACCTCAAATTTGATGCATAAGCAATTACGGTAGAAGACAAGTTAACAGCCAGATTATGTTGCTCTTAATAAGTTATTTCCTTTGAAATGCGATTATCGTACTCATGCAATGTTAGAAATTAGGGTGCTGAGTTATCCACTACAAAATAAAAGCCATTCATGCAAGCAGTTCAGCGCGTTGTATAGTTTATATGGGGTAAATAGTAAATACATAGGTGCAAAATTCATGCGTTAGGCCACAACTACACTCCGTTTGTAACCGTCGAAATGGTAGACGGTCTAGACTTGAAAAGTTCGAGGAGGCAATTGCATGTACCTGTGTTTTGTAGAAGACGTCGATGAAGAACGCAGATGCTTCACCTCATTGGTGGTCAATTTTGCCTTCACGATTGCTTTCCAACCCTGATTCTTAAAATACCTCCTAATCATCCCGTAATTAATCCAGACAAATACGCATTCACTTGACTGCCAGTCATGCCTCTCCTGCAAAGGAAAATATTCGAAAGTGGTTTAGTCAAATCAAATTTTAGGCAAGCTGAAAGCAAAACCTTGTAAACATTTGCGATGAAATTGATTTGCTTAAATTTTTATTACAAGCGAGGGTTGCATCAGCTGTCCCAGGAAGAAGTCTCACCATAATACATCCCGAATGAGTGCACTAATCATCCCAGAAACTTAGTAAAATACCATTAGATAGAGCCTCCATCAATCTCGTTTCATCTCCCTATACGGTCGTAAACGTGCAGTAGTTCTCATAGCAAGGCTTGAAGCACAGCACTTCAATTTTTCCTCAGCCTTTCACAATATGAGAAGAAGCAATCCCGCTAAAGGCAACTCCACAGGTCTTAGCATTGCAAAAAATCTCCACTGCCTGGACGTGGGCTGCCACATGGAAACCCACAGCCTTATGGCCTTAACCTAATGTCGCACAATTGACTATTGGCAAAAGAAGGGGAATGCAACATGCAAATTCTTCGAAATTTCTTCTTACCTTCCAGCGAATTCTGTCCAATCCTGTGTAGCGCATTTTTATTGAGATAAATCAGATCGCAGCACCTTTAAATCATGCATTATCTGATCAGGCAAATACTTCGCCTAGATTAGACATTAATGGCCGTGATTTGCCCCCTTTTATGGACCGCTAACCCTAAATTAATGACTTTTTATTGTGCTGGTCTGGATCGGCTCTTGGTTTTTCAACATTCGGCAATCGTAGACCAGTTTTGCAGCATTAATTAGAAGTTCTGGATAGTATTCGTCCAAGTCACTTTTTAGCCGCGTATGCAATGTTTTGGTGGAAAATGAATCATTATTCCGCTCTCACCTTTACCACAAATAGTCAGAAAAACTCTATTTCGATTCAAGGTGTGGTAAGGCCTTTCGCCGTCTGTGCCAAGCCATAGTTTCTCTTGCTGCAGCCGGAGGCAGACAAAATCACTCGAAAAAATCAAACCATCCTTTACTAAAGTTTTGTTTCTATATATTGCCTATTTGTTCCAAAGCAAGTGAAAGTTATTATCAAAACGCAAATATTGCAGGTGTTTACAACTGTTTCTTGGTTAATTGGGCTTTTACAGTGGCTTGTTGGCCACAACCCTTCTGATATAATGCGTCTTTGCAAGGCCTTTGCGATAACTCCAAGTAATTGCTTTGCCCAAGTACTCGTTCCCATTTTACCAGTCATTCTTTACAAAACAATGTGTATATTAATTTTTTAAACAAATACATGCTGTATGAAATTATGGTGTGCACTGAATTGCTGCGTTGGCTTCGCATTCCTCGAAATAGGCGACCGAGGTTTAATTGCAAAAGTAAAGGGTTTGTTGGTTTGTCACATGGCAAAGTTTGACTCCAAAAATATTAAAAAAACCTCATTCTCGGTAAATGCAATCAAGAGCGCTTGGCTGCTTTCAAGCTATTTATTGGCAAATTCGAGTGAAGCTAGTAGAAAGGAAATTTATAGTTTTAAACTTGTTAAGGGGATGTAATTCACTGATCGCATTGTCAAAGTGTTTGAAATATCAGATGCATGGAGGAATTCTCCAAACTGACAGTTACCTCCGCAAAATTGTAACGAATCATTCCAGATTGGGCGGTTAAAAACAGTCAGATTCAGCCTCCGTAAGCAAAGATCTGCACCGATTTTAATAGTCTTGCAGACCTTGCGGGCATTATTTATGGCTTGAATCAATTAATTAAGGCAAAAGGTCACCTTTGGCACTTTGTTATGCTCGTACTTGTATGCACAGGCGTGTTCCGTGAAGTATCCTAAAATTTGTGACTACAATTAGCCTGGGAGGCATAGATTTTCCGTGTGCTCTTAACCAGGAGAAAATTTTGCCAACTTAGCTACAATCTTCGCATACCTCTATGTCTAAGCATGTAATTTTCTGCAAAACTTGGCTCTGAGCCAGCTATTCTAAATTTATTTTGTCTCTAAATTTCAGAAAATTAATAGTGTTTTAGCTTTATTGGTTTGGAGCACCACCCAAAACACTGGCATTGTATGCCACGCTAACTGAATTTTTCGACCAAGCGCCTGCGCAATAGTCCATTGTGAGTCGAGCCACAATGGGTAAGGTTACACAACACTCGGGATCAAATGAATCTATAAGAAGCTATGCTCTTTTTCGGGTCTCGTATTTCACCAATAATAAGGAAGTTAGAGGACCTCGCAAATATTAACATATGTACTCGTCTTTCATGCGTAGTACGATACTGAGACCTAATGGCAAGTAAGTGAGATGTAAACTAGCAACCACCATATTAAGCATCAATGGTTCTAGATGTTCGGAAAGACCTCATACGAATCCATTCGGGGAACTCAACTTTTTGCTTGGTTAATGTGGTGTAGTTAGGGTTCCCCAAGATTGGAAATTTTTTTGTTCTCGAACATAAAGGAATTAATTAGGCATAAGCATGTTGGAATGCCACGCACATACTTCGCCGGTGACGAAGGTAAATGTTGTCCAAATATCCACCGCGTACAAATGGAATCGGGCGCATAATGACGTGGAGGCTGCCTGATAACTTCCTTCATGGTTTAACCCACTCGTTAAATGAGGTCGCGTCCCGAAATAACGGTTTAAAACTATACAGGTGGCGAGCCTCAAAGTCAACTTTAGCCCTCAATTTATTAATTTTGCCCAAATTTAAAAGACTGAGTAAGGATTGAAAAAAATTAGCAATTCTCCACTCCTCAATGAGAGCATGAGAAAACGATTGCAGTGATGCTCCATTAGTATTTCCGTTCTCCGTTTAATTCAGAGCATGCAAAGCTTGTTTATGGCTACGCCCGGTAAACCAATTCGTCTATGCCCTTATTTGGCTGTGCCTTGGAGCATATACACTCTTCCTTCCCCCGGGTTTAAGCAACAAAGTTTTATTGCCTGATTTCATGTTTCTGTTCTAAAGTTTATTTATATTGAAGCGGCCAAAAATATCAAATGCCATTTCTGATTTGAATTCCTTAACAGTGGCATCAGTAAAATTTTTAATCTAGTCAAAATTAAAAGCGCCTAATGCATACACGGCCTTCCAATTATAGCATCAAAGAAACCGATGCGGAAGGTGGATTACTCACAACTTCTTTGATCGTCCTGATATTATTGTTTACCTGTAAAATATATTCTAGGTTCCCAAATAAGCCAGCCACGACTGACATTTTGGGAACAAATGCACTTTACGTCAGAAAAATTTAAACAAATTTCCGTCATACGCATTTGACGATGCCCCTCTTCTATCTAAGTGGACAACTTTGCTGTACCTGCTAAAGTAGAACTAATGAACCATTACAACTTCGGATTGGGACTAAAGTTTGCAAAGTACAACGCACGCAGACAGCGGTGCTAATAATGCGCTAAACAGATTATAACCCCTCACTCTTCCAGAGCCAACACGTGGGTCTTGAATCTTGCACTGGGCTTTGAGATTGCAGTCTCCTCGTCAGTTTTCATAGTGCTCAAATAAATCCTAAAATGATTGCTTCTTAAACAAAAAGAAGTATTGTTCTTTGGCAACAAAAGAGGGAAATTAAGTTGAGTATTGTCGGAATAACCAAATTTTCTGCCAAAAGGTAGCAGTGTCGGATTTATTCTTTGATCTTCACAATACATTGCGACATCAAATACAGTCTCCAACATAAAAAGGACTTATTGGTTATATGGAAGGATCCAGGCGTGTTGTAAGGTTTTAATAGAGCTTCAGAAGTATGCAATGTAACTCTATTATGATCGGAGCCTTCCAAGGTAAAACTTATCTGCCTGAATCGCAACGATGGTAGGAATGTTGACCAAACGTTCCGCACCCTTTCTGTTGGCATCGCGTTTTAAAGTTCCACCATCTTTAATTGCTGGACGCATACTTGCCGTAAGGCCTTCAAATTTGTGTAATAGCCTTTATTCTGCGAAATCGCCTTATAAAAGTCATGTTTGAATCTGGAAAATTGTCCTCTCCTTCGCATGCAACCTGTAAAAGGATTAATTTTTGCAATCCCTATTATTGACTTCCTCAGATGTTCAGATAGTTATTTGTATTGCTTTAAGATTCGTCCAAGCGAAACCGAACAATTTAGTTGGCTAAATAAAAAAAAAACAAGAATTGTAAGAAGTTCAAGATGGATTCACTTCCCGAATTATGTATGTACTCTGATTTTACTTCAGTACCCGCAAAGCTTCGGCATAAAAGGATTCCATTCACCTAACTTTTAAGCCTACCATTCACTTAATAAGACTCTTTTCTATAGATGGATCCACTTTGTGTATTTTTATGTAAGGCTCTCCAAAACTGATAGTAGCTAACTCCCATTTTGTGGGCAAAGAATTGTCTCGGTCCAAAAGGTCAGTGGTACTGTTGATTTCTGCACTGCAGCTGCGCCTGATTTAGCTTATTGCAAGCCCCTGAAAGCCGTCTTGCATAACAGTCCTGACGTCCGACTTATCCGCGATTTGTGTGCCAGAGAACACGTGCAGCGACTAATGATACTTGTGACAGCGAAAATGTTGCATTGCCTTCTATAACTTAAGCGCCTTCTGTTCATTTAAAATGTAGTTGAAAAGCCTTTTATTAAATACGTCTACAATGTCTAAGTCTTGTCTATCTACTTTGATTGGAAAGTAGTGATCATATTGCTTGGCATCTTGGAAACCACATGCTTTTTGTTCTCCAAATTCTTCTGGAGCTGAGCTTTGTCAAAAAATAATATTGAACTCCGTTTTTTTCGGAAATACAATTTTCTTCCATAGCAGCTGTCACGGCATGCACACATCTTCCATTTTCCGGGCAACATCTGTTGGACTTGGCTATAATAAATTCATTTGAGGCCTTAGAGACAATGGCAATTGCAAGCAGCATAAATTATATGGTAAACTTCGTGTGCGGTCTAAATTTTGGCAGGTTTGTTTACCTGAAGTCCCAAATTGTAGCATGTCCTCTTGTCCAAAATCTACACTCCCCCATTAGTAGCATTCCGCGTTGTCTCGAGACGCATCCACTAAGTGCTGATGAACAACTGACTTTGCAATCTGGTGAAGACATGCACACAAACAGCGGAAAAATGCCTCTGCCATCACACAACAAAGAACCTTTCATGGCCGTTGGATCTGTTCGAATGCACTTGAATTTCGCCATTTCAGCCAACCCTTTTTTATCATCTCAACGCATGCATTGTGTGGAAAATGGCCGGATGTTGCGTCTCGTGTTTTGCCCTCAAACCGTATAGCTATCCACTGCTAAAAACAAATGAAAAGTTTTCGAACAGATTTTAAGGTTAAACACAGAGCCTTTTCCATTGCTACCAAGACGCTCCCATTGACGCAATACAAAGGTCTGAAACATAATTCCAGACTTTGGTGAATTTTATATCTGGGGATCCCGCACTTTTAAGCATGCTAGGCCTTAGGAGCCAGCATCTACTGATCGACGGTTATTACCTCTGAGAAAAGACTTCTTTTTCTTATATCCCTACGCTTAATAATGTGGGTGAGATTAGATTGTTTTTTTTGTTTATTGGCAGTGAAAATTTAGTAGGATGAAAATTAGAAGCAAATGAACTACTTCTTCGAGACATTTTGGAAACCATAATTATTTGCCTGGCTTGAGTTACTTTTGTGTTTTAGTATTTAGGATCAATGGTTTTTAAATTCTTTCCCAGTTAACACCCTAGCATTCGGTCGTGAAAACAGACCGAAAAATAAGCATGCAGATCGTCATCAATTTTTTGTACTTTAATGGCATCAAAATTCTGAAAGCTAATGCAAAGTATTCCTCGGAGACGAAGTTCTTCTAAACACTGTACCGGTAAGTAATGCATTGATGGCTCAAGTGTCCTTTACTGAAAAACTTATCTAAGATAGAATATGCGGTACTCAACAAATAGTCTTGCTTAAAACACTTTCTAAGTGCACCAAAATGGCATTTTTAGCTACCGATATACTTTTCACTATCTCAAAGGCATTGGTAAAAATTTGCTTTGCCACAATCTTGGGAGCATGGTTTGAATCTCTACTAAAATAGTTCGATGGTGCTTTGGAGTCTCACTTCTTCGTGAAATCAATTTAATGTTCTGATAATTCAACAGCACGTGTAAAGCTGTGATAACAGGTGACAGATCACTTCCTAACTGTATCGCGTTTTTATTTCCCATAACCGGGAAAGGAGTCAGAAATATGGCTTTTCTGTAGGCTTATGTAATGGTTAGCCTCTAAACTACTTTTCAGATTCACTTGACCATCAAATTTTTTGTTTATTTGTTAAAGCGGTTTTTTACCATCTAGGTTGGCCTTCCAATAAAACAGGTCTAGAATCACGCAACTAAAATACAAAGTGCAAACATTCATTTGCTTTAAAATGCAAAACTCATTTTACTTGACTAAGCAAAATTCTTATTTTATGCTCACCAATAGTATAACATCCGATGTAAGCATTGCTGTTGCATAGGAAAATCTGTTCCAAACCTAACTCAAAAATAGAACTTGATCCCCACTTTCAAACGTAAAAAATGGTAGTATCCTCAAATGAGCGTAGCAAATGGACTGAATTTGCTACAAGTGTGTAGGCTGTACGTGTACTTAATTTTGGTAAGTATAACTTTAAGCTTGCGTTTACTTCATCACCTCATTCGGGACTTATTTTCGAGTCAGTTACTTCTACATATATTTGACTAAGTAGAACCGGATTTGCCCATCCCTGCCTCCGTGGAGACTCAAGCAGCAATTATTAATAATGGCTGACTTATGTACTGTCTTGCATTTAGTGGCAAACATTAGGTATTATAACCCAGAGAAGAGCGTGTGACAGAATTTAACCAATACTTTGCTCTAAAAACCTGGAGAATATTGATTCCTCAATGCAAAACCTTGCGTGTTTATGCAAAAGCCAGCAATAATGAGACCGCAGAATATACGTATATTTAGTTCGTAAATAGAATTTTGAGAATTTATATTTTTTTGGCAGCTTCCTGACCTATTGCGAGTTTTTCTTGTAATTCGCCAACTAGTCTTTCTAAACTCGCGACCTTTTCATTAAGCTCATCGTTCTCCTTTTTTAATTCTGTTTCTTCTTCTGACGCCGTTTCATCGAAACAACTCTTCAAAAACCTGCTCAAAATGTTTATTAGATAAAGGTTACTTTAGAGCTGATTGTGTAGCATTGGATTAATTTAAAGCATGTAACATAAAATTTGTTGCTTTAAATAACAACAGATTAGGCATGCCAGGAAATAATCTTATAGACTAATTAAAGAAAGCATAATCCCAGGTAAAATTTAAAAGCTGCATGAATTTGCCTTTGGAGAAAATTAAAAATGAGAACTATGTATAATGTAGCTTGATGTCAGTGGATTTTGATGCAATAGACTGTGACTTAATTTATGAGTTTTAACCTGTTAGATAATTTGCAGGTTTGGCGCATACATCGTGCGTTTCTTTTAATTACCTGACTGGGTCAGACGGCTTTTCTGATAGCTCGAACAATTTGATTAGAGCTGTAAATATTTATTAATAATCAACAGCAAAAGGATTGAGGTACCATTGGTTATAGCGTCCAGTACCCCCGCATCCTCCAAATATTTTCTAAATTCCTGTCTTCTTGTTGAGAATTCCTTTTGAAAATTAGAAGGTATTTAAATTTACTGTTTGCATGGTTTTGAATGGTTGCCGAATGCACAGTGTTTACGATTTGGTTAATTAAAAGTCTTGTGAATCATCTTAAGGACATGCAATGTTGGTGGTTAGAGCCATTCAAATAGACGAAATTCATGACTTTTTATATTAGATGCGTGTGTTAATAAGCTAAATGCGATCATCTTACCAGATTTAAATATGCAGCTGTCACTTTGAGAGACATCTATACCATATTAAAGTTGATAGCGAATTCCATCAAACGTCAGCTCGGTTTGTGATCAATTTTAAATACTCTTACCACAGCAATGTAAACCAAGTGACTTGGCTAATGTCTTTTGGCGTTAAAAGTTGCTGCAACCCAAGTCCCTCGAAGTCGCCACATCCCAATACCTAGGAGTTCAGCTGGAAACCCTGCTTCTAGTACCCGCGTAATTATACGCATAGTCAATCACCCACCAAAATACTAAAGAATGACACGTTATTTCGGACTAAAAGACGATAAGTTTGCCGCAGAGTTGATAGACCAGAGGTTCAGCGCCAGACCCCAACGAACCCTACTCCGAGTTTTTCTGATCCACATTACTGTGAAATATTTCAATGCGATCACCAAGTGAATAGGAGATGAGCTCTCCCACACGAGCAATAGACAAAAGCACTCTTCCCCTCCCCAACCTCACAAGAATTCAATGGCCGAAGCCTGTAGTTAATGGCGAAATACCAGCATGCATTTAGCTATTAGCATTAATAAATAAACAATAAATTATTTTACACATATGTACATAAGGTAAGTGACCACGATACTCGTCTCATTCCGGACTTGCGGAGGCTCTCTGGTCGCTGTATCTGGCTAAAATGGTATACATTGTAATGATGAATCCTTAAAACATATAGCATCGGTGCGGTGAAAGGGAGTAAAAATACCTAAAAATTCCTTTACGAGGTCGGCGTTTCGACCAGCGTGAAGACCGTCAATGATGTGTGGGTGAGATACGAGGGGATGAAGGCAGTTCATGAATATTGGATCATACGGAGGAGCAGCCACATTGAGGAGCTAGAATCAACAAATAAAAAACATGATCATCGCTTAAGGCAAGTTGGGTGGGTGGATGTGGAGCAGATTAACAGATGAGACGCAAATCTACCTCGGTGACAAAGTGCCGCGCGATAGAGACGTCCACATGGTTCCGCTCGAAGAGAGAGTGCATTGTTCGAATGGTTGGTAGAACGTAGCCGCAAGTGATGAGATGGACCAGTAGTCCCACTAGCATTCGCTTGTACTCCAACTGGAAAAGAACAACAAATGCAACCTGTAAATCACAGTTCAATCAATTGTGTCAACTATTGAACAAATAATCGCCGGCGGTGGTCAAACTAAGCCTAAATTGGAGGGCTGCAATAGCTGTTGTATAAATACGAAAAATGGGCAACCTCGACTAAGGAAAGTGTTTTAAGAAACAGTAAAGGTTTCTTCGAAATGATGTATCATCAATTAAGACTTGGACATTAGTACTACGCTTCACACGAAAATCCTAGCAACACAGTGTCAATCCGATGGCATGAACTAATGGCATCTTGACACGAAACGAAGATGGACCAAGCTTAGTGAAACGAGTAAAAGTGCGATGCTGACAGTCGATAAAAGAAACATCAGTTATTATTCAGCCACCAGATTAAATTTCCCTATATATGAGCAAATGGTTAAAAATTAGCAGGCATAACCACAATAAATCTCTCGTTTTACCATTCACAAACCAAGGTCCTAATTCTAACCTCTAAGGAAAAAGGGCACGAATGTAGCACCAGGATCAGAATAAGATTCTCACGCCAATCCCCGGTCAGACTGGTCGTGTATCCAAACACTAAAAAATAACCTAGTCTTACAAAAAGACTGTAAGGATAAGATGTAAGGATCTATTTCAGCTACAATTATATTATTTTTTCCACCTCAATGAGATATACCCACGGATTGCGCCGTTTTACGCCTCAAACACAATAATGACACCATCGATTGAGTAAGTAGAACTTTAAAAAGTAAAATTCCGGGGTTGAAGCGATGTACGATTAATACTTTAAATATTCGGACAGATGCACGGACCATGGGTTGCCTATGTTTTCATTGGAAAAAATTGTTTTTGACCTCACGTTATTAATTCAAGCTCCCGAGAATCCCGAATGTGCGGTACCAACGACGGAAACTGATCGGCAAATATCGCGAGCTCTAAACCCAAATCCGAATGGCCAAATAACCTTATTGATAGTGTATACGTCAATTCAATGAAATAGAGTTCAGTCGCAATGATTCAACAAAACTGTTCCAGTAAACACAGGAGATGCTTACACAAAATATCAGCTTAATGTACCAACTGACGTCATCCCATCTCTCGTAGCTATAATTAGCGATCCGAACCAGAGTGAAATTAAACCCAATAATACCGACTTTAGCTATACATGCTACTATACCACTTCCTAGCCTCACTTGACTCCATTTTCCTGGCCGTGGCGTTGAGCCTCAGCCCTTGCTCATAAACTACTAGTCCTCACCGGGCTACTCCTCAATCCGTATGGCATTATATCTCCAGAGATAGTTCCACTCGCGTAAAATTAAAACGACGATCAGAAAAAATGAGACGATCTCACCTGACTGAGATCCTCCATACCCTCCATAACGGATCCGAGGAGTTCAGTGACGAAGGAGAGCAAGGCAGGTCGAATGAAGGGATTGAGAGTAGCAAGCTCATTCACAACAATGCAGTATGGCTTCATAGTCTCGAGATTGAGCTCAAAATCCACCCGCTTAGAACGGAAGATGACCCAGAGGAAGCGAAACACACCAAAAGAGATTGCTCGGTGGTGCAGGCACTGCAATAGGGTCGGCAAATCACGGAAGGCTCGCAGGCTCACTGCGCTGCCCGTCATAGTATTCCACTGCGGCAGAGAAAGGTAATAAACCGAAGTGGATTTTCCATTCATTAAGAACTCAAATAGGCCTCGTGATTCAGCAGCGACGTGTTATTTGTTAACACGTGATTCCTTTCCTCCAGCGATTTAGCCTCTATGGAATAAATGTGATGCACTGCTTGCGCCAACCTTGGTCACAAATCTCAATGCCTTTTCGTTATCTTACGACGAACATGCACCGTCCTCAATAGCGCATAGAAGTAAATCAGTCATCAGTGTTGGGTAGACGGATGATTGTTGCAATCAAATAAATGAAAAGTCAAAAAGCTTGAGGTTAGACAACTGAGGAAGGCCGTTTATAATGAAAGGTAGTATTTGGCTATGGCGTGCTGACAATGCTCCGCTCAAATTTCCCATACGTGAATTCGTAAACAGATGTTGCCTTAAAGGTGCCGAAGGACTTCTTGAAGTTGTGCAAGCTCCTAAAGTATCGCTTACAAAAAGAGAAGCATTCTTGCGCTCAACTGTCCAGAGAAAATCTCTCAGTCAAAAGACCAACACTTCTTTCATGTAACGTTTTACACACCTAACCCTTGACCATGCCACCAAACACCCAAACTTTTCGAGTATAAGAAGATATTCCCTGGAACTAATTAACAGGTAAATCAGGCATAGTGATCACGTTGAGAAAGAGTAGGAGAGAAGACTCACGTGTTTGCAGATGCGGCTAGCTTCCAGCACCTCCCTATTAACCTCAGCGACTCGGGAGCGATCGAGACGGAGACGACACTCGGTTTCATGGTCCACCTTCTCTGCGGTCACCGAGGCGTAGGCGTAGAGATAAGCATAACACTCCTGCTGTTCACTTAGCAAGCGCTCCGAACTAGCAAACAACGCGTCCGCTAGCATCACTGCAAAAGTACAGTGATGTGCAATGTAGTCAGCTCATCACTTGAGCCTTCGTGGCGTAGAAGCTAAGTGGGCCTTACTGCCCAATTTTTGCCTTTTCTTACAACGGAACGCATTGGGTTGGTCAGTGCTAAATTTGTGTGGCCTACCAACATTAGTCCCGGTCCTCCCTTTCTTGGAACAGAAATGGATGTAATTAACTGTTACTTCCGCCAATCTACATCAATTTTAGGAAAAAATCCATTAAAATTCAACTTATAGAGTAAATTACCTGGACTAAGGCATAATTTGCATGGCTATTCTATCCTTTAACCTTTAAGTCTCCTCACAAAAATAAGAAAGTAGAAACAAGATTTGTGAGGAAGAGCATTGCTTCCCTGTGAAATAACCTAAAACTACGTGTTAGTTCAGCATTGGGGTAAAATTAAATCGACCCGATTGAAAATCACTAGGCAAGAAGAGAACTAAAAACCAATTGCAACTAAGTTCACGTGGATATACCCACAATTAAAAAAGGAACTAAGGAAAGAAAGTATCCTTTAGGAGTTTACGGCGTAGAAAAAAGGCTTGAAGGAGTAATCACTAACCAATGAAAAGAGGCTGCCGAATCAGACTGACTGGGGGAGGCGCTTCGCCTCTGTATGCCGCATAAAGCTGTAAAGATAAAGGCAAAAAAGGAAATTAGTCGGTAGTGTAATTTAAAAATAGATTCAGCCCTAGGTATAATTAACAGCACTGTAGGGTCACCGATGTTTAGCGACTCTTCACCCTAGATGAAAGGTTTGACCCCTCTTCCAACCGTTTAGGAAGGCGTTTTCAACACCACGGCATCTGATTATTCTTCAATACTTATAGGAAATTCAATGAAGGTAAATATGTTACCAATGGACTATTTGCTAATGAAAATTTTGCCATTCTTTCATTTGATAAAACGCGGCAAGTGCTTCAAGAATTAGGTCAATATTCCAAAAAGTACTTCTAAATAATTGATATTCACTTTCCATTCATGAAAAAAGCTAAGAACTCACCACGTCGAGTTGTTGAGGAAGGAGGGACTGCTCAGAGAGTATGGCGCGCATAGCAGCCACCTCAGTAGGATAGTTTCGGGCAAAGCAGAAGTAGACGCTATATCGACTGACATCTCGCCCACGACGACTCGCCTCCGACTCGAGTAGCCAAGACAGGTGCCTCGCCGCATTGTCATTCTGCTGCCGAATTAAGCACTGTAGTATTGACTGAATTATTAGGTATGTCTGTTCACTGTGACAGCCCATCTCCTACCAGAAAAAGGAGCAAAACACCTCTGAGACGCCGACTGGTGATAGCTTTAAAGGCAAATGCAGATCCAGTCTAAGCGATTACTTTTTTAGTTTTTGAGGAGTAATTAAATGATTCAGTGCGATATTAAAGGTGATGGTCCCAGATCAGAAGCAAAGCGTCCGAACTTTGGTTGTGAAGGTGTCAAGCGGCATTATGTTGAGGTGTGGACAAGTGATATTTGGAACAGCAATCTTGGCAGCAGTATACAACTTTTGCCAAAGCGAACGGACACCTATTGGTAGCCGAAAGGCGAGTTCTTCAGTGCCCAGCTGTACTGGGATGGAAACCAGTTCATAATAGCTCCTCATTAACTTTTTCACTCACCCTCAAGCTGCGCATCAAACTGCACCTCAAAGCATTCTAAGGGGGGAATCTGACGCGCGCACGTAAGTTAACGTATACTTAGAACATATTCCCAAACTAAAACGCTAAATGCGATCCCAGACCTTACCGCACAGACATTAAAAGGGTTCCACCTCATAACAAAATGGTTGAAGCATAAATTTCGATCTCGATAATAAAAGCGCTGCTTATATGAGGCTGGAGCATCCTAAAAGCTTAATCAACGAGATATGGCAGCGAAAAAAAGCATTACCGTGTCGTTATGGAGATGCGTATAGACGTGTTAAATCACAGTAAAATGCACCAAAACTTGACGCTGATCGGCTTAATTCACTACGCTACATTGAAGGCTTATATAAACCTTTTGAAAAAAACGCATTTTGACCTCTACTAAACTGTGATTGTTTCATAAAAGCATATACGGTGAATACCTAGTTGTGCAAGTTCAAATGTCATTTTGGAAGGAAAACTAGTAGACAATCAATCAATTCCTCAGCACCATGTGCTTGTTCTAATCCATTTATAATAAATGCGCAGCTCTCTTAACCAACTTTCTATAAGCTAAAAGTCTCCGTTCCGCTGCACGTCTATAGTAAATATGCTTTAGCACTTATATACCTTTTCAGGTAATTAGGGATGACTCAGACGACAAGGAACCAAAGTGTGGTACCAGGGTACCCAAGTCCTAATTTACCCAATTAACTTATCGACACAGGATAAAACCAATTCCACTTTCAAAGCAAAAATCACCAAATCTGCGAGCAAAACACATTCGTATATTAGTCAACCGCTCAGAAAACAGGACCTAGACAACAACTACGAACTCGGTCCTTTAACTTAACGCAAAGAAATAACTTTATCCTTACCAAAAAATGCCTCAGAATTTGGTAAATCTTCTTCTTATCTGGATCCGCCTCCACATCAAGCAAACAATGATTAAACACCGTGTCCTGCTGCTGTTGTTGCTGCTGTGGTTGCTGGTGCGAAGACATGGAGGCAGATTTGAGAAAGGCGATATCGTGCAGAAAGAGATCGTCGTCCATAAGTTCCGTGCTAGCGCTTAACAAAGGATGGAGAATGTAGGCGACACACTTGAGAAATATCTCCAAAGTGTTCCAGGCCAGAGGCACGGAGATAAGCTCACCGATGAGCTCCTCCTTAACGGCTATGCAAGGCATGGTGAGGGAGAGGAAGGGGCAATCTTCGTTACGTGGTTGTTGGGCCAACTCGTAGATGGTTTGACGCCATCGCGCCGACTCAATCAGATGGCTCAGCCACTCCATTGTATCCTGAATACCGATAAGTAAAAGCCTTAACTGTGCCCGTAATCCATATTCACTCTGTGTGACCCATCTTAGACAAGGGATGCGGGAAATCCGCCACAATATTATCTCCACAGGACCTTGAGAATAAACTTTAAACGAGATTTTAAAAACGAATTGAGCTCACATCAACATTCTCCTCAGTAAGACACTTGATGGCTTTGTTTCGGTCGTAGTTTTGTAAGATGGTCTCCATAACAACAGACTCAATAATATTGCGCGTTGATTGGGCATCGTCGTCGGTGTAGGTGAGCCATGTCCCGATCTCAAAGAGAAATTCGATGGCGCCTTTGTAGCTCCCGATTAATAAATCAGCAGGATCTTCTGATTCTGCACTGGTTTCAGACGCACCACCACTATTACCATGGCCTGTTCCTGTATTTTGGACTCTATCAAATCAATTGCAGTGCATTAACCGTAACAAAATTTGCTTATGACAATAATATTTACCAGGAAAAAAATGACTAACAATAAAAGCAGAACCCTTAAGAGTTGACCCCTTCACTAAATCCCCGTATTGCAAATTACAAAAAAAGCAATGCAAATCCGAAAGCAGCCAAGGCCAAACACAAATACTTGTCGTGAAAAGTATGCGCATAACTAAGAATGATCAATGGTAAAAAGTTAGTAGGCGCATCCATGTGGGTAATAATGACGCTAAAAACTCCTATCATGAGAGACACCTGAACATGAAGCAGCACCGAGCGGGGGTATTCAAAAGACAGGGAGGCTGGCTTCAACATACACTTGAATGGCCTCAGCAACAATTAAAGGATTTTCAAGAATGGCATCCTTCCTACGCAAAACCTTCAACGCTTCATCGCGATTCATTTTCTCTTGGAGCGGACCGCATTCAGTGCACTATAACAATTCAAATTTTAAGGTCCCCATCGGCTATATTGCCATTGCGAGACAAAGTCTCCTTGTAGGATAATTAAGGATAATTATCTCCATAGCAAAGTTAAGGAGAAATGTTAATCGAAAACATAAATGTTTGTTGGTGTCTAAGCTGAGGGTTTGTTAAATTTTGACCATAAAATTTATGTTATCACGCGCATTACAGTGTTTACTCTGGGATATTCTCATTTTCGATTGGAACAATTTCTCCATTCTATTATTTAAATTTGCTTCTAGTATGAGTAAGGTTATCACTTGATAATCTACTCATTAATCATCACTATTAATAGTTGCTGCATTCGTAACACATGAAAATCTGAGATTAACCCATTGGATTGTAATACTTAGAGAGTTTCCTAAAAATGAAACATGGAACAACGCTCGAACAGAATATACAATGAACAGGAGAGTTTGAAACTACTGGTGACGTATCTCAAGAAGGTAAAAGAAGGCACAACACTGGAATACTAAGTATTTATTTAACAAACAGAGGGATGGCAGCAGCTGACATGGCCCTAAAATTAGTCCATCCGGATTAAACATGACCAACCGAGCGATCCTAATGTAATTCGGAGGTTAAACCAGCGAGAAATGCATCGTAGGATCTTTAGTGACTCTATCTGTTTCTTATCCCTCTTTGAAGTTTCTTCATCTGCTATGCCTTTCTCCATATTTTTGCAACTAGTGGCTATAATTAGTGCATTTGTCCTTCCTAGTATGGGCGTATGCATGCTATATATATATATATATATATATATATATATATAGCAAATGCTAGTGGCGTAAGAAAGACTAACAAGTTATTGCTGCGACCCTAAAGCCATGTTACAGGCCTAAAGCACTGTGACTATGCAATGGTTTATTCAGTTTTGATCTAAACCACCTGGGCACTCCAGCCACTTTAGAATGCAAAGTTTGAACTTCGAAACATTTTACCAGTCTCCCAGCCGTTCCCCACATTAAGGATACAAGTTTTTCTAGACTTGGGACGTTACAATCCAGTTATGGAAGCTGTTAAACTTTATAACCCTGTTTCTGTTAAATGCCATTAAAACTTCATCGCTTTATTGTGATAGCGGCGAAGTCTTTAAGGCACTATATAACAGTTTGCGCAGACTTCAAGAGTTCTCATATAAATGAGGGTTTATGGAATCATACCCTAGGCGCCTATACTACTGTTTATTTCCTAAACTTAAGCTCTGTTTTTTTGTAGAAATCAAGTGGGTTTTTATAGGAATTTTCGTCCCGCGTTATTGTCCGGCCTTGCCTCCACTAACAACAATGTATTGGTTCGCGATAATATTCTTGCATTTTTAGTGCATAAACCGAATATTTTTCTCCACTTGCCTCCCATCAAGCGGTTCAGCACTTCCTGTCAGCCACAGTAACATCTAGCCAGTCAGTGCTTAGCGCTCTAGCGATCACCTCCATTCTCCAAAGCACGTGACATGGACTATTTATTGCATTGTAGGATCCAACTTACACGTAGAAGATCTGGACAAGATAGATTGCGTAGGGGCTTGTTTTTCTGCTTTAAGAACTATGTGTATCCTGAAAAACTTTGGTTTAATCACAGGTTCCGTGGGAAAAACATTTTGGCATTGACGGTGGTGGCACTGTTGAATTAGTCTAATCAAAGGTGCGCCAAAACCGCAATGCTATGGATTGAGGCTTATACAACAAAACTTGTGTTTCTTCAAGGAGAGGGGAAAGTAAGTAAAACTTCGCATTTGGTCTATAGCATTTATGTGTGAAATCCGCTAAACGGGCAAAGATTTGAAGCCCATTTACAACCAGATTACGCTTTTACCAGACACATTGCGTTTCACAATGCACATTTCCCTGGCTTCCCAATTTCTGCAAAGTTAATTAGCCCCACTGAAGAGCCCTTCGTAAATTTAGAGATGGAAGGTGCCTTGACGCCATTTCTTGCAGCTCCAGTTAGCTGTATGTCTTATGTCTAAGTCTACTTCTAGGGAGATAGCCGATGGGGATTATGGCAATGAACTTTCTTCCATGGATTGGGGCTGTTTGCATTGTCATGATGCCATACTATGAGAGGGTTTTGTGTTGCCTATACTTCGAGGCAATGAATGGTTCCCATGATACGTCTAGAAATTCCACCTGTAAGCGACGCTAAACAGTATCTATGCCATAGGCAGTCAACACATCATAAACAGGCTTCCAAGTAGCATAAGTAGAACGGACCATCGCTATAATTACTACAGCTACTGTTTGACTACATATTTCAAAATGATCGCCTTACCTTGATGCGAAGCATGCAGCTCTATTTGAGCTCCCATTTTTTTGAAATTTTCTCCTCCCCCCAAAACAACCCACAATGAATACGTTTAGGCATTTATTCATTAGTTACTTGTGACTGCTAAGACTTGTGTGAACAATTTTTAATTCAAGTGAAGATGTTGTCTCAAAATTCAAACTGCGTTGAAACCTCCGTGACGCACTGCAAACGTTGGCTATGTACAAAGGGAGGTGGTACACTGCTCAGTCTCTCATCGGCTCTTGTTCGCCGAATGTCTGTGGCGCGGCGCTGCTGCTACTGGTGTTAAGGAGGAGATGGGCAGTGGAGAAGAGGGCTTCTGCTTTGGAAGCCTCGTTAACTCCCAGCTCATGAGATTCGTTAGACGGAGGGAAATCATCAGCTGTGTTTCGTGTAACCGAAGCATCAGCAGTTATCCTAGGCAGAATAATGGTTATGCAATTATCTTGCGACTTCGTTGCCCTAAGCATCAGCACGAGGTCTTAATTTTTTTAAACGTTAACTCACGATTCATCAGAAGAAACAAGAAAAATGGTAGCACTTACCCTTAACTCCTTTCATCACACTTTCATTTCAGCAGGTAAAAGTCTTTTCTTATTTTTAAGAAATTCTAGTGAAATTATTGCTACTTTGCACTCAAATTGAGTGTTGTTGGCTCCAGCATCAAAATCTATGTATTTGGTAGAGTGCGAGACAAATACTCAGAAGCATTTTGAATATGATTCCCCTAAATATCCAACCTCTCACTCCACGGATAAGGGAGCAGAACTATCGGTCGTAACAATAACAGAAGACTTCGCCTTACATCGAATCAGGAGTCCACTGTTGACCTGCCTCGCCGGATTTGGCCCTATTGTGCAGCGAAGAGAGTGCTTGCAGGCGACAGAGGCTAAGACAGCTGAGCTGGGCCTGTACC
The DNA here is from genome assembly GCA_023375655.1 of Taenia crassiceps. Taxonomy (NCBI): domain Eukaryota; kingdom Metazoa; phylum Platyhelminthes; class Cestoda; order Cyclophyllidea; family Taeniidae; genus Taenia; species Taenia crassiceps. The sequence continues at coordinate 98,395 of JAKROA010000010.1, forward strand.
TGGGCTTGCTGTTGACTGCGATATGCAAGGATCTGATGTTGCCGCTTGATCCCCAACAAGTGGGCCCTTGGGCAGCCGCTGAGGCTGCGGTGGCTGGTATAGTTCCGTGTCACGTGACCTGAACCGTCGCATCCCGGAGTGGGACACCTGCGTGAAGAGGAGTAAAAATGATTCCACTGCTCCCTTCACTCTCACAGAGCAGTAGGGAGTTTGCTGACCAAAGTCGTATGACGTGGTAGATTAATAATTTAGCCATTCAACTTGCCTTCTGAAAAAAAAGTCCATTCTGTTTCAGTGTTTCTTGAAAGACTAGCACTTCAAAACCTCACTTTACTGGATCTTTTAAGCATGTAAATTTACATTCTAAATGTAAAGCAGGTATTAATAACTAATATCCTTGACAAAAATGCTTTGATTAATGTGTCCTCATGCTCCTCCTTTTTGGTGCGCACTTAATATGTGTTTTTAATTGTTATCAAATCTAAGGCAGCCATGATTTTCAAAGCCAAATTTTTGGGATTGATTCTAAATGTATGAGGACGTGGAAGTGGAAGGAGGTGGAAGTTATTACTTTTTATACCTAGTGTTTAAAAGAATGAAAAGAAGGTAAAAGGGGTCTCCGAAGGTAAAATAGACAATTAAATGAAGCAATCCATCTCATGATTGTTCCTCTTTCTTTTCAAAGGGTCGGTGAAAGGAGAAGTGCACGTCTCGTCCATCTACTTCAACTAGAGTCTACACTTTAGAATGTGGCATCGACTTAAGTACTCAACGTTTCACCCCTTCCGCTTTACTATAATTCTGAATGATTTTTTTTACTCTTTTGAGCATTATTTCTTTCTTCTTATTTAGGACCTACTCAACACTTATCAGAGTGTTTCCATCACTTTAACTAATTCTGAATTTTCTCGAAAAGTCGAACAATGATATTCCTTTGCTGTTATGACTGCTATTTTAGAAGCTACTTAGCTTTTTTCAACTCAAGCACTTAGTTTTAAAAGATCAAATAAAAAGAAAAAGATGGATGCCCCATTGTATTACTTTCCTCAGGCAGTTAGCATTGAAGGCGTCATACCTAATTAGAGTGATGATTTGTAGTTGCGCATTTGTTTCTCCCTAAATCTCCCTATTTAGCATAAAGCAAAATGAATTGGCCCAGGTTTGCCTTGTGCAAATGGTTTGTTGCCATAGTTCATTCCGAGGGTCAGCTACTTAATGTCCACTGTTGCGGAAACTTGGTTGCTCTTTACCTGGAATATGCCAAATTTTGGAAATAGTGTAGCCTTATTGAAGAAATCTCCACTTTGCCCCTCTTTCAAACTAAGCATTCGTTAACACGATGTGACTGCAGTGCAATTGCATTGAAAAGACAAGGGATGCGTACGTTCTCAAGCATACTAGACGGCATCTTACCTATTTACTTATTTACCTGTTTATTTGCTCAGCACAGCAATCACTTGAATGCCGCTTAGTAAGGCAATGTATGGAAACGCATAGACTTACTCTGGGCATTGCCATGGACTTCATTTTTTCATTGAATCTTTACGTGGATAGATGAGAGAGCAAAATTCCATTACCACTTTTCCACACTGACTGCATCAAGCAGCTTAAGAAGGCGATAATCCAGCATTCTTTCATTATCAGTGTACAACAGCTGTGAGACTTTTTCTACTAACGCTGCTCAGTAAAACACTGCAGTAGCTAAGCCAGATGAATGTGGCTATCACTCGTACCTTTCCGGTGGTGCGCTATAAAACACAATTTTCAATCCCATAATTGTACAGCTTACTAGTTTGTGGAGCTCTTAGCTTTATTTATCTATTTATTTAATCATTTCACCTATTTTCACCTACCAGAGTGTGATTCTCCGAAATCCCTTTTAAGAGGCAGTTTTAATAATTTCTTCAAGCTACGCAACACTGAGCACTAGGCTCACTGAGCTTGACAGTTAAAATAATAAGTTTCCTACTTTTGTTCCACATGGAAGGCCTGCACAATGGCCTTATCCGCTTTTGGACAACCGCTGATGCTACGATGCGAAGCGTAGTTACCCGAAGCATGACTGCTGCCATCGCATCCGGGCACAGGGCATTGCAATAGCTTCCGTCCGGGGCGTCTGGACGAGGAAACCTTCGCCATTATTGGCATCTTTGACGGTCCGACTACGGAGGAGGCGGAGGTGGAGGAAGGAGACGAAGTAGGTGTCTGCACCGTCAAGTCCTCCGGGTACAGCTCTCCGGCTTCGCATGGGCAGAGACTAGAGTTTTCATATTTAGTGGCTGATATGCTGCTTTACGTTTTTAATACCCACAAAAAACCTATTAATTCAATGTTTACTTAAGGAGGTTACTGTCCACATATAAGCGCAATGACTGCAGCACTTTGGCTTTTAACGGAAGTGGTTTAGTTTTGGAATCAGACGATTCCATAAACCGCAGAATGTATCCAATCATAATTCCCTCAAGGCTGCTTCTCTTTTTGTCGAGGTCAAAACGTGTTTACATGTGGCTTGATAGAGGAAAGCACCTAAAATATATCGGTGGATTCTTACCTCTTTACCAATTCTTACCATACCTCCGTAAATTTAGATAAGCTCCCCTTGCCGCTTGCTATGCATTACTCGTTCATCAATCGAGTGGCAAAGGATTATCACATTATTCGTAAACACCTCGTCGCGATGATGTAAGAAAGATCTGCTTTTCTTGGGTATTGACGGTATGCCTAATCGTGTGTGCCTCCACATTTAGAGCGGCTAACAGAAAATAGATGTCTCTACTTTGAGCTTGCTTTGATTAAGGTCTAAGGTAAAATGTGTGTGGGGTAAGGATGATGCAGTCTATGACGTTCCTTCTCCACTAATGATAAGTAGGCGTTCAAACGATGATGAAAATCTCATCACCATTCACAATATAGTTGCCAGACAACTTGGTGGCTTTTTAACTATGGTTTTTATGCCACCGGAATGAAGCAAAAGTTTCAGCTCTTGCCTCCAGTGTCACTGAAAAATCCCAAAGCAATTGGTGATTTTGGAAAGGAGACTTTCAAGTTAGATGAGTAACTGATTCTCATTTGTTATCAACATCTATTTTCTTTGTCCGTTATGTTACTCGGCATCTCTCATGGTGGTTATATTAGTTCTTAGCAGCCATCCTGAGCCCGCAGAAGTGGATCACCAAAAATCCTAGAGCCAAGTTTTTTATCCCTCTTTAACCAATTACACAAAGTTTGGATATGCATCGCACGATTTTTGGAACCGACTTTACAGATAGTTTTATGTGCAAAACTGGCGTAAAATGAAGTGAAATTCAACTTGTAAAAATTGCTAACGTATGTGAAAAAAACTTGTACTGAATTTGTTTTTACCCTGCGTCATAAAACATTTCATGTTCTTATCTTCCTTGGGGATTCTTCACTGTAGAGCCCGTCCACATGCAAAGCAATAAAATGATGGCTTGATTGTTTCCTCTTAAGATTCACAACTGTCGTAATTTGAAGCAAATAACCAAATAGTGATTGCATGCAGGCAATGATTTCGTAAATTGTTCCCTACATGTTAAAGCTAAAGTGAGTGTTGAGCATTGAATTATAAAACCAATTGTTAAGACTAAAATACGCTTTTTAGTTATTTTAAGCGTGAAAGGAAATAAATCTAATCAAAGGGCAGCTAGTAGTGCGTCACGTAAAGGTCCATGGCATTTTAAAAGTTTTTACTCTTGTGGTAGTTTAGTGGGCGTAGACTTTTACAGAGTGCACTTGCCTATTAAAACAAACTTTCAAAAAACGATGCCATAAAATAAAGCCAAGAACGGTTACCCAGAGGAGTCATTGGTTTTCTTCTCCTTTGACAGGGATAAATCAATTGGTCCTTCCTGTAAATCATTCATCAGGCCGTAGAAACAGGGTTTCTCTTCTCCCACGGGGAGACTGGACTTCCATTCTCCCGAAGTAAAGGCACAAAAGGGGTTATTCTGGAGTTCTTGCTGTTTGCAGTCTGGCTGCGAGGAAGATAACTTGGTGGGTACTTTGAAAGCTGATCGGTAGAAGTGACTAATTGTCATCGAAGATTGCATTGGATTGGCACGTTCTCGAAGTAGTTGTAAATCTTGCTGGCTGCAGCAGAGGTCTGTGTCACTGGCGGAAAGAATGTAGTACTTCTCTGAGCCCAGAATCTCCATGTTTCTTCTCAAAACTAAAAGAGCTGTCATGCTATGCCTGCTCCATGCTTTGATATCCCATGCCTTCAGCCAATCACCGAATTCGCGACTGGGGTTACTTTGGTGTGAAGAGACGTGACCCAATCACAAGTAAGGATTTGTGCGCTGTCTACTTAAACATTAGAAGGGGATTGGACGAAATATCAGCTACCCGTATTGCATCCAATGTGAGACTAAATAAACCGTAATTGCACACTTTAACATGAAATCTGGTCTTTAATGGAATTTTCATGCAATTTTATTTATTTTGCGTCTGTCGATGCATTCCTAGCCTAATTTAATAGGGTATAAGATAATTTTCAGTTAATTGGCTGACTGATGTCTAGGAAGCAGCAAGTTTCTTTTCCAGCGGTCGCAAATATCCCAGTGAAATAAGTTTTCCTTCACAAATTATGCTAATGCTTATCATTCGATATCATTCGAGTACTACGCAAATTATTTGTCCACATCTATTTGATTCCACCGAAAGGAGTTAGAAATATAAGTTAAATAAATTTTTTGCATGAATTTAGGGATTCTGAGGTAAGTGACTTGCAGGCTACGATTTCCGAAGAAATAAGGAAATGGATGACAGAGAATGCTTTTAAAGCAATTCATGCAGCATCAAGCACTCAAATACCATGATATTTACGGTCTTAGTGCCTTACATTAATAGTTGACAAGCGGTAACAGTGTCATCGACAAATTTTCCACACAATGCGTACTTTAGTTAGCTAGAAGGAGGGAATTGCCATATGCACCCACTCACAACTGGGTGTGATTTTTTATGGTTCACAAAATGCATTTTTAACTGGAAAAAATTTGTGCACTTAATTTAAAAACGCTGGTTTTTTATGCCACCAGATGCAATGACTCTCCTAAACTGTTTATTTTGATGTCGTACCAAAATTCACTCATGTGCTGAAAGAGGAATGTGGCTCCTCTCAATAATTCCATAAAGTAATTTTGAAATTAGCATCAGCCACATGGTCTGTTATTTAATTTTCTTCCAATAATATGTCATAACGCATTAGACATTCTCATCCTCCTAAGGTTTCAAGTTGCGTCCGTTGGAGATGATTCCAAATGTATGGAGTCAAACTGCTACTGAATTGTGCTTTTCTATGGTAGTGCATAGATTGGTAGTGCTTCCTGACACCCCACAATTGTTACTGCTCCAATTCACCAATTTTTTTGTTCTTTAGTTTCAAATTTGATAACTATCAACAAATTTACTTTCAAAACACTTGTCTCAAAAAGACAGAAAATACAACTGCCATTGCAAAAATTGTGTGAAGTGGAACTTCACACCGAATTTAATCCATTCTGTAAGACTCTACGAGCAAGTTTATAGTTTTGAAGTTCAATGAAAGTAAAATTCCTTTTATATTAGATTGTAGATATATTAATTGATGAACAAAATGTAAATGCATGCATATACAATGCATTATTACCGGCTTTAGCTGAATTCAACGAGCGTAGATTATGCTTCTTATGCAAATTGGAGCTGAAGTATGACGCAATCAAAGTAAGAGTAGTTGATAGACCTCTTGAGAAGTCGCGTGTTCAATACGAATGTGGTACTTCAAAGGATCTGAAATGACTCGTCTAACCACTTTGGAAGCGCTGAATTGAAGTACAAAGTTGTAAACCTGACTGCGTGAGAGCTGATTGACTGAAAAGAAGAGAAGACGGCAGGAAAGGAGAAAGGGAAGATATAAATGCAAACAAAAGCGTCAAGTGCTTCAAAGAGAGGACCAGTTTTAATAGGGATCAAGAGTAGTACGGGACTGGCGATTTAACGACGTCCTTTTCAAAGAAAAGCGCGATCCAATTCTACCGGACAGAATCAAAGCAATGCTTTGATTACATTTAATCGCTCAAAATTCAGTCTGGTGGCTCTTATCTCTACCTATGTGTTCGCGCCTACAGGTGCGAAAAACCCTTTTTCCACTCTCCGTCCCAAACAGTGGCAACACATGCACATAAACTGCGTGTGAACTTTGGACCAGTTGGGCAATTAAAATTTCGAGGAACAAACAGCGCCACTCTACGGCCACCCACAGGTTCAAATGTGGGTGGGGATGGCCGAGAAGGAAAGGCAATTAACCCGGATTTCGCATTTATCTGACCAATTCTGTCAGCACTGACCAGCGGTATCAGCGTTGTTTGGTTCACTAAGTGGGATCGGTATGTCTATAACTTCAATTCCACCTGCAATTACTCTTGGTACTAACTCCTGCAAATTTACCGTCAGCAACAGGACAAAATATTTGCACTCATCTAGGCTTTCCCATCATTAAGGTGTAGCACGAAATATGAATTGAGTAGCTACTGACTAAATAAACGATACATGAAGGCCCATTAAAAAATTCTTCCTTCTCACTCTTCTGATCTTTAATTGTGAATTAAACTTTGGAATACGAGACCATACCTAATGCAAATTTACACGGGAAATATTTTTACGCATAAGGGTGTATAGCGGTTTAATATGCTAAGAAATTATTGTGCAGTTGACTCCACACGTATGGTGTACCTTGCGTAGAACTGGAAAATCCATGCGCTTATTTAGGAACGTCAAAAACGCCAGTTGCATTATTTACTCAAAGTGGTGCACTTTGCAGTCCTTTTTACTATCTTTCGCCTATTTCAAACCCTGATCCAATGATGTGGTTTGAGCTTCTCTGTGGTGTTTTATGTAGCTTTGTCTGAAAGTTGTGGGAGAATTTCATTGCATTTGGAAAGGATAGCCTTTGTGGAAGTTAGCCACATGTCATTTGAAACTTACCAAGCTCATATGTTGATGGATAACTGCACGTTAATAGAAATATTGTTGTAAAATTATTTTTGGTCAGTTTTTAAAATTAGTAATGCAATGAGTCACCTGAGCCTAAATCAACTGAAAGGATCACAGAAGCTGCCAAGTAGAGGAGTACCGCGCACATTGGCAGACGCTGATAACGCTGAGAGGCAATTTACCCCATACCTACCTCACGTCTCTTTGACGCGTCACGCTTCTCACTTTTGGCTGCCAAGGGTTTCGTAACGAAAAGTTGGTTTCGCTTTCGAACTTGAGTATGTACAAAATCGCTTAGTAAAAATTCCACTGAAATGGTCCAGAGCCACAATTCCTATTGAAAAACAATCATTTTTAAAATCAAACCATATGAATTTTGCCCCTATTTTGGCATAGAGAATGGTCATACCAGTACCGACCCCTTTTAATTTGGAATTCACCTGTGCGGCATCTTTTGGTCCTTCCACCGTGCGCGCCTGCCTCCACGAACACGCATCACGGCCAAGGGTAAACTTTCGACCCAGTCCATCATCATATCACTCAGGCATGCATATACTAGCCTAAACTGCATGTCTCAATGCTCTCCAAATGAGAAGGAGACTTTCTGCACATAGCATCACGGTATTGGTAGTCTTAGCACAAACATCATACGGCGGTGGTCTACCTCATTTATTTACAAGCATTCAGCTTTGTTTAGGAATTCTCCAAGCCCATTCTTTTGCCTTCCAAGCCAAGGTTTTCATCACAACTTTACTTTTCAGTCGACTACCAACACGTCTGATTACGAAAATTAAGTGCTGTTTCTTCTTGTTTCTTCAAGCTATTTCTTCGTCTAGTCAATGAATGCCATTGTCTCCATAAGATAGTCAGGATCAATCTATTACCCGGATGAATGTCTTATTCTCATGCATTGGTAACAGCAGGGCGTAAACTATGCATCCGCATTCATATCGCCTCAAAACTTGTAGGGAGTTTAAAATTAGGCTGGAATGGGCAAGGGAAGACTGATTTGTTCTCGTTCTCATTCTGCGGACCTCAGCGACATTTTCCTGACGCTATGCTAAACAAAAGTATTGAAAGTAGAAATTTTGCAGATCAGTAGACATTTTTAATGAAGTAGTAAGAAAAATTCTGAATTAACGTTATTCTAAAGTTTGCCGTCTCTGCCACATTTATCTTGCTTTAATACACTAATCGCACCCATTCTTAACATCCAGCTTCAATTTAATACTATATTAATGCGAAATGATAATTTTGCTTCCCAAGCATCAGTTTGGTGCACTGACATGGGCAGAAAATCGCAGATAGTAGCACAAGTGAGAGGACAAACAGTCGCACGTGAAAGTTTCCAGCAAGAGGACTAATTGCAGCACGACTGCACTGAAACCAGTCCACATGTGGCGAAGGCGGATAAAAAGGAGGATGACGATAACTTTTCCTTTAAAGGCACTTTGTTTGCGTGGTAGTGCGCGTTTTGTTCGTAAAACCAGATGGTCAGACGGTGATTTACAAATCTCGAGGCAGTGGCGCCAGCTAAATTTTTTTCGCCAATTTATTGCATATTTACTCCAAAGTACTAATCGGTCTGTCTGTAGGTTATTTTATCAGGGTATATCAGGCAACTACTAAATAAATCTAAAAGTACCTTGACAAAGCGCCCTTCCACGGTAATCATGAGGAAGCAGTAAAAACAGATCCATCAAAAGCTATGTAAAATATCCACATGATTGATTGTTGTCTAAATCTCCTATTTTATATAATGCTAATAGTTGTAGCATTCCCAGGCTTTCTTGGCTAGCGAAAGGGGAATTGGAACCGCTGGACTGATCTGGAGGCCTCACGCACTCGGTTAGGGTAATGTGGCCACCCAAGCGACCGAACCCAAAGCCATCAATTAAGCAAATTATTACAATGGCCTTTATTTCGATTCCTTATGGTCCCGCTCTAGGCGCTGGCAACTACCGGACGCTTTGGCACCGCCCGAATATTACTAACTTCTGCTCACACCAGCCACAAATTATATGACCACTACACAAAACAGGTTTAATATTCTTTATTCGCCCTCTCCTCGTTTCTTAGAGACCGTCATTCATTGCGTTAGCATCGAATTATTTCTAAGAGTCAATTGTTTAAATGTTGCAGCATTCGATGCTGTCAATCTTTTGCCATTGCTCGCATTTCCTACGAAAAAATGGATTCATGCGAAGAGAGGCACATTCAATTTCACCGTATTCCATTTAGATATTCTGCCCTCTGGCTCGATTTTCAAATTGTGCTTCTTGGATTATTAGACGCGTTTTTAGTCTTCACGATTCAAGACAATTAAAAAAATTTTGAGCAAATTTTTTTGTGGCCTAAGGTTAGTGAATCTTTAATTTCTAATTTGAAATCAACTCACCAAAATGCTAACTATGTTGTCTTATTCGAGTAACCTGACCTCTCAAAATGTTTCACATTTGTGGCGAGGATGTCTGTAGTAAATGCGAAAAAATCAAATTAGTCGCCCTCGTGATCCGCTTTGAACATTCTTGGTGACCTTGTCAAAGGCAAGTATTTAAAGTCGCTAGCGCAAGTCAAAGTTGATTAGGTTTCAGTTCTGCTTGAATACTCCTGTCATAATAAAAGTAATCACTTCTGCGTAAAATTTCGTCATAATAATCGGGTTGGCTTGAAGTTGGACTTTTTGGGGTCTTCGATGAGCGATACGATTGCTTCAAGTTGCAGAAACTGGTAAATCTGTTTCAAATTAAGCAAAATAGATGCTCATCATGCACACTTCTTGAGCAGCCTTTGTAAGTGCTAGAGTATGGACGAGTGCGAGGTTATTGGCTATTCCGAGTGCTCAATGTGGACATTGCCTCTGTCCAGCCCGTCATTTAAAACTTTTACGCATCCACAGTACTGCAGAATTTGGGATCAAGTGGAATGCAAAATCATGTTTCTTTAATAACATTGCAACTAAGGATAGGTTGCAGTGATCTGACTTTTCCCTAGGGATGGGGAAGGTCACGAGGCTAAGGCAGAAGGTGATTGCCGATGAATAGGAGGAAGTTGTTAGCGTGACTATAAGTCTTGTTACCTGCGAAATCAAAAGGTAGAGTATTGTAATCTCGACTGCAAGTAAACAAACCAAACTTTAGTTGCGTCGCCAGATCTCATAAACGCCTTTTAGAGGCGTTTTGTGCTTAATAAGTCCCACTTTGCTTAAAAGGACAGACTTGGAAGCTTTGCACTGATAACAAACGGTGCGAATAATGGAACCTGTTATTATTAGCTTTGGTTAATAAAATCATATATTGCAATGTTTTTCCGAGTACAGATCACTGTCTATGATCGCAAAACTGTTGACTAATACAGACCCTGTCGGCTTCTAAACACTAATGAATTTCGTAACCGAGTGGTACACAAATAGATCTCAAATGAATTTAAACAGTTTAATTTATTTTCTGGTTACCGCGACCCTCTGGTTATCGTTGGTCTCGAATTCAAGTAATACCAACCAAAAAGTTCTCGGCTAATAATACCAATATTTCACACGACTATGCAGCGCATGCCAACATTCCTACCTTCGTCTGTCCTACGTTTTGTTCCTGCCATACATTTTCAAAACTTTCAGTTAAAATACAGCCCATCATAGGCTAAGCATAAACCTACTTGTACAGTTAAAATTATTCCACCTCAGTTCTTGCTAATTTACCCACTTTTATAAGACAATGATCACCTGTGCCATAATGAGGCACCATCGTCACTGTCTTTTTCAGTTGTCCTTTCAAAAGCCCCTTTTGAGATCTTTGGGGATCCCTCTTCAAAGTCAGCTCTAAGTCTCCATTCACTACACCTTTCCTAAGAAGAGTGTGACTAGTGAATGCGATCGTATCCCCGTAAATGAAGCCGCGAACGCGTGTCATCATTTTGCAAGGTGAAGCAAGGTTAATTTTTTCCTGCCCGTAAATAATGAAGACATACTCACAGTTTGTACCGTTCATTACTCACAGTCTGTTTGTAGTTAAATAGGATGACTTAAATGCCGTAATTCTTAAAATCTTTTCCGCCTTAAAAGGAAACAAAAGAAGTGTAAGCTAACCTCTTCTAGATAGGTTGAGCATGGAAAATAAACTATACGGTATCAGGTAACCTTTGGTAGGGCGACATTACAGCCACTTGCGATAAGTCAGCTCTGCGGTGGGACGAAGTTCGCCCGATGGGCAGGGTAAACGATCCCTCACCCTCAGATGTATCCTCCTCCCTTCCTTCTCCTCACCTATCTGCAACTGGTTTCCAAATTTACCGTTTAGCTCTTGTGAGGCGATGCTTTCTTTTTTATTGGTTTCAAATGACTTATTTTGCAGCAGTAAACCAAACGACAGTTTCGTTAAACTCAGCAGTTAGTTTTGAATACTTCAGCTTATTTGCTGCTTCACCATGACATCGGACATGTAGTGTTTTTTTTTAAACTGAAAGTGAGGTCAAAGTACGACCGTGAGAATGCCGCAATCTGCTGCTTTTACAGGCTCTTGCTGCAATTGCGAACGGGGCGTAAGTTGGAGGAGGCATCTGCTGTGGGAATAACTAAGGAATTATCCATTCGGTCAATGACTAGTGCATGCTGCACCATTTGCAGTTCAGGAAAGTATTCGAATGAAGTTACACAACCGCAATTTTGCAATTCTCAACAACTGTCTTCGCTGCTTTCCATTCGTGTTTCCTTCCATAGAGCATGTCACTTTAAATTTCAGCGAAATTACAAAATGGTGTGTTTAAATGATGCGTTGCCGAATACCTTAGAAAGGCATATTATGGCGCACAGCATCTATATAGAAAGTATCAGTATTTTACTTACAATCTGAGAATCGTTTTTGCAGCAAAATATGAATATGACAGCACAAGAAGTGTAATACTTTACAAAGTGTAACGAAGTGGCTAGATGTGGTTTTGATCCATTACAAAGGGACGAAGCTTTGCGCGCTACATCTTTTTAGGAATAACCAAACTTTTCAAAACTACCGTCTGATAGTTAACCAGCTCGATGTCTTCGCCTCGCCTAAACAGGAAAAGGGCAAATAGTGTAGTTTCTGTTTCTTTGGTGGCAAGTACAATAAAGCCAAAAGTCATCACCTCCGCTATTAGGCATACTTATTTCACCGAGAAATGAAAACCATGCATGTTTTTCTCAAACCGCCATTATTTGCATGGCCTCGGGCAAATTAAAAAGCTTGCATCCCCCGGTCACTTATTTCTATCCCATAAAAGTTTTAACATTGGGCACGACCTTCCAAAGAACTAAATTGTTCTGTTTGTATTTGAAAGTAGTGGGATGCCAAGATGCGATCAATTTAACTATTCTTTCCGTTGATTGAAAAAAAATGCTTTTTGGGGGTTCACTGGGCTCTTTAGAGCACTGTTTCGCGGATAGTGCGGTGGCCTTGTGAGGGAGGGGAAAGAAGTAACGTGGCCAATAGTTTGAAATACTAGCAATTTCTATCATAGTGGGGCAATTAAATAAAACGGTTCTGTACGAAGACGTCCTAGCAATAGCTTTTCAATGCTGGTGTCCTTGAACCGAGTATCGAGACGTTACTTTCATGAGGATATACTCTGCTGGATGGAAATCATAATTCGCCGATTAAGTGCGAAATCATCGCCCTCGCCTGAGTGCCATCAGTCAGAGTGATCTTTTCGGAATCGACAACCACAGCTGCAGTGCGTCTTGAATATATTGTAGCCTGCAATTGGCAGAACTGGAACTGCATGTGCCGCTCAAGGACTTTACTTATAGCCAAAGAAAAATCCACCACAAATATAGAAGAACCGAGGAACAGTGCAGAGGACCTAAATATAATTTTTTTGCGAAATTTCTGTCCCTTGATCACTAATTACCCTGCACATCTTCAAAGCTACCCTAATTGAAGGTTTTTGACTTCTTAGCCATGTTTGAAATCAACCACCTGTGTCGAACTTCAGAAATGATTTCGTCAAATGGCATTGAAATCGAAAGATTCCAAAAATCACACAAAGGAGACGTACAGGAAGTCCTCATAGCAAGCGCAAATTTTTGTGAGCTCTTTCATGAAACCGGTAAAGATGACGTGATACTTCGAAACCTCAGCGGCTGCATTCCTCCAGTATTGTCACTGAGGCATTAGAAATGGATGCCCGAGCCATCCTTGGCAAAATTTTTGGTAGGTTGGCCTTTAACCACCGCAGTTATAAGATGGAATTGTTGATAAATTAAAATTTACAAGTCTCGCTAAATGCTGGAAGTTTAGACTTTGTAATATTAATCAAATAAAGACGAAACTCATCGCAATTTGTTGTTGTTTCACATGCTAAATCATGAAAAAAACCATTTCCATTTAAAAATAGGTGCCTTTTTTTATTTCTGTCGCTTTTTCTCACTTGATTTTGGTTTAGCAGCCAGCAAGCGCATTGAGATGGGATTTGTTAGGAAGGGCTGGCATTCTGACCATTTTTATGAGGTCAGCATCAATTGGACTGATGCCTGTGCGATTTAGCAGTCATCCTCCTGACCCCTCCTCGCCTCCACTCGTCAGCGTCGGTGGTTGTGATAAAACACGTTGACTGCCATTTTAGAAGCGGTGGCCTCATCTGTAAGCCTAAATATCCAAGCTGCAGCATCGTGTCCTAATAAAAATTGATAATAAAATCCTCCTCGCCCCCAACGCACTTACGCTACAGTTCACCTAACTAGCAAATGAACTAGCAGAGGCGTCCAAATGAGGTGGTGGTGGGACATTGGACTGGAAAGTTGCTAAATAAACTAGAGGGAATGCGATGATATGACGGTGTTTTCCCCTTGCCAAAAGACATACGCTTCGAAATCCCCTGCTCTGGATGTCACTTTGTGCGGCAACAAATTCCTATTGTCGCAACTGAACTTATTCAAAGAGAAGGTGAGAACTAGTAGCTCTCGAATCTTGTTAGAAATTTAAGGCTGATGGTTTGAACCTTTCCTTCAGAGCTAACAGCAACTAATGTTTTAATTAAGCTGTCTACGAGAAAAATTAATTTTATAAAATGAAAACAAAAAGTTGGATTCACAAGACTTGTGGTATTGTTTCACTTGAAACAAATAGATGAGATGAGGGAACAAAACAAACGAGGCATAAGTTTATTTGGCATTGTGGCAAAATTGATTGGTAAGTGCTCCAGTTTCTACCGGATCTTAGTAGGTTATCCCACAACATTATTAAAAGGGTTTTAAGCGCTGTCCGAGTCCAAAAAGTGATCGGAAAAGATGCTAGTGGTTGCAAAGTAGCTCAGTGGGGCCAACTTAATTCGTATGAGCAGATAGTTAACTAGAAAGAGGAGCGGTGCCAAATCCTTGGAAAGAGAAGCAAACCTGCGTTCCACGCCATGTGGCTACTACTACCATAGGAGTTAAAAATACTTCCATTAACGGCCCCATCAATCCAAAACTATATATTTAAGCATATCACGATGCAGCATTTAAGCTTAACGATTCAGAAGACCTTGCGGTCAAATCCTAGGAAAGGAATTAATACTATGTCGATGAAACCTATCCACAGCACTTGACGCTCACATTGTAATACGTTAGTTGCTTGCTTAACTCACACTTTTAGCAACAGGCCACTTAGGGACGCAATCACTGCACATTCGCAACGCAGTCTGGCCTCCGGACGACACCGGTAGTCTCAGGCCATTCTGTGCATCGAAGGTGCACAGTCTGCCCAAGTATTTCGTCTGCATTAGCCTTCAGGAAAGCTATGGGAGGCAACAGTGTTAGCTAAATGGGTCTAAGGCTTAGCAACCAGAATTTCGATGATTACGTAACTAATGACCTCTAATGACTAAGCCTAGACAAATATACAAGTCAAATTTTTATGCAAAAAAGCTGGAAACGCGTTGGGCAGCGACTTCGTTGCACATTGTGCCTGTTATCAGACGTAAATTTGTCGAGTTTCGGGATATACTTCATGACGTAAAATACAACGCATGTAGTTAATATACGGGCAGGTGAAGGGACACTGCGACCCCTTCCCTTCCCTTCCCTTCTCCCCTACACGGAGGGAATGGGGGTGTTATAGTGACCAAACAGCAACCATCGCCCAGTACACACATTGATTAATCGCAAGACGTATATATGTGCTTCCGACATCGTTTTTCGAGCACCTGCAACGGGGACTTTTGACTACCGTGGAACCACAAGACTACGGGTGTGTTGTTGCATTAACAGGTGGTGGTTAGGAAGTGAAATTCTCTACTGTGGACGTATTCACGGACACGACGCAACCTACTAAATGTCCCTTCTATGGCCACCGCAACAAACCACCCTGTTGACAAGATGTTTTATCTTCACTATCCAATTTTATGAACTCAGATCCCAGAGGCCTAATAAAAACTTATCTTCCAGGCGCATATGACCCCAAGTTCCAATTAAAGTGGTCACTAAGACCCATGCTAGTTTATTAATTAGATATTTGGAGAGTTGTTTGACCTGCTCGAAGTGTTGCTAACTGCGATATCTTAGTCGCCAATTTCCCCTGGGTGTTGTTGGGTTTTTCAAATCGGCTTTACGAAAAATTGGCTGAATGTGTTCATTACCAACCAATTAATAAATTTAACTACATGAACTTTTAATGGAATCACTGATAGGAGGCAGATTGGGACTGTTTTATCTGTTGCCGACTTTTGTGCGACAAGTTTCTTCCTTCACTAATGTTGGCCTAGAAGTGCTAATCCGCGTTTATTTTATTATTTTAATCTCATTTAAGCTGTTTGCAAGATGACTTAGCACAGATTAGCAGAGGGAAAGTGATAAACAACGCATGCGTTACATGTGTGATGCCGGGACATGACAATCGGGAAGCTGGAAAAATTATGCATTGACTTCAAAATCACTTTTCAGTCAGCTGATTTCCCTTACTTTGTTTTTGTTTCATTTAATGTAAATTTGACTGCACGCCAATACTGCTTGCGATGTGAAATTCTAATTCACAAATAAGCGGAGCCTTTTGGTCTGGCAACGAGCATGGAAAGTGCGCAAGTGAGAGGAGAAACTTGATTCCACTTGCAGCGAAGGAACCGCAAAAAGTCCCTATTTGAAGAGGCACATTAGGAGTGGAATTTCAAACTTGAGTTGAAATTTTTCTCACACACACAACGAAGCGAGAGAGAGAAGAGGACACACCGACCCAGTTTGGTGGCCAATTAAAATGCCTCAGCGAAAACGGATCCAATTTGTTACGCACATCAAGACGCTTGAATAAGTTCATCCCAAATATTACCTTCTCCAAGCCATAAAAAGGTGTTTCGAAATGCCAACTTTAAGCAAACTCCAATAAGCTTTTTGCGGTAGCATTTCTGTTCTGAGACGCATGCCTGACAGAAGTTGCCCAAACCCACCTAGCTTTATCTACACAAAATGTTAACCTTTTTACTACTCGAGGATACATAATTTGGTCGTGACACTCAGAAGCTCCTTTTTTTGTGGAGAAGTTCGTACGCAAGTAGGGAATAGGAAGCCGGTGTGCTGTTATTTCATCCATTAAGCTTCCGACAGACGGGCTCGTGGGAAGGAGACGAAGTGCGCCTCATCTAGTTGATCTTCTAGCAAACACATACAATCACTAACGGGTCTTAAAGGATCCTGACAAAATGCGATTTAAATTTCATCTACTGCACAGGCAATTTTCAAAGCACGTTTGAATGGCCATCAAGACGGCTCTTACTATGGTTTTAGCATTTTCGCATTATCCTTACTTGGCACAAACTTTTAATAATTCCAGAAGCGATTTGTTGCTTACCAAAATGTTTTCTTAATAAACAGAAATTGAACAGCATCCAACTTTTACACGTGGTTACCTCAAGCCTTTTTTTAGCCCGAATTGTTCGGAGCATAAAAAAATCCCTTGAAGTGCTATAAAATTTTTTCTGGCGCTTTTAAAAGAGAATATGCGGCTCACTTGTTGATAGGCTTTCCACCTTTTTGGTAGTACATCGACAAAAAAAGTAGGACTGCATGAAACCCCATTAAAATAGGATAGTTTTTGGCGCTACCTGAACAAACTAGACTAAACCATCTGCCCTTGACTAATTTACTTATTTTCGGTCTTACGTGCTCTTAAGATAATAGCAATTTCCTTAAAACTGGCCTTAAATGTATTAATAGTGCTGCAGTTACTGCAAAATGGAAGTAAACCAGTTGATGACATTTCTGATTTAAGAGATCACAAAATTAACATGATGAACTGAAAAAAACTTAATCCATTCATAGTATTATTAATTTTAGTGATTGTGATTATATCCTCGATTCTCCCTTCCACCTTGGGTGTTGGACTATAAGACGGTAAGCTGAAGGATGACTATGTATCCAATTATGGGAGTGTTCACTTTTTCACGAGAGATCGAACTTGGTCATCTCCTGCGGGGTTGGTGGTGCTCCCATTGTCAATAGGTAGAACCACTCTGTCCGCTCGCCTCACAAATGATGCATTCTGATGAATGTGCATTGCATACCACCACTGGTGATTCAAAGCGGGACTCTTCTTTAGTTTTTCTTTTACAAAGATGCGTTTTTCAATCGTTGCTAGTGATTGGCTGTTTACGTGGGCGCGTAATGTGGGCAAAGTAATTCGCAGGCAAAGTGATCTTCACTGCACCAAATGCATAGTTATCAGGAGGCTGATAAAATTTTTATTGGTGCAATCTGGGTAGAAGCAGTCCTTAGAGCTGCACTGAATCCCCCATTTATGGATATCAGACTAGTTTTGCGTGCTTCAACATGTCTTTTGTCAAGTGTACGATATGCATAGATGTTCAGACACGAAGCTGAAAATTTTTCGCCTCTCTTTTCCTGTCGTAGTATGTGCTTCGGAGCCCTGTGAGTTGACGCTTTCATATTTGTTAAAAAATATCGGCAGGTACCTCCACTTCCAGCGGCCAAATTCTAGCATATGCATGGACTATAGCCCTGCACGCAAATCGCAAAGCCTTGGACACCCACTAAAGTGATTTATTCCTCCTGTCTCGTCATTGCTCCACAGATAACAAAATGCAGTGGATGTCTTCAAGGTCCCGAATGTTGCCCATAGTTCTGCAAAAGGTACTCTTACACAATTCGCGGTCCCTATATTGATAAATGCGCCGATTAAAGAAAACAGTAAAAAGTCGGCTCTAGGTCTGCAAGCAGCTGGCCTTCCATTGAATCCAGCGGCCTAACTTCTACCAGTTAGCGACCTAAGGCTAATTTCAGATCATCACCACTATTAAAAATCTTAGGTTAAAGTGAGCAGGTCTTCCTAGTTTACTATACAATGATTGAAAAATCGTCTAATTGTATGTGTGTTACAAAGCTTTAAAGCAGCTGCTGTATTGCAGAGTCAGAAAAGTAAAGTTACCAATTGAAGGAGCTCGTAATGCAAAGCACAAACCATTTTCCAGTTGATCTCTTTCAACCATATCTACTTACCATGACACCCAACTTTTCTGTGGGAAACCACTTTGTTCCGTGTAGAGAATAAAACTAACTCTTATTTAATCGAGATAAAAGACTCACCCTTTATTGTTGCTCCAGTTTTATTTTCTAAAATTAACACGCTGATGAGAAATTCTGGAGTTTTGTGACCTTGCCTCTTCTAGTACACTTCTGGGTGCGCGCCACGTCAGTCCAGTCTCACCGATGCTGTTTGTGTGCTTCACAATACTTTTTCTTCCCAGTTAGAAACCTTGCCACAAGAAAGTATTTAAGCAATGGATTCTTAAAACAATGATTGCCGTTACTGGTGACATGAGCACAATGTGAACAAAGGCCACCTAAGTTAAAGGTATTGTTGCGATTCAGAACAGGATGACATAGGAAAGCTACGGCAAATTTTACTAAATGATTAATGGAAAAGCGGAGTTCCGAAAAAATTCCGAAAAGTTGCAATCAATTAAAAAATTGCAGACTGAATATGAATTCCAAATTGCCGACCAGATCTCCTTGTCTTGGTGGAAGTGTCTCGATGCTCCACAGTCTAGCGCTATAACTTGCCAATCGTAGCTTTCTGGGTTGCAAAACAATTCTTATTTTCTAACAAACGGGTAGGCAAGCCTCGGCTTTTGCCATTGCCGTGGCTGGGTCAGAATCAGGGAAGGATTGCATGAGTGCTCTTTCACTGTGCCTTAGATTTGCAAAAAATGAATTTGAGTTGCTTAAAAGCAGCCAAGATTAAGATAAAAAGAGCCGCCCCAATAATGAGGTGCGACCCAAAGGACCTTGAGGAATAAAATTACGCCTGATCAGCTGTTGCTGTTGTTGTAATGTGGTGATAACGCCAGCTCCTGTAGCTTCGTCGCTGTGGGCTTTGCCGACTTAGAGCTGTGTCTGCGCTGTCAAGTATGGCGACCACAATGAATGAACTAGCTCTGCGTTTACAATAAATCTCTCCCCGTCTCCATTTGGCTCTTATAGGCTTTCCGACTATTCCCTTTCACCTTTCCCTATCTTACAGTTTCGATGGAAAAAAGCTGCATGACTGTAGCCTGTTCCCCCTGAGCGGTAAAGAAACCGGTACCTGAGATTAAGCTTGTTTATGCCGCCGTTGGGATAGGTACTTGGGGATATGTATAAGGCATGATTTATGAGAGATGGAAGTTTGTCACCGCCTTAGCGATTGATGGCACTCACAAAGCTGGTTTAAATCTATCCGTTCGCCACGCGAGAGGCTTATTCCCCACGTCAAGTCGTCACTAGTTAACTTAACAACTATTATGCTTCCCAAGATGGCCACGTCATTTTAGAACTTTCACAAACGTACTAAAATATAATCATGTTGTTAAACTGCATTTTCTCCTCACTTCTTTTTCTACAGCTTCAAAAAATATTGTTTTTGATGAAGCTGCAGCACTGACTGAACTTATAAAGTCCAGATACCCCAATTTAAAGGTGCTTTTGGCCTTTTATTGCAGAGAAATCTTTCCCTCAGAAATCAGAGAATCGCCTTTATGCGCTTCCTTCATTACCCTGCATGACCGCCTTCCAAAATCGACCCAGTACATCCGCATGTCATTTATTGTGTGCACAATAGGCCAAACTGTACGTCTCCAGCTTCTAAGGCTGAAATTTCTTTGCTGCATTTTATCAAGGGAGTGGTATTATTAGTACAGACATCAAACTGCAACGGTCTGGAACATTTATTCGCGGGCATTTAATGTTGCCAGCATATTCTTAAGAGATAATCCTTTTGAAATTTCCACTTCAAATTTTCTTTGCATTTGCTCACTTAGTAATTTCCTCGTGCTCGTAATATGACACCTTGTCTGTTGATCAACACAAACAGTGGTTACCCCACATCTTTAGGCGTTTTTTAATGATTGGCATGGCACCAAGGTGCCAAATCTGAAATACTACAAATCTAAAAAAGGAATCACAAGGTCACGAAGTGCATTTTACACACCACGCACATCACCACGCGTTTGATTTAATCTATTGCCACGTCAAACCTGGTGACGGTTAATCTGGATTGGTTTTTGGAACATCTTTCAGCACCACTTGATCACACAGCCATACGCTTTACTGTTGATGGAGAGATTGGCATTGTGCCTACCTTATACTATGATGGCGAGACATCTCCCGGATGGGGTCCAGAGGCAAGGAACAACGCCTCACGAAGAAACGGTAAGAGCCAGACAATCAATCGGAAGAATGGCTATTCTCATCGATGTACGAAAACGGAACCTAACCCAAGACCTCTTGCATACCTAAACCCCATCCCACGCACTGCTCTTGCATTACTCCTACAGAGGATGACTGCCACGCTTTTCTAGTGTTATGTCACGCAGCCAAATGCAAAGCAGGTGACTCTGAAAGGAAACAAAAGTTTGGATTGGTAGATTTAGCTAAGAATTTTTTTTACTTTTAATTCTGAAGACAAATGCTTTTTTTAAGAGCGGAGTCGACACGCTTCCCTCTCTTTGGAGGAGGATTGTGGATTTCATTGTCAATAATTTCGCTGGATAAAAAATGCGGCGGATCATCATCCCTTGAGCACGTAAATCAAAGAATTCCTAAAAAATGATATCAGCACAACCTTTTTGAAGGAAGGCGTGACCATATTTGTGGCAGCAAACAGGGACTTTTCTGTACCCTCGCCATGTGTACTTCAAAAAGGCTAATAGAGCTGCTAAAAAATTATACAGTTTAGTAGCTTTAATTATCTTTGCATAAATCTGATGATGAGCGTGTGGTTCAGTACGGTCGCCTGTGACCCGTCACATACCCAAGAGGCATTATTCCAAGGAGATCACTTGCCTACCTTTGTTCACCATTTTGTCGGCAGCCAATGACCCATTTGATAGCTTCGAATACAGGATTTCGAAGAAATTTCTAAGGTTAGATTATATTGTTTTCATTTTATCTAAAGACTTTCCCATTTTTACGCTTTTGATACATTTCAAAATCTCGCCCTCATTACGACACAGTTAAACTCCCTTTGTAGGCCCAATTTCATTAAAAAAATGCTACTCAAGCCCTTTTTATTTCTTCATCGAATTTTAGCACATCACCTTCGATGCAATAAGGCGGCGCAGTCATTAAACTCCTTACTCTACGGCCTTGTTAGCGAGACTCGGCTTTGCAATGGCATCTTAATAATTAAAGTTTGTTTCGTTCTTTGCGTTTACCAGTTTTTGACGCTGGACATCCATCGTACCGATCTCATCGACAAGGTACTGGTAAATATTGGACCACATGAATGACTCCTTAATGCATTTTTATGGCACTGAAACAACAGACACGGAAGAGTGTATTTCCAGAGTACCATGCATCGCGCTTTATAGGGATTCTACAATTGCTTTTGCTTTCAAGAATGCTATATATGGCGGTGGTAGCGTATCGGTTGCTTCGAGAGGTTTCATAGGAGCAAATACAAATTATAAAGAGCCAAAGAAGAGGGTAAAGTAAATAGCGATGTTTTAAATACAAATACCACAAAGAATACCGATTTTGGTCCCTATTTCTTCTTGCGATTTTATTCTAAGACCCTGAGGGTAAGCTTGAATTGATACCGATTTAATTGCAGTTCCCTTGGAAAAACTGCCTTCAGAAAATGAAAGGACGCTATTGGCCCCAATCTACTCTCCTTCATTTCTGATCAATCTTTATCTGGATTTGCGGAAACTGGTCGAAAGATTTTGCAATCTGATAGTTGTCTAACACCAAACTTCTCCTTAATGGAGTTAACCAATCAGCAGAGGATTATAAATCCTAAATACTAAACCACTTTTGCTACATAAACGATGCATCCAAACATTGTTTTTTCAACTGCATAGAGCCGCTGTGTCTCGGCAAGTCTCCCTGACAGAACATTTGACTAGGGCTGTTAATTTTTTAGGAAATTTAATATCCTCACTGTATCTGTGAGGAGAACTTTGCACTCACTTCACTGTCCGCAAAGCAAACCAGAAACCCAGCAACGAAAGCCTCAATGTCACTAAAAGTTTATTGCATACGGCCAAATCATACTAGGGCTCGGAACTAATTAAAAGAGAAAAAAATCAACATCAGGAATTAGAAAATGAATTTATTTTTCTTCTCTACGGCCACTGCTCCGTCAATATACTTGTTAGACTTATCATCTTTTAAAAGCTTTGGGCTAGAAAGACTAAACGCGATGTTACACGTCGAGATTAAAATCCCTCAGAGGTAGATACGAGTTGTGGTAGAAATGTAGTGCATGTTGTACTTGATGAGAAGAGGAGCATAAGCCTGCTGGTTCTCTTGAAGGAACAGAAGGAATTTAATGACGTATGTGTACATCACAGGAAATACCCATTGTGTGAACACAGGGTAATAAAATTCACAAAGCTATAGTATGCGCATCTTAAAAAAAAAACATTTTGTGATTCCAAAGTAAGCATTAAAGAATCTTCACTGATTCAACGCTGAAATACTTTTGGCTGTTCTGTTTGATGAAACGCCAAATGCTGCCTTCGCGCATCAGGATGCACAAATATTTCGCATTAACAACTGGCAGCTTTATTCATATTTGATACTACTTTCGTAACAAATGACCGAATTTTAAGCCCAGCCAAATTGAGGTCAATGGTCCATGGAATTTTTAAGCATAAAACACACATGTAGATGTCTTATCGTCAGCAATAATCATGCGAAGTTTCGCTCTCTTCCTCGTGTGCCGTGAAATTATCAGTATTAAAATCTAGCTAGGGTTATTGTGGAAAGTCAAATGTCTCGCCCTGATTACGTTCTTAATTTCCTTACCTCTTAACCAAACTCAAAGACGTCGTGACATCTCTTTCACATCCCTGATTGTTCAGAACTCCCGCGCTTCTCCGCTTTTGCGATCGCTGAATGGACAACTGACAGGGACATTGCTGATTGTTGACTGCTAGCATCGTAATTAAATGTGATGATGCGAGGCAATGATAACACATACTATTTGGCAGGTCATTTTAACTACTTTCCCATATCTTTGATCTCAAGCGCACATCTAGTGGTCAAATTCATGATATTGCTCATCATTGCACCCCTTACGTAAATTCATGCCTGATTGCGCCCAACGCAGTAGATCTTGTCAATCGGCACCAGGCTTGCGGCGACTGTTCAGGGTTGGGAGCATTCTTCCGCTATCAATGTTCCACAGTTCGGTTTGTCTTTCGTCGTCACATTGCGTTGCACGATACGTTCTATGCACCTAGTGGATGTCCACGTCACCGCCTGAGGGGTGTAGTGGTGGGCTGACAATCGCCACGACTGCGACTGTCATTGAATGCCTTACAGCGTTCAGCTGTCCTCATGCTGAGTTGCCCATACCCTTGACCATGAGTCCACAACAGCAAACTGTGTTTTTTGCATCCCCTTTTGGAGGAAACATCATCCATCACCACACCGCCTTCCATGTCCTCTTGCCCGTCATCTTAACGGACGGTGTGTGGATCGGCTTGGGGGACTTGTGTGGGCTGTCACAAGTAGTGGTGAGACACACCCGCCACCTACCACTGCGCATATTGCCAGCGCAACAGAATGCCTTTCATCACACAAAGCAGCTAAACCTAAGCAACTTGATTGAATCCAAAGCTGCATCTCCTGGGTACAGTGGAATGAGCAGCCAACGGCTCCTCTCATCCGCTCGGTGATTGATTTCGCTTTTGTTTCCTCCTCCTCCTCCTCCTCCTCCTCCTCCTCCTCCTCCTCCTTCTTGTTCTTGTTCTTGTTCCTTCCTAGACTTGTGCAATGCGGAGGACTTTCTGATGGAGGCACAGACAATGAAGCGATTGCACCACCCACACCTCATCCAGCTGTACGCGGTGTGCACACAGTCGGCACCATTCTACCTCATTACAGAGCTCATGTCGAAGGGCTCCTGCTCGTCTTCCTCCAGTCCGCGGAGGGGCGAGCCTTGAGTGTGGCGGGCCTTGCACTACTCGCGGTGCAGGTGGCCTCTGGCATGGCCTACCTTGAGTCCCAACACTACGTGCACCGCGATCTCGCCGCACGGAATTGCCTCGTTGGAGAGGGCAATGTCGTCAAGATTGGTGACTTTGGTCTCGCTCGCATGATCCACGTGAGTTGCTGTGCTCTTGCCGCACAGCCCACTCCATTGTTTCCTCCTTTGTGAGGTCTTGCTTTATCAAGTTGCCGACTGTGGAGATGTTAGGACTTGAAGAGTCGGTGAGCTTTCGTGACGCCTAGCAAATTCCCCATTCATTGTCAAGGGTTTCGCTATCATGCCTTGTGCTAACATGCTCGGATATGTCATCACTGCCATCACGTCATTTCGACGGGTTACGAGAAAACGCCCATTTTGGTCCCAAGGACTAGGTTTTGGCTTCGTTTGGCTAAAGGGATCAGAACACTTTAAAATAGCCGACAAAAAAACTCTTAGTCCCGACTTTAAAATCTCTCCTAGCTGTGGTTACTCTCTGTTTTTCCTTTCAGTCCATCAGTGTCAGATCTTCTTTGCGTATACTGCTGCCAATAGATTCAGATCTATAACAAAAAGTAGCATTCCACACCGTTTGGATCTAGTGATACTCCTCTAATAGGCTGACTGTCAACGTTAGTGTACTCCACATGTTTATGGGCAAACCTGAGTAAAAAGAACTGATGTAAAAGAAAAGTTTCCCTGTTTTGGTTAGAGCTATTTTGACAGGGCTCTGAAAAATCTACAAATTTCATTTTGGAACCTCCACAATTTATGAAGGTCATTCAATGGATTTTTCATCACAACCAATATCCTGAGGAAACTTTGGCGTGTGCTTTATTTATTGCCTGAGCGTATGTCAAGGCAACGAAGAGGTTGATCATCTATAGGGGAAACACAGAAATGTAGCTATTCTGGTAGAATTATACATATCACGTGCAAGACTGCTCTGACGACTGAAGGCACTCGTAAGTGATCGGTTCCAGCCAAGTTTAAGGGGTAGTTTCCACTAACCGAACAGTGGGTCACAGATATCTTCCATGGTAAAAGGCGTTCTCTAATAACAGGACAGGGGGAAAATATGAAATAGGAGAGCATCAAACTTGGGCACTGGAGCCACAACTATCCTATCCCGAAAGTGTTCCATAGAGCAGATGAAAACAGCTGGGAGTGGGAATGCAAGAGGGAGAAAAAAACGCATCAAATTTCAAAGATAGCGCGGGCGCGAGCATGAAGGGCAGCCATATACTGCTTGTGCGATTGGGTGGGTGGGTGCTCGTGGTTTTTTGGGTCTGGGAAATAATCGAGGCAATAACAGGCCGCATTTGTGGGCTTCAGCTCCTATTCCTAGACAAGCTGTACGCCCGGAAAAAAAACTTCCTTTAACGGTAGTAGCTTAAGCCAAAGCAAGTTTTGATAAATCAAGTGCGTTTAAATTAGAGCGAATAAAGGCGAAGTGGTCCATTTTGGAGTGAGCTTTTATGAATGACATTGGTATTTAAGTTAGGTTTGCCATTCCCTCGTTAATACAGAATCGTGATATTGCGTTTTAACCAGACTTCTCGGGATTTATGCAAAAACATTATCCTTTCTCTTGTCTGACTTTTCGTTAAAGTTTTATCGGTACGCTAAAGTCAAAATTATATTCGAATGAGAACAAATTATTGGTGGATAAAATAATAACACCGTCCAAGGAGCTCAACATGAAAAAGATTTCTTTACTTTCACCCATCAGCGTAGAGTGAAATTTTGCCTTGAGGTAGCCTTGTACAACTATAAGTAAAAACTCCATGCACAAAGTGAGAAAATTAATTGTGCTCTGCATTGATCAGCTTATCGAGTAACTTGCAGCACCCTGAGCCCCTCTTGCAGGCATAATACTAGAGTAGAATATGACGTGCCGGCGTACATACTCGTTGGGAGAAGGACAATGGCATGATCCAGAGGCCCTGTCCGTGAAACAAAAGAATGAGTTGAAAAAATATTAAACTATTGCGCAAATAACTGAACCTCTACCGTGGTTTCGCCTTTACAATAAAGAGCAAATGCTAGCGGCAATCAAGTAGGGGAACCCGAAGAGTAAGTTGTGTTCAGAAATGGCAGATGTCGTCGTATATTTTGGTAGGCTATAGAAATAATCCCACCTAAATTCCCCTTTTCTACTTTCTTAGAGGCTTTAGTGGGAGGAAGCGACATAATTAACAGTAAGGATGATAATTACTTGATTTTGAATTAGGATTTTTCTTAATCCTCTACCAAGCTCGATGCTTAACAATCTCGACCGTCTTAACCATGATTTGCATGCGGCGCGTGCCATGTTAGACGGGGAAAATAAAGGTGACTAAAGTATGACGCCAAACTATTCCATTTAGTAAATGAGAGAATAAAGCGAGCTTGATCGCTGCCTCATTAAAAGATAATATTTATTTTATAAACTAAGTAAATAGCTTAAAGAAATTTTTGTGGAACGGTGTCCGCAATTTCCTTTTTACAGTTAGGAACTGTTAAAGTTGGTCATCCATAAATAAGCACCTCCATTCTCAAAGGGTTCTTTAATTCACACAGTAAATATGGCACTGTGCCACCCATACAATTCACCTTTGAGTTTTCCGCCTTCATATTGTATTGGCAGATATCCTTGAAGTTACTACGCTGCTTATATTTGTGAGTGCACAAACGCGTAGCGTGAAGAATAGGATCAACGAAATCTGAAGCCGAAGCACATAGCCTTTCCAGGCTCAAACAATTCGCCTACTTAAGTTTATGAGTAACAACGCGTGCAATACATAGTGCAAAGTAGGGATCCGCGACCGGCGGACGCTGTTAAGACCAATTAAACAGAGGAGCCGCACAGCACGCACCATTCAAACTATTCAGTCCTCTTTTGTCGGAAATACTCGCCTTATGCTTCGCTCCCTGCAGATCTATGAATTATTCGATTAATCTGAAACCCAATTCGGTAACAACTGTGCACTCCAGCCCGGAGGAAGATGTATTTACGTAGCAAATACCCCTAAAAAGGGGCCTAAGGCCACAAAAACTAAAGCAGTGCGAATACCACAGTTCAAATACGAAGACTCAGTAAATACGACGATATGGCTAAAAATTTCATCCAAAACCCCTCTATTGCTGCGCATCTTATCGTGCGCACTGAAAATTCCCAGTCACTGTTGTTTGCACCAGTCTTTGCGTAGTCAACGCACACCTCACAGACAATCATGCTGCACTTCATATTTGCGCTCATGCCCAGAGAGAACTAATTGTAGATCAACTACGACAACTAGCTACACATGATGGACACCACCGTCAGATGGAAATAACCTAGTGATAAACAAATAAGACGTTGGGACGTCAATCTTGGTCATTATTTGCTTCCTGGATGGATTTTAACCGGATTTCCAGACAAACCATATTCGAAAACACCAAGCGTATAGTTCGAAAGCCATTGATCTTCGATGTGAACCGAAAGACAGTTGCACAAAATAAAACGTTCGCTGTACGTTAATCACACATTTCCACACCATTAATAAACATAGACGAGGAACGATCATAAAATCTGAGTGTAAGCAGAGCTTGAGCTAACCGAAACGAGAACTAGCCTTTCGATACCAAAACAACCCACGACGGACGAGTTAGTGAACTCTATTGTCTAGATAGCTGGGTAAGCCAAACAATCCAAATTCCAAACTTTAGGTACACTCAACGGCCGCTTGTGACCAACTTGTCGCCAAGGAAAATTTTCCTCTCACTGAAGCCCTCATCAGCGAAGTGATGTTCCAATTTCGGCGAGTTAGGGAAGTCGGCCTGACCCTAGGCAAGGAAAAAAAATGTGATTATGAAAAGACTTACCGGATAGACACTTGGACGCCTAAGCCTCTCAATGCGAAATCCTTTGAAGCCAGACTCCCAGGTCTATAGAAAGAGATAACAAAGAGGAAAGCAATGCATACCCTCGGAGAATACTTTAATTGATACCAAAAGGTACAGATGGCAAGATAGGGAATAAGAACTCGTGGCAGAGCTTTGCGCAGGACGGGGGTGTATTTTTGACCCTACAACAGTGACCTCAAGCATTGTTTCCGTACCAGAACCGGCCTAAAGATACCAGACAAGCCATCGAAGAATCTACAGTAAGCTCTCCGAAAAATATTCTTGCGAGTAAATTCAGGTACATCCACCGGTTCACGCGGAGAAAGTTTTTGATCATCAAGCCACTGTTTACGAAGGGCTCTTTCAGAATCAGTCATTGGTTTAGTTAGCCGATCGCGTTCGGTTGGCATTGGTTCAATGTTAAATGGGTAGAATTTCCCTCCTCCCTTCCTGCGCAATTCTTTCATGTACTCTTCCCTATACAGCTGTTTCTGCATTTCAATAATGGCATCATCCAATTCCGCAAGCGGCATCGCCCGGGGCCAAGAACAGTAGCCAATATTTTAAGAAACGCGCACACAATAAGAATCAGAGTAAACACGGTATGGTATGATTATTGAAATCACGTAGTAAATATTAGGCTATATAAAAATTTACAAGCAATTTTTAACGTCGTAAAACTTTGGAAATATGCGTTACTAAGTTGCGCTTTTCTTACAGCTCATTTGCAGACAAATCTTGTTTTACTCTGAATGAATTTTCTAAAATATGGAAACAATGTGACTCAGCTTTAACAAAATGCCACGTCACCAATGGGCATGGCTGTGTGGGATAACGGCTTAATGCTAACTATTAATTATTTGAAATAATTTGCTCAGCCTTAACATTGGCTTCTTGAGTAGATAAACGATACTCCTATAAGCTATGACTTTAAGGAAGCAGGTTTAGTGTCTCAAAACTTTATTGATGGAAAAAGAGGGCATGTAGCAGAGGTTAAACATGTGTATTCGGCAAACGAGAAGTGAGTGGATCTACTAACAGGGCTTAGAGACCAGCCCATCCGGATAGGAAAATATGGCCTCTCGAGCAGCCGTAACCGAAACCGGCAGTCAAACGAACAAAATATTATTATAGCACCCTAGAACGGTACACGGTTGCCGGCAATTTACGTACTGCATACTGCCATAAAAGGCAGGTGTTTTTATTTACTTCAAAATGAATTAATTAAACCCACGAAGTGTATTCTTGGTTGATAAGCTACAATATTCCCTCCTTAAAGATTGTAATGTCTACAATAACCGAATGGTAAAAGGCCCAATGCCTTATTTTCTGTCCACTACAAAGAATAAGAATAACTTGGGTGTCTGTGCTTGGAACTGTCCAGCTGGAAAGACGTAAGCCAAAGTTATAAATATGATACGTCCTAGAATATTGCAGCACTTCGCACAAAAAGGAAAATTTTAAGGTGATCAAAATGGGGGCGTCGCCAGGGATTATAGACATCCCTATCAGTTTGCGACGTGCATAATTCGAAGAATGTCTAGAAGTTTTAAACTAACTGGATAAAATTAGCCGAGTATTTATTGTATGCTTAAATAGTAACTTGAATATACGTTTAACACCTTGCACCACTGCTGATTTTGGTTTTGGTCACATGGGCGGCCCAATTTTCCCATCTGGCTGGGGCTGACCCTTAGGCCATGCCAGCAGCCCCGACCCCCCTTTTTTTGCTGAATGCATATATTCCACCCTGGTGCTATGCCTTCTTTTGCTTCAAAGGTAGTCTCGTGACACTACAACACAGATCTGTGGCCCGCTCCAAGGCTATCTAAACTTAGCAACGCTTTTCATGTTTAGCGATACAGAAATTTTTACAACAATCTAAGGCTGGTTGCGTCTTCGTCAATCATATAGCTCAATTTGTCGTAAGAAAACAAAACAAGCTTTGTCTCTTTTGTCTACTTGTCTTTTACGTATGGAAGTTATGTTTGGAAAATAAGCTTGAAGCAGGGGAGGGCGAATCGCATCGAAAGAGTCACAACTGTGTCCCACGAATTGTCCCATTTACAGGAAGAACTTAGACTTACTTGAGCGAAATCGTGCTGTTTTGAATCCTCGAGTACACCTAATCAAACCCTTAAATTTTTGTTTCTGTCAAAAGTAATATCAAACTTACATTACCTCTGCCCAGCTTACTTAAAGTGCTGATATTGCTTGCGTCTAGTCTGATGGGGATTAAACTGTTAAGATGGCGTGCAGTGCCTCCGGCCTTCTCTGAGGTGGCGGTAACCCAATTCGTTAATGTAAAGAAGGGCTGAAAGGCTAAGAAAAGGTTACCGAATGTAAAGTGTCTTGCAGGTAAATGTACCTTCAAGTATGATGTCAAATAGCTATCAATACAGCAATGGAATTGTATCAACATCTCCTAATGACTTTTTGTTCAAAGTGTGATATTTTATGGCGTCGGAGAGTATTTTTACCTATAATCCTTACATGATTCTCAAAACTAACAAATTATTGCAATTTCCAGACTAACGTTTTTTGCACCTTTACTGAACTTATGTTAAAAATAATCTGTAACGTTATGTTGGTCGTCCTCATGATAAGATTATTTGAAGAAAGACAACTGAAATAAAACTAAATGGCGCGTGTTGATTCAAGGGCATCTTCCACTCCTTACTGAAGTCACGTGCCAGCACCAAGCCATGAAGATTTGCACAGTCTCTTCACTATTCGATGCATAAAATCAAGTCATGTGGATGGAATCGGGTAGCCATCTCTTGAACATGGCTTTGAAGATTTGTTCAATCGGAGTATGTGAATTTCAAGATTCTATAAAGGCGTGGAAGAAATGCCATCCTTAAAGTGGATTTCCCAATGAAAGGCTAATGACAGTGGAGACATAGGTAATGAGAACTGACATTTTGGGAACCTAGTCAGTGTTATCTGCTTTAAATTAAATTACCCCTCCAACCCTGCTGTCTGCTTGATTTCCATTTGTTAACAAAAATAAATCAAAATGAGGTAAAGTTTTGAAAACCATGAGATTTTCTCAAGCTTATTATCTATTTTAGTCAAATGAAATGCTAGGCATAAACATTATATCTTTCGGCAAACATCGTTCGGCGAAACACCCCTGAAGACGAAGGAAGGCATAATGCTTGGCCAGGATGTATATATTCGGCAAACAGAAAGGGATTGGACTACTGGCAGGCCCTGAGACCGGTCCACCCGGCCAGGCCAACATAGCCACTTAAGTCACCGTAAGAGATAATGGCAGTCGAAGGAAGCGTTGAAGCAGATCGTCACAAATGCAAGTGAAAATGGCATACAGACAGGGCGAAGTGTGTTTAAGTAGTGGGAAAAGAGTCAGTATGCTTAGGCTAGGGCTGCGAGTGATTTGGTTAACTGAACTCATTGGGGAGGTGCTGTAGGAGGGAATGAGATCTTTGTGTAGTACAAGAAACCAACTGAGGAGGAGAACTGCCATACACAAAGGCGACACTAGAGTCTACACAAGTAACTAAGGTGTTGCAAAATGTTACTGTACCGATCTTTGCTAAAAATTCCTTTAGAAACTTATATTCTTATCAGAAGATTGGGGAAAGCGGCATTATCTAAACAAGCTTAACTAAACGCACCACAGCGGACATTTGATACTTATGGAAGCATCATAAAGCAGCGAGACCTAAAAGTGGATTCGCCACCGGTGGTAAAACCTTACACTGATCCCTAAGACTGTATTCTGGCACTATACCCGGGGTTTGACCGTCCAAAATACAAGTAACCAGAAATGGGACACGATGTAACGATGCCATCCTTGATGGGGATTCCTTGCCAAACTTGCATGCTACTGGTTACAAAGCGACTTTAGGGGACTTTGAACAAAGGGCAGTGCTTAGAACCACAAAAACTGATTTATTTAAACTTCTTTTTTTTTTGAACTACAGCTATTAGCTAGCTTCAACGAGCGCGAATTGAACTCTAAGGCACAGGTCATTGATCATTGAGATACGTACTACCTTCATTAGGGCCAGACAACTGTGGAATGGTTAGCCTCAGTGAATTTACAGCTGGAAACCTATCATCTGTCATAAATATTAAGGATACATCCATATATGCAACTCTGAATTTGTTTTAAGGGTCAACCATCCTTGAAGTAGTGACAGCGGTAGTTTCCATCTCCGTTCCTTTGGGTATGGTTTTGATTGCATCTGCTATATGGATGCAACTTTCGCCTTTCATTTCGGTGCGAGCTCGAATTCCCGGTGCAACTAAACCTGCTTGCTATAATGGGACTTGCAAGAAAAACAAAAATACTGCCTCAAATACCATACCATGACTTTGAGCATCTGTAAATGTGAAAGTGAAGATGTGCTCAAGTTTTCCCCCAAATGGTTGCGTGAAGTTGTATCAAAGCTAGTTTTCAAGTTCGGGATTTGTGATCAACTTAGGTGGTATGCCGTCAGGTCTGTCGCGATCACCCAATCATGGCATTAATGACCGCAATCATTAAGAGAATTGCCTTCCCTCCTAGTGTTCGCCGGTCGTACCAGCCGATTCCTCCGCTCACCAGCATCTGATTTACTTATTAACTACTCTCTTCTGAGCTATTTGCCTACGCTATGCGTCATATCATTGGGCAAATTTTCTGCAATAATTCTTTTCCACTAAAAAGCAATTTTCATTCTCATCCTCCTTAGAAGTATTCATATTTTCCCACCGCATTAACCCATTCATAATTTTTGCAACTAGGTGCATTCCATAAGCCCATTCCGGATCTATCAGTCCACCTATCGGCTGTAAACCCATTTACTCACATCTCGATCTCCCGATTCTGCTCACCCCACACTCAAACTAGTCGTTTTCAACATCTGCCTTAGGGTACGCTCAAGGTTTAAGCACCTCACATTGATTTTAATACCACCAACTGGGCTTACACACAAACACCTATTTAACAATCACTTCCGTCTCACCCATCAGAGGAGATGGACAATTCTGTCTAGTACTTTGAAAATGGGTACTGCATACCAAGCAAAGCAGCACTACCACCAACGGCGTAGGTCGACCGGCACAGGTTTTCATCCACTGAATGGGCACCAAAACTTCCGTGCAGCCACACTAAATCTTGAGCTGCTCAGTCGCCTTTCTTGCAATCAGCATTTTTAACTAAGTTCTTTGTCTATCATTTTATAGCTCATCTATTTGTGCACCCCTCATTTCATGCATCTCAAAGTCGACGAACCATCAATGCGTAGATCCGTTATCCAGTTTATCTTACCCTGGTTTTTCTTTATCAGTCATGATAAAGGTGGAGAGAAGCGAATCCTCAAAATCTTACAAATTCACTGGTCAAATAGATCTTCAAACACTATATGGTTACTATTCTAATAGTAATCAAGGCAAGATTAAAATAAATAGGCATAATTATGTACAACAGAGAGTATGGGAGATGGGAATAGTAAGGAGCAAGGACTCAGTTTTGACGTGCCGAGACGTGGCGACGGTAGAGAAGAAGGGGAGGTGGCGGACTTTCACACCGTTCGGAGGTGGTACTCACTCCGACAGCGGTTCCAGAAGTAGCGGTGGTGGGGTCGCGGTAAGCGGGGCGGTCCCACTCCTCGCAAAAGACTTGCAGACGGCCATGGATGCTGGCAAAGGATGGACGTGCGGTCTCGTCGGCAGCCCAACACTCTAGCATGAGGTCATAGAGCTCCGCGGGGCACCCCGGCGGGGCGGGCATTCGGTAGCCAGCCTCTACTTGGCGCAACACTTCTGCATTATGCATCCCAGGATAGGGGACTCTACCGTAGGTCACTATCTCCGTCAAGAGAATGCCGAAGGACCAGACGTCAGAAGCAGTGGTAAATCGGGAGTAATTTGCTGCCTCAGGTGCTGTCCATTTAATTGGGAAACGCGCGCCTGCGTGCGCCACGTATTCTTGATTCTGCAAAGTAATCGAGTACTGCCAGAATAGCAGTTGCGTAAAAATCCTGGCTTTGTACATTAGTTAGGCTTTTAATAATCCCCTCCAAAACATCAGGGATAAAAAAACTAAGTTATGTATATTTTTAATACGAAAAGTCTCCGACAGATCGAGTCAAATCGGCTTTTGGTAACGGAAGGCTCGGGCCCACCCTACGTCTGTACTTTCAATGCTGCAATGCGGCTGTTTTCTAGCCTGTCAGTTCTCTTGCAGTGGTCTTGTAAATCATTTGACGAATAACTTGGACACTACAGCCAACTTTGGTACAGCACTAATAAGGAAATTGTTGCTTCAAGAACATATTGGAAGTAAACGTTAACTCAGACTTGATTGCAACTCCTATCAAGTCATTAAAACTTTCCGATTTAAATCTTTCTGTTTCACTGCAAGACACGTGTAAAAAAAGATTACAGAGATTAAAAGACATTTGTTGATCTTCTTCAAGTTAATGCTGACATAGGAAATCTTCCTAACGTCATCAAACTCGATTAAAAGCTGCAAACAATAGTCGTTATTCTATATACGGCAGATTTAAACGGTAACACTGCACCGTAGATACTAAATTGCGAGCCTAATATAAACTATTAGAATGACTGAGAACCCGCATTAATTCAGCAGCTACAACCATCACGTCATTGTAACTTCAGATCTCCGGGTCCGTGGGAGCTATCAGTACTACAACACTACGACAATAAGGGTGCGCTGTTTCTGGACGCTTGCAATGAGAAACCGCAGATGGTCTAACCTGCCGTTGAATTGTAAATTGTAAGTACAATCTAAACAATGGTTTTTAGGTATTACCGAGGTGACTCAGTAGACAGAAACCAATCAAGTAGCTCGGTTGACTACCCAATATCCTTCAAGTCCTTATCCATTTCCTGCCCTACCCAACACTTCTGGGTGGCCACTCAAAATTACTGTGCAAAGAATGATAATACTTAAGAGGAAAACACGCCACTTAACTCACAATTGGATTAATGCAAGAGCCGTTGCCAGGACCGAGGGACTAGTAGCTTAAAAGCATTCAAAGGAGTGCTTAGCATTTGGTCCAACAACAAAGCTGCCAAATAATAACCAAAATTTAAGGTAATGCATTCTTGGCTTCAAAAAGACATTATTTTACATTTAGAAGGCTTCAAAATAGAAAATTATGAGTTAGCAGAATGATTGATCGTCTGAAGATGAAAGAAGACATAGTGGAAGTGCACATAAATAGAACACCTTGAGAGGATCAGAAGTAAAACACATCGACTACCAATGGAACGATACTAATAGAAAGAAAAGCATCTCATTCTCATGAAGTACAAAGAAAAGGAAGACTAAAGCACACGAAGGTAGTAAATCAGTTCTAGTGAATAAAACCCGTGGTGATCATACGAGAAGTAGCGATGTGAATATAAAGTCAAGCCATAAAAGCATGACCATTGTCTGAAGACTTGAGGCTATATGAAGCAATTCTTAAATCGTGGTCAAATAGGTTCCAGCAAAATTGTTTAATATTTACTGTTTTATTGAAAGGGTTACGAATGGATGACAATGGAAGGAGGAGAAGTGGTGAAGCATAGACTTTCTACTGCAATGGTAAAGACCAGCTAGTACTCCAGGTCCAATCTCAGCAAATAGGCTGAGTAATCGCACAGTCAACTTCGATGCCGAAATTCGTGCACCCTCAGAAAAAAGTTGAAAAGCCACCGGTTGATTCTAAACACAATTCAAATGCCAAATTAAAGCCAATTCCCAGCTTTTTGAGTGAAGAAAGCAAAAAATTTACTTTATGGGGTCCAATAACTAAATAGCATTCCCTTATGGTATTATTTGATGCTTGGAAGAGGAGGAAAAAGGGAGCATATAAAAGGCTGAGAATCTACAGCGCTGTAAAATTATTGGTACCAGATCCCATGTGCATTACAAGAATTTTGAGCGTCTCTCTCAATGGAACTAACGCGGTTTCTTCAGCACTTTGCCAACAAGTGATTTCCAATCAAGTCATTTTCAAGCATGAAAAATGGGTTAAGAAGTAATGAAGGCTAAGATGATCAAACGGCATCAATAAGCATTACGGAACACTTTGATTTTTTAACTCTGTTGCTGTCTCTGCACGGCGGCATCGCCACCGGAACATGACGGTAGCCCCCACTTCTGCCCTTCTGTACGTTGGAAATCCCTATTCTGGTCCTATAACTCCTTCTTTCGTCTTTAGAGGAGTCTCGAGGTACTGCATTTGTGGCAGCAAAAAGCAGATCCCATCTTAAAGGGTAACTATCCTGACTTCTACTGATAAGTCTTGGTGGGGTGGAAGAAGTTCACATGCCACGAATTGGTTGCAAATGCTGTCTACATCTGGCGGCTACCCTAATCCCGTGGTCTGCAGAAATGCTACGTACAAGTGAAGCGACACTGACTGTGAACCATCAAAAACAGTTAATTACGGCATCGCCTATGGTTACCGCACAAAGGTGTCAAAGAAG
This sequence comes from Taenia crassiceps, assembly GCA_023375655.1. NCBI lineage: Eukaryota > Metazoa > Platyhelminthes > Cestoda > Cyclophyllidea > Taeniidae > Taenia > Taenia crassiceps. Next base: position 135,111 of record JAKROA010000010.1, read on the forward strand.
TGAACATGCGGCACCTCCTTCATCTCTCTACTAGTTGAATAGAATCCAGATGGATATGGCTGGCCAGCACCGAAGTGAGATCAGTGTCAACAAGTAATAGGCGTAAAAGCTTATGCCCATTGAAAAACTTAGAATCCCTTCCCCTTTAAAATGACTGCTTTCAGGCCTGTGTTCGTACGACTCCTGATGGACATTCAAGATGGTTCACGACTACCCACCTTTTCCAAATGCAGTTCCTGTGAAAGACAAAACTCCAGGTTGAGTTGAGTTTACAAGAGGTATCAGTAACACTGCAGTCAGATGCATGCTCCTTTGCATACAAATTTGATGATTGACGCGGTTAGCTCATGGGTGTTTGCGACACCAACTACATTGTGGTAGCCGACGCTGAAGGCTGTCCAGAAGGAGCCCCCCAAGGCGACGCTCAGGAAGGGATGGGTTGCTTAATGCTTATGTTGCATGTTTAACTTTGTGCTTTGGTTTTGCGATCACTGAAGTCCTGATCTTTGCACTTTCATTGAAAGGCATGACCTCGAAGTCATGCCGGTAGCCCCTCAGCCCTATTCTATGCCGGTAATACACAACCTGCTGTAGCACAATGTCTTCTTTCATCCTAAAGGAAGTTTCGGGACGCTCCGAGTACTCACTAAGATAACGATTGCCAGAACAATCGCGAGCGATTTCACGCATCGTTGTGGAAAATTAAGAGCAATAAGCGTTTCAAAGGCAAATCACAGTCCTGTCCAACAAAATTCTCGCAGAAATATGCTATCCATTACCACTTTGTTTGATCTGAGCAGTGGTGCAATCTTCGACTGGCAAGTAGGGAGGAACTTGCTCCTTCGTCTCATACATGATTTATGCAACTTGGGAGTGACAGACAGTTAAACCTAATCACGTACACAATTCACCTCCACTGAATTAAAAGTATTAAAACTCATTCAGAAGTCACACCAACATGTGGCAAATATTTAAAGACCAAACGAAAAAATTGCATTTGACAACACCTTGTCGATTCAGGCGCACCGAAGTTAAGTGTCACTACCCCATGACGGGCTTTTTTAAAGAAAGATAAATTCCTTTCTCTGGATGCACTTTAATTATCGTTGCGATGGAATTGTCAACGGTTAGCCCCCTTGCATTCTTTTAAAATCATGAAAATGAGTCGATTAAAAATGGACTTCAAGCCCTCGCGTCCGCAGCAGACGCAAAGCTAAAGTCAACATGATGGGCATTCCCAAACTGATCACAAAAGTTTCCTTTCGCTTTCAAAATTCTGGGCAAACAGTAAATAATTCGTGCAAATTTTTACTAACCAGGCAGAATTGGTATAGTTCTTTCTGGATGAAGAAATAATGAGTATAAGGTTGATTTAAAGGATGGATATTGCATTCTATCATCTGATGCAAACACCTTTAAAAAAATTTCGACAATAAAGAGCAGCAGAATATGCTTTAGAAGGAGCGTTATGACAAATGGAAGTATGAGGTAAACCAAAATTAATTGACTTCAACATTCCAGCTACCTCTCACTTTGGAACGTTAAACTTCAAATATCTGGAGGCTAAACCCGTGCTGAGCGCGGGACAAAACAATGGATCAGAGGAACTTACACCGGTAAAATAAGAACCGTTAGTAAAGACCCAGAAAAGATCAAACAGCTGAGAAACAAGAGGCTAACAGCATAATGACGATAATGATTGGCGTAGAGTCAATCTCCATCGCCTAGGTAAGAAAAAAGTTGACAGTGAAAAGCATTTTGGGCATCTTAAAAGGCGTATTTGAGAAGAATGATAAAACAGAACACTAAGCCAATGCAACGCAAGGGGCTCCAAGGGGAAGGTAGAGGAAGAGATGTTAGGACTCTTCTAATCCTAACATCTCCACAGTCGGCAACTTGATAAAGCAAGACCTCACAAAGGAGGAAACAATGGAGTGGGCTGTGCGGCAAGAGCACAGCAACTCACGTGGATCATGCGAGCGAGACCAAAGTCACCAATCTTGACGACATTGCCCTCTCCAACGAGGCAATTCCGTGCGGCGAGATCGCGGTGCACGTAGTGTTGGGACTCAAGGTAGGCCATGCCAGAGGCCACCTGCACCGCGAGTAGTGCAAGGCCCGCCACACTCAAGGCTCGCCCCTCCGCGGACTGGAGGAAGACGAGCAGGGAGCCCTTCGACATGAGCTCTGTAATGAGGTAGAATGGTGCCGACTGTGTGCACACCGCGTACAGCTGGATGAGGTGTGGGTGGTGCAATCGCTTCATTGTCTGTGCCTCCATCAGAAAGTCCTCCGCATTGCACAAGTCTAGGAAGGAACAAGAACAAGAACAAGAAGGAGGAGGAGGAGGAGGAGGAGGAGGAGGAGGAGGAGGAGGAAACAAAAGCGAAATCAATCACCGAGCGGATGAGAGGAGCCGTTGGCTGCTCATTCCACTGTACCCAGGAGATGCAGCTTTGGATTCAATCAAGTTGCTTAGGTTTAGCTGCTTTGTGTGATGAAAGGCATTCTGTTGCGCTGGCAATATGCGCAGTGGTAGGTGGCGGGTGTGTCTCACCACTACTTGTGACAGCCCACACAAGTCCCCCAAGCCGATCCACACACCGTCCGTTAAGATGACGGGCAAGAGGACATGGAAGGCGGTGTGGTGATGGATGATGTTTCCTCCAAAAGGGGATGCAAAAAACACAGTTTGCTGTTGTGGACTCATGGTCAAGGGTATGGGCAACTCAGCATGAGGACAGCTGAACGCTGTAAGGCATTCAATGACAGTCGCAGTCGTGGCGATTGTCAGCCCACCACTACACCCCTCAGGCGGTGACGTGGACATCCACTAGGTGCATAGAACGTATCGTACAACGCAATGTGACGACGAAAGACAAACCGAACTGTGGAACATTGGTAGCGGAAGAATGCTCCCAACCCTGAACAGTCACCGCAAGCCTGGTGCCGGATGACCAGCGGGTGAAATACAATCACTGATGAAAGGAAGCAATTCGCTAGCATCTGTTTGGATGTAAGGATTCCGATAAGGTTGGACAAAACGAAAAAATGTAGTAGACACTTAGAACTGTTTAAATGTTTAACAAAATACCAGTGAACAGTAGTAAGATTTTATACAATCTCAGGAAGAAGAAGGCAGGCGCTAGCACGTCTATTTGCAAAAGAATAAAAGTATTTGAGCCACTTCTTATTGCAAAGGTTAACAATTGAATAGCTCAGCGCAGACAAGTGAAGTAGAGCATATGGACAGCAGAAACCAAGTGAACAAAGGAAAAAATGGAGTCATCCATGTATTTTAAAAGCGAGGATTACACTAAGTGCACTTCTTGCCAAATCATAGTTATGCCGTCTCGGATACTACATGACCACAAAAAACCAGTAGATAATTTCAGAAAAGAAATTGAGGTACAAGACCTGGAGCAAAGTAAACGGGATGGTATAACAAATCAATTATTCAAAGCATAAAAACGCCGTACTTTGATTGTGCAACAAACGGAACACGTTGCAGATAAGTACCGAGCGGCATTGGATGCAAAGGCAGTCAGCGAAATGCCAAAGGAACCAAGCAAAATACCAACACAGAGAACCTAAATGCCAAAGCACAAAAGGAAGTTAAACAGTGTATTTTTAAAAAAAATCGCGTAGCTTTTATGTTAAAAAGAAAAAAAGTAAACAAAGTGTCTGGAAGTTCTGTTCAGGAAACTGTGCCTTTATTGCCGTGTATTTTGGAAAACTGCGACTCGATGGTGATGCCTCGACACGTAAACATGACCTTTTTAAAAAGGCTTCCAAAACAAACTTCAAACAGGAATGGCGAGATAGGCTGGGTGGAGAGGAACACGAATTTGTCACAAATGGCAGCGCCTCAGTTTGGACTCCACAAAATATGCCATCGGAGGGTGTGCATTTTTAGAAACCGGAAAGTGGTGTAAGAAATGTATAAAGGCCTGATCAATTTATGCAAAACAGTTCTGGATCCCACTGTTACACAGTGAACAGTTATTTGTCAATGTCAAGAACAAACAACGACCATCAAGTTGAATTAAGGCAATGTTTTGCAGAGCTCTTGCAAATCATTAAGTGATGCGGAAAGCGCAGCAACAACAACACAGTGAAGCTTGTAGGAATGTTTGACAAACAGCTAGAAGTGTTGAATATAAAAACTGGCCTACCAAGATAGGGTGGGATCGTTTAATTCAAGGTAACCTCTAAGACCATGTGCTTTTTAATTTTCTCCATTAACCAGACTATGATCAAGCTTTCCGTACAAATCAAACTGGAGGAACGTCAAAGCTTACTTTAATTACACAAAAATATTTGGAGCTAAAACATTTTGCAAAGAAAGTTGATTGAGGAAAAACCTCAAAAATTCCCGAATGCGACGATTCAATAACAAAAGCAGAAGGCGATTCTCCGCTCCAGACAAAAAGCGATTTCTTGTTGGACTAGACTCTATTCAGGAGCCAGCTTGAAAGCACTATCCCAAGACTCCGTCGAAGAATCGTTAAGAGCCGTGGGTGCACATGGTGTGTGGGAGTGGGGTAATGGACACCAGCGCAACTGTTGCCATGGGGAGGGTTGCGTGAACGAACAAGTGTTGTTTTGTAGCTTGGTTCAGTCCAGATCCAACTGTCACCTGCACAAACCGCAATGCTAAATAACACCGTCAAGATGTAAAATCCGCGAATTTGCCAGTGTTCTGGTATTTGAACAGTTCTAGAAGGCACGCAATGGAAATGGATACGGTGGAGTGCTTTAACATAGCTGGAAATCATTTTAAAACATTGGCTTTGGTACGTGCAAGTAAACAAACGAACACGGTCAGAAAAAATAGACGCCTTAATTCTGAACTGCAAGCACCAAGGAGTGGACCCGCATTCTAGACCGACAATGCCTCCCACAGCAATGCGTGCCGTTTTTAGGATACGAAAAACAAATGGGACTGACTTTCTTCAGATCTTGAATCATTAAATAGAGTGCTGCTTGCCAAATGCAAATGACGAGGGCGACTTGACGTGGCCTCACTGGTGTGGAGGAGGTGCAGTCAAGAGGTGAAGAACCTTTGCCCTCACATTTTCACATTATCACCACTTCAGGCCTCAGAGTTTGCCAAGAGCATGGACAAAGTTCACTCTTGACGGTAATTGAAGCGTAGGTACAGCACGCAGAAGGAGGCAAATGCATGTGAGGTGGATGCTAACATTTTCCCAACCTAGAGGGTGGGCTGTGTATAAGAAGCCGCAGGAAGCTCTCTGCTGCTTAAACAATACTGACGGGCGCCCAGATCGGTTACTTGCAAATTGTAGTCATTTGCCTTTGCCAAAACCATCAAATCGAGTTGAAATCTATTTAAGGATCAGAGAACCATGAGAATACAGTAAAAGGTTAAAACTGAAATACTGCGTGATTTTTCCGGCTACAATTTCCTTTCCAAAGTATAGAAAATAAGTGAGAGAATAATGACCCGCCGATAAGAAATACAGATTTCGTAATTACAATATCATCCTAAAGACAATAAACTCCCTAAAGCAACATAAAAATACAGAGAAATAAGGAAAAGATACGAAAATGTTTTACAAAAAACCTAATATTCGTCCCCCACGATGAAAAAAGGTTTTTAATCTTTCATCCGTTACAAAATGTCGGGTTGTTATTCGTCAAGAAAAGGCTCGAAATGAGACGTAAGGGGATATGCACGTTCATAGCTGGGTTAAAACTACTCCAAAATCCGTCCTCCTCTCAGTGCTCCTTGGTGCGCAACTTTTACTTAAATGCCCAAATGAGTGAATTTAGTGTATGCGAATCCATAGCAAGGGGAAAAAGTGGCGAACCCGTAGTCCGGAAGTTGGGGAATCACTGCAGCCTAGCACCAAATACATCACCAGGAAATGAGCGTCAGAAGAAAAGTACCCGATGGTTATCAACCATAAAATTACAGGTTCACCTAGAGAACTCCTTGAAAAAGGCATCAAGTAGAATGATACACCTTAACATGCCTCCAGTAAGTCAGCAACACCATAACTTTGAAAGAAGGGTGGAGCAAGGTCGCAATACTTGTGCTCAATCGTTGAGAAAGGCATAAGTTTAGTGGCCAAGCGAGTAGGAAGCGAAAAGAACCAAATTCTGGTCCGTCAACCAGAGGCAAACGGCTATTAGTGTGCCAAAAACAAAATCGGATACAAGCAACTCGAGTTGTCGGGTTCCTCGTTCTTGAGCAGGTGAAAAATTGAGTGAGAATAAGAACACATTGAAGATAGGAAAATACAGACACTTTTCAAGTATAAGAGCGATACCAAAGATAATCGCTGGACAAATGTGCACAAGTAGTGAACCATTCCTGACTTTAAATGACCACTTTCGTGTAGAAGCCGAAACGGGTGAAGTACTTTTAAAAGAGAGTACCAGATTGCGGTCAAAACAAAATCTATTTATCTTTCACCTGTGCTATTGATGGTAGCCACGCTGCGTAAAAAACACCTCTGACAAAAGATCCAAAAGGAGGAAAAAAGTTGTCAGACGTAAAGTGATTCATGAATCGAGGAGGTGTGATTTGTTCTTGTCTTGGAGGCTTCAAAATCATTTTCTCAGATAAGGACTTAATAGTGCCGTTACTCGACACTCTTTCCCAACAATGAATCCCGATGGGAACAATGGCCTACCAGGATGCTGCAGCGGAACATATTTGTAAATGGTGCTTTTAAATCCCCCATGATTTGGATCCTTCAGCATTGACACCGTTAACAGTCCTCGTCCTCTCCCTGCGCTTATAGTAAAGCTGCTTCCAGAATCACACCTCGCAGAAGTCTTCTGAGACTACTTGAAAGCTGTGTTATATCTTGCAGAGGAATCACTCACAAAATCAACGCTTTTTGAGACGCAAGGTAAAATTGAAGCCACCTTCTATCTCTTGGCTTCAGAATAAGCATCTGGAGGTATAAAAAGAAACTAGATTTCCAGCGCAGAAGCAAGGATATGCAAACTACTTGCAAGAAGCGTTAATAACGCCTGCACTTGTTAAAAAACATGGGTGAAGCTAAAGAAGCCCCAACAACTCGGAAGCGTTCTGCTACTTTTTGAAAATACAAGTATAATTAGTTAATAACAAGTCCCACAAGTAAAACATTTAGGGAGGGCAAAAATAGATGTATCCTCATTAGTATTACCTATGAATACCACTTTTTGCGGTGGATGGATTGAACCAATTCCGTACCATCCAGCGATTGCCGGACACTTTGTGCCTTGAAAAATCCAAGCACAAGGAACGATACGAAATCACCTTTGCACTCACAGTGAAGATTATCGATAGGTGTCATCTATTTTTGACATGGCATTTTTACTCCACAGCATCCCACAAGAAGCAAATAAATGCTTCATGTTCACAAGGTAGGAGGTCCAAACAACCGGTCGCACTACACAAGCATGCGTAAGTTTCATCGCACAGAGGGGCGATGGTAATCTCTAGCCCAGCCGGGTGTTCATTATGGGGTAGATTTACTTCGAGAGGAAAGGGACAGAGGGCAGAGGGTTGACTTACGTCCAGATGCCTTCCAAGAATGAGAAACGACCGATTGCCCCTAAATCAATAAGGCTTGTAGAAGTGGTGACAAATCCCCTTAACCTATTGCTCAAAGTCACATTTAGCCTCTCCTTATTTTATTTTATGTCTACTTCAACCAGCTCAGAGCGTCACAGATACGTGACGTCAGTGTTCATTACATCGTGCCGCAAGCAAGCTGGTGAAGTAAAAAGTAACAAAGTAGGTTTACGGTATTTTTTACGGGGGGAGTAACGACTGAATTGAAAATTATGGTACCGATAGTTGTAATGTTCGATTCCCCTCTTCGAAGTCTTGGAAACTGTTCAATCTTTCAGTTCCTTTCTACCACACCCATGGATCATGAAGCGAAGTGTGCATCTGACTTCAGCATAGCTCTCCCGTAAATTGAGGCAATCAAAACTGAGAGGGGGAGACCAATTACCCTGGTCGTGAGAGGGCGCTCCAGAGCTAAGTATGCAGCGAAAAATGAAAACAAATTTCAAATTTACAAACCACACGATGACATAGCTAAATAGAATGAACTAAAACTAGCTCGCACTTTGCTTTCTAAGTTCATTTACGGTATCGTGTAAGTGGCGATGCAGCGTTAATTTCATTTCAGTAGTTTGAAATGGGTCTTATTCGCTCTCAGAATAAATCAGGCAAAAGTTGGAAAAAGGGAATTCTAGGGGGACAAAATTCGTGTATTTTGGATGAAAGTTAACCGAGCCGTATTGATGACTATGGAAATGAGGACATTTTGGTCGAGGGAACGTAGAAAGTGAACAGATGAACATCATAGCAATATCGAGCAGGGTTAATGTTTCACTCTGCACTTTTAAGGGTAAAACTACTTCGTCGAACCACGAAATGCTTCTTATCATCATTCATCAGTTGCCTAGTTGACCTCAAGGCGTTTTGAAACAAATCAGGCAAAAAAATTTCAGGCTAACCCTAGCGCGACGCTCGAAAAGCAACACTAGAAGGGGCTCTGTTGCTACGGATAAGCATCCATGATAGCAGCAAGAAGTGAGTGGTAAGAAAGTTACCAATGACGGTGAGGAAGAACAAAGGAGATGCAATTTTAAGGCCGTTTTGAGCCTTTAAACGAAATGCTTTTGAGCTATGGACCCACACCAGTATTAGCATCTCCCGCATAACTAGGGTAGAGAAAAAAAAGGCAAAACAGAGGATGTCGCTCATTGCAAAGCTTAGTCATTAGGATGGCTACCATAATACACTGATTTCACAGTCGTCTAATAAGTTGGAGAAGGTCTCCGCACTACCTTATCCGCCTTAGCATCAGCGAGAAGGAGATGAGTGAGGGGAAGAGGAGGATTTCCAGTCAACTTCTACTCTTCTGCCCTAATCCTGTTCTTTACCACTTCGGCCATCATGGCCGTTGTCGGCTGCAAGGGCGGGAGGGACGGGAGGTGGATAGACAGCGAAGGCAAGGAAAGAAGCCTCCCTCCTACTAAAAATAGCAGGTGAATTTGTACGCGCACACTGCGAGTGACTCACTGGGCCTAACTGGGCTGCGTTACACAGCCGTTACGAACGCACCTCGGGTGCTGCTGGGCGCGGTGAATAGAATTTCGCCATCAAATCACCCAAAAGGAGGTAAAACTGCTGACATGCATGCACCCGACTGCTAAGTTGGACAGAGAAAAGTCAAAACAACCTAATACACAGACCATCAGATGCAGAGGCACCAAAAAAACAGCTTGCAGATCAGACAAATTGAGCAGAAAGGCTTTTGAGAGGCAGGAGAGGCGGATTTGATTGCAGCTGCATTTTAGAATAATAAAGGACCTTAACACTGACTCATAGAAACGGTAGAGCAGAATTTGCAGAGGTCACATTGAATTGAAATGTGAGGACTGGACCGGTCCATGCCCTAATTACTTACAACCCTAACGTTGATTAACCATGCGATTTCCATCGTATTATGATCTTCAATTAGAAAAAAACAGCACTGGGTCACAGGAATAACAAAGTGATGAATAAAGAAAAAGCGTCAAAGCCAACTAGTGGACTGTGTTCTTGGCAGGTCAAGTTCATTTTAACGCTATTGGTCTGGTCTTCTTGAGGGCTGGAAACACGATTAAAGCCCGAAGGTGTCGACTGCGGTGAACCAGGCGAAATGACGGGACACGCTTAGACTCTGAATTTTAGCATTGAAAATTCCCTTTTAACCGTCAACATCGATGTTATATTAAGTAGAGACGACAGCCTCTTCGGTCTGAATCAGCAAAGCGATTAATGTACTGTTAGGGCCTTGGTACTACACAGAAGAATGAAAAGGATTTGTAACTTACTTGCACGAAGCGTTTTGACAGCGACCAGAGTGGTGCCGTTCCAGACCGCCTTGTAGACTTCACCGAACTGACCCTTTCCAATGCGCTCTTTGAGGACGACGGAGGACTTGGGGATCTCCCACTTATCCACTGTGTTGTGTGAAAGACCAACTGGAACGGGATGGACGGGCTACGACCGATGAAGTCGAATGCAAACGCAAAAAGAAGGTATCAGCTTAAGCTATTATTGCGATATCTGAGAGAGACATTTAGATTTACCAGAGCAGTAGAATACCTTGAAACTTGCGTGTGGTGATTGAAATGCTGCTTTGTTAAAAGTATAAAGGAATACATTGCTACTCTTACAAACCAATTCACTGAACTAAACTATAAATATCCCAAGGGTAGTAGAAAAGTGGGAATCTTCGTCAATTTCACCTCCAATCAGCATACTCCCTTGCAAGCAAATTATCTGGATTTTAAAGTTGTGCATGGTCAAAGCAGTGGAATGTACTGGACGCGTGACCAATGCAGTATGAGTTTACGACCCTCGCTATGTTCACCTTCATCATTTCCCTTGGAGAAAGCGTTTCAGGCCAAAATCCACTAATATATGATTAAGCGATTTTAATGGGCTCTTCGGTTTGGTGGAAGAGTCACTTCCACACACCTAAGACGTGTTGCTGACGCCAGTTTGTCGGAAAACATGAAGGTCAAAGTGGCGTTTTCGAATCGCTGATAATTTGTCTCCCTAGTATCTAAATACCATGCAATTAATCGTGAAAGGACCAACTTGACTACGAACAATCATGATCAGCATTTTTTGTATTTTATCAAAGCACTTATGTGTCGAAGGTTTAAAAAGGACAGCTAAAACGCGTTTGTCTTAATGGCAAACACAAAGGTGGCCTTCAATGACCAAATACCGCATTACTGTAATATCATGGTTAATTTACTAACTTTTATTGCGGTCTCAAGGCCACTTAAGACTTCGCTTCTGTTGGACGACGTGGCCTCTGGTCCAAACCAGACATTCCCTCGCTCTTCTGTGCGCTGATAATACACATTATGACTTCTTGCATCCCCTAAGAAGACTCAAAGAGCTACGTCAAAGTAATGTTAACCTGTCAGATTGCTATCTACACCGTCTCAATGGAATTCTGTTTCAATTGACCCCAAAAACCTAGAGGAAATAGTCAAATATGAGTCTTTACGACCAGTGTGCCGAAGTAAAGCAGCAATCAGTGAACCATAAAACGTCTGTAAAATTTATAGATCTACTTAGGTTGAATAAAGTTTTGTAGATCATTCAGTAAAAAAGATATTTGGCTCGTTATTTATTCGTAATGTCATGCCGCTAACCCGAAAAGAAACCAACGAGACGTGTTTTTTAAGATGCATTGGTTTAAGAGATATCACGCAAGCACATGGTTGAAAAAAAAAACTTCGTACAGGGCGCCGAAGACCTGCACTTCGTGGTAAGGATTTCAGCCCATAGGTTAGCTGGAACATCGCCCTGAGGGCCCAAACAACCGTACGAAACGCCGTAGGTAAGAATCACTTTCACAACCAGTTATAGTAGTAGTATACAAGAGCTGTCAAACCAAGTAATAAACCAAAATTCAAATTTTCAGAAGGCCCTCTTATAATCAAGAGATAAATGTAACGTCTTAATTTTTTTCAATTCTTCGCTTTGGTTTCGTGCATTCGCCTTCGTGCTTCCACTAAACGGCATGACCTCCGAGCCGTGTACGCAGCTCCGCCCACAACTTCCACCCTTGTATGACCCATTCTTCTGTCTTCAGGAAATTATAATGGTGGCCATAGCCTTAGTTCCACTGGGGAATTCCTACCAAAATTGAGTGTCGAATGCCAAAAACTTGATAAAACAAAGATATCTCTAACCAGGAGCACCAATACAAGGCATTACAAAAAGTATCGGCTACTTCAAACCAGTGGTCCTCAACACACCCTACAGGACTGAAGCTGCAATGAATAGATCGGAAATTTGACACGGCATATAAATGTCAGGGTATTATTCGAGGTACCAAAGTAATTATCAAAGGGTTTATGTGTATGTGAATGCATTCCCTTGCCTACTGCGTAGCGAATGCAAATACTATGCAAATGCGACGCTGGCAGCGGTAGCAGCATGGGCAACTGGAGAACAACACACCATCCGTGGAAAGTCCACACAGAGGCACTATCTGCCGCATCGGTCTCAGATAGGAAGAGTATCGAATGACAGTGGTCTCAAAAGGGATCTAGGGCACTGAAACGGTGTTTAGCACTTAGACATAGCCAACTTCCTCCACAAAAAAAACGCACGGTAGCCTTAATGGGAGATCGTAGATGGAACCTATGAATACAAAATCCCTTTTCAAGTTCGTGCTACTAGACAAGCATCCCAGAGCAAAAATAAATTCGTATTTTTTTAGTCAAATCTCCTGATTACTGTGAGCCCACACAATGTGTGGATGCAATATCAGAGTCGCTGTGAGAAGTTTTCACAAGGATTTGTAAACATGACAGACTGCTTAGCACGCCATATGGCAGAGAAAGGGCATTTCTGATCGTCCTTAGGGAGGAGGAGGCAAAAAAAACAAATATATGAGATTCGCCTTCAGCGAAAATAGAACCAATGTTTCTTTTAAACTACTTGTCCAAAAGGGAAAATGAAAAGCGAAGCTTTTATTAGCGAAACGGTAATGTCAAGTTACAAAGGAAGCAAATCGACAATTTTATTATGACAGCAACAACAAGGACAGCTATACAGAAGTCTAAAATGCCTTCTAAAACACCACTCGTGATGCAAATCTTACAGGACACGTGAGTACTTGGGAGTAACTTGATTCTCTGATTGTGATTTCAAAGGAAATGAGAGCTTACCATGCACTTGAACCCAAATCTTTCCACATCGCTCGAAGCTGGTTCCTTTAATAATTGTGCGTATTATGGCTGCTTTATCGACCGCCGCGAAACAGTGTGGTCTTGAGTAGAATAGCAGGTCTGTCCCCTTCCAACCCAATGGCCGACTTAAGAGAGACGTCAAACTGGTCTACTTGGAGGCTACTTTGGTCGATTTCTTTCCGCAGACACCTTGTACCATGCCTTGTTTCTTCATCAAAATCTAAGGCCTATCAATTAGTGGACTTAGCGACTGTGGTGGCGCATTTGCAATTTCGTCTTTTGCCACACCATTGATGCGTTTCTATATTTAAGTTGATTTTGCCCTCTTAATCTCACTTGAAAAGGTTGTCTTAGCAAAAAATGACACGGGAGGATACTTTAGTTTCCACGATAAGGTATCCTCTTTAACCTGCGTGATATGCATATCAGTGCATCTGGCATCCAACACGAAACATTTCGGGAAGTGAATACCACAGTGCCACTGGTAGAGGAAGTATGCAGGATTTGTCGCCGAAGATTTGAAAGTGGCATACTTTTCGTTATTGTTAATCCAAAAAGATTGCGCCTAATATCTCGTACAGGATTCATCAAAGCTGATCCAGATTTTGCACGAAAACTTCACTATCATTAGATTTTACCCCATAAAAGAAAGAATGGTAATTTGGTGATTTCTTAGGAGATGAAAAAAATCAGGGAACAGAGTAACAGAGTTTTATGGCCAGATGAGTCGGAATTGAGTCAAGTGACGCAGTGGACTCAACCTGAGTCACTTGGACAACGGCATGACTGTAACATTACCTTTTTATCGTGACATCTACAATATAATCTCATGCTTCAGGAGGACAGGACCCCTTTTTGCGTCTCTATGTTCCCACCGTAAAGTACAGAGGGGAGGGCGAGAAGGAGGGAGACCCACGCAGCAGTAGCTTCTGCTTGCATGACATTTTAAATTGTTCACGTAGCCAATCTCCATCTGTGGGTCGTTAGACCATGCGAGAAGAAGGGCCACTACGGAAGACGGGATACTATCAAACTCTTCTATTCTTTTTTATAAAAAAAACCATGGGAAACTTCCTTAATATTAATTAGAGCATATCAATTTTGTTAGGAGAAGTTGTAAGCAAAGTCATACCTTGATGCAGGGAGCAATGAGTTCGCAACAGAGACCGGATTGGTTTTTCATGTAGTGTTCCACAAGCTGTTGGATGCTGGAGAAGGGCAGTTGGCGTGAGATGAAGTAGCGTCGCACATCGGGATTAGTTCTTGAGGGTCGTGATCGAATTCGGTAGTGTTTGACCACATCACCGTCCCGAACTTTAAATGCAGGCAATGCAAAATCTTAATCACTTTTGCTGGATGTGTGGTTACATGGATTTTTCTAATCTGCTGTGAGTTGTTCTTCGTGTTGGCAGTACAAGAGCCCTCCAAACGCTGCCACAAAATCTACTTTAGACCCGGAGGGTCTATGGCATGTTTAAGGAGACCTCGAATGCTGCAATTACACAGTCGACCGCACCAGCAAAAGTTTGAAAATGCATCGGTGATAGACTAGGTTAAAAACATTATAAAGAAACTGGCGTAGTGAAAAACTTATGGATACTACGAGAGAAGCTGATTTTCTGTCCGGCAAATGAAAATATAATGGGGTGTCGTAATCGCCACGAAAAACTGTGGCCTTTGCGGGGACCTGGGATAATTTCCAGTAGTTCCCAAAGCGCTGCAGTACTGTGAAGGATCGTCAAACCATTTTTATGCACTACTTCTCAGCATGGCTTCAATAAAAATGGAGAGGCAATGATTACCTTGAAAAAAGACGGGCTTTTACCCTGAAATAATCCAAAATTGATTCTGACTGTGGCAGAGCGATAATTATTCTAATTGCATTTTACTACTGCAGTCATTTCAGGCCTCATCTGTGCCACCGGCTTTACAGATCATAGTCCTTTGCCAGATAACGTCTTTGGATGTTATAGTACCTTAGATGCCATGTACAAACTCATCTTTTGCTTACATTTCCATTTTTACAACTCCATTCGTCAGGGGGAAAAAAGCTCACGCATCAGAGACGGTCTTCACTACCAAACAGCTCGAAGAAATGGAAAAAAAAACTACATGCACACGTTTCGCGTGTGGACGGCAATGATGTGAGAAGGGCCTGGCTAAAAGTATTTGCAACAGTGAGCGGTCAGCTAAAAAAGAATTCTGCAAAGAAGGTTAATTCCAATTGCGAGTTTTCTTTATACAAGCAGATCATTTCAAACGCTCGAAACACGCAAATTGACACTCAGATCTAGACATGGAACTGCTTGTAATCCAGGGGAAACCCTCACCAAACGGTGTACAAACGTATCTTAAAAATTAGATGCGCACCGAAATCTTTGACTCTTGTTTTACCAAAGCACTGGGCAAATTAAATTTTGAGTAAATTTAAACTGTACTACTTTGGTGATGCCTCTGCACCAATTGGAGGAGCTCCTTCACAAAGTGGTGGAGATTATGAGTTTTTAACCTATTTGTCTTTAATTTCTAGAACATGCAGGTGTGCAATCACGCAAAGGCGTTTCCCCGACAATTTAGGTGGATTTATGACCATTCATAGAGGGGTCGTGATCCTAAGCATGCAAGCCTTGACCACGAAAATGATCAGCTGGTAGCTCATCGTTCAGGTTGCCCATTGGCCAACCCGGTGGTCGAAAGTGGAAGGAGATGATTATTGGTCGAGGCGATGTGGGGATGACCTTCGAGTGTGCTTGAGAAAAGAACTGGTGGTAAAAGAGGAAAAGTGCATAAATCTTATTAATTCATCCATACTGCAGGTTTAATGCCGGTGTTTTGTTCCGAGGCGAGCGCACACGTTGAGGTACTACCTCTACCATCGGGAAATTATAATTTTATTACTTAAGAAATTGCTGCATGAACCAAGTCTTTAAAACATTAAAGACAGGAGTACCAGTGTAAAAAATCACAACATATAGAGTTATCCATTACAGAGGGTGGCAAAAATTACAAGCAAATCACAAAGGATTACTCGTTCGCTGACAGATCGAAAGAACCCAGGGAAATTTATCCAAAAATTTAGTTCCCTTCCACAAAATTAATCCAGGCGATAACCTAATTCTTATATAACCAGTGGAATTATTATGAAAGTATGGAGAATATTACAAAAAGCAAGGGACATAACCAATCAGAGGCTAAACGCAAATACCGAAAATAAGGAAAATGCGGAAGATTTTGTACAACTACGCACAAATAACAGGTATCGCCAGTTATTCGTGTACTTAAACAAGATCCACTTCGACAGATTCAGACAACCAAGCCGATGATCACAGCAATAGTTTAGGTGCTTAAAAGAAATTAATTTGACATTTTCCCTACCTGAGAGTGAGTATTCCCCGCTTCTGGACTCACTGACTCGAACAAGAAAGGAGCCATGATCATTTCCTGGCATCATCAAACAATTCTCCGCTTCTAATCGTCGCATGTCGCCAAAGTGCCACCTGCAGAAAGGTATCAAAAAATACGAATTTAGCATGCTGTATCAACGGATTTATAGGCATCATCGCCGAGTCGTCGTTATGCCACACATTTCTGTCCCATTGGTGACAGCAAATAATGGTGCGGACACGACCTACATGCTCTCGGAAATGGTTGAAGCATCTTTAAGCTATTCATAGATAACTCAAGGCCACAATAAAGAACCAATTAGATGTTTCTGACGTCTTACACTAATTCACTCCTAACATGCGACATCTGTTGAGAAGAGAGGAAGACGAGTGCTATAAATGCGAAAGCGGTTTTACAAAAATGCAAATTTTATAACATAGGGAGAGAGAGCAAAAATGAAAGAAAACATACTCGTTTGACTCGAGACTGGCGATGGGAGCAAGGTAATTGAAAGGCACGTAGCCCATTTTTCCAGAGTCGGCGCATTTCGCATACCACCAATAACCCTGCGACCGGTCCATGATGTAGAAGTGCTGACCCTTCAGCATCGAGAGGTCATCCTCTACTCGCGCCGCGTAGTCGTGTAGCGCTACGTACTTCTGACTCCATCGACGGTAAGTGTCTCCAGTGGAGTGTCGAGGGGCGACAGGAGGTGCCACCGCCACTGCTCCTGCATTTGAGGCATCAGAAGGTCGAGGAAGGGAAATGGGGCGATTGATGGGAGTGACCTGACACCCTCCCACAGGCGCCATCACCGCCGTTGTCTGTGTGACCGTCGTTTTCATTGTGTTGGACGGCTGAGGAAGGGGATTGGCGGTGTAAGGAACGGTATGCACCCGATTTTGCCGCGCTGTATAGGTGGATGCCCCATAGGCTGCTTTGTGAGGCGAGACCTCGGGTTTATTTCCATATGTAACAAAAGCCTTCTGCTTCTAGAATTTGAGATTATCGAAAACAAGGACGGCTGTAAGTAAACTAGTAAAGGTATGAAAGCAACGGAATTCTACCACCAGCAAAAGTTAAGCACGTAACAACAAATCAAACTCGCCATTCTTGCACTTGATTGATGGCTTTTGACATAGGACTTAAAACGATGTAAAGACACGTTTTCTCTCAAAGCCAAAGGAAAAATCCAAAGAACGTTGAAGTTTAAAGTATCACAGAGAAGTGTTTTACGAATGGGATGTCCAGTGTAATACGCTTGTAACTTGATTCTCGGTTTTGGGATAAGACCAAAATATGCCTTGAAAACCGTATGCGTATAATAAACATATAATAATATACCTTAATTCGTCATCAAATGTCTCAAAAAGCTATCCTTTTGCCAGTAATTGGCAGAAAATACAAATACATCTCTGCACATAATACAGTAAGGCAGGAGGCCACCATATGGCCTAGAGAACAGCTCACTCTGCAAAGATACAACGATTAGAACAGCAAGCAAGCCTTTACCATGATCAATAATACTCAAGTATCACGTTGTTCCTTCTCGTAAGACAAAGATGGTGCCAATCATACAAAAAAAGAGCACTAGTATTGCAACGCGGCTGGAGATATAATCACCTTAAGATTCGCATAGATGCAATACTTACCAAAAAGCAAAATGTAGACAAAGGCAACGTATATTGAACGAAACCAGAACTTACGTTCTTAGGAGGCTTCCAGTTGGAATTAGGAAGTTGAGGAACGCCACTTCCCATTTTCGGACGTCTAGGTATAACAAATGATCGCGGTACTATCATATCAGCACTAGACTTGATGCTTGAACGGTTGCCCATGGGTCTTCATAAGTATTTTGAAATTGTAATCGGAAAAGCATCCAACGACAAGATGAAGCGATCACACGAAGACGCAAGCTCGCCGCCGACAACCTTTTAAACACTACGTGACTCGGAGAAACAAGCAATGCATTAGAATAAAGCAAATGTTCAAATTGTACATAAAATGAAAAAATAATTGGCCAGTTAGAGCGTCATTAAAAGGACAGTGATGAAAGCCCAAAGCATAGTAGGTAAAATGGTTAACAGATAGGTGAAGAGAAAATGCCACGAATAAGCAACAAGCAGTCAGCCTTCACTTTCTGCAGGAAGTTTTTATTACTTAAAAGAGAATTGCGCAAAAGTTTAATTAGTTTGGACGTGGTATAATTGATTAGCATAAATGCAAACCATGGCATCTAACAGATCAGAGCGGGTGTTTTAACATTTTGTTTGTCCACTAATTTTAACTAAACTAACTTTTTTTCAAGCCGTGCCAGCACTTTACGTCATTTTTTAAAAAATATATATTCTACGATAGTGTTGTGTCTTCCTTTCCTTTAAATAAGTTTCCAGACGCTAAAGAAACATGCTGTTTAAAAGCGTATTTATTTAGTTTAAGACTTAGAGTGATTTGGCTTAAAAAGCATTGCGCAACAAAATGAAGCATTGGTGTTGTTATGCCTTCTTAACCTGGCCACCGATCTCGCTTTCAAGTCTTGGGCAGCCATGCTCCATGGTCTGGTAGGCTTGCCCCGAACCAAGCCATCAAAAATCAATAAAACACACATCGCGTTTATTAGCAATCTTAGACTTACTTGCGTTTTAATTGCAACTGTTAACCACAGACAGAGATTAATTACTTGTCCCTGCGGGCAGAAAAATGCCGTGCGTTATAATGCAGCTATTATTTATTCTTTAAATAAAATTTATTTAAAAACACTAGTGTGCTAGTTAAAGGTTTTTCAGAACGCAAGCAAACGATGGCTTTTAAGCCTTCATTGTTTATATGAGTCGATGCGACAGGTGTATAGTTATTTAAAAGCGTTCAGTCGCGGATTATCTAAAAATTAACGGTCTGAATATTGAAGGTAAACGCCAACATTTGGTGGCATCGGGCCACTTTTCGTCATTTTACGGGCGATCCTTATAGGTCTTTCTACCATGGATTCATTTTACATCTTCATTCCCCTGCTCCCCTCTAGATTCTAGTAGATTTCTCTTTGCGAATCTTTTTGCAGTCTGTTCTTTTTGCAATTGCACTTTGTATTTCGTATTGATTCATTCGTCTTATGTTATTTTTCCTTTCCTACGCCCTTAAAGTGTAGCACTAAGTCTGTTGTGTTTGTCTTTAACTCCCTTGTTTTTATGTCTGCTAGCTATTTGTTCTGCGTTTTCCTTAAATTAGATCAGGATATGGCTGAGCAGCAGCAGGAGGAGGAAAACCTCTTTCCTATTGCGATCCTCATTGACGAGCTGAAAAATGAGGACGTGTCTACTCGTTTGGCCAGTTTTAAGAAGCTCTCGACTATCGCTCTGGCTTTGGAGCCTGAGCGCACTCGCAATGAATTCATTCCTTTTCTGACGGAATCCATCTACGATGAGGACGAAATTCTCTGTGAACTTGCGGATCAATTGGGGAAATTCGTTCCCCTTGTTGGTGGACCTGAATACGCTCCCTGCCTCTTGCCCCCGCTTGAGGGCCTGGCCTCAACAGAAGAGACTGTTGTGAGGCAAAAGGCCGTTGATACCCTTCGCAGCCTTGCTGGAAGCTTTTCAGTGCAGGTACTCGCGCTTCTACCTTTGCCGATGCCCTGCTCAATTCTCTCTTGTCGTATCGTTTATCCCGTTCCGGATCTTTCATTCTTATCCCTTTATGCATTTTTGAGGTGTCCCTCGGTTTTTTTCGAGTTAATGTTGAAATTGGTGTATCATGTAAAATGACCTTGACCTCTATTGTTAGTTCAACCACCTACTCGCTATTTAAAACCCATAATCACGCCTTTCCTTGCGTGAACGCAAGTATCTAGTATTTTGTTCCACATTTTAAGGAAACTTATAGGATTGAAAGTCTTGCTAGAAATGTGTTCACGTCTCTTCCAAACTTACCTGAAGTTATTTACAATTTTCTGGTACTAAACTTTCGCGTTGTTGAATTCATGAGCTTGAGCGCTTGGCATTTTGAGTATTATTATATTTAGGCATGCCTCGTACTTAGATTATCTCTGCCATTTCTACTTTTAGTAGTTACTAGCACTGTATTCCATTTTTACGTGTTTGGCATCGGAATTTTCAATGTCAATATCGTATTCGGTTGATTAATTTAAAGATATTCTATGGATCATGACGCCGTCCTCTCATCTGTACTTAGTGCTTGATTAGACGCTTAAAAGTGTCACTGGTTTGAGCATATCTTCCATTAAGGACACTCGTTCTATTTTTAACCGTTTCATGTTAGTTTTGCCCTGAGTCCTTGAACTTGAGCTATCACTTAATCAGCAAATATGGATCGAAGTGTGCAAGTTCATGGAAGGACATTTTTGAATCCTTTTTTAGGCTCTGGAGACCCATTTCATCCCTATGATCGAGCGTCTGGCGACTGCCGAATGGTTCACCAGCCGCATTTCCGCCTGTGGCCTATATTCAGCTGTCTATAGACGTGTCTCATCCCAGACTGCGATGGAGCTGCGGAACCAATTTCGTCAGCTGTGCAACGACGACACACCTATGGTGCGTCGCTCTGCTGCCATCAATCTTGGTGAAATGGCCGCCTGTTTGGATTTGGACACCCTCCGGTCCGAGTTCCTCCCCGTCCTGGCCAACATTATTCAGGTATGCTTCTCATCCATTTGGCCGATTGTTGATTGCTTCGATAAATGTTCGTTTGCTTCCTTTCGTGCAGAAGGATGACCAGGATTCAGTTCGTCTGCTGGCGATCAACGCGTGTGTAGCTTTTGCAGAAGCGTTGCCCACGGAAGACGCGCATAAATCTCTGATGCCTTTGGTACGCGATGCAGCACAGGACAAGTCTTGGCGTGTGCGCTATCAACTTGCCGATCGTCTCACTGATTTGCAGGCTGCTGTTGGCCCCGCTGTCACCAACGAATTCCTTGTAGATGTTTATCAGGTGTGTATTTTATGAGCTTTTCATGTAAGCCTTATTGGTACTTATTTGGTACTTTTGTTCTCTAGTAGTTCGCATAAATTAGGATCGTTGTAGACGCATAATTTGGAAGTCAAGGTTGAAATTGACATATTCCCTGTTAGCCAATTGTGAGGCGAATGTTTTCCTGCTTAGTCTTGGTAGATTTTGGTTGTGAATGCTACTTCTTGGAATAATTTCATGTTAAGTGTGTTGGTATTCTTGTCCCGATTTCTCATCGTTGTAATTGGCACAATTGATGAGCTCAATTCCAATCTGTGCCTTACAGCGATTTATTACCACTGCTTCCTTTTGCCCTTTTGAGTACTTTAGAGTACACATTTTGGTCCGTTTTTTTTGTTTGTGCTTTTCTGCTTGTTCCTTTTTTTGGGTGAGTGAGATTAAGCAAAATGTTCCTTTTTCTTGCTCAAAGAGTACTTCCCTGTCGAGTGAGTTAGGTATCGAGGGCGCAACTTTGTGTTCACGTCGCGTACACGTGGCACGAGGTATGAACAGTGAGTAAATGTGAAGGGGTTGGCTTCTGTGATACTTGTAATGTTTTTCTAGTAGTTAATCCGCAAGAAATTTAGGTCGCTGGGAAGTAGAAATATTCGTAGACATTCAAGATAGCATAGGTACGATACCAGTCGGCTATCGTATCAGCTGTTTACTCGGTAATTTGCGTACATGCACACATGCATCACACGTGGGTAACTTCACTCTCAGTGGCACAAAACTTGGCTATCGTTACACGGCTGCGGCTCTACTCCAAATTTCGCCATTCCACCTTGTTGTAATGGCTTTCTTGTTGGGTGGCAGGTCAGTTGCAAATTTGTATGGTAGATCTAGGTAGGCTGTCTGCTGTACTACTCTTATCCCCTCCTCCCTGTCTTTTCGAGTGTGAGAATTCTTTAGCTACTTCATATCTGATCCTATTCAGTTCGGCTCCCAGCATATCCATGGTTTAGACTGGATATGCAACGCTGGATCAGGGTAACCCAATAGCATAGCATGTTCTCAGTCCTTGGCCCATTAGCATGAACGAATGTGCGCATTTACCCGTAGCCCACTATATCCTTCTTTCCTCTAACGTTCTGATTAATGCACATCCACGGAGTTGAGTCATTTGCCACCCGGCGTGGAATGTACGACGTGTTTTGTATGAAATGTGTTCTCATGCATTTAAGTTTCTTTATCAGGGCCCTTGTTTGCAGTGCAACGTATTTTTCCCAAGCCTTCCATTTGTTTCTATTTATGCATATCCGATTGCGTGTACTTAGTTCTGGTCTCCACTATCACCATGTTTGGATTATTGTGCACTTTTGAAGCTTTCCTTTTTGGGGTAGATCCCACGAGTCGTTAATTTTTATCCCAGTTTGCGTGGGAGGATCCTTTACATTCATTTTCTGCAGATTGGGCCTGCTGTCAGGAATTCTCTCGTGCATTTCTAACCCTGCAATAAATTGGACGCGTATGATTTTATCCATTTAATCCCCAAATTTATTGTATTTCCACTTAGCTAATAGTTAAGTCGCTGTTTCCCCATATTTTAATTGATAGAATATCCCGTGCGAATTTATAAGTCTTATTTAAATCTATGGTTTTCCCTTTTCGCTGGGACGTTTTTCATATTCGTCTTAACAGAACTAGAATGATCAATAGGAATACTTGCAGTATCTCGGTTCATTTGCCTGTGACCCGAATCGTGTGAATCCGTGTAACCTCTCCTCCGCTCAAGTCAAAGCAAAGCAGGCACATCGTCGTGTGTGACGTGAACCCATGTGCTCACGTGATTCCATGCACAAGTGTTAACATTCACTGCATTTACCACCTTTGTATTTCACTGCCAGGTCCTCCTTAAGGACGCCGAAGGCGAAGTACGTGCAGCGGCAGCGAGCAAGTTGAAGGTCTTCGCAACGGCGCTGGCGCCTGCGGAGGCGCGCGAGTCAATCATCATGAAAACACTCCTGCCTATAGTGCGCGAGATGGTAAGCGAGACGAACATGCAGGTGAAGACCGCTCTGGCCGGTGTTATCATGGCGCTGGCGCCCCTCCTTGGGAAGGAGAACACTATCGAACACCTTTTGCCCATGTTTCTAGTGCAACTCAAGGACGAAAATCCGGATGTAAGTTCTGGATTGGCTCTTTAGTCCACTTCACCTTCGTTTTTGTTAATCTCATGGCTTAATAGGTGAAAAATTTTATTACGAGTTTCATTCTTGTCTCGCCCAGTTGTTTTCTATTCAAAGGGCTAGTGAAGCAGGCTTAAACAGGCCTTTGGGGACGCGGCAATTCTCCCTAGGGCGATGTCAGCTGCTGCTGCCCACTCCAAGCACTTAGAGAATTTAAATGTGCATTTCAAGCTTTGTCTCAATCCAACTCTCATTAACTACCGTAATTTCTAAGTGTCGTATAAGTGACGGTGTGTCTACGTGTGCAAACTCTGGGCAGGCATCGCCAGTGGACATATTTTCAAAATGATTGGTAAAAGGAAGGTGCGTTGAGGTTGTGGGCTCCTTCAGACAAGTGTAGGAGACTGTCTAACGATTTGATCTATTTATATGGAAGTTTGGTGGAATAGGTGCTTGAAGATGGATCGATTGGTACTTTGTTACGAATTCTTGAGGAAAGAGCAAATTGAGAAATGGAAGTTTCGGGGATTAATTAGCCTTTAAAAAATCTCATTGCGAATCGCCCTTGGTCCTCCTCTTTTTTATTTCAATTTGTGTGGCTGCTAGCCGCTTGCGAACACAAGTCGTGAATTTGTTGGAAGACTTTTTTTCAGGGAGAGGAATTGTAAAATTCCTTTTCCCAGTGTAAAAAATCTCGAACAGTGCGATGGACCGAGGAATCTCTTGGAGAACAGAATTATCATCGTCAAGTAGAATGCGAACCTCTACCAACTTCATTCCACTTTTGATTAGTGTCACTGTCATAACTAATGGTACTTGCATATCAGACTTTGCGCTGTTTGCGTAGCGGTAGTCAGCTCTGTTTTGACGTCGACGCCTACATTCGACTTTTATTCATGGAAACGTAGCAAATTCGTCGCTGCATTTCCAACAAACTGAATCCTGCTGTTGCGTTTTCAGTGCCACAAAAGGTGAAGGTATTTATTTACGTATATGAAAGAAATGCTTAGCTGAACTAGGTGGGTGCCAATTTTGCGTTAGGTAGTTTGTATCCTTTGCTAATTATTGCTGCCATCTCTGCCAATAATGTCGAAAACCTGTCTATCGCTGGCGCCTGCCAAGTTGTTGTTGGGATGTTGTATAATTTTCTGCCCATGTATTCTTTTACGCCCCAGCCTTATTTGATTCAGAGGCAGTTTTGAAATTCCTTGTTTTGATGAGATTTCATTTGCTTTTAAATGTCCAAATCTTGTTTTTTTGGTGTACGGCTGAGGTTTCTTTTCCTTTGACAACTGCTTTAGAACATTTTAATACCGGACCGAATTCGCAAATGATACCTCAATCACTTCATTTTAAGGTGGACACTGTGGCGGGTTCTGCTTTGTTTCACAAGACAGTGGACAGTTATCAACTGATGTTTTTAAATTGGGTCATACTGAGGTCGCTGTCATCATTATGAACTCGATACGGCATTCATTGTCCTAAGGGGAGCTACCAAACATGACATCCTTATTTGAATTTCATGACTCGCGGCGATCGTTCATTTTGATTGGTTTAATTTGTGCGTCATTCATGACTGTAATTTGTTGATTTATCCTGATTCTCTGTGTGGGCATAAAGTGGAGGGAGGCGTGAGGCGCTAGATCTTCTTGACAAGGCTGTTTGTTGTCCTCCTCCCCATCATTTTTTTAACCATTTACTTCAATTTGTGCCGGAATGTGATTTCTGATGTGCACTTAGCCACAGCCTGATGAGGATGAAAGAGTGATTTTTGCTTCTTTTTTTGCCTGCCAAGGTAGCGTATTTTTTAGAGTCGGTTTTGTAGCTAGCAAGTATCGGCAAGTCATTGTGTTGTAGTCAAGTCTGACATGCAACACTGAGCACCTTTCAAGGAGTTAAAATCATTACATTCGCGCAGCTATTTGCGGTGTATCTATTTATCATTCTTCGACAAGTTATGTGTTTCAGGTGTGCAAACTAGAGACTCGTTCTACTTTTTGTTGCAACTTCTCGGAATAATTCTCCTCACGGGACTGGTGTTTAAAACTGATACCAGCCTGAGTGTGGGTGTTGTTTTAGGTGCGTCTGAACATAATCTCGAATTTGGAGTGCGTGAACCAGGTGATGGGCATCACCCAATTGAGTCAGTCCCTTCTACCCGCAATTGTGGAGTTGGCGGAAGACTCCAAGTGGCGCGTGCGTCTCGCCATCATTGAGTACATGCCCCTGCTCGCTAGCCAACTGGGTATCCAGTGTTTCAACGAACAGCTCACAAATCTCTCCCTCAACTGGCTTGTCGACCATGTCTACGCAGTGCGCGAGGCTGCTGTTTCCAATTTGCGTAACCTCATGAACAAATTTGGTATTGAGTGGGCTAGCTCACAGGTTGTTCCAAAGGTATGATCACCCTCTCACATTGGGTGTGCTTTTCCGCTTTCTCCTGGGCATTCTTCCGTTTGATTCCAGCATTATGCTCTCAGCTTGCCTTCTACCTACGATTGCACGATTTAGTCCCCTCTTCAATTTGTGGTGATATTTGAAACAGGGCGTGTGATTTTTCTCCATGGACAATCTTGATTGGAAGTCCTTCTGGAGTTCCTAGAGGGCTGCCAGTAAATATTGCATTGCCTTCATTTACTTCGGAATCGTTTACCTCTAGTCCATTTGTCTGGTTCGGTTCATCCACTCAAGCATTTCTAGTTATTCAACGGCTACTCGATCTCTCAATTGCATTACTCATGCAGTATTTCCTCTCCATTTATTCGGCATTGATTTTTTAGTGGTGCTCCTTTCATTAGTAGTCTTTGTCTCAAAAATCGACGTTTGAAGCGATCGTTAGGATATGACTTCAAGGAAAGAATCTAGAGGTATCCTATGAAATCAACGACATGTAGTAGTAGCTATCATTTTAAACCAGTGGTTAAGGAAACGGTCATTCTCGTACCTCCATCAGGAAGGCTGTCTAATTTTTTCTATCTGTGAATTTACCAAAAATAACTTTTTTCCCGTTAAATGAAAACTACACGGGAGCCGTTGAATACTTTATTGCTTCCCCTTGCAGCTGATCCAGTTGGCGAACGACCCAAATTATCTGCATCGAATGATTTGTCTGGCGGCGCTGCGTGAGCTAGGAGAGGCAGAAATTTGCCATTCAGAGATGTTGCCGAACAGCCTCCTGCCCACTATCACCCAACTCAGTAGCGACGCCGTTCCCAATGTCCGGTTCAAAGTGAGTGTCTCCTCTGTGTCCCTGGCAGCTGCTGAATCATCTTACTTTAGTGAACTATCTCTGCCATCTGTTCAGCCACTGCATCCATTTCCAGCCCACTTTAGGGGGAAACCGCACTGATAATACTGCCGTTTGATGTTTTTGATTCTGTGGTCATTGGTTTTTGTTTGCACTTTATTGACACAGGCATTTGAGCTTTTTGTTGGGTCGAGCATACTGGTATTCGGCATTGTGTGGTGTATTACGGTCTTGAGCCACCGCTGGTCCGCCGCATGAGGCCTGGTCAACATGACTGTTTCATACACCGACTAGACTGACAGCATTAGCTGGGAAACACGATTATTTGATCATTCTCATGCGTCAGGGGAACTTGCCAAGGGCATGTTTTCTGATGCTAAATCAACTTAGATTGTGTAAACTTGCCTTACTGCTGTCTTTCGCTAGGTTGCTCAAGTGTTGGGCAGGTTGGCGCCCTTTCTGGACAGCAGCGCGATGCAGAACTATGTGAAACCGACCTTGGAGAGGCTGGGCACTGACTCGGACGCAGACGTCATCTTCTACGCTAAAGAAGCCTATGAATCACTAGCCGTCACTGCGCGATGATTGGCTCTTGTTGCCATCACCGTCATCGGCGCACCTTTTTCCGCAGATTGCCGATCCTGTCGTCCCACTCCTCATCCCTATGCTGCTGCTGCCGTCATCGATCCTCCCATTTTTATCAGACTCGTCAGCACATTGCACATCAACACAGCTACACCCCCTTTCCCATCTCCCCCTCTTCGTCTGCTGCTTGAATATTTATACACGTGTTTGAGCCAAGGCGTGTACCCCGTGCACATTTAGGACGTCTCTGCTTCCACTCCCTCTCCCCTTCCCCTCTTGGATTTTTTACAGAGTAAAATGTGTGCGTTCCACGCCCTTTCCTCTTTGTCTTCTCTCGATCTCCCTCTTTCACCTTTACTTTCTGGCCGATGGCCTGACTGCCTCTATACGTCTATTTATAAAACGAAGCAGACTAAACCAGGGTTGTAAATCTCATTCTGCTGTCAGCGTGCTCGGGCAGTGGGGAGGTGAGATGGTTCGAGGAAGATTCGGAGCAGAGGTTGATTGCTTGATTTCTCTTACTTAGCTCCCTTCTCTTCTATTCCTGGTCCTCTCTTCTGTACCCTTCTGTCTCTGCTGCTTCCCCAGTCACACTCCATTTCTACCACTGTTTCCTGATTGATATTGATAAGAATAGTGCCGGTAGAAGCCATTACACTTTTAGGACGCCTTGTGGGGACACCAGATTTGGGGCCTGGTTCGCTAGACATGGCGTTTGTGTAAGGAATGTGCAGCCAAGTCAAATTGCGAAAAAGATGGAGTAATGCGCTGATAGTATTGGTTTTGAGGATTTGGTGAGAGAAATCTCTGCAATTTCCTCGAAATTCCGTTCGTAGCGTTGCGTTTCTATCACATTCTACGTGGTAACGGCACTATGAATGAAGTATCACATCAAGGAGGTAAATGTATGGCTCTATTAGGAGCAGCCACGGTGGCATTGTCTGCTGTTGTTACCATGATCAGAGTTCCGATCAAGGTGTGACCTTGCAATTTGTGGTGAATTCATCGCCCGTCTTCTTGTTTATCTCACAGGGTGAATTGTGAGCCCTCCACTTGGCAATTGATTGAGCTGCTAATCACAGGATTCCAGTTAACATTATTGCGTTGTGGAGTCCAACTTGCATGCATATTTATCGGTTCTTTGTGACACTGACTGTGCCACATCTGTTGCTCGGATGCAATCAGGATGAACTAGAGCTGGAGTCATGCTGATAGTAGCAATCAGTAGTACCAGGGGTCACAATCAAAGTCTTTATTGGCGTAGGTAATGGTTACACGGGTCACAATCCAACAGTGATGTGTGGGAGATGAAGTAGTCTGCTATTCCTCCGTCTTTTGCATAGAGACGGGATCACAAATCGTTCACTGCATCGCCTTCATCATCAACACCAAAAGAAGTAATGTATGCAATTAATCAACCACACGAAAGCCAAAATTAACAGAGGGGATAGGGCAGTTTTTAATCAAAGAGCTTCGAAAACATCCACTCGGCGCTTCGTGTTGCCACGACGGATCTTGCGGATAGTGTCAAACTTATCCACAGGCACAGTGGGTGTCTCTTCCCCCGCTCCAACGCTGGAGTCAGTGTCAGTAGCGGTGGGAGTGCCGACAGTGTAGTCGTTTCTCCCCTCCCTGTAATGTTGATGGTGCTGTGGTTTTTGCAACTGTTGCTTGGGTCGCAGCTCTCGATGCAGCTTCCGCAACTTTGCTTGTAGTTTGGGATCTCGACTTATTGCGGACTGTCGAAGCTCCTCAGAACGCAGGTTCTCGACCACAGCTGGAGGGAATTCAACCTCTAGAAAGTGGAAGTTCATGACGTGAAATGTGTTGGTGTGACTGCTGCCAATCAGCATACCATGTGTACGATTTTATTTGACCGCTACCTACTTTCTCAATGACGCTGGGTTGATCAGCTGCCTCGGCATCAAACGAACGGTTGCACAAAAACCCGTATTAATGAGCATTTATCTTTGGCGGTTAAAGTTAGTACTGCTCAATAAAATGAGATATTGGATTAGTGGAATCAGGCACCCATTCAATTCCTAGACCTTTTGCCTCTTCATAAATTGACCTCTATTGTTCACCAACTAGAAGTAGAAAAATTTAGTTCACTAAACAAATGAGATACTAATAATGGAGTTCCTGCGGCCGAAAGAGACCTTGTAGTGATTATGTGTATGGTTTATAATTACCTGTTAGACAATGTACCTTGAAATCACATTCGACTCTGATCGTATAAGTACCCAAAAAACTTCCTTTTTGAAGGGCCACTCTGTCACAATACCACACGATCTTAATTTTCGGTATTGGGTAGGTAATGGCGGATCAAGGGTCGGTGTGAGCAAAAAAATCTCGAATGAGTGCATTAATTAATATTGACACTAATTCAAACGCAAATACTCCTTGATTGAAAGTAATGATCACTTTCGGCGCATTTAAAAGTGAATCGGAGCTTTGAAAAGTTCAGTAGAAGTCAATATTGATGCCAAGACGGAGTTCGAGCTCTACTTGTAGAGAAATTATTCGTTCAGACAGCAAACCAAACTGCCGTCCGATGGAGCTGATCCAGTCAAATGAAAAAAGGCGGCGGAATCAGAGTGCCACATTAAGAATAAGCATACAAGTGACGCAGAAAATGCAAAAACTGGGATACAAAAGCACTTTGTGCTCAATCAAATGATGCAAGTTTGAAATGAATGTTACATCCGATAATTGTCATTTTTAGAGGTACCTTGACTGCGGTTCCAAACCATTCGGTGGAAAAGTAGAACGTTAATACTGATTCTCGGACTTCCAATTCAAAAATTAGTGCCGATTTTGTGTAAAATTACAACCGTATCAGAGTATAATTGGTAATATAACCTTGTCAATATAAAGAAAAGTAAATTCTGATGTTGTGATCATGTACAAATAATTTTTTTCGAGGTCTAGCAAAAAGTCACAAAAAATCGAGTTTTTCCATAAAAATTTACTTTCGCCGAGAATATTTATGGGAAACAGGAAGTTGGAGCAAAAGGCAAGGAACTCACCACTGTGCATTTACCCAGAAGCACTGTCCCAAATCCCATTCTTGATAAGCAGTGGCTTTACCCTGAGATGTTGTAAATCCTAGACCTAAAAGCTGCTACCAACTTTTCTTCAATTTCCTTTTGGCAGATGGCCCTTTAGTGCATCACTTCCACATGAGGGTGCCTGAGTAGATAGACTCAAAACGATCGAACACATTCGTAGTTTTTAGGACCAGGGGAGTCATATGTGATTGTGACTCCCTTCTTCAGTCCATTTATTGCCTAACCAATGAAGGTTCTTTTGCCATTGAGCCATGGAGGATGGGAATACATTTGACATAAGCATTTTGGATACATGGTTGCGCGATCTTCTGTTCTGAGCTTGATAATGCAGACCTTTTCCATATGTCTATATCAGTTTATGACAACTGATTGTAATAAGTTCTGTCTATTTCTCTTTAGAAGGCAGTTACATTGGCTAAAATAACATTTTAAGTTGGTGCCACATTCGAACAACAAAACACACGACCCACTTTCCTCAGGCAGTCACGGAAACAGCCCACAATACCTAAGCTCCTACAAGCTTTGCATAATCGTGAATTGCTTTAGTGCATTATGCCTAAAAGGGCAAATCCGTGTTCAGGCGGGTCAAGATGATCGTGTCTCTAACGTTAATTTATTCATTTTTGTGTTTACTTGTTTTAAATAAGTAGCAGCTTTGGTATCACTTGGGACTATTTATCGCAAGTGTTTTTGGGTTGCTTTGCGTTCCACCTGTTATAATGATGCCCTAGCTCTAAAAGTTCATGATATCTGCTTCTAATGCATCACCCACTAATTTATTTGACTCTCCAATCAAACTAACGTTGAAGCCCGAAGGTCCGAGTTTCTGAAATTAAGTTATCTACAAGGTGCCTCGTATTCAAAGTGGTTTTGTTTCCAAGGCGACGCAATTAAGGATTTCCGGTCAGAAGAAAACAAAAAGGAACTAAGATTAGCAACAAAATCCACCATTGCATTATCCAAGCATTACTAGCCGTGAGTAAGACGCCTTTTCTTCTAAAAATCACCTGTAAGTTTCAGACTAACAATTATGGCAAGGATGGTCGGGAGAATTCATTATGGCGGACTTAAGAAATATATTCATAAAAAATGCCCATGTGTCAAGTTTAAGCTGACAATAGCCAGAAAATTGACGGGACTTAAATATGCACCTTCTAACCCTAATTCTCGACAGTAAGCTAAATATTTTACAGCACTTCCACTAACCTGTTGTTTGAATTGACCAGAAAATACATAATGTGTTTAAAGCAAAAGTTGTGATAGGTATTTTGTAGGACTCAGTTACTTTCTGTATGTTGTAATCACGGTTTGTATGCGTTCTCACTTGTCATCGCAGCACACAGCAAAATAGGCAGATCCAGCGGGCTAGCAAGTGTGCATACGAGTTAGTCATCCCCAAAACCAGACGCAATAGCCAGTCATTAAATTGTGGGGGCAAAGCACCAGAAACCAATAAAACGGTCCGCTTAGTCTAGACTCTGTCAAATGCTTTGATGCACTTGAAGGCTCTGCGGAGAAAAGAGCATTTTCTGGCTGGCTGAAATCAGGTATCAAAAGCCGCATAGTATTGGGAATCCGTAAAATGAATTTTCAGTCGCACTCGAAAGTGGGCAACAATGGCCTACATCTGATGGCTCGAAAATTAAGCATCTCCGGAACTTCCGTTTCTGAGTTCACTTAAAAAATGAGTATGTTTAAGTGCTTTATTTAAAGAAGCTGCGACTTTACTAATTTAAAAACTCCCCAAAAACAGCTTCTCAATTCGCAACAGTTAAGGAAATCATGGTCAAGTGGGTATCAATAATGGTGGCTTATGTGTTTTCTGAGGAAGAAGAAAAATGTATTACGCGTAGTTAAAAGGGGCTCACCCTATGCTGAACTTATTAGAGAAGGAATCCCCTATACCTCAATATATTCCTCAGTCACATGACACGGACTAACACTTTTGCCACCAGTGGGTTAAACTGTGGAACCGCAAAGATTATTTTTGAACTAGTTCAAAAATGGAATGGAAAAGTCGGCCGAATCGGGGACAGAAAGACGGTAAAAGTAACAGGAGAGTTCGCTACGCCCATTCCAGTCAAATTCTTTAATGCGTTTAAAAATATGTAAGGGAATATGACCCAGCGGTCCAAGGCTTCATTAAAGGGTTCTCGAATAAAGAAAGCCCTACGGGTTTTGCGCTTTTTATTGAGAATGAATAAATCAGAAGGTGTAATATTGCTCCGTTCGTAGGCTAAAGTTGAATGTAAAAAAGCGTTTTCTCCAAAAAAACATTAATAGACCTTTTCACTGCTTGATGGGAACCCGTTGCTTCAGTTAAATGGATTGTTGAGAGAAAGGCGTATCTTCAAACAATATTGCCTTAAAGAACCGCAAAATGTGTTATGGAAGAGTCGGAATGAAGGGTCACCGCAATATTGGTTGCCTAAATCAGCGCTGGTGAAAACCAACTGGGCGGTGGAGAAGCAATTTTGGTGTGAATGCTGAAGTAACCATGGTTTAGGTAAGCAGTAAAGAAAGGAACAAGAAGGTGCGCATCTTGCTTGTTAGATAAGTCTTGAGATCTTAGCTCTACAACATGGTGTGACAAAGACTGGTCAAACACTTGGTAGTGGATGAAAAGAGTCTTTATGAGACTGGTTACTTCCAATACAACTCAAGCAACGTTAGCATCCACTTGAGTTTATGCTCAGAATTTAAAGTACAATTAGCTGCTTGCCAGTTCTAATGGTTAAGCCAGCTTTGAAGCCAATTCCAAAGGCAACCAGGTGTTCATTTTGCACAGTTCTAGTTTAGCGAAATAGTTAAATGTGTACGAATGACTAAAAAATCATACATTACATCAGCTACATAGTGTGCCAGCCTTTCTCATCGCAAAAGAGTTTGAAAACATTGTTTATAAGATCCCGACACGGTGGCATTTAACAAATCCTACATTTCGTGGGATCAAGTAGGTTTTATAGGTGAACTAGAAGGCACTGAAATCCGTCAGTAATTCGTACTATCACAGACACTACTCACTGCTGCGAATAGGCTGTTAAGGTAGGAATAGTGTGATGGATGGTTGTGTAGGTTCAGCAAATAGAACATCTATTCAATTACAATTTTGCCGACCTCATCCTATCACCACACCAGATGGCAATAAATCGCTGCCATTCTAGCGAGGAGATAAGGAGGGTTGTTGTGGAAGAGTCAAAGCTGTTTTAGCATGCCAGTGTTCCATTCGGCACCCTTTAATTGGTACTCTCACTTGTTTCGCCCACTTTCCGTCCAAATTCAGGGCTTACATAAATAAGGACACGCCTGGAAGAGTGGCGGGAGACAACAAAGTAACTCGCTCATTCCAGGATAGATAAAGTTTTTGAATTACTTTTAAAAAGGGAAAACCACTTCCAAAGAGTTAAAATTGGTCAGAATGAGCAACACAGTGAAAGTGATTATTCCAATGTGTTGAAGAAGTATAAATCATTAAAAGCAATAACTGAGGCATTATCAGTAAAGGCAAAAAGAAAGAGATAATGGTATGCAAATGATGCGCAGTATTAATTTATGCTTAACTCTTATTTCCTTTCTTCTTATGCACCAACCTTGCTTGTCCAAACAATTCTGCCTGTTCACCTACCTTTGTTCAAAGGTGAGGGGATCCGAGTTTCACTTTCAATGTTCTCACCCCCAATATTATTGTAGCCACCGGAAATGGCAGCGCTAAGGGGATTGGTCTCTTTCCATGTAGACTCCAGCAGTTCCATTGCCTCCGCAGAACCCATAGCCTCCAGTCGCTGGCGCGGCAGTTGGCACTTCATTCCAGGCCGCCATTTGGAAGGCTCTTTAGTAGCTCCAGGTGAGGATCGCCGACGTTGACTATTTTTGAGTCCACCACTGAAGGGTGAGCGGGGGAAGGAGGAAGCGGGAGAAGAGAGGTTGGTAGGAGTGATTGTGAAGGTCGCGATGGTTGAGAAGGAATGCAAACTGGGGTGCCGGGATATCCTATCAGAGCTCAGAGGAAGATCGTTCGGAGGAGTGGGTGGAGAGGCTGCTTTTGCGTAATTGGAATTCACCTTGTCAACAGCCTGGCAGGAAATATACTTGAATTTAAAAGAAGCACCCCTATTTCGTACAAATTCAGTAGATGGATGTCATACATAGATGTCTCGGTGGTGCTAATATCATAATTAATCACCAAAATGGATGATCAAATAATGCATATGTCAGGTTCAATGTGGTCTACTGATGCAGTGACAAAACCATAAAGGCATTAGCTACAAAATTTCCCACATCGGTGCATATCAGACCTGACAATTTGTCCGCAAAACTGAGCGTGCGTAGTATATATTTTACCAGCTTTGCTATACCGTTAGCTGTAAAGTCAATAAATCAGTACCCGTTGGTCAAAGCACAAAAGAACTGACTGATAGCAAGCCCGTCAGTCCATGGATCGTATGTGGAATAAGCATTTTAAGCATTTCCAGAGTGAATCAACTACTCGCGAAAATGGTAGACAGTGTTGCGTAGAATGCAGCTGCAGCAGGAGCCTTAATCTTCTACATTGTTACACATACTGTTTAATTATTTGTTGAGTAAACTCTTCAGTGATGCGACGAGAAACTAAGATTTATTGCGTAGTGATGGTTTTGAAGGGAATAAATTCATGGAAGTAGTCTGTAGAATTCTAGCAGGAGTAATAGAAGAAATGAAAATTGACCAAGTAGTAAGAGCATCAAAGGGTTTAGTTTGCCGTATGGAATCGTTCCAGAAGAACTGCTCAATTCCAGTATGCCTATATTTTGACAGGTGTGAATAAATTATGTGTACTGCTGATTACCGAACCAATTTGGAGAATTCATAAAATTCAAACCATTAACAGAGTGTTCGGTGAAGCTAAGATTAATGGGGGAAGTGGGTAAAGCGAGAGTGTGAACCTCGAAAACCCAAAAACGACTGATGTAACAAAAGAAGATGAATCTTAAACTGCTTTTAGGAGCTTTGAAAGCTGCCTCCTTCAAAATTTGAGACTTGTTCATAATAATCAAAGGTAAATTTGCGACCACTAGGGTAGCGCCCAACTTAATTAAGGACCAAACCACTGCTTTTTGGAACTCGTGGAAAAGAAAGATATTCTACTATGATAACTTTTAACAAACTCAAACAGTGAACTTCCTTACAGTAGTGATGTCAATGGCGACAATGGTAAAAGTACAGATAAAATCAACGTAACAGCTTTCCACCTGCGGCAAAATCGACTTACCAAGCATGAAATGACGGGTGTTTTTAATCCATGGAGTTTGATATATTCTCTGCCTTTATATTTTGATTGAAGTAGAAATTTTAAGAGTGTCTTAAATAAACTAACTTCAAATGAAGAGTGATAGGCTCAACCTGACTGAATCGTTCATCTATGGATGCGTGGTACTTCGATTGAGGCCGTCATCATTGATGGCGTTTTAACTGAGTAGTCTAAATTGGTAAATTTAGCGTTCTGAATAATTTTTTACAAAATTCTTAAAGACATTAAAGGAAAATAATAACTGCATGCTATTCTCTTTCAGTGAAGTCCATAGAGGCTGAAAGGGAGGAAGGGAGGAATTCAGTTAATCTGTCAAATACCGAATGGTAGAATGATTTTCCTGGTTAGGATTCAAAATGCCAAAATTATTTACGCACATAAAAGAAGAAATGCTTAGAACCTAAAAAGAACTGCTTTAGCAGCACTTCTTGAAAATTACGAATAACGATCACGCACCTTAAAAAACTTTTAAAGGAGCCTTTTTGCTGTTTGGTTTCAGCAGGGTTTGCGTCAAATAATCAAATACCGTGAAACGTCTAGATGGGCAAAAACAAGCGCTTAATGCTAAAGTCTGCATTCCTAGTAATCTTGTCCAGGATGAGGGAAACAGGCTAAGTAAATCTCACTGTAGTGACGTGTTACCCCCTTGGCTGCGTATCACGTGCACCAGAGGTGTCTCTGTAGTACAAGCATAGATATCAGTCGGTCTCTTCAAACCTCACGAATGAAAAAACAACTAAACTGCAGTTGCTTTGGAATGACAAAGAGATCAAGGGCGCTAGACTCACCCAAGTTTTTGAATCAGAAGGTGTGGGAGGAGTGCTTGACTTCTTCTCAGAGGAGTGCTGTGAGTGGGAGGTCCAAGAGGTTCTCTGTAAACGCCTCTCCGCCTCCTGCAACTGTGCCTCTAACTCGCGCACCCGACGTTCGGCCTCTAGTCGGGCTGCTCGTTCCTTTGCCAGACGCTCCCTTCCACCAAGACAAGGAGTTTTATCTTTTGAGCAGTGGGGATAGCACGAAGACCAAAAAAGTATAGGGAATCCTAGCATAGAGCAAATATGATCCTTTGCCCTACTTCAGGATTAAAGTTCCGACTATAGCACAAGCGATAAAGGCTGTGACATTCCTGTCAGCCTAGCATCTATTTTGGGGCTTCGAATGTTTTACATGCCATTAAGTTTCTCTTTCCTGCTTTCAAGGGCACTATGTAGTTAGGAGAAAAATTTCATCGGATAATCTTCTGCTATCCCTACCGTCAAGTAACACATTTGTTTGTTTGTTCCCGAATTCGCATTGATAAGGGGATGCAGAGGGCCCTCGCAAACTATCACTCCACCACAAAATCTTTAAATTCATACGCCTTACACCTAGGTTGGAACAAACTTTAACTGCTAGCTCTCGACTGGAAAACAAAGAAAGCAGAAATAAGTTAAGTGGGCAATGCTGCAATGAAATTGCAGCTGCTTTATTTGCGGGAATTGATACGCAGTGTGATGTTTTACTCAATTTAAGTGCGTTGTAAAGGATTAAATATAATAGACCTCACCATCAACCGAAATCGTTATCTTACAAAGATCTTTTCAAATTACATTAACTGAATAATGTGATTGGCTTAATTTGGACAGTAGTTGGGTTTAATCTAACCCCGCTGTCAGTCAACAATAAGGTTTCCTTCCTTGCATTCCTCATGATAACACCAGAGGCAGTCCAAGCACAACAACTCCAACAATCTGGGAATTAATGCGTGGGACAGAATTTTTCGCGTGAGCTATGGGGACGCTGCATCACGCACCGCAGTTCGTGTTGCGTGTGATGACCTCCGCCCCGCGACGCTTGTCTGGTCTGAAACTTCTTGGCCAGGTCCGTACTACCCGAAATAGCAAACACGTAGCGCAGATTATATACACAAGTGGAACTGTTTTTTCGCCTTATTTATGGTGAGAATATCTTGTCTATTTTTATAACAAATTTTGGACTTCGTTTAATTTTATCATTCATTTTCTAAAGCCATAACGTCTATTCATCTGACAGGTATTTCAAATTTAGGTTTCTTTTTCTCAAAGCAGTTATTTTCCGGATTGTTTATAAGGGCAAAGAAATCAACAATTCATAGACACTGGAAATAATCTGCCCGCAATAGCTCTACAACGAGGCTGTTTTGGACTCAGCGATTAACCAATGAGGTGTACCATTTGTACATCGTAAAGTCCGGCTTGTAAAGCTGTTACACGTACACCGCGGCCCGGCGCGGTACCGGCCATTTATACTGCAATGTACGTCAGCGCAATTTCTGCCATGAATATACTTGGCGAGAAGGGAAGAGAGAGGCAGAGGAAGCTAATGCACTTTACTTGTTTTGTTTATATTTGCATAATCAACTTGGTCCCTAATGGTTGCTATTAGACCCTTGAGCATTTTAACAGGGATTTAACTGTACTGGATAGTTGTATTGAAAGCCGAGAGCAGATCAACAACAAAATGTTACAGCTGAGGTTTCTGCCTACCTCATTTCTACAGTCTGTTCCGCTACTATTTGTGCAAGCTATTGGAGAGTAAGTGCTAACTCTTCAGTAGGCGAATGAAGACATCAACTCTTAATCTAGATCGGTCACCAGGTTTTCGCCATTCTGTCTAAACTGCAACTATACTTTGTCGGGCAAAGGTTTGAACGCTATACGACTGCAGTGTATGCCTAATAAGAATGTTATTACCTAAGCCAAAGGCCACATTGAGTCACCACCCATAAAACGTCCATCAAATGAGCAGAAAAAGGGTCTACTTCCGCCTCCATGGGATTACTTTTTGATGAGTGCTTCTCCTCTGCTGTAATGGATTTAACTTGTACGTAAGCAAGTAAATTCCGTCGCCTTTTTTTATTTAAAATTTTCAAAACACTAGTTGTTAACTTTTGGGTAATGCAAGAATTGCTTACATTTTAACAATACCTAAGGCTCGCTTCAATTGTTATTGTGATATGGTCAGCTATTCTTTATTAGCAAGAAATGGACTGCATTGAAAAACACTTCTTAGGACTCCAGGTCAGGTTACTGCAAGTATTGGCAAATTTGCAATGCGTTGAAATTAAGGCCGTCTTTGTAGAAATTGTAGACTTTTCAATCAGCAGCTCGAATAAAATAAAACTGCCCATTAG
Organism: Taenia crassiceps; assembly: GCA_023375655.1. Classification (NCBI taxonomy): domain Eukaryota; kingdom Metazoa; phylum Platyhelminthes; class Cestoda; order Cyclophyllidea; family Taeniidae; genus Taenia; species Taenia crassiceps. Next base: position 173,674 of record JAKROA010000010.1, read on the forward strand.
CCTTGCTCGACTTTAAAAGGTCATGTCAACATCATAGAAGTGATAGATTAATTAGAATAGCCAGCGTCTGGTACACGCTCGCCTAGCAGCTGCCGAAGCAACATTCGCATTTGCTTCGTTTTCAGACAAAACTTAGATTTTTAAGACATTTTCACCATTGATGAGACCTAATTTTGTTTACACTGCACAAACGGCCAAATTATTTTGAAATGTTCGTCTTGACTTGGCTATGCTAATAGGGAGTTGAATAGGGGGAAACGCCTTTATTTGCTTGATAGTGCCACAATCGCCTATCCATCCATGATTTATTCATGTTGTTCCACCTGATTCCAATGCGATTGGCTTGTGAGTAGTTTGTTCCATTATTTTGGGTAAACACGTTCTGGTTCCATGCTACAATTATCGTTTCATAGCTAAAAAGATTGCGGATAATCTGCCAGCACTTATTGCCCAAAGTCCACAACTTTTGCCACACTGTGCATCTAATGCTGCAGCCAGAAATCGAGAGAAAAGGTTTTGGCCACAATAGAGCAGCGCATCAATCAACTACCTGAGTACCTTATTTTTGCTGACCCAAGCCGCACTCGACGCTTAACGATGGAAGGGATTAGGACTAAAAACATGGCTATCGACGGAAAGGCTTCAATATATTCGTTCTACTGAGGTGTGAATGTCAGACTCTCACAAAATTATTTCCCTTTAACCTTGTTTTCTTGCAAATTAAAGCTCCTCGTCGTTTGAGTTGGCTATTTTAGCGACTTGGAAGCTATAAGATTAATCTGTGAAAGATGCTGTTGACTAGCTATTAGTCAATCACAGAATTGTCTTGGTTACCCAAAAGCGGCACGGTATCTATGACCAAACAGTGAACCACAACTTAATGCTATGCGTTATAAATAGAAGCGTTGTATCCCAAAGAATCGCGAGGTTTTGCAATTAAGAATCCATTCACACGTAAAACATGCAATCATCTAATACTAAAAGTCCAGCGTTAGGGGCAATAAAAGTTTGAGAGGCAGTTTTTTCGGTAAAGTCGTACTTGGAGGTTCTGAATAATGATGTAACACAATATTGGTAACATTGATACTGTGCGTTCCTTGTTCTTATTCATCAGATTTGTGCCTAATGACAGTCAAGCCTTCTACTTCATAAATGGATCACTTTTGTTAAAAAATGGAAAATTTTCTTCATGTTCTCCCACTTTTTTTGTCCTTCAAGCCCCATCGCAACCAAAGGATGTGAATACACCACAATTTGTTTGTATCAGAGACATAGGTCAGGCAATCTTTGATTCTGAATTCGTCTGTCTGGATTTAATAAGGAACCAATTACATGAGCATCCTTATCCAACGTGGCTACTTTACGACCCACTTTGATGAACTCACCGTTCCAACTCACGGAAAGCATTCTCCTCGAGAGCCTGTGAACGCATCTGTTGGACCTCAATCGGAACTGGTTGGCGGCGTCGCACATACAGCTCGTTGTTGCCTATGCATAGCGCTAAAATCTTCTTATTCACTCTGAGATTTTTGGTCAAGAAGACGAGGTCCTATTGGGAGTCATGGAATACATACGCTTACTCTCATTTGAGTGAATATATAATAATAAGAAGAAGAAACGTACGGAACTTTTTTTATCAATTGGTTTGATGGTAAATTTGCGATCGTTAAAAGCGATATTGCGGATCTCAGACCAGGGAAAGCCCACCTTTGGAGTTATTCTGAAGGCACCGAATGCATATTTATTAAAAAACTCCTATCTACAAGACGATAAGGTATATGGAAGGTGGGAAATTGAGTTGGCGATTCAACTGGAACAGAAAAACAAGCTCCTTAATCAGCAACTTTGTTAAGACTTAATGGTATGAAATATTGCATCTCCAACAAAACACTGATTTTTGCTAGTCTTTGTGGTCCACTGAAAACAAAGTTTCAACCGGTTTCACAAAAAGGCTACTTATTTTAGTTGAAATTTCGGTAAACTTTCATGTATTATGAGTGCTCTTCGATTCCACTGCGCCTAAACAGTTAAGCATGATTGTACGAAGCAAATAGTAAGACGATTTGGAATTCTATTGAATGCAGTCGTCATCTTCAAAGATTCAAAATTGTCATCTTGAGAAAGCTAATACAAAGAGTTTAATAATTTCTCTTGCAGATTCTTCCACTGTGGATTTCATAATACTTTTTTCTTTTTGGACTTTTATGCTCAAAATGGCCTCTGAAAATGTTTGCTTTTTTGGAGCAGGAGTGATAGCAAATTGCTTAAAGCATATAGGATATCCCATTTGAGAGCTTTCGTTCCTTTTAGTTGCACCGAAGCAAACTTTGGGCTAATATTAAATTAATTCGATTAATGTTAATGAAAAACTTTATTCCATCATGAAGAGTCGATGAGGATTGGCAACTGTTGGTAGGCGTTCAACTTGCTAAAAACGCGAGTTTATTTCTCGCCTTCAAAAGGAGGATGTTTTAACAGTGCTTATAAAAGGATAGAAACATAAGTCCTTGACTTACCCATATAGGTTCTTTAGTCTTAGGTTGTTTCCTGTCTGGCATATCGCCAGACAGCTTCAGGAAGAATTCCAGTCCTACGTAAAGTCCAGCAATATTGACCAGTTTCTCCCCATAGATCAAGAGAGTGTTAAAAATAAGTTACAACTTAACTTTTTTTCATTTGCCGCGACTGCAAACCACTGTTTTGCTTATGGTATTTAATTCGATGGCAGAATGATTTCATGCCCTAACACCAGGGACAAAATAAACGATGAATCGTTGCGTTTGTTTGAGAGATCGAGTGTTTATTCACAGGCTAATATAACTTTGGCTTTACCCAATTTTACTTTTGGAAGACTTAAATTTGCGTCGAGCATGACCACGGTGAGTTTGCATTGCCCCCTGCCCCTGCCCCTGCCCCTGCCCCCGCCCCCCACACACACGGCACACAATCGCGCCTAACGACAAGACTGAGAAGTGTGGAATATTGAGATGGTTCTTAGCGAAATAGACGAAAAGCATGCTCCATAAGGTTTTCAGGCGCTCGCTTAGATGCTTCCGCCAAACCTGTCGCAATCCGATCATTTCGATTAACAAATTTACTGTTTAACAGTTAGCTGCTCAAATTGAATAGCACTTGAATTTTAATGCCTACTACAGTATACACTAGGAATTCCACTTTTGATTATCGTACGCAATGCATTTTCATATTTTTTTCGGACCCAAGGGCTAAGTTCCGTAAGACGTGTGAAAATATAGGAAGTGATACGACCTTTCAAGGGTGCATGTAACAAATACCATGGAGCTGTGAAACTAGATAAAAGTTAATCAATTGAATTAACTAAATCCTTAAAAAGAGATTCTGGTGGTGGTAAGTCAGTTGAGTTAAGTCTTTGAAAATCCACAACATGCACAATTAAAAAGCACTGCAGAAATTCAATCTTCGTAGAGTTTAACAAAAGCTGCAGCACTTTAACTTGCAGCAAATGAGGGAAGGTGAGAGTTTTTGAAGAACTTTTATAACTGGTACGCTGTCAATTTTGAGCGACGAGGTGATTTACGATTTCTGAGATTCTCCCACGAGAAACCGTCACTTTTTGACCACTTGGTTTGTCGTAATTGGCTTTTAGACAAATACATTGTCATAGTCAATACTGAAAGAAAGTGAGTGAAAATACTGCTGATTTTTTATCCAGTTTGAACTAGTCAAGTCGAATATTGTGAGGGAAAAATGAAAGTTGTCACCAAGACGGTTCTGCCATTTAAAAGTGCGCTTCTTTAAAAAGTCCTAAGGGAACAGTTTAGATACAGTGAGCAAAAAAGTGAGAAGGTCTCGTCCTTGCACACTCATACATTCACAGTCACCTTTTCGAGGACTAATTGCGTCGTTCGCGGGCAAACTGCGAATGCCTCGAATGCGAATGGCTGCCAAGGCCGCCAAATACTGCCACGGTTGAAGATTAAGAAAAAATCAAGAGCTTCTTGAAAAACACTGTTAATCTATGGTGTATGGTGTATCAAAGGTGACACACAGGTGTCATTAACAGAGATTGGGAGGCATTCCTATGCAGGAACAGATAGGTCTATTTATTATTTCAAAATGAGGTTTGAACTAAGCTAATTGCTTAATAAGTTTGAAAATGCAACCCAAAAGTTGTAGCCATGGTGGGAACCCAGATTTAGAGCACGTAGACGTATTTAAATCAATTCGCATGACAGCATGAAAATAGTGTGATTGTATAGATTCATTACGAAAGTGAGGCTAAGCTAACAAATGAGGCGGAACGGTCGTTCCACTGTTCTAAAATCATAATATTGGAAGTTTCATAAATTGTTGGGTTGTGACAGGTGGAAGCGTTCAAGTCTATTACAAGTTGGCTCTACAATTAATGGATCCTGGTTGAGCAGAACTTACCTTAATGTTACGAGTAACACGAAAACCCTCCAATTGCACTTTTGCCTTAGCAGTAGCCGACCCCCAACCAAGTGGGCTAATATCAAACTGTTCCCCTATATTGCATATCTCAAATCAATTTCAGCAAAGAATTAGGCGGTGCGGTATCACCAGGTAGCTAAAAAAGACTGCTCCGTAAGTTAAACAAACGCAAGTGCTTAAACTTATCGGAGAAGGATGCAAAAATTCTGAGATTTATAACTGATTATGACTGGAGCGTTTAATTGTATCATAGTGCTGTCCCAACTAAGGGTCCTACAACTTGCTTAATTACTAGGTGTTCACAACGACGACCAAAGCTCAACTGAAAGCCAAAAGTTATTTTGCGATTTGGATTTCAATTGAAGCGAAGTACGAAGAATTAATACTTGCAACTTTCCAGAAACAGTTTCTCAGAAATACACAGATGCTTACTAAAAAAAGTATCATCGGAATCCAGATAACATCAGATTAGACAACATAAGGGTTGGAATAAAGATTTCGGGTATACCGATGCGTGGACCTACTTATCCGGAGGTTTATAGACGGCCAAACCCATAGCGTCAATGCCGAGGAGAAGATCTGTGCCGCGTCGGTTGCAGATCTCAAAGAATTCTACGCCGTAGGTCCCCAAACCCTCCGCAATTTCGAGGTAATGAAGCATCGCAGTCTGCGGGTACATGCCTTGATGTTCCTTATACCATCGAACCACCATGCGGATCCAATCCTGCGATTGCAGGTCGTGGTTCACCAAGGTACTTCAGACAAAAAAGTTTTTCCTTTAACTAGGCATATAAGAGAAATATAACCTCAACGTTTTACGCTTCCTAGGTAGGCACATCTGCTACCAGAGGTGCATACATGTGGCGCCTCAAAGTTGTTACCTGTGTCAGCGCTTTTCAGACTTTTGAAGTTAAAATGGAATGGAATAGATTTGAAAGAAAACGCTCTCATGTCAGATCATCGAAACGCATCTACTCTGCGGTGGTCAACTTTTCTCTGAGACACCTTAGCAACCAGTGTGCTGAGAAAGGAAGAAAGATTTTTCTGGTGGTCCGCAGCTGCAACCATACTCTGGACACCTTACCCGCTTCGTAATCATAAGCATTCGAAATTGACCTTTCTTTAATGACTCTTAATGTGTTGAGGAAAGGTAAAAGTTCATCCAATGAGAGTGTTGAGAATAAACAACTTTACAATCCAATTATCTGTACCCATAATGGTCCGTAATAGTATGAGAATCGTTAGTTCTGAAATTCTAGGTATCAGACCTAGGTATTAGACCTAATGATCTGTTGTGTTAACATTGCCAAACCTTTCCTCAAAGGGCGAATAAATGAAAATTCGACTTGGAGCCCTATCTTGGAATCGTCATTATCAATGAACGAAGCACCAAGCTACTGGGAATGTGATCGACGGATTTCAAACTTAACAGTTAAATCGACGTACTTTTATGATGAGGTCACCGTTATTCAACGCTTTAATTCTTATTTCCACCAATCTGTGCATTAACTTGTCCTTTATATTTCAAATTAAAATTGTGTTGAATTTTGAAATCAATATGATGATGCATCTCCATGTCTTTAAAAAAAGGAGTATGACTTCAGAGTGTTGGCATATAGTTTACTATCTCCTTTTTTGTTAAACCACAGAGGCATCAATTAGTGTTTGCATAATTTTCCCCTCACCGCTCCCTTGAAAATCGGTGGAGTTCCGCAGGCGGTCTAAAATATGTGGCCAAAATCTTTGGATGGCTCGTTTCGTCAACGTGATTACTTGTCTTAACATGCTTCAAACCTGAAGACTCGGTAAGTGGATGTAATGCTACACTGAATGTGGTTATGTTAGAGAGAGCAAAGCAATAAAAGCTAAATTCCATCGACTTTGCGAGAATTTTACTTCTTTATATCTTAAACAAGGGATTGGTACCACTGCGTGTCATAATTGCGAATTTATTCGGTTGGCTTTTGGAAGAAATACTTTCAAAGGTCTTTAACTGTGATTTCGTCTGATTAACCTGAGACTATCACTTACATTTGATCGCCATTATTTGCTATTTTATTCCCCTTAATGTTTATGGTAATGTAATTCATGATATTTAATTAAGCTGATTTACCTAGAAAGTTTGTTGAAATTAATTCATCTAATCAACCATGTTAATAAGAATAATAGCTTAAGGAAGCCATTGCCATGAAGACAAGCAACGAAATCCCTTATCAAATAATGATTCTCAAACTACACCTCTCCCTTCAGAATTTGCGCGTTTAATCAGGCGTATTATATTCCATCTTTTTTCCCCAAGGAATAAAATATTGCTGAAATCTCCCAGTTTCTCAGAAACAATGACTCTTTTGATCTGCAGGTTTGGCCAATGATTAAGGTAGCTTCCAAGGATCCGGCTTCTACCTCCGTCAAAGTGTTCCCTTCATTCTGTAATGGGATAGACCATGACTTCCACCTCATCCCCTATGCTGACTGAATGAACCACTTTTTGTTCTCATAAAAGCATAAATCTTTGTTTCTTTTTTTCAGTGTCAAGATTTTCTACGTTCTTGAATATGCAGGACCACTTGGTGACCCGTAAAATGCGGCTAGAATTTATGCTTGGTGCAATTCGATGGGGTAAGGCTGTGTTAGTGTGCATTACAACTAAATAGGCCTTGAAAAAGAAGGGGCTCATCGATGCACCATTTGACCACTGTGCACACTGTCAGCACCCCAACATGCATGATATTTGCATACTAATATGCAACTGGCCCTAAACAATCGCCTGTATCATCCACATCATCCGCACGTAATGGTCGCAATGATGCAAATCAAGGCAATTGTTAGCGAAAGTAATTTGGCGATTAAGAGTTGGGTTTTCAGTGACCATTTTTTATGAAATTTTATGTGGACGAAAACAATTCCATCCTCAGTATCTAAAGACTTGCTAATTATCGCTATGTCCATTACCTATGCTGCCAATGATGGAGTCATAAGAGTCGATGACATCGAATGCGACTTCAACTAGGCACTGTAAGGGCAAAAAGGAGGCACTGATCGGTATTAAATTGTCTTTAGTGAGCCTTTGAACTCCATAAATATTTGCACTCACACCGCATGGAGAATGCGCAGGCAAAAATCAAATAAAAATAGACAATAAGCACACGAAACTTTAATAAGTTTCTTCCCTATCAAGCACTAAGCAGAGAAAAGGCAACAAAGACTAAAAAAGTACTGACCTTTTAGCAGTAAGTAGGATTCCACTCTCAACTGAAATGAATAATTTGATTTCTAAATCAGACTTGCATTCCTTGAATCGTGACTTTATCGGCTAAACATGCCATTCGTATCGAGCTAAAAACACTGATGGCTTTAAGGAAAGCGTCCTGTCTGACCACGCGTAAGGTACCTTAAATGCTCACAAGTAAAGAAGTTCTGACAATGTCGCAGTGGCCTTTCCTTTCTTAATGCAAAAAGTAGTTGGAAGCACTTTATTCAATTCATGTTCTAATTGAATTCTACACAGTCTACCTATATTTATGGCAGTCATTTGGCAACTTTCAGGAATGTGACTTTGGCACGAAAGAAATGTGGCATTTGCTGTTACTGTGGCGATTCGCATTAAGGGAAAAAACCAAAATAGTTGAACGAAAACTCTGACCAGGAGCACTTGGATAAGCGATGCCATGAGAGCAGATATTCTCATTACTATTACTAATTGAAGTGGACCAAGATTTTAATCTGCACATTTTGACTTTCCACTGCAAAAGTAAAAATTATTGGAAGTCGCTGAAATTGGCAATAATAGCTTTATGCCGTACAAAATTTCCTTTAATAAACGCCTAAATAATAAAAAAGGAAAAGCAAAATAAATAAGTAGATAAATCGGGTTTAAAATTACAGGCTTTTCAAGAGACTCACTGAATTGGAATGCACTTAGGCAGAACAAATGGCAGAACTAAAGGCAGGCCAAAATTTTCCATAATTTTGACTGGAATATATGCTAAGCTTTCTCCCTGGTGCATTCAATTGCAATAATCAAAAGTAGTTTCGGCGCAGGTAGTGATTATACGAAACAGCAGCGTGGAACATCACAGAAATGACCATTTTTAATTATGCCCTCAAAAGTTCTGAATTTCATTGGGGTAAGGGGAGGCAGAAGCCGCTGGATCTCAGCGCGCCTGGACTAGTGATGTTGCAGAGCCAAAATCACGCTACAGCTAACATTAAACAATAATCTGGGAAAGGTAGCGTACGCAAACCTGCCAAATCTCAAGTGTCAGGAATTCCACAACAATAGGATACTGTTAAAATTGACGCTATAGCTTTGGAACCGTTTCGGAGTAACTCCGGTAGATGCGCTATTTACGCGAAGATAGAATCCAGTAGTAAAAGTAAGGCAGTTTGTGTTTGCAAGAGTGCATTTTGATGCGGAATCGCTAAAACAGAACATAGAAGAAGGGCATACGTTGCACAGGTAAAAAACGCATTAAATTGCACATGTCAACACTCCAAACGAGACACCGCATCATGGGTTCCTAATACACATCGTCCATCTTCTAAATTAAAGTGATTACGTGTTATTTACAATTGCATCGATCACCTTTAACTCATGGTGGATTATTTCAGTAAATGTGCTGCTTACGTAAAATGTATGCACCAAATGCCGCATAATAAGTTTGCAGGTGTGCGTATCTAAGAGACCACTGAACTGGACCTTATTTACAGTGGAAATGTTGTGAAAGCAGAGGAAAGTATTAATTAGGATGACCTAGCATTCCTCTATAAACAAAAAACTTGCTGCAAGACTTTTAAATTGTACAGATGCCTGCACCTACCTTCCGTTCACTGCAGATAATCAATCATTGCCTAAATTGGTGCAACTGGCTGTCGTATTGTACTAGGATAAATCCAACAGACACTCATAAGGCGAAACAAATGTATGAACTACCACAAAAACTATGACACGTGCTCACGAGTATGCATTCCAGGACATAAAGGAGAGAGAATAGTCAAATTCCAAAGCATTGGCTATTGTTTTGCAATGGGATAACGCATTGCTGAGTTTTGAAATTTAACACTGACATTTATTTATCACTAATTTGTTCATTCAGAGTCTATAACTTTGCATCAGCCATGTTTAAGGCAAGGGTGATCTCACTCCAACAAATGACTATCAAATGCTAAATAGACGCGGCATTTACCAGTTCATTGATGTGCCAACTTGTGATTCGATAGACGGAGGGAAAGGGGAACGTACTTGGGTGAGAGGAGTCGATCAATGGGGATAGGATGCTTGGCGAAGCGAGTCACGTCGTAGTCTCCGTACTTCGCCTGACAGGCGTAGGAGGCGAGGAGCACCGCGGTCTCTGGGGGACAAGGCAGCTTGTCCTTCAGAATAGCCTCCTTCACCTGGTTTAATTCACCAATGAATTCAATTTTGTTTGTCATAATCAGCTTTATAAATCTAAATTTCAATCAGAAGTCAATAGTTTAAATCGAAGTGAATAAATTTAGTGTATAAAACAAAACATAACCAGGGTGAATGGGCGAAAAGGAATTTTAGCCATCTTAAAAGCTCAAATGATCAACCCGCAAGATGCAAAAAGCTTGGGTTTATAAAAGGTCTTATAGTACAAATTGCCTTAAAAAAAGTGATTTGACAAGAAACCAACTGCAATCTGCATACTCAGATAAGACTCGACGAAGGGTTATGTAAACCCTTAAAACTTATCGCAAATATGTTGTCATAGGGGTTATGCGGCAAATTAGTAGAGTATGCCAGAAAGAGAATAGTCTGTTCTCAAAAATGCACACCGTACAATAAGCCCTAAAGTTTTAACTTTATATTAACAAGACACCACACATGTGCATATGTATAAATATTCATCCGCCCCCTCTAGCAGAGGCACAGCACTCCACTTATTAGGGGAGCTATTTCAATGAGTGCACCTTTATATGAACGAAGCCCTGGTCAGAAAGACAAAGAGCGGGATCATGTCTCTTGTGTTCAAAGCAATCTTTTAAGCTAGAGAAGTATAATCAAAACCAAATGGGTCTAGCAGCTGCCTACTTAAAATTCGAAAGAGAAGTGAGAACTCTAAATGGATAAAGCTGGTGCCTATATGAACGAATTGCTCTTAGTTGGAAAACTGGCAAGTGAAGATGGATTTAAATGAAAATGAAACTCCTAAGTATTTGTTTGTGCAGAAAATAGAACCATTTTTTACATTAAGCGTAAAGGTTAAATAAGCCATCAATCTCATAAAATAAACCAGCTTAGCGTTTTTGAAAGCTACAGTGCCTTAAAAGGATTGAATTTTGCAAAAACCACGCATGAAATGCATAAGTCTAGAACAACTGTGGTCGAGTCTACCGCGTGTAATGAATAATCGTTTAATAACGGCAAAAATGTAAGCAACTAGGGAAGACTTTTGAATGTCATTAACTGGGAGCAATCTCCTTCATTTATGTTTACATGCATGATTCTGGCAAAGTACTTCAAACGACTGCACGCAAAGCAATAGTGTTTATTTTTGTAGCATCATAAAATGGTCCTAAACTTATTTGGCAATTCTCAAAAACTCATTGAACACACATTAATCGTTCGAGTCTAAAATAGCTAATGTTTGAATGACTTATAGTAACTGCGTCTTAGTTGCTCCCTTCCATGGTAATCAAAAGAATGCACTTCCTGTGTTGACAGCAGGCCCTAGTGGCCTGCCAGTAATCTATCAAAATTAAATTAGGGGTCCTTGCTTGTACTAGCAAACGCATGTGTGTCAGAATCCAATTTGGTTAAACTAAACTAAAGAGGGATTTGTGTCATCAGAAATATCTCATTGGTGCATAAAGGTATGGTAAAATGTAAAACCTATTTATTGGTACACAGATTGCTCAAAGGCTAAAAATTTAAAATCCTTTAAACTTCTTAAAATCTATTTCCAAATAAAGTTACATTCTGCAGCTCCGATAGGTGTGTTTCATAGTTGAGCTATATGCCACAAATACCAATTTCGCTGCCTAGATAGATTTGCCACCCTACTAATTATCCATAATGAAGATATAGAGACGATTAGACAAATTTTCTGCTTTTAGCAAATCCTTTAAGCAAATTAACAACAAAAAACAAACAGCAGGCTTTTAAGGTAAAAATGGCTTTTATAAAAGTCATAAAATTAACATGACTAAATGGGAGTACAATTCTTTAAAAGTTGTTACACCAACAAAACTAATTGCTCAGCTGACCCAAAAAAACTTATTGTACCAGAAACACTCAAAACATATCATTGCCTTCTGTTAATAAATTATATTTCTTACTAAAGATTTGAAGGCACTAATTGAATTCGAACCAAGTCGAGTATTAACGTTTACATCTCATGGCATTCGATGGCAAATACAATTCGAGTAACACTAAAGCAAAAATCAAATTTTAAAACTTTTTAAGGCGAAGAATTTGATAGGTATTAATTAGGGGAGGTTTACCTGAAGGAAGAAAAGACGCTGCGTGATTTCTTGTATCAACTCTTGGGATGCATCTTCTGGAAAAAACTTTGCACGAAAATCGAATTCAAGAGGGTATGTTTTCTTAATATCAATCGCTGATATCTGTGTTTAGGAAAACAAATGGGTGATAGCCTTTCCATGAGCATACTTTTTTGTCAAGATTGAGCCAACTTTCTTCACCATCATTTGTACGATAGAGCAGACCAAAATACCACACTTCTCGGAGGCCAATAGTTCGTGCAACCTGATATCACCTATTGATCCGATGCTAAATAACTTACATTATCGAGTAAGCGCTTTCCATTAGTAGACGACTTCACCGCAAAATCCAGCTCTGCTTCAAGTGTAGAAACGCACACGTTGATCTTAAAAGGTAATTTTATGATGAACCTTACAGTTTTTGGCTTTTTTGAAAAGAAAGGCATATTGAATAAAAAAACGCACGATTTCTCATTTCCACATTGATAATCTTTTAATAAGTCCGCGAATTGTTTGTGTTTATATTACTCTTTAAGGTCAAAATTCAATCATTTTTTATTTACAAAAGCATTTTGTCGCAAAATATTGATATATAGTTTTTGTTTTGTAATTTAGTGAGCATTTTTAAGGCCATGACGCATACAAATATGGCGCATTGAAAGCAGTTTCATATCTATAACATAATCTGCCCCAAATTCGCTAACAGTTAAAGCTCTGTTTGTTCGGAACTTTTTGAGAAATTTGCTAAGGCATGTGTTTTACGTCGAGAACCTCTTGCAAAAACTAAAGGGTGATTAGCACCCCTGCAACAAACTTACTTCTCATGCGTTTGCAAGGCCAAACCAACTGCCTACCGCCACTTACATAAGGACAAAACATCGTCCCACAAAATTCCTCGTGCTTTTTAGCCTGATGAAGTCTTGTCAAGTAACAAACTCCACCAACGTTCGAGACCACACTGGATGACCCTAACCATGACACGACGACTTGTCGAAGTGCACTAACACCTCAATCGACTGATGGTTTCGGTTTCGGTGACTTTGGTGACCACATCGCCTCAACCAGGTGGACATGATCCCCAGGTAATTGCAACGGTTACAATCCCCTTTTGTTTACTGAATGTATGTTCTGCTCTATTATTCTGCCTTCCTTTGCCCCCAAGGAGGTTGCGCGACGCTACAACATATTCATACTATTAAAGTAGGGAACGGTTGATGAAAGATTCCTCAAGCCAATTTGTACACATTGTCCTCGTACACTAATTCACCATTTCTCACTTTCCTTTCCAAAAACTGCCGCAAATGCTGTCTTGTACACTCCACACCGTCGTTAGAACCAAGAGCAAACATTCGCAGAGTAGAATGAATTCTATCCATCGTCATTCCGCCCAGGTTGGTCAGCATGCCCAGAATATAAGACCAGAACACCTACAGAGTAAGTCGAGTCAATTAAGTACCGTTACAAATTTAAATTTAAGTAAAAGAGGCCATCACACACCTGTGGATCCGTGCCGGCATTTTCGCGAACTGGCGACGTTTCCATGTCCTGTGGACCCTCCTGCTCCACCACACTGAAATTGATGCTCTCATTATGCTCCTCACTGCCCTCCACTACTTCCTTCCTCATATCAGAGCACACGCAGTATGTTTCAATATCCTCAGAGGTCCGCCTTATCAGGCTTCGTTGTACAAAGGGCTGCAGGCTTCGTCGCACTGCTGACGTGGTTGTTTCTAACTGCTACAAAGCACACAATAAAGAAGCATTCGAGGAAGAAGAGGATGCATACCTGACCGATGTCGCAGAGATTCCAACGTGGCTTAAGGGTAAAGAGATGGAGAATGGAGACCTGGAGAGGACTAACATCCATCGTGACGCTCCGGCCCCCAAGTTCGAGAGTAACATTCACCAATCCCAACTTAGTCATCCAGTCGAGGGTTCGGTTACCCTTCATCCTCTCAAAATACCTGCAGCAAGAATGACGGGTGAAGAATGGTGAGTTGTGCCTGAACGAGTTTCAAACATGTTTATTTACAAACGCCACTTGAATGATACTGTTTTTTTGTCCATTTCAGTAAAAAAGCATATGAAACTAATCCACATAGCTAGAACAAATGCAGTTATGCATAAGAACGAATTATGCGAGAATTACTCCAAAATATTTGATATACTTGGCCTTGATGAGAATTTAATGCTGTCCATTTTACATGAGCTGGAAAAAGAGCGGCAATGAGCAAGAGTCAGATATAACAAAGGAACAGGATCAAAAGTAGCTCACGAGGTGAACTGAGAGAAGGTTGGTGTGAGTCCTTCAGGGAGTTTGAATTGCTCATGATGGAATTCAGGCCAATACTCACCCGAGAGGATGTAGGCCTCCAAGGGAAAGTACGAGGAGCTATGCTCCTTCACCGCCACCTCTGCCGCATTTGCATCCTCCACTTTCGCAGCGTCGGCAATGAGGGCACTGACTCGACGCGAGTCCCGAATGTCCTTCAGCATCACCTGTGGAGCAAACAAAAAGTGTATAACTTGAGTGCATGAAGAGAAAAAGAGGGAGAAATGCGTTTGCTATTAGGTGACAGGTGATGGAAAATGCAGCAATCGCAACCCTCAAAAGGAGTTCTATTTTCGGGTAAAATTAACGCTAGCCGCATCCACCTTCAATTTACTATCTCCACTAAGATCTCGGTTTGAGCCTCCCGAGCAACAACTCTGTTATGCACTTAACACTCACTACCAACGTCGCATATGCGCGACGTTCCGGTCCATATTTGGTCTCGCATGCTGCACCTATGTGAAGGGTTTGATCAGAAAATTTAAAAAAATTAGACTGTGGGCAGGCGGTAAATACAGCTTGCGTCAGATCAGAGTAAACACACCTAGGCTATAGTATGTAAAATCCCTCCGTGATCCTAATCGATGACGAGATTCGACATTCCCAAATGTGGATCAATCTCTTATCTTCATTAGCCCCGTTTATGCTTGCAAATAGCTAGGTCACCTATTTTGAATGCACAAAAGGCTACTGGTCAGGTTGAAGAAGGGAAGGACAGTGCCAGAGACTTGACACCTCAACTCCCATACGCTAAGCTTTTATTTTGTCTTTCCCCCACATTGGCTTGTTCTCGTGCAGTATTGGTGTCAAGAGTAGTACTGGCTGGCTTGATAAATATTAGCATAACATTCAATGATACAATCTCTTTAACTGATCGTCCATTTTTTTGTCATTTTATGTTTGAAGAATTCGCTTGAAATTTCAGTTTTAGTTGGAGGTCGAAATCAGTGTTATTTGACTTGGAAAGCCTTGAAAGTAGAAGCCAGAAAACACTTAAATGAGGTGCAATTACTCTAAAGCTTATGGGATTTCAATTAAACCTATGAGAGGCAACCCGAAAATCGGACTCGAAAAGACAATCTACCTCACACTCCTGCAAATCAGCCTCTCCAAAACGGAGTTTTAACAGCTCCAGATGCCTCATCTGAGCGGCAGTGTCAAAGTTAAGCTGTCGCAGAAGACGTTGGCCCAAAAGGTTGCGGTACTCCACCAGAAATGACTTTTTGCTGCCATAAATGCCCACGAGGAGACTAAGCAGATCGATACGTCGTTTCCACGGCGGTCCAGTATGATGGAGGGCCTCCAATGGATCAGGCATCCACCGATCCCAATCCTCGTTCACCACCAACTTCTCCTCGTTCACCTCCTCCTCTCTCGCAACAGCTTCGGCCGGGAAGCACTCATCAGGATCTGGGGAGAAAGGAGAGAGGGACAGAAAAGTGAGTCAGACTTGTCCTGTGATAGTTCTAACAAACTTAGAATAATTCAATAACCTTTGCTAAATGGAAGGAAGTGCCTTCAGTGGCTCGAAACGTATAAGACCACCATTGCATTTCCTACGCGGAAGGGAGACCAGTATTTGCTAAACAGTTGTAATTGCTATCTCACTTCTCGATCCAAACCCACACCAGAGCCCTGCCAAGCTTATGAATTCAGGAACGATAACGGAAGTCAAAACAAGGATGAAAGTTAAGGATCATCAGCGGATTGACAAACGCACGTTGGCGTTTTGCAAAGTTGAATCAAGTGAAGCCCCATAAGCAGTTGTATGCTATTAGATTAAATTACATCCCTTACAGGATGAAAAGACGAATTTGAGGAGTTAGGAATAACAAACTAATAATTATCTTCACACCTATCCATAACTTCTTGCAGCTCCGCGGAACCGGCTAGTACAAGCTCCAATCCATATGTGATGCAACTGTGGGGACACGCAAATAAGTTTAGGTGCTAAGATCTCTTTGCTAGGCGGAAATGAGTAAACGATGTAACGATAGAACACTAATGTGCAGCCTTGCACTCAGTAAATTTGCATTTATTAAAAACGTTGCAAACTGCCGACGGTGTTCTGTCTCAGGTAAAAAGTAGTGGTTTTGTTCCTGTAGATCTGATTATTTCATTGTCGCCTTTCACTACATAAAAAATTTTCGCATAGAAGTATCATTCGCTTAGCTTGTTTGGGTAGAGAGTAACGCATAGCCTCCTTTGAACTCCACAGAATTCTTCAAATCAGATTACAAAGCCAAAATCCTTCAGGTGGGGAAAATTAAACCAAGCGATGAAGGAGTTTTAAAGTCCAATTCCCTGCAGGTCGATCGGGCAAGAACGCGATTATCGGAAGGGGAAATGGAGATAACCCCATCTCTGAAGGATTGACACCGTCCTTTCACCTTATTGTAAATATGCCAGCACAATCAGGCTGGAGGAGTTACAGAGTACACTAAAACCAAATGATGGGACAAAACCAAGTGTGTAAGTGACTGCCAAGACCTCTCCAATAGGGGAAATGATTTGGCAACCTCTAAATTTTACATTTCACGGTGATACAGATAATATAACCTTGGTTTGATGAGTATTAATGACACTAGCCAATCCTAAGGAAGATGAACGGATAGATCTACCATGTGCAACGAGGTGCGCGTCACAGTCCCTCATCTCATCTGTGGGCTCTACCTCCAACGGCGTTGGCAGCAACAGTTCGCGCTGGAGACCCGTAATTTGATCGGCTGCAGCCACATCTGTGACGTTGACATCAGCGTCCGTGGTGGTGTCGGTAGTGGCGGAGAGCTGAGGTGGAGCGATAAGGCGATCAACAATGCAGCGCACCGCATCGTCTCGTTCGCGCAGGCACGAAGCAACAGGACGACAGACTATATCCTGTGCCACTGAAGATGGGTCGATCTCGCGTAGCCCGCGCACCAAGCATCCATATGCTAGTAGCACCTCATCGGTGTGCACACCCGGCTGCAGTAGACGAGAGTCAACCTGGGCGCAAAACGCACAAACACACTGACCCCCCTTTCCGAAAGATCAGCTCACTAAATTTCACTCGCAATTAGGTGGAAAAGCGGGCCTGTCAAGGTCATACCATAGCATCTCCCTTGTTAGTGATAGGCTTTTGATGACATCCATTCTCATCTAGATGGCTGATGAGGCTATCGGAACCAAATGCTTGTGGTCCCAACTTTTTCGACTCTTGGAAAATAAATACACAGGCGTTAGGATGGGATAGGCCAAAAAAGACGAGCAAACTGAACTACGACTGAAAATTCAAGAGTCATAAGAAATTATCTTAAGACTTAAACTTTTCAACGGATTTATAGCTAATCTAAGGCGTTTTCTGTTTTCAGCCAAAATAACTTTGTTAATTCTATTGGAATAACTAATTCAAATAAAATGGGTTATCGCGTTTATAGGTCAAAAGGACGCGGAAAATAACGCTAAGCAATCGACGAACACACCTCTTTGCTCAGAGTATCAATGAGATCCTGCAGCGCCCGAGTCTCCATGAGATACGCCTTGAGATCCATCACCGTCGGATGCGAGTCAGGATAGTCCATCATAATACTGAATAGCTCCGAACGTCGTACGCTGTAAAAAGTAGTATACACTAGCTGACTACTCCATGGACAACTCTCAGAAAATGAGGTTACGGGAAAAACACGCGGTAGCCAGGTTTTGAACATCACATGCTCAACGTAGTCCTGGAGTGGCTCCAAAAAGGATTTGGTATAACGTCCCTCCACCAACTCCCTCGTTTTGTGCAAAAAAGCCGATTCGGCAAACGGGCCGACAAGATCTTCCAGAAGGAAGCGAAGCGAAAATTCTTCTGAAGCAAAGACGCCACGACACTGCTCCACTAGATCTGTGACAGCAGACGAAAGTCGCGCGAAGAGACGAGCAGTGGACGGTGAGTCCTCAAAACAATTGTGTCGTGAGGTCGCCTGCTCCGCAGTATTGAGTTCTAGCAAAAGGTATGCATAGAGGTATGGTTCGAGTGTGCGATAGACATCGGGAGTGAAAAGACCGCCCACCACGGCGACTTCGAAATGTGATAGGTGGGGAGAGGAGGGTAGATGGTGGGCGATTAGACGGTAAAGAGACTGAGTGTTTACTTGGACGAGATGAAACCACTGAAACAGACGGATGAAAGTGGGCAAATGATCAGAGAGCATACAAATTGCATGTTCGAAAGGATCGATGCTGGTTGCACTCGGGTAGTCAGCCTTGAGTTCTTTAAAGGCAGGGGTACAGATGGAACGAAGGTGGTGAAGAGCGCAGTCGACGAAGACTGATGGGTACTCAACGTGCAGACCGGACTGAACGAGCTCGTGCAACTCGCTTGCTGACGACATGTTCTGCAAATTGGAGGTTAAAAGTGAGCAAAACACTTCAATCCCGACTACTCCGCTGTGTGAATTGATTGCAATACTTATTCTTCAAAAAAACCCCTCCTATTAACTCAATAAAAATATTTTAATATACACCATGCATTTCCGAAAATCACTTGATGTTGAAGTCGTCTCTATAACCTTTTGAGTTCTACATGCCAGAAATTATTAGAGTACATTTGCACCTGAACGCCGAACCACAAACCCCGCACGCATTCAAGATTTGCGTATTAATTAAAATCCAACCAAATGGCAAGCCTTAACTGCCTTGCAGAAAGTTGGGATTATATCGTCGATTGCCTCACCCGACGTCTGTTGTGGAAAACGCAACCGGTTTTAACATAACCTTCAGTGTCCCAGGAGAAGGCGGCTACTTCAAGCCTTTACGAAACGCCAAAACCACGGTTGTAAACACCTGGTACGCGTGCTCATAAAAACCGTGATAATAACTTCAGCAATGGACATCCACCCGAGATTAACGGAAATAGTCTTCAAGGTTTCAAATTGCAAAAAAACCTGGCATATTAACTGTTTTAAGAGGGGATTGCACACTAATCATCAGCAGGAGCACAGACCCATCACAACCATTATGGTGATAATCCAAATAATTGTGAACATCGTTTGGATTGAAACAGGGAAGCAATGACAAATTTTTATTCCACTTTAACTCTATCCAAGACGGACAATCCAATTTTTGCAACACACTCTTCCCGACGTCATCCAACACTGAAGAAGTGAACCTCTAGAGCCCACCCCATTCGCATCCCGTAATCCAATTGCGCTTTATCTGGCCACTCCAGAATGCCTGAGCTAAAACGGGCCCAAAACTAGGCTAAAAGCCAAACACTTTAGACCCCGTTCAGAAGAAACGCCTAGCCACTGTCACACACGACTCAAAATAAAAAACTTATTTCCATTCATTCTCAACCAGCTGGTCACGAACTCAAGGAGTGGAAAAGGAAAGAATAAGAAGGAAGCATAAGTGCTTAATCCACTCGCAGTATCCTTGTCTTAACACCATGGCCAGAGGAATGGAGAGTGAGTCTGGCCAGACCAATAAATCACATGTTCCCCAACTTTACATATCAAATAAGGGGACGCGCAATAAAAAACAAACAGAACAGGTAAAGAAAAATTACAGCCTTCAAAATATGGAGCGAATGATTAATTGAAGTCTTCTAAAGTGAAATGCTTGCTTCCAGCTTCCAGAAAACGGTGGCACCAAAATGTCGGAAACCTTCACTCAAAAAGACCGAAAAACCAATGCAAAGGGATTGCCACAGCATTCAAATCAGAAAAAAGAATCTTGCCTCTTTAATTCATTCCCATTGATTTATTATTCACAAGCCCAAAGAATGTACAAAAGAACGCAAAAAGGAAATGGGAGGTAAATGCTTTAGTCATCGTCAGCACCCAGCTTGATCTCACCACTGCGGAATCGTCGAAGTAGATCAACCGCGGATGCACCCGTCTCCAGATGAAGGCGGTAGAGGTGGCGAAGGGCGCGAAAAGCCGCCAAATCAGCGTAGGGTGTACAGGTGAGAGGATCTAGGTAGCGCGCTATTCGACCCGTCAGTGGGCAGTGGCGCATCTGTCTCTTTCGTGACGGAGAAGTGAAACTTGCGCGCTTTCCCGATGTTGTGGCAGCGGTGTAGGAGGGAAAGGCGGCTGCGAAGGAGGCTTCGTCGGCAAAGGAGACAAGAGTGCGGGCGCAGCGCGCATCGCGCTCCACCAGCATCCGACGCATCTCCACTTCCCTGCAGCAAGAGGACGCAGCGTCAGTAATTACGACAGGTGTATATACACTATCACGCATTCACGGTTGCTTCAAAATAACTGAAAACTGGAAGACTAGTCATAGCTCACTATACAATAACGTGCTTTGTTAGTTCCTGGCATACCCGTTACCCTTGCGGCTTAGCCTAAGTTACTTAGAATGAAGGTGGCTCCGAAATTGGATCAGCATTCTAACGTAAATCCCCGCCAGAAAAAAACACCTCAATTACTTTCTTTCCGGGTTTCGACACTTGGTAAGGAAAAATAATTGTAGTTTTATATGCTTCTTTTCACCATTAGGGATTGAAGTTTCAGAAATTTCTCTACCTTCTTATCGCTGAAGCAGCACTTTACGGTACGACTTTTTTTATTCTGATACCTCTCCAAGCTTATATTCTAGACATCAAAAGTGAAAAGCCTACGTTGAATTCATCCACTTAAGGTGTAGGTCCCAATTTTATACTCTACTAAAAATACATGTGATTATCCTGACCGGGGTCCCCACAGATGGATGCAGTGTCAAGAAAACTCACCTGACCACAGCCAAAAAAAGAGTTAAAGGGATAAGATAATGGCATTCCACTATACAAATGACCACATAACACTAAATTCTTCCGCTGCTCTGTTACCCACAATTGCAACCACTTCATAGACAACTTAATCTTCTATGTAATCAATTTCGTGAGTGGAGGTCGAAAAGAGAAGACAGGAAGCAACTGACTTGTCTGCATTAACAGAGACGTCGTAGACTTCCGGCTGGTCGGCCAGAGAGGGAACAGTGAAGCTGTGAGTACGGATCATAGGCTGCTGCGAGACAGTCTTTTGAACGCGAATTTTCTTTCGCTCCACCTCCATGCGCTGATAACGGGCTACGATAGAGGGAAAGAGACTGCGTTGAATTTGAAAAACGTGGCACTTTGTATCCACCATTTTGAATGCCGACTTTTGAGTTATAAGCAGCTTTGCAAGAAAAACCGAACAAGATGCCCCACAGAAATGATAACGTTGGATAGAATAGAGGCAGTAATTGATGCACATAGGCAACCGCCATTAAAATGTGGTCCAGAGAGTGCTAAACCTAAAGGCAAATAGATTATCTTAAGATCAAGTTCTCTAGAGTTTCAATGCCATTTGAAGGTTGAACAACAAGACGATGACAACCCAGGCAATGTACGAGCAAAAGTTCATTTAACGGATTGAGTTTACGGCAAAGAAGGTGCCCTTAGAAAAGGAAATAATGGGGACGGTGAGCAACACAGCTAATTTCGATTTTTAACCCATTGGGAGCACCTAATTAAATGAAATCGCAGGATATTCGAACGTTGGGAATAAAAGATTAACATAAACAGCGCAAACTTTACTCGAGAAATTTGGGTTAGAATTCCAAATAATTCCATTACGCATGCGAAACAAGTCGGCTCATTCAGTACTTGGCAAAACCCAATTCGCATAAATACACTAAACAATCGAACTTTTCGCGAGGGCTGAATCGAATGACACCCGCTTGCCCGCCGCTCGACCAAGATAGCTTTTCACTTTATATAAAGGCTACATAGCGAAATGATGCGAAGTTTTTCCTAACCAAATAATTAGCACTTTCATTATAGGCAACTAAGGGTTGTCCACCTGCAAACAAGATGAAAACCTTTCCGTACTTAACAGAGAGTTACTTCTACAAAAACGCGTTAGGTATATCAAAAACACCACCCTAGTAGCTTCTGTAAGGGAACGGTTCTGCTGAAAGATGTAGAACTGCTAACCTGAGGAGAAAATAAATCACTTACCAAGAGAGCGCTTGTTGATCTCCTCGGTGATCTTAGCCTCCGCAAGGAGCTCCTCCTGGGTGAGGCGGCGTACCTCTGGAAGGTTTTTGCGCTGCGCAATCTCCGCCATCAGAGCCTTTCGCTTCACTGCTGTCACCTCTGCGTTCATGTTCGACGCCTGCCGTCGCTGTATCGCCGTCTCTGTAGCCCGCACGGTGCTCGCTCGCAGCTTACGATTTTCTGCAAATGCAAAAGGGTAGCATTAGCAATATCTAATAAGCACTGGTACAAACTTATTAATATAATGCAGTGATGGGACTTCTGTGTACCGTCTCAGGAGCCTATAAAACAAGATTCATATCTGCTCTTTCCGCCTGCAATGACACATATTTAAGGAAATAAGGAAGTGCTGCAACTCCCTTAACACTAGCAGCAGCACGATTTGATGAAATTATAACAAAATTACTGTAGCTATTCCAATACTAGTAACGTTTAGAGCAGAAGACACATAGCCACTATTTCTAAAAAATAACAGAACCACTAGAAAATGTAATAGCATTTGGGGAGTGATATCTTAATTTACACAAAATTTGGGGTTGCATAAAAACGATAGTTTATGGCCAGCTAACGGTCAAAAAATAAGGGGACGGGATTGGAAACAGTCGCTTTGTATCAGAAAGCATATTATACAGTTCATTTTAAGAGCTCCACAAAACACTTCAGCAGGATCGCCACATCCAGCGATTCCATAGGTTCGATAAAAAAGAAGAATAAAATGTAGCGCACTTCCGCGCTAGCCGCGCAGACGAACTTTATCAATGCCATTAAAGTACAAAAAGTGCTAATGGATAAACCACTATTCCATGAACGAAAATACAAAAGGTAATTTGGTTGCCTAACAATTTCAAAGAATCGGGGATGCAAATTAAAGGCATGACGATTCTCAGTTCTGGTAGGCAAAGTACTCACCTACTGTGGCTTCAGTGAAAGTTTCTTCACCTGCTACAATCGTTTTGATCCGCGATTTCGACTCAGATTTGATTTTCTCGTTTGCTTCCTTCTTAACCTTTGGCTCCTACCAAGCATCAGCACAAAATTCAACCTATCAAACACACAAAGACGAGTTCACCATATATGCACTCACTTTATAGCTTTTTGTAACGACTCTCCGCGTACGTCGCTTCCTCCTCTCATCATCCAGCGCCTCACCTCCACTCCCATCGTCTTCACCGTCCTCTTCCTCAGTGTCAGCAAAGTCCGTATCAATGGAGTCGTGACCCGAGCTCTCTGATTCGTAGTCATTATCATTTTCCTCCTATTAGGAGGAGGAAGTTAAAAGAAAAACCTACACACCTCCGCAAAACCACCATAGGCACTGGTGTAAAAATCGTCCTCCTCCTCCTCATTTAATAGCCGAGCCATTCGCGAACCCGCGTTAGGCCGACGACTCCTTGTCATTGTCACCGAATTCAACATACTCATTACTTCTATGAAGAACCAGAAACTTCACATAACAGGCTCCAGGGATTCAATGTTTGGAAAGCGAACAGACAGAAAGCAGATATACACAAACTACTTTATTTACAATTAAAAAGAATGCAAACCAAGCTAAGTAACTGTCAACGAAGCGATACTAGACTTCAAGAATGAAGCAGGCCATCTACTTGCAGGAACGACGAGTGCGTTTGTCCCACGAGAAATTGGCCGCATAGCTCTTCGGTTTCACGGTAATCTTTTTTGGATTCTCGATAATGTAATTCCAGCCCTGATCTTTGCAGTAAGTTATAGCGGAGTCAGCATCATGAAAATCAATTGAAAGGTTGGAGAGGGGATCACCAGTGCTAGCCCAGCCCATTAGGGGATTCTCCCAGCGCTCCAGATTATTCATCTCAATGCGCCACTTATTAGAGCCAAAAGTGCCAGATTGTGTGGCTGACTTGCTTGGCATATAGATGCGAACAGTTCGAGTTTCCAGTTGTTCAATGGGTATGTGCCCTAGGGGCGTAACATCAGTGTCCTTGGGAACAACCACAGAATCTGTCATTGAGAAATCAGGTGCCTTCTTCATAATCGCCTCAGCCTGAATAGAAGACAATTAAACTACTCAAGCGTGCTACACAAAGCATTGCAGCTTAAATCTGTATATTCTGCAAGAGATTACCTAGATGGTGCATAAAAGCAGTCAAACTAACAGTAATGTCGAAAACCGCCCAGAAATCAACGATTCCAAGCAGAGTTCACCCAAAATAAACTAAATGACAACATTTGAAGCAGACCTCGTATTTTGAGTCATGAATCCTAGTTCTAAATTGAGAGTCGGCCTCATCAAGGAGGGCCTGACGAAGTTCCAAAGTCATTTTAGCCGGAGGCGTCTTTGCAACGATGTTTCTGACAGGCAACACGATCTTCTGTCGAAGCGAAAAGCTTAGACAACGAAAAAGCACCATCCTCTATAAGTGCACAGATAAACTCCAATCAGAGACCGGCAGATGTAGCCCCACTCCAAATGACCACACTGATAAAAGACAAGTTAAAACAAATCATAGCCCTGAGAAAATATTTGGCTAAAGCCAGGCCCATATGCTTAGCAATTTTTTAGTTAAAACTAATTCATTATAACTTTAATATAATTGGTTCGGATTTTAAGCATACTTGTTTATCTTCACTGAGATTTAAAAGTGGTTTGTGACCGTTTTAGGGCTGTGGCATAATTTTCATAAGTTTTGAAATCCTACCGAAATTTGACACTCAACTGCTCGGTTATACTAGACCTATTCGCCTACACACTTGTAGTATGCTGGGACTTTTCCGAGGACGGAAGGAGGCATTTTAGTCGAGCTGAGTGTGCACTGTCAAACTACGGTAGTGTTTGAGGGCTGCTAGCATGGTGAATCCATCCTCTTTCCTTTTCTTTTACCACTGTCACTACGGAAAGGCTGGATGCTTTCCGACATATTTATTATGAGCCCAGAATAGGTTGGCAGAAATGAGGAGGAAATAGTTGCGACAAGGGTGCCTCGAAGTTCAGTTAACCACCGCGTTTGCCCACGATCAGGTTAAACTTGTCTGCTGCTGTTTAAAGGGCATACGTATTACACAGCCCTCTCATCTTTTGAGTGCTGTCCCCGGTACTACCTCGTTGGTTGTCTTTAACTATGCCGTCGAGTGGTTTTCTGCAGATGCGGGGCACCTTTGTAAGGTCGAATTTTATGGTGGCGGACGGCTATTTGCTAAGTGGAGAACTGTGCTTTGCAAAGAAATTTGTTCGCAGGAGAGAGAACTTTGAGTGCATGGAAGGGCCTCTACTCCAATGGTGGTAAAATACCAATCCTCAGTCTGTGCCTCCTTTGTAAAAGCCTTTATTAGTCATGCCAGAGTACGATTCGTCCTTTCCACTTGCCTGTTATTCTGCGAGTGTCTAGGCGTCGTACGCGTTTAGAGACTCCCGTGGTTTTGCATATTTTAGCAAAGAGCAGGTTTTCGAAAATATGAACTTGATCGCTACGAACCGATCCAGGCACTCCATGTTAACAGATCCAAAGATTGAAGAAGATTGACGCTATCGTTTCAGCGTCTCGCAATGTCATGGGTTTCGCGAAGTAGTCAACTATAACTAGAATATAGTGATTTCCCCTCTTGGTAAGTGGTAGGAGGTTCATGATCTAATACCCACTTTTTCGTTCCGGAACTCCGTAAGTATGAGCTGCAGGGAAATGATTGCCGCGGAGTAAGGTTTTTTAAAACTGCTGCAAATGGCGCAGGTTCGGAAGAGACGACAATGTGCTCTCTGCTTTCTTTGTCACCTTGTGATATACATCGTCTATGGCTACATCACTGTTATCTGTGTTTAGAACAAATGGTCAGGTCTTTGGTCACGATGGAAGGATTCTCTCGCCAGCGACTGCTCTCGCTGGTCGATGGCGAGTTGGGCTAGCGTCTCACAGCATTACTGATTGACGTTGGAGTCAAGAGAGACCGCATCTATCGCTGCCGTGAATAACTCCTGTAGAGGAGGGCAAAGAATCAGCAGAATTCTTTGTCGCTGACGACATAGATGGATGTTAAACCCAACTGTTTTCATGCAGTTTCAAAAGTTCATTCCTTCCTTAAAGTGAAGAAGGCCCGCAAATGCTGTCACTAGTGTAGTCAGTCCTTTCCTTTCCTTTCCTCCTCTTTCTTTCTACCACCTTTGCTATGGGAAGGCTGGATGCTCTTAGACACCTTTAATTTGAGCATAGGAAGGTTGACAGAAATAAGGCGGAAATAATTACTATGAGGGTGCCTAGGAGTCCGGAGAGACCCCGCGTTCTTCCACGGCCAGGTTAAACTTGTCATCCTATCTCGTGCCTACGGAGTACATGCAAAAGGCAAAAGTATTGCAGTAGGCATGGCTTGGAGGCCAAGCCGCCTAACAAATGCTTACTGGCGGGGTCCCACGTGGCCCGTTACCAAACCGAGTTAAACAAACAAGTATGCTCGCATTGGGGTCAAGTCATCCTCGAAAGTAAGCTGCGGTCAACCTAATTGGTATGTTTTCTGATATTTTGTGGTTAAAACATTTGTATAATGCCTTACTATATGCATAAATATTCGAAGGTTTTTCCGGTTTCAAACTAGTTTGTGTCCCTCTTTCAGCTTTAGGGTCTTTGTATAAATTTTCGGCTCTGCTGGTCAATTTAGCTATTTGCATAGGGACAACCACTAATTCATATCAAATGGTAATTGGGCACTTCATTTGCCGATTGAATCTGTACATCCTTTGAGTGCTTGTCTGGGACCTTTCGTCGCATTCATTTCCTTGAAGAAGAACGGAATTTGTTAATTTCGCACACTCTTTAAACTAATTTCTTCCCTTTAAAAAGCAAGCCTTAGTATTGGTCTTTTGTCAAATATCGCATGTATCGTTTGCACTCAAGTACGCTAGGTTTTTACAAACCTTTATTCAGGGTAACTCAAAACACAACCACATAAGCCATTAAAGGATAATTTATTCTATCAGCAGCATGAGTAGGGAAGGTAAATAAATAAGGCTTCGAAGAAAGAAAGAAGTACCGATCAGAAGTGCGGCGTCTTTGTCTTCTGCCAGGAGTAATCACATTACTTTCTGAAGGCGATTTGCATTTCTTCACCAGAAATTCCCTTCTTCTTCTTCTGTCCCATGACAGTCGACACGCAGTGAGCATCAGGCAAAGCGAAATGAAACTAAGTTCCTTGGGTGCGTAGGCGAAAGGTCCATTTTCTAGAGCGGTGGAGGAGGTGGAGTTGAAGAAGGAACAATGTCTACCTTAGCAACGGGTCTCACGCAGAGAAAGAAGGAGGAGGAGGTAGTTAATGAAAGGGTACTGGCTTGAAAGGGTTTTGAGAGAATCAAGGTGCTTAGCGGGTACAGATCCTGGCTTCATAGCATCGGCCTCTCCACTCACAGCTCGATCTGGAATTCAGCGCTTGTCTCCGTCACACTGTATTGTCCGTTAGGCTGAATGACCTCCACGTTCTATGATATGCGAAAGATTATTAAGTTTATGTCCCTAGACTTGCGCACTGTTAGAACTCCTTCAAGGTCAAAGCATCTGTAGGATATTAACTCTGTGTAAGGCTTCTTTTAAACCCCTCCACTGTATTAACTTATTAACATCAATTGAAGACAAATGAAAAGCAGCAGCTAAAGCGTAGCTGAAGGCCAACTTCAGTGGTTGTGTCTCTTGCACATCAAGAGCGAAGGTGTATTTCGTATCTCCCAATCAGCCTTACCCCGAGCCCGTATTGCGGCTTCACAGGTTCAGGTGTCGCTGGTGCTTGTTGCTGTTGCAGTGGCGGTGGTGGTGGTGGTGGTGGAGGCGGTGGCGGTGGTGGTGCCTGCTCATGCGTCTGCGGTGCTGACAGTTGCTTTTAGCAAAAAAATAATCAAGCGCCTTGCAAATGCAAGAAGATTTCATGCTTATGTTCGATCATGCAAGCAACACTGGTTCCTTTCAATTAGAATTGAAACAGTCATTCAAGCTGGTGTTTGAAAATTGACATAACCAACTTTTATTGATGGCATGGAAATCTGAGCCTATTAGACCATCGGAGTTTCGGTGAGTCTAAATGCTGACTCTTAGTCTACAAGTGGGGATTTATTCGCGTAACTTCCGACAATTGAATTATTTGACCGTCCGATTTAGCCGAAGTCAAATTGCCTTCGGGCATCAAATGCAAGGAAGCTAGGACTAGACCGAGTCGGAGACACATGCGGTGAGAAATTTCTTTGCTATAAAGTTCTTACCTACCGAATTTTAGAAATTTTGATTGGATTTCTTGTACCTTTAGGTTAAATACTGACTCAATTTATGGTGGTTGTGACTGTACCTCTGTCTGTAATCTGTACTGTTTTTTAATAATCGCTATCTCCCGCATCATTTAAATGACTTTTGTTACCAGAGAAACGAATATAAGTTGTACTGCGATCCATTAATTTATTCACTACTCATATTATCTAACCTCTACCTGACCCACGTTTCGGTCCATTTCAATCGTCATGAAAATGCCAGAAATGTGACCTACCCGCACTACATTTTGTTGCATTGGTTGAATTGGCGGTTGCTGAGGCTGTGATTTCGAGATCGGTGCCTGTTGCTGGTATTGCATTTGTGGCTGTGGTCGTGGCGCCACCGGGGCCGGAGCCGAGGTCGGCTGGCCCGCTCGCATCGGTTCGCCCTGGAGGGAGCGGCGGTTGGAGCGCAGCGATGCTTGCACCCGCGCGTACATCAGTTCTGTGTCGTTCAAGCCCTCGGTCTGGCTAGGCCCTTTGAGTTGAAAAAAACGATGCCAAAATAATCCATTGTTTTCACTTGTCATTCAGCTTTTGAACTTCTACTACTTAGAGGAGATTTAAAGGCCCTTTACGAGGGAATCGCCATAATCACCATTCATGCAGCCTCTATTAATGCTGGACGCTATATACCTCCTCAGCAAAGATAAATTGAAATCAAGTTACGCTACTTTTCCATTTAACGTCATCTCAATATTCATGTGTACACTTCGCACAAAATGACGGCAATAGAGTCGACTGTTGTGGTTTTGTACAAAGTACTTTCTAACCACTCAATGGTCGAGCCAGGTCCTCTCACTATAGCACGACAATGCAAGCCAAACTTTTTCGTCACTTGTATTTTTCAGAATTTCGCTGCCTCAAAGTGAAGAAGGTTTCAACGGAAACGGAGCCTAATTAAGGCTCCAGATAAAGAAGTGTTTGTGAACTCACTTCGTTCCAGTTTGCGCAGCTCAAGGACCTTTGGTTTAGTTTTCTGGAACGCATTCCTCAACTCCTCACTGCGTTCCACGCGCTTAAGACTTGCCATGCGTCTGAACGGATTTTCTAAGTGTAAAGAAGAAGAGGTGGCTCCATCAAATTTAACAAAATTTTTTGTGATCAAAGTCCACAATACATGAGATGTGAAGTACTGCATTTTTCTACCTTTTATGCTACAACGCTTAGTTCTTTGCTGAACCGTTATTAGAAGCTAATGGTTAATATCTCCTCGGGTCGAAGGAAGCCTGAAACAACTTAGGCTTGGCAACTGTAAAATGATGCGGCGACGAAACATGAACTGACAACACAATAAGGCCATGGGAAATTCACTTTATGATGTCCAGTATTTACCGATGCTACCTCCGATGGATGGAGATGGATTCGTCGGAATCGTAATAAACCTGTCAACAGGTTGGTTTGGCTACTTTCACGCCGTTTAACCACACAAAGAGCACCCAGAATCGACAAAGGGATTATCTCTTTGCAATTTTCATGGTTCTAGTTTCTCGATTCTTCTGTAGGCTGATGGTAAAGGGTAATTCAAGCGCACCGGATGGAGAGAATGTGTCTACTTTTAGTTGAAAAGGGGAAAGAAGCAACTCACCAGGCGCGACGTGTTTGAGGTCGGGTCGGTAATCGGGTTGTGGGTCGATGACGAGAGAGCACTCCGACGCGGCCTCGCCCAAGTTGTTCTTCGCCACTGCAGTCACTGTATACTCTCCAGGCGGTCCACAGCGGTTAAACTCCAGATAGCTGATGCCACCGTCATTGTAGATGCGCCAAGCGCCACTGCCACCGCTCTATCAGTGCAAAGAAGCGAAGACCTCTCTCAGTCCAGCATCATACACTTGTAACATTCCGAACATGGCGCAGCTTGTGGCAACTCGTTACAATAAATAGTACACAAAAGGGTCGGTTGTTTAAAATAGCGTAATAAATTGAGATCAGGCTTATTCTGAGAACAGTAGGCGTAGTAAAAGAACTACAGAACGCTTAGACTGTCAGCTTGCCTCCAATAGTAGTAGCTATTAAAAAGGCATCAAAAAGATTGTTGTGATCCCCTACAGTAAACTTAATCTTTCTCCCCACACTTCCTCCCGGAAATACTGAAAAGGCCACACGATATTTTGTGTATTCTTCCGACCCAAACCTCTCACAAGCTCTACGAGCTGCACAAACGTGTGACATTTGGAAGCGGCATTGGTAATATTATTTGCTATCATCTAGACGTGAAATCACGAACTGAATATTTCATTTAAGCAGTGTGGAAGCAGCATGAGAAAAATCCTCTTAGTTCGTCTAATAGTTAAAGCTCAAGTAAGGTGTTATATATATAGACAACTTTGATCCAAGTTCTTGCATGTATCTGGACACAGAAACGCCAAGAGGAGGCTTTCCCTTCACTTTACTTGTAAGCCTCACTCTATTCCCATTGTCGAACACCGCGACCAGAACTAAGCCAAGACCCTGTTTGGGAACGACCTCGTGGAACACGCGCTGTTCCCTTCCCATGATACCCAATAGCTGCCAATAAATACTAACTTTCCAGAGCCAAAAATAACTGCAAAAATGAAGGAACCTGTTGGGACGGACGCAAGCGGATAGACTAAAAAAGGAGCTTCTAAGTGGCAACCTGATCAGCATTAGTCGCAAGTGGACAGTGGTAACTTGATCAACTTGTTAACCCAAGCACCCAGTGATGGCTGTAATTAAAGAAAAGTGCTGAATTAATTTTTACCAGTAACTTACAAACTGACTAACTTGGAATGCTTACAACCCTTTTCTGCCCACCTCTCGTAGCCATGCTTTGTCGAGTACTTTCGGTGCCACATTTTTGCATCGTTACGTAAAACAACCCCAGCCAGAGATTATTGTTTTTGTGTTTGTTACTGTAGAATTGTATAGAATCCGCAGGCTTTGGTGAAACATTTTTACACACGTCCTGTAGGAACTTGCCCACTGGGAATAACCATAATCAAGTGTACCCCTTTAACTGGTTGTTGCTTCCCACTGGAAAATTCCCCAACCACATTACTGATAGTATGAAACTGTGATATGACTTGGGGGAGGAAGTTAAAAAAATTCGTCGGCCTACTCTCTGGCAAATGGCAAACCTTGGTAAAAAGATTTGGTTAATTAAAAAAAAATTGAGGCGGCTTAAGCGACTTGTTACGAACATCCTCGTTGGAAGCTTTTAACTCAATGTCAATTTGGTTTCTTTCAAAATCAAGTCCAGATTGAAGTGAAAAGGTCAGCAGTATTTAATCGCTTTTTTTGCTTGGATCAGATCCTAGCAAAAAAAGCCCTCTTTTCGTACCAAGCTTTGTGGCCAGGCGACATATTCTCCATCGCTCACCCTGATCCTTGGACATAAGAACTTAGAAATTGGTGCTACATTAGCCCCGCTTAAACAAAACAGGTCCAAAAATCGGTAGTTGGCGTAATGCTCTACACCATAGAAAGGGTGTTACCAAATGGGACTTGACTTATTTGACTAAAGTATCATACAGGTGACCAACTTCCAAAGTAGGCAGTGAGTTCAAACCAGTGTGTATTGAACGCAAAAGGCTATTTATAGAGAGCAGAACGCAAGTGAATGCAGGCTCACAGTGGGCAGAACATCGCCGTTGATGAGCCACTGGACACGAGGATGTGGATAGCCGCCAGCCTTGACGAGAAGGCGTACCGGAGAGCCCTCAATGGCAGTTGTGTTCTTCGGCGTCAATTCAAAGCTTGGTGGTGCCGGGAGCTGCTCAGTCTCTGTGTAGCGTTGGTCTTGCCTACAAAGTACAATCAACCGATGGCAAATAGTGTGATGGCCAGTGCCGCCTAGCTGATTAGTCGCTAAGTGCGTAATGCCCGATTTTGCTGCATAGCACTGAGAGGGGAAGTTCCTAGACCTCACCTATATGACCTTACTGACCTGATCGGCTGGTTTGAAGTCTTTTTAAGTATTTAGAGATGCTCGTCTGACCCAATACCTACAATGGAAGCTATGGTTTTAGCTGGATTAAAAACTCCGTGAGTCATTGCATGGGAGGTATCTGGCTTCCCTAGACAGCATGACTACATCAAAGTTTGAGGCATGCTTTAATGATGATTATCTAATCAGATTATATAAACGGAAAAAAGAAATACCTTTTTAAAAACTGGTTTCCACCCCTGTCTCGGCCGCATACAACTAAACCAATCAGAGGGCAACAAACGGCCTCCGCTCCAATTGGTTATTAAATTACCTCAACACCCCTTTCGGCTTTTCGCTTTGTACTTTAACTTAAGCAAAGAGAGAGACTCATTTCTGCCCCAAATGATGTTGCCAACTGCTGCTGAATATGAGCCAGTCTAATGTGGGCAAATTCGATGTGCCTCCCTGCTGAATATCCTATCGAAATTCCGTACATGAATACATTACTATTTATATCATTACCATTCAGACCTCAAATTAAAGTATAACTAGAATTTTGAATTCTTCCCTTCCCTCATGTATCCTAAAAAATGGATTCTTTAGCAGCATTGTCTTTTTCGCTTTCTAGGGTTCTTCACTCACCTCACATGAACTCAGCACTCACAACTTTTCTTTTTGACGAAAACCTTAGAGTTTTTTTTTATAAAAGGACCATAGTTGGTTCTGTTGAGATGACAATAGCGGGCGGATTTGTGGCAGAAATAAATGCTGAATCTGCTGAATTTACTAAGCTCACTTTTAGTGTTCCAGTAAAAGGGTCTGGGGAAGGCTTTTCGTAAGGGGATCTTGTAAGTTGCTACTGACCTGGTAAAAGATGCCGAAAATGAAGTATGGCAACACGAACCCGCATTATTCGAAGCCAACTAACTGCTTCTATGCGAACCTCTTGGCAAGCATTGTTGGTTTTAAGGGAGGTACTCCATTTTGAAGCAAAATGCGTGTGCTAAAATACCCTTGTAGACATGATCAAGATAGATGACCAAGTAAGATTGGAGGAGGAACGGGGGATGTTAATTTCGAACCCTAGAGGTAATTTATCATATGAGAAATGTGAGTCAAAGAGAATGTCAGAGAAGTCAAATACAGAATCACAAAAAGGCATTTTTAGATGCTGCAAAACAGTGACCAGTTTTTTGTCAGCCCAGATTTCACCGGCAGCTATGACCACATCACCATCATCATCACCAGGCAGGGGAAGACCAAAGCGCTTAAGTAGCTGACCCCACTGCCTGTAGTGTACGCGCCCAGGATAGGGCAACAGCAGAGCAATCATGTGATTACGTTGACCCATGAGGAGGTGGTGTAGAGGTCGTCGGCACACGGGTCGTGGCTGTCGTGACCTCGCTTAACTGGAATGACTCATCATTCGCATTTAAGGGCAGCTTCATTGCTTCATCAGGAACTATTTCCGGCGCACGTAGTTTGTAAAAAACATTGTGTAGGTTTATGTTACCACCAGTCTTGTCCTCCATCCTTTAAAGACCCTTCAGCCTCAAATCACCGTTTCGTTGCATGTAGGCTGTGGAAGACTGGTGACTCCTAGTAGCGAAGGGGGCGAACACTTTGCGGATCTGCGAACGCTATTCTGTGGAGAAATTGTTCCTGTCTCGCAAATCCAATGCAGAGCGTGTTCACCCAGGGTCTGGGATTTTGTGGGTGTATTTCCTTTCCCTTTATTGACCCGATGATTGGTTTGCGACTGCACTCTGACACATCACTGAGTCCATGTGTTAAATGACAAAAGGCGAAACAGGCAACGAAATTTGACGACAGTTAGAACATTTTCATGAAATAACAATTATTTGTGGATAGAGTATTCCGAGGGGAAATCGCCTTACTTTTCGGCCCTTGTCCTCTCAGATCCCTTCCACTGGCAAGCCAAAATTCGCGTTATCTTAAAAATGCGACGATTGACTCTAAGACTGCTTTAATAGTAAATATTGATGGGCAAGGGTTGAGTGGAGGGCTCTATGCCCCAACTTACGATGTTGAAGTATCAAGAGCGTCGAGACTTTGAAGGTAGTGTACAGATTCAGCCGAGAGAACTGAGTCCGTCACTATTCCAGTACCACCCTTGCAGCTAAATGGATTTAAAATTTCGTTATTTCCAGAAAAAAATGCGGGAAAAATTATGCTTATTCTACCTCTCATCCCCGTTTACTCCCTTGAACTGGTTGTAGAGATGAAGTAATAGTAGATTGAATGTCTTTAAAGAGCAAAGTATTTTAAAGCAAGCTTGCCTCAATTCAACGATGTTGCTAAGCGTCGCACCAGCATTATTCTTTGCCACACAATGGTACTGGCCGCTGTCTTCTGGATAGGTGTAGTGTATGTCCAAAATCACATAGCCTCGATCCATTGTCTCGGTAAATCGACAACCTAAAACACAGCATCTTGAAACCTGCTATTGGCCTCTACGACAATCATATGGAGAAACTTAAGACCAGAGCCTAGTAGAGGTTCTAATTTAGAAAATTAGCGCCCCCCTGTGTCAATAAGGGTAAACTGCAGCCCAATATTGGCTTCGTCCCGCAACATTTTCTAGCGTTGGAAACTCCCAGGGTAGAAATTGGCGGTCAGGAATGCGTTTATTCGAGAGTTTTTATGTATGTGTGAGACATAAATATTACTTAAGCCACAGTGTGAATGGAAAGTGGTCATTTGCCTTTCTCCAGCAAGCTACACACATCGCTAATCTAAAAATAGGTCTCCAACGAACTATGCTTGAAAAAGGGAATCTGAGCTCGGCAATTTTTTGTTTTGCAAAGAATACAATTTTGGGTACAATTGCTTATCTTTCGTGGGGAAACTAATCCTTCGGAAAGCAGCACGTTTCGAAAAGAGCCAGAGAACTCATCCTTTGCAAATCTTCGCCACTTCTTGATTTCACCCTAAAAGTTGCCTTCATTCACGTTGGTTAACATCTTCCGTGTTAGCTGAGGTATACCTCAAACCACTTTTTTTGTGGTTCATTTTTGCCTCATTAAAGATGTGGATTCGAAAAAGTATCCTGACTTTGACGAAGTACTTTCACCCAAGTTGTTCTGTTAATTTAGGCAGGTGAGGCAAATCGTTGGAGAGATAACAAACAGCCGATTGGCTGGTGTCATCATTACAAGTGTCAACACGATTAGGCCTCTTGTCTACTGCCCAAACTTACCGCCTATAAAATAATCAAATTCAAAGTCATACGACCATTAGGAAATTCTTCCTCCCCATCTTTTTTTGTGTGTATAACCTTCTTTCCTATGCAATATTATCATGGAAGGCTTTTCAAGAAGCTTAAAACTTCCTCAAATGTCAATTATAGTGTGGAAGCACCTTGTTTATATTTATGGGCTTGATTTTAAGTTACTATCTGTTTGGCAATTGTTGGAAGCATAAAAGGAAGCCGAACTGCAACACAGTGGTATGGTACCACTCTGTCCCCCATGAATCCATTGCTGTAAGAGCATCTTACAGCTCGAGACTAGAAGTGGATCGGCCAACTGATTTTTGCCCAAGGGTGACCTCAATTGTGGCTGACTTAGTGTGTTTATCTCGTCCTGCAGCTTCAGTGGCACTGCCGACGGGGATAAATGATATGCATCAGTAGAGCCCGATGCCAACAAAGACATACCCGTTTTGAGAGGTTCCCCATCCTTGAACCAGTCAACAGTGAGGCTTGGATCATTGGCGGGTTGCACAAATGTCTCGAATTTGGCGCGTTCATTTTCCTTAAGGCCAATTTGAGGCAGTAATGGACGGAGGAATTGAGGAGGCGAGGTGAACTTGGTCTCCTCCTCACGTCTGGGCGTTCCGTTCATAGCCAGTTGATTCTCCATAGCCGCTAGGTTCATGATCATCGACTCCTCTGGCAGCTGCGAGTCTGTAACCACGTTTTCCTCCGACACAACCCTTTATACGATTGGGGAATCAGAAGATGCATTGCCGCCTTTTGCGCCAGAGCTATCTAGTTCAACTAATGCAAATCTAGTGGGCACTGAAGATGAGCCCCTAATCTTTCTACTTATTGAAATGTGCATTCAAATAGGGGAGTTTTAATTGCTAATGTATTTTTGTCTTCTTGTGGCAGTCCTTAGCGGGTCTTTATTAGCCTGTCTAAAATTCGCAAAACATGGTCACTCATCCTAGAGTGCCTCATTAAACATTACAGCAAAGCCCATGACATCCCTTTTATTTTAGTGCATTATTTAAAAAGGCAGAGCCCGAAAGTCATTTCTCAAAGTTAACTCGCACTGGGTTTACTCGTCACTGGCAAACTGCCTGATTTGCTATGTCAAAATGAAAATTGAAGGCACCTCCCGAACTCCCAAGATCACTCCAATCATCAAGTGCAATGACTTTGGACTGAACCAAATTTTGCTCATTGACCAAAGTTTTCCTTCATCGTACTGACAGGTTGACAGTTTGACTGGTGGAAATGAGAGGCACAATTGTTGGAAGCTTTATCCCACTATTGAATTCTTAAAGACAGGAATGAGGTGCAGGAATTCGGGAAATGGCATATGAATGGGGAGTTAACAATTCTCTAGCCATGTGTTTCAATTCCTAAAAAATGCTTAACTTTGGATCATGCGAGTTATATTAAAATTGTCTTCAAAAAAGCAAACAAAAAATGAACTCATCTGTGGACACTTATTCGTTTATTTTAGTTTTGCTTTATCTCTACGCTTTAACGAAAAACACTAAAAATATTTGAATTATAAGCTGCACAGTGTTTGAAGAAGTGAACCGCAAACTTGCAGCTAGGTACAAGCAGTGCCTTGATCGTTTTGGTTAATTTTTGCGCCCATTTTTGGTTTACTGGCTAAAACCCCGGACCTTGAGACAGAATCGGCAACAAGGTGTGGGAACTAAAGAGTAGTTTGGACACCAAAAAATTCCTAGCATGTTGATGATCAGTAAACTGTTGGTTATTCTTGTGCCTGCCTCATCAGCGCGTTCACGAGGCGGTGGTGAAGCGAGGAACTCACGTTAAGCTGCAACTGGTTGATTGGGTAGAGCCGTTTGCGGTCTTGGCGACGCAGAAGTACTCACCACTGTCAGTGGTGTTGGTGTAGAGGAATTGGAATTCAGCGTAGCCACGATCCAACACCGCATTGTGACGGGATGCTGGGAGTAGAAAGCCACACATTGGTTGTCAAGGGACGCTTTTATCAGGCGACTAGTTGAATGTCTGCATGATTTATAAAATTACGATGTTCCACAACAAAATATGCTCGTTTTTTTCAGTTGTAGGCCTCCACTGTCACAGCTTTTACCGCTCGTACTGCAAGAACTTTGGTCTTTCCGCCATTTCAAGACTCCTGCACTAGGTCTGTTCCTTGGGAGTAGCCTGAGTGCTGCATTTTCGAAAAAAAGATCCCTGGCAATCAGTTTTATCCAAACGATGACCATTAAGAAGCCGGTGTAAACCAATGAAGGGCGGGGTTCTTAATCAGAAGTCCCAATTAACTCCGCCCTTCTTTCTACTCACAGCCTCCGTTAAGTCTATACCTAAATGGTTTAATACCCAATGAGGATGTGTATATCCTTCGGAGTTCATTCCTTAAAACACCCCACACCCCAATTCACCTGCTTTGCATTGTTTGTGCCCAGTAAACTGACAGCAACTCGCAATGCCTACTGCTTTATAAAAAACGCCCTCAAGAGTCTAAACTAGGCGGTAATCAAATGGACTTTGATTGTGTGGTTATGGCTTAAATAGAACGATTGAGAGCAACTATTAGGTTTTGCGTATCTCCTCGATTCCCTTTAAAGGTTTTTATGGAACATAACTTTATTCATCGGTTTGATGCACTTACATCAATTAACTTAAGCCTACACAAATTAGAAAACAATGTACGGCTGCCTTTTGGCTATCTGCAGACCCCAAGAATTATAATATCCCTGTTATTTTACAGCCCACAATGGAGCCCCCTCGCATGGCGTGCTGCTGGCGATTTAGGCAACCTAGATTCCCAGAGTTGAAATGCCATCAAAAATGGATGGATGCGGTTGTCTCATCAGAACTGTCTAAGGCGTCTCCAGTCTTCGTATTGCCTGCCAAAGACGTAAGAGGAAAAACATCACTGCTGAGGCCGGTTGTCCTCCCTCCAAGCGAAGGTGGTTGCAAAAAGTGTACCAAACTCGCAGCCACAAGAAAATGAGTGCTAGATCAAAGTATTCTTTGCTGCCCAAAATAAGGTGAACTATCTCAGGAATAGGTTTTCCTTTGAAATTTGCAAAATAGTTAGCAGTCTTGTGTTCAATGAAAAGCATTTCCATCAAAGGCACTGGGACCGTTGGAATGCACTGGAAGAAGTCGAACTCTTAGAAACGGTTGTTTTTTAAGAATAAATGGGTTTGATAAATAGTTTAGGTCTTGTGAGACCTCTACTTAATTTAACTGCTTAATACCCAATGCCAGACTTTAAAAAATTGTTTCACTTATAAAAAGAGAGAGACGCAACGTTGACTCCATGTTTACACACTCATCTGCAGCCAGTCATGTCTATTTGCCCGTAAGAGCCTTTCTGAAGCCTTCATAGGGGAAACTTTTAAAGTGTTTCTATTCTATCCAGCAGTGCTTTGCCCACCCAACATTGTTTTATGCTCTAAAGGGATGTCTCGAAGCACATAAAAACGTGGTGCTGTTTGAATGTGTACAAATCAGCGATGCCAGTGCATGAGGAGGAAAGTGAGTGCAGTCGAGGCTTCTCCTCACCAGTGCTTTAAAGTTAGCAAACCAGGGGAGGACATCCAGACAAGATATCTTTTGCGCTAAACGACTATTGCCCTCCTCCAATTCAAAGGGACTATTCTTTCTATGCTTCATTCTGGAAGTGGTGAAGTGATGTATTTCAGATTTTTTAGTGTACTTGCATTTGCTTCATCAAGAGGATTGGGGGATTGAATTAGGTTCAGAGTCCAAAAATTTGTGCCACATGTAAATTCAAACCAAGTGGCAACTTTAACACAGAAAAATTCTGGATGCTTCAAGTTTTCTGTGCGTAGCTCCTGCATAGTTGGTCATGACATCGTTACCAGTTTCGTTTGTTTCCCCTCCCTGGATACTTCTGGCTAAAGCGGAGGCCTTATGTGAGAGCATCGCGAATTAAAAGGCTAGTCACTCACAGGCAGAGAGGACGACACCATTTTTGAGCCACTGAACCTCAAGCGTGGGGTCTCCGGCGGGTCTGACGATGGCCTTTAGGGTGATACTATCGCCCTCGCTCACCGTCGCCTGGGGCACGGGATGCTGAACAATTTGTGGGGGTCCCTCCACGTCCCCGCGATCCATACTTCTGCGCGGCTGCTGCAACCAAGACATCGTGTCCGTTACCTACCTAAGTCGGTTTATAAGTGTCCGGCGAGTGTATGGGAATGGAAGACTGAGGTTTATCTGAACTTGGATGGCATTGGATTGGTAAAACAATGGAGTTAATTCTTGATCATAAAATACAGATAGCAAATTCTAAGACTCCTTAGAAGTTCTCCAACTTTAACTTTTGCAATTCTCAGTTCAATGCAATTTCCATTTTGTTTAAACAGTCCTCGTATTTAGCAGATACCTATCCTGTGAGAAGTTCCACAATGGATGATGGCGCAGGTTGACGCCTCCTCGGGCGAAAAGCCTCACTATTCAGCCCTCAAGCAGATGACACAGGGCTCTGCTGATGGCGCCAAACTCCCAGTCTCGTTCCACGCTGATGAGATGCTCAAAGATCATTCGGACGCTGTATAGGAGCTGTTTTAGGACCTACACAGCTTACTCTATGATTGCTTATCATTTATGCTGTCAGGTGGATTCTTGCACAAAATAGATAAAAATTTTCCGATTAAATATTCACAGCATGCACAACATTGCTGTGAATATATTATTCTGGAACATTTAAATTATTTTTGAAACCTATTAGTTGTGTAATACAATCGTTTTCGATCTTGATAAAATGAATTGGATTTCCTCATTTAATTAGTTCCTCCAGTCAAACCTTCAATAGCGCTGACAATACGCTAACCTCAAAACCGTGCTTACCTTTTTAAGAGATCCTTCGAAGTGGACTTATCTGCCAATTTATTCAACTATCGACCGCTGAATAACCACTAAGGTGCGAATACGCAAAACCACACCGACTACTCACAGAACCTGGAAGTAATTAACTCCCATTTTGTCAAGCAACCCTTACTGACGCCGTTGACAATTAGACAAAACGCCATCCATTCTTCTATTTATAAAATGTCACACTTTCCCCCACTTTAGATTGTCTGGCGTCTCTCCCAAATTACATGTTTGATTGGTTGTGCTAGCATGTGTGCGTAACAATCAGTGCCCACCAGAGGTGTCTCCGGTCAAAAAGAGCAAAATACAGAGGTGCATAATTTCCTCGTTTGATAGTTGATTAATCATGGAATGGAGGGCTTCTGAGGAAGTTAGCAATTTCCAAGGACCCGGTATGCCGCGCTCATCCAATTTCGCGCTCCTTTAGACAGTTGGAGTAGACGGCGCTCAATATCATAACCAGTCACAAACTGCATGAACCTTTTCAAAGTTCATGTGTCTCACCATCACCCAAGTAGCCAAACAGACCTAAAGACATCTTGTCCCCGCCACATCGAGGGAGAAGAAGTCCTTTTGTTATGGTACTATGGATTTTGTAAAGCAAAACCATCCCACTCTTCCAGCCATTCGTTTTTGAATGGTCCATTTTAGCTTAAGCGGTGGTTATGTTATATCTTATTCTCAACTAACGTATAGGTTGAGATGGATAAACTTTACCCCTTTCAGTTCAACTTTACCCGTTCACTTTCATTGCTTAATTAAGCTTTATTATTCAACGCAATCGAATTTGGGACCAGAAAATAGGACGATCCAATCCATTCTGTCAACTGTAGTAACACTTTGTCCTGGAGCCAAATGACGTGCCCACAAGACGACGAGGGCGAGGGTAGTGATGGGGTCATGATCATATCTTTACCTCGTTACAAGTTGTGCAACAAAATCTCTAGGCATCACCTTCAGCAGTCGATTAGTTCAGGAGAATGTGTCTTACCTAGGGCCTCAAAAACACATTCTTAAAACTGTTATAGGAGAATGTTCGGTCATTATCATTGTGCTTGTTGAGGGTTTGAACGATCATTTCGCACAGAAATTCCATTTAAGCACCTGTGTACCAGAATTCATGCAGAATATGTCCACTCAAGGCACGAGTCTGTCACCATATCTGGACCAAGGAGGAGTTTGGGCGATGCAAAGCAAGGCGATAGCCATGAAGTAAGCTATAAGTACAGGTTATCAGACAATTTAGAAACCTCCAACCACCGAAAGGCAATTTTCTTTATTCTTTATTCAATTTTCCGTGGTAAAGGACTATAGAATACAGTGAAATGAAGATGCTTGACTGAATTGAGGCACCCATATCATTGAAACCGCATAGTTTCATTTCAATAGGAAAATGGTGCGATGCGTAGGTGGAAGTTGCCTTGCAACAGTCCACTAACCTCAAAATCACCAGTGACATTTTTGCAGCATTTGGGGAAATGGAACACTAGAATGTCTATTTATTATCACAAGGTGTTGAAAACAAACAAGTTACATCGGGAAATGCCAGGATCTTTTTAACAATCTGGATTTGTTTTACTTTTATAAAAAGGCTATCGAACTTTTTTAACAAAATCTGCTGGAAAGTCATCATCTCATTAAT
This sequence comes from Taenia crassiceps, assembly GCA_023375655.1. NCBI lineage: Eukaryota > Metazoa > Platyhelminthes > Cestoda > Cyclophyllidea > Taeniidae > Taenia > Taenia crassiceps. The sequence continues at coordinate 215,776 of JAKROA010000010.1, forward strand.
GTAAAAACAATTAATCAGTCCACGACAGTCACCGAAAATTCCCAACCATTTAAGAAGTGCTCTTCTGCCTTTGTTTGGTTAATAAGTGACACGCGTTTGACAGCAGTCGGTATGAACATCCCCTTAGCACAAAGTGACCAAGGAAACTGGCTGTTTCTGTGCAAGGGTAGTTCTGATTTACCATCAGAGACCTCAGACCTCCATAGTTTTGCATTTGGCCGTTTAGCCGTCGATAGCAGCATTAAATGGCAGGGGGTTTTTCGGTCTCTGATTGGCGCTCTACACATAAAGGCATTTGCTGCCACTGAGGAGGCACTTCATAATTTCTTACCCAAAACGTCCAAACTTCCTTTTTTGTTGATGACTAGACTACCTAAAGCTACCTGCCAATGATCGCACTAACAGTTGCTGTTTGCTTGGCTCATGACCCAAAATGAAAATGACAGACTCGGTGCCTACGTGTTGGAGGCAATGACAAACTTAGCTTTGCAAGCCGTTTAAATGCCGAGTAGACGACTTTCCGGATTAGTACAAGCTACCACTCCTGTCTTATTCAACAACTCCTTCGAAAAGGGCGTTAACATGGACATTCCACAGTGCCATTTAATGAAATCTGTTCTGGAGGAATTTGTTGCAGAAATCAACGATCCTTTGAATTTATTGAACTTTACGATCTCACGAACATTAAAGAGCAAAAATGGGGAAAAAATTTACTACCTTTTAAACAACTATTCATCCTGCCGAAAAATAGTTATTTTAGTCCCCGATCAGCGGGAAGTGGCAGAGGCTGATTGAGTATGAAACATAGTTAATCGCAGTTTGCCAGTAGAAATTCCTCCCTAAACTGAGCTGTTCCAGGTTTTGTCAAAGTATTGTGCACAAAACCACTAGTTGATGGAAGGAGGTGGCAGAAGAGAAGTGCTGTGTTTAGTGCCGCTCATCTGTCCGCCAGTTTTACCCAGAAGTGTAAATGTCAAGCGTGTTTTAGTTTTCCCTGCAGCCGGGAAAAGCTATGTACGTCAAAACAACCAAGGCGATAATGCTTTTTGCACATCCTCTAAAGCATCCTATAGTGGAAGCTTTATTTTGGAGAAATTATTTTTTCCTAACTTTTCACGATAGTGGCACTCTTTAGGCCCTGCAAGGCATACCGCTGCCTTGCCGTAAATAGCACCTTCCGGCTTATAGCTAGTTTGGTGGAAAAGGGGTCAAGGTGAGCTGCTTTTCTTCGCATCGTCTACTATCAGCTTGTCTGATAAAAGTGACAGCGATGCGCTCCGTAAGCACTAAAGACCGGCACCGGTGACTGGCATGTTCTTCACGAGTTCGCCTAAATTGCGCGAACCGCGACAAAATTCTAGGATACAACTTAGAGTACTTTAAGTCTTCGAGAACTTAATCGTATAACAAAAAAATGCCCCATTTTCCGGCAACATAAGACTACCTCATGCACCACAAGGCTGGAGGGTTAACAGTTGTACTGCGGGAAATTATGCTACCAAGTTTGTCATGCTACGATTATTTGCTTCTTAGCAAGAGAAAGCCAGGCTTAAAATTGGGATGGCTGCACTCCTTGAGAAGCAAGTTTCCAAAGCTCTGTCTTTAAGCGATTCACCTAGCAAGACCAAAAACAGCAGTCGTAGCACGGAAACTTTGCGACCATTCGAAGCCATGCATTTGGTAGAACTTGCTTACAGCATTTTAAGATGAACCGTACACCTCACAAATGCAGGGTCATGCTCATGTAACGATGAGCAAGCTGTGGAACTATTTTTCGCATTTCAATTAAATGCTAGCGTTACAGTGACTATAACCCAGTGTGGTAGTACGCCTTTATGGTTGGAACGATTTATTAGTAAGGTGGATGGATAGATGCAGGCGAGAAAAGATTGTGCAGGTGCACGTTCTGCTGCATTTGGGTTACTCTTCAATTCTTCATGCCCAAGCAGTTGCCCCATTCACGCTGGGGCGATCGTATTGTCTTGGCATACGACAGCGCCACGCTAGAGGTCATGCGGGAGTGAATTTAAGTCAAGCCTGTGACCTTATTATATTTAGCTCGTGCTTTACACGCGTATGAAACCAAACAGAGAAGCAATTTAACCGATATTTTTTCTTGTGTTTCGCTATTTGCATCCTTCTTAGGCTCCTCAGTCTAACCCATTGTATTACAGCCTCAACAGCAGAACGTACTGGAAAATAATTTCCGATCTATGCCACACGTACTGCATCTTCTTGAACTTAAGTACTACATACGCAAATGCGATTTCAACTGAGGGGAAAGTAACGCAACATCCCTGTTTATTAGCATTATTAGCCATAAGCAGACTGGCTAAATTGAAAACAATAGATTGATCCTTTGATTTAATACGACTGCTTTTCTTATTTTGGACAGCCTAATTTCAGATTGAAAATAACACTTGTGAACTAGGATGAACAAAAACAGTACAGTATAAAGGTCAGTCTTGCGCAGCTTAAAAGTGATGCAAAAAGGCTAGCTTGTAAAAAGACGTACAAGTTGGCGAAGTTTTGGAGTCGCACCCGAAGGACTCGTAGGCGGTCTCTGTGATGACGACTGGGGCACGGCCCTGGGCTGCTGCGCTGTCGCCAACTGGAAGGGGGTCCGCTGTTGCGGTAGCTGGTTCTGTTGTGACTGTTGCGGGGGTGCGGCCGCACCGACCGGCGCATTTCTTCCCATTGGCTGATACCCCGTAGGCTGCTGATTGGCTTCTGCTTCCATCGGATAAGAGGCCCGGTCGATAGGTTGCCCCGTGTTCTGCACGTATTGGCGTTGTTGCGGTTGTGTCTGCTGCTGCATCTGCATTTGATGCTGTGGTGGTGGCTGGCTTAGCCTTATCACCTGGGCCTGCGGGGTGGGCTGGTACGGGACTGGTTGGACCTGTGGCTGTGAGACTTGACGCGAAGCTACGTGAATTTGTTGTTGCGGTGAACCTCCATAGGCAGGTTGAGCCTGAGATGGATGCGCTTGATAAGAGGTCTGTGGTGTGTACTGCACCATACGCGTAGGTGATGCCGGCTGAGGTGGGTAGTATTGAACCTGGCCAGGAGGCGACTGGTATTGAACCTGACTAGTTTGCGGTTGATACTGGGCCACTGAGGGTTGAGCCTGGGCAGAGCTGGCATAGACCAGACGCGAGGGCGATTGCTGCGATGGTGGGTAGAATAGCTGCTGCGACTGTGGCTGGTTCTGTGATACGCTTTGGTACTGCGGTTGCGCTTGTTGTTGCTGATACGAGGCACCGACTGTGTAGACTTGGGGACTATTTGGAACAGCCGAAGAGGTGTATTGAGTCGGCTGTACGGCGTAGAAGTTTTGCTGTGGCTGTGATGGGTAGTATGTCGTTGAAGACGTCGTTGTTGACATGGTCGGCATTTGGTGTTGCGACTGATGCTGTGCCTGGCCTCCTGAGGCATAGTAGACAGGTTGCGTATCACCATCACCAAATGGCTTCACGAATTGGCCACCGGCTTTCACAATGTGTACGCCTTGAGGTGCAGCCACTGAAGTTCCAGAGTAGTAGACAGTTTGTGGTTCCATCTACCTCAAATGAATTGTAAAAGCAGTGATCTCTGTCTAAAAAAAATCAAACAAGTATTGCACAGCTGAAGCGGTGCCATTGTTCCGCTCCACCACCTGTAGGCGAAGATTTTACAATAATGCAGGAAATTCTATGAATTTTTTTATCAAAAGTAGTCTCAGAATCCTTGTTTGAAAAATGGGCTATTCATGCAGCCTTTTCTAATTAAATTTTGACAATTTTTTGTTGTCATTGTATTATTCAAATAAGGCATGCCTTCATTGTGTACTGGAGCGGGTGGAATGCGGAGATCAAAAAGGTCATCGAATTTATGAGATTCCTAACGCTAAGCAAACCAATTTTCATGAAAAGGAACCCAATCTCAGAACAGCAATTGTGAAATACTCTTCGGGTAGTCTAAGTGTCCAACTTCGCCATTCATTTTAGCTTTTGTATGAGATAATTAAAATCATCTTCAAAGGATAAGCAGCATCCTCCAACTTTCATGAAGCCCTGGGATTGCAGATAAATTCAATTTTCCGGTGGTGTACAAACCAACCATCACTTTGCTTTGCAAGCAAGCAAAGTGAATAAGAGGACGTCAGTCGGTTCCTAAAATGCTTAATGCAGTTGGTGGTGCAAACTGTTTTGGCAGTTATTTTCGGACAGAGGAGAGTGCGCTGCTGCATGCGGGAGGACATTCGAAGATGTAAAAAGATGGGTAGAAGGGATGAAAAGCTTCCAACTTTGCGTCAAAAATGCAAGACGATTTGTAGCAATTGTTGTTGATCTAAAAAGGCATATGCCTTCAGAAACTAAGGTCTGCGGAACGGCTGTTTTCCTCATTAAACCGATACCGTCTCTACGCCATCCAACATATCCACAACAAACATCAAACACAACTGAAGTAGATGCTTCACCCTTAGTACCAAATCGTGTTGAAAATAGGTCAGCGATGTGCCCAACGTTAATTGTCTAAGCTTGGTTACATCCCATTTTCGTTTTGTGCGATTTGGCTGTAGTAATGGTCAATTTTTCAGCGGCGGTCCCAATGGCAATTGACGCCTTTCTGTAGATATTCCTGGTCAAATGGGCCTCTGAAGTAGTTTAACTGCTTAAAATGAGATGCTCCGCAGTTCGTCTCATAAACAGACATTTAACACACTTTTCGTCTCTTTTTAAAGTTCAAAACTGCCACAAGAAAAGGGTTGTTCTGCCGCAATGCAATAGTTTTATTTGCAGTTTTATCGCACACTTTCATATTTCGCTTTGTTTCGCAAAACCGAAGGGTATTTCAAATCGTGCTAAGGTCTGAACCAACTTTTAAACGCATGATTTTTATACCTCCGAATGGCAGACAGGCTGCCGAACCTTTGGAGCCGAGAAGGGGAAGGTCTAAGCGAAGGAGACGAGAGTCTTTGACTCAACTTTTGACTGTCTACTGAAATTGGCACAGTAAAACCGACCTCAAGGTGCTGATCGAGATTCAAGGCGCTCTCCTCTCCAGCAATCAAATTTGCCCACTTTGGATAAAACCGGCAGTACTTTGGGTGGCCTAAACAAAATTACTGGAAATTACGTTTTTTCACTTTCCGAAGAGCACCACAGAGCTAAAGTATTAATAAGTAATTTTGTGGTAATGCAGTGGTGCTTTTGCCCTTGCAAATGGATTCACTCATTTTATCAGGTACTAGTCGATCCGGGATTTCGGACAGATGACAGGCGGAGAAGCGGGGAATTCGCACACTTACCGTAATAAGTTCAGGCCTAAAATATTCACAAAAGCTAAAGGTTTTTCACGTGACATATTCCCTTAAAATCTCTTCGTTGAATCGCTGTATTGCTGGTAGCCTTTCAAAATATCTCTGTCTCGTTTGCGTTTTCCATTGTTGGTGAATAATTCCCCCTTCCTTAGGGCACCAGACCTTTTTTTCCTCTGTTTTTTTGATCTCTCAAGGAATATAGACTTCCCTTAAGAAAAATCTACCATGCAAATGCATGCCCATCTAATTTCTTTTCCATTCTTCACACATTTCGCTTTAATCAAAGCAATTTGAAGCAACCAAAAGATGCTTTTTCCTCAAGAACTGGCAATTGGCTTCCAGCCGCTGCAATTGCACCTATCACCACCAGCGCTTGATTAATGACCTGAACCGTAAATCGCACTTATTGTCGGACCAGCTACTTATTCACTCCTCTGGTCCCTTTTCTTGCCATTTTCGTAATAGCGATTATCCCCCGTCCGTGTATTTAAATATAAAACTGCCTTTTAGTTCTTCTTTTGCCCTCTTTTTACTCCAGTCGGATAAATCTCAAGTCAAACTTTCACAAGTATAATGGCCACAAATGTTTTGGCTGCATAGGGGCTTGCAATTATTCGATTGGCGTGGAGAATAGGTCTACTTATCCTGTCAATCGGGGTACGGCAGGTACCAGTGTAGGACGATCTCACCATTCCAGATCCTCACTTGAACGATTGCACTGCCTAGTTCGGTGCTTTTGAACAAACTGTCTACTGGGCTGTTAGTACTGTGAAGTTATGCCGAACCATAAAAGCTATAGGTGTTAACAGAAATTACTTTTTGTAACTGAATTAAGTCATCTTGGGTGTCAGGCTTCATCCATGGAAAAATTTACTCAGCTCATTGAGCATGTTCTGTCCGACCCTTTTGGGCACTCTAAGCCGTACGGGCATCAACCAACATGTTGTATCAGCATAAAAGACAACTGAGATTCCCTCCAATTCCTTGATAATTTTAGTATTCCAACAATAAACTTCCAGTCTGATGCCATTAAACAAAAGTTAAAAGAGGGCTAAATGGGTATTACTCCTGCGCTACCGGTGACCCCAGCCATTAAACCGAAAGTAATGTCCGAATGTCTGAGCGACATTGAAATCCTTATCCATCCATAACCCGCGAATACAATACTACCTCGGTTTCTGTAGGCCTGTACTAAATAAATAAACTTAGCGGTTGTAAGATATGACGTTAATGGAAGGCAAATACAATCGAGCTTTTAATCAAATTGGCAAAGTTTAAGGGTTCCAAAATTTGATTAATGTGTAAATAAATCGTTTCCACCTTGAGAAGGAAAACTTTCCTTCTAGTGAGTTGTTTATTCTCACAGCGATAATAAAATTAACCGAAAGTTTAGATTTTAGACCAGCATTTGTCTCTATGATTATCAACAGGTGGAGCAGATCTCACTTTTCACCAAAATGCAAAATTGCAGCGCTTAGAAATTTTACTGACACCTATCAACCTAGACCCAGTCTTCAACACCGATTAACTTGTAGATAAGGCTTCTTGATTTGCTATTATTTGCCCCCAAGCCTTGTGATGAGATGGCAATTAATTAAGGTCGCAGCCCAGCCGGGGTTATCAGGTGGGTTTGGTGAGGAGCCCTCCGAAAACAGCGCCTTAGAGACAAAAAAGCCACCGAACTTCAACGGAAATGGAATAAATAGGATATGATAATGGAAAGAGCAGATTGTTATTAACTTTCTAGGATTACTTCGTGCTTGGCGTAATAGTCAACCTCTACACTGCCTCTGTGTGAGGATGGTTGTTAGAAAAATACTTAAAATTATAGCAATCTAGATTTTATTGTCTATGTATCTTTATGAGATGGGTCCGGAACAAGGACTAATTCACTTTTTGCTCAATGCAAATAGCTAAGGCTGGCAGGTTGTGGTGACCTGCGTAGCTTAACAGGTCAACAATTGATAGGAGAAGACTTCAGGCATTGTGGCTACTGCAGCCAAAGTTGATGTCCATTAAACTCACTATAATATCTTACGATTTTTGTAGAAAAGGCTTCAAGCCTTCTACAGTGATAACGACCTGAGAAGTGACTTTTAAGAACTTCTTCCCAAACACACCATTAAGGCCTGTCAAGTAACCATTTTAAAAATTATCCATGAAGTTCTTTGAACAAATAATAATAATAATAATAATAATAATAATAATAATGTCGGCTAATGTTCAGTGGGAACAATCTGTCCATGGGTTTATTCTGGAAAAAGCGGACATCATGAAAAGTACGTGGCATTGGTAGGCATATCGCAATGAGCGCTAAATTTACTCAACGTCAGAGTTGCGCAGCAATTGAGGCCATTTGTTCACTGGGTGATTTGCTGTGTTTGTACTTTCGCAATGAAACACATCAAATCGTGGTTGTAGATGAAGGTTTACGTGCTCTTGGGAGGGTTAACTTGTGTCCGTTCTCCATTAATCTAAACATAGTTTGGCCCAGTTTTCTCGTGTTTTAATTGGTTGGAATTTGACCTATTCATGTCATCGATCTGTTCAAAGACAGCAAAGTTTGGTGCCTTTTTCCTCCAATCTTCTTAAAATTTCACCAAGAATTTATAAATAGGTCAGCTCAAATCAGGCTCAACATTTTAAAAGGTGTTAAATTTGAATTTACTTACTCGAGAAAAGCAAATTTAATCCTTCTTCGATTTGGCGAAACAGACGCTTGCTCCAATCAACAAGTGAGGTCCTGCTAGGGACGGACAGTCGGAAGAGGTGGACTGAAAGTGAGGCGGAGATAAAAGAACGAATCTTTACTCCCTAAAGCTTCACCCCAAGTCACTTCGCAAGCGATATTATGAAGTCGAGGATCTGTGATTACGCGCGTGCTAGAGGCAACCAATCCCATGACAGCTTCCCGCGTGCATCGATCCCGTCTAGGATGCACACTAATTGGTTGAAGATGGTGGACGAAGGTCATTTGTGTGCTTGTTTAAGATACGAGCTGTCACGTTGTCATGGCAAATTCTTGGAGTCACAGCGAGTTGTCCTGCTCTCTACCCGCATTGACTCCCAGCGCTGCATGCATGATGGACCTTGACAGTCAGTTAAGTTTTAAGGATTGGTGAAAAAAAATCCTTTATGACATTGCATCTACTTGGTACTGAAACCTCGGAGGAAACAAATTCACACAACGGTCTAGATGCGATACTATTCTTATAAGGTGCCAGTGATCGGTACCCATTTTGCTAGTTTAGTTGCTACTCAAAAAACGAAAAATGCGGTTATCCTCGGACCTGGAGCACTCCACGTATATTTTTTCACTCTGGAACCAATCAATCTGTTGCAACAAGCCAATGTGAATCGTCATAGAGTAAATGCATCATCCTTGTGACAGTAGGGTGAGAAGACTTGTGTGTCTCTTGTATGTGGCGCTGATGACGAAAGGAATAAAGGGATGAAGTGGGGCTGCTTCCTTATATATTTTATTCAGAGAATAGATCCTGTATCCTAAATAAACCGCGATTAGAGGCAGACAGTTGCTGTATGTGCGAGCTGCAACCAGTAGTCAGCTTTTCTCCCCTTTTATGATCCCTTGAAGAGAAAAGGGAATTCTTTAATTTGTGACTTGCACACCAAAATAGCACAAGGCGTGCGTACGTCCTCCTGGACAAACCCACTCCACATGACTTGTGAGATGACTGCACGCGACTGTTCCCTCACAACATTTGCTGGAGCAATTTGAGACCCTACATGAATCAAAATATAGCCATATTTACCCAACTAGATCAAAAATGTGACGGGATTATTTCTGTGCAAAGCGAAAATCGTTAGAAATTCTGTGGCTCCAATAAAGCAACTGGGGCCGTTTCGATTGAAAAGTAACCCAGTCTGCATTGGCCTGCCAAAAATAGGGCCTCTTGCATTTTTGTTTCACCTTCTGTACATATCACCTTCAAAAGACAGTCTCGCCGTTATAAAAAGCAAAGACCAAATGAAGCAGACGACCAACTCCCTTAATATCAAAGCACTTGCACTTGCTGATGGCATTTCCAACACGGAGGCAGAGTAATGCACGTCTGTTTGAGAGCACTTTTGGGCAGGCGGCACCTCTGTTGATGTGCGGAGCGGATATACATCCGCGTTCTCCAGAGACACGGACGGATTTTGTTATAACTTTCGGCCGCTGTAAACAACTGCAAATGTAATAAATTCACCTCGATTTGGACAGCTTTCTGTAGCTAAAATTAAGACGGCGTTGACGGTAATATTAAATACGGCATAATTAATGTTAAATAATTTTAACTAGAAATAATTGCTTAGAGGCTGTCACTGATTAAATAAACACTAATGGAAAACTCTGAGAGTCCTCCTGTTGCACAACATTAAAATCCAATGTACATCTTTCTTTAGACTTCCCAGAAGACGAAAGGTAGCACAATGGCCCAGCAGAATATGGTTCTTCGACGCGTGGAAGGGCTGGAAGGGGGCTGCTGCCACTAGCGGTGGAGCGACGACGGTGGAGTGCCTCACTGACCGCTACCAAAGGCAGCAGTCAGATAAACAGCGGATGTGTAGCACTTTGACGAGATAATCTGTTTCATATTTTACTCATTTTTATCCGTATTTTTGGCCAAATTTCGAAAGAACAAATTCGTGCTCTGAAATTGTTTAGTTAACCTGCCTTGCCAATTCCAACGTCTTTTTTTTATTTTTCATAAAACTTTCAACAATATCAAACTACGCTTGTGATCTCCTCTGGAGCCATAGGAGACAGCCTGAACTTTTCCTCGTTGGTTACCCATAATTGATAATTTGAAGTCACTTGTTACACGCAAAAATTTGTGGTCAGAAGACGGTTCCAATGTGTTTGCCTCAGTCATCCTGCTTCCCCACTCCTACTTGCGGCCGATGGCGGTAAAAGGCAATTGCTGACTTCGCCAGCCATCTTTGTGATTTCCTCATTAATAGCTAACCGACATTTGCCCATTACCTCCGTCTATAACCTGCTTGTCATGCTTATTTAAGGGAGGTGTAGGGAGCTGCGAAAATAGACTGCTGATTTATCTCGGTCTGACTTTCACTGGGCCGTTGCCCATTATCCGTTCGAGCTTGTGCTTTGCTTTCCCGGTGAAATGCTCCCGTACGCACCCGCGCCTTAGCTGAAGTGTAGCATAAACATAGCTGAAAATGCACAGATGGGTTATGATAGCGACCCGCTACTTTAAATCCCGCCTCATTCCCATCCACCCATTTGTGCATTTTGGAAGAACACTCATTCCGTAAGAGCTGCCTGGAAAATCACTCTCGACTTCTAAGGCAAAAGGCAGTGAAGCAATTATTGTATTAGCAGTTGGAGCATCCAGGAATGGAGACATTGAATAACTTAGTAAAGTCTGCTTTTTGCCAAGGCGTAGAGATACAAAGTTCTCATTTTGCACGAAGTAGCCAACCAAAGCAGTAATCTTGGGAAAGGAGGAAGCATAATCGCCTAGTTGTTTTCATTTCGTTCACAGTTCCCAGGGTTGATTTTTTGCCTTCATTACCAATCTGTCTGGTCATCGAAAACTTATCGTGTTATGTCAATGTTAGCCAATCTGTTTGCTTTGAATCAGGTCGTCGCCATTCCGTCCACACATCGAATTCGAAAGGCGTGCTGACTTGAGCGAAAAAGACTAGCATTGTCTCATTTTCCACTTTTTGATTTTGGAGCAGAGTAGAGGGTGTCAAATTTCCTCCTGAAAATGGAATTAAGCCAGAGTTTATAGTGCTTACAATATCCCTCTGAAAGTGGTTAAAACCCCATTTTTTATGAGTAGTCAGTTTATTAATGTCCTAAGTGTGCTGGTTGGAGGTCGGATTTTGCCTCGAAAAAAAAAACGTTTATCGCACTGAACAAATAATTCGCCTTATAATAATCTAAACAAGTATTTTAGAAGGAAGCCATATTTTTTCTCCTCGGATTGCAATAATTTTTGTATGGACTCCGACATCTTCACGAGCGGGCACCTGCAAGCTTCTGATAACCTGTGCATGCATGCTGGTAGCTCTCGTAACAACCCGTCTCAAGGACAGCTGAAGGCTCAAATGGTGGTGCGAACTGTCGATCACTTACTTCTGGATCGCACGCACTGGAAACCGGCGAAGAAACATGAGGCTTTGAGCTTGGCAATCGTCTCTACTGACAGCACGTAGAAACTTGCTTTATTCCTGAATCCTCCCATCAGATGATGGCTGCTCACGATTCCCATTTTATTCGCACAAAGTAGGGATTTAGCGTGTACGCTCCTGAAGACTTTGGACAAGTTAATACAAGGATATCCACGGTCGCTTTTAATCCCTTTTTTTGTCTTAGATTCTTTTTACTTAGTAAAGGAGGTATTCAAGTTAAACCAGAATCCTCAAAAGGCGATTTTGCTACGGCGATGGTGACAAATATCCTTTAACCTGAAAAATGGATGACGTGCAAAAGCGAAAATCACAAAATCAGAAAAATCACGCTTGGATGTGACGCCCTGATGGGACACTAAGTCCCCTAACATTACAACTTTAAACTCATTGAAGATGCCAAACTCTGATGCTTCTCAACTAACAGTCGCAGCAGCTAATTGAGCATTTAAACTTGGACTCCCGATTATCACAGGGCCATCGGCGGCGATTCCGCACAAGCGACAAATTTCTTCCCATCGCTAGCCAAATTTTCTGTGGTTTTGACCAGTACTAAAGACTTTAATACTCCAATTAAGTGAAGGAACAGCTTGTAAAATAAGGTCTCATCCATATCTGCGGCAGATTGTGGAATCCTGGATGTGTGCCTCATTGGTTGGTACTGCACTGGCAACACCGAAGTGAAACAGTCTACTCCAGGACAGGTTAGCTAAAACAACAAGCCATTCCACACTAATACTGAGTTCCATGATTCAATGAAACTTTTATTTCATGAATAGGAAGTTGACTTATCGCTTCCTGCCCATCATAAACTCCCAAGTTGAATGGCTTTTGCAGCAGATAATATCATCAATTGTAACCTCCGGTAATCAGATGGTGCGGTGCTCTCCGACTATTATTAAAATGCCTCCTAATAAGGACAAATAGGAGAGTCGCATTTTTACAGAAGCTCAAAAAGTGCGGTTGGCATTATTCTTGATAATTACGCACTCAGAATCTAATCGTAGTTATTATTTTTTGTCCTTCCATCGAATTGACTTCATGGTTTGTACCCTGCTGCCACTTGTCATCGCGTCCAGCGTCCTGGCTTTAAGATAAAATGTTGCGCCAAAATTTGCAATTGATCATATAAGGTTTACTTTTCTACAAGGATTTGGTTTTGGGAGCAGTTACTTAATCAGATCTGTAGATCTCCACAGAAGCCGTAGCAGCTAAGTTCTCTGGAATGCACGTCAGTTGCCAGTGTGTTCCTAAAAGGATTGCAGGTATCAATGAATGCACAAAAACGAGTGCCAAAGAACGCAAGAGATGAGAAAAAATGATTTGAAAGGAATACAAAAACGGTTGCTTTAGACTTTTAAAGTGTGTGCGCCAGAAATGTAATGGGCAGCAAAACCATTCCACTTAATCATGTCTCGATCCACCATGCTGCAAAAACCATTTCGAGTTTATGCATAATCTGACGTCGAAGTGAGAAATTGGCACGAAGTTAAGGGCAACTGCACGAGCGCACACATTAATCGCATAGGTAATAAGGGTCATGACACCTGTGTCAGGATGTAGGGTCCTCGTGGAAGAAACCTCTGACTCGCTAAGATGCATTTCACCAACTTAGGCAGCGAGCTAATTTTGGTAGCCTGCATTTTAGCCTTTAAAATGGTCCTCAAACTCGTATTTGCTTTCGCCGACCGGTGTAGGTTGTACAATAGAATATTCTTTAATACAGGTGTCGTGAACAGCTCCCGTCGTTTTATTATTCAAAGTTTTCTTTATTCCTGCCTCCCTGGTCATCTTGTGACCCTTTATCTTTGAATAGGGCTACCAGAAACCTAAACCCACAAACTGTTTGGTCGAGGGCGTCCAATTCTATTCGTTGCAGCCAAAGCTAAGTAGTGCTTAGAACACCGTCCTTCGAATCCGTTTTGCTTTAAAGGTAAATTTGTACATGCTTGTATATTAATCAACCATTTAAATTGCCTTCTGATTCAGACGTTTATGTTCTTTCTACGGATGTTTTGCCTTGCTAGCCTAATTCCGACTTTGGAGGGCTTTTTAAAAGAACCTTTTTTACACAGGAGGGATTATTTTGAAGAGCCCTGAATACCTAACTGTTCAATTGGCCATGGCTGGGGTTCATAGCATACCTCTTGTAATTCAATCGTTAATGCGCCTGACTTTTGGGGCAACCTTGTTTTTTACTTTCTGCATGGCCATGAATGAAATCAATGAATGCTTTCACATCATCTCCTTATGATCGTCAATAGTTTCCGGCCTAATGCTTGATCCTAGTAACCGATCGAAAGAACATTGTACTAATTGCATTTTAGTAGAAGCTTGCGGTGATCACACCTCATTGAGAAGGCACTTTATCGATGCTACAATGCAACTCCAAAATTGATTTCCTCGGTTTCCTCCGGTGACTATACAGTCCCCCACTTCGAAACCACACAACTCTCCAGATTGCAAAGTTACCTTCCACTGCAGATGTTAGACAAGCCACGTGTTGCACGAACACAAGCTAAGTTCGAGTGGCGTCCGCGAGTAAGGAAGCCCATATTTTACTTCCAGTAAGGACATAATATCCCAAATCCATCAGACGTCTCGTAACGAAACTTTAACGACAGATAGCACCATCAACTTAACGAGCTCCCCTTGCATTTGACCCAATAGAATAACTCTTAAACGTCCGTAGCTGCACTGAGGCGAAAGCAAGCCCAATTCTGCCGAAAAAGCAAAGCGCCTATGCACACTAGGAAACAGAATACCCTCCCACTTCATAATGGCATAATCGCACCGTATGAGATCTACTGCACCATGCTATTCTTGGCGACATTTTAGTACCGACGGCCGTGCACTAAAGTTAAATCTCCACAAACTTTGTGAATACAAACAGCTTTTCGAATGTTTTGACCCGACCTCCATACAGCCGCACGGGAAAACATCAATTCAAGAGTTTATTAATCAACCAGCTTAACAGGGCGGCCACCCCAGCTGTCTTCCACCAATGACATGGAGATGCAGATGGTAGACCGATTGGCAACCTTCACGTCCATTATTAATCACAACTCGATAGCCTTTTGCTAGATTCTTCTGCGCAGCGACCTTTTTTGCCGCTATAAGCAAACGACCCAGGAGCTAAGAGGCAATACAGGCGTCAATTTGGGTTGTACTTACCGCTTCATCGTCTTCGGTGGCGGAATCCAGCTGTTGGATGGGTTTTTTGGGTACGACCAGAAAATGTGTAGGGGCTTGAGGTGAAATGTCGTCGAAGGCCACACATAGATCGTCCTCGTAAAGGAACTTCGTTGGGATTTCTTTGCGAACAATTTTGCCAAAAATAGTATCTTCCTCTGAGGGACAAGCGGCCTGAGCCTTTTCAACTTCGGAAGCCATGCTTCTCCTGCGGAACCGATACCTTAGCGGTAGTTGAGCTACTGGCACCAAAAGCCGAAACATTCACACGTAGGTCGTGCAGCAGCATCATGATAACTTGAAAAATTTAATTTGCCTTTTTTGATTTAAACAGACCTTAATTGATCAATTTTCAGGTTTTTTCAATTACGGGATTTTGATAAAACTATTATGTTGAATGACAATAACGTGAGTCGAAAATATTTTGGCACCGTACCGCAAACTGCGAATAACCAGACTGGGGTAGCTACCTCTCACCGGCCTTTGTTTCATGCCTTATCAACTCCCTGCTTTTTACCAAAACATCTTACCCCATTTAACTTTAAGACCTTGTATAATTGTCGTCAAATGTAACCAGCGCTTGGTTTTTTACTATGACGCTACGATCTCCCGACCCTCTGTCGTTGTTGGATATTTGCCTATGATACCTTGTGACGAGCATTTTAGCTCTTTAAAATCACAATGTTTACGCTAAGTGCTCGAGGTTAACTCAGCCTCCTAGCACGAGTGTTTTCATTGGCCATATTCCGTTGTGTATTTTTATGTGTCTCTTATTCCAAATCTAAGCAAATAGGGACTCTTTCTTTAGTTCTGTTTCTGAATTATGTGGCGATAATTTTACTATCCTGCAGCGGCAAATCACTTCCTTGAAGTTCTTGGGCCCTATTTATTTTTTAGCCATTCAAGTAACTTCTGCTCCGTTCATAGATGCCTACTCCTATTCGGAAGCCTTCAAATGACTCCGACATCCCAGCTGAAGTGTTCGTCTCATTTTTTTCTCTCATCCATCTACACCTTTTTGTCTATTACACTCGACACTTTACTTCTCTATTCCAGAATCTCCTCCGATACCAGTGACTCCGTAAAAATCGTGGAGGAGGATTACGACTGCCTCCTGGTTGAGGAGGTTGGCAAACCTCCCAACCACTTCAACTTTACCCAGACTGCATTTATTCGGGAGGGTCATGGTCGGCCCATCTTTGGCGTCGCCTTCAACTGTGACAATCGTAGCTCTTCTAGTGACCCTCTTCTTTTTGCTACCGTCGGTGCTAACCATGTAAGCCCTCCGCTTTTCTCCATTTCACACTTTGAAAGTTTTTTTTAAGTCCACTCTTTGCGGAGCATCTGTTGGGATCATTGCTAGATGTTGTCCTCCGTAAAATTTATTCTCACTTTAGGTGACAATCTACCAATGCAGGGAACTGCCCCCGCCCTCAGAGGAGCAGGATACTACAAGTGACCCACCTATCCATCTCCTTCAGTCTTTCTCAGACGCCGCCAGTGACGAGGAGTTCTACTGCTGTGCTTGGTCTTGCAACCTTGACGCACGTCGTGGTGTGGCTAAGGCCTCGAGCCGCCAGCAGATCCTTGCAGTGGCTGGCAAGCGTGGCGTCATTCGTATCCTTTGTCCCTCACTCTCCAAGTGTTTGGACAGTTTGATTGGCCATGGACAAGCAGTGAATGAACTGAAATTTCACCCTAGTCATCCATCACTGCTCTTCTCGTTCAGCAAGGGTATGCTAGCTTTTCCGTTTTAAGCTGACCGCATCGTACCGTGTCCGTATTGTTGAAGTTTAGAGGTCATTTTTATTAAATGGCTTTACTGTGGTTACTAGTGAAGTAACAAGGCTACCCGATATACCGAACCTCGATATGCCATGTTTACATTTGACGTTTTATCGATGCTGGACTCCTCAGTTTTCGAGGTTCAATTTTGGTCATTAGAGCCAAAACTGTGTGCAATTCTTGGTCGAGGATGGTGTAACTTTCTTTGTCGGTGAGAAGGTTTACGATTTTGTCATTTTTGATGTTTTTGTGAATTTTAAATTCATTTATTCAGAGCAACTTTAAGAACTGGAACCAGGTATTTAATGATGTCTTACGAGTGTTGCGTTCTTGTTCTTGAAATGTGTTAGTTGACTGGATGGTTTTTTTGCATGCGGTACTTCAGCTTCTTCCAGCAATTCTTAGCATTCATTTTCAATTTTTTCTCACTGAAACCGCCGTGGAACTAGAGAAGCCCACCCAGTCTGCTAGACACGGATCTCGTTCCATTACTTATCATTAGCGCTTTAATAAAGAAGTAAGCAAATGAGCAAGAAGCTTTTAGCTATCTGTATGGGAATTATATGAACAGATCCTCCTACCATCGTCTTTGAGATCGTTCAGGAGAGACGAGAAAGGTGTACGTAATTGCACGCATGCGCAACATCGATTTGTGCTGTTTGTATTCTGTTGTGTTCATTCTTAACGCAAAACCCTTGACTTGCTGTACATGTTTCTGGTGTAAGGGTATCTCTTTTGAGTGTTTGAATGTTGAGGGACCTTGTTTTGAAGTGAGGCCACTTGATTTACTGCTTTAGGAACTGCTGCTGTACCCGTCTGTTCACAAGCCGTTATGAGTTCCATCAACTTGATTGCCTTCCATCAAATCAAATTTCGTCCAATCTGCCCTACGTTAACTCTTATTTGCTTAAAGGGCATGGTAGTATAAACCCAGATCTGTGGCACGCAGACAACTTGAACAAAGCCAAATGCCACTGCCAAAGTAGCTGAATCGTGGTAGGTACCTAAAGGACTGCATTGTGAGACACAGCTATGCATTATTTCATTAAAGCAAAGGGTGATAGTTATCGCTTGCTCCTTTCTACGACTTCGGTTTCATTTCTTCTTGATCATCACCTACTTCAATTCAACGTAAGCTTCAGTTGCACATCCAAGTATTATTTTCTAGGAAGCATTGAGTACTAAGTTTTGTTGTGATGTCATGAAGATCCACATGGTGGAGATCCATTTCGACGGGTTGAAATAGGCTTTCTCAAACTAAATTTCGTGATTTTGACGTAGATAAAGGCTCTCTGAAGTTGGTTGTCATCTTCACAATTTTCGCTTGACATCTGTTGCAATTTTTTTCATTTTGGCCCACCCCCTCTGCCACAACCATTTTTTTCCCTCGATGTAGGCGTAACATCACTGCAAAAACATTGAATGCTGTATTCATTCACAGCATCAACAGATTGCAATAAGGCAGTAAAATCAAGCTGCCCAACCTTCTGCCCATTGTTACTAGCCAGGAGGCACGGTCGGTGGCTTGACAATGTATTGTTACTTTCTTCTTGGTTGGTTTTTGTTATCGGTGTCGTAATCAACCGCCTATAATGTTAAGCTATCCATTGCAGTTTCTCACCTATTCTCGTAAGGTATCCGTAAACGAAATGGTTTATTCAAAGTCACACATGAATATCCAATGGTGGATTTCCTCCATATAATTGTCACCTTGGTAATTTGATTTACTTTGGTGCAGATCTTCATGGTTATGGAAGCATGGAGGGAGTACAGTCATTTGAAGTAATTTCAAGTCATAAGTAGCTCCCAAGTGTCGAATGGTTCCCTTGTAGGGATTCCTAAACTGTCCCAAGAATACCCAATAATATGCACGGAAGTGACAGTATTTTTTTGCTAGATTCTACATCGCTGTTCACACGTTGTAGGTTTTAGACTGCCTTAATAGACGTCCGTAACTATATGCAACACTTGTGGGATGCCGGAATTGTCGTCTACCCTAGACTATTCTATGCCCGCTTTTCCTTGGAATGGCAGACTTCACGGTTCGCCTGTGGAACATTGCCACGCATGTCATAGTGTGTATTTTCGGTGGTGTGGAGGGTCACCGCGCCGAAGTGCTTCATGGTGACATCTCGTTGACCGGAGATTTTCTCCTTACCGCCTCCATGGACCACACCATCAAAATCTGGCGACTCGACATTCCTGAGATGCGCGCCGCAATCAGGGCCTCTTTTGAGTACACCGACAAACGGTACGTTTCCCCCCCTCTCTCTTTTTATGAAACTTGGATATTAATGCAACAGAGGTTTGGAAGCTGGAGTTGTCAGTGGATTTCGCTGTGTTAACTACCACTATTACTTACATGCATTGTTATTGTTCTTTTTGCAGTGTTCACTGGCTTTAAGGGAAGTTCTCTCTCAGCTCTTTCCTCTTTTTTGCGAGTTGCAGTGATGGCTGGGTCGCGACGTTCTTATTACACAAATGTTCTATTTCCATTTTTTGTAGCAAACCCTTTCACACCCTGTTGCAGCACTTTCCCGACTTCAGTACTCGTGACGCACACGGCAACTACGTGGATTGTGCTCGGTGGTTCGGCAGCCTTGTCATCTCAAAGTCCTGTGAAAATGCTGTTGTTGTATGGATGCCTGGGGACATCGAGTCTGCTACTACACCTGCATCCCTTGATCTCCACGACCTCTTACCCCTACGCCTCATCGCTATTGACAACAGCGGTGGCCATGACAGTAGTTCCAGACCACGACAAATAACAGGTGTACCGCTGGAGACGCACTGTAGTCTTTTGCACCAACTGCGTCTGCCTGACTGCGACGTGTGGTATGTGCGCTTCGATCTCCACCTTCAACAACGTCTCCTCGCTCTAGGGACGGGGGTGGGACTGCCAAGGATATTCCTGTGGGATCTATCCGACCTTGGATCGACTCTCTCCCTTGTACCCAAGGTGCCTCTTACTCTCACCATAGGTTGCTTGTTTATGCTCTCCCACTTTTTCCCCTCCATAGGAAAGTTTGCTACTTGGCTATGAATTCTGCTAAGAGGTATCAGTTTCGCCAAACTTATTCGTCTATTAGGTATGGCATATTCAAGGTTAGTCACTATTAGGGAATGATTTTCCCATCATAGAATAATGGATTATATTTTTTCACTGTCCTTGCCTTGTTGATTGATAGAAGACCCTAACTTTGGTCAGCAGGCACTTGGCTACTAGACCTCAGTTTCTTTATACTGTCACTAAGCCATTAAAGACATCATCTGCAGTTTGCTTAAGTGTCTCTTTTGAGAATTCATTACTGCCTTGGTGCCTCGTGGATTGCCTATAATTTTCTCACTTTGTGTTGTGCCGTCGATGTCATCTCTGGAGGAGGTCCAGTCTTGAGGTACCTTTACTGGAGTGCCTGCTCAAATTTCTGGAAGTCATCCCCAATCCCTTTCCCGTAATAACCGGGGTCCTACACGCTGACACTATTACTGCGTATCCATTGCGTCGGTTAATAAAGGCATCCACTGTACTCTCGATCTATCGCTGATCAGGTTGAAGGATTCAATAGGATTTTGCCTAGCCTCCGACATTTTTGGCTGAAATTATAGCTAGTGGTGACCTAGGTTGCAGCACGCTGTGAGCGAGTCTACACCTCACCATTGTGGAGGTTGAATCGCGAAAGGCTGGTAGAAATTCTGGCGCTGTGTATTATGATTGACTGAAATTGTTGGTCAACCAATGATTAAATGGGTTTTTTTTTCTTGTAAAATAAGGGGATCTAGGTAATGATTTCGTCTGCGTGGGGGAAAAGATTGGCAGACGAGCATAAGCTTGGTAACAGAGCAGTTACACAAACGCTTGGGCCTAATGTTGACGTCTCTTCGCTTTTCTGTGTTTCCAGGTCCTTCACATCACTGCAACGGGCGCCGGCAACTTGAACAACTTTGGAGCTATTCGTCAGACCCGTTTCACCGGCGATGGGCGTATCCTCGTTGCCGTGGGTGACAACGGTCTAGTTGTACGTTTTGACAGGATCGGCTAAGGGGCGCTAACTTGCCTATTGTGCAGGTACTTCTTAATCACTTATTGTATTTGTGTTTTTTGCGTATTTTTTTTACTAACGAATGAAATGTAAGGCTATTCATACGAGTGGGGATACGACACTCACTTTTTCCCTGGGACACGGGTGAGGTAAGCAAATGCGGAGGCAGTTTTATTTGTTGTTGGAAGGCTATTAGCAGCTGTGGCTTGTCGCTACTATGAAGATTGAATCGCGGAATATTGTAAACGTCCGCAGGGTCAGGGATGTACCAGTTGCCTACATTTAAAGTTGTTTAAAATCGTTAGATGGTAGAGTAACCACCGAGAAGAACTAGCCGGTTCCGTCTTTAAATAGCGTGTTCTGACTATTAAACTAGGTTTTGTAAGACCCTTACCTTCTCATACCTAAGCGATTTTGAAGTGAGTCAGTGCCTTGGAAGTTCAGATTTTGTACCGGTGAATAGATTGGCTTCACGAACCAAGAACTAGTTCATTGGCTTACTAAGCAGCGCACCATCAATCTCATTGTCAGAATCTTTTTTCATCCGACGCTTACTGTGTTCTTTAAACAGGTTTGAAAAATGCTTTGAAGTGGAATGTCTGCATTTTCTTTTAACCCAAGTACTTTGACTCCTAGCGTCCAAACAGTTCCGTGAGGTATGCAGAAAGGGATATTTTCCATCCATATTTATGCTTCAAGTAACTTTAATTTTGGATTAAGTGCGTCACATTTTGCAGTGGTCATTTTTCAGCAGCTTTTTGTGGAGATTAAATGATTATCTACGGGTGCTACTGATAAAGTATCAG
Organism: Taenia crassiceps; assembly: GCA_023375655.1. Lineage (NCBI taxonomy): Eukaryota > Metazoa > Platyhelminthes > Cestoda > Cyclophyllidea > Taeniidae > Taenia > Taenia crassiceps. Next base: position 237,063 of record JAKROA010000010.1, read on the forward strand.
TAGGTCAGTTACGCTGTATATCCGAGCCAGTCCTGAACCTACCAATTTATAAACAAACATTTAGAGCGTGGGAACTAAGCCTATTTCGTTAATCAGTGCTTGCTAACTGTCTCAGTTACAAATGCATAACGAGTTTCGTGTTTTATGTCCTACAGGGTGACTTTGCTGGACATCCATCAAACTTTTTTAACTACTAGTTAAGCCAACATTAAAGCAAAATTTTTGTTCCTCGAGAAGCTGAAACACTGAACCGCATTTTAGTTCCTTCGCGAAAGGTGAACCGTTTCATGTTCCACCAGGTAGTTGTAACTTTGTCCTAGCTATCAAACCGTAGGCTTAAATGGCCAAGTATATTCCAAAAACTTCCGAGTGCAAGGAATACTTCCCGAATGTTTACCATTCTTGGCGTGTTTCTTTATCAATCCAAGTATCACATCTCTTGGCAGCTTTAGCTGTTGCAACTTATTTATCGAGGAAGTGAAGCCGTTGGTGTCCATCACATCCCGCCTCGCATATACGGCTGTAGCGCTCTGCTGCAGGTAAATGTGTAAGACTCAAACTATGGGAGATCTAATTAATTTAAACCCATAAATATGTAAATGAAACAGTGTGGTGAGAACACCGTGGTGTTTACAACGGGTTGGATGCACGTCCTCTCTCCATTGCTCATGCGCTCCCTAGAAGTAAACCGGGAGTCGTAATTCTGATGGACCTAAACATAACCCTAGCCCGAGCAAGTATAACCTTCCGTTTCCCTGATACTCGTAAAGGGTATGCTTAATTGCCTTCGTCTCAGCAAATTGAGGTACAATTCTATCAAAACTAATTTTTCCGGTCGTTCCTATGTGGGAGCTTACATGAAGTTTTTAACCTTTATGGCCATTTTTGGTTATAAATTAAGAAGAAGTGCAATGCAAGCTTTTAAAGCTCCGCACTGAATTTTTCACGCAAGACACTATTCACCTTAACCACGTCTTGATTACCGTCATATTGTGCTGGCAGGTAAATTTTGGTCTCCATCAAGCGATTTGAGATATTTCATTGACTGTCTGGAAATGCTTAATCAGAGGCTTGACAAAGTCTCTCAAAAATGTGTGCAAACAGACTTAAGGGAACATCCGTTCTCGATAACTCAAATAACAGATTGATATGCGTAAGTTGTATCCACGTCTCCCATAGAAGCTGGGCATTTGTAACTGTAAAGCGGTCAAAAGATAATGGTGCTTTAATTGTCAGTATTGAGTTAAGGGCTCCAATTGTAGCTGTATGCGGTGCAGATGGCTGCACCTTATGTCACTTAGTGGACTGCAATCCAGGTGGGATATGGAAAGCGAGTAACAAGTTCTGGCTGTTGAGGGCTTCCACACTTTGCTGGGTGTTTTGAACTAGACCACTCGAAGCACCTCAACGTTATGGGAATACGCGTTGACGCTATCTCGTGCGAAATTGAGAATGGCAAGTAATTGTGATGTATTTGGGGAGAATTGCAAAATTTTTTGACCCAAGTAATTTCAGTTGCAAAAACTACGTGAGGAGTTAGCGTATTTAGGCACTTGTCTTCATTGAAAATCGTGTATTGGAATGAGGCACATGAAATGCTTGTTTTTAAACTTGGCCAAGACCAAATTTTAAATCAGAAGAAGGACCGTAAACATTCCCATTTTGGGGAGCACTTACTTTAAATAAGCTCCTTAAGGTATGATCATGGAGCTGTGTGCGGGAGGTCGTGTTGACGTGGGCAGACGAAGATTAGTGTGACGTCTCAGTTCCTGACTGCAGCTATCCTGCACAGGGAGTGAGGACGGCTTATGGGCGGGTAAATGACGGTCCGCGAGGTGTACATTTACATTAATTCTGTCCGAAAACTTCTCATCCACCTAAACCTATCACAAATGTGTATCAGTTTGCCTGCCTTTCTATTCATCCATCCTCTGGTCGCGTCTGCACTTGACCTATCCATCCATTTGATTATGTATTCGTTCGTTCTGCTAACTCACTCGCAAGTAAGTTAGATGGAAATGCAGCTTTTATCCATAGTGATTTACTGTAGTTTCCGTGGATATCCTTCCAGTCTCTTTCAGTGAGCAATTTTTTGTAGTTGTCGAATATCTTTACTGGTAGAAAAATTTCCTCCATGGGAGGACAAAATCTGACTTGAGCATAATTTGCTTGTTAAAATAAAATCGTCTATCTTCAAGTTTAGTTAAGATTTTCTTTCCTTTTTTACACTCTACAACTGGATTCTACTTTATTTAGGAATTATTCGTATTCACTAGGAAGGCATTTAACATTTGTGATAGATGATGAAAGGGGGTTATCGAAGTACCTTCATAAGTTAAAAACGAGAAAGCTGGTCTTTCAATAGATTTGTTTGAGGGTATTTGTGCTTTATTGAGGTGCACAGACAATGTGCCACAAACATACACCACCCCGACATTTGGAGGTCACAGGCCGAACTGACACGACCTCGGTTCCTGCCTGTGACCGGACCGATTCGTCTTATCAAAGGCTAATCGCATACGAGCGTGTGGCCTGACAACTTGCAGACCTTCACATCCTGACACTGGACGACAAAGCAAATAACAGGAATCGGGTCACATGAACTTATTCATTTAGAAGATGAAGCGCAATGCAAAAAATGCCTCCACAGGCGTAGAGGATTGCAACGATTGGCAAAAAGGATATTAGCTACACGTATTTAGTGTGATGATTCGAGCAGTCCAGTTGGCCTTTCACTGGCAATCGCCATTTGCGTTCTGGTCTTCGATATGGACAATGCTGACCGGAAACAACCATTTAAAAAGAAGTTTACGTTTCAAGGATCCATGCATTCGTCACGTCCTCACGCAATTTATTGTGGTTTTGAACAGTTTGCATCTTGGCTTAGGGAGTAGGCTGTGTGCGACAGCAACCGAAATCCCAAAAGTTCATGATTTGTAGTAGGAAATGTCCCTAAAGCGGATTTGATAGCATCGATAAAGTCGGTGCAGGTGCACTGCCGCAATGACAATAAAAGCAAATTTTTTTCAAGTAGACATCAAATGGCAGCCTTAAAATCCAGAGTCATTTAATTTCCACATATGCTGTTAATACCTCGGCAGGGCAGCGTTTTCTCAGGATTTTTTTATTTGATCGGCTGTGACGTTGAAAAGTATCAGTAACTCCATTCATCGGTGCAGATTTGAGGTTTGTACGACATGATTTGACTGTGTCCCCACATTCAGATCTTGTCCCGATCGAGTTCGAGACGCTGCTCAACGTTAAACATGTCTTGCTGTGCACCGCATGGAATGACAGCCTTGGCTGTCTTAATGTTCTAGAGAAACGCTTGTACAATACCCAACATTGTATCTCCCTGCCCTTCTAGAGGACTCGTGGACAAAGCTTCATCATCAACCATGTCTTTAGACACCACCGGCCTTGATTGTGCCAGTGAAGAGGGTTAAAAATCGCTCCCTTCAACACGGATGGGGGAATAAACAGTGTGCTCTCAGATTCCTCAACTTTTCGGCACAAAAACCTTGATAGGTGTTTCTACGAGAGGGTCCGCCGACTTACGTAGCGCCAAAAATACTTTTCGTCCTGCCTTGGACAGGCAAGGCAAGTTGGTTCACGCGAATTACACTTCCCACAGCTTTGTCCACTATCGACGCTAAGCCCTGTGAGGGTTTTCTGCAAAGCCTTGTCAATCAGGATGCCTCTTCAGCACTGTTGACAACGCATTCTGTGAAGGGCGGTCAAAATTAGCCTCTTTACCAAAACCACCAATAAGAGGGTGTCACTTAATGTTGTTGGGTTTTTTTTTCAAAAACTGACCTTTTAAAAAAACACAATGACTAAATCGGTGCATGAAAAAAAAATTTAATTTATCCCCTAGACAAAATTGTTCCTTCCTTAGCTGATTACTTGAGGATCTGCTTTGAAGTTGGGAAAATTAATATCCTTAAATTAAGTTGATAAGTTTTATTTTCCAAGTTAAAACTGAAGCAAGTTTTCAGATAATCCATCAAAACAAAAAGTTGCAGCACCCTGCGAAATCGTATTTCGCCCCCTCCGGAGAATGTGCGATGGCGAAGGACCTGAACGGCCTCTTTACCGAATCCAAAAGTCTTACTTCAGCTTGTCTCACCGATGAAGCATTGGATTATGGTGTGCCACCCGTTTTATGGCGAATGAAAAGACAAGGTTAGGTTTAAATGTACACATGACCAACAGGAAAGCGTTTCATGTGCTTTAATTTTATGCTTATTACCCATCCATTCAAGGAAGCATCAGATATGCAAAAGAAATGTATCAGTTATGCCTGGCCATCATAAATGGGAAGTTTGCGACACCTCCCACGCCCACTTTGCGTCTACGCTCCACTTTTGCAACACTGTCTCAACTTCCTCCTGCCACGGTGCCATAAGTGCACTCATTCGCACCAAGGCCTTCACTGAGGGCAAAAAGGTGTTTTGTTCAGGATACTTAAGAATTTGTGTCACCTTCCAATCGCGCCTATTGGGTTGTTTGAATTAGACGTTGACACTGACCACGTATATTTGATCAAGGGATGCAAGGCAGCGTATCCAGCATATTCCTCTGATATGATTCGCCATTTGCTTTTAAGCTGTGGCCGCAGCACCTACTTCAGGACTTGTTAATTGCATCCAAGGGGCAATAAGAGCAAGGTACCACCAGACAACTTGGACAATAGAATCTCTTAATTCCAGACAATCGCTCCACCCACGATTGTGTAAGAAAATTATCGCCGGGAATGGATAGCTTTTATGTAATGAGCGATTGTCGCTTTTTGTACTGAGACAAGTGGAACCAGTCCACCGCCTCCGTATGCAGCAGCTAAGGTGCCATCGGGCATAAAAGCAATTTTAGTCTGACTAAATGGTGATCTGTTGAAGTGGCTGAAATACTGAAGCTGTGTGCCAGTTTAAGTAGAAAGTACTTAGGGAAAGCTAACAAATTACATTTTGATTAATGAATGAATAATTTAGTCAGGTTGGCATGGGTGTGTTTGATGCATAGAAGAGAGTGGTGGATGGAATGAGCTCCAACTGAAAAAAAAATAAAAGAACGATGAAAACATTAGCAATTGACTTGGTGATTAGAGCCTGGTTGCGGGCATCGCAGTTGTTGGCAAGGCAAGACTGACTTAGCGAACTATTGGTGCCGAACATTCTCACTGTCACATAATGTTGAGAAAGCAACTCCCAGCGGGTTGGCAGCCCCTCAGCTCATCACATCTGTCAGAGATGACAAGGCACACCGAACCATGCGTACTCGCTTTTTAAGCTCTACGCATGCCTCCCAAGTCCTAGAATTAATACTGTTGGCGGCGTTTCAAACATCTCTTAAGCGTAAATTGCCATAGTCTCCGCTTAAGACGGTACTTCTGGACCTTGCATCGCCGTGCCCCTCGCTCATGTGGCATGTTTGCATTACCATACCGTGTACTATCCTTGCAAGTTAAGTATTAGTTCTGACTTCCCCTGGCAGAGTGCCATTGCAAATTCCAGGATGAGGGCTTTGGAGGTCAGCGGTATCAGTTTTAGAAAGCAGTGGTTTTCACCTCCCGCCTGCGTTTCAAACGATGAAATGTTCTTCATACAGCCCAGAAACAGATGATCAGTGAAACTGATGTTCCGACTGGGTTGTGGGATCTTCTTACAACGTAAACATTTTCGTTTGTGTACACAACAAGCAGTGCCAAAGGGACATTAGAAGTAGCGATGTGTGTTACATGCCGCATTATTTTAAAAGCAATTTCAAGAAAATCTTAATCACAACGTAATTATTACGATTAGCCAACCACTGATAAGAACTGGTTTAGTTCTTCACTGGTGGCTCAGATTTATGAGGAGTAGGAGATGAGGCATAAGTCTGCTTTGAATTAACAGGTTAAGTTTTCCAGATATTTCAACCCAAACATCTCAAACATAAAAACCATTGATTGCAAAACTTGCACAATTTAAAAATTTTTATGAGTATTACTTTGAGAAAACAAAATTCTTCTAAAATGGGTAGGACATATACAGAAAAGACAAAAAATCAAGGTAGTTTTTTGATTATGGAAACCTTTTCGTAAAATAGGGTGCTCTTGTGTTAATGAGATTTAAATAAAATTCGACGGCTTCGTCCTAACGACACCAAATACTGTTGGAAATAGCTTTCTCAATTTGCAATTTGTGCACGCTTTACCAAAACTTACCTGTAGTTTTTTAAATAACACCTCAGAATTCGTAATTGTTTAGGCTTCCTGTCGTGTACTACTTAATGCCCATTAAGTAGCACAATTTAGGCTGCGCGCTATAATTCCGGGTTCGCTTCGTTTGAGCCCTCAACCCTTGACCTTTTGGCTTTGCACTGGAGCGCGCAAGCCAAGTTTTGACATCAGTGCATTAAGCTAGGTGAATGAAGTGCTGTTAACAAGTTCTACTTGCGATTGGGGTAATGCAGGGATTCTTCTCAAAAGGCAGAAGGAATTTTTGAAAATAGGCGTATTCTTGCCTTCTTTTGGAGCCTTGGTAATGAATTCCGCCTTCGAGCAGCCAATAGAGGTCGTGTACTGGAATAGCGAACCACGCTGCGCCTAGTGTCTATCACGGCATTCTGGATGCGTCATCTTCCAAATACGTCGCTTCGGGGTTTGTCGAACAAGGAACGCATTGCGTGGGCCGGTGGCAGTGAGTCACCCTCGGGACTCAGGACCCCCTTCGGTCTGCATTCAGCGAGCACGAAACGTCGCTATGCGCTAGTTAGTGTAGCACAGCACTCGACACTTCCTCCATCTGCCCTCAAGGTTAATGAGCTGCTTTAGTCTAAGCACCGCAGACGGATTGAGTCCGGCTGTCATTCACGCCAATTTTTAATCAACAATAGCACGTGTCACGGGACGCAATTCTTTTAGCGGGTCATGACGACAGTAATTAAGTGACATTCGCTCATTAGTCCGAATTCAATTGTCTTTAGTTACCGTCCCCATAATCCCATGCAAATCTGCAATTTCCTGATTAGCTTTTGTCTTTAAATTCCTGCATGCGTTGCTCGGATCAAATCGGAGGCGAGTTTACTGTGCCACAAATTCTGTGCATGGAGCTGTTGAGCGTCTCCAAAAGGTGCTTATAACCTCGATATAGGTGTTATAAATGGTTATTTAGTACACTGGCGACCGAGTGATGAACGGACGCCATAGTGAACAGGATGTTTAATACAATGGGACCATTAACATGGACACTCACCCTTGTTTTGCTATTCGTCTAGGCACTACAGCTAACGCGTTACAGCACAGAAAATTGCAACTGAATTTTATTTTTGCTTCTTTTTACTCACTGATATGACAATTCTGCGGCCTTCAAAGGGCTACAATATTGAGCACTAAACTTATTGCAAGCCTACGCCGCGCTTAAAAGACCGGTTTTTTTTATTTATTTAGGACTTTAAAGTTACTTTTGCCAAGCTTTAAATGGGATTGCATGAATTTGCTTTTAAAATTATTTTAAAAAAACCTATGTCAGATAAAAGGGAAAATAATTGACATATTCAACTGCTGGAAAAGATGCCCAGCTTTGCTCACTATTCCGGATGGGCTTGGGGCAACCCAACATCCGCACGTCTGTGGAGGTCGACGCGAGCATTCCTTGTTCATTGCAAAGACGGTGGGCAGTTGTGAGTACTGATGTCTCAAGACCTAAAGAAAGGCGTAAATCGCATGTTTGCGGTGTTCAAGTGAAAGAGTAAGTTTGAAGTGCCAATCCAACACGATTTTAATTTCACCCATTCATCCCTGCACGCACGACAAGTGCTCCTCGCTGCTTAAGGTTTGCTTGTCTAGCCGTATGCAGGAACATGAGGTTAATCGCTCCAGACAAAAGCCACCTTTAGCAATTTCAATTTTTGCCCTCTTAAAATGACAAAGAGTAAGGCTTAGAGTCTATGATGCCAATCTCCACTTGCTAGCCTGTTAAGCTGACTGAATTTGTAATAAACAAAGACATTGGCAGTTGATTTTAGAAAAAAAGCGCCACAGTTTCAGCTGTGGACCGAACTGTGGACGCGTGCAAGGCCTGACGATGGGCCTGCAGCACCATTCACCAAAACACACTCACGTACCACTCCAGCCATGCACACATCTGCAGGCCCTGATTAAGCCTCTATTTGCGGCGAGTCCAGTTTATGCAAATGGAAACACTGGATGATGACCAAAGGCTCTTATGTGTACTTGCTAAAGAGAAGGAATTACCCAGTTGACTAGTTAAACGACCTGGTTACCGCGATTGCTATGCTTGTGGAGCAAAATTGGAATGTCAAAGGCGTTCATTAAACGGGTTTTTGAGGCATTGCACTCTTAAAGTACCCCAGTTGGATTCCATCACCGCAATTCAGCCCACTTTTTCCCATTTGCATAAGTAGTTTAGATGAGGTGTATCAGTTTCCAATTTTACTTATTCAAACTTTAAGGTTTGCGTTTTATTCAAACGCTTTTTTTACATGACAAGAATTGCTTCATTGTCCTTGCCTCTCCAAGCTAAAAGTTGGCTACGCTTTTGATGCATCAGAGAGAGGGTTTCGGGGCTAAATAATGACAATCGAGTGACGAAATTTATTGTGTCACTCCTTTGGAACAAAAAAAAACTAATATTCTGCATATTGCGTACATATACTCGCTTTTAAGTAAATTCAGAAGAGGACTGATAATTAAAAGTGGTCACTTCACTTGTTGGTCTCTTGTGATCGCAACCGAGACATGCATGACCTCTGATCCGTTTACTGCGACTTAGAAGGGGACTCGAGGATAAACAGCCAAACGACTTGGAGGGGCATTTACACCCTGTGCAGTATCTCCGTTGGCAGACTGGATGCCAATCTCCTGGCGCTCAATTCAACTAGCAGATTAGCAATCGGGTCGCCGACATCCTGACCTCAAATAGAAACTCCAGGGTATACAGAGATTTTTGGGGTTAGCAGCTTAGAGATTAGACCCATTGTATTCGCCTTATTCTTTCCGAATATGTTTGTTGAAAGCCCACATTATTTAATGCATCAGTGGGGCAACAAGGCGAACGGATGAGGCTGTAAATTAACGGAAATGTGTATCAAACTGTACTAAGGTTGGGCTTATAGTTCGCTTTCCTGGTACACTTGATGTGCCCCGAAAAGCAAAGGTTGGAATTGAAACGGGTTAGTGAATGGCTATTGGCCTTGAGGGAGCAAAGCGGAAATCCCAGCCATCCTGACACATACTTCGTGCTGAAGTGTGGTTGTGTTGTTGCAGAGTAAATATGACACCTGCCTGTCTTCCTTTCTGTAGATGCTTGCACTTCTATGCGTTGCTTGTGAGAGCCACGCAAAGCTTAAAAATAGGTAGTGCGTTTTTGGTCATTCTTTTGCACAGCAACGAACAAAGCGCGACCATTGCGCCGTCCATTCGGTCGGTGGTTGATGACACCGATTTTACTTTTAAAGATCGAGTTTGTGCACGCAAAACATACCTCATCTTGGAATAGATAGTTACCGAACTAAAAAAGAAAACTGCCCGTCGCTCTCCGTGCATCGTCTGTAACACCTCCAATATTGATGGGGAATGTCTGGTATTTCAAACACTGCCTAAAGCCTAAGTCCAGATCATAACGACAAAATCCCTCTGTCATTTATTTTATGAACCATGTAAATGTTTTGTTCAAAACACTGAACGTTTCTTAAACAGATCCACTAATCCTCTGACTGTTAAAATTATTCCAAGTCTCGGGATTCGTTACAGTACCTCTGCGCCTCACAGCCTTACAGTCTCCCATGAGGACAATGTTTTATAGCACCACTTTCCTTGTGCCGCTGAACAACCACTCTCGGGAAGATGGGGGAATTCTTTCCTGGTCTAGGATGAGACGTAGTTGGTAAATTGGATGAGTGGAGAAGGCTCGGAAGCGCTGCACTTCATGTTGAGCCATTTCATCGTCTGTGGGAGAAGCCAAGCGCCCACGAATAAGTTGAAGGGCTTAAATAAATGCTCAACGCTGACACTTCTTGGATTTTGTGGATGACATATTCTTCACCAGTTAATTCGGCAAGATAAGGCCTCCTTCTGTGATGTGCAGAAATTTGGCACTGGAAAGGGACGGTAAGTTTCATACATCCTATTCTGCTCGCCATTTATGAAATCTCAATGGGTATCATCGCATCTCGCTCCGGGAATAAATGCGTAGAAAAACGCCCATTTTGGAAAGAAGCTCGGTTAATAGAGAGAACGGGTGTGTGAGAACTCACAAAGGAGGCGGGTGGGTATAGCCATTCTGCACCATCACATTATTTGGATAGACAACCTTAACGGTGAGGTCTTTTGGTTAAGCGAAACAAAGTGAAAAGGTGCCTTCAAAACTTCTTGACTATGCGATTTTTTAAATTTTAATCTAATTAAGAAGAGTTGAAACAGAAAACTATGTGGTTGTTACATAAAAAGGGTGCATTAGTGGTTACCGCCTCCCTGAGTCTTAAAAAATAAGCTGTTCAAAGTTATTTTTTGGCGTTTTTTTCATACGTAGTACCACTTTTCTGGTGAGTTTGCCTTTACATCTAAAATTAACTTCCGACTACGGTGAGTAGACCATTCTTCAGCTCAATGTCACTGTCAGTATCGCACTCAGCACAGGCTGTCTTATCAGCAACCGCGACACCGAACCTCCCGCGTTCTGGTGGGTCGAATTGCCCTATTTTCATCTTCATACGATTTATAGGGAGGAATTTCATTAAATTCAGTCCTAATGACTTGCTGCGAAATCATCAAGGAAGCATTGAATGCACTTCACTTAGCCCGACTTCATAGCTTAAGAAGAGCAATCGACAGTAATAGAAAATATTAAGATTCTTACCTAGTAGCAGTAACTCTTGAACATACATTTGAGATTATGTATATCTATCCTCGAAATTGAGGCAATTACCGAACCTCAAAAAAGGCTTCAGGCTGTCACAACATTACAAACTAAGTTCAAAACAGAAATAAAACACCAGCGTCCCTATTAGTATGAAGAATAATTCTGAAAAATGCTTCCAAAAATAGAAAAGGGATGACATTCCCTCTTTCTACCACACACGAAAAGCAACTACAGATCCTGCTTTTTTCGTTGTTACTAAATCACGTCAGGAAGTCCAAACTTCCCACGAGAAAATGTTGCCTTTGTAACTGTCTCAGGGCAAAACGACAGACACCCTATTTAAAGTTAATCAAAGGGCCTCTGCTCTTAGGGGAGCGACAGACCAGAGCGCTTCGAAACGTATCCTGTCCTGGTGTGAGTGGAATGATCAGTGCGGCAGACACGTGTAGGGCAGCCAGACTTATTGCTCCAGCAGCATTAAACACGGTGCCACACCTATGAAAGATTGTAAAATACTGTTACTATTTTTGGCGCCACGTGGACGAACGCCTAATGCAAGCCTCAGTACGTGCATGCTTCCCAGCCAAACAGAACACGCTGATTGTTTCCACGTCAAGGTCGGCAGGTGGGCCAATCAGGTGAGGAAGTTGACAGGCGAGATCTATAATAGCGTAAATAGGTGGGAGGAGTGCTTCCGCCCTGACGACTTTCTTCGATTGTGAATTAGAGAGAATACTCTCAGTTTGTTTTCATATCTGCCTGTGAGGTTGGGTACATGCATGATTACATGCCTAAAAGTAGGTTTGATAAGAGTATCTAATGTAAGAGATGGTTGGCACAATCATCGGTCCGTTAAAAATCAGTCTGCACACTTACTTTAGCCCTGTTGCAGAAGTGAACAGAAGGGTCAGAGACAGAGTTGGATAATGCAGCCTGAGAAATAAAATATCATTTCCGTCGAATGATTAATCTAGTTCCTAACTCTCCACTTACACATCCAATGAAAAATCACCAATTTTGTGCTATCTCTCAGCGTATTGCAACGTTACTAGTGTAAACAATGGTTGACTCCCATGGTAATTTAATTTAAAGTGAAAATATGCACACTGGGAAACACTGATCCGAACATGCTAGAACTGCGAATCCTGTCCTTCACTGGGCAGATCATTTGTCACACTGTAAGCAAGGTTGCGCGTCCTCATTAGCACGGCACGCCAGCGGTTGGTCGTTCAAGGCCATCGCGCATACACCGAAGCGTGCGTCACGAGTTGTCCCAGCTGTCTAGGGCCGAGAGTCGGCACTGGCGCACTCCGTCATATTTCAGCTCGTTAGATTATGGCAGGAATAAGGGTCTAATAGACTTGAGACTGGAAGGTTCAGAGCTACCTCCGTGAAGATTACACTTTGCGGAAGGGTTAATTCCTCGCCGATTAAAAATCCTGTCTCATGCTAGTAATATAAAGGAAGTGTTTGATTTGTTTGTTAAACTATTACAAAATTATCTGAATAGCACAGATATATAGTTCTTTATATTAGTGGAATAATTTGTAGCTGTGCAAACAGTTTTAATATTCATTTAATTACTGTAGACATAGAATGCTGTCTGTTTTGTTTTGCAAGGCCGTCCATGGCATGCAATTCGAAGTCGTTGAATTAATTTATGACACCAACGCTGCCATTTTCGAGATAAATACACCTGTATACCTTCCTTTCCTGTTCCAACGTTTTGCTTCTTGACTTCATTACGAAGTTATTGTGTCAATGGCATGAGTAGCAGTCGTGACAGAAATTGACCTTTCAAGAATCACAAAAAGCGTAAGCATTTGAGGTTAAACGCGAATGAGGGATGCAAAAAAGTTGTATTACATCTGAAAACAGGAGCGATGCAAAATTTTATACTTCGGAAATCGGACATCTCCGCTCTGGGCTAATGGCGGTTGCTTAAATCAACAACAATAAATTTGTGCGCTAACTAGTATCATTAACTCACATCAACCAGCCGAAAACAATCATTGCAACTGACAAATGGTCACTGCAATCAATCTGTTTTAAGCTACGCGACACATTGGCACCCCGAGGGACTGTTTTCAACCACGGCGTGTTCACCTGAGGGTCCTGATCCCACTAGCGTCACCCAACGCCTGTGCCAAAATAACATGATCAACTAGACACTTGTTTACTTTTCACCCTAATTCCATCAACACAAAGGCACATATTTACAGAACTCATAATTTTATCCGGGTCCGTGATACTTTTCAATGGGCCAAATTAATAGTCGTTGAGGTGACTTTAGAAGTGGAGAGGCGATGTGCTCCAAGACCAGTGCCAAAACCCTAAGGTCAACTGACTTATCGGCTTGATGGTGTAAATGTTTTACACTATGAAAATTTAAACAAGTTTTTAAAGCTTAAAACTTCTTTTTCATAAAGTTTTTGCAAAAATAATACGCCCAAAAGTGAGAAGTGAGTGATCAAGGGCAGTACTACGTACGGTGAGATGGCACTATATGCTGGGTTTTTCCTACTAAAGAGTAAAAAAGTGAATTTGAGTGGGTTTTAGCACAGTCGAGTAGAGCAACAGCTCATTGGACAATCCTAGGCTTGAAGTGAGCGGTGTATTTCAACTTCTACCTTCCAGAGTCCTCTCCCCTCCTGACAAAAAGCCCGTTAAAGTAACCTCCAGAATACAAAGAACTGTAAGAAGAAGCAGCGGCTAATAATGGGATGATACACGTTTTGAGTTCCTAAAAATTAGATTCGACCATAAGAATTGTTAACTTACAGAAATGAATGCAATAAACAGCGGTCCAGACAGGTGTTTGTGACTGGCAGTTGGAAAGACGCACGCAGGTGCGAGGATCGTCAACAAATTTGTTGTCCCTACTGAGCACGTATTACTCAATTGCCTTAAAGAATACAAGTGGAGCTCCATCTAGCCTTTGGTATTTTTATTTTAATATTGTGTCACAACAGCGCAATGACTGTTTAACATCTCTTTTTTAAGATTTTTTTGAATGAGTAGTTCGCTTGGAAACTTGATGATACACCACAGGTGGAACAAAGATTTGACAAGTGGGAATCAGCAGACGAGAGGCTAACCAATGAACGCACATAATGGCCGGTAACGTTTAAAAAGGCCACTTAGTAGTTAAAGCTTAAGGCGTATTTGGGCCCTGTAGAAAACCTAAAATGGTGGTGGGTTGTAGATGGATAAATGAGGTCCACTACATGATTGACGAAAAAACATTACAAATCTTGGACTTCATTCGCTGCCACAGCCTCAAGTTGATCAAAAAATATGGCGGTAATCATGACAATTGAGGCTTAATTCGTCTCGATAACTATTCAACAAAATGAGTGGTTATGGGTAGTGGGCTAAAATCCAACTCCAAACTAGCCAATTATTGCTGCCCTAATCGTATTCACTTCCTCCAATAAGGAGAGCGATGCGTTGATAAGGCGGCTATTTGGATTAGCCACTCAGCCTCCCCTCCCCTGAAACTGCATTGCTACTCATGAAATTGTGACATTGAACCTTTGCATTGGTGTCATACATTTCATCGAACACGCGATATCTTTAATGTCAGTAAGAAGCTAAAACGTACTGACTTGTCACTCACTTCGAACCGCAAAGCTGATGGCAGACAGAACTTGACTCCCAACGGCTAAACGTCAGTCTCACTAAAAATGGTTCAAAGTTAATGACATTAACCATCGCGTTAGATTATTAGGCACCTCATCGCAAAATACCTGAATTGTAACCTACACGGTCTCTGATTCACCTATTCGCCGAGCGCATTAACACGTAATACATTGGTTCACGCATAATAGACAGTCAAAATCGCCAAAGTTAAGAACTAAATTAACGACATGGAGGATTAGGGACGGAAAGAGATTTGGAATTTATCGCAAATAAAGCTCTACCAAGTCACAGCTAATGTTTTCTCTCGGTGACCTTGTTGTGAGCGTGCAGATACCACGTTTTGCACCTAGTCCTTTGACCCTGCGAAATGGTTTGTAAACATTTAACCTTAAATTTTTTTGTTATTCCATTAACAATACAAGCAGTATACATGTTAGGAACGGGGGGAGGGTATTACAGTATTAGCGATTTCCAAAACTCTTTAGCAATTAACGCTGTCAGCAAGACCCGCTAGGGGGAGAAATAGAATGAGGGAAACGGTAGCAGCTACTTCCGTCAAGCCTACCTTTATTCAAAATATGTGTACCGGCTGATTGATAGCATCGTAAGCTCCACCTATACGAATTGAATGTTTGATATGGAAATTAATTTTACCGAAGGTAGATTAAATATGGGTTTAAGGGATTCATTAAGAGTCAACGTTTTTGTCAATGATGACATTGCCAGCCACATTGGATCAAAGTGCGATCACGAAAAGAGATGATCCTGCTTTGACATCAGCACAGAATCAAAAGAGGCCGACGAATTAGCACATTTAAAATAATTCAGAAGTTATGTCGATGCACTATTCAATCTCTGGTTTTGAACGCAACCCATCGCTGTACGAAATGGTTTGGTGCTGTAGGTTATCGTGACGTGGCAGAGGACACAAGCATTGAGTTAAAGAGTTAAAGAGAGCGGAGTAGGAGAAACAAGGCGCCTACACAGGACCGCTGGAGAAGATGTTGAAGAGGCTACTAGTGGGGAGCACCAAAACAACTGCAATTTCGTTGGAGCGTTGCCAGGTTAAATAAGAGGAGTAGGTTATACTGGCGTTGATATTGATCTGAACTACACATTGATGCGGTTGACATTGCACTGGTGAGTCAGCGTGCGTCTACTACGGACGCCGTTTGCACACTCTTGTCACTTTGGCAGTCCCACAGCCATAAATGGCAGCTAGGATCATACTTCTGAACTTCTCAACAGCAGGCATTAATTATTACTGTCGAATATCCGCATCATTAAATGCTATAACCATTCTAAATGCAAAACGTCCACTGACTCGAATAGCACAGCTATTGACAAGGGTGAGGTCGCATCTTTAAGCCCCTGGCATGGCATCGTTGGCGAACACCCAGGCGCAACCGTTGCCAAGGCGACTGCCTTAAACGACCATTGACGTTCATAGGATTATGGCACAAAAATAGAAATGCTTACAAAATATCTGCCCGCATTAAATGCCCAGTTCGTTTTGGCCGCTGGATAAAAAGCGCAGTTTTAGAGGCCTATCTGTCAGAGAATTAACCCTAGATAAGGTACCGCATGAACAGAATGTTCAAAAATGCAACTTTCGTCGATTAAGAAAAAAGATGGTGGCATCAGATGCGACAGTCGGCATCGCGGTGAGAGCCACGACAAGACCCGGCATACGGAGATTTGTACGACGAAAAGGTCTCAGCACTTGCAAAAATTTGGCAGAAAGCTTCACCATTAGTCATTCTACCCCGTTCTCAAATGTACACCACACTGGCGGATGGAAGTCCAGCCAACAGGATAAAAAACCTGATTGGCTGCAGTAGTTGCGAGCAGGACGAGGTGGGTTGACTGTGTTGGATAAGTGGGATATTGAACTGGAGATGACTGGAGACCCAACAGTAGTGAAAGTGGTCGTGCTGCTCGGTGTGAGCAATGGGAACAGTAGGAGAATTGACAGAGCATCCTTCCGTCAAACAGAACTATTGGATCAAAAATTCTCCGAAAAAAATGTCAATTTTGAGCATGATGTAGATTTATGCTTTCACCAAAGCGAATGCTAATAATGTAAAATTAGGAGTGGCATTTACACTTTGAAGATCTCGGAGGTTAGGTGAATTGTCAATGTAAACCTGTGGCATAAACCAAGGGAGTTGAAATTGGAGATCTTAAAGTAATCGAGATTACCTCATCGCCCACGCTTCAAACCTGAAAGTGGATCAGAAATTCCAAAGAATTCTTAAGCAGAAAGATCACGAATCATGTAGAATTATTTTGCCTCAAACGTATTTTTAATTCGTCTCCTAATCTAAAAAAATGATCTGGAAATTAAAAGACCCTGTAATTTTACCAAAGCGTTACCATAATTACTCGAATAATACAGAGCTAGCAAAAAACAAGAGAAGACTTCCTTAATCTTCTATGGTGGGGTGGGAAAATGAGCCTGTCACTAAAGTCTAGAACTCCTTATCCACAATACTAGCAAGACAAAAAGGAGGACCTGCTCTCTGATAAGTGTTTCCTTTTACAGTCCGAAATTTAGTAACTGAAAAAGCAAATTTCAAGCGTCAGAAATGCTAAAAAGTTGGCAGAAGGGAGAAGCTGACGTGCCCACAGAAAGACCCTGCCAGTTGGGTTAAAACATGAAGGGAGCAAGGCTGACCAGTCTGTCATTTCTGGCTCTTTAAAAAACGTGAGAAGATAAACACCAGGATCCCCATTGATGAGTCATCCGCCCACGCGGTGGACCGATCGATACAGGGCGGTGACTCATCCTCTGCGGCGCATTTATTTCGACCAAATGAATGTGGTGCTCGGTCAAAGCACTCACTGACTTAAATTGATTGTGACATCGTTCTTTGGGGCTCATGATGAACACAAAAGTAAAATGGGCGGCTATGGCATTGATGAAGTCTGCTATTAAGCCCAGCACTCGAATAAGTTGAAACGTCTAATGGAAAGGCCATAGTTTGGATTTATCAACAGCACATTAGGAGATGAATCGCATGTGGAAAGTGTAGAAACTAATAAGTCAGTTATCCTTTTCTTTCTTTTTTAGCATCTGGGGTCAGTGTAAGAAGATCCGTGTAGCGAAGATCAATTGTATTCTCCACTCAAAGAAAAACCTGCATCTTGTACTCTTTTCGAAACTTCAGGCCATTTACTTGAAGCTACCTAGTGGGAGCAATTAAAGCCAAAAGAAGACGTCGGCTGGAATGCCGCTAGTGCACGCCAACCCAAAACCGAGGGTGATTCAACATCCGATTTTCTCTGGGGTTTACCAAATCTACTTCAACCATCCTCAATACTTCCGCTATGAGAGCTACGCTCTACTTAAGTAAAATACTAAAAATAGAAATAGTAGTCGTTAAAGGCTATTAACATGGGATAGGCTGTTTCCAGTAAAACCAGTGGTGCAAGAGGTGGGAGGTGGCCACACTTCCATTCCGACTGGCGTATGCTGACTAAGCTGCAAGGGCCGAAGGACCGGTCGATGTCTCGAAATCGAGCCACGAAGCGGAAGCGATTGCAGGAATAGCAGGGGACAGCTCATTGCGACACAGAATTTGGCGTTATTCAAAAAAATAAATTTGCATCAAATTCCACAACGGCGGACTTACATAGAAATCCGCATGAGAATTACCCAAGTTTAAGGCAACTCAAAGCGTGGCATCAGTGATAAAGATAAAACTCCGGTTGACCATGCAAACAGGAGGTGGAGGCAACGGCAATGCACTACCACGATGAATATATGTATTGGGCGATTTTGTCCCATGGAGGGAGGAACGATATGTCAACGAATAGCTGTATCGGCGAATTTCATTCGCAGGAGCACAGATTTGGCTGATGCGTAGCGAGGAGGACGGAGTTCTGCAGTGAGAACGAGATAGTAGTTCCCATGACAGAATGCAATAAAGGTCACTCAAATACATAACTGATTAGCTAGCACTATGAATCGCCTTAAAAAATACCAATAATCGAGAAGCTGTCAGAAGAGGTGAAAAGCGCAATGAGGTGGTCTTGGAGATAAGGCGGCGTGTGGATGAAACCTTTGAGAAAATAGCAGCTGGTTGCTGGAAATCGGCGGATGAAGCAGCAACTGGGTCCAGCATCTGGTAGACGCTCTCAGCTTCTTTTTTGCAAGTCTATCCCTACACCTAGCTTCCCATTCACTTCTACCGACTAGCGTTCTACACCGTAATTTTTTGGTATTTTAGAATTTGAAATGAAAACAGAGGTCAGTGACCAGAACGTCATCAAAAGCATTTTTATAGACCCAATTTTGGATGAAATGGCTCAAAACCCCATTCCAGAGCAAGTACGAAAATGGTAAATTTTAAAAATTGTTTGCATTTTAGAGCCGAAAGTGGTCGTGCTAGCTGGACCAAACTGTTCCCTCCTCCTAGGAGTTTGTTTTTAACGAATAGGAGAGGTACCAGTAATCGAGTACTGGACAGATGGCGATGGAGTGTCTGACGTAAGAAGCAATAAGTGGCTTAACCTCTACGGACCCCTATACTAGTCATTTCACATTTTCCAAGCCTAGTATTGCCTGAGTGCTAAATAATCGATAGATGCTAGAAAGTTCGAATCACAAACCTAAATGACAATGCAATCTATCCGAGCACGACTGTTTGGGCGCCCAACCAATTGGAGACATTAAATATTCGCGATAAGGTAGTCTTACTTCTTCCCTGCACCTCACAGCCCAGAACTCGTATGGCCGGTGTAGCGGTTAACCTGCGATTTCTCAGTAACTCATTTATCGTGACCAAGCAGGTAAAAGAAACCAAGAGCTTTCTGTGGTTAATATTGCAATAGTGGTAACCAAACGAACGCAGTCCGACACATTCAGTGGGCGACGTTGTCAATTCTAAACTATTTTACAATATCAAAAGCTTATTTAC
The DNA here is from genome assembly GCA_023375655.1 of Taenia crassiceps. NCBI lineage: Eukaryota > Metazoa > Platyhelminthes > Cestoda > Cyclophyllidea > Taeniidae > Taenia > Taenia crassiceps. The sequence goes on from JAKROA010000010.1 coordinate 256,489, forward strand.
CAGTCCATACATTCCTCAAAAAGGCGCAGCACTGATGTGAATTAAAGTGGCGAAGTTGAAGCCAATTCGGCTTGAACACGACTCCGCAAACGCCTTATCGATCGGTTCTAAGGTTCTGATCAGACTTATCACGTGCAGCCAAACAGCACACATTGCACCCTGCGGCCAGCTCCAACGCCTCTCCACGAAGCCTCCACCATGATCATGCAGCCACCCATCTCAACATAAAAAGCAAAATCTCATATCATCAATAAAAATGTATTTCTTCTCCTCTCCTAACAAATATGCACACATAGATACCTCGTATACAGTTCAAAGAGCTCGTGCATAAGAATGGAAAAAGTGACAATCACATGCACGCACGAATTCACCCTTTAAGGTAAGAAGAGTGAATAGCAGTTTAGGGAAAGGAACTGAACGTAGTGACGACTCATGTACGAAACGGAAAACTACCAGAAACAGGGGAGGCGCAGGGAATATCAGAAAGGACACCCTCTTGCACCTCCAGTGACAGCTAAGGGGCACACAAAAAAAGGTAGTCGACAATGCTACGGACTGGGGGTGGGGAGGGGAGTGGTCGAGGTCACCAAACCGGTGGTTGCATTGACGACATCACGAACAGCCCAATCGGGAAACACGTTCAAATTGAAGATTGGCACACCATAGGTGACGGTGGAGCATGTGACGACTAGAATGCCAGCAACAGCCACAAATGATCCCGCAAAGATCTGCACGTGCGCAAAAGTCAACCGAGTAGTCAGTACACAAATAGCTTGCACAAAAAGCATTGAGGATGACCAACCATTTGGTTTATATTGATGCGACCCTTGCTATAGACGATGGCGTTAGCCGGAGTTCCTGCCGGCAGTATGAATGCCATACTAGCGGCAATCGTCACCGGCAATCCGAGATAGTACGGGTGGATCTCGAGATTCTCGCACTTGGTGGGAAGGCAAAGTGATATAAACGCTCGTCAAGAAATCAGCTGCACGAGCGACATCAAACCTACCAATTGAAACATTATGGGCAGAAGCACTGTAGCGGTGGCCGCATTGGCGACGAAGGTAGTCATTACGGTAGACAGGAGGCTGAACACCAAAATGAGAACGAATAGTGGAAGCGACTTCAGACCCAGCATGTATTGACCGACCAGAGTCGAGAGACCGGAGAGCTACAACACACAACCACAGTGAATGGCAACGCCAACTTCTACGAAGACCGTGAACAAAGCACCGAGAGAAAGCAGGACGCACATTGCAGATCTCGGAGAGGCAGAATCCACCACCAATAAGGAAAAGAACCTGCCACGGGCAACGCGACTGAGCCACCTTCCAAGGCAGAACAGTCTCGAAGGGATCAACCGACGGCTCTACAACAAACCACGGCAAGCCATTCAAAGCAACACCCATCCAACCTAATACCTCCCTCAATCCCACCCATCAAACACTACCCGTCCACAATCAACTAAACATACCATCAGGACGCCTTTTACGGAAGGGGTTGTGTGCGGGCCAGAAGCAAACAAGAATAGTGCCCAGAAGAGCTGGCTGAGTGTCGGTTGTCAGTCTGAAGGAGGGAGGTGAACCGCGTCAACTGTCGCAAAACACTCATCAAGACGCAGGCCATGCAACATAACTCACTCAATTCGCTTGCCGTTGGGACCAATTTTGAAAGGCACAATCGCCGACCAGCCATCGACACCGGGTTTTCGAGAGATCCAGAGCAGAATGACTAGCCCCAGTATAGCCATAGCTGAGCCATCAGCCCATCTGAAACAAATTGGTGATGATGACTACGAATACCCTAACCAAGGCACAGCAAGGAGTTGGCATGCTCGAAACTCCTGACTCACCCAACCGGACCTAGAGCCCTCTTCTCCTCCTCCAAGATTTGCCGAATAGCCACCTCGCGAGATTTGTCGCGACCACGACAAGAGAAGAACTTCCTGCAATGAGTGCAGCAAAACCACTTCAACGTGAGCAATTGTTAGACACACATCAAACATGCAGGTGTTAGAGATGAGCGTACTTCGGACCGATGAAAATTATACCGAGAATGGCCCAGACGCAGATCAGAAGGATAAGTGAGAGCGGCATGCCGTATGCGGCCCACGAACCGAAGGTAAGTCCTGTATCGGTGCCATAGCGACTGCAATCACACGAACATCAACTTAGGGGACAGGTAGCACACAGCACAAGTACGCACGCCACTTACTCGTTTACAAGACCGAAGAGGACCACATTAGTTGGCGTGCCGATAACAGTGCCCATACCACCACAGCTAGAAGCGAAAGCAATGCCAAGAGAGAAGCAGCAGCCCAACTTCTGGAAGTCGTCCGCGTCACCAGCACCACCAGACTTAACTGTAACACTCTCATTACTGCCACCAGTATTCCATGCCTCACCATCTGCACCGTTCTCTTCACTAAAACACAACGGTTTTAGATTAAAAAACTGACTTAAAAAATAAACTTCAAATCCAAAGAACACGTACTCGCTGCGAAGAGCAACGCCCTCTTCCACATCTGAACAAAAAGCAAAATCCCTTTAAGTCATCTCGAATGCGGCGAATGTGATTGGACGACACACAATACAGCAGCACATCGATTTCCAATACATCAAACTGTTTTAGTTTACGGACGAGCGGCGCTTCATCACCCAATCAAGCGAAAGAGATCAAACGATTCACTGGATCATGTGTTGTGCAAATTAATGATGGAAATCAAACTAATCACAACTTCGACACCAAAGGTCTTTTCCACACAGAAGTCGAAGCACATGTCAACAGCAGCAGCAACAACAAAAAGCAAACTTACCGTCTTTCTCTGAAAAGGAAATCCAAAGCAGCCATGTAAATAGGAAGACTGTAACTCCACATATCCATCCGCTCACACAACTCATGCGTGATAAAATCTCCATTCGTGATGAATTAGTCAGCCTTGAGGACGCTTGAAATCGTGACAACTACTACAGGGAAGAGCGAGCAGTGCATCACTCACTTGGCTTCAACGCCTCCAAACGTGACATCAGAGCCTCCACTATGGTGAGCATCATGATGGTTGCAGCCGCGTTACTCATCCACATGGACAGGAACCACGTCGGCAGCATCAGTCCCAAGAGGAGGCTACAATAAGCGGTTTTGGTGAATGCGAAAGTGCACTCCCAGACATGAAGACGGAGAGCAGAGGAGGAATGCACAACTCACAGTCTGGGATCACCGCCCATAATTCTGATTACGGCAGCACCGATACGACGGTGGATGTTGCGATGCTCAGCAGCCACAGCCAAGAAGGCACCGTGAATAAAGAGCATGATGGCGTCCTGAAGTCACCACCACAACAACAGAATGCATCCAATCCAATTCACAAGAAGACACACCTTTAGTCAAATGAAGCACTCACACGCATATAGGCACCACAAGCCGCCTTGGAGGCAATAATGCCCATCAGAGGTCCCATCAGAAGCGGCAGCATGGCTGTGACGTAGATGGAGATGCACTCAGTTATCCAATAGCCGGCCATCAAGAAGAGTGTGTAGGCCCCCTTCGCCTCCTGTAAGCAAGACACGCAGCAAGGCACAATACTCGCCACAATCACACCGCATCACTGCATCGATGCGAGCACACATGCTACGACTTACGGGTGTGGGGTAGACGATGAGGATGGGGCTTAGAATGATGGGGAAGAGGAGGGTGAAGAGAAGCTTTTTGTAGGTTAGGAGCCACTGCAACCAGTTTGGCAGATTCATTGTCAGGTCCTTCCTGCAAAGAAATGCACAACAATGAAGCCACGTCGCACGTCCCGACAAAAACACCTCGTCAATTCAATGGAGTAGGGATAGATGTTGGTCAAACCTTAACTGTGAAGCACAAAGTTGGACAAAGAAAAGACCAACCACCACGCGTAAAGGAAGGGAATTGGTAGAAGTTCCTAAACTGCCAGTTGGTTTATAATGTGCAGCGACCAATGGGGTGCAGATGTGTCAGCCTATCCTCTGACAGCGAACTGGTCTCCATGATGCAGCTCAACCAATCAACGTTGAGATTTTCCATGCTGGTAGTGTGGCCGCACGTGTGAATGTGCGTGCGTATATGTGTGTGCACGCACCTTGGAGTCGCCTTCCTCATCTGATAGACCAGCTCATCGTGGTAGATTTTCAGAAGGGCGAGTGAGAAGAAATAATGATCATCAAAAACAAATTAGCTTGTGGGAAACTTGCGTTGTTTCGATGCGTGCGTGTACATGCGCTCCTCGTGCCATGTGAATCTGGCGACGTCGATCAGGCGAATGCGACGTCGTTCTGTTCTGGAAATGGAAGCATTACCTACTGCTGCTCAGGCTGTTCAACTAAATTGCACTCTCAGTTTGGGGATGGGTTTAACACAAATACTATGGAATTTTAAGGGAAGTTAAAACAAGTATTACGCCACTTCTGCCGGATTTACGTGACGGGAAGCGAGATGCTGTTTGGAACAGCAGGACCTATGCTTTGCGCATTGAAGGTTCGCGAGCAATCGCCAGTTCTTTCAGCTGTCATAGCGTGATAAGCGAAAACCCAAGCGCTAAACCATGAACGCATTGAATTAACTGTGGTGTCGTCCATTGTGACCCGCTGCGGTACGCATTACTTACGGCCGAAGTCTCTTTGAATTGTTGTCGTGCGGCATGTAAAATTGCCACAACGAAGGAGTCTTTAACATCCTCCTGACTTCCCAATACTGCTGCAATCAGACTGGTCGTCTTAAAAACATTGCTGCTGTTGCCGTAACATAATAGGAGGTCGTACATTGTACACATTATTGTTTGTCCAAACTGCTAACAGCCCTGCCCTTCAAGCCCTTCTCAAGCCTACATTTTTGTACTTTTTAACCCAGGGCTTGCGACAATTCGTCATATTGCTAGTGGGGTTAAGTTGAGTTGACAGTTTGCAATCTGCTAGAGCCGCAATCTTGCCAAGATTAGGGTAAATACACAAAGCTGAGGTACGTGTGTTCAATTTCCACCTGCGTGTTTGGCAATCACTTTACCGCTGCGATCACGCAGCTGAGCAGCGGGTTCTCACTGCATGTCTCAAATACACATAAATGTGAGCGAAAATGCATACATTCAAGCTTGAAGTCAAATATGCGCACCAGTGACCTCTATGGAGGACTCCCACGTGTGGTCTCACCAAGGCACAAACCTACTATGGATTTCGCCTTGCTCCCCAGGCGATGTCAATCAAAATTGCTCTCCACGAGTTAATCCAGGCGTAATTGATACGACAATTATACAAATGTGAGAATTGGAACATCTTTCGGTTAGTGCTAGCCCGTTGTGTCGCGTATTCACTTCAGACAGTGGACTTAGGTGCTTACTTCAAACCGGTAACATGCTGTGCCTCCGTTCAATGTAAACAGAGCAGGCACACTTCTCGCAGACATTGAAATAACACTCCTGACGCACTATTCGTAAATACATCACCTTTTACGTGGAAGGCTGACAGGCGAATGTGCGCAATTAACACTCAGCCTCTAAATTGCATTTCACTTCTGCGCGCTGAACGCGAAACCCACGTGGAGGAACATGAAAGAGGCTAACACTGACGGTGTTGGTGGCAAGTGGCGGACAAATCCCCGGAGGCTGGCGGGCATGGAAAATACCCATTGCTGTGTTTTCAATGAATAGATTACTCGAAATTGATGCTTGTTGTCACTTCCACTCCGGAGTTCATTCACTAGTTGGTGTGGTCACTAGGCCTTAGCATGATCAGACAACACAATGCAACCAAATCGACATTGTCCCTAAGCCATTTCGAATGCGTTAACCAATTATTTTTGTTGATCCATTTCGATTTTAGGCGTCGAGATGTTGTCGAAGTAGACCTCTTCCTCTCCTCCCCTCCCCTAGCCTCACCTCTGATGACTCAGCGTCAATAAGCACGCGACCTAAGCCCTGTCTGTGAGTTCAGCTGTTGGCTTTCCGCTGTAAGGTTAGATCTGAGTTAGCAACATTTGTAATGACACCGATGATCACTGTCAAATTGTCAGGCTAAAGCAGCATTACTTCACTCCAAAGCTTTGCTGTGAGTTGCAATATGTTTGAACTAACGATGAGAATGATTAGGACCTCTGAAAGGATCTGTTTGCTTGGTCTGAAGACGGAGGTCATTAACAGACAACATCATTTGACGACTAACATATTTCGTCGGCTGGACGAGAAGGCTATTTGAGGAATCAGCATTTGTGTAGTGGCTGCCGTCGCCTTTCTTCTTCGGCACCTCGGCATTCTGTTCTCCTGTGCTGTGTCTTTGGAGAAGTTCAATACTTCTGTTGATCGAGTGAAGGTCACGCTTGTATAAAGAGAAATTGATGCACGCACAGTTCTTTGTGCTACCATCACTGGGATCGCAAACGGAAATTGCGCTACACCCTCTACCGGTGCCCCCATCATAAGACATCAGTTATGATAGGCAATGATCTAGTGACCGTTTGGTCAACCATTGTAGAACACACGACTTAAAAAGGCAGGCAACTCTAAAGTCGCACAAATTAGGGTACCACATTGTTTCGTGTGTATGAAATACATTTAAAGTTAGATATCCACCATATACTGTTGCAATGCTGGATGGTTAATCTGAGATGGAATGATACGATTGTTAGCGTGGCCGAACATCATGTCCTCCTGACAATACACGTGCAAATTGAGGTCAACTTTTCTAACACAGTGCGATTAACCACCAATTTGTGTTAGTGGTGGTTATTAGGACCGGAGTTGGAGATGTATAAGGCGGTGGAGGTAGGGTTTCGCTGATCAAGAGCGCTAACGTGCTTCTGGGTTCGCATGATAGGCTTGCCGCCTTCCGTCCTAGGCAGACTACAGGTGAGTGATTGACAAGGGTGCATTCAATGCGTAGAAGCTGTTGTGAGGAATGGTGAATGTGGTGACATTTCTCCGAGTCTCGCCAAACCCCTAAACGCATTGATGCAATGACGACCACCAGAATGCCTACTCACTACTTCTAAGTACAGAACAGAGGACTGACGTGCAAAAGTTGAGAGTCAGTGGATTCCAATGACGAGCATTTGGATCTCGCGCTTCACTGAGATGGCGACACTGGTGCCATGGCGCTCGCCTACTGCTCCTCCCATCCTCCCTTCTCCACCTCAGTTGTCTTGATTGCCTCCAGGCTACTGCGCCTTGCAACGTTTGTAGGGGTGAAGTGGGAGCCGCAGGAAATAATCACCATGTCATTAATCCCCTCCAAATCGCCTTTGTCACTTTATTTGCCAAAACGATGCAAAGATACAACTGCCCGGAATGGATGAAGGTGCAGTCGCGTTGTGAGAAGAGCAAACCAACTAATTAGTTGTGCGCGTCTGCATGTCATGTGGGTCGATTAGTGATGGATCTCCTGGTCTCTCCACCTTGGCTGTGTTGGCGTTTACTGCTTCACGCAGCTTCAGTGGCATTTGCCATCAAGTGTGCAGCATTGGAAGGAAAGTGTCCTCGCCCCCCTCCCTTCAAACCGCCTTCCCTTCCTGCTGAACTGCGCATCTCGTGCACACATTTGCGGCCAGTGTCGTGGATGCAGATGACAGTGGCTTGGATCAGACTGCAGACTGCAGACTGCAGACTGCAGACTGTCGCATTGGATCACATCGGAGAAGTCTTGGTTGACAGCTATGATAGTGGAACTGTCGTTGTGGTGGATGGCGTCGGAATGTCTTCGGTTACTCTGCTGGTGGTTGATGTCTCCGTCGTAGCGCTGAGCCCTCCTGCTCTGGTGATGCGAGTGGCAAGGTGCACGTGTCAACTGTACTGGTTGAACGGTGCTTGAAGGCAGAGTAGCGAACGATGGTGCAAAGCTAAGGCCTCAGCTCGCACAGCTGCCTCTCTTGAATGCGGACTCTACGACTGTCATTGCGATGTCGAGGCAGTGGCAACACGAAAGTCAAAAGCAAACATGCCAATGCGACAAAGTGGCTTTATTATTGTGGTGAGCCATTGCCTTCACACTTTGCACTGCACGTGCGTGATAATCGACAGAAAGGGAAGTTGTGGTAGTGTGAGAAATTGGGACGGGCTCAATGCATCGAAGTGGATGTTTCACAAAGCGCGGTGCCTCCTCTGAATCAGCTTCACTCTTGATGGAAGGCAAAGGGGACTTTAAGCGCCTTCCAGCTATGCCACACCCCAAACTTTCCAAACTGACACCGGTATCGCCAGCATGCGACATGTGACCTTCGTTAGGTCGCGACAACAACAACAACAACAGCAGCAGCAATAGTTAATTGGACCCACCAAACTGTGCATCAGATGACTTGGGTGTTGCCGTTGTGAGATTAGTTGCCTTCTCCATCCTTTGACACTCTTTGAGCAGCCACAGCAGCGGCGGTGCTGGCTGTGGTTGACTTGGTGCATATGCTTGACGCGTTCGAATCTGGTGTGTGGTGCCAACTTCCTTCCCACACCCTGGTAGTTCATGTGTTAGGCAGCTACGAAGGCAGGTTACCGTCGACTTGACACTTCGTGTTTGAGAGGGGCGGTATGTCGGCAAAGTATGCGCTTATCACAACAACTCTACCAGAGTGAAAATGCAGGTTCACTTGGGTATGGCGTTCAGTGGTGACTGTGACGCAGCGCATGTCTGAGTAGCGATGGTGGCAGATTTCCCCATTGTCGGTTAAGTAGGGGGGATGGGCTGTGTGTTTCATTTGAAAGGTCGGAAGTGAATTGCACTCTACTCACCTCCAACACTTTCTCAATGCGGTGAATGGCTAGAAATCCAGTTAATGCTGCTATTACGTCTGCAGCACGGCTTCGCTTTCCAGTATACTTGGAATGCTAAGCCTTTCCTCCCTTCGTTCCTTCCTTCCTTTCTTCCTTCCTTCCTTCCTTCCTTCCTTCCTTCCTTCCTTCCTTCCTTCCTTCCTTCCTTCCTTCCTTCCTTCCACTACATCCCCGATTTGAAGCTGGCATAGTAATGTGAGTTGGGTTGGTAATGTGGACTGTGCATGATGGAGTTGGAATGTGCGTTTTGACGGGGTTGAGGAAATCACCCAACTGATAACTCGTCTGTCTAATGGCAATCAGCATGTTCAATGAGCTCGGTGCCGGACCTCCAAACACCGCTCTTCTCATTCTTGTGCGTTATTTGCACCACTGAGCTGTGGCACGCGTCTCCCTGCAAATAACCTGCCAGCTTTTTGTGTGGACACCATGCTCAATCAAACGCCAGAGAAGCTGAACTGAGGAGACATGTGAGTTTGTAAAGGCTCAAAAAGCCCAAAGAAGCCCAATCATAATGGCGTTTAGTGCGCTCAACAAAGTTGTTTTGTGGTACTTTGTGGATTAGCAGAAGACACAAAGGGTCTGGCGCATAGTCATCAGTACATATCCCTTCAACTTTGTGCACATTATTACTGCAAACATCCCACTAATCACCTCCCCAGTCTGTATATCTCACCTTCGATGAAACACTCACATGCTCACACCCACACACCAACGCAAACGCACACACACACACACACACACACACACACACACACACACACACACACACGAGAACCTAGTAATCAGTGGAGTGCTACAAATCCAACTCGACCACGACTGTCTGTGGGAAGAATGGAGAGAGGAAACAGAAGCGTAGCTTTGCACTTATTATTCTCCTTCCGTCAAAGCCGACTGTGCCAAATGCTCAAGTGTCCTTTTGTGATTTGAGGGAACCACTCCCCCGCTAGCCTAACCCCCTCCTATGCCTTTCACTCTTTTTTACACCCATTGTCAATCTGTACCATCTTGAAGTACTTGGAGTTGGGAAGAAAACGTTGTGCCTTCCACGCGGTCCTCCTACCGAGCTCACCTACCACCGCAAGTCATGACCAACCCACTCAGAGGCATTAGAGGTTGGACAAGTCGTAAATACACCGGGTGGGGCAAACCAAAACCACTGAATGGAAGTGAAAAGTAAGGAGACGCTGACAAAGAGGCCTCCCCATCGTGTAGTGTCTACTAGGCGCAAGTACTGCAGAGGTGGAAGTGAATGGATGTGAAAAGCAGGTTAAAAACCAAGTAACCAAGCCTGGCATTATCAGCTGAATTGGCTGGCTGGAAATGACTTGAAAACCAACCTGCATTAAGTGCAACTTTAGTGTTGTGGAGGTGGGCTTCGAAATTGGCAAAAATCGGGAACATCGGGTCATCAGGCACGCAAAGTGTCTGCGCCGGTGGAGGTGAGTCATTGCAGAGCGACAATGTGAGTCGATCATATGACACCTGTGGGCATGTTTTGTGAGCTTGAGTTTGCACTGTGCCAAATGCTTGCTGCATTTTCTCCCAGCACACCAGCGTTCTGTTGCCTCACTGCCAAGCCTCCCTGTGCATGGCAAAGCGAGGAGGAAGGGATGAATGCTGTTGGATCAAGTCAGTGGCACAGTTCAGCGTCCCTGGTGATTTATACATGCCGCACTTTTATGCGTGCGACCATTACTGCACTCCACACAGCCTAGCGGTGATTCCTGTAACATGGAGAGCTTAAGTTGACAGCTCTTCCCTAGCAGCATTAGTACTGCTTCTTATGAGACGTCGACTTCACTAATGGATCCTTTTTGAAAAGTGAGCACAAGTTACTGCAAAGGTGGATGAGGAATTTGCAAATCAGACCACTACCACCACTACTACTGCGGCTTGAACACTAGGAAAGCATGTTGGTGAACGAGTGCTCGTTCTGGGCACCGCCACTGCCGCTGCTCGATCCAGTCTCCAGTCTCGCGTTTCATTTACCACCAAAGTTTTGGTGGTAGACACGCCTTCCCCACGTGGGTGGACATTTCACCAGTGAAACGAATTCTCCTCCTCACCTCCACTCGTTCGGTCGCGCTTTGATGGAAGGCATGGCTACCATCGGTTTGGACTGGCATTGGGGGTGAGGATTAGTAGGCAAGTGTACGAACCTAACCGGCCACCAAGAGTGGGGGACAATTCCATCGCCTGTGGCCGATACAGTAGAGCTGCTATTTGGCCAAGTGGTGTGCCCACCTCTTCATTGATAGCATATTTACCAACAAAAATATTGTGAAGTGCTGACACTTCTTCATCAGCACAAGTCGTAACGTTGGCAGTCAGTCTACCGTTAGTAGAGTACCATGACCTCGCCCACAGTCCGGCAGAACTCCTTCGCATGGATCACAACAAGTCGGCGTGAATGCTGGCGTGTTATGTGCGAGTCGAGGAAGAGCTGACACAGTCACACTGGCGACGACGGGGCAAGAAGCTCACTTTGGAAGAGCATAAGCCCTGCATTTCCTAGTGGAACATCGTCCTCACATGTCACACAAGGAGAGCGAAGAGGTTGCGTGGTTTCTAAACAGCAGGTTGATTTCAAACACACCCAGCTTTTGCACTTACTCGACTACCTCAAGCAATAACCACAAGAAGGTCAGATTTGGGTAAATCAAAGCTATGCCTTGAACAACTGTTAACGCTGTTGCTGTGCACGGAGTAAAGTTGTGGTAACAAAATGTCTTGCCGACGTTCTGGAGGAATGGGAGGACTGCTGACGTGGTTGGGGGAAATACCATGCTTGAGCCTTCAGTCTCCAGTACAGCCTTCCCTGCTGCTCAAAGCGTTCCCGCACCACTACGCCCACTTGCTCCTTCGGAAATGGGTGGACTGCAAGTTAATGTAGGGTAGCTCTTGTGCAAACAAGTAAGGCATACACAAGCGCATGCATGGAATGCTTTCAAAAATGATGGATTGGGCTCACTGTTGTGCAGTTGATTTGGAGGGATGAACAGGGAACTCGGCTGCCTATCCTGTATCCACTGATTCATTAGGAAGGCGAATTTGGCAAAACTGGTGACCATAAGATGTGTTAGTAAGTAATGTCCTGATAGCACCTCTACTGGAGTGCCTTAAATCAACACGTTTTTCGGCACCCGAATTCCATTTATCGAGATCGATTTAGCAACCATGATGTTATACCATCCTACCCCCATACACAACCTCGAAGAGCTCCCCTGCATGGATGGCAAGACGGCTAGAATGCTCTGCGCCTCCTCAGAGAGGACTAAGCTCGCTATATCAAGCCCGAAGGCCCCAAGCCGAATGTTGCCCTAAGGCGTAGGGACGGAGCCTCGAGTAAATGCTGCTGAAGGTTTCATTCCACACTCCCTCCATCATCTCGAGCAATGACCATACCGAGGCCGTATTCGATGAAATTCAAACTGTGACTTGGACATACACTGCCAATTTCGACTTTCCCACAGCCTTCCTGAAGACAAAAAAGTCATTTTACCCAAAGGAAAACGTGTTTCTGACGCACAATAGTCCTGCACCCCTAAGTACCCGCAAAACCAAAATGAAGAGTCAAACAAACAAACAAGATATTGCACACTTCCTTTCTCTATTTAAGTGTCGTTCCAAACGCCGCTCTGGGTTAATTTCCTGCACTGGCCAACGCAGCGCAGGCATTGGCGCGAGGAAAGCACTCATCAAACAGCTAACCACGCTAACAGTCCGATTGGCGAGTGGAGCGCAATGAGCTAGACTGCGTCACCACCAAACCATCACGACAACTCCACTGTGCATGACGTTTAGTCCAAATAAAAACTACATGGTATAAAGGAAACAATGCAAGATGTATAGAAGCACTCATTAGAATAAGAGACGTAGTGTCGACTCATGTACGAAACGGAAAACTACCAGAAACAGGGGAGGCGCAGGGAATATCAGAAAGGACACCCTCTTGCACCTCCAGTGACAGCTAAGGGGCACACAAAAAAAGGTAGTCGACAATGCTACGGACTGGGGGTGGGGAGGGGAGTGGTCGAGGTCACCAAACCGGTGGTTGCATTGACGACATCACGAACAGCCCAATCGGGAAACACGTTCAAATTGAAGATTGGCACACCATAGGTGACGGTGGAGCATGTGACGACTAGAATGCCAGCAACAGCCACAAATGATCCCGCAAAGATCTGCACGTGCGCAAAAGTCAACCGAGTAGTCAGTACACAAATAGCTTGCACAAAAAGCATTGAGGATGACCAACCATTTGGTTTATGTTGATGCGACCCTTGCTGTAGGCGATGGCGTTAGTTGGAGTTCCTGCCGGCAGTATGAATGCCATACTAGCGGCAATCGTTACTGGCAATCCGAGGTAAAGCGGATGGATTTTGAGAGCCTCACTCTTGGTGGGAAGGCAAAGTGATATAAACGCTCGTCAAGAAATCAGCTGCACGAGCGACATCAAACCTACCAATTGAAACATTATGGGCAGAAGCACTGTAGCGGTGGCCGCATTGGCGACGAAGGTAGTCATTACGGTAGACAGGAGGCTGAACACCAAAATGAGAACGAATAGTGGAAGCGACTTCAGACCCAGCATGTATTGACCGACCAGAGTCGAGAGACCGGAGAGCTACAACACACAACCACAGTGAATGGCAACGCCAACTTCTACGAAGACCGTGAACAAAGCACCGAGAGAAAGCAGGACGCACATTGCAGATCTCGGAGAGGCAGAATCCACCACCAATAAGGAAAAGAACCTGCCACGGGCAACGCGACTGAGCCACCTTCCAAGGCAGAACAGTCTCGAAGGGATCAACCGACGGCTCTACAACAAACCACGGCAAGCCATTCAAAGCAACACCCATCCAACCTAATACCTCCCTCAATCCCACCCATCAAACACTACCCGTCCACAATCAACTAAACATACCATCAGGACGCCTTTTACGGAAGGGGTTGTGTGCGGGCCAGAAGCAAACAAGAATAGTGCCCAGAAGAGCTGGCTGAGTGTCGGTTGTCAGTCTGAAGGAGGGAGGTGAACCGCGTCAACTGTCGCAAAACACTCATCAAGACGCAGGCCATGCAACATAACTCACTCAATTCGCTTGCCGTTGGGACCAATTTTGAAAGGCACAATCGCCGACCAGCCATCGACACCGGGTTTTCGAGAGATCCAGAGCAGAATGACTAGCCCCAGTATAGCCATAGCTGAGCCATCAGCCCATCTGAAACAAATTGGTGATGATGACTACGAATACCCTAACCAAGGCACAGCAAGGAGTTGGCATGCTCGAAACTCCTGACTCACCCAACCGGACCTAGAGCCCTCTTCTCCTCCTCCAAGATTTGCCGAATAGCCACCTCGCGAGATTTGTCGCGACCACGACAAGAGAAGAACTTCCTGCAATGAGTGCAGCAAAACCACTTCAACGTGAGCAATTGTTAGACACACATCAAACATGCAGGTGTTAGAGATGAGCGTACTTCGGACCGATGAAAATTATACCGAGAATGGCCCAGACGCAGATCAGAAGGATAAGTGAGAGCGGCATGCCGTATGCGGCCCACGAACCGAAGGTAAGTCCTGTATCGGTGCCATAGCGACTGCAATCACACGAACATCAACTTAGGGGACAGGTAGCACACAGCACAAGTACGCACGCCACTTACTCGTTTACAAGACCGAAGAGGACCACATTAGTTGGCGTGCCGATAACAGTGGCCACACCACCACAGGCGGCGGCAAAGGCAATGCTAAGAGTGAAGCAGCAGCCCAACTTTTGGAAGTCGTCTTCATCATCAACATCACCAAACTCGATAGTGACGCTATCGTCGCTAAGAGCAACGCTCTCATCTACACCTAAACAAGATATCAAAACGCACGCTTTTCCAATTACCTAAAATGCGGCGAAATGTGATTGGACGGCACACAATACAGCAGCACATCGATTTCCAATACATCAAACTGTTTTAGTTTACGGACGAGCGGCGCTTCATCACCCAATCAAGCGAAAGAGATCAAACGATTCACTGGATCATGTGTTGTGCAAATTAATGATGGAAATCACACTAATCACAACTTCGACACCAAAGGTCTTTTCCACACAGAAGTCGAAGCACATGTCAACAGCAGCAGCAACAACGACAACAGCAACAACAAAAAGCAAACTTACCGTCTTTCTCTGAAAAGTAAGCCTAAAACAGCCATGTAAATAAGAAGACTGTAACTCCATACACAGAGAGATAACTTGTTTCGTCACTTCGCACTAAATAGCAGTAATGCTCTGACAAAAGAATGGAAGCATGTAAACACAAGGCCGTAGATGCTGTTGGTACAGCAATGGAGCTGGTAGAGTGCATGCAACTCGAACGTGATAAAATCTCCATTCGTGATGAATTAGTCAGCCTTGAGGACGCTCGAAATCGTGACAACTACTACAGGGAAGAGCGAGCAGTGCATCACTCACTTGGCTTCAACGCCTCCAAACGCGACATCAGAGCCTCCACTATGGTGAGCATCATGATGGTTGCAGCCGCGTTACTCATCCACATGGACAGGAACCACGTCGGCAGCATCAGTCCCAAGAGGAGGCTACAATAAGCGGTTTTGGTGAATGCGAAAGTGCACTCCCAGACATGAAGACGGAGAGCAGAGGAGGAATGCACAACTCACAGTCTGGGATCACCGCCCATAATTCTGATTACGGCAGCACCGATACGACGGTGGATGTTGCGATGCTCAGCAGCCACAGCCAAGAAGGCACCGTGAATAAAGAGCATGATGGCGTCCTGAAGTCACCACCACAACAACAGAATGCATCCAATCCAATTCACAAGAAGACACACCTTTAGTCAAATGAAGCACTCACACGCATATAGGCACCACAAGCCGCCTTGGAGGCAATAATGCCCATCAGAGGTCCCATCAGAAGCGGCAGCATGGCTGTGACGTAGATGGAGATGCACTCAGTTATCCAATAGCCGGCCATCAAGAAGAGTGTGTAGGCCCCCTTCGCCTCCTGTAAGCAAGACACGCAGCAAGGCACAATACTCGCCACAATCACACCGCATCACTGCATCGATGCGAGCACACATGCTACGACTTACGGGTGTGGGGTAGACGATGAGGATGGGGCTTAGAATGATGGGGAAGAGGAGGGTGAAGAGAAGCTTTTGTAGGTTAGGAGCCACTGCAACCAGTTTGGCAGATTCATTGTCAGGTCCTTCCTGCAAAGAAATGCACAACAATGAAGCCACGTCGCACGTCCCGACAAAAACACCTCGTCAATTCAATGGAGTAGGGATAGATGTTGGTCAAACCTTAACTGTGAAGCACAAAGTCAAACAGAGAAAGAGTAAGCAGAGTAACACGCGCGAGGAACAAAAATTTGCAACTTTCTGACTGCCAGTTTGTTTATAATGTGCAGCGACCAATGGGGTGCAGATGTGTCAGCCTATCCTCTGACAGCAAACTGGTCTCCATGATGCAGCTCAACCAATCAACGTTGAGATTTTCCATGCTGGTAGTGTGGCCGCACAGGTCAACCTGCGCTATGTATAGGGCATGCATGCGTGCACGCACCTTGGAGTCAAGTGCCTCTCCCCGTAGACCACCTCAACGTGATAGGGTTTCGCTGATCAAGAGCGCTAACGTGCTTCTGGGTTCGCATGATAGGCTTGCCGCCTTCCGTCCTAGGCAGACTACAGGTGAGTGATTGACAAGGGTGCATTCAATGCGTAGAAGCTGTTGTGAGGAATGGTGAATGTGGTGACATTTCTCCGAGTCTCGCCAAACCCCTAAACGCATTGATGCAATGACGACCACCAGAATGCCTACTCACTACTTCTAAGTACAGAACAGAGGACTGACGTGCAAAAGTTGAGAGTCAGTGGATTCCAATGACGAGCATTTGGATCTCGCGCTTCACTGAGATGGCGACACTGGTGCCATGGCGCTCGCCTACTGCTCCTCCCATCCTCCCTTCTCCACCTCAGTTGTCTTGATTGCCTCCAGGCTACTGCGCCTTGCAACGTTTGTAGGGGTGAAGTGGGAGCCGCAGGAAATAATCACCATGTCATTAATCCCCTCCAAATCGCCTTTGTCACTTTATTTGCCAAAACGATGCAAAGATACAACTGCCCGGAATGGATGAAGGTGCAGTCGCGTTGTGAGAAGAGCAAACCAACTAATTAGTTGTGCGCGTCTGCATGTCATGTGGGTCGATTAGTGATGGATCTCCTGGTCTCTCCACCTTGGCTGTGTTGGCGTTTACTGCTTCACGCAGCTTCAGTGGCATTTGCCATCAAGTGTGCAGCATTGGAAGGAAAGTGTCCTCGCCCCCCTCCCTTCAAACCGCCTTCCCTTCCTGCTGAACTGCGCATCTCGTGCACACATTTGCGGCCAGTGTCGTGGATGCAGATGACAGTGGCTTGGATCAGACTGCAGACTGCAGACTGCAGACTGCAGACTGTCGCATTGGATCACATCGGAGAAGTCTTGGTTGACAGCTATGATAGTGGAACTGTCGTTGTGGTGGATGGCGTCGGAATGTCTTCGGTTACTCTGCTGGTGGTTGATGTCTCCGTCGTAGCGCTGAGCCCTCCTGCTCTGGTGATGCGAGTGGCAAGGTGCACGTGTCAACTGTACTGGTTGAACGGTGCTTGAAGGCAGAGTAGCGAACGATGGTGCAAAGCTAAGGCCTCAGCTCGCACAGCTGCCTCTCTTGAATGCGGACTCTACGACTGTCATTGCGATGTCGAGGCAGTGGCAACACGAAAGTCAAAAGCAAACAT
Organism: Taenia crassiceps; assembly: GCA_023375655.1. Lineage (NCBI taxonomy): Eukaryota > Metazoa > Platyhelminthes > Cestoda > Cyclophyllidea > Taeniidae > Taenia > Taenia crassiceps. The sequence goes on from JAKROA010000010.1 coordinate 274,055, forward strand.
GCCAATGCGACAAAGTGGCTTTATTATTGTGGTGAGCCATTGCCTTCACACTTTGCACTGCACGTGCGTGATAATCGACAGAAAGGGAAGTTGTGGTAGTGTGAGAAATTGGGACGGGCTCAATGCATCGAAGTGGATGTTTCACAAAGCGCGGTGCCTCCTCTGAATCAGCTTCACTCTTGATGGAAGGCAAAGGGGACTTTAAGCGCCTTCCAGCTATGCCACACCCCAAACTTTCCAAACTGACACCGGTATCGCCAGCATGCGACATGTGACCTTCGTTAGGTCGCGACAACAACAACAACAACAGCAGCAGCAATAGTTAATTGGACCCACCAAACTGTGCATCAGATGACTTGGGTGTTGCCGTTGTGAGATTAGTTGCCTTCTCCATCCTTTGACACTCTTTGAGCAGCCACAGCAGCGGCGGTGCTGGCTGTGGTTGACTTGGTGCATATGCTTGACGCGTTCGAATCTGGTGTGTGGTGCCAACTTCCTTCCCACACCCTGGTAGTTCATGTGTTAGGCAGCTACGAAGGCAGGTTACCGTCGACTTGACACTTCGTGTTTGAGAGGGGCGGTATGTCGGCAAAGTATGCGCTTATCACAACAACTCTACCAGAGTGAAAATGCAGGTTCACTTGGGTATGGCGTTCAGTGGTGACTGTGACGCAGCGCATGTCTGAGTAGCGATGGTGGCAGATTTCCCCATTGTCGGTTAAGTAGGGGGGATGGGCTGTGTGTTTCATTTGAAAGGTCGGAAGTGAATTGCACTCTACTCACCTCCAACACTTTCTCAATGCGGTGAATGGCTAGAAATCCAGTTAATGCTGCTATTACGTCTGCAGCACGGCTTCGCTTTCCAGTATACTTGGAATGCTAAGCCTTTCCTCCCTTCGTTCCTTCCTTCCTTTCTTCCTTCCTTCCTTCCTTCCTTCCTTCCTTCCACTACATCCCCGATTTGAAGCTGGCATAGTAATGTGAGTTGGGTTGGTAATGTGGACTGTGCATGATGGAGTTGGAATGTGCGTTTTGACGGGGTTGAGGAAATCACCCAACTGATAACTCGTCTGTCTAATGGCAATCAGCATGTTCAATGAGCTCGGTGCCGGACCTCCAAACACCGCTCTTCTCATTCTTGTGCGTTATTTGCACCACTGAGCTGTGGCACGCGTCTCCCTGCAAATAACCTGCCAGCTTTTTGTGTGGACACCATGCTCAATCAAACGCCAGAGAAGCTGAACTGAGGAGACATGTGAGTTTGTAAAGGCTCAAAAAAGCCCAAAGAAGCCCAATCATAATGGCGTTTAGTGCGCTCAACAAAGTTGTTTTGTGGTACTTTGTGGATTAGCAGAAGACACAAAGGGTCTGGCGCATAGTCATCAGTACATATCCCTTCAACTTTGTGCACATTATTACTGCAAACATCCCACTAATCACCTCCCCAGTCTGTATATCTCACCTTCGATGAAACACTCACATGCTCACACCCACACACCAACGCAAACGCACACACACACACACACACAGACACACACACACACACACACACACACACACGAGAACCTAGTAATCAGTGGAGTGCTACAAATCCAACTCGACCACGACTGTCTGTGGGAAGAATGGAGAGAGGAAACAGAAGCGTAGCTTTGCACTTATTATTCTCCTTCCGTCAAAGCCGACTGTGCCAAATGCTCAAGTGTCCTTTTGTGATTTGAGGGAACCACTCCCCGCTAGCCTAACCCCCTCCTATGCCTTTCACTCTTTTTTACACCCATTGTCAATCTGTACCATCTTGAAGTACTTGGAGTTGGGAAGAAAACGTTGTGCCTTCCACGCGGTCCTCCTACCGAGCTCACCTACCACCGCAAGTCATGACCAACCCACTCAGAGGCATTAGAGGTTGGACAAGTCGTAAATACACCGGGTGGGGCAAACCAAAACCACTGAATGGAAGTGAAAAGTAAGGAGACGCTGACAAAGAGGCCTCCCCATCGTGTAGTGTCTACTAGGCGCAAGTACTGCAGAGGTGGAAGTGAATGGATGTGAAAAGCAGGTTAAAAACCAAGTAACCAAGCCTGGCATTATCAGCTGAATTGGCTGGCTGGAAATGACTTGAAAACCAACCTGCATTAAGTGCAACTTTAGTGTTGTGGAGGTGGGCTTCGAAATTGGCAAAAATCGGGAACATCGGGTCATCAGGCACGCAAAGTGTCTGCGCCGGTGGAGGTGAGTCATTGCAGAGCGACAATGTGAGTCGATCATATGACACCTGTGGGCATGTTTTGTGAGCTTGAGTTTGCACTGTGCCAAATGCTTGCTGCATTTTCTCCCAGCACACCAGCGTTCTGTTGCCTCACTGCCAAGCCTCCCTGTGCATGGCAAAGCGAGGAGGAAGGGATGAATGCTGTTGGATCAAGTCAGTGGCACAGTTCAGCGTCCCTGGTGATTTATACATGCCGCACTTTTATGCGTGCGACCATTACTGCACTCCACACAGCCTAGCGGTGATTCCTGTAACATGGAGAGCTTAAGTTGACAGCTCTTCCCTAGCAGCATTAGTACTGCTTCTTATGAGACGTCGACTTCACTAATGGATCCTTTTTGAAAAGTGAGCACAAGTTACTGCAAAGGTGGATGAGGAATTTGCAAATCAGACCACTACCACCACTACTACTGCGGCTTGAACACTAGGAAAGCATGTTGGTGAACGAGTGCTCGTTCTGGGCACCGCCACTGCCGCTGCTCGATCCAGTCTCCAGTCTCGCGTTTCATTTACCACCAAAGTTTTGGTGGTAGACACGCCTTCCCCACGTGGGTGGACATTTCACCAGTGAAACGAATTCTCCTCCTCACCTCCACTCGTTCGGTCGCGCTTTGATGGAAGGCATGGCTACCATCGGTTTGGACTGGCATTGGGGGTGAGGATTAGTAGGCAAGTGTACGAACCTAACCGGCCACCAAGAGTGGGGGACAATTCCATCGCCTGTGGCCGATACAGTAGAGCTGCTATTTGGCCAAGTGGTGTGCCCACCTCTTCATTGATAGCATATTTACCAACAAAAATATTGTGAAGTGCTGACACTTCTTCATCAGCACAAGTCGTAACGTTGGCAGTCAGTCTACCGTTAGTAGAGTACCATGACCTCGCCCACAGTCCGGCAGAACTCCTTCGCATGGATCACAACAAGTCGGCGTGAATGCTGGCGTGTTATGTGCGAGTCGAGGAAGAGCTGACACAGTCACACTGGCGACGACGGGGCAAGAAGCTCACTTTGGAAGAGCATAAGCCCTGCATTTCCTAGTGGAACATCGTCCTCACATGTCACACAAGGAGAGCGAAGAGGTTGCGTGGTTTCTAAACAGCAGGTTGATTTCAAACACACCCAGCTTTTGCACTTACTCGACTACCTCAAGCAATAACCACAAGAAGGTCAGATTTGGGTAAATCAAAGCTATGCCTTGAACAACTGTTAACGCTGTTGCTGTGCACGGAGTAAAGTTGTGGTAACAAAATGTCTTGCCGACGTTCTGGAGGAATGGGAGGACTGCTGACGTGGTTGGGGAAATACCATGCTTGAGCCTTCAGTCTCCAGTACAGCCTTCCCTGCTGCTCAAAGCGTTCCCGCACCACTACGCCCACTTGCTCCTTCGGAAATGGGTGGACTGCAAGTTAATGTAGGGTAGCTCTTGTGCAAACAAGTAAGGCATACACAAGCGCATGCATGGAGTGCTTTCAAAAATGATGGATTGGGCTCACTGTTGTGCAGTTGATTTGGAGGGATGAACAGGGAACTCGGCTGCCTATCCTGTATCCACTGATTCATTAGGAAGTGTAGTGAAATGCAGAAAGTGACGGCACTTGTAACTGAAATGGAGGTATTTTTCCTATTGTTGTTCTAGCCGCGAGCAGCCAGAGATTAATTGTTGCGTAGGGAGGTAGAAGCAAGAGACAGGCAACGGAAGGGCGTAGTCCTTTTTGCTACTTCTTCCTCTTTCTCGGAATCAATTGTTTTGTCTTAAAACTCCTGAGAATTGCCAGGGATAATAGCCTGTTTGCAGATATTTTTCGGGGCAAACTTTCATTGGTCAAATTTTTTTTGTTGAAAAAAATAAGTCACTTTCTTTATTGATGTATTATTTTATAACATTTCTCTAATTTTATAATTTGAAAACAGTTTAGCTCTCATTTCCTGAAGCTGTGTAGTCGTAAAAGTGAAATGATTGTTCTCCAAAATGCCCTCTCCTTTTGAAAAAAGATCAATTTTGTCGATGAAATTTTCAAAAAAGTTGTTTGAGGCTACTTTGACTTTTGATGAAATTAACTGCGTAGAGGAAACGCCAATCTCTTCATTAATGCTGCAGTTTAAGTATCTGTGTCTTTTTGTCCTTTGTTAATAAATTTTGATGAGACAAAGTCGGATTTGTCAATTGGGTTGAATTCAAATGTGGAGGCGTCGGAAATTCGCGCAATACTTATTGGCACGGCTAACTTTTTCGGCACTAAGGTTCTCTGCACGGTAAGCGAAGGTGTGTTTGACGGCGAAAAACAGGGTTTTTTAATGTTTTCAATAGCTCATGCCTAAGTTACTTATCTTGCTAATTCACCCACCTCAGTGGCAGCCAAAGCTCATTTTCTCCTTGACTGGCGTGAAAAAAAATTGTCTCCCTATTTGTTCCATTATTATAGCTAAAGATCTCAAAAAATGAAAGTTGCTTATGGGATGACGAGCAGTGGATCGGCGACTTCACTTGTTAATCCAACTACCGACGTAGGCAGTTAATCGCGTCAGTGATAAAATATCTACTACTCGATGATAAGCAATACAAATGCAGCCATTTTTTTTCCTTTTTCAGTTGTTTACTTACATAGTAAAGACTTTCCTGTTCAACGAATGCTATCGAAAGAGCTCTGGTATTGTGAATTTGGGATGGCTGAACTGCCTATCGGTGCTAAAGCAGTGACTGCTTCAAAGGCTAGCATGCCAAATCATATTTTAACCCAAGAAAAAAAAATGATTCCGCTAAACGGTTTTGCTAGATACATGAATAGGTCCGAAGATTTCCTTTTACGCCTTCATGCGCTAAAGTAAATTTGTATCTACACTGCAGTGCTCAGGCGTTTGGGGTGGTCAGCAATGGCTGCAGAACGGGAAAGCACCATCCCCGTGGACCAATTTATCCTCCGCTGTATTTGTTTAAGCCCAAATGCAATTGGGAGGGCTTCAATGAGGGCCACTACAAGGCTTGGCACCGAAGATGTTGCCAGTGATTTGAATTGCAAATTCCCACACCGCGCAGAAGCAAAAAAACCGGTCTTTTGCTCTAATTTCGATTGTTAGGTATTTCAGGCAACCAAATGTGCACTTTTATTTCAAAGCGTACGAGGACAGTCAAAAGTGTAAAAAACTGATCACGTGGTGGTGAATTCTGTGGTAAAACAGACCATACAGTCATAAAAAAAGAAAAAAGGCGTCCAGTTACACAATGAGAGCTTACAATAGAAGGCGTGTCGAAGGCAAAATTTAACCTCTATCAACGCGCGTATTCAGCAGGCAGACGGAGCCTGATGGTTTTTTGTAAATAAACGGTTCTGCAATCACTGTCCTTAATAATGAACTAAAACCATCGCTAACGGCTAGTAAAGGACTGACAGAAAACTGGTTGCTAACTTCGGACCTGCTCGTACCCCGTACCACAGGTAGCACGGCGATTGGGTGTCAAAGCGATTGCGAGATGAGCAATTTTGACACTTTGCAAATGTTTGCTCCATACTCCCCAGGATTTCAATACACAAAACCTTGATATCGCCTTTTATAACTTAAAATGAAGTGCATTCGGGATCAGCTCGTTAGCTAGAACACGCGTTCTATTTCCAGACGCTGGTTTTTGTGGTTATTGAACAGCACTTCTGAAGCAAGCTTTGTAGGCTGGATCGAGAGGGAAGACGTGTTTAGTTTGAGTGCGTCGACAAGGCCAGTGAAGCAATTGAGGGAATTTCAAAAAAATTGTTCCACGGTCAATTTGTCCACCATAGTTAAGGAGCAGAGACGACAGGATGTTAGCTTTAAAATGTACACTTCTCAAACCTTCATAGATAAGATCAGAAAGAGTACATGTAACAAATTTCCGAAAGTCATAAAAATATTGCTAGGCCAACGTTGTCCAGGCAACCAGCAGATGGAACGACCACTAAGAAGGCGCCCTTGAAGGCAGTTGGTTGGTCGTTCGGTCGGTCGGTCGGCCGGTCGGTTGGTTGGTTGGTGGTGTGAGTGGCTTAGGTTAGGCTAAATTGGTGAGTCAGTGCGTCGTGTCCATGGGAGCTTTCTTGTCCATCGTCGCTCCTCACTCCGCCTTTGGGACGCCCCCACATGACGCAAGACCCGCCAGTGAACGGAGCGACCGACCAACAATGCAGAAAAATGTGAGTTCACTAACTTTGCCAGTGGCCTAACTGTGTTTTTGACTTGTTGCTTCCATCCCACGGGAGATGAGTGGGTGACACAGGAAGTTGATTCACCCGCAATTGTAGCTGGATGGAAAGAAGACTGATTGGGATGGTTCGATCATTACTCTTATTTTTTGGTCGCGGCCAAACGAAGGAGGATCCTCTTAAAGGCCGTGGATGAAGGGAGACATGCCAAGCAATTTGACAGTGAATTTGGTGTTAAAGGAGTATTTATCTACTTAGTTAACTGTGGAGACAAATTAATTTGAAGGATAAAGGCTGACGACAGGAGAAGTTCTATTTATCATTAACTTGCTTGATTGTTTTTCTGGTCGCGTATTTATTTATTTCTTTGTTTTTAAGTGAATTTATGGTCCCAGCTACTTGTGTACAGCAAAGCGTGGTTTCAAACGCGTTCCATAAAATACACTTGTTTAAAAAAGAAGTCTTCGCAGTGGATCAGCGCTATAACTATACTCTGGTCGAGAGGAGATCGCACATTCTGTGCTTGGGCGTGCACGCAAAACTCCTCACTCTCACCAACTTCACAGCTTAGCTCAAACAGTGACCAACTAACCAGCGATTGCACCTTCTCCGTCTGTGTAAAGTGCTTAGGGTGATGGCTACCAGAGTGGCATCACGCAAAGATCCTGGCACTCGAATACAAGTTCTCGCTTGAAGGAGGTGCGCTGATGGTCGACACAGAGTCAAAGACGATTTTAGATGGCAATATTCTTATTTGGCACTGATTAGTTAACCGCAAATGGGGTCGGTGGTTTATGAGCACCTTGCGTGCTGTCGATGACACGCAAGACCCTCCATGCATGCAAAGGCTATGTTGCAATTACCAAGGGCGTGTCGTTGCCTTTTCTCTCATTGCCGTGTTCTATTGGTGGCGTGTGGATCCTTAGACCGTCAGCGTGCGGGATGTGGAAGTTGAGGTGTAACTTGTAAATTATGGGAATATGTCGCTCTTGTACTTTTGGAATGTTACGGCACTATGTTTTCTGGTGGATGGAATAATGGCAAGAGCGATCTATCGCCATCGAAGCCATCACTAAATTGCTTCCAATGATCTGTTAACAACCGGCGGTTTGCTATGAATTGGCAGAATCCATATCAACTGCACTTCCTCCGCCGCCATCCACATCAGCACAGACCTCCATGCTCATTTAGTCTGTTAGCACATGTGCATCGCAAATCGTAGGCCCAGACATTTAGTCCTCACCACTTGCCATTTTGGTTGCCAGGATTGCGTGAGGTAGGAACGCCTGAAAGGAGAAGCTCTTCCATCCCACTACTTCAGTGTGCAAACTACAAATTGGCTCGAGTGGTGTCGTTTGGGAGTAAATCCAGAGAAGGGCGATGTCCCTTCAACTGCCACATGATTTTTTGTCAGGCTGCGCCATGCCAAAGTTCCTTGTCTTGAGCCTCACAAACGTTGTTATAGGGATAAGCATTTGGTACGGAGAAGGTGCAATCGCTGGTTAGTTGGTCACTGCTTGAGCTAAGCTGTGAAGTTGGTGAGAGTGAGGAGTTTTGCGTGCACGTCCAAGCACTTTAAATGCGAGCAGTGTTTGAGAAACAGACCTTTCGGTTGCCTCGTTTTACTCCCCTCAATCACAGCTTCACAGATCAGGTAATCGTCGTAGGTGCCTTCCTGATCTATGGACTGTCTTGTAATTCATTACCCTTGGGATCATTTAAATGAATTCATTGTCCCAGGTAAGATAAAAAATATGTTTCATTATCCATTGCTGTACACGGTCCACTGTTAGGGCATAGCTACAACTTACTTTGATATTTCATTTGTTTTATTTGCTGCAGTGTCGGAAATGTATTCAAAGGTTTTTAATCATTCAAAGTTTGTCTGTCCATATAGTTAAGCCTATGTTCCAATTGTTTGAACAAGGTGTAGGCTTTCATTCATTTCCTCTGTTTTAAATGGCACAGGTGATCAACTCAGACACCTTTTAAAATTACGAGAGGCAGTGGCGGTTGGGTAAGGTATTTCTGGTCATTTATTAGACAATCATTTAACAAGTAAACCGGAAAGAGAAATAGTCACAAAGACACCATTCATAAACCGACTGGAAACGAGGCATAGCAAATGTTGAAGCGTTTGCCGCTTTGCTGACAGGAAATGGAAGTGGGTTAGTTGGAATCAAGTTCACTCATCACGCGGAAAGTTTTCTTCACAATTAAACACCAGGAAACTGCCACATTTTGTAAAGTAGGAGAATTTTATGCCTTAATAAGCAACGGTGGAGAACACTTTTCGGAAACATGCTACATCAAAGGCATCACTTGATATCATCCCCAACTGGAATTTAAGTTTTATTTCAAGATGAGTAGGCACCAGGGTGATACATTTCTATTGTTAGTCACAAATACCCCACAGACGATAATGTCCCACCAAAGTGGTCTGAGATCTTCAGAAGCAAATTCAACACCACAGCCCAGGTATTGCCTACCTCTAGACCGGGAACATCCAGCCAATCTGAGGCACGATATGGTGCCGTCTGTTCCCACAGTTTGATTGAGATCGCATTTCCCATGCTCGTAGCGCTGGTCATCATGTAAAAAAGGGATAGGTATGCCCTTTGTATATCATTTACCTCGATACTCCTTATAACTTGCCACATTTCCTTTCACACGGAAATAACCCGATGCTACTGGGTCTAAAGGTCAACATCTTGGCGTAGACCTTGTAGCTTCAACCCCATCCACCGGGAACGTCCACACCTTAGCCTAATCACGTGAATAAATGACTGGAAGAAACCGCGTAAAGAGGACCTTATTAGGCTCATGATCGGATGGAATCAACTAATGTACAAGTAGCAAACAGGAAAGAGGAAACATGCGCTTTGCTGCTTCGATTACTGTGATCCGCCATAGGATGCATTCTTTGCTTGGCAGTTCAAAGGTGAACGCATCTTCCCGATCTTGCAGCATGAAAAATAGAAGTCATCCAAAGCCCTCCATATTAAAACCACTGACAAAACTGGCAGTATCAAATCAGCTCTTTAGAGGCAAAGATTTGATTGGTTTAGTTGTCACAACTCTTACCAGGATCCCAACACAACCTTTTAATTACACATTCCGGTAGTTACATTACCATGACTCAAGTTAATGCACACACTTCCGTGGTGAAGCACTTCCTTAGTATAACTACTTAGGATGAGAATTTACTGCTCATTAAATAGAAGAGCTGCTTTTTGGACTAAGCGGTGAGGGCTGTGGGAGGGGATCGATTTTGAGAAGACGGAGGATGTCACTACCTGAAGGGCGTCAACGCATCCGGCCCATTGTTAACTTCTGCCCACAGTGTGCGGTGTGGAGACAATGGCTCTCCTCTATTTTACCACAAATGAGGCTTTAGCTGCCTGACATGAGATGGACACCTGCTCTGCGTGGGATGGAGGTGATTAAAACTGTTGTGCATTCTCTAACTCGTTGCCCTTGTTTCCTAATTGACTTCGGACTCCTCATCTCTGGCTGTTGTGTCATAAGAAGGCGCTTCAACGACGTTCAGGTGATCAGTCCACGACTGACATTTCAGCATTCCACAGAACGCGCCTAATCTGTCCCTTTCATTGGTTTAATAAGGCACAGTTTTTTTTTGCATTAACATGATTTTATTGCGTTGGTAACTGCAATCAACGCCTGCAAAATAATTTTATTTTATTTTGTATCTGTGAAGAATTTATGCGCATGAATTGTATATTTTCCCACAAACAAGTACAAAGAAATGCAAAGGGATGCAATTTCATGTGTATGATGGAGTATACAGAATCTAATTAAATAGCACCTTTTGACGACGACCCATGTCAGTTTTGCTATTTGACGAGGGATGGAGACAAATGCTACGCAGCAGTCAGAACCATGGCTGTAAAATTTCCCCCTTTGAACTAATCGTATTCTTGATCCCAACATCTCTATAGAGCTCCAAATGGTCGGTACTTTTAGTTGGCTCCGATAAACCAACAGTCTGCTTTATCCTCACAGCATTTCACTCTGAATAATCTTCTAGGCTGGTTTACGAAAGTCCTTCTATTTCACCCATGTGCATGTAAGAAATGGGGTTTCTTTTTCGGTACTAACGCAAACACCCAAAGTCCTAGGTGGTCGGAGCACATTTTCTACTTCATTGTAATCTTCCACCCGATGGTAAAAAATGTGGGAGAAAGGTCATCAGTTCACCACTTAAGTCGCTCCAAATGTGCTCAAGGCCACAGTGTGGTAGGAAGAATGGGCGAACGGAGGATTCACCTCACCCCGGCCAGTGTGGGGAAGTGCCAACTCTCAACCGACCAATGGGTGAGGGGGTCGTGGGTAAGCGTGGCTGGTTTGGTGCGTCCCTGGCGGCAGGTGTTAAGGAGGATGCTGTTTCACACGCAAGCCTACTGAAAATTTAATGCAGCTGTTTGGCCAACAGACATTCACACTCTCAAGGGTCACCCAAAACGGTACGTTCTACCCTGTACTACGTGATTCTATTGGGGGGCGTGTGAAAACTTCAAAACCATTCGAGGTGTCACACGAAAGCACGTGCATTCTCAACCATTAATTTTACCCCAAATTTCTCGTCCCCTCAATTGCTTAAGAATAAAAAGACCTTTAATTTACGATTGTGGAAAACTGCTTTTGCCGTGGAACACAGGTAGAATGAGCTGAAAGCTTTCAGCAATTGCGACTTCACTGACCGGCATTATTAGGACTGGCATCTTGTCATCGCTTTCAGCAAGCCGGTTTTTGTGATTTTGGTGCATAGACTACCCCTAAGGACTCCTCATATTCAAGGTGCTAGATTCGACTCATGTCTCCTCACACACAGCGAGATGGGACGGTGAGTTATCAAACAAAGTAGCACCTTTTCTCCTCTTTATTTCTTCTGTTGAAAAGTTGGCGTATGAATTTATACAATTACAATCTACACAGTTGAGCGTCAAAGCTCGAAACCGCTAGAATAGATAAGTGTGGATAATGCCACTTGTCCAAATTTTCTTTTTAACCTTCTCTTAATTGGTTGCATTATTGAGTTCCTCCCTACTCCAAGCTTTCCCGATACCACAAATGACGATACTGTTATAAGGTAGAGAAGTGGGTCCGGAATGTTGCTTCCTGAAATTATTTACCCTACAGAAATGGATAAAATATGGGAGCGCATGGGATTTAACAAAGCCGGTCTCTGTGTAGGGCGGAGAATTAGGAGAAACGTGTACAGAATGCATTGACATTTCAAATTTTGCCTTTTGCAAATTACTTGACTATTTACAGGCTAGCAAATCACTGCTCATTTGCTAAACCTTCCACGGAGGAAAGCATAATTGGGACGGTTAGTCGGACTCAAAATATTCTCCTCCCTTTGATTTCTTTCAAATGAGGGCAATTTTGAACGTGATCCCTAGTTTTGATGCGAGGCCACTTTAACGACTCTATAAAATTTCTTATCCCCAGAACTCTATATGCTGGGAAAGCTGGATACTGCCATCGCTGACTCACAAGCAGACAGTCTGCTAGACCTCATATCTTCGTCTTGTTCAAAGTCACTACCAGATCTTCGTGAAACTCATCGAGACCCATCTCAGGATCCCAACTCACACTCCTACCACCTGCCTACTCGAGTCTACACCTCCACCTTTCAGCTTCCTGGATCACGCGCTATCTTCCTCACTCTGGTTGGTCCGCAACTCCCTATCAGTCAACTGAGTGAAGGCATTTTTAGCGGGCGAATCTACACACCTTCGATAGCACAAGAAAAGTACCTCACCACACAGGTAAGCATCAGAACCCACTTTTCAAGGCCACACGAATTTGAGGACCTACAAAGCCTGCAACTTCGGCGTTCCACGGAATTCTTTTGCTTTAACCAACACTGGTCGAAGAGGCAGAAGAGTAGCAAGAAGACTGACAAACCTGAGACAGAATTAAGCACTGCTTCTACCGGATTAAGCAACATTCTCCCCACACAACAGGACTCTTCACTCACTTTACTCTCAGCAGAAGATCTAGTGGTAACCAAAGCTGAGGAGAGAAAAGCGGAAAATCCAATGGCTGTCCCAATGCAGTACGACGTGGAGCACCAACTTAATGGACGAGATGAAGCGATGGAAGTAATAACTCAGAGAACCGTATCAGTTAATGATTTGAGAAGAAAATTTGAGGAGGCCCAAACTATGTATCTGCCCCGTGATCCCACAGTGCTAAAGGAGAGGCCACGAGTTACAAGAAGGGAGAACAGAAGCTATTCAGTGGAACCATTAAGAAGTCGTCCACGAAGTGCAGTCTGCGAACATCACGAGGATGACACACCTTTCTCCATTAAAAGACCTGATTCGTTAAGATCTTTGCCTTTATATGAAGAACACTCTCCTTTGCGAAGGAGAAACAATTTCACGAGGAAACATGAACCAGAGAAACATCGGACCCCACAGGAAGGACAAGGATGGTCGGTTAGCTGTGAAGCATCTCAACCCATTAGACGCTCTGATGAGTACTCGCCAACTAGACGAAAACTCCAGGGTGTTAGGAGGAACGCCAGTCCAAGGAGTATGAACAGGGCCGCTGGAAGTAATGACTGGCCAGACGGTATATTTACCAAGACAGGGGATGTGTACAAACGGATAAATAATAATGGCATCTCCTATATACTTCCCACCTCCTCAGATGATATAAAGCAACCACGAGGCGTGGATTATCAACGAAATCAATTAACTGTGGATTGTTCGGATTACTGCAAGGTGAGATCACCAAGCCCACAGACGAGAGATAGACCTAGCCCCTGTTTGAATTACTCCTACTTAGAACACATTGATAGGGACGGAACGAAGCCCTACCGATCGGTGAATCTTTCCGATTGGAAAGGAATTTCTCGAGCTCGAAAATCGACTTCTTGTTTGAGTCTGAACCAGCCCGAAGTCTTTCGTGTCAAGCGGTACAGCGTTCCACGGGCTGCCGCAGGCAATGATGAAGCCTGGAAGGTCCGAGCTCAAGAGATAGGAGGGGAACGTAGAAGGATTCATACAAAACGAGGAAGCTGGTCGCCCGTTCAAATCTACTCATCACCACGGTCTATACCTGGTAATCTTGAGGAAGAGACAGAAAATGAAGTTAGAGAGCGAGTGGCCATTCGAGGCCAATGGCGGGGATCCCCAAGAAGCGAATGCCCCCCACCACTATCATCACCGCCACCATCACATCTACTGACCCCAGAAGGAATTGACGAGTCATCAATTTCCAGAGCATTTGACTATAATATAGCTCGATTCGAGAAACTGGCCGTGGATAGCAGAAAGGAGGCTCTCTGTACCAAGTGTTCAGGATGTTGTGTCCATTCCCCAGCTGCAAGGCAGCCATATCCGTCGCGTCGACTATTTTCCACTCGAAGAATGCGGTCAGATCGAAGGTATACGAATGGCGATGCGGGAAGCACTCAACCTACCAAATACCGTTTTGAAAGGGGCAGTTTTGACCGGTATTACGGCGATGGTACCGTTGAGGTTATCAGTTCCCCTGGCGGCAGGTTGTACTCCCACACTTTTGAGCCCTATCCTCTACCCTGATAGCGATATTTTCGATTACTAAACAGCCTAGTCTAGGGAATATAATTCAAACTTTGGGAGAAGGTGTAAGCCTAGTTTATTCATCATTTGAAACCGTTGTTTTTATCTTTCAATGTAGAAGTCTTAATTTATTTGTAACCAGTTGATTGTGTCTGAACTAACTATGTACGCGTATGAATGCCAGAATATACAAGTAATAGTGGATAGAATCGTATTTTGATGGCCGACTCTAGGGGTCAGCTACCGAGGGTTGGGTCACGACAAAGGTTTAAAGCAAATCTAGTTACCCCAATTTTGTCGAGGTCGGTTTCGTGGGGATTTTTTGTTTGAAAAACAAGGCGCATAATCGGAAGCGATTACCGGCCTGCTGACCACAAGACACAAAAAATCAGTGCAGACCAAAGCAAGTGACTAAAATGGAATTGTGATTACAATTGGAGTCGCCATTTCCTAATCTACGAAAAAACGTCCGCAGAATTTGAGAAAATGGGCTCCCCTCAAAGGTGAGAACAGTGGGTACAAATTAAAATTTCTGCAGGTTGTACGGGAGTTACGAGACTGAATACGGGAAGTGGATTTATTATAGGCATACCAGAGCAGGGCCCCACCCTGCTGGTAATGCGTGGCTCAATGTCACTAAGACGCTCCTTTTATGCGTTCACTGCTAGGCGACTTTCCACTAACTTACTTCTTCGAGGTGCCTGCGCTCAACACGCCATAGCTGGCTATTAGTATGGACGCTTCAGTAGCCACTCTGCTAATTGCAGGTATAAGCGCAAATTAAAGCTTTCATTTGAAAAAAAGTATATCAATACTTGGCACTAGGAAGCAATGCAGTGAGGAAACAGGCGTGTGGTCAGAAATATGGCTAAGCATTGTTCTAATAACGTTCGCTTAAAAACGACTGAACTAAAGCTAATCCAATTACCACAAAGATTCAAATCAATGCTACAAAAACAGTCAAAAAATTGATAGTATAAAGGTAAATGAGTTTCTGCAATAAGAATGGAATGGTATATACTGTAATACTTTGTTTATTTGACTATCGATTAAGTTCATTGGGCACGCATAATATCCTGCCCGGTTGGGGGCAGGCATTTGGGCCATATGAACTGCCTTCTTCCTCTGTTATGCCCCCTTTTGTCTTCAGGGAGGTCTCGGAACGCTACATACACGGTTGCAGAATATGAGCACTTGGCGAACGACTAGTGGAAGTACACCAACACCTTAAATATTTAAGGTGGATTTTTGCAAAAACCAGCCTTGATCTCACACCAATAGAGCAAATGCCTCGCGCTAAGAATGTGTAACGTACGGTGCTATTACAAATAGATGGGCCAAGTGCCACAGCTGCTCAAAGTCAGTACAGCATAATTACACCAAATTCACTAATAAATTAAAAATGAATGAGCGAAATATAAAACTAGAGTACCAGAACTACATATTTCAAAACGCATGGCGAGCAATAAATGCAAGATGCCTTTCGATCAAATAAATTGGATCCTATGTAGGGATTTAAAAGAATAAAATAAAAAACTTTATTGCTTTGACACGGTGATGGCTATAAGGTTAGCATGTAATTATCTCATTTCTTTAATTATTTTCAACACATTCCAAGTCTGCGTATATAGGAATTCGCAACCAATCAGACAAAGGCGGGCCACTCAAACGTCAGATGCTGCTTAGTCCTGCTTAACTTTTTGATTGATGGAGGGCCCTTTGAGCAAATGGACCAACGTTGTTCAGGGTTGGCAGTTTCGATGGTTTGTGCTGGATTTAGCCATGGGAGTCCTCTCCTATTATACAGTAGGTGGTAGTTTTTTTGGTTCCTAGAAAACCTGTTTTCTTGATTAACGCACCCCTAACATTCTCTCTAATGTGTGATTAAACGTCCTGAGCTTTAACTTAAAGGCCAATGGTTATCTGCATTTCAGGATTTTGGGCATGGCTGTGGGGACTACTTTGTGCATTTCTAACAGTTTTCTCTTCTGCCTATAGTCACGAGATAAGATGATCCGCGGAGAAAGACGTGGTTGTGTCAAATTAAAAAATGCTCAAATGGGCATAAACGATGAAGATGACAGTACCTTTACAATCACTGTGGATTCTAAAGTTTTTCATTTTCAAGGTAAGTTGTATCTCAGACTGATGCAGTACAATGCCATAAGTAGTGATTCCATGCGTGTTTTTTTTCACCAAATTAGAAATCAACTTGGAGCATTTTGGCAAGTGTGCCAACTAATCTTGTGCTGGAATCATAGTTTTATCTGCTTACGCTCGCTTTCTAAAAGGGATGAATTATTCTTTGATGCGTTGCCATAGGGTGCGCATAGTGGCATTGTAGCATTCACCCAAATGATTTTTGCCCCAGTCTTTACTTGCATAATCCATTACTTTCTTTGATTACTCGATTCAATGTCTAAAATTCGCCGATTCCCTTTAGCTCGAAATGCTGAAGAACGGCAAAGGTGGTTGGACGCCCTTCAGGAAGCGCGCGACCTACACACAGAAAATTATGCACTCCTCCAACACGTACGTTTCGGACCTTCAATTTAAAGTAACCCATCGGTTAAGACCGTAATACAGGTGATTAAATCCAGGATTTTTGTTGTTTTTTACCCGTAGACCTTAATTCTTGGTTAATTCTACTAAATGGGCATAAGTTTAACCCAGATTGAATGCAGTCTTTCGAAGTCGGTCCTTTGTGGTAATCTTCCACTACTCCTATTAATTGAGTCGGGTGTTGAAAGTAGTGATTTATTCGCCATGGAAAGGTACTCGTTTCTTTCCAAATGCTTTCCAAATTGCTCTTCTTATTTCATGTGACTGCTATTGGTTGCTTTGTACTTCATCCTCTCGTCTACGGTGGTCTTTAACATTCCTTTGCCAAATAAGATCATTTTTGTAGCCAAAGGATGGTTTCGGCCTTGCCGAGCGTTTTTGTACATCCTAGTGATCGTAGTGGCTACTGTCGCTGTTTCAGATTTTTATGTTTTCAGAGCGTCCTTCTATGTTAGTTTTTCCTAAATTCTCCGTCCAAAAAAGGGGATTATTGGGCCTTTTATGGATTATTTTGAACCCCTTTTATCTGCAGCACTCTGCTACGATGGTCTAAATCACTCATTGTGATCATTCATGTTTTCATGTGGCGGATAAAGTTTCTGTGTTATTGAATCGCCTTTCCCTATCTTGGCGACCTTACCAGGTGTTTTAAATCTATGCTATTAGATGCTTTTCTTTTCACCCCCACTTCTTTAGTATACTATAGTGGAATTTAAACCTTCATAAGGGAATCAGTGCTTTGCTTACCTTTATGCCGGCCGTCTTAGTTTGACCGAAAATTGTCCCAAGCGTATTTCGTTTCATTGCTATGTATGGGCGAGCAGCACAAAAACTTATGCTTACTGATAAGCCTTTGAAAGCTCCATTGGATGCTAATTGGTATCATGCGAATAAGAACATCTACGTCCTTGGGCGTCCATTTTTTTCAGCAAATTAACATCTGCAAATTTCCCTTGGCTTCCCCCCAGAAATTGTAATTTGCCAGTTTATTTCTTGCTACTGTTTGATTGAACCTTGACTCCCTGTGCAGACTCAAAGGAGGTGTCCAATTAGAGTCGAGATTTCTGATTTCGCCTGCATGAAAAGAGCTGCTATTGTAACGTTATTGCTTCCAGTAGCACGCAGCGTTTCTAACAAGAACTACCACTGGTTGATGCGTGTCCTGATCCAATACCCTTCGGGACGTGTATTTCTTAATGTTATTCTCAGTGGAAGCGTATAGCTCAAACCCGTAGGGATCAACTGCCGTCCACCAAAGGTTTCAATCACTGCACAACGTGGCAACCCGACTCCCAATCGCTCAACAGTAAGACCACCAAAGGTTGTTAATGCTGCCAATGTACCCCACAGTGCATCTTTACGTTAGTGCCGATCTCACCTGTAGTGTTTGACACCTCACGGTGCACCAGTTATTCGTGTGAACATTCAGCTGATTCGTGAGACGCCTGCCTCACCATGGACACACCTGATCGATGCACAGCCTGTCACATTACGAGGTAGCGACGAATTCTTCTGTGGCAATGCTAATTTCAATAGTTTTCGAACTTTTGAAGATTTCAGATAGCTTCATTGGCTGAAGAATTTTCATTGAAAAGGAAGCAAAGAAGGCCTTTCATTGGTGGTTTAAGCGTGCTGGAGAATCTTTCTATGCCAAAGTTAGGATGGGTATGAAACTGTGATAGTGGGCCGTGTTCTAAAATGAACATGGTCTCCATTCCTTGGAATTTTTTCTTGACTAGCTTGACTAAAACTCTCCCCAGCAGCGTCTAAATTGGAACTAGGATAGTGCCAAGATTGCTCCTTTATCACGGTTTTAAACTCTTTTGATGTAGACTAGTCGATTATTGGACTCAGCCGTCACCGTCTCCGAATTCGATAGACGGATAATTGAGGCGGATGCTTACCTTCAAATCCTCATAGATCAACACCAGGTGAGCCTTCACTTTCAAGTCTTCCTTGTTGATCTACCTGACTGTACCTAGGTGCTTTTTCTTCTCTCAGGCAATCGACCAGCAACTGAGTCACCACGAGCAATTGCCCAGACATTCTTGTGAATCCATTAAAAGGCGGCTGCAGGTAGGCTAGGTTTTGCCGAATATTTGTTAATTTCCGGCTAAGTGAAACAGTCAAATGCTTCTTCGCGGCTAATATTTGGTAGGTTTCTCCATCTCAAGAGTGACAACCAGGGTGGAAAATTGTTACTGGGAGTACTAAGTGGACATAACGCCTTTCCCATAAAGGAGTGGTAGCATGACCAAACTTGGCCAAAGGATGTTACTGAGTTTCACTACTTTAGGGACGCTTCAATAATCGGTGAGGTGAAAAGTGGCGAATGAGTCACATCCTAATTTCTGTTTATAGGATAGATTACAATTGGGTAATGTAAACTGAGTGCAAATAATGTTTGAGAATCTCAACTCTGGCGTTGGTGAACTTGCTTAGCCTCCTTTCATTTTCCATTTTAGCACCTCATTGAATTGGTTAAGAAAACCATCGTGTGTCTCCAGTTTGCTAAGGTGAGTTGTGGTTCCTTTATTCACTATTTCACATGTTAAAGAAATATCGTGAAGCAGACGATTGGAGGGCGCAGTAATCCGCCTTTAATGTCCATGTTTCGCGTCAGTAAAGGGTGCTCAGCCAAAACGTATTCGAATCTATCAAGTCTGAGTTAAAACGTTCAGCACTATATTGTGCCAGAAATGGGATGCTAAAAGCCATGGAGATGGTTGCCTGTGCTGTTCCTTTGATACTTTCAAAATTCACCTAAGTCTCTTCAATTTGCCTGTGTGACCACATTCCTGCTATGCGCAGTGCTTATCAGGCACTTTTAGTGAGCTATTCTAATCCAACCCCACAGTTAGCCAAAACCCTAGCAAATTAGTTTGGGAATTGCGTTTTAAACTTCCTGCTCCCTCTGATTTTTGGCAATTTCACCGCAAAAAAAATAATTTTGAACCACTAGGAGCTACGAGAACCACTCGTAAGTCGTAGTTTAATCCGTCCATCCGTTCTTTGATAAACAAACGCGCACCTACCTGCAATACACTCATTCAGTTCAGTTAGTTTTTGTTTTTTTTTCATTGACACCTGAGATACTTGCACGCTAGCTTGTGTCTTCTCGGTAGACTGTGCATCATTCCCTAGCTGTCTTTATATTCTGTCATTTTTGATTTGCTAACAATTATTCCTTTTACGTTCTGGCAAAGACGTTGGTCTTTATGCTAATCAAGTTTTCCGTGAATGCACCTCCGGTTTATCACGCATTCCTCCGCCCAAGCAATATCTTAGCAGCATGTCACTCTTTATCAGTTTCTGAAGAAATTGCTGTAGGAAGTGGGAAGTTTTGACCTTGTAGTTTTTTCAAAAAACTGTCCAACCCATTCAACCCATTTCAATGCGAATTTTCGCGCATAAGCACCCTCTACATAACGAAATTAGCGTTTTAATTTGTTGGCTGCGTGGACATTAATACACTTCCAGCAATCAAACGAGGGTAATTCTCAAAGTTTCTTGGGAAACCTAACGACCCTAAACCCAAGCCATTTTTTGTGCTCCATAGTGTCTGAGTCATTCCCAAAGACGTGATCAGGCATTCCAACAAGCAAATCTACTATCAACGTAAGGAAGGGCCGGCGAATTAATGCCATGAATGGGTTACTGTGCCCCCAGTGTAGTAGTTAGAAAAGGAATGAAGTTTTAGTAAACCTTCATATGTATCTAAGACGATAGCGCTACATTTCATTTCTTTAAAGATTTGAGCGTCAAATGCATGGCATTGATGTTGTACTGCAACACCGCGATTTTGACCAATTTCTTCTTTTACTGACAGTTTTTAAAAGTCACGTAACCGTTGCGGCTATTCTTGCATTCCCCCTAAAGATCGTCGCTGTCAGTTTTATCATTGTCAGGGTAAAATGGTCGAGAGGATTAATTTAGTTCACTTGATCAAACCCAGTGGTATCATGAATTAATCCTCTTCGATAGTCATTCGTCTGGTTTCATAGCTAGTACGGTTAATTGCTCCAGACTTTCTTGAGTCTGTAGCTCTGACCGATTTGGTTCCTGTAGCTTGATCATTTTAGGAAGTTTTGCCTCATTTTTTGAGTCTTATTTCAAGGTAAGCCTGACAAAAGTATTAAAATTACCCAGTTATTGATGGAATACTTTTCGTCCCTTTTTCATTATGATTTATGTGCTAGTCTCAGAGTTGCCTCCATGACGATTTGGCAACCCACTTCTGATGAATTGCGAGGGCATCTTGTTTGCCAGCAAAATTGATCGCGTAACGCGCTCAGACAGGACTGGTTACTACGTCTTTCTCTACCCCCAGTTCATATTAGAGGGCGTGGAAGTTTGCGCGTACACTTTTCTGAATGTTTTTTTGCAAAGAGTGACCTGATTGCTTGTTTACAAATGAAAATAAAATTTAGTTAAACGCTGGCAGCTCCCTTCCTCAAGTGAGGGCACAGGCTAACAGAGCAGCGAAGCTGAAGAATGAAGGTGTTAAACATTTCCCCATTATGATGGCGACTAGAATGGCACTCGATTCAAAGTGGACCTTTTGGCAGACAATTTGCCTTGAGGCCTTGAAACTATCTTCATTGTTTCGCATAATAGGTATTACGCTTGAAAAACGGTTGCGGAGTATACGTTATGTGTCTCTGTCACATATGCCAAAGGACAGATATTTTAGACCTCAGTCATTGGTTTCAATGAACTGTGGAAATTATTAAGGGCGGAATTGGAACCTTATATCAGACTGAATGGAGCAAAACTGTCTATTGGGCGCTGAGAGATTTACATTGACACTATTGGGAAGAGAAGCCTCTATAACTCTTTTCCTACCTTGTTCATAACATTTCATTTCAGCCCTCACAATTAAGTTGATTATTTTCAACCAGAATGAAATTTAACCTTTTCTGGATATTTGTAGTAATAAATGGCAAACTTTTAAAACGTAACAATTGCATCTACATTAAGGAAGCTAGAAACTTGTTTTTAGTTTGGCCAATTTAGTGCTTATTTTTAGGGTGGTCAACTCTGAACTGATGCATTATTTGTATTACCATATCAGAATTGCTCAATTACCTAGTTGTTCGGGGGAATGCTTTTTTTTGTCATAAAAACCACAGTAGTTTGGCCTATGTTGGACTTTGAACTTAAGCGCATTACTCATTCATTCTTCACTAAATCACTCAATTTTTTATTCCTTTTACCGTTTCAGCGTGTGCTCATTCCAGTGGGTCTACTCGAAATTTTATTTCTTTTAGGAAAATCCCAAGGCGCCCATGGTCAATTTATGCACTAACGCGCTATGTCATGGTACGTCTTTCTTCCACCTTTCCGAATGCGATTCTTGAAAGTAAACTTCTCATAGTTGCTTCTATCGTAGGTACTCTTGTTAGGGTTATTTAAAAACACATTCTGGGGTTCGCTTTTTGATTAAGTTCCTTTTTCTGAGAATTCGGAAAGTAGGCTGATGTGTCGAAGGAATTTCTTCCATGAACTTATTGCAGCTGTTTGCCTTTGTTGTTTGGCACAGTTTGATTAATTTACCCCGCCACAAGCGTAAGTCCATGCGTTAGTTTTGATACAGTCCCATAAGTGCATACAGCAAAAAGGCGAACCCCCCAAGTAGGGGATTCTTAGAATTCTACAAAGCTTCCTGCTTTGCAGCTTGTCATAGGCGTCTGTTTGTATGGTTTCTGACGAACAATACAGTATTGTCGTTTTCCCCTTTCCGAGTCAAGTCGAAGTTGTGTTTTTTTATCAATATGTCGCATGCTTTGGTTCATTGGTAAAATTAGTGTTTTCCTTGAACCCGAAATCCGTAATGGTCCAAATATTTATATGCGACCGCAAACCAACTTGCGTTTTTAGCGGTTAATGTTGCTTACGAATGACCCTCAAAAGTTTCCCATTAGTTTGCATTTCTATTTGAGACATTTGCGATGGCTCGTTTTTTGGCCTTTTATGCGACTGTTGTTTGTCTACTAAAGCGGCCGTCTTTGTAGTTTTGTTACCTCAAAGACTAGGCATCTGTGAGTCGATTTTGCCTCATCGGGGTCTACCTTAAACTGCAGGTTATCTACTTCAGTGCCTTGTATGGAATGTGGGGGTAAAATCACATCTTGTAGATCGAATGTTCAAAACTGACTTCACCTGTCCAATAGATGCAAGGCGCTTCAGGTGTTCAGTCATCTGCTGTCAAGATTTTAACTAGTAAAGAAAGAACAGTCGTTGAATAGGACCTTAAGCTCAGTTGCGCTTTAAATGGGTCTTTGCAAATTCGTTTGTGACATTCGACCTGTGATCAGGATAGCAGTCCTCAAACCTCTAAATTGCACTGGTTGATGGCTATGTGGGAAGATGGGTTTAAGATGAAATTAATGGATTGGGGCAATTTTGAGGAGAGAGTTATCGACCTCCAACTAAGGTAATCCAGGAAACGCATTTAGAGAACCTCTTTTAAGGGCTTTTCACAGCAATTTTAATCCCTATTAAGTGAAATTTTGGCGGAATAGCGACTGAATCGAACCGGAAAAAACTTCGCCCGTAGTTTATGTTATTTTGTTGAGAATATTATTTGGGGTGTTCTCTTCTTATCATACGTTTTGTTAAAAAACAGAATACTCTTACTTGCAGTTTTCTTCCGGTCACTCCTTGAGAAGCGATTTGATTTTACTGCTCCACTAAATTTGCTCAATCTTTGGAAAAGGGTCGTCGAATTTCTTCTTAAATATATCGATACCCGAATGACGCTTAACACATTGCTAGTATGCTGTTTGATCTGGACCACGGCACCAGTAACATTCATTAACAGAAATAATTAAATCAGTCTCAAGTAGTGGAAACTGTAAGCATGTTCTCATACAGTCTTCGGGTGCCCTGCTATACGCATGCAACCTGACAATTTGACCAATGCTTGAAAAGGAGCTTCAGCTTAATGAGATTGATTACGGTTGAACCATCTTGGAGCAGTCTTTGAAAGCTGTCTTCACACTATCCAATAATTCCCCGAAATGGCAAAATTCCGCGAGTGATTGAAATTAGTATTGCCACAGAAGAATTCGTCGCTACCTCGTAATGTGACAGGCTGTGCATCGATCAGGTGTGTCCATGGTGAGGCAGGCGTCTCACGAATCAGCTGAATGTTCACACGAATAACTGGTGCACCGTGAGGTGTCAAACACTACAGGTGAGATCGGCACTAACGTAAAGATGCACTGTGGGGTACATTGGCAGCATTAACAACCTTTGGTGGTCTTACTGTTGAGCGATTGGGAGTCGGGTTGCCACGTTGTGCAGTGATTGAAACCTTTGGTGGACGGCAGTTGATCCCTACGGGTTTGAGCTATACGCTTTCAACCGAAAGTAGCTTTAATCCAGAGTCACTTATTTTGGAGGTATCTTCACTGCTCTATGATAAATGAGCCATTTATTTACACAATTATCCGAATTCTCCACTTTATTGTATAACGCCACTGTGGCGGCATCTTTTTCAATCTCTAGCATTAAGCGTCTCGACCTTCACCAATAGCCATGTCACATTAATTTGTATCTGGACGAACGAAGTGTCAGCATAGGCGTCAGCTTACTAGCACGAAGCACAAATGGCGTTTTGTGCATTGCTACATTCCGACTCTTTCTGTAGTTTCATCAACTCATTGACAAAAAGTTTTTTCCCCTGCATTTTTCCTTTGGTCAAACAGATACCAACCCAGCGTTTGCTTTATTGAAGTTATGCCTATGCTCGATCTCACATTCGTTCTGCTTTTTATTCATAGGTGTTTGTACGCTCGGATCATTCCATGTTCATTTCTATTGCTTTTGAGTAAATTGCGCTCGATTTGAGAGAATTTTAGCCTCATAATATAGGTGAATCCTCAGGTATGCTTTCATGTCACTATCACCTCAGGGTAAAAATTCTTTAGCTAAATCACAGGTACAATGGGCTTACCTGATGGACGTTTTGATGTTGAATGCTAGAATACAGCTAGTCACTGTGCATCTCTCGGTGCACATTGACGGTTGGGCTTAACTATTAATAATAATAAACTAAAGTTTTTCAGTCGCTTTCTTATTAATTTTAATAATAGTAGTAAAATCAACGTTCGTTTTTTCCGTTTGTGGGTTGTAAAAATGCTTTGCTCATTCCGCAATCTCCAGCCCGGATGTGAATTAGGTTTGTGTATGTGTAGGAGGGAGGTGGGGGGAGGCTCTGTCGCATGTTAAGCAAGGGGCCATCAATTAATTTATTCTTATGCCCTTGAAAACCCCGCTTTGACTTCCCTAACTTTGCATTTTTCAACCTAGGGGAAAGGCATCCCACCATAGAAATGCTATCAGTTCTTTGCACAATTGGGTTTTAATAATTAATCTGCCATTACTTATTATGTGGGCTGCTACCCTCCAGTCATGCGAATTGCCATTTTCCCAGAAATTTTTTTTCCATAGTCGGTTATGAAGATAATTTGGCTAATAAAATAGGGTTCATAATTTTGTCTGCAAAGAAGTCCGCCAAGTATCTGCTTGTATCGTCTATATCAAAGCGACCGTAAATGTTTTGGGCTCTGACCGATTCCACTCTGTGGCAGACGTTGGAGCTGTATTTGGGGTGGCTCTATTCTGCTCTAGCCTTATCGGAAGTCGCTCACAGCTAGGGCTAATATGCAACTTTTGGCACTCATTACAGGGGCTCCATCAACCAAGCTGATATTGTGAATGGATTCCAGCTAATGAATAAAGTGGACAATATCCCTTGAGTTCTTCCTTTCATACGTGCGGTCAAATCGTGGCTGGTGATACAAAAACTCTTATGTAACAAATCCTTGCAATTGCAGCCGCGCATACATGAAGCACCGTTTTATGGACCAGTGTCATGTTCTATGACGAAAAAGAAGACATGTGTTTCGGTCATGCCAAGTTTATGAGACATCCGCTTTGAGCCTATATTAAACAATGTAGCATAAATTTCAACCGATGGTGAAACTTTCAATCTATCCCCACTGGGCGCCGGAGCTGTTTTGACTAATGGCGTGTGGCTTAATGGTCGTTGTTCTTTACGAGCAGTGGTGTGTCCCGGTATAATCGTCTTGGAGTACTTAACCACAAGTTTCCTTACACACCAGCGTATTTGTAGTAATCTCTTGTTAGCTGTAATGGATAGACTAGAAGCCGAGCGATTAAACAAATAACATCCTTGTTGGTGAATATTCGGCTTTAGACGATACGTCAGTGGTTCAGCTCTAGTCACTCTGTCGATCAATTGCCATTTTTACACTCCAATGAAAGATGAGGTTGCTTACGATTACCCTAACATGAATGCACTCGCCTACACTGCAATGGTTTTTGGACTACAACTACCTCAGGTTTTGCTTATGTGTATGTTTTGCGATCTGCATTGGAATTGAAACTGAGTTCATCCGTTGGCTGCTTTTTGGCTCAGCACTTCGACGACGCTTGGAGCTGTTTGTAATAAGTGTATTTGCGAACAATCGAATTCTCCTTTTGCACACGATTTAGAAAAATTTGATCGTGAGGTGATTCAAAGTATCATCATTACGGGGGAAAATATAAACGAGCATTTGGGATAGTGTTTGTGGAAAGGTAATGCTGAAGGTGACACAACTTACGCATCTGCGTGTTTTCGACGAATTCTAACATTATGATGGGCAATCAAAAGTCTGTAAAAATGAAGTGACTATGCCGTCTGTTGTGTCCTGAGCTTCCCAACGACCCCTCAATCGACATTCTTCCAATTCCACACATTGTTTTCGTCGTTTTTTGCTTTTTGATCGTAGCTCTAGCTGGTTATCTAGCGTGCTGTGGTGCAGTTGTTTTCAAACGATTTTTTCTACCGAACCAATTCGTGAATGACAGCGACAGGAACCATGGCTATAATATCTTTACTTAACATCCGAAACTGATGAAAACGGACTTATCAAACTTTGAGAGACTTGACGACATTTTTATGCATCGCATTGACATCTGTTCCTTAGGAAACATGGAAGCTCCAATGACTTTCTGTGTGGCGAATTTATTTCTATCCTGGAGATTGACAAGGACTGCCTCCTTGGAAGTCAGTTGCGGCCAAATAGCGCTGAAACTTACAAAAAAGGAGGAAAACAAAGTCATTAGCATGGTATAACGTCCTCCCTTCTAGAGTTGTTGGCCTGTGATAAAGCAACTTTGGCATTTAACCCCTTACTTTCCAAAAGTGCACAGCATCGAGGTTGCTCAGTGCCCTGACACTAAAAATGGTGGTTTAAAGGGGTGAAAAGTTCGTCAAAGGTCGTTTACGTAGTGTCCTTAACTCGATACTTTCGCGCAGAAGTCAATCCACCCTCCTCTTCACCTTATTTTGAATTCTCAAACATATCATATCGCAAAGGAATTGAGTGCCAAGGTAAATTGGCTTAGGAGTTACTGTTCGAAGCTGCGCGACCAAGGCTTTATTCTCTCCATCACTTCAGGCCATCGGTTGTTTAGTGAAGATTTTAAAGCAAAAAAGTCATTGAGTGGTGCCGCTTAGGCAATTAAGTCGCTCTCTTTGATGTCATTGAAATTGTGGGAGAGGAGAGGGAGAGAAGGAAAAAGAATTGAAAGTTTGCTTGCTACGCAAAAAATGAGTTTTATGGGGCCATTGGCATTACTAAGAAGTAGACTTTTTTGCTAACCTAAAATGCAAATTTGAGTTCCTAGGAGTAATCTGGCGCTATTCGAATGTTTTACCATGCAAATGAGTAGTAATGTTTTAGCTGCAAGATGATCTGACTTCACGCATCTTGGCGATATTTTCCCTCCTTTTCAGTCACCTAATATTAGCTGAACTGAAATTCACACATTACTATGTAGTTTTGTACTTATTGGAGTGTTGACCTCCACCTTTTGCTCAGGTAGAAACTTAGTTGGTCCGGAATGAAAGTGCGAAGCTTTAAATTTTACGTATCAGTCTGAGTGCGTTGAAATCAATTTTTTTTGCAGAAGCACGAATTAAACGGTGATGTTATTTTGTGCTCAGAAGTTGGCATAATTAAGTCGTTCTTAGCATTTTGATGAGCCCTTTTAGCTAGTTATCACCCGACAAACTAAAAAACGCATCTCTCAGTTTACTTAAAAAAGTAGCTTGCCTGGTCCTGTTGCGAAGGGGAAGCAAAGACATGGTCTTTGCTTGCTGTTATTTAATTTCCCTTTTTTCACCTTCCATGATTGCTCGTTCAGGGGTGGAAATTGCACTCCTTTGTTTCCTAACGGGTCACGTTCCCCATTAGGATCATCATTTAGCTATTTTTATTAAAACGCCCTGCCGCATTCATTGGCTAACACTGAATGCGTAGGTTGACAAAAATATCAAACAAATCAAGCCTTCACCGCCATCGTTGGCATCCCTTCCCAACTAGTTGACATTAGCTGAATTATCACTATCATTTTCCTGCTGAAGAGAAAGTGCTTATGTTTGCTTTACTGCTCTGCCTTTTAACAAGTTGTCTTCTCACAGTTTCATTTACAAAGTAATCGGTTAGTCCATTTCCTCACTTCCTGCTCAGGAACTAATCAAGTCTATCGTCAATATGGATATTTCCCCTTTTTTAAACTCAAGTGCATTTTTTAAGGTAGATACTAACTGCCTCTTATTATTTGAGAATCTGTATTCCCAACCTTTCCACTGAATTTGTTTAATATGATTTGGTTTTAATGACTTACTGACCTTCTAATTAATGTGTGCCTCCTGTATCCCGATTTCATGAGATCTACTGAACGTTGGGTCAAGTCTACACAAGGTCCTCAAAACAGTTGCGGTAAAATTGAATTTAGTGACAGTGCCCAAGAGTATACTGGATTCTCCCTTGGATTTGATAATCATTGGAAGTAATTGATGTTTTTTTCAATCAGGATGGGTGGCACTTCTTTAAACAATAAACCCATTTTAGTTTGCAGCCTGATAGAAGATGAAAATGGGTAAGGAAAGGCGTCAGAATTTGCCTTTATCAGCAAAACATTAAAATTTTACCGGCGTTAATATTGAAAGAGAACGTGTTAGAGTTTTAACATAGCCGTTGTCGCGATTGGTTATTACACTACAACTGGATGTTGGAGTGAACACGGGAACAACATTGGGTCATACTGTGCGTAGCAAACTCGTTTCGTGTTTGAGTATGCAGTTTTTGCTTTGTTGCCTCTGCAAAAAAATTGGTCCCTTTTTCATCCATGTTTTTGACTCTCATGAAAGTGCCGGGCTCAAATGATGGGATCCATAACAATAGCCTGCCTAGAGTGTACTGGTGGTACAAATTTGTATGTTTAACAACAGATAGGTTTTATTTTTTGCTTACAAACAAGCGATTGTTTTATGGCAATAGTTTTACTATTACAGAGCCTTTTCAACTAGTCTTATTTCGTGTGTTGCCGCCTCAGACAAGCCTGTAACAATTTATACCCTTTTTTCGACATTCAAATGTTGCAATTTTGATATGACCTACTTCTGCGAAGGAGATTGAGAATAAAGTTCAAATGAGTAGGCATCGTTTCTATTAGAACATAAATTGAAGACAGCTGTCAGAAAGGCTGTCAACCGAAACTAAGAACGTCACGTTGTTGAATGACAAGGGAGAAAGGTGTTGTTGTTTGAGGCGAAAGAAATGTGTACTCTCCATGCTAGGGAATCTAATTTTATCAGATGGACCTGGAATCGAAGAGTAGGAGATGGATGCATATAATATGTATCCAGAACAGCTGTATCCGAGTAAATATATGTATGCATCAGTATATGGACGGATGAATGCAGAATCTATCTGAAGTTGATGACCGAACGAAATAGCCAATGGATGGGCAAATGAATAAATAATTTGGAAACGGAAGAGCGAATGCACGTGTTTAAGATGGATGGGTTGTTATTTAATATTGTTATACAATGGATCTGGGATAGGTTAGCGGGTGAATAGAGGACGGATACATTAATATAGGAGGTGCGTGCAGGGTTCGGGATGGGCGAGTTGATTCACGTATTCATTTGTTTGATAAATGAGTTGAAATTGGATGCGTGTTAATGTTTTGAGAAGGTCAGCAATGAGGGATTTCTTTGAGTTTGCTGTTCAATTTGAAATACACATTTAATTCTTAATAATCAGAGAATTTTGGAAAGACATGGCTCATACGCTTCTTTTATGCATTTTTGAGGACGTATGGCGAACAATGCTTATGATAGCACATTCATTTGTTTTAATAGTGTTGCTTTTTTAACGCTCAACTTTGTGGAGGCATTTCACAACCAGGAAGGTTTTTATTAAACTGAAACATTCTCTTTGGCTTGGCAATTCCTAAAAACATCAATTGAACAGAAATTGCGGGGATTACGTGGGGAATAGCATAACTCGCCTGTCTTTTCAGCGCAAACAGTGTTACGGCAACAGTGGCAACATTTTGCAAATGATGATTTTTGAGTTAAGAAGAGAGATAATGCACATCTAGATACAGTTCCTATGGGCTTTGATCGGTGACGTAGCATTATATGTTTTTTTTCGTAATTATTGGGTACCTTTTTGTCATTTTCGCTCCTAAAACCACTGCGTAGGTCATGTGGTTCTGGATAAGTTGCTGAAAGTTTTCAATGTAATCGGAATTAATCAGTGCGTTTACTGTTAATGAGCCTCAGAAGGCGATCACTATAGCCACTAATTGCTTAATAACAGAATATGGCATTAATTTTTAAGAGCACTGTAGCAAGAATTTACTCATTATGATTCTTACCTTTAACCCATTCGTGATATTTTGTTCTGAAAATTTGTTTCCTACGTTTTTACTGTCAAGGAAAGTTGGCGCCTTCAGTTGCAGTTATTAGCTCTCGCTTTTAATTCAATCCAACATTTTGATGCCTTAAGCATTGATTCCAATTCAGTCCCTAAACCTGCGCCTGAAGTAGCTGCCAGAGATAATGCTGCTTGCAATTACAAACCCCTCTAATTTTCGCCGTTTTGTCGGTATATTCTTTTTTACCTTTAGTAAGTGCAATTTTCTTCTGATTTCCAAAAAATGCATACGATTTTGGGCTTTTGGAGAGGCTTTGACAGATTCCTCCTTTTTCATGACTTACCTTCTATTTTTAATTCTGTTTATGTGAGGAACTGTAATGAACTCCTCTTTCCTTCATTCTGCTTGGTGCTGTCAAAAGGGAGAGATACTGATTCTCATTATGCACTTTTTGGTGCCCTTGTGTTCACACCAAGAAATGGCCCTTTGTCTGTTAGATTGTCCTTTTTTGTTTTGTTTTTTACTCTTAGAGAGGTTGAAGAGAATCCTGTCAAACAAATTTCTTTTGACAGCCTATCCAGAAGGGTAGACATTTAGAATACACTTCTCAGAGGTGAATTGGGTCGAGAGACGACTAACTTATTGGCAGTGAGAAATGCTCCGAGCTTGTGTTCGACTTCATTAGTTAACACTTAAAGAGGCTGTTTGGGGCTCAAGCATAAACCAGATGTTTGGGGTGTTCTGGGCTCGGCAATGAATGCATTTTTAGCCCTTGAGCGGTTTAACTTAAAATGACGCATAGTGGATTGTGGCGTCCGACTTGTTCTTTGAGATGCCGGTGGCAGCGAATGTGCCTAATAGTTCAGCTAGCCGCTTTTATCTACCATGTAAAAGTAATTTCCCAGTCGGTTGTCTAAACGGTCGGCTAGTCGACTTTGATTTTAAAAATCATTAGTTTTGGTTACTTGCCCCTGAAAGATGACTTTTTACTATATTTCTAATTGTTTGTAGTTTCTAGGCAACTAATACCCCACACACTAATTTCTAGTATGAATTAACAGCTTGGAAGCTTTCGGTGAATAGCTTTATTGAAGTATGTGGGCTCCAAGTGAGTGTGTTTGTGCAAGTGAATTTTAAAGTGTTTTTTACCCTTTCTGCCCGAAAAATCGTCAGTTGGCAATGTTGGTCTAATTATAAATAACGGGTTTACGTAATTTTTGATCGTGGAGTTTTCATATTTTTAATCCCTGACATCCGCAGCTCTACGTTTTTCAACTTCTCATCTATGAATTTAATTGAAAGTAGGTTGTTTTTTCGGGTTTCTTCGCGCTGCTTGCTTTTAACACACTTCAAAGGCCAAATATTGTCTTCTTGAAACCCATGCATTATCCTTTCTTTTCAGATTACTTTATTTAAGATATATTCGGGTACTTCGGTTGAAATGTGTCCATGTCATTGTTAGTTTGATTAGCAATCTCCTTGGCTTTTGTTTTGATGGAATCATGTTTTATTTTACTGCTTCCAGTCATAACAACCCAAAAGCAGAAATGCCTAAGCACTGTCTTTGGCGATGACGGTTTCGTAATCACTTGAAAGTCGACAATAGTCAGATGACAGTGTCGAAACAGGAAGAATAACAATCAGCAGCCCCATTTCCAACTCGTGTCACTTTCCTTCCTTTAACAAAATATATTCAGAATGGCTCTATCAAAGTCTTCACATTGAAGTATCGGCGTCTACCTCTGTCAATGTCTACCTTATCTTAGCTGAGTATATTTCCGTTTCGGTTTTATGAACCTTTTTTCTCCTTTCATTTTCTCTTCAGCTGCTATCACATTTTGTGCAGAACATTCTGATGGGGAAATTGCACGCGAATAGTTTCATTAATCGCGATGGTATAATGAAGTAGCTCAGCAGGGCGTGACATTTCATTTCAAAATTTACAAGAGACAGTAAACTTTTTCTTTCTGTGATTTTATAGCTCCAAGTGTACGTCAGCTTGTCCCCACCACTGCTCCAGGCTCCTCCAGCGCTGGTAGCAGTCTGAGTGGCCTCTCCTATCGTGGCCTCTGCATTGACAACCACGCCGTGGCTTCGGCAGAATGCACACCCACATCCTCATCATTAACCACTATGGAAAGCACGGTCACACACCATCAGCAGCAAAATCAGGAACAGCGGTTGAATCAACAGCAGCAGCAATCGACATTACGGATTGCAGTGCCGACGACGTCGGAGGTAGACGAAGCCCATTCAACATCGGAGCAGTGCCGCTCACGGCCGCAGCATCTCAAGCTGAGGGATGTACCTGCGGTGTCATATTCGTCTTCAGAGGAGGAGGACGATATTTACTATGATACGCGGGAGAATGTCGCTTCCCTTTCACCTACTGCTTCCAATACCTCGGATATATGTGAGAACGGATTCGATGCGAAGTGAGTAGCCTCTCTTTGATGACTGAACTGTGGTGTCCCAATTCAATTTTGCCTAGTTTTTTATGTCACCTTGAACTCTGTAGGGGGGGTAAATCACAAATGCATTTTTTTCACCTCTTATCAGAAGGAAATATTGGTCTACTAGTTGACATGATTCCTTTTCTCCTCTATTGTTTTATCAATAATCGGTGTGCTGGTTCAGGGTTTTCTTGCCATGGATTAGGAGTTTGGGCCATGTTTAAGTAATATGCACATAACGCATCTCAGCAGCAATTTATTCACTATTGCGATTCTACTGCCTATGAGAGGTGCAATGATGTTCTAGTTAGATGTTCCAAGATCTATTATTCACGGTTTTATTTGTTTGATTGTAATATGATTGATTTCTGCTTTGTGTTAATGCTCTGAAATTCTTCGTCATTTCGTACGATTGATTGTAGAAGGCATTCGTTTGCTGTATTCTCGCAAAGTCGACGCGGACCCAATCAAATCTTCCAGGATTAATTTTCCACCCTGTCAGTTGGTAGTCACTGACTATTGCCTTTATGATGGGCGTCCACTTAGAAATGGTCGGTTCAACCCCGTGATTCAGAAACCAAAAATTTGTTCCCTGTAATTGCTTTTTTTCGTAGTGCTAATACCGCTTCCTCGGAACTGATTCGACCGAACTTGGGCACTCCAAGTCCATCCTTGAAGATGTAATGAGGTACGCTGGCATGGATAGAGGTTTGGTCTCAGGCGTGGCCAGAACGCCGTTCCGACACGATGTTAAAAAACACCATAAACCCTAAGCACCAGCGATCTTCACGTCATTGATTTGTCTGTTTGGTGTGCATAGGTGCACTGTTTCTATTCACCTCAATCGGTGACGCCGTTTTTTTGTTTTAATGCAAATGCACACCTGAATTATCTAAACAATATTGTTGCTTGAAGTCGACTGAACATTGAAAGCCTTTTTTATTCGATCTCGGGTTTCGAAGCGCAGCATACTTCACGTGACTGGATTTGAGGACCACCAGTTGTTCTAAGCCAAAGGCAGTCATGGCCACTTTTCTGCCTCAAAGATCACGTTTTTAGAAGTGCGCCGATTTGCTAAATTTCGCGTTATTTGCGTTGGTGCGCTACAGCATGTTTAAGTTATTAACGGCAGAGGTGCTTTCTGCGTCCTCTTCGTTTTGTTTAGGTAATTCTGCTCTGTCATCTGCCTTCTCAAGTTGCTTAAAATACAGTCTAAATTTTTATAGGAAATTTCCTTTTGCTCAACTTTTGTCGTTTTATACGCGGTTTTTCCGGACTATTCGGGTAATCTCCTTAGCTGAGATTTTGTTCGTAATTTATGGCATAGGTTTAGCGATTCATTGGTTCATCTTTTTGAATTCACTAATCACTATTCAATCTATCAATATATTGTTAAACACAGTTCTCTTCTAGAAGGGCCTATTTGTTCAGGCACATCCAGGAATCTGACATCTTGAAAAAAGGGTCTATTTTCTATCACTTCAGTAATTAATGAATTTCCATGCCATTTTTTCCTACCATTGCCTTTTGAAATGCACATTCAATGGGAAATTTGAAGAATTTCACTTCTCTGGCAAGTGCACTGATAAACACCTTTCCGTTGTTTTCATACGGTCTTTAATTAGCCTTAAGCGCATGGAGCAATCTTACCGTTTTATTTAAAATGAAGTGTTGAATTATCCCAAAATTTCTTTGTTATGGAATGCAGTGCAGATCTTCGTCTGTCTGGTGATTTTGACTGTGTAATCAATCCACTCACCATGTTAAGTAACTGCCAGTGTTTTAAGTTATTTTTGATTACGAAATCAACGAGACCTGTCATAAATCAAGCGATTGGCTACCTTACAAGCCCTGATTGCATCTTGACGCTAGTGAATTTGCAACTTTCCAATTTTTTCTTTACTCGCCACGTCACAAGCCTGGCATTCTCTCCTGGTTGGTTTTCTGAGACATCATTTCCTCATGAAGTCTTTATCTCACTTAGTACTGCCGTTAGTTAGTGGACTAACATGGTTTCCAAGCCTAGCGACCGTTTAAAATAAACATTTAATCTATTATGGTGAAGACCGTGACTTTCTCACGTGCGCCAGTCATATGTAGTGTGTTGGAGCACAGCATGGAGTGGGTGAGCGAATGTATGCCAGCAAGTAGTTAGCCAATCATCACAGGCACTGCATGACTTTCTTATAGAAGTCGTTAGAGCGCTTCAGCTGTATCTCGGACTTGTAGATCGCATGCACGTCGACCATCTCACTCATCTACCAACACTAGGGGCGCCTAGGTGTATGGTGACAATGGGCATTTTCCCGTAAGTAAAAAGAAATGGCTTTCTATTGCCTTAGTCGGATTCCCCCCAAGTCCTTTCTCTCCGATCCCTTTAGTGGGATGCACGTGCCCTATTTAGTTGGACACCTAACTTGCCTTTCATACTTTTATTTGGTACTTAATACCAATCAAGTGGGTGCCCTGACTCTAAACGAACGATACTTGAATTCGATTGATCTACCAGTCTTAATTAAAATATTACCCACATTTTGTTTTTTTGGGGGGAGGGGAGGAGGAAGCTCGCAGATTTTTACGCCTTCCTCTTTAGTACACCCTAGGATTAGGCACCGTTTTCTAGTGCTTGAACTTTGCATTCCGGTAGTGTTTCATGTAAACACGTAAGTAAAATCCAGGTTATTTCATGAAAAACTTAGTGCTTTGTTCAACTTTTTATTCATTGTTTCTCAGTTACACTCGACGCTGTTCTCTCGTTTATTTGGGTTATTACCGGGTCCTCTAAACTCATTGTCAAAAGTGGTTTAGAATAAGCCTTTCCTTTTTATTGAATAACAATAACTCGGTCAATGTGCGCCTTATTCTAGTTCCGGTCGTGCAATTTTAACCACTGTTTTGGCGTGTGATTTAACAGGCTCAACCACTCTCAGTAAGTATCTTTCATATATAACATTTTAACTCAGTACTCTGCTGCTTCATGTGGAAACGGCCATCAGTAAGTGCTTGCAGAGGACATAGAGTGAGGCGCCAAAAAAGGGGCGCGAAGCATTTTGTAGCACCTGAATCATTCTCGAAAACTCAGCACATCCTTCAATTTTGGAACGATGATTAATGCCAGCGCAATGAAGGACTCATGAGCTCTGGGCACGGTTGAGATGTCGTGCCACCAGGACTACGGTGGCTGAAGATTTCGCTCGTCATTATGACAAGCCTTGTTATTGTATCTGCAAGTGAAACATGTCATTCTGCTGCAGCATGAATTGTCTGATAGCCTTTTGTTGACTTATTTGAAGTGTCTGTAAAAGGGTCTAACAACTTTCACACCACTTTTCTCTCATCTGCGTTGTTAACACCCTCTTGCAGAGTAGATGTTACTCGTCAACTTGCGCCTGGGACGCGCCCCTGCTTTTCTACACACACATGGGACCCAGTCTAGTCATTACGCAGACAAATCTGTACCATTACGCTTGTTTTCCTCTCTTCTAGTAAACTCATCCTTGGGGACGAATGCATTTCTTTAGCGTTCGTAATTTGATTTTAGGACCGGTTTGGAATTATTATTACCCTAAAAGTGGATATTCATGAGAACTATGCATGCTGATATGAAAACAGGGTCATGCTTGTTTCATTATTACCCAAAAATGTGGTGTATGGTTGTCAGAAAATAATAGGTGTTTTAAAATCGGTCTTCTGCGTATAGGGCATTCCTCGGGATGAAGCAAACGATTTTAACTTAAGTAGAGTTGGTTTTGATTTCACTTAGAGCAAGAAATAGTTCAGCACCTGCATGAGTATCGACGTCACCTTTTCATCTTCACGATGCAGACGTCACAGCAAATAAGAGGGGCTTCGTAGCAGAATATGGAACGAGAAATAAGCCGTTTACTTCTAGAAAAATAAACCCAAAACATTAGACAGGTTTTTAAGCTTATTCCACACCTTTATTTTCAGCTAAGGTGGAATTAAACGTTCTTTATCAAATTGGACTTTGTTTTGGTTGCCTGAATGCCATGTAACTATTTTGCTACGTTCAACACGTCACCTATACCTGAATCGGTTGCACTCCAATTGGCTGTCATGGTTAGCGCCCGTCAACTTAATTTAGATTTGTTCCTAATGCGGTTTTCAGGTTTTATTACTGTTTCGATAGTTCATCTTTACCAGTTTATCATAGTTGCATTCTTGCCATTGGTTTTCATTCATTGCTCCCTTTAATGCCGCTTGGCTTTATTGCGTACCTGCAAGGGTGCACGAGCAATCCTCAAAAGGCCGATGCTTCTGGTTATGTCAACTGCTTTAACCCTTATAAAGCCCGTCTAGATTTTCTCTCTGTAAAGTTATCGGTAGAATAGTGCTTCTATCACGTCTTGATGCTAATTCACGCAACGTTTGGGGTCTATCGGCACTTGCTGAAACCACTTTCATTAACCAAATTAATCATGAAAATTTCTCAGAACTTTTACTTGGCTTACTTGCAGTCTAACCGGTGGCAGAAAAACAATCAAAAAGCGATACAAAGTTATTCGCCTCAAAAGTTGGTAAACATCAAGCGGAAATATCCTCTCTCATTGCCTATTTAATGTGGCGCAGTCTGGCCACGGTCCTTATCAGCCTATCTCAAATGATCCAGTAGAGTTGAACAAGCATCCACGATATTCCTCACATAGTTTGCAATACCTCTGCTTCCGCCACATTTCTTCGCTTTTCGTTGTTAATGTCATTCTGGGGTCTCGTAATGAAGGTAAATGCCAGAAAAGGTATAGATTCCTAAATTCTACCTTAATACAGTCGAAACACTTATGTTTATCTGGCTAGAAAAATCTCTACCTATTTAGAGCTCTACGAAATTTTTCCCAAAAAGGCCGTTCGGAAGTCGAGGCGCAAACCTATGTAGATTGCGTCTTCATAGAAATAAATCGAATGGAAGGCCAGAAAAGTATCAGGTGTTTGTTAAATGGAATAGGACATTTTGCGCTTACTGAACTGATGGAGCCTTGCCTTGTAACACCTCCGAAGCGTTTATGCCTGTGGTTCCCAGTCATTGCGTACCATGCTGATGAATTTATTCTTAGACTGTATTCACTGTGAAAAAGATATCCAGAATACGCGTTTCTGTTAACAACCCACCTCTTGCTTGCTGATCATGGTTCACCACCGGCACAGAAATGAACACGTACACATCTGCACAGTTCCACCCACTCACTGGACAAAGAGCGATGCGTTCGCTACTGTCCACGTTCGCAATCGTATTTGCACTTGCGCTCATTTGAACGTTTCAGAAAGTGTTGGTCTCACGTTCACAAACACGCTCACTTGTGAAAGCCCACGTGTCCGTCCTAACTGATCAGGTGTGAAATTGGCGGTTTGTTATTCATTCTTTGTTCATCTCTCTGGCACTCACTACGTATGTATTGCTCGCTCACATGAGGTAAATCCGTAGACATCTTGACGCGTCCTCTTGTGCATCTTTTTAGTGATTATTCTCTTTCTTGCATTTCAACTGAGCATGCATATCTGTCAGTTGTTAAGGGGTAAATCTTATTTGGGTCCATAGCACCATTTATCTCTCGAGCAATATTCGAGCTTTGGGGTAATGCAGTTATGGAACTTATCGGACATTCCTTTATAAATTGTGCAACTTGCATTAAAAATGAATTAGTTCCTCCAAACTGGTGGCTTGCAAGCGTAACGGCTCAAGGAACTGCGTAATCATGTTGGCCATTCACTTCTTACCTGAAACTTATCTGACCAGTCTTTATTTTGTATTAGGCTGATTTTCACAATAATTAAATTAGAGCCATTTTTACTGGGAAGTTACGGCCAAACTTCCCTCTTTTCCTGGTTACTGCTAGATTCACTTTCGTTTCTTGCAGTTGGGCGGGATTACCATCTAACGCTTAAAAAAGGGGAGAGGCGGAGGTGAGATTTCATCATCTAATCCAGGTAGATAAATGAGTTATTCTCTTCGGGATGGTAACTGTCTGGTGGCAGGTCGTTGCTTTTAGATTGTTTTCTTTTCTCCGCCCCAAAATTGCTTCTAATTTGACGATCCCCTCTGCGTAAGGTGGCTTCCTTTCACTCGTTTGTGGCTTGGTTTGGCGAAGGTTAAAATTAACATTCATGGTTGTGGTATGCTGCTTTTTCGTAGCGCTTTTGAAGGAAATCGTACTATGCATCATTGTTTAGCGCTCCGCCGAGCACTGCGTCAACGTTTCATGCTGTAAAGTCATGTATCGTGAACTGTTCTTCTTAAGCGTTTAAGGCAGTTTTCGTTGCACTTATTGCTATTAGTGATAGTCCAGATATCCAGCACTTCTGAACATCAGTCCATCTAGCTTTGCATACACCAGCTCATAAAATGCGGCTTTTTAGTTACCATTCCATTTGTTGTATCAATCAAACTCATTTTGCATCCCTTCAGATTATACCAGTAAACCATTTAAACCAAATTGTGATGAAAATTTTTGCATCATTTTTTTGACGTGATTGTGGAATTTCATCCATCTTTTTTCTTTAAGCATGTGTGGATCAGATCGTGTGTTTTACCTTTATGCCTAACTCCTTTGAGACCAACCACTCGTGGTCCACTCTTATCTCGATTCCACTCGTGGCAATCTCCAAACCCTTTTAGGAAATCAAATTAAGGGAGAATGCGTGAAAATTGCTTTCAAAGTATGAGTCTCTACTTTAACCACAATCGATGGTGAGATTTTAGAAAATGCGTGTTAATTTTTTAATTGGTAAACCACAATCTTCAGCCAACTCCCCAATCTTTTAGTGTTTTTTGGTGACTCATACACCTCATTGTCAGCATGCAATAGGATGTAGTAATAATTAGTGCTAAGACTTGTCGCTGGCGGAACGCATTTATAATGCATGATGTGACTTGAATTTTTCATGGACCTTGGAACGCTATTTCGAATGAGTATCATCTACTTTAGAATTACTTTTTGTTTTGGTCCCTCAAAAATGCTATTTCTGATTCTGCGTTTAAAGTACGATGATCAGCGCATTGACCAAAAGTCGATCTCAGTAAGATCTTTGCGGTGGCAGGTGGTTAGAGTTTGTCGGCTAGTAAAACTCCAAACCTCATTCCTTTTGGGTGCATTTATATGTTCCAATGTTGATATTACAATTTGAAATGGGCTTTACTACCGAAGAAGCTAACAAAACAGTTGACTAAACTCCAATTTTTACTTGTTCCGTTGCTTGGAAGCAATATTTATGCCTCATTTCCATTTTAACAACTCATTCAAACTCTACCGAAATCAACTCTGCCATAGATAGTAGGGATTACTGGAAGTAACCTCTATTAACGGCAGAGCCGTCATAACCGAGTCAGTGCAGTTTCAAACTCAACTCTACTTTTATATATACATGAAAGCATTATTTATTTACCGCCATTACCCTCCTTTTTTCCACAGACTGAATCGTGAGGATTACTTGGCCAATAGTGCTGGAAGTGGTCGTGGTAGTCCACGTCGCTCTGCCGGTCAATCGGACCTCGAGAAGGGTCGCTTCGGCTCTCCACGCGGGTCGACAATTGAAGATTTCACGACACCGGGAATTTCGACGGTCAACAATCAACTGCCGGCGAAGTACAGCAGAATCTTTGCCTATGATCCCCTCTATGATGACGACGATGAGAAGGACTGTGAGTGCTAAAGTTATCTTGCCCAAACATTTGCTCTTCTATGTGAGGCCGCTTCACATATTGCTGGGATATTTATAATGAAGCGGGTCTATTTCCCTAATTTCCTTTTCGTTTTAGCATGACTGACACGCTTTCGTGGTTGTTAGTGTCTGTTCTAGGACTGTTTCGCTATTTTGTTAAGACTTATGCGTTCGATTTTTATCGATGGCACGTTTTACCAGTTTCCAACATTGGCAAATAAGCTTGTATTTGCAAACGATTACTTCACTTTTATTCGTCACCCCCTATGATGGTGAGTCTGGATGCATTTTTCAACGATCCTCCTCTATTTCTGGCCCCTCCCTATAGCTTAAGCTTTAAATGGTTATTCACAGGTATTTTGAGTGATTTACCCACTCTAAAAGTTACGATTACCGGTCGAAACGTACGATAATGCTGCATGCACCTCATTTACTTAACAGGTGGACCCCCTCCGGACTCGGATCCTTTGGCAGTGTTTTTAACTTTATTGTGCTGCCTCCGATTTCATAGAGATAGCGTCAACCGTCTTAATCGCTGAGTATCGGTTCATATATGGTCATTTTCAATCATCTAATTACACTAAACCTTCTAACCTGAATGCATCTAAGCCAACTGGATGAGGGATCCCAAATAGATCCCAGTTAATTGATTGGATGCTCAATCAGGTTGGGTCCTTCCTTGTGTTGTTTAACAAGGTCCAGTTTGGCTGGCATATTTGCAGTTCATCAAAGTCTACCAGTCGTTCACTGAATGTAGCCCGCCTAAACTGGGACTGAGGGTTTGCATTAGTATTTTGCATGTATAAAAATGTGGCGTTACAATTGTCTAAGTGATATGCTCTTTCGCCAGCCCACTCCAGTTGTTCAAGCTGTCATCTGTTTGTGTCGCTCCGTGGATGGGAAGCTTCATAGGCAGTTAAATCACAGTGAGACGCTTTTTTGAAATTTCAATGATTCATAATTGAACATTTGAAATCCATATTGGTTGGCAAATTTGTAAAGCCAAATGACTGTGACAGATCCGTGATAACACAAAGCCT
Source organism: Taenia crassiceps (assembly GCA_023375655.1). Classification (NCBI taxonomy): domain Eukaryota; kingdom Metazoa; phylum Platyhelminthes; class Cestoda; order Cyclophyllidea; family Taeniidae; genus Taenia; species Taenia crassiceps. The sequence goes on from JAKROA010000010.1 coordinate 315,546, forward strand.
CTTAGGCCGGCCCCTATTGATAAAGCCGATTGTTTACACAATTTCCAATTGTTTTCGTTGTCTCACAAGCAAGCTTATATCAGAAGCTGATGGTAGCACAAAAGATGGTATTTGTAGAATGGAGCATGTGTTGGAAACGAAGGCGGTGCACTTTCGTAATGATTGCAAACCGGGGACAGTGGCAGTGGCTCCCATACTCCCCAGTTTTGTCTTTAAAGAACTGTCTTATGGATTACACGCATCGCATATTACTTTCGTCATCTTGGCATTTAAAATTGTTGTTTTTAGAATTCAAAGTAATGAATAGTCGTTGTTTTTCTAATCTTCACTGATATCAAGTCGTGTAATGCTTTATTGACATTTTGTTTTGCCAGGGATTTTCTTGTGGCATCCATACGCGTCTCTATTTCTTTGGCTTTGCACAGCACTCTAGATTTGGACAAGGAGAACATTTGACTGACTGTCCACCACGTTTATTTGTTTTCTCGATCGACGCAACAACTTCCCGCTATTATTCAGCCCTTTTAATCGGATTACGAAGGAAAAATCCCAAAAATATTGACAGGCTCGGTGTTTCTTTTTTCCACCCCGGCCTCGATGATCTTAGAGTGAGCAGGCGAGTTTGGCGGGAGAGATCTTATCGGATGGTTCTAATAAAAGTGTAGGGGGTGCCACGGTTTTGTTTAGGGCACATTTCCTACTTGAGGGATAGGAAGCGTCTGCGCGTCACAACGCTCGTATTTTCTCTTCTCCCACTCAAAAAGCACATTCAAATAGACGTTTTTTATCAGCTTCGCCTACGGAATGCTTTCATTTTTTGCTACTGAAAATGTCTTTGACTCAACGGCAAACTAACTACCTTTTTTAGCAATACATTTGTCGTATATGATTCTTAGTAGTTTTATTTTGAATCTCATCAGTCAGTTTTTTGAGGTAATCTCTTATCGAACAATCAGGTGTTAAGAATGTAAAATTGGGAGGGGAATTTGGGTCAATGCGTGGATTTGAGTCGATTAAAGGCCAAAAATCAAAATGTGCAGACAGTGTATACACGCATCCCACAGCCTCATTAGTGCCTGCCAAGCGGCTGTGGCATAAAATGCTTTAACAATACGAGTGAGGTATCCAAGGTCGACCCATCGGAAGTTGTCCGAATGCAAAAAATACACCAAATTTTTACAATAGTATTGAGAGAGAAGAAATAGTCAGACGGCCGTTCTTTGCATGTCTGCAAACGATAGGCCAACTCGACTTACTTCAGGAATGGGCTTGTGATTTTCAAGGGATTTTTCAGTAGTTCCTGTGATTACTTTGATAGCTGCGCAGTCGAATTACTGATTGAACGTGACAAACCTCACTGAAGCTTTCAGCTGCCTATGTTCATAATCGATGAATCAGTTTACTAGATTGTCACTTCTTCGAATAATTTTTAAACTCAAATCATTAGGTTCTGCAGCCTGGCTATGGTGTTTTGGGACTGCTGATAAGTTGGTCGTGTTACTGATCATTTGTCCTAGTTCCCAATTCTCTAATATGTAAATCAGCTAAAAATACAGAAGAATTTTTCCCCTCGTTTTGCAGCATTGAGTTGGTTGCTCAACTGGTATCTCGAATTTTGCCAAATTTTTACTCATGATTTGTAAAATTCATAAATGGTTTGTGGAACTACTCAGAGTTATATATTTGCTCTTATTGAAGGTTTAATTTGATGGCTAGAATTTCTAATCGAGAATTTGCAACTTCAGATGGAAAATAAAGAAGTGTACAAAAAGGTGTAATAAATACAACTTCAAAGCTGGCCTTTCTTAAGGAAATTTGACTTAGTGATCGAGTCCTTACAGAGCACCTAATTCGGTATTGCCATGCCCTTCGTGGTTCAAAAACGCGATTGAATAGACTTTTAAAATTGGCTCTGCTTTGGAAAATCGGACAAATTGTACCTCACTGTCTAATCCAGGTAATATAATTAAATGTGTAGAATGTATGTGGATGGTTTCATTCCTTGCATTTACTCCACTTCTCCCACGATCCTCCTCCCGATATCCCTCTCTCCCTAGTTGCTGCTCCACATTGATCTCAAGAGTGCGTTAATAAAGCGTCCTAGTGTGAAGGTGCATAATTTTCTACTCAGCGTCAACTAGAGGCGACTGACAATTTACGTCCCCCTGTTGAGTGCCGTTTATTAATTCGAACTACTCTTCGTGCTCTTCCCCCATTCCGTTTGCAGTGGGCTCTTTGCAGTCGGAGGGGTCGGTGATCTCCTACCTGCTCTCCCAGCTTCGCATCGGCATGGACCTGACTCGAATCACCTTGCCCACCTTCATTCTGGAGAAACGATCCACCCTCGAGATGTATGCCGACTTCCTTGCTCACCCCGATCTCTGGGTGGCCATTGGAGACGGCGAGACGCCACAGGCGCGACTCATCGCCTGTCTCCGATGGTAAGTTACGTGATTATTTTTACAATCATAAGTCAGTGGCATTGTGACTACTAAATTAGATTATGAGGAGCATGAGCACTAAAAACTGGTTAATCTTAGGCGTCCGCAATGTTATTTAGGGAATTAATGTCAACCTCGCGCCAATTTTTTGTTAATGTGTCTGTTTTTAGACATTAGAAGTGTATTTTTAAATTTTTATAAACCCTGGTTCATTAATAAATGTTTTTCTCGGTAAACGTTGACCTTTTTGGGATAGTCGTGAAAATAAGTCCACTCCTCATCACGGCAAAACAAGAGCAAGGGCTGTCTCGGGGGAGAGATTTTAATTCCTTTTAAACCAGAAATAATCAGTAGTATCGTTGTTACCCATCCGAATGTCTAAAATGGATCAAAGTTAATCGGAGGCATTAAGCTAGCCTGCGTAACGAAATGTTTCATAGAAGAACACTGGTTTTGATGTTCTGTCTCAAAAGCCATAATCTTTATCCATTTTTCGATGCTTGTTCAAGCCTCAAGACCGTTCCCGCACACTGTGATATTTTCCGGAATCATCCTGAGCTTGTCGTTTAAATACCAATGTCAAACACTCATTAGCCTTTCAAAATCACTTTTTCCAATTTGTGCTTGTCGCCTTTTCGATGGCAGACATACGTGAACCAATGCTAAATCGGAATTCACGAATTTGATTCTGGCTGTCAACTTTGTAATTTAGATACGTTTTATTTTTCGTGAACAGTCGGCAATTTTCCAATGGCTGTCAGTGAACAGCTCTCGGATGAGTCAAGATTTTTTCCTGAATGCTCTGCACCAGATCTACTTTTGGTGGCACTTTATCGGTTTAGACATTCATATATTCTCAACACCTTTTTCGCATTGAAAAGTATTTTAAGTAATCCTGATGATAATACCTGGTAGCTCATAATTCACTATTTGATCATTTGAATTTTTCTCAGTATTTTTATGGAGTGTTAACCTTTCATAATGCTTAATGACTTCTCAATTATTCCAAATGATAGATTCTATTGCTAATCTCTCTCATCTAGAATCCGATCCCGTGCTTGAGCCAACTTTGAAGGCACTTAAAATATGTGGGTCTGAAAGTAGTTTTACTGTAATTTCACGGAAATTCTGAGGAACGAGAAGTACAGGTGCCGCAAGTATCACCAGCATGGGACTGAACCGCTGACGACTCGAATATCTTGCGCAGTTCAAAATTAGCTTTGAACAGCTGTAATTTTTACACAAATGGGGTCTCAATTTAGTCATCTACCAAAAAAAACATTTCCGGAGTGTTTGGTCGATCTGGTAGAGCTAAAAGAATTTGCTTTTATGCCCAAACTTAATCCCAGTTGCTGCGACAGCGTGTTCGCTAGTCCCGGTGTCTGCGACCAAACTGAGGTGACCGCGATTTTCACAGTCAATCTCAATTATCTGTCTTATCTAAAGTGTCTATCTCAAACAAACCAGTACCTCCATGTCGATAAGTATCCGTCCATGCCTTCCACACAGCTCACTTTTAATCTGTGTTCTATTTATTGCTCATCAAAAAACCCACTTTTTACGTAGCCGTTATTTGTAAAAACTAGAGTTTTCAAAAATTTTTGTTAATTGCCACGAGCCTTATTGATTCAACTTTCTGGTCCTTCATTAAAGGATTCCTTTGAGCAAGCCTGTTTATTTGATGTGACTGTTGACAAACCTCCATTTTTGTGAATCTGATCAAGGTGTTTCCTACCAGGGCCTCGAGGTCTAATCGAATGCCAGATGTTTTACTGTTTCCACAAAGAATAAAGCTATCCTCAGACTAAGAACTCTATACATTATTCTCTTGGCTTAAACTTAACCAATCTGTATGAGGAATGATTCAGCGCGATCCATTGTCATTCACCTGATTAAGGACGTGTTGAATATTTATGGAACCGCCGTCAAATACGCAAATCTGGGTGTCATACATTCCTCTCATTGTGAATCTTGCTGCAGGTACCTGTCAGCTTTCCATGCGGGTCGTAAAACTCCAGTTTGCAAGAAACCGTACAATCCCATTTTGGGGGAGGTATTTCGTTGCTGCTACTACCTCAGTCCCGCCTCCACTTGTGTTAACCTTGCCTCCCCTCCCTCCTCATCAAAGCCTCTTCTAGAGGAAGACATTCCGGCGGTGTATCCGGAGGAGGAGATGGAGAGATATGGACCTATTCCCTACGCTTCTGAGGATTGCGTTGTCTTCCTTGCCGAACAGGTACGCTCTCTCCCTGTCTCATTCTCAGTCTTTCCCCTTATTTTGAAACTCATCTGCGATTAAATGCGTTTGTTGCAGAGAAATCTATTTTGCAACCGTCTTGTCTTGTACGTGTAAAACAAAGGTTTTTTGAATCCTGAAGAATCCATAAAAAGCACGCCCCAAGGCGTTTGGGTTGAGTTTATCTTTTCAACCACCCTCCCTCTGCATCCATATCTACACTTACTTAGACATTAAACAAATGACTAAAAGCAGCCTTGGGCGGCCTGCTGAGGGCAGTTTTGGTATAAGCGTGCGCCAAAATTAGGCAGTTGTGAACACCTTTACTGATTGGACTAAACCGACTCCTTCCGGAGAAGGATTTGCCTATTGTGCAATCTCGTCACAGGTCAGATGATGTGTCGTGCGTCAATGAAAGGGTAGAAGGTCGGGTGTTTCCCCCGCCAAATGTTTATCCTCAGGAATGCTTGAAAAGACTGTCGACTAGGACTCACCACTTCCAAAATCGTCATTGGCAGGCGTATAGCTTCTCGTCTCTAAACAGTTTAAATCATTGGGACATTTCGCTGTTGAGGGAGTTGCCTTTACCGTGCCGTGCTGTACTCAAAGTCTTCTTTTTTTTCGTGTAGGCATCCGTGAATCGGGGTTTCCCATCTTTGCTCGAAAGAAACCTCTTTGGTCATCGAAACTTGTGACATATATTTATTGGCTTTCACTATTGCCCGCATCAGTATGACTTGCTCATCGGCTATTAATAGTGACGGACTTACCACTTACTACCACATGGAAGTGCTACACGCAGTACTACCGCGTCAATTAGACGGTCTGATTCAGGTTGAATTAAATTAAAGTCTTTGGCTTTCTGATTGATTAGATGTCTTCAATCTGATTGGGCTCGATATGGAGCACCGAAAGAATGCGTTTTCTCTGCCACCCAGTTATCCCTCTTCGACACATCAGCAACCTGTTGATGGCAGTTAATTCTGCCTAAAACAGCTGAACGGTTTGCATCAGCAGGCATTTGAAGTAAATTCTGAGGGTTGTGGTAAAACTGTGATATGTTCCGCTTATCAGGCCTGAAAAAGGAGAGCTTGTCTTTTTTTTGTACTGAAAGCAGTTTATGCACTCAGATTGAGCAATAACGATGCTACTCAGGCTTGAGTGCTAAACATTCTCTGACTTTGCCTCTCCTCTGTCCTTTTGTCCCCCTGCTTTGTTAGTATGGACCTGTGTGACTTGTTGAGGACGGTCAGCTGAAGCCCACAAAATTTGTCATTTCGTGCGCTAGAAACTGGCAATGGCAACGTTTGATACTATAGCTTTTCACACTTGTGACCAAAGTTGCATTAGACATTGTACTTTGCGGAAGTAGCGTGCTTTTTTTCGGGTTCAGATCTCACCAAATGGGCAGCTGTTGGGAAATTTGGAATAAAAGCTTAAGTCGCAATGATGACTAAGGTCTAAACTGATGCAGATTTCACTGTCTAATTCAGCTGTCAGAGGAAAAAATTGCTCAACTTGAGAAGCCTTGAGTTGGATTTGTTTACTTCCCGTATGCTGTTCCGGGATACCACTTGCAGAGGGTAGATACTTTGCTTTGGTCGAATTACCTGCATTGCAAATAATTGTGCTCCATGAGCTATCATTTTTTCTCTATGTGGAAATTTTTAAATAAACCTGCAAGCTGGCTATCCAATGTCTGTCCAAGATGCTGTGAAACCCAGATTTAAAACCGAATCAATGAATAATTGGCAAATTATTTTGACATAAATGGTCAGAGCATGCTATACTTTCCTGTCACCAAAAACGGTTGGAGCCACATTGGTTGGACTGAAGCAATTTTAGCGTCAGACGCTGGCTTATGACTGTCAAGCACTTTGCTCTATTAGGAGCCTAACTTAAACAGCAACGAATTGAGAAGCCATTTTTCAATAATGCCGTGAGTTAGGTATCTCAAGTATCACTAAAGTCCTAAGTTTGCGTGGGGCTGCTTTAGTGAAATGCTCAATGAGAAATGCATTGCATAGCGGCATCTTCATCCCTTATCTAGCTGATGTAAAGCCTATTAGATGTGGTTGTTTTCTTTCACTATGTTCAAGCTCATTTTGAGACTAATGTTGACGCTAGAACTTGACATACCGAATTCACTGCCGACATTAGTTGAGTCTTGCCTCGAGTTGTGGTAATAATAAGCCCTGGAGATGATTGGATGCTTATCCAAACAAGTAATTCTTAAATGCTAGTTTGATAAATAATTCCTCCACTGGAAGAAGGTCGCCATATTTTGCATTTCCTAGTTACTCATACAGATATAACGTGGGGATCTGGAACTATTTTTGATTACGAACACACAGAAGAGCTAACAATCTATTGGCACAGATCACACGGTTGCAGCTCCATGGCGCCGGGGTGGGGGTCGAGTTACGGGTCTGATCTGCATCGCATCTGAGTGAGATAGCTACAATTTACTTATGTCTATTTGCCCTGTTGAATATGAAAACAGTTTTTTTGCCTTACGGCTATAAGGCATTTGTTGTTAGCGCAGTTCCCGTCGAGGCTCATTGCGATTTTATAACTTGCCATCGGTTATTTGTTCCAATTTTTGCGTGATGCATTGCTATCACTTCCCTTGCATCAAACTTCCTCCGCTCCTTCAAAACTTTCCGTTTAAATCAGAGCAGAGCAGTGTAATGCTTTTGGAATAGTCGAGGAAGAATTGCTAGCACTAAGCTCTGTGTGGGAAGGGTCCTACTCTTAAAACTAAAAAATTGTTTCTTTTTAGTTTGTTAGTATGATGGGTTGCGACTAAATTATCACTAGCTATGGGCACCTCATGGTTAGTTCGCCTCGTACGATGCAATCTTTTATTTTTAAAACACCTTCCTATATTTCGGCCCAATTTCAGTGATCCGATGAATTGACTACTATGAAACGAATCAACTTATGATCTGTGGCTCAAAAGGTCGCAAACGTTTTTCGCCACTAGTTTTGCTAGAATTGGGTATGAAATGCTATTTGCTAACACTATGGTTTCTTCGAGAGCCAGTCGTCAAAGCCTTTCGCTTGTTTGAGTTATCCATGGTTTGAGCCCCACCTAGTTTTTAGATTTCGGTTGAAGGAGAGCACTATGGAGCATATTGTTTAATTGACCTTCCCGAACCTCCGTTGAATGAAGTAGGCTGGACTATTGGATCTTAATAGGGAGGGTCTTCAAATAATGCTTTGTTAATTTTGGATAGATACTTCAAATCACTTCTCAGTCCTCCCTATGGACATCTACAAGCTCTAATCTGCAACAATATCCATTAGCTTCTTAAAACACTACCATCTTATTGATGGGTGAATGCAGGGAGGAGCTGATAAACTTTTAAATGAAATACCATCAAAGAAAGGCCATATCTGCAGCCGATTTTTGAACTTTGCGAAGTCCGCGTTGCATCATAATTGGTTCGAATAATGGCCTCCCATATTAGTGTTTTGGGAAGACGGAATTACAGCCAGTGCATAGTTTTTTTCAGCTTTTCATCCATTCTTATACATTGTCCACACAGGTCTCCCACCACCCACCCATCTCTGCCTTCTACGCCGAGTACATTCCCAAACACATTCAGGTATCGGGTCATATTTGGACCAAGTCGAAGTTCCTCGGCTTGAGCATCGGGGTGGAAATGGTTGGTAGTGCCACCATCGTCCTCCTTGATCGGCCCGGTGAGGAATACGTCGTTACATTCCCATCTGCCTACGGACGGTGAGTCTCCCTTCCTCTTTCCACTTTCTCATGATGGATAAAGATGTGTCGGTTGTAAAAGTATCTTCGTAGCCCTCAAGACTAGTAATTCGATGTCCGGGTCTGGAGGTCGTGAATTGATATTACCTTTGTTGTTTAAACAGTGTTTCTTGTGCAGCCTAGTTGCGATTATTTAAGTAGATCTTAATTACCAATCATTATAAACCGTTTCCATCGGTTTGTCAACTTCTCAATTGGCATCTGTTTATCATAGCCGTTTTACTAGATCAGGCGATGGGACTGCAATTTTTAATATCGGGTTTGGGGTTGGAACACCGAATATTCGTTATTTACATCACTATGCCATTATTACTTCCCGAAGTTCGGCTTGTACTTTTAAGCTTTTACGAGCAGTAATTGCGAGGACGTGCATACGACAAGGCAATGAAAGCGCATTCTTTTTATAACCCGCATATGCGATCGTTCACATCGGTTCTGAGTCCTCCATGTAGATGAATCAATCGGAAGATCTATTCTGTGCTGCCGATTATTACCCGATCAGGAAGGAATCTTGGTGTTAGTTCAGAAAGTATGAATCAGCACTGTCGAGTCCTGGTAAAGACACGAAATGAGCATGGCTTCTTATTAGCGCGGAGGGAGTTTTGCAGGAGGCCGCTACGTGCAATCAAAACAATTATCATTTTTACCACATTGACCACGGTGGATACGCTGTTGGTGAAAATCACCCATTCGAATAGAATCTTTCAAATCGTTGTGTCAAGTGACCACGCTTCCTTTCTTTGGCCACGACTTCGCGACTCTGCAAACTAACACCCTGGTTCCACGATACGACTCATTTCCAAGGTGGACAGGTTTAAAGTCGTCATATTGAAGGGATTATAAAAGTATTTAGAGCACAATATTGGAAGTATCTTTTTTAAAATACCGGCGTACATTGAGAAACCTATGCAGTTCCCTTGTAACCATCATAGGGGTGGAATCACGGGAGGCTCAAGGCTTGCGTAGTAGCATACACAATTGCAACAAGCACGTGCCACTTTGATGCAGTAGTACATCACGAAAGAGGGCTCTAGTGGAGTGGTAATAGATTTCAAAGAATACTGACAGGATTCTGCCAGAACACATCCTGGATAGTTTTACCGCTTGGAAATTAGATAGCATGAAATAACGACGAGAATAACCCTTCGTAACACACTGCCTTATCCTACGTTTTCGAAGAAGCTGTTGAAGGTCTACTGAAGAGGGTTGTGAGTAGCATTGTATTAGTCACCATTATTTGTGGTCTATTGGTAGGAACATTCTGGGGGTACCGTGGGTGGAACTGGGTGGCCAGTGCTCGGTAACCTGCGCAAAGACAGGCTACAGTGCAGATGTGAACTTCCTCACGAAGCCCTTCTACGGAGGCAAGAAGGATCAGATCCGGGCAAAGGCCTTTGGGCCTGAATCTGAAAAGCCATTCTTCACTGTCGAGGGCGAATGGAATGGTCAAATGATCGGCCGATGGGCAGAAAATGGGGTTAGTCTCCCTTTCTCCTTTAAAAATGATTGGTTGTGCAGTGACTGATTTCCTCTGAAGATCCTCGTATGGAGCGTGCTAAGACAGTTTCCACCTCAAGACGTTTATCCTTTTGGAACCTTTGCCTTCAGACCGAAATGTTTGACACTTGAGTTTCAAAAACCTCTCTTTTTAACATTTTTGCACTTTAATTCCACTTCATTGTGGGCATTACTTTGCCAAAATCCTTTCTCCTGGAATCCAACGTAGTTGGATCTCGCTCTGATCAGCAACCAGTTTGTAGAATGTTAGGCCCGTCCAAAACCTATTTAAGTTTGGCATTATCACCAGACCGCTTTTTTGGTACTTTCTAAACTCAACTGGTAAAGCAGTAGTTTTTCATTTCAAGCGTGGATGCACTGAGGCGCTGTCTTTTTGCAGCCCCAAAGGAGATTATTGTAGCATGCAAGTTTGTGATAAATTTTCCCACAAAAGCCGATTGGCAATGAAAGTCGTTTTTACGCACTCGATTGTAAATGCATGTATATGTATCGTGCAAGCTTTTCAAGTTTATCACTTCTATTTCCATTATCGCCAGCTACCTAAGCGTTTTTCGGTGAAAAATGCCTTTTGTTCTTGCTACCAATTATTGAGACGAGGTTTTTTGAAGTTAATGCGCTCGTTGTCGGACTGCTATGGCTTACAAATGAAATTGTCTGTCAAAGATCGCGTACCAAGGGTATTCAGCGTGTTTTTGTGTCTGTTTTAAAGTTAACCGATCCGGCTGTAATCCTGCTTGTTGCATTCAGTTATGGATTATATTTATCACCCGTTCGGGAGACCCAAATATTGTAGAGTAAACGGTACTTCGCTGTGCAGTTAATTCGTTTCAAGGACAGCCTATTTATACTGACTTACTTGAGCTTTTTCCTATGTGGGGCATCTTTCTCTCTTCACCCAAGGAGTATTTTTTTGTACAAAAACTCCAGCCAAATTTCCAACGGGCCATATAGTCGCAGCAACCATTTCTTTTTCAATATTGGACTAGAATCAGCATACTTGCAAAGTGAAACTGACTGAATAGGGTTGTGAAGTAATTGTGTTTGGTTTTTGGTCCTCTTTATGAAGTCGGATGGTCATTTATGCATGCCAATGCATCGAAGAGGGTCGCATGAATTGAGTTGAGTGGAATAATTGGCTTGAGGGTGAGCAAGCATTCACCACAACTCTGGATCTGGGAATTCTCCAAACGGTGATGATTTCCTCTAGTTTGCATCATTTTTTGGCTCCGCACACTGCTTCTCATTCCAGTTTAATCTGTTTTCATGTCTTGCCCCACTTTCTTTTTGTTTTGAAACGCATATGCAGTGGATTATGGGTATTAAATAATTTTGGCTTGATGCATACCTCTCTTCAGCCTGTTTTTCAGCTTCCAATGTCACTTTTTTGATTGCGTATCAAACGAGCTGCTCCTATGACAACTGTATTTGAGTGTCTGTTTAATCAAAAAAGGACACGCAGGAATTAACGTACTGTAGCTTGGTGCTTGGGTTCCCTCTTAAGACGGTGTAAAACATGTGAGGCTAAAATTAGCCTTATTATACGCAATAGAGAAGGGTTGTTGAACTAATGTCATGATTCTCTCCACTTCTCGTTTGTCTTTAACAATCATTATTGGACACCTCTGACGACAATGGGTCTACTTCGCTTCGAGGTAGCTGCAGTGTAGATGTAACAGCTGTCTGAAAGCCTTTTATCACTAGTGGTACAAGCGGAACAGAATCACATGGGAAAAGCAATGTTCGAGTAACACTAGATGTCATTCTTTCACTGTGATTTTTTTCACTTTTTGACCTTTTAGAAAGAGGAGCTCTTCGTGGACACCAAGACTCTGCCGATCATGCAGAAGCAGGTTCGTCCACGCAGTCAACAACTTTGCAACGAATCAAGAAAGTATGCACACTTAAACTGTTGTTCTAATGGTAGTGATTGGCAGCCATACCTGCAACAGGTTTTCCTCTTGTAACAATAACTCCACTTGAATGCTGTGAGGCTCCACCAATGTTGAGTCCGCCCAGCTGACGTCATTTAGATCAAGCCACAACAGTTTTTACTTATTTTCAGTGCACGCAGTTTAAAGCCCAGCTTTTAAGTTTAGGCGTGAAGTAGAAACGATTTTTATTCCTCAATTTTGTCCCCTAGCTATGGTTTAGCTACTATCTCCAGATCAGGCTCAGCGCAGAAAGCTTTGTCAACGCGCTTAAATACACCTCGGGCAGCCTACTAAAGGATGCTTTGGCACACTATGAAATTGTGAACATCCGTACTGATCGGACCCAATCCATCCTTCCTAGGAAAGGATTTGTTTCTTGTGGAATTTCGTCACTGGCCAGGTGGAAGGTTAGGTGTTTCTCTCGTTGACTGTTCATTTACAGGAGTGACTGTCGAGGCTGTCAACTGGGAGTCATCACGCCCGAGACCGTCATTGGGAAATATACGGTCGTTTGTCTTTAAACAATTGAAACCGTTAAAACGTTTTATCGTTTGAGGGACTGAGTGCCTCGTCATCTTGCCGTGTTGTGCTGTGCTTTGTTTTCCATAGACTCGAGCAGATACCCGTGGTTTTTTTAGTTGACCTCCTGTTAGGTGCACATGTGTCTACCGGTACTATTGTCATACCAAATGACGGTGTCACCCAATATTTTGTGTGCTAACAGCACAATCGTATGGTTAATGTGTCAACATGAATAATCGCATTTGACTCGAGCACTTCATAGATTTTGACCAACCAGCTGATAGGTTTTGTTGAGGATTGACGTTGACCAATGACCAATGCTGACTTTTCTCCTCTTATGCAGATTGTGGGAGTCCGTAACACAGAACCTGAAACAGGGAAACATTGACGCCGCGACAGACGCTAAGTCGCTTTTGGAGCAGCGCCAGCGTCGTGAGGCCGCAGCCCGTCTGGAAGCACGTCAACGGTGGATACCCTTTTATTTCACTGAGGAGAGGCGCTGCTTCCCGACAACCTCCACCAGTGGTGCCAGTGATACATACTATCGCTTCAAGTGGCCACTGACTAGTCGGTGTTCAACCTCTGGTGCCTAAGCGCGAATGTGACACTGCGCTGAGGAAGACGGCCCCGCTCTTCTCTCTCACCATCGCCTCAAGATCTATATATATATATATATATATATGTGTGTGTGTGTGTACGTATGTATGTATGCTTGGTTGGTCAAGGCATTGACCCCTACACTTATTTTGACCAGTCTCCTCTTTCCCCGAGTGTGTGCGTGCGTGTATGCCTTCCTTTCCTCTCCTTTTCTATTCTCCATTCTCTCCTCTCTCTATGTGCGTACACATCTGAGTGTGTATGCACAACGGAATCCGGGTATGCACATATACACTTAACAAGGCGATGGTGTCTTGCTAAAGGGATGGGCTGGCTTTTCCTTATCTATTACTTTGAGAAGTCTGATTTTCCGAAGGGGTCTCCCGGTCAGTCTTCAAAAACTGAGAAACTGCCGAGATCATGGAATGTCCTAATCTATCGCATGGTTACTACTTTGCATTGGGATGGTGTTGATAGGAAAGTCCGTTGGAGGTACTCTTTTCAACGTCCCACGGAAGCCTGTGAGCTCCTTTTCTCCTCCATCCCTAAGCCATAAAGTCCCCGAAGGGTCGGTTCCGTGATTAATGGTAACACAATTAGTCCCTTGCGGATATCTCAGGCATAGATACCGAATGAGCCCAACGGAAAAGGCCCCAATAACGCCTCCCAACCCGCTGGGTAAAATCCCATCCGCTCCTCTGGTGGGTGACGCATAGTCGACTAGTGCCTCTCATACTGGAGAACCCTTTGAGTCTAAAAAAAACAGTTTCAGAATAACTCACAATTGATGGAGGAGAAATAACCACGGAGCTGTGAAACATTCCACACTTGCATATATCACCCAACCTGCTGGCGACACTCCTCATCCCTTTCGCTTAAATCCAGAGCTCGAGGCTAAAAATGACGAAATATATATTTTTTGTGTGCAAGACCGTGTGAATGCATGGGAACAATGGAAATGGTCTGTGGTGAGTTGTGTGCGCTTGTGAGTGCAGGATGCGCACCGAAGGAGCCAAAAACGCAGATGTCCAACAGCGGAGGAGGAGAAAATGCAGTCTAGGTAGGCCCAGCTGTTTGGGGGAAGTAGGCAGACAGCAGAGAGGAGAGTTGATGTTGATCAGGTTGAGGCGGGCGACTCAAACTGCTCTCACATTCGCTTGTCACCGAGGTGCCATTCACCGGAGCTAGACAAACAATACCTTAACATCACAAATAAATAGCATCCAAGTCATCCTTACGCCTAGCCTTTGAATGGTTCATCATCCCAGCCAGATGGCAGGTAAATGGGAAATTCATTTGCAGTTAAAGGCCAAATTCAGGTAACTCTGTCCCCATTTTTGCTTAGTGATGAAAAGTGGCAACACACTGGGTGAGAAGGGACATGGAGATATCTTGATTGAGAAGCGCATCGGTGATTGATTTGACTGTCAAAGGACTGGTACGTTGCGAGAAAAACAAAGCAGTGAAGCTTGCATTGAAACAGCCACTTTAATAGCGTTATGCTCAAGTAATGGTGCAGGACTTGACCCCACAAGTTAAACAAAGCAGCTTCAGGCAATTACTTCGAGGCTTGGCTTGGTAAAAAAACGAAGAATGGTAGCTTACGCGATGACGGCTCATCAACCAAAGTTTCAGTCATCAAGGCAAGTGAAAGATCACTAATCCGTTTTGGAGTTAAAATAACACAGGACTGAGGCCCTAAAACACTCTTCGCAGCTTCTGAGCGCAATATGGATGTACTTTATGGATGTGCGCATCACGCAGAAAGACCAAGAGTGACCGCAGCAAGGTCTCGAAACAGAGCAAAAGCACTTAGAGATCTGTGTGCGAATTCTGCCAAGTGAGGCTTTACCGGTGGGGGATACGTATACAGGCTATTTGGAATGAAAGAGAACGGCAACTTACTGCACTGCTAGGAATGGCATTTACTCGGCTTTAGCTTAGACAAGAGCCAAGTAATGTGTCTGAGTTAGTGGTCTAAACGGTATAAGCAAAAGTGACCATAAGTGTCAGAGCAGGCATGAAGAAGTGGATGATTAAAAGCACTTCAGCCGCATGGCAGAGAAATGTACCACAAAACTTTGATAGCGTAAAACCACAGACCGTGGACCGTTTTCCGGTCTGCAAAACCTTAAAACTCGGTAGGAATCAGGTAAAATATCGTTCAAATATTTAACAAGGCGAGTCACATTACAATGGAGCTACCTGTCCTTACGCATTCACCCAGCAAAAAGTTCAGCTTCTTGGAAGCACGAAGTGCTGATAATCATCCAGAAGACAGAGCGAAAGCGATATTTCATAGGGTAAAGATTCATTAATGTGCACAAAGGGAAAATCCAGCCTAGCTTTTCATTCGCGTTCAGCCATTTCAGAGCACTTCCTACGACACCAACACCCGGCCAGATGAAGGCATAAAGGATCGAAATCGATAAAATCCATAACTGCAGGAGATGGGCAGGACGAGATTCACCTCGCCAGAGGAATCGCCGGATAAGTGGGAATTAAAGTCGGCGAGGGGCCTTTGCAGTGAGAGGTCGTGCCATCAAACCTGGCAAGTTTCATCACATAAAACGCCTTTCGGAAAGAACTTAATTCACAAGCGTGAAATGGAAAGTCAACTGCTAAGGGCACGTGGGTTTAACAGCCACACACTTCAGTAAATCTAACGAAGGAGCACAAATTCACTGAATACCATAAGCAGAGGTTAGAAACCGATTCAAGCGATCTCATAGGATCATCCCATCATAGGTGAGTCAAAATGGTGCATTGAAGTGTTTACAAATAGAACTCCTTCAGGTCTTGTGGCATATCACAAAACAAGTATTTTTTGTATTACACTAAGTCGGGATATTACTTTTAAATTAATTTTGTTGATGATAGCTAAACCTTCAAGTGTGCATAAAGATGGCAAGGAATTCACTTTAGCTGAGACATTTCCAAAACACCTTCAGTGCTTCATAAAGAAAATTTATGGGCGAGAGATTCAAAAAGATACTATAAAAATCATAAATTTCTATTAAATTAAAGTATCTAACTCAAATCGTTACAAATGTAAGTAGCAGGGACTAGAAAGTGATAGAAATGTATCGTATCTTGGGGTGGTTAGCACTTTAAAATATACCTACTCGAGTAATAAACCGGGTGTTAAAAAATGCCCCCTTCTTCCCGCTAAATTGCGACTAGGAGAGTAAAATACGAGGTTGCATTTCAGGCTAGAAGCTGAATGGACAGTTCCCAGACAATCACATTCCCAAAAGACACATCCGACACCAAAATGGGGAGAAAAATGCAGTTTCTAATCTACACCTTATTTCAAAGTTCAAATTAGCAATAATGAAGATCTCAGCAAAACATCAGCAATGCTCCTCGAAATAATCGGGGATTGAAGAATGAAATGGCGCCATCAAATGAAGCAATTTCTTGATCGGAAAAACCCAATACTCGCTTCGTTGACAAACAATTGTAAGGGGAAGGAGGAAAGGTGCAAATTAGGCAGTGTAAGAAGGGAGATAACGTACGCTTAGCGTCGGAGTGGAGGAGCTGTTGCTGCCTTGTCAACCGTAGAGTTTGCTGTGGACAAACAGACAGACCCGCCATTTCCGAGGTGATGCCATTCAGCGTGCTCGGAACCTGGACCCAAGGGGAAAGTAGAAGAGACTCAATACTCCATAGGCGTGCTAGGCGACTTCACGAAGTACTACGCAAGTATCACAAGAAATGCAGTTGTGGGTCAGGGATCATACCTTTGAAATATTACTTAAAACGATCCATTTTTAGCCTTAGGTAGAAGATAAACACGATAGCTACTTCGCGAACAGTAATTGAGATTATGATAATAGATCAAGCTGGATCCCAGTCGAATGAAAAATTAATTTTGCCATTAATAAAAGACATCAGTCTAACAGTGAAACCGCTCACTGAATAAAAGGTGAAGTTTTAATAAAGCTCAAATACAAGAGACACTCTAGTCAAACAAGAACTCCAAAGCTTACCAAAACATAGAGCAAACTACAATGGGTGTTTGACAATGATGGGTACCACATTTCTGCACTCACTCCGGTGACTAACTAGTAATTAGGAAATATCAGCGTGGAACAGGCCTGAGACAATCGCCTGAAAGCTGCCTTTGTTGTGCTAGTGTTCTCAGAAAAGAGGTTCTTTTTGTGACATTTTTTTCCCACGGTAAGTCCAAGCGTTCTTCGCGATGACCATTGATCCACAACTGTGGTGTTGGGAATATCCCCAGGAGAGGTTGTCGCAGAGAGATAAACCGTAAGTCATCTTTAGAAACGCGGCGCTAATCAAATGACTTAACTGCTTGTCGGTTAAGCGTGCTATCACCGTGTCACATGGTGCTTGGGGTCTTCCACAAACTCAAAACACGTACTTGCAGGTTGCAGTTTGGTACGCACATCGGGAAGAAACAGCATTCATCACCAAGTGCTCTAGCATGCACATGTTAACTACCATTATTTTCTGCCGCTTTAAGTTAACGGGTTTAACCTTAACCGCCGCATGACACCCTCCAACAGGCAAACTTGTTAGTGCTGCACCACGCGTGGCACTGTCGAGACGCTACACCAAAATTAGGGAAGCTGCTAATTCTAGACACAAAAAAGCGATGGCAAGTTATGCAGTAACAATAGGAGCAATTATAGTAAGTGAAGAGAGATCACAATCAGACAAAATTTCGTCCTGCAAAACCAATGAGATAATGAAGGCTAACTTTGTGACGATTCTCTTGAGACGACTAACAGCGTGTCCGTAGGTGACAAAGGAGTTGGACCCTAAATACAAGCGCTTCTGCCCTCATGTCAACTACGTAAAGGCACAAGCCTTTGAATTCAGGGATGCTACGAATCAAGGCATTAGCAGCTTGAATAGCAAAGTAGTCACCTCCATCAATCTCTCGTATTAGCAAATTATATCCAGTGATGTTTTACAGTTCTTGGTAGTTTTATGGCTGAATAAACCTCAAAGTGCTCTACAATCACCAAAATACCGTTGTAGTTATTTTTAAACTCTTTAGCTTACACGCATTACAAGACTATTCCACAATGAATGCACCTAATAGTGGATATGAATTTGTTTTCCTGCCACACTTTCGCTTCCAAAAACCATAGGGCAGAATCCACTTTTCGCCTCTATACAAATGACACAAACAGTCCACCAATATTCATCCCGGGTCACCATTCGATGTGTCACCTCCACAAGGGCAACCAACTTGCTAGGCAAAAAATATATTAAATTTCAAAGACGAGAAAATACTGCCCACCCTCCTTTCACCTTAGCAATTTTGAATAAAGATTAAGAAGTACTGTAATTGTTTAAGAGCTCCACTAAATCGTAGATGAAGTCCACTTCTAATAATAGGTTTTGTTGATTGCTAGATGGCCAAAGAGCTGAATGAGAAATGAAGACAGAAACTTCATACCGATGCTACAGCAGTAGGTGCCACCTCTACTGTATTGCCGTTAGTAGAGGTGACGATACTGGGAGCGGCGGTGGAAGGTCTATTTCCCAAGCAATTCTCCTTTCCGGTACGGCACAAGAGGGTGGGGCTGGCACCGTAGCGCAAAGACCCGGCTCCAGCTCCACCAGTTTTCAAGGGGACTGAAGTAGTACCCGCCAATGCAGAAGTAACGGTAGTGGCTAAACCCGTCGCAAGGTCTGTCGAAAGAACAGTACCGATCGAAAAATTGACAGAGGGCTGGAAATCAGGGACGAAAATGGAGCTACATGGCGACCTAACAAAAACAGGATTATAAGTTGCACTAACTCAATTCTAGCATCCATACAAGGTATCATAACAAAAGCGAATTCTCCATCAATGCTACAGAAGGGGCCAAATTTCCATTTTTTTCAAAAAAAGTTTCAGAATTTAAGGCAGTACCAGAAGAAGTTAGAGGATGGTACGGGGAAATTGAGGTAGCAGAGGGACCAGTGGTAGGTCTTAGGCCACCAGAAAGACCCTCATTGTTGATCTTGGTGTCGAGCGGTAGTGTCGGTCGTGGTGGCTGTTTATCGGCCATATAGGAGGGCATCACCGTAATTCCCGTTGACTTAAGCCGCTGCTGCCAGGACCGCGTGTAGGACTCGGAGATTTGGCGATTCAGCCAGGAGATTACTGTAACCAAGAGGTAGAGAAAGTTGTGGATGGCAAATTACAAAAAAAAGATTTAATTACCATACCAGATAGGAAAGGTTGATCCAAACACAGAAATAGTGGCTGAAGGGGGAACAACAGAAGTGAGTTTGATACCATTCAGGCAGAGGGGTGCACCAAAACCATACAAGATAGGACAGTACTGAAAAGGTATCCATTTAGGGTGGAATAGAGCAGTGGCAAAGAATAGAAACTGTCCTACGGGAAAAAACGGTAAAATTGCTCATTGACACGATGGAACATGAAATGCCAGATTCCTTTAACCACCGATTTAGTAAATTAAGCGTTTCACCTGTTAAGCCAATGTGAAGCATTAACACCGCGAACCATTTTTGAAAAAAGTTAAATGTAGAAGTAGCTTCGAGTCTTTCACCAAAAAACTGATATCTACGACTAAAGAACGCCATGGGATATATAAAAGAAACAGACTAAGAAACCGCGAAACAGAAAAAAACGCATTTGTTCTGTCTATGCCTTCCCTGAGCTTTCTCTTGTCAATGACGAGGACTCATATTTTTAGAATTCACAAAACAAAAAATGACAATTACACAGCTTACTATTTTCATTATTTTCGATAGTTTTTTTGGCTTCTTCGAGGGAGGCCTGTAGTCGACCGATTTGGACCTCGCCCTGCTCACGCCGTCCCTCTTCAGCTTGCAGGCGACTGCGCAGATCCTGCAGCGCCGTCTGTACCTCCTCCAGCTCGGACTCCTTTGCTGTTAATACTTTCTCCTGCTCCGTCGCCACCTGACCGCGTAATTTTGCCTTTAGAGAAAAAGAACCGTTTCTTGCATTCGGCTGGGACAGATTGTGACCAAAATTATCATTCGAGTTTACCAAGTCCGAGTAGATCAGTTTCCTGACCGAGATCGACGATTATGAGAGTTGATGTGAAAGCAAAAATCGTGATTTCCTACCAAAGTTGCCTTTATGACCTCATTAAAAAAAATCAAGACGATATCGATAAGATGGTTGAGAATGAAAAACACGTCAATACAGAAGAAGGCGCTTGTACAAACACCCAGGATCAACTCACTACCAACAACCATTCGCACACTTTGAGGGAAATTTACCAAGCTAGCATCTTGGTGGCTAAGCCTGCCAGGAACGGATCAACGGTTGCGAAAGACGCACATTTCAAATTGGGTTACTCAACTCTAGCAGGACTGATATCTTGACAGTGGATGGGCCGTACTACTTGGAAAGAATGGAACTCACGAGTTTCCATCCTTCAATTTCCAAGTCTGTACTCTAGCTATGGTATAGGCATAGTACAATCACTTTGATAAAGAGGGAGGAGGTCGATAGGCTCAAACTTTTCTAAATAATGGAACAACAACCAAAAAGTGCCCCCACACTTTACAATTTCATAAGAAAACTTCAAACTTCATCGATAATGCCAGCATTTACAGAACATGAGGTAAAGTAACCGACTTTGGTGTCGTTGCCCTTCCAGGCAAAAGCAAACATCACTACCTATCTTAAACTATGACCACCTTTTGAAAACAAACCTAAGAATATGATGGTATGGCATAAACCATGACGTGGATAATGAGCTGCTTTCGTTGGCCATAGTCCGAGCCAACAGCGACAGGTCAATACATGAAGAGGCAGTGACAGAATGAGGTTGGCAGCATAGTAAGATCAAATTTAGGAATAAGAATGGTCTCATGGAAACAATGATGCCAGGTACGCCCCTAGATTGGACTGGCAACAGCAAAAAGGGCAATGAATAATCATTTACGGACGCATCATGAGCTGGGAACATATCAAGACTTTTAATAAAACAATGCCCTGTGCAAGACAATTTGTGCTCAACAAAGACGCAACATTTTGACCATTTTCAAGGGGATGGAGGCGCTAAAAAATGGTGCCAAAGAAGTGTATAGTAATAAAGCAGACACCACAGAATGTTCCAAATTTTTCACCTCTCAGAAGCCGACTGCGAATGGCGAAAATTTGAAGGCCACCCGCCATGTAAGTAAAAGCAACAGCTTACAACAGAGAAAAACAAGTTGATGACATCCAGGAGAAACAAGCAAACATAAATACTTTGTTCTGAGTGACTTTCAACTCCTTTTGCAGTTGCCTGATGATACCATTTGCCTTCGTGACTTCAGAGGCTTGCTGCCTCATGAGTTTCTCCAGTTTCTCCACCTGCTTCACTTTTTTCTGAAGATCTTCTTGCATATCTTTCTAGCAGGGGAGAAAAATGACCATAAGAAACTTTTGCAGACGCGGCACCCACCAACTGATTCCTCTGAGCACTACACTCTGACTCTAGAGAGCTGGCTCTGCGCTGTTCAACAGCAAACATGGACTCCATGCCATCGTGCTTGGCTGTTAGTTGGGAAATATTCAGTTGAAGCTGCTCGCTTTTGACTTTCAATGAGAGAATTTCCGATTTCTGGGCTGCAAAGACATCAAGTTCGGGCGTTTCTAGCAAAAACGACTTACCATCATTTTCACCCTGAACTCTAGTAAGAGTGGATTCAGTCTCTTTTAGGGTTTCTGAGAGCGCAGTGATCTGGGACTTCAACTCCTCTTCACGAACAGTATTTGTCTAAAGTAATAACACAAAAGGAGTAGAAGTACCGCCAGAAGAGATGCTTGTGATTCCAACTTTAATCGAAGACCAGAGAGTTCATCCTTGTGAGCTTCCTGAAGAACGTTTAGTTCGGAGAAGTGCTTAGATTCCAACAATTCAATCGTCTAGGGGATTACAGAAATAGAGCAAAGAGAACCTTATGGTTTGACGATGTCAGCTGTTCCATCTGCAACTCGTACCGTTTTTTTAAGTCCGACACTTCGCGTTGACAACTTTCTTTCACACTTTCTAGTTTGTTTTTAAGCTCATTCGACATCTTAGAGTTATAATTCAATAAGTTAGAATACCTGAGATGAGGAAATAAGCTGCTGACTCAGGACGGACTCTGAGTTGTGAAACTTTTCTAAAGTAATTTCATGAGCATCCTAACACAGATAAAAGGTTTAAAACCAGACCTTCAGTTTTTTTATGCAAGAAACAAGATAGGCCTTAAGTGTGTCATCAGAGGCCGCAGTAAAGTTAATAGCCAAATGTGTTAAGCGTCGAAAATCCGTCGTTTCCACAATCTCAAGAATATGGGGCTCAAGTGTTTCGGAAAATTGCAGAACATATCTAGGGTTAACTGGAAAAAAACAAAATCAAACCTAGGTGAGTTGCTGTTTTCTTCGGTCAGACATTTGCTGAGCAGGTCGGTAAGCATTTGCCCGAATGCATTGTATTCAACAATCAAACCTTGTTGCTCCTTCAACCTAGCAAAGTCGCACAGAGAAACAAACACCCATACTTTTGAAAATCAGAAGCAAAAATTTTAGCGATGAATAGGAAATACATATCAGTATCATCGGTCAGGCTGATATCAAGGGACTAAAAACCGACTAGGATTTTTAAAAGCAAACCCCACCTTCTCAACTTGAGTATTTGACGGACTTGTTTGATCAACAGTGACAGTGATTTTTTTTCTGAGAAAATCAAAATAGAAGGGAAGACAAACTTGGTGCCGCAAAAGACAATGTGATCTTGACGGTAAAACTTCGACATCATACAACCCTAGTTTAGGCTAGTCAAAAGTTGACAGTTGCTCACAAATCATAACATAGGTGACAGAGTCCCAAAATGCGAAAAAAACATACTAAAGTAGCAAGTTGTTATAAAATCAGAAGCAAATATTTTACCGCGGCATCATGAAGCCACTTTTGCAGAGGGGGGAGGCAAACGCTAGAGTCGATGTTTTTGCCGTACGGAAGTGACAGGAACAAGCCGCATAGACCAAAGGTCAGCCCTACCCTCAAAGGTAAGACGATTAACTATATGGTACTTTACCGTGACAAAATATTAACTAAATAGCCAGCGCTGAAAAAAGGCCAGAAAATTTATTAAGTTTGTCCCAGTGAGAATGGCCAAATATCGATGCTTTGGTTGTCGGGCCATCAAAGGGCCTATTTCGGATCTCCACTGTATGGCACATCCCCGAAAATATGCTGCCGGCTGAATGGCTAAGGTACGGCTAGTTTTCCCACATTGTCACTTCTTCCAACTTTTCCAATGGCCTAGGATAAAAACCGTATTGGGTAGAGTCACAGCTTCACATATACACCGAAAGCTAATATTAATTGTCTTTCTACAGTTTAAGCGTCTTTTTGGAAATTGGTTTTTGTTCAGTTAACTACTCATTAACCAATAATCTCTCAGCTTTATTCTGTGATATTAATGGCTGGAAGGTTATTTATAGCCAAAGGAAGACGCGATTTTCGTATCTGCACTTTACTAGGTAACACAAGTTCTAGCTGAATTTAACATAGCAAAACAATCGTTTTTCATTGGAATTGTGTTGCATCAAAATCAAAATTAAATATGCATACCAAAATTATTTTTGTTGTAATTAGTGCAGTTTTTTGGGTCACATGTTTTTTCAAACTGTTACTGCGGCTATAATAATATGAAATAATTAATTAAATAATTAGACTGAAAGGTAATGGTTTATTTGGCCTTATCTTCTGGTTACTCAACGTTGTATGCCTATGCAGCCTGTCTCTGTGTTTCCTTAACCTCAACGGGTAATTCACCGTTCGTTAACGTAGCGTTTGCTTTTATGCTTATCGCTCTCCTTATTTAATAATACTGTTGCGCTATTTCCTGCTTCTTTATGATCATGTTCCGTTGTAGGGTATAGTATACTTGGCCTCGTTCTTGCACTATGGATCCTCTTAAGGCGGAACGACATCTCCAGTTCGTCAGTAACTGTACTGGGGGGTCAACTTTTGAAGTCATGGGTCTTCTTCTCATTGTTTGCTCTGTTGGCTACCTCAGATTTATAGCCGAGCGATTGTTCTTTCGAAATGCATCTAAAACGATGTATGTCCTTTCAAGGCTTTCTGGTACTGATCCCTTATTGTCCTGCGTCAAAGCACTTTCGTGTGTTTCTTAATCTTTTAGGTTGCTAACGCTGGATCTACTCGCCACAATAGTAGCTATTGTGCTTCCTTGTACTCTCCTCTCTAACTATGTTCTGGAGATCAACATCGTTCTCCTTTCCACCATCTGCCTGGTCCAATTTAAGACCCCATCCATTTCTCTCATCGACCCCGCTACCGTCTTTCCCCACACTCCAACCACTTTGCGCCGCCTCGTTCGCACCTTCGTCCTCGTTTATACCTGTATCTGTATTTACGCTGTTGATCTACCTGTCTTTCCTCGGCGCTTTGCGAAAACTGAAATGACGGGTGTAAGTCTGATGGACACAGGTGTCGGCTTGATTGCCATCATCGTTGGCCTATCAAACGTCACTTTCCTTGACGCTTGTCGTCGACGCCCCCTTCCGTGTTTTGCTCTGCTCAAGATTGTCACTAAGGCCATATTACCCTGTTTTGCGGTAGGATTTCTGAGGACCGTCGTGGTTAAGGCACTAGGTTATCCGGAGCATGTGACGGAATATGGTGTACACTGGAACTTCTTCTTCACGCTGGCCTGCATTCGGGTACGTAAGTTGGTGATCCGTATCCTTTTCCTTGACCCAGTCTTTTGTGTGGATTTTATTCCCCTTTTAATTATTGCTTCCACGGCAGAACTTATTGGATTTTCCAATTTGCTTGTATATCTGGCTGATTTGTTTCAACTAAGCCGGTAGACCTAGTCAAAACTTAGTGCCGATTAGTGCGTAATTTATGTCACTATCGCTTTCATTACAGCTGTGGATTTACACTATTGACGCTTACCATGGTGTCGGTTCTCCTATCGCATCAGATGTATAACTGCCATTTGCAATCTTTCTGTGGTCCTAAATGGAGATTTCAAACAGAGATAATGAAACGAGGCGCTACCCGTATTATCTATTAGCAATTTAACAACAGGGAATAATCGACTGGTTTTCTTCTACTAAAGTTCTTAAGAATCTTGCCTACACACATTTCTCCGTCCATTTTCCAATGAATCCTCCCTTATGAAGTATTCTTATGTGTTGCCTTTTTGAAATAGACAGTAGCTTTAAACACATCAGCATAATAATACCGAGGCTACTAACTTTTCAAACTGGATATTTAACTAGATAATCTTCATCCATGTGTAAGTTGCTTCATGTTTCATATGCTGCCTACCAATTTAATTGCACACTTTGGAAAGAAAAAGCGGCTTTCTATTTCTCTTTTCTCCACAGCTAGGTGGGTTCATTGTAGCCTATACGCTTAGCCGGATGTCTGACTTTGACGCGATGAACGCGCACTTTGCTCTCTGCGTGCTGCTCGCGTGCTTCCAACAGTGGGGCGTGCTGGGCTGGGTGCAGCGCCACCACTTTCTGCGTTCGTTCCTCCTCGCCACTACCGAGAGCGTCAGTGACAGATCCGTCGACGGTTTTGCGGCGTTGATGCGTGTCAACGCAGAAGGTCTAGTCTCGCTGCCTGGCTACCTGTGCCTCTTTATTTACGGCACTGCTATCGCCCTCCTCCTTCGACTTCACCTCGACCTTCCTGCCTCCCAATCCGTTGACAAGCTAAAAGTTCTTTGTGTCCAAGGCAAGGAGACGTGGTAGGTTATCATCGAGAACTAGAATGATGTGGAGTAAAATCTGCCGTGACAATTGATTGTTTTCCATTGATATGAGAATTTAGAAGCTTATAGAGGTTTTTGATGGCTTTTTGCTGTTGAGTACCAGGTTGGGATTTTTCCTTTGTGTAAAGGCTGATTCACTGTCAGTATTATTCGAATAGACATACTTTCGGAGTCGACCTTTGCATTAACTCATTCTGCCTCCATTTCGTTATGGCTAGTGAGCGGAGATTATTGGGGTTTTTTGTCTTTTTCCTTCTTGGATTGCATAGCATTTCTTAAAAACGATAGGGCTGCTTATTCTGCTGGTGTTTGAGCAATCATTGTCGTGCCTAGATCCCGTTTTCACCTCTCATTATCCCCCAATGAATGACTCAAGCATACCTTTAATGTTTCAGCTGCTACGGCAGAAATTTCCCTAATCTTATTAAACTTGTGCCAATTCTTTGAGGTCTTCGGCTAATGAACACTCGCTGGTAGCGGTGGTCTTATTTGTCGTAAATAATTGTGTGGTGTCAACAAAGTAGCTACTAATAGAAATTTCCTCCTACTTGAGCATCTTTAAGAACCCCCAATGTTACCGATTTGCTCCAGTGTGGTAGTTATTGAACGATTCATAGGCGTTGGATTGGGATGGAGATGTAAGCAAACAAAAGTAATTGTAGTGGGCTTAATAGAATTCCCTGATATTCTAGATTGATTTCTTTTAGGTTGCCACTTTTCAGTAGTTTTAAACGGAGCTTCCAGGCCGATCAATCATGTCAGAGAGATCATGTGCATTGTGCCAATTTTCGCTATTCTTGCCCCGCTTCGGTGACAAGCCTAAGAGCTGAAATATCTCATTGGGACATTTGCTGAGCTGCATGTCTGTCTGTGCAGGCGCGGTGATTCCAAGAAGGTTGCCATTGCGGTTCTCTTCATCGGTGCGTTGGCGTTTCTCGTCGTGGTTGCCTATGGCGAGAGCTCAGTGTCTCGACGTCTTGTAAATCTCCCCTACATTGCTCTACAGGTGAAAATTGCATCTGCCTACCTTTCTCCTTTTGCCCTCACACTATCCAGGTGTCCAGTAATAGCACTTGCATTTTTGCCCAGATCTGCCTTCTGTCGCCTTCAATGGCCTTCTTTATCTACTGTGTTCTCGGCTCCCATGAGAGAAAACGAGAGAAGCCGATGCGCAAAGGTAGCTCATTGCTCCCATAAATTACTACTTTCCCATCCCATTTGGGTAAAACCAATTCACTCAACTTTAGATGTGATACCTCTAATAACAGTAGTCTCGGACAATGCGATGCTCTATTTCATCCTCTCGAACCTCATCACGGGAATTTTAAATCTGCTTTTCGATACCTTAACACTTGCCGAATGGCAGCCGGCTTGGTTCGCAGCCTTGTGCCAATTTCTTCTGCTCACAGCCTACACTGTCACCTGTCCACTGCTCACGTTCGCGTTCTCCTCTCTGTTGTTCGGCGACGGCATGAAGCCATAATTAATAAATGGTGTGGCTGGTTTTCGTTATCCGACCTCTGCTTTTCAGCCAAAACTATTTCTTTCGTGGTATTTTTTATGTTGCTAGTTTTTGGAATAAAGGTTTACCTTATCGAATCCTGTGTCTTTTTGCGTGTCTGTCTTCTGTTATGCATCAATTTAGCTATAACCAGCGCCATTTCAATTTCGCTCTATTGATTCAGATTTGATGACTGCACTCCTACGCTCTTTTCATTTTCAACTAAATTCCATTAAAATTGCTACGTTTTATTAGTAGTTCTATTTGCTTTAATCGTTTTCATTGGTTAGTGATAAATAATTCGATCGGTAGCGAACCGCACTACTAGCATCAGTGTTCCGGCGATCGCCTAGTGAGAATTTCATGCTTATTTTCCGTAATTTCAATTTTTAGTACACTTCAGCATTTCAGGTTTGCTTAAGTATATAGGCATTATTACAATGCTTTCTTCACTAAATCAGATTTTAGCCATAAGAACCATGTCGTGGTTCAAAGCTATAAACTAGTTGGTTGAATGGTCGCTTCTTCGCTAACCTGGCCAATGGCTTTCATTCGTTTGTTCCAGATGACTGAGCCCAACCAACCGATTGACTCGTCACCCACGGACGAGTGCTCTGATAATCACGGTGAGGCAGCGAGTTCTCTACCTTCTGGGCTTGATGATTGGAAGAGAGAGCGGGAATTGGTCAGTAATGACGGTAGCGATGACGATGATAGCACCGTTGGCCCACTGCCCTCCGAAATGACTTTGAATGACAACGACGATAACGGAGATAGGGGTGGCAAACATGACGATACTGTGGGTCCCCTTCCCTCTGAAATGGAGGATTCGTCCTCCACTGCAGAACCTCCGAAGAAAAAGCCAAAGAAAAGAGGCATGGGCTTTACCGAATTCTCGGTATTTCTTTTTTTATTGAATTGAGACTGGGTCTTTGCATCCATGATTGCGTTTTATTTGCACTCCACTGAATAAGGCGAGGGATGCATCAGCAGACTTTGCTTGCTTATTTTGCAGGTAGCTGTGGTGATAGGCCAAGCATTTGGATTTTTTGCTTCTGAGGCCGAATTTTGGTTTTTTTTATGATTAAAGTAGAAGGTTTGCTGAAAGGCACGCGTTGGCATAGCCCGGATCGCCCTAAAGGTGCTACGAAAAATAATAATGACTTTCCTGTTTTCCTTCTCTAGTTTTGAAGGACGAGAATATCCTCCTGCGAAGCATACCCACGGCACAGTACTACGAGATCAGCTATATGCACCGCAACGTTATTACACATCTCTCCTACTCTAAGTAAGTCGTAATACCTCCTTAAAATGAATTAAAAGTGATTTTTGGTAAGGGATACGCTCACTGGGTAAGGGACAATTGGTCTATGCTTAAATGATCATTATTCATGTTAGTTTTCTATATCCCAATCTTTGCAGTGACTAATGTGTCTGAAAGCATCCTGTCGTTGCTTATCCGTCTCTCTGCCTGTCCGTGACAGCTTTATCTCTTCTAGGACGCATTACCTCATAACATGCAGCTGCGACGGCCACTTGAAGTTCTGGCGCTTGGCCGCGACACGCGGTCTGGAGTTCGTCAAGCACTATCGCGCACATCTAGGTCAGTTTCACTGCTTCTCATCTAGCGTTCCCAGGAGCGGTGGATTCGGTCCCTTGAAGTAACGCGTAGCTCGAATAATCAACCCATTATTTTTGGCATTTTGGCCTTAAATTTAATTTCTCTTTTAACACCTTAATTAGTTGTAACGCTGTGACTCGAATTACAAGGAATGAAGGACTGGTAGTATGGGTGGTATGTAGAGATGTCCACACTGCTGTCGCAAAGGCCGTCTCAGGAAGTTGCAATTGCGTAACAATGCATTAGGATACAATGCCATTCTTTCTTAGTCTCCCTCTATGAAATCCAGAAGTCAAACTATTGATTCTTGCGTTTTTTGCATTTTTCTTTTAAAGCAAAGCACCGATGAAGGAGGCCTCTGAAACTCTTCAAAGAATCCATTCTTGATTTACTTTCTGGGTTGCTTTTAATAGCGTCATGGCGGTCTATCTTTTCTACGTTTCAGGTGCCATCACTGGATTGGCAGTTAGCTACGATGGCGAGTTGGCTTGCACTGTAGGAGATGACAAAACTGCCAAGATCTTCGACATTATCAACTTTGGTGAGTGTGTTTGCGAAGCTCCTTGTAGTAGTACTCATCGTTGAGATGCTCTCCACATGTTTTTCGACAAATTTTAAGCCTTAGTGGCAAGGTTTGATCGCTCTGTCGTTGATCTTGTATCCTGTCTTCACTCCCTATCTCCATGGTTTCATGGAAAAACTGACACTTAAGTGGTTTTCAGGACAGTCGTCAAATGTTTCAATCGGTATCGGCTTATCGTCCTTTAAATATCTCCACCACCCAAATTCAACCCTGTTTACGTTCTTTTTTCTGATAATAACTAGGATTCTTGTTTATGGTTCACTAAAGCCTCATTCCCAGTAATTTATGGCTTTTAAGGTATTTATTGTTTGTTGCATACCTGGAACTCCAGGTAAGAAATAATCTCACTACCGTTTTACGCTTTATTCTTTCAGACATGATCAGTATGATGAAGCTGGGATTCGTGCCTCGAGAATGCTGCTTTGTCTACACAGCCAGGGACGGCTGCGCTGCTGTCGCCATGTAAATCTTTACCTTCGCCCCCAAAAGCCTATTTTCCCCTTCACTGTTTTTCGATGGGACTACCGAATCGTGATTAATAGCTACAGTTCATGGAGTCCCGTTGTTTTACACCAGAAGACCGCTTTTTCCTTCATTTTTGCCACTACGATAATACTGGCATGTCTCTCGGAGAATGTGACAGAATCGAAGAACTTGATCAGATTTAGGGGTAACACTGCAGCGCCTTACTATCCAGGGCGGTTACTTAAACTGCGTTCAATCCTGGTGAATGTCACTTGTGCTCTGAAAACTCTTGAAGGTGTTCGGTTGAGCTCCTTCCTCACTGTACACAAAGCAACAGCCATTGTCATCACTTGATCTAAAGTCAAGTGGCTGACCCCTGAACATTCGTTATTTGAAAGGACAGTGAAGAATATTGGTACAAGAGACGCTTTTAGCGAAGAATCGAAGGCAACGGTTTACCATGAAGCATTCGTATCTGTAATTGGTATGTAATCCTTTCAGTATAAAAGCAAATCTGCTACAACGATTGGAGAATAGTCGGTTGAGGGATAACTTCCAACTCTTTTGGTGCATTGGCTTCCTCTTCGTTGTGTATGGCGTGAGATATTTCCGTCTTACCAATTTACGATAGGCATGAGGCTGGACTAGCCGAAGCGAGGTCTCGGAGCGACATCCATTTTCAGCCTTTACAGCTCGAGGGAATTGGGCCTCTAGGATGTAGTGAACAAGAAGTTGAATTGGGTCGCCTGCTTCTTTTAACGATGCTTCAAATCGCATCTCCTAAAACCTTCGCTGTTCCTCATTTGTAGCGCAGATCGTGACACCAGTGCCATACATATCTATGACGCTCGCACGAAGGATACAATTCTGAAGAAGCTTGACAACCTCCACGCTAGTTCCGTCATCGCCATTGCCGTAATTTCACACGCCTTTTCTGCCTTTTAAACTATCTGAGCGTGGTATAACTAATTCTTTTTTTGCAGTTCTGTCCGGCATTGGAGACAGTCGTGAGTGCCGATACGGAGGGCATGCTGGAGTTTTGGTCGACACCGCGCCACGGTTTCGATGCCGTTCAGCGTCCGGCTGCGCTCCATTGGACCTCCAAGATGGACACCGATCTCTATTGCCTTCTCAAGGACAAAACTCACGCCATCAGTCTAGCCTTCTCCCCTGATGGTGGTCGCCTGCTCGCTTGCTTCGGCGCGGACCGAAAGGTTTTTTGAGTTGGTTACACCTTCGCTCTCGTATTTGTCTGAACTTACATTATGTCTCTACTTTGTTAGATTCGTATCTTCAAGACGCTAACAGGAAAGCTTTCGTTGGTCTATGACGAGAGTGTACAGCGCTACTCAGAGCTGCAATCGACGAAACAGCTGCTGCCCAGCATGGAGTTCGGACGTCGGCTGGCCCTAGAGAAGGAATTGGATCGATCGGATGGAACCTACATGTGCAATCTGGGTCAGTGAAAGGAACGTACTAGGAGTTTTGTAGGCTTATCAAACCACCGTTGTCTAGGACGATGAGAAGGTTACGAATAATGATAAAGGATATTGGATGTTGGGAATTGGTGAACTTTTCAGTCGTTTTCGGTTGCTACTCACCAGCTATTTACCTTGCATTTTGATTGTTCATTAAAATGTACCAACTAGAAAGTCGGGTTTTCCGTATGCTACATCTTCAGAATTTGACAGTTCGGGCAACTTCCTGATCTATACTACGCTGTTGGGTGTGCGGGTGGTGAATTTGGTGACCCATCGGCTGGTGCGGTGCCTGGGAGGCCCGGAGAACCTTCGTTTCCTGCAGGTGGCACTGCTGCCGGCGCGTTCGGCGGTGTTGCAGAGCGCCACTGCTATGGCTCTTCTCGGCATGGACTCTGCTACCGCCTCTCTTGAGATGCACGCGGCTCTTGAGGAACCTCCTACCGATTTCGGAGCTGGTGGCAGTAATGGTAATGCAACCGGATCCTCTGCCAACACTCCACACTCTCGCGACCCTGTTATTGTGTGCACCGCTTTCAAGAAGAACCGCGTCTACCTTTTCACCAACCACGAACCACATGAAATCAAGTCGGAGTACGTCAAAGTTCATTTAATCACTGTACCCTTCCCACTTTCATTTCTTTCATTTTCCCTCATCCTTTAAGCCACACCATCCTCCCTTATTTGCAACTAGTTTTCACTTAGTCCCTACACCCAATCCATTGTCTTACCTCCTACAAATTGATACGACTCAAACTTTCTTCTGCAAGTTCTCCGGATCCTTAAATGACTATAATTCCTGTTTGCCGATACGAACCTTACCCGGCTCCGTACTGCAATAATGTGTATCAATGATTGTATTTTGTTTCCACAACAGCGGCGTAACTTTGGCCGTGGGTTCCACAAGCGAGCGCGACGTCTTCAATGAGAAGCCGACAAAGGAGGAGGTGCTAGCAGCTTCACGTGATTCAGCGGCCGCCACTACCGCCTCCCTCCGACTAGCAGGGTCTGCCATCCTCCATACTACTATCGGTGACATTCATCTTCGTCTGTGGCCGCGCGAGTGTCCACGCACTGTGGAGAACTTTGTGGGGCACGCCCGTGCTGGCTACTACAATGGACACATCTTCCATCGTGTAATTAAGGGCTTCATGATCCAGACTGGCTGTCCTCTTGGTGGGTGGGGAGATATATGTTTGCTTACTGAGCCAAAGTGAACCGTAGGATAGCTCTCGCATTTGTTGCATTTCAGGCACGGGTACCGGTGGCAAGTCAATATGGGGCGGAGAATTTGAGGACGAATTCCATCCTAGCTTGCGACACGATCGCCCTTACACCGTCAGTATGGCTAACGCCGGACCCAACACGAATGGATCGCAGTTCTTCATCACCGTAGCTCCCACCGTAAGTCTCTCCACCCACCGTAATAAATGTCATGGGACAGAACGTTTGATTACTCTGGCGTGTTGTTTTAGCCGTGGTTGGACAACAAGCACACGGTGTTTGGTCGTGTAATCAAGGGAATGGAGGTTGTACAGAAGATATCGAACGTCAAAACACATCCAAAGACAGACAAACCTCTTGATGACATCAGCATCATTAGCATCAGCGTAAAGGACATTGGAGGTGGCGCCTAAAGAAGTGGGTGTTTGTGCGAACGGGATTTTGGTATTTTAATAAATTATCGAATAATCAACAAACTCGGGCATTTGATCATTTGGTGCTTGTAGTTTGTGAAAGCCTGAAGATCAGCGGTGGACTCCTCAGGTGATTGCAATAATCTGTGCGTGGGTTGGCCCCACACGGCAGAGGATATAGCTGCGAAAAACCGCCTCAGAGGGGTTTTTGGTGGGGAGGGCTATGCTAGGGAGGGAGCGGGGAGCAGACGTTAGTTTAATTCGTAAAATTGATCCTTAAGGTGGGGTTTATGTAATTCGTTTTTGTGAAGTGGTGAAAAAATTTGGAATGGTGTGGCGCTGAATTCTGGTGATTTAAGAGGCAAATTTGGGGATTGTAAGTAGCTGGAAGTATTTTGGAAAGTAGTAGTGTTCTATTTCTCAACAGTAAAATTATTATCTACTATGAAACTGCAAAAGTTACTCAAAATCTAGTCTGAAGTGCATTTCATGTATTGCAACACTGTTAAAACGTGTTTATTTTAACATGAATTCCTGCAACATGCGTGCATATGACAGATTATAAATTCCGTTTTCATATTAAATTGCTTGTATATTGAAGTTGCCTCCCTTAAAAGCATTGTGAATTTTGACGTGCGGTCCAATTGTTTAAATATAGCATTTTGCATTGGTACTATAACTTTGGTAACATTAAAAATTTCAACGACACATGTTAGGATAGACGGTATGTTGTAATGGTGTCCCGTGACGTGAATATACGAATAAATGCATCTAAGAAAATTGAAGAACGCTTGTGCTATAGAGTTCAAACGGAAAGACAAAAATATTTAGAAAGCTTAGCAAGACCATTTGTCGAACCACTGGTAAAATTGCAATTGAATTTCTTACACATTTCGAAGGCAAACCTTAAAGAGTGTCAGGAATATAATAGCATAGAAAGTGTAAGAAAGAGGGAGGCAGAAAGATGGGAGAATAAATTAGGATATAATGTGCTGAAAGCCAAAAGAAATCGATTTGATCTTGAGGAACCCAAGGTCGAACGAGCTGAACCATCTTCCAGAACTTTATTCTTACCATATGATATGGATGCAAAACAAGTAAAATTAATATGCCTTAAACAGTTTCGAGAACAAATTGGCTGTTCAAATGGGAAATGCTCGGGGGTTCTTGGTAACTGAAAAAGTTCCGAATGAACACACATTCGGTACGCCAGTTTGATTTTAGTTTGTCGAATTTTTTCTTTTTTTTATAGGCGTTTGCTCTGAATCGATTTTAAGAGATGGTAGGTCTTATTGATTTCTGGTCTTGGTGGTTTCCAGCAAAATAACAGAACTTTATGTGTTGTTGCTGGTTTTAGAAATTGCCTCCTATGATGGAGAAACGGACATCGCCAAAATTATAGACGTCTTAAAAACCAGGCCTGAGATAACATTTTTCTATCTTACTCACAATCTACCTAAGAGGCATATTGATTACCACTACTACAATCTTAAGTGAGGCTCCTTTAGATAGAATTTCCAATCCTTCAGAGTCACGTCGTATCAGAACATCAGCAAGCGTGATTACTATACCATAAGCACTAGTGGCTGCACACACTTTGTCGGTGATGATGTGGAACTCACTTCTCTGGAACGATTTGAACGCGAATACAAGTTGTTTCTGAGTATGCGAAAGGTAAGCTCTCAGAAATGTTAAAAATCCAATTGTAATATTTTATTTCCAACTGCTCTAATTTTTAATTAATCATCTCAAGGACTTATAACCTAATTATGCTTTTGCGAATATTATGTTCGTTAAGGGGAGAAAGTAAAATCGTGAAATTGAGTGTGGCATAATATTTGCGAAATAAAAACATTTAATTCAGACAAGAACTGACGCATTACATAGGCCTTCTTGAGGGCTCTCCCATCGATGTTACCGACTACTCTGATAATACCAATAATTAAGGCGTTACAGTTGATCTCCCAACAATAGCATGAAATTTTTTAAGACCATCCATTTGAATTTCACGGAACAGAGGGTTTGTGCGCATGGCTTCGATTTTACAATTTCTTGGGTTTAGAGTATAATCTCAGTTCATTTTTGACACCACTACTACTTTTTGATGCGCATACTTGCTGTTTTTACTTTTGTATTGGATAACAGATGCTGGCACAGCCCTTTACAATCATAATTTTTAGTGCTGGTCCTTATTGACTAGTCTGAAATAAAATGAAGCATTTCGGTTATCTCTTCTAGAAGCATTAGACAATTTAAATTTAAAATAAGTCTTTTTTTGTCTTGAATACAAATACAGTATCAAGCTGACTTATAAATTAGCTGTCAGTTGCCAACAGTTGCTGGTAGATTTGCTCATTTTATTATTTAAATAGTGAACAAAGTAGTACCACAGTTGACTCGGTCAGAGAAATCTTTGCAGTAATGTTTTAGGGGATTTAAGTGTGCTGTGTCACATTGCGTCGGTTAAAGCATTTTGTTTGCTTTTTTAGTCCAAATCGATCCTTTCTTTACTAGGATCGAGCGGTCGAGTTCTGTTTTGTCCATAAGGCTGATAACAAATTTGACCACCAAGCATGTCAATGCTCCAATGATGAATTTCTGACGTCAGCTTTATAAACTAAGTTTCGGGTATTGTCGCCAACAATTGAGTTGACACACTGAACATTTAGTCTTTCGCTTGTTCACTTACAGCTGCCGTTGTTTGCGCAATTCCGTCTATGGAAGGTGTTTCTACGTTGGCGCAAGGTAGTGCGCTACGCTCAGATGGCTCATTGCCAGCGCTTCCTCGAGGCAAACCTCTTCATTGCTAACGCGACCCTGCGTCCTGCACTGCTAAATCTCCGGGAAATGTGTCACAGCCTCTCGGGCGCCACTCTCTGTAGCGTTGATCGTGGTCGCACTTCCACCCTGGTGGAGTTTCTCTCCCTTCAGATGGCCCAGCTGAGCGAGGTTACCTTGCGACTGCAGGAGTTTCATAGCCTCTCCAAGGATATCGTCCGTAGTGCCTGTCGGACAGCCCTGCTGGAGTACGGATTCCTGCCTGATGACTATCTACAGGATGAAGCCGACCTTCCAGCAAATTTGGGTACGTCGCTTCCATTTAAAGGTTGCTCAATCTGACTGTGTGTAAGTATAAATCAAGCATCGCTTTGCTTTCACTATATTTTGCTCATATATTGGCATAAAAGTGTAAGTTTGATTTCAAAGGGCAATTAGATGTAATTCGATATAAACACCAAATCGAGTTGCTATTGCTTGAATTTTTGGTGGGCGCGCAATGCAGGCAAGAACATGTACGATGTGGATGAGCTAATAGATGCCTGCAAATTGACCTCGAAGCACCACCAACTGGAGCCCATCCTCTACGACGTGGACCACCCGTTGGTGGGCAGCGCCATGGGCCCCATTGCCACGGCGCTCAAACAAGTGCGCAACAATCGTACTAAGTTGGAGCGTCGCTGTCAGAAAATCAAAATACGTAATTTGCTCCTCCCTAGACCTTCCGTTGCGTTGTTTTTAGCCCTTTTTTTCCCGACGGTAATTTGTTTGTCCTATTTTGTTTCTTTCCGTTGCATCGAATTCCGCCTCTTTGGTTGGCCAGTTGATTTTGTGAATGAGTGCAATACTTCAGAAGTTTGATATTGCACTATAAAAACGATCAAATTTTGAATTTGGACTTAGGAATCCAAAAATTAAAAAAATCTAGCATTCGAGTGATATTCGATGTCAAATCTACTTAGTTTGAAGTGATGTCTATTTCCGTCAATACCTTTCAGTTTTATTTTTTCCATTTCCTTTGTGTTGCAAATATATTACGACTTTGCAGGCCTTCAACTAATCACCATTTCCCATTTACAGAAGCTCCAGTTGGAAAAAGTTCATATTTCCTGCAGTGCGCCGAAACCGATTGGTTTGCCAGTTCCACGGGAAAAATGAGCTACACACAACAGGCACGCAAACGCAAGAAGTGCAAGCGGCTCACTTGGTTGGTTCCATCAACTTGAATATACAGTTGCATGCTCAATCGCGCATTTACAGTTGTCTACCATCGATTCCTGCCAATTTCTTTCTCTTTAAATCGGTCCGCTAAATCGTGGGGAGGCCACTTAACATCCAATCAAGAGATTGCATCTTACTCTCACTTGCTCTTTGCGTTTGTAGCTTTGTGCGGCTGGTGGATTACTTGATAATGAGCACACTACATTTGCTGACGAAAAAATCTGTCTATGCCCTTAATCGACTCTTTGCGGACGAGGTGGCGACAACACCGAGTCTACGAGAAATCGACGCGATGCGCATCGAGGCGCGCCTAGTGCTCTATCCCGAGGAGGAAGGCCAGTCCGGTGGTGAAGTAGACGTGGACGAGGGTGAATTAGGGGCAGGGGCGATTGAGCCAGCAAAAACAGGTTCGCAGCAGGGTCTACCAGCCACTCAAGCTGAGAACAAGGAACAGGCGAACAACCAAAATGTAGTGGAAACGGTTAGTGGGGAAAGGAAGAGCTTTTACAATAAAATGATTGAGGAGGGGAGGTGAATACTCCTTACTCCATTTCCTTGTGTTCCCTCATTGCTGTTTCCCCTAGTGAGGTAGGCAGTCATGTCGCACGTAGGTACACAAAAATAAACTGGAAACAATGAAATCTAGAGGTGGGCATGGTTGCTTCCTTGTAGGGATATAATGCCTCGTAAAAGTGAAAGACTTTTCAAATCATACTAGCTTGATTGCCAATTAAAAGTACAAACACCTACTGATGCGGTAAAGTGGAAGTTTTTTCATTTTAGATTGGACCAGACTCGACAATGGGTCCCTCCGAGAGTGCCATTCGACCGCCTTTCTTTTTGAATGAACTGATTCTGCAGCAAAACCGAATCACCTCGATTCCAACGGAGGATCAATTTGTGGAGGGCTTGTCTAACGTTGTAGCCCACTTTCAGGTAATTTTACAGCCGAATGGATCAATGCATTGGTAAAGCACTACTTATCTTGTATTTCTACTTATTGTGACTTGGCAGCAGATTGCGGATGCCTTGCATGCATAATTACTAAGCGATCCTCAAGTTATTGTTGCGAATTGAGAGAGCCCAAGAGGTCAACGTCTATTTCGGATGACTGTACAAGAAATGGTTTGTTGAGGTGTAATGAGAAGCATTTCAATCTCATTAATTACATCCCTACAGCGAAACGCTCTGATTTCTTGTTCCGGTTTTTTTAATTTTTTTGCGATGGACTCCAAAGCCCACGAAAGTAGTACAGACTAAGCCATTACTCTATTAGTATTTTTTGCATTAGGAATCAATGCTGTCGCTAACGAATCTCGTGGAAGACACCTACTTCGACGCCTATTCACGTCCGCTCATCAACAACAAACACGAGGAGAAGACGTGCGGCGCGGGGCCGCAGCTGCGAACAGTGTTTGCCGAAGATGGCGAACTGCAGGCACTAAGTAGAGGCATCAGTGCGAGCCTTCAGAAGGCTTTTGAGTCCGTCCAGCGCTACATTGCCACCTTCAGTGAAATTAGTCAGTTCTATAAGGATAATGAATTGGTCACAGTGGAGTCAGTAAGGGCTGAACGCGAAGGTACTTCTGCTCGCAACTGCCAATCCAGCTAATATACTCATTTGTTTATAATTTTATTCCCGGGCCATTCCTTTTTTGGCCATTTCCGCTCACACTTGTCCCGTTTTCACAGCTCTTACTCCCCCAGCCACCCACAAACCATCTTAAGGACAAGGCTGGTCACTTAACATGCATTTACTTATGAGCTTTTATCCGTGTATCCACCACTATTCCCATCATTCACATTCATCATCCCCTGATTCCATATCTCCTTGCTCGATTCATCTCAGCTTCATCCGCTCATCTGCCTTTCCATGTGCCTCTTAATTTCTCTTCGCTTTTGTAAGTAATTGTCAAGCGCAACCGAGAATTCTTTTGGCAACTAGATCTCTTGCAAAAACTAACCAAATGCATTTTCAATTTTTACAGAAAGAGTGAAGGATCTGACTGGGGTGGATAAAATACAAGAAGGTAATAAGTCGAACTTTTTAAAATGTCATTAATTACCTTTTTTGCAGTTTCACACAAAGTTTGATCCCTGAGTTAACACTGTTTTCTTGGTATTTTAGCACTCTTCTCAAACCACAACCCACTTTAGGTGTTCTGGTCTCTCATAACTCAAACACATATTCGATTAACATCCCGATATCCATGTAATTTAACGGAGAGGGCTGAGAGGACTAGTCAGTTAAAGCAGTAGCTCCCATGGCTAAAAATTTATGTAAATGTTGACCAGGAATTATAGGGATTGACAAAATTGGCGACCATCATTCTCACGTAGTGAGAGCTTGCAAACGGAATATTAAAATACTAATGAGCTAAAACTAAGTTTTGAATTATTATGCTACTATTTAGTATTTTGTTGCAATACTTTAAACGACCCCTCCAACCAGTAAGAGTCATAAATTTCCTCCTTTAACAACTGATTGGGTGCTGCAAATAGCCAGTAAGAACAACCCGCCAGCTGATTGGCGCGTCCATTCCTGTAGCCGGAGGCAATTGGCTATC
Organism: Taenia crassiceps; assembly: GCA_023375655.1. Lineage (NCBI taxonomy): Eukaryota > Metazoa > Platyhelminthes > Cestoda > Cyclophyllidea > Taeniidae > Taenia > Taenia crassiceps. The sequence continues at coordinate 355,184 of JAKROA010000010.1, forward strand.
TCTGTAGCCAATAACATTGCCCCTTCATTCATGTTTAGCGAAATGAGAAGGGACTAGGACGGTGCCCTGTTAAGATCAATTCCTTTACTTTGAGTATGAGGTTTTGTGCCACCATTTGAGGGCAAGTGATATTTAACTCGACCGTTGATTTACCCGCCTTATTTACTCTTAAATGCCCAAAGATCGCGTGCTGTCTATTTTAAGCTTAGTAATTAGGCGGTTTGCAACTACTAATGGTGATAAAAAGCAGCTAAAAGCCCACTTTCGCAATCAAAACCTCATCGATAAAAATTGTCCACCTATCTTCCGTCCTTGTTCTAGTTGAAAGAATCATTCTGCTTCGATAGTCTATTTTCAGAACTTCTTAGACAAGCTTTTTTCTTACCCAGATGTGGAGTTCTTCCGTGAGAAACTAGCCACCTACAAGCGTCAATCGCGAATGACTAGGCAGATTCCCGCTAGCAAACCCCTGGGTCTCTTCGGTGTCGACACGAGTGTCTTCAAAAACCTTGTGTCACCGTCGCCGCTGCGTTGCCTTGACTGTGTCTACGCCATACTCCCTGAGATCGCAAGGCATGAGGTCGACCGGCTGACAAAGGAGACGCAAGAGGGCGAGTACACTCTGACTCTCACCCTGAGCACTGCGATGGACTATGTCAATCACCTCACATTTCTGAGGCAAATACAGTTGAGGGTAGGTAAAGAAGAGAATTCCAGTTCATTAACTTGTAGCTCCTAGAGTTTCAAAGGTCAAGTGTGAAAAGGTGTGCGGTCAGCGTTAACTTTCTCATGCTATCATGGGTATAAAAGCATAAGGGCATTTATTATCATTAAGGTCAATGTCTTGTTTTCGGTGTTACAGATTGAATCGCTGGAGAAAGAAGCCGATGCAGTTCGTTCGATGTATGAACTGATCGACGTTTTCAAAGTGCCTACTCCTCCTGAAGACCTCGCAGTCTATCAAGCAAGTTATTGGTTTTCTAAAATTGTCAAGCTTGGATTTTCTGCTTTTAATAATGGAATCCCATCATACCGGAGCGCATATGCATGCATAGTAAACTAGCTAGGAACTAGTAAAGTTAATATAACTCTCCTTTTATACAGATTCTCTTTCCAAGTATCGAGCGCACCATCACAACCATTGACAGAGCTCTTGCCGAGCGCGACTCTCTTGTTGACGTCTTCTTTGGCTGTTTGAATAAAGATATCAGGGAGCTAATGAATGATGTCAGAGACACCAAACAGACCGTCGAGGTAATTATCAATCCAACTCTAGAAGTATTCTATCCCAGTTTTTACTTGCATCATTTTACAAAGTGGAATGTTGCGGCAAGATAGTTGAAAATGAATTTCACGTGAGCTGGATGGCAAAACGGTTGCTCATCTTTTAAAATTCGTTCATTTTGCAGAATCCAATGCTTTTAGACAACGCGCAGAATAGGGATGAGCTTATTCAGGAGTTGGATCGGCTACAGGAAATCGTCACGGAACAGCAGTCGCGTTACCAGACCTATAAGGGGTACGAGAAGAATTTTAAGGTAACCCAGGCTCCCTTTGAACCTTAGCCCTCTCCACTACCAATAATGCTCTTATCAACTTATTTATCGTACCTTTTAGGACCTCAATTTGCAGATTAGCGGCACTCCACTAGAGGTTCATTGCTTTGCTTGACTTGGAACATGCTACTGAAGCTTATTTCATTTGGTTCACATGATACTTTGACTTGTTTTAGGATCAAATTCTGAACAGACCCGGTGTGAGAGCCAATAGTTTCTTGGTGAGGCTTCTCTCTCTATCCCAGTTTGACTTGGATCCTGGTAGGATCTGATGCAAAGGCTCTTTTGTGTCTTTCAGGAGTGGCTTGGAAAACTGTATCCAAATGTCATTAAAGTAAGACGCTTTATCGAAATTCTTAAGCCGCATAATGCTCTACCTTTTCTGCTTCATTCCTATGCGGTAATCAAAGCAAGGTGGTTCGCTACCTCAACTTCCAAGCAACTCTCGCTTCTTGGTTTAGGTTGAACAACCACACTACATGGAACTTGATGAACTCTTTACAGAACTGCGCTTAAAGCGTCTTCTGTGGACTTGCATGGGCGAATGGGAGACTATTTGCAAGACCTGGGAAGAGGCGGCGTTCTCCAATCTGGACCCGGAGGAGGTGACCGCCACCACGACAAAGTACCTCAAGTTCGTGACCCAATTGGAAAAAGGTCTTCCACCCAACGGTGTGGTGCCGATTTTGCGTCAAAGAGTTGACGAGATGCGAGTCATTGTAGGTTCAATTTAATGTTCCAATCGTTGCTTTTTTGCGTTCTTAAAACACCTCCCAATGGTGTTGCCCTCCAGCTACCAACTGTGGGAGACTTGAGAAACCCCTCGCTTCAAGATCGTCACTGGGTGATGTTGGAGGATATTATTGGCTTTAAGATGGCTGAACTTGATGTTCCGCTGACTCTGGGCACATTAAAGTCACTGAACGCCTTTGAGAATGCTGCAGAGATTCAGGAAATCGCTGGAATGGCTAGTTCTGAAGCAAGCCTGGAATCACTGCTAATAAAGGTTTGTTGACGTCCGCCAAACTATCTAAGTTGAGACGTTTGCTCATTTCAAATAAGTCGATCTCCTTTAAGCCGTGGTGACTGTGTGCCCCGCTTCCCTCAAAACATTCCTTTTAAATTAATCCGTCGGGCTTTAAAAGGCCATTTTCATTTCTTTTTTATCATCGTTTTTTTGTTCAAAGTGATCCATGAATTGTGCCCCTGAAATTCAAGCATGGGTACAATTTTTGCATTTGATGTTCAATAGCCTTAACTATAGCTTCTTCAAGACCACAAAGAAAACTTGAATTTTCCTTGTTTTGGTGGAAGCATTAAGGTGGGAATGCATTACAGGTGGAGACTTCCTGGAAATCCACAGAGTTCATTGTGGTGCCTTACAAGACCTACAAGGATGTCTACGTACTGGGGGGTACGGACGAGATACAACAGCTGTGGGACGACTCCAACATCAACATTTCCACTATCGCCTCGTCGAAGCACGTGGGCCCGATCAAACCGCAGGTGGACGAGTGGGTGCAGAAACTCGCTCTGTTTGGAGAGACGCTGGTGCGTTGACAGATTTGATTTCAAAGGTCCGCTAGAAGGTTACGAAGCCTATTTCAGTCTGTAATTTGAATGCTAAACTTGTGTAAAAACCAGTCCTAGTTAGGAAAACACAGAAGATTTGGATTAATATTTATTGTTTTAAGTTGGTTATAAAATTTCAATTTTTTTAGGATCTAAGCCTAAAATTTGCTCCATTATAACATACACTGCTAATTTGAGTGATTGGCCAACACAATTCCCGTTTCTCGGGTTTATATTAGCGGCAAAAGTTAATTGTCGCACTGTATCAGCTATGAACCACGCGGATTATTGCATTCAGCATATAGAACATATACTAAACGATTGTCTTGCTAGATGAAATGCTGGAGAAGTAGTGGAATTTTGAGCAATCTTGTGCTACTCTGCTACATCCTCATCACCTTTTAAGGACCAATGGCTGGCCTGTCAAAAGGGCTGGATGTACCTCGAGAGCATCTTCTCGGCGCCCGACATTCAACGTCAACTACCCAGCGAGGCGAAGAGTTTTATGGCCCTAGACAAGTCATTTAAGGAGGTGATGCGCAAAGTACAGAAGGTGCCACTCGCCATGCGCGCGGCTACAACGGCGGGTCTGTTAGACACCTTCCGCAATAACAACGTCCTTCTCGAGCAGATTCAGAAGTGTCTTGAGGCCTACCTCGAGTCCAAGCGCGTCATCTTTCCACGATTCTACTTCCTCTCCAACGATGAGTTATTGGAGATTTTGGCACAAACACGGAATCCTTTTGCAGTGCAGCCGCATCTCCGCAAGTGCTTTGATGCGATTGCGAGACTGGAATTTGCTCTCAATCCAGAATTTGACGGCAAATCTGAAGGTATTTCTGTGCTGGCCGTCCATCTTCATAATATTACCTCAGCTTACCTTTGGCTGCTGTCAACAGTCATTCATTACTGCATGCATTTACCTTATAGAACCAAAATTCACCAATGACATACTTGCCATGATTTCGCCAGAGGGGGAAAGCGTTCCTCTAACCAAGGTAATGTCGCTTACCAAAAGCGAGCATAGAAGCTACAAAACCAGTGCTAAAGATGATGTAATTACTATCTAACAGTTGTGCAGTCTACTAAATACTCAATCGACTACAAGTTAATCTGGAGAAGCAGTGATTTAAGTGTGATGGTTGATACTCTTTAATCCATTGGTGCCGCCTCCCATTACAACGGATGGGAATGAAGTTAAAAGGCAACGTCTTAATGTTGCAGGGTTTGAAGGCCCGCGGAAACGTGGAGGAGTGGTTAGGCAAGGTGGAGGAGAGCATGGTAACGAGTCTGCGGAAGGGCATGAAACAGACCCTATTGGACGTTGACGCGATGCCGCGTGATGATTGGCTCTTTGCGCACACCAATCAGATTACCCTTACGGTGGAGCAGCTGGTCTGGGCTCGCGATATCCACGGCATCCTCGACAACCTGGAGAAGCAGCCGCAAGAACGACTGACGGGTCTTCAGGCCTATGAGAGCCGATCCTTTGAGGTGAATTTTTTCCACCCTGAAGGATTCACATTTCACACAACTTTCAGAAGCGCTTTCCAAAATGCTATTGAATTATTTTGGTTGTTCGGCCGCCGTTTCTTCACTTGAAGGTCACATCTTTGAATATTAATTTGATTATTGAGGAATACCTTCTTGCAAATCTGCATCCTCCCTAAAAAGATACCTTATAATTTTTTGAACTGTGCCAATATTACAGTTTGAAGGTGTAAATTCTATTTACTGGGTTTTAAGAATACGTATACACAGGAGAGAATTCTTTGTATAAACTATGATTTGTAGTAAAATGTAAATCTGCTTGAGAAGAAGACAGCAGAGCAATTTCTTTGATAATGTTCTCCGCTTAGGCAGGCTACAACTGTGTGGTAACTCATTTTAAATCAACTTTATATTCTCTTTCTCTTTCGAATAAGAGCGCTAAAAGAAGCATACCTAAGTGAGGTTACAGGTCAGGCTGCTCTGTTAATTCACGCTTCAACAACCTGCTGATGGGGAAGGCTCAAGAACATAGGCCTCAACCTTGTGTGCTTGTAATCTAAACACTATGCAAAGGATAGAATCACCCTAAAAGTTTATTTGCCATCAAGTTTTGATACTATCAATAAAAAAAGTTTCGTGTACGTCTGTTGCATCCTCCCCAAATATCATCCAAAATCTGCAAAAAAATTGATTCATTAACTCGTTTACTGAAAGGCGCTGAACAACCTAGCGAAGTTGGTGCGTGGCAGTCTGGCCAAGCTGGTGCGTATGATGTTCTGTTCCCTCATCACCATCGACGTGCACGCGCGCGACATTGTCACCGACCTCCTGGCTGCCGGCGTGACCACCTCCACCAGTTTTGAGTGGCAGCGCCAGTTGCGATACTACTGGGATGACTCCATTGACAACTGCGTGGTGCACATGTCCACCTCCCGCTACGTCTATGGCTACGAGTATTTGGGTGCGTCGCCTCGCCTCGTCATCACGCCGCTCACCGATAGGTGCGTCGCTCTCTTCTCCTTCGCTCCCCTTCCCCTCAGCTTTGTGACTTTGTTGATGCATTCTATTGGTTTAAATGGTACCGGTAAAGCGAAATTATGACAGCTCTTTTTTTAGTTGGAAAAGTAAGCAATGGTGGTGAATTATTATTAATTTAGACTCTGTGAACGAAAATTGCCAAGCATCCAGACGGATTATAAGTATTCAACGTGTCAGGAGAACAAAAGAACGTGTAGCGATTTGCATGCTTGTTGAAGAACTTTTAATGAAGTGTGCACCTCTCATTCCTATGCACCTCTGTCGAAAGCACTAATATGTGTGGACTAGTTGTAGCTGTACACTTTCAAAATGATCTGGAAACAAATGAAAACGCTGGGGCGAATCCTCCTTCCTTAGATGCTACCTGTGTTTGATGGGAGCCCTTCAGCTGGACTTGGGTGGGGCTCCCGCTGGTCCGGCAGGTACAGGCAAGACCGAGTCGACTAAGGACCTGGCAAAGAGTCTCGCAAAGCAGTGCGTAGTGTTCAACTGTTCAGACGGCCTAGACTACAAAATGATGGGCCGATTTTTCTCGGGTCTTGCTCAGTCCGGTGCGTGGTGCTGCTTCGACGAGTTTAATCGTATTGACATTGAGGTGCTCTCTGTCATTGCGCAACAACTCATTACCATCAAAAATGCCAAATCTGCAAAGGTGAATCCTTTTGCTTCTCCATTTAACAAGTTTTGTCTTGATAAATAATGAACCTCGTGAAAAGTGAGTGTTGCTAGGAATTTTGTCATAGATTTGCCAAAACCTAACATGAAAAGTCGATGTAGTGTTAGTGTTCCTTAATATTAACGGTTGCTTGTCCATCTCCGCAGGTTAGTCGTTTCTTGTTCGAGGGGCGTGAAATAAAATTAAATCCCTCGTGTGCAGCTTTCATCACAATGAATCCTGGGTATGCAGGTCGCACTGAACTGCCGGACAACCTAAAGGCTCTCTTCCGCCCCATCTCCATGATGGTTCCAGACTACAGTAAGATGCTAGAACTAGCAGTATGCTCCCATTCAGCAAGATTTCTTCAATCCCATTTTTCCCCATAGAACTAATTGCTGAGGTGATTCTCTACTCTGAGGGCTTCGAGTCCTCCAAGATGTTGGCGCAGAAGATGACACAGATGTACAAGCTCTGCAGTGAGCAGCTTTCAAAACAGGACCACTACGATTTTGGCATGCGAGCGCTCAAGTCGGTCCTGGTGATGGCGGGCTCGTTGAAACGAGAGAACGCGGACAAGCCAGAGGACGCGGTGCTTATTCGCGCCCTGAGGGACAGTAATCTTCCCAAATTCCTGGCTCAAGATGCTGTCCTTTTCACAGTAAGTTGCATATTTATAAGATTGGAAATGGACTCAAGTTCTTCACTGAATCTCCTGAGCTTTCCCCGAGTAGCTTGCGATTAAGATGGCTAAAAAATATGAAACAAGGAATTCTGTCTCTCCAAGACACACTCCCTTAGTCCCTTTCAAAAATAAAAATCGACCACTCAAGAAGGATTTTGCTATCAGAACAATTTAGGCTTTACATCTTTTATCTTTGGTTTCAAAGTGATCAACTGTTTAATCCGTTAGTTGAATTTTTAAGGTTTGCGTGCTATTTTAACCAATCTACTGAGTTCCGTCTATCATTCAGTGAACAGTTAGAACATGCGTTTGAAATATTGTCCTCCTAGGCCATTCTGCAAGACCTCTTCCCAGGTGTGGAAGTGCCAGAGCACGATTACGGCCAGTTCCAAAGGGTGGTGGAGGAAGTGACTCGAGATTTTGGTCTCCAGGTGGTGCCCCCACAGACCTTCAAAGTTATCCAATTCTACGAGACGCTAGTTGTCCGCCATGGCGTCATGCTGGTCGGACCCACTGGTGGAGGGAAGACTACTGTCTACCGAATTCTCGCGGAGACCCTTGGTACTCTCTCTAAGATGCCTGAGATGGCTGAAATGAACCCCGACTTCCAGCCGGTTAAGGTGTACGTTTTGAATCCCAAATCTATCACCATGGGTGAGATTTATGGGGAAGTGAATGCGAAGACGATGGAATGGCACGATGGTCTGATGGCCTTCATTGTTCGACAGACATGTGCCGTAAGTCTTCTGCGCAATTACTGCACTTCGCTCACAACAAGTTAAAAATGACCCTTCAGCTTAGCCATACAAAAGCTGACTGAATATTTCTACCATAAACAATAAAATAAAATAAAAGCAATTTAGGCAATTTTAATGCCTCTTGCAGGATCCGAGCTCCGACCACCAGTGGATCATTTGCGATGGCCCTGTGGACGCTTTGTGGATAGAAAACATGAACACCGTATTGGACGACAACAAGATGCTCTGCCTGGCCAACTCGGAGCGTATCAAGCTGACACCCTACGTGCACATGCTCTTTGAGGTGGCCGATCTGGCCGTCGCTTCGCCAGCCACCGTCTCGCGTTGCGGCATGGTTTATGTTGACCCTGACGAGCTGGGTTGGTTGCCCTATGTCAAGGTGGGTTCCCTTCTTTCCTTACTTGGTCAATTGCGCCTTGTCCTGTTTCTTCTTTGAAGAGGAGGGAGTTGGTGCTAGAACTTTTACGACTTTTAACTTCCCCTGTCATTACATGGGGAGAAATACAGTATTTAATGTTATACTCGCTACTTTAGAACAATCAGCACGACAGTCCTTATTATTAACACTATTTTAAAGTAACACGTTCTCATAATCTTTATGAGATGTACAAATTCCATGCTCAGAGTGATAATCAAGAGCAAATCAAATATAAGTAAGCTAGGTTTTGTGAATTTTATAATCGATTATGATTATTACTTTTCAAATATACGAAATCAAGGTTCTCCTTATTCTACTCTGATCGTGGTTGCCGAATTGATGCGGAATTGGAGCTAGGACGAATGTACCTCCTGGGTGGGAACTTGGGATGCAGATTTGATTCACAGAAATCACACAATTGCATTATTAAGTGACTTTAAACTTTTTAGACCTGGTTAAATTCATTGAGAGAGAAGTTGAGGGAACCAGTGCTTCAGTACATGCTGATGCTCTTTGAGAAATTCGTCGAGCCTGCGTTGAAGGCCATCATGAAAATGCCCACTGTCATTCCCCAGGTGAGTGATGCCTCCTCGCACCTCATACGAGGCTTCGCATTCTAAGCCTTACTCTTTGCTTATCCCTCGTTGGACAGTAGAGAGGTCTGCCACAAGGCAGTGTGTAAATTTTTATGGTGTAGTCTGTTTTATTGACCATCAGTCGACAAGTCCTACCAGCACTCACTAAAGTCAAGACTTTTGGCAACGCCACCGTTCACACGGACTTTCACCAATACTTGCCCGTAAAATGAACTTAAACAAAACTTTTAGCTTATATTTTGGAATTTTATTATTATTAAGGTTATTGCGAAGGCTTCTATGCTGCGTAAAACACCCCAAGACTTCCTTGAAGACGGAAGAATACATAATACCAGGGCAGTAGTATGTATTATTGACGCATAGATGGACTGAGGAATCAGTAGCATGTCCTGTAAGCCTCACTGATCAGGAGAACAGAAGTGGTTCCTTAAATGTCCACGAAACCAAAACAAAAAGTCGGACAACTTGCCAACGTGTACCACAGCTTCCACCTCCTTCGACTCTCCTCCCTAGGGCTCCCCTTAGTCGGCCCCGTTTCAGACATTAAAACGTAATCGGTGCTGCAAGAAAAACACCCGCGATCCAACCGTCTCAAACGTCGAATTGACCTGCAATTGAGAGGGCATCTAACCGTAATGTCCCTCTTGGAATTTCTGCGAGATCCAGAGATTCGTCCTGTTTGGTGATCGCAGTTGAGGGGAAGGAGGGATTGCAGAGTTATTATTATAAAGAAAGGGTTATAATGGCTTCGTGAAAATGAAGCTTCGCGTCCATATTTCTCTGCTACTTGATTCTCTATCCATCTGCATGCACATACCGTAGGCAGCCCTGTAAAGAACTTTCCTACTTGCTCGTGGCTAGTGGAGCTCTATTTCTTAACTGCAACCCTTTGAACCACGGGATTGGGGTAGCTGGGAAAGGTACAGACCACTTTCAACTCACTTGTTGGGAGTTGCCATGAATCCTTTGTGCGTGGTATGTACACTTCTTCCTACCTACAGTAGAAAATCGGATGGTTGTCCGGTAATATCAATGCGGTGTTCCAGGCCTTTTCTGGAGCCGAAAAAAACGTAATTCCAGCTTGGAATATGCTTTATCTACGTATCGAAGGAGTGGACGGCCACTGATATGGCTCAGAAGCCATTGCGCTGGGTAAAACTGCTAAATTTGGACTCAAAGTGCTAGCGAAACTAAAGGAGGCGGTAAACGACTACAGTATTACAGTAATAAGACCTGCTATTATACCAATTTACTCTCACCAACCTGAAGGCACGACAAGAGTCGAGCACAAATTGAGCGGCAAAACAATTTAGATAGCGAGCTGCATCCCGTCAGTTGTTGCGGTTTTAATTACACAGGAATTAGAGAGAAGGCGAATTACTTACAATCAGGTGTTCCTCCAGTCTAAGAAGCAACAGCAGTAGCAGCATTAGTGGAGAGAGCCTCCCCTTCCCCTCTGTATCTTAAAACGACTTAGACAGGAGTAACAAAGTATGATAAGGAAGAATTTTAATCAGCCAATAAATGGACAATGACTAATTTCAATGGTTTTTCGTGCTGCCTTACTGTCAGGAGTCGCTGTCTTTCAGGTACCGCTGGCACGAGTGAGGGCAATGTGCGGCCTCATGGAGGTGGCTCTAACTCAAGAAAATGCGCCTGATCTCTCCACCGGCGAGATTCAGAAGCAGCAGCCGATCATCGCCATGATATTTGTGTTTGCGATGCTCTGGGGTCTTGCCGGCAATGTCGTTGGCAGCAAGGCAAACGAAGTTGACACCCTTATACGCAACATCATGGATGACTGCTCTGAAGCTAGAGTGCGTCTTCACTCCTCCCCCTCACTCGTCATTCTACCTCCTCTAGTTAATCCTTCATTGTATGCTTTCAATATTTATTTGCACCGATTCGCAAGCACAGAATTTCAACCACTGAGATAACGGGAGAATTTGTGTTAATTCCTATGGGCACCTCGAGTGAACACTTTTGACAGCTTCGGAAATCAGCAATTGGGTCGAGTAGGAGTAACTGAGCTCCTTTTTTGGCTTTAAGCTACAACTCTGACCTCTGGTTTCACTTTTTAGCAGATGCTAACCTTCAGTAACCATTTTTGTTATTATTGTAGACATGTTATAGTTGTACAGTGCCTAGATTCTCATTTTGAAAAGGATGACCGCTTTGCATTTACTTTCTGTTCATTGGCTTTAAATGTTGAAGTTTATTGACCTCGATTGCATGACTCACCTTTTGTCGCATTTAATCACTTTAAGCAAAATATGATCTTTTCGATTCTAATAATAATCAGTAGCCAAAAGAATTCATCAGTCAGGAACTTCCCCTCGATCCCCATAAGCCTCTGCCGAAAAGTGTTTCCTTTTCCCTCCCCCTAACCACTTTGGGATGGGCTGCTTCACGCAATGTCAGTCACAGTTCAGACTGTAGCATTTTACTGGAACGAAGACCACAACGTGCGAATTTATGGACTGACATCCCAAGTCGACATAGCACGAGGTCAGATTGTCTGGTTTACACTTTCAGATGCCACCCAGTCACGACCTTTGGTCCTGTTTTGTGGACACAAAGTTGCGCCGTTTCGACATATGGGAGCGACAGGTGCCTAAATTCAAGTACAGCAAGAGTGAGCCCTTCTTTAATTGTCTCGTGCCCACGGTGGATACTGTGCGCTACGGTTTCCTCCTAGAGCAGCTTCTCGCTGCTCGTCAGTCCGTCCTCTTCACCGGTGGCACCGGTGTTGGCAAGGTGAGTGACTTTACAATTCTTGATACGCCGAGACCGTTCTCTCCTGGCTTGGGCAAGTGTAAAAATTACGAACTTTCCTCATTTCTAAAAAGTTTCAAGTTGTCTGCTATCGTTGATGAAGTAGTCGCATTCAAGCATACCATCAAGTTACGCTCCACGTTTCACCGTTCCAGACCGCGATTACCAGAAGCACTTTGGGAGGACTCCAAGAGGATGGAAAGTACATGCCCGTTTATATCAACTTCTCAGCCCAGACAAGCAGCAGTTGCACCCAAGATATGATTGTGGAGAAGATGGAGAAGCGGCGAAAAGGTGTGATAGGTGCACCGAAGGGTCGACACGTGGTGATTTTCGTGGATGACCTGAACATGCCGAGGGTGGACACCTATGGTAGTCAGCCGCCCCTTGAACTACTGCGTCAGTTGCAGGACTTTCGGGGTTTCTATGATCGCGATAAGCTGACCTGGATTGCGGTGGAGGGCGTGACACTTTCTGCTGCTTGTGGCCCCCCGGGGGGAGGTCGAAATCCCATTACTGCTCGTCTAGTTCGACACTTTTCGGTCCTCGTGATTCCTTCACCGTCAGAACTGACGTTAAAGCATATATTCTCCTCTATTATGACGGCAAGTCTGCCTAGCCTTTTAAAGAAAGTCGATTTTTTAGAACTCATTGATAAGAGGGAAGATCTGAAATTGAGTTGCTAGCTTTTACTAGTGTAATGGCTATTTCGTTGAACGGTATTTAAGCACTTCAAAGCACATAAGCAACCCCAAACTCATTTATTTTTTGCCATTTTCTCATCACCAAATAGGGCTTCATGCAGGATTACCCTCAGGGTCTGCGTCCTTTGGGCGACTCGATAGTGGGCGGAGCGGTGGAAATGTATGCTCGTCTAGCGGCAGAGTTACTGCCCACTCCAGCAAAGTCTCATTACGTCTTTAACCTTCGCGACTTGTCGAAGTGTGTGCAGGGTGTGCTGCAAACCAGCCCTTTGGCGATTCGTGACAAGGCCTCCCTCACTCGCCTCTTCTACCACGAGTGCTCCCGCGTTTTTCATGACCGCCTCGTCGACGAGACTGATCGGCTCTTCTTCAATTCCATCCTCTCGGAGATTGCAACCAAGTTCTTCAATGAGGTGTGAAGCAACCTGTAAATTATATCCAGACTTCTTACTTTAATTTGATATTTACCTCAATGATTAAAAGGTTTTGGGACGTAGCTGAACCTTCAAAATGACCTATATCGCATTTAATGTTCATGATTGTGTCGTCCTTTGCACCAGCCATCCAAACCATAAAAAATAAATTTTATCGGTAGTGAGCAGGATTAAATTGAAGTAAAACCACGACAAAATGACAGCGTTTCTATATACTATTCGGTGAAATAATATCGCAACCAAGAGTGGCTATTACAACAGACAAATCGACCTGACAATGACCTGATAGATTAATTTTATCGTAAAATTTCACTATTGTTGGTTTTGCTTTGTTTGTCTTAAGAGTTTTGATCCTGAAACCTTCTCAAAGAAACCGCTGTTCTTTGGAGATTTCATGACCTTCGGGGCTGCTCGTGAAGATCGGCTTTACGAGGAGATCACGGACATGGACAAACTCAAAAGCGTTATGCAGGATGTACGCCATTTTTTCGAAGTTCAAAATTTAAAGCCAAAATTTTGTTGCTAGTACTTGCATGGCTCCCGCTTGGCCGCATTTTAGAAAACCTACAACCAAAAAGTGTTAGTATTCTCAGCCAGGTTGCTACTTCTTGTTTGAAGTATCTCTTCTTTTGGCAGTACCTTGAGGACTACAACATGGTTTACTCAAAGGATAGCGCTATGGTCTTCTTTTTGGATGCGGTACAGCACATCTGCCGAATTGCGCGAATGATCCGACAAGACCGTGGAAATGCCCTTCTCGTGGGTGTTGGTGGCACTGGAAAGCGGTCTTTGACTAAGTGAGTCGAGATGAACTAATCAGACTCAGTCAGTTTAGTTGATGAGGAGCTGGAGAGTAAGAATGCCCGTTATTAACATTTGTTTCGGTATTTTTTACACCGGAAGTCGAAATGCAGTCTATCGTAGTGCTCACTTACATCCCAAGAAGCATTTATTAACTTTATCCGTATAGCTTGAGCATTTTGAAAACGGCATTGTGAAGGAGGGTTCATGCAAAGCGCTTCCTTATGCAACAATGGGTTCTCTTATTCCACACCAAAAATACCAATGCTGAAACTTCAAAATCCCTTCCCAATTGACTGTTTGTTCCCGTTTTTTAAAATCTTTTAGATTGGCAGCTCATATGAATAGCTACCGATGCTTTTCAATTGAACTCTCCCGCGGATACAACTACGATTCCTTCCACGAGGACCTACATATGCTCTATACCTGGACGGGCGTTGAAAACAAGCCCACTGTCTTCCTCTTCTCAGACAGTCAAATTATCGTGGAGGAGTTTGTTGAGGACCTCAACAACATCCTCAATTCTGGTGAGGTGCCGGGTCTCTTTGATGCCGAGGCCTTGGAAAAGCTAATCATAGGGACGCGACCTTCTGCCAAGGAGGCTGGCATTGCGGAGGGAAATAGGGAGGCCATCTACCGATTTTGCATTGAACGAGTGCGCAAAAATCTTCATCTTGTGCTCACTATGTCGCCCATGGGATCGGCCTTTCGAAATCGGCTGAGGATGTTCCCATCTCTGGTCAACTGTTGTACGATCGACTGGTTCACTGAATGGCCTGAGGATGCACTTCTTGGGGTTTCACAATCATCGTTCGCCACGTTAGATGTTGATTCGGAAGAAACAAAGGTGAGTGGTTTATCCGTTGCAATTTGCAAATAACTACCCTTAAGAACTCGAGTTTAAAGGTACTTGCAAATTTAAGTTCCGCGAAGAGGTATTGCAAATTCATTCATGCGATAAGTCTCTCCTTTGTTAGGATCTTCCGGTCTTTACACGATTAATTGTTTCCACCATAGTTCTGTAATGCTCAGACGTTTTAGTGAACAGGTATGCTTAAAATCCAGCTTGGTTTCAACGCTTTATCCACTCATCTACGACGCTTTCTCTCAGTCGCAGCTTAAAGCTCTAAATTTTCACAAAATTCCATCGATGTGATAACGAAGTAATGAAGGCAATGTGACCTGTCGATGATTTTTAGGTTTCCGCAAGCATTATTTGCAGTTTTAAACTGGTGGTAATTTCGACCATGTATAGAACAAAGTGGCTGAGCTGTGCACATTTACTCACCTGACCGTGTCTTCGGCGGCAGTGCGATTTTTTGAGGAGCTAAAGCGCTATTACTACACCACACCGACCAGCTACCTGGAACTGCTCTCTATCTACCGTGTCATGCTTGATGACCGAAGAAGGTAATGACATGATCTCTTCTGCGCTAATTTGCATTATCTTTTATCCCATTAATGGTACAAAGTTACTCTTGTTTACTTAAAAAGCTTAAATTTAAGCTAAAATTGAAAGGTTTACCTCAACTTAACCTTTCTAAGTGATTTAAGTCTTAAATATCTCAAAAATTCAAAGAAGCTTTAATGAACACTATCTATTTTGCTCTTTAATGTCCCAGCAATCTCAAAATCATGCAGGAGAAGTTCAAAAATGGTCTGAACAAAATCCAAGAGACCAATGATTTGGTGACTCGCATGGAGGAGGAGTTGACTGCTCTCCGACCCAAGTTAGAGCAGAAGCAGAAAGACACGGAAAAACTCATGATTAAACTGGGTGAGGATCAGGAGAAGGTGGGTAGCAAGCCAATAATCAGCGGGTTTTATTCGTGCAGTCAGTTGATTGGTTAGTCACAACCACTTTCCGATAAGCTGATTGGTCCAATTGGGTTTGCTGCGCTATTGACGCTGGCATCAATCATTCATGCATTTCTTTCGGTATTTTGTATGAATATGACAAAATCCCATTTGAATAATGAGGTAACTCTATTTGATCTTATGTTGGCTTTTTGAGGCTTGTAAGTTGTAATGCTTCCATAACGAGTGAACAATCTCCCAGTCTTGATGCACACACGTGTCACATTTTCATTACACTTAAATCAAATTAATTAATTGATAAATAACTTATGTACTTGGCTTTATTGGGTGACTTTGATTTATTGTGATGTATTTTACTTTGCATTAAGCAAGTATAAGGGGATATTATCGAGGATTTAAAAAGACGTTCAGTATTAGCGCAATATTCGTCCAAACTTAATCTTAGCCGGTCTGTTCATGGCATACAAGTTAGTGCAGCAGGTTATTGTGAACCGGGGGGGGTAATAAAATATTGCTCATTGATTCCAGGCTCCTATGGACAAATTGGAGTATCAAATGAAGCACACATGTATGACCAGTTTTTCTCTGACATTGTGACGTTTTGTGATGTGACTTGAGTTTTTGGGAATTACTTACTTTCCAGGCGGACGTCGTGAGGCATAGAGTGAAGGACGATGAGGCAGACGCCAAACAGAAGGCGATGGAGACGCAGGCCATCGCAGACGACGCTCAACGCGACCTTGATGCTGCGATGCCTGCCCTCGAGGCTGCCAACAAGGCGCTGGATTCCCTGGACAAAAATGATATTGCTGAGATTCGCGTCTTCACGAAGCCGCCTCAACTTGTGCAGACAGTCATGGAAGCTGTGTGTCTGATGCTGGGACAGAAGTGTGTATCTTATTCCTATTCACTGAGCCTAAATGAACTAACTTTCCCATCTGTGAGATTCAACATAAGCTGTTATTTTACGTCCACAGGGATTTTTATTCATTATTGAGGGCAGCTGTTAATCCAACAGAGGAAAGTGCATGGTCACAGGACGGGAGAAAATTACCTCTTCACTAATGTATTTCATTAAAAAATTCCTCCAAATTCGCTTTACTAGTGTACAACCTCTCAGGATCGGCTGTATGTCTTCTTAGACTAATTGGGAGCACATTCCACCCCGATGTCATCGTATCAAGACATTAACAGACCAATAGCTCGTGACTTCCTTTTTCGCAGGACAGACTGGGCAACAGCAAAGACAATACTGGGCGATAGCAATTTACTACGCAAGTTAGTTGAGTATCCAAAAGACACTATCTCGGATTCGTTGCTAAGGAAGCTGCAGAAGTATGTAGAAAACCCGGATTTCGACCCGGCAGTAATTGAGAAGGTCAGCAAGGCCTGCAAGTCCCTCTGCATGTGGGTGCAAGCACTGGAAATGTATGCTCGCGTCTACAGGAACGTTGAACCCAAACGAAGGCGGTTAGTTGCTCCCTGCGTCTTTCCCTTCCCAGTACCCAGTTTTGTTACCTTCTGGGAGCACGTTCTCCTTCTCTTTTATTGCTTATATTGGAATAAGTGTTTGTGCATTGACACCAATAACCGGATCCTTCTCACCGAGTGACGACTCCTAATTTTCTTCTGCTTGTCAGATAATTTACTGCTGCATGCTGGTGGCAATGATAAAGGTTATTTTGGTAATTTGAGGGAATCTGTTGTTACCTTCCGTTGCACTTACTCACAGAACTGGTCAATAATCTAATGGGCTCATTAAAATAGGTTAAATAAACAAAAGCAAGTGAATTCTATTTTTCATCCATCGCTTTAGACTTGAGGAAGCTAATAAAGAGATGGACATAATGGTGGCCAATCTGCGCGAGAAGCAGAGCGCTTTGAAAGCCATCGAGGACAAGATTGCCGAATTGCAAGCGACCTATGACAAGTCAGTAAGTGAGAAGAAGGTGTTGGAACACAACCTCGCCTTAACAGCTGCTCGTCTCAAACGCGCTGCCAAGTTGACAACCGCTCTGTCAAGCGAACAGGAGCGTTGGCGAGACTCCATTGAAGCATACGACGTTCAATTGAGCAACGTTGTTGGAGATGTCTTCATCGCAGCAGCATGCGTGGCCTACTACGGTGCCTTTACAATGGAGTTTCGTGAAAGTCTGGTCAACATCTGGGTTGCTAAGTGCCACGAACTTGAGGTGCCAGTCAGCGAAAACGTCGGTCTGTTCAGCGTCCTTGGAGATGCTTTTGAATTGCGACATTGGAATGCAGAAGGTCTGCCAAGAGATCAGATTAGTACAGACAATGGAATTATGGTTACACGTTCACGTCGATGGCCGCTTATGATCGACCCACAAGAACAGGCCAATCGATGGATTCGCACCATGGAAGCGGGGAACGGGATTCGTGTTGTTAAGCCAACAGATTCAACCATGCTGCGGGTGCTGGAGTCTTGCATCCGAGCCGGGTGTCCGATGTTGTTGGAAGATGTTGGAGAGAGTCTGGATCCGGCGCTGGAACCTATTTTGCTTCGACAAACCTTCGTAAAGGGTGGAAGACTGTTGATCCGTCTGGGAGACAGCGATATAGATTATGATAAGAAATTCAAGTTCTACATTACAACTAAATTGCCCAATCCTCACTACATGCCGGAGGTGTCGATCAAAGTGACACTAATTAACTTCACTGTAACACCACAGGGTCTAGAGGATCAGTTACTAAGTGAAGTAACGCGCCTCGAAAGGCCAGAACTGGAAGAGCAAAGGGTGGAACTAATTGTTCACATAAATGAAGACAAAATTACCCTCCAGGTTAATGCTGCATCTCTTTACTGTTTATTAAGCATTGGTACTATGATGTTCAAATTGCGAGTCCTAAGAGTCCTTTTTATTTCAATGGGTTCGTTACCTCCGATTCTGGACACTCGAGCACCCTTTTTGATTTGTTAGCCACTAAGAAATAACCTTTCGTTATCGTTAACAAATGTTCATTACAGTCCTTTGACCGGGATATTGGCAAGAGGGACTTCCTACTTTACTGAATTCTCCCAACTCAAGAAATTATTGCCATTCTGAAGAAGTTTGTCGCAGTTCTGAAGCTCTTAAGCGCTTCTGACATTCTAACTCCTTCAAAATTCTTCCATCGCACTTCTTCCTATTCATTTGTTATTTCAACCATACTATTGGAATTTTAAAAGGCAAAATTTATAGCCGTAATCTTTGCTAACATTTTGAAATCTTCTAGTAAATACTTAGTGAACAGTAGGATTAAGACTTACTTGCAACGAGAACATCGGTAACTTCGATAGACCTCATTTCGCAATCTTTAATTACTTCTCACGACATTTTACGTATTTGGAATAGCAAATTGAGGACAAAATCTTGAAGCTTCTCTTCGAGTCTGAGGGCAATATACTGGACAATGAGGCTTTGATCAACACCCTGAATGAGTCGAAGGTAACGTCGATGGAGATCGCAAAGCGCCTGGTGGAGGCGGAGGCCACGGAAGCCATGATTTCAATGGCTCGCTCGCACTTCTTACCCATCGCGGCGCGTGGCTCTGTCCTCTACTTCGTCATCACCCTCCTCGCGGACATCGATCCCATGTACCAGTTCTCTCTCAAGTACTTCATCTCCGTGAGTAACCCACCTTAACTACTGATTGCACTTTCAGCGATGGGAGAGGGCATGATGTAGGGGACTACATAGAGCTTGTACCACTCGTTCCCCTACCCTTTGTTAATCTGTGGCCTTGTATTTGCAGTCGATGTCTAGTTCCTAAAGTTTTAAGGTGGTCCTATTTGATCCCACTCTTTAAGTGTAGAAACTTAGTGGGTGATGTACGACTAGGAGTGAAGAATATTAAACAACTACAGGTAGCCCTACGATAGTCCGCTTTATCGACAAATGCAAATAATGACTTTTTGCGATCTGTTTGCCTCCAGCTCTTCAATCAAACTATTGAGAAGTGTCCTCAGGAGAGTGAGTCAGTGGACCGCGTCGAAGTCCTCATTAACGCCACCACTTTGGCGACCTATAACAACGTCGCGCGCGGTCTTTTCGCACAAGACAAGCTTGTCTTCTCTTTTATGCTTTGCGCCAAGATTCTCCTACACGAGAGCACGATTTTCCAATCGGAGTGGGACTACCTCGTCTCTACCGCTACCCAATCGGATCGTTCCGCTCCACCCCAACCTGAAGCCACAGTGGGCTGGCTTGGTTCACGTCAGTGGAAAGCTATTTGTGACCTCGTTGATGGACTACCAGACACCTTCAAAGGCTTGCTGGAGGATGCTGCTGAAGGTCGAAAAATCATTCTCAACATTTGCGGACCTCAGGATAGTGCAAATGAAGGGCTGCGAATGATCCTTACTTCTCCCCCTGATGGAGATGAGAGCTCGGAAGCAGGGACGGACTGGGATGATCGTCTGAGTCTCTTTCAAAAGGTTATCCTGGTTCGAGCCTTGAGAGAGGAGGAGTTTGTAGCAGCAGTCACAGAGTTTGTACGCATTCACTTGGGTCAGCAGTTCGTGGAGACACCGTCGATAGATTTGCCACTAGTCTACGCCGATATGGATGCCACAACGCCATTGGTTTTTGTACTCTCAACAGGCTCTGATCCAATGGCACAGCTGCAAAGATTTGCTCGACAGATGGAATACTCGGAGCGGATACATTCAGTCTCGTTGGGTCAGGGTCAGGGCCCTACGGCTGAAAAGCTGCTAGCCAAGGCAGCGGAAAGTGGTGACTGGGTGTTCCTTCAGGCAAGTAGTGAGTGTTGCTTAATTATCCTTACCAGCTAATCGTCTAGTGCCTTGATGAAACCTTATCACCAGCTGTAAAAATTACTTGCAGCTTATAAAGCGAGGTGGCTTTGATTGATTCGACTCTTCTTTAATTAAAGAATTGCCATCTGGCAGCCTCATGGATGGTGCGAATGGAGGAGATCATTAAAAAACGCTCTGAGGCACCAGGAGCGACTGATCCCAACTTTCGTCTCTTTCTCAGCTCCATGCCAACTAAGGCCTTTCCCATCACCGTGCTGCAGAACTCCGTTAAGGTCACCAACGAACCCCCCAGGGGCATCCGAGCAAACCTTCGCAGAGCTCTCAATGACTTATCACATGAGTTCTTCGAAGAAAGCGGTATATTTCTCTTGGATACTTTGCTATAACCTTGAGTTTGAACTTTCTTTTTCGTACCTACAAATTAGTTAATAACAGTGTATTACTCGACTTCTTATAGTGCTGGGCACCGATTGGCGTCGCGTTGTCTATGGGATGTGTCTATTCCATGCTGTGATTCTAGAACGCAAGAAATTTGGTCCTCTTGGATGGAATATACCTTACGAGTTCAATGACTCAGATCGCGAGTGCGCTTTGTTAAACCTCAATCTTTTTTCCAACGAGCATGGTTTCGCGTGGGATGCCCTCACCTACATCACAGCGGAGGTTGGTCACACTTCCTGCTTCGGATTTACTGAATTTGGCCAAATTTCAGTTTTTAATTAGAAACTATCTTCCATTTTAAAGGTAGTACTTGTTACTGATTACAGTTTGAATTCTCCATGCCTTGTTACGCCAAGAAATAGGAAGATTTTTCAGGCGTTGTGGTTGTTCTTGAGGCGCTTGACAAGGTCAACCTCCGAGGTCGTAAAAGACGTGTAGTTGAGGTATGTGCGTGCACAAGGCTCTGGCTTAGAGGCTGTTTTAGCGGCTTTACAACTCACACCGTGTCAATGCGCTTCCTGTATGCTGCTTTTGGGGCTCCCCTAATAGGGTTTTCCCTCAGACCAAAGTCAAAATTGTCGGAACGCACATACGGCCGTTCTTGTTGGGAGTGAATTTGTGTTCACTGCTGATTGAGCAGCTAAAAAGACGCACTTTCGCCTTTTGATGAAGAACGGTAGCGTTAAAGCGTGAGGTTTGAACTCAACTTGGCAACAATCTTTTTAGGTCGTTTATGCCACTTTGTAATCCCATGTCATAATTATTTCTGTCACATAGAAGTGTAGAAGAAGTAAAACCAATAGAAGTTGATGTTACTAAAGAGCTTACTTAAACTGCAGATAACTTACGGCGGTAGAGTGACAGATGCCTGGGATCAGCGGTGCCTTAGTGTGATCCTGTCGCGCTTCTTTGGCGAAGCGACGTTGGCAAAGGACTATCGCTTTTGCATTGACTCAGATCTCTTCCTTCCGCCGCCGATGGAGAGTCTGGCAGGGTATCTGGAGTACACGGATACTCTGCCTCTCCTCGATCCAACTGACATCTTCAACATGCATCCAAATGCCAATCTCCTCTTCCTGGTTAGTGCTTTTATCTATCCTTCATAGTACTTTCCTGCTTATTAAAGTTAATTCGTCATATCTGTCCTTGAGTTTCTCATTTATGCCTCTAATTGGTTGCCAAGGTCTCATAGTAATAAATTGGTATTTAAATCAAGCAAAACTTCATAGGGAAGAAGTTCTTAGTACTCTTTTTTCCAATTTAGCAGAGTAAATATTGCGTTTTATTTTTGGAGATTATGGGAGATTTATTTCACATTACTTTCCCCATTCACCTTCTCGATGTGCTTTCCTGAAAAAAATAATGCATTTTACAGCAAAAGGAGACATCAAAGCTGCTGTCAACAATTCTGGATGTTCAGCCCCGCACTAGCGGGGGCAAAGAGGGTCGCACTTCAGACGAGGTGGTCTATGACCTGGCCGGCAGTCTGCTAGCCACGCTGCCCAATCCGATTGCCCTGGAGAAGGCACGTGCTGATCTCTTCAACACCGACCAGCGAGGTCGTGTGAATTCACTCACCACGGTTTTGGTGCAAGAAGTTGACCGTTACAATCACCTTCTCAAAATCATTAAGGTATCCTCGAAGAAGATACTCTGCTCTTTCATCTTTTTGCGATAAAGGCCATGCCTCATTATTTTTCTTCCTCCCTTGTAGACGTCACTTGAACAGATGCAGAAGGCAGTGAAGGGATTTTTGGTGATGTCGGAGAAATTGGAGAAAATCTACACCTCTTTTCTGCTGAACACGGTGCCGCACCTGTGGGAGAATGCAGCCTACCCTAGTTTAAAACCACTTAGCTCGTGGATGAAGGATCTGGCACTAAGAGTGGAGTTTATCAATCTCTGGGTGCTTAATGGCCCTCCCAAATCGTTTTGGATCTCTGGTTTTTTCTTTCCTCAAGGTACATCTTTAAGTTTGCCGATAAGATTCCTGATGTGAGAAATGTCCTACTTCCAAATTAATATGAAATATGCAATCAAATGTTGAATTTCTGTCACGGAAGTCCAACGAGTTTCTCACTTATGATTATTTAATCAGCCTCGATTTTTTTTCAGCTGAATGCCAATGTCATGAGGACGCTACGTGCACTTACATCAGATTAGGGAAATCTATTATACCATATCAGGCTGTGAACACATTGGTTTAATTTCAAACAATAGAATCTGTCTAATTGTGCAGTATCAGGATGCTTTATATGCATTGTGCAGGCATTAATAGACGTCGGTGTCACATTTTGACAATAAAACCACATCGACAAAGGCCTGCGCTTGCCCTCAGAGATTCTAATCCCAAGGGTGTTGGGGCGTTTTGCACCCCCCCCCCCGCCGCTGTCATCTCTTAAGTCGTGACAACTCGTGCCAGTTGATTAGTAGATCAAATATCAACAAATAGGAATGGTTGACGATAGTTGTAAGCTAACGCAGTGGGAATAGATGTTTCAGCACCATCATGCTGGAAGAATCGCAAACACTGAAGAGTCTACCTAATTAAAAAACCACTGAAGGCTGCGTTCCTTTGCTATTATATGTCCAGCGCGAGATCGCACATCATCTTGTGAAAGATTCGAGCAGCATGTTGAATTACTTGAATTTTGAGTCTCCGGTAGAGCAAACTGTTTCGAGGACGAGGCTGTGCTCAAGGTTAGCTAATGCGCAACGTTCTGCAACGAGCATTTACTCTACTCTGTTCGTTTGCCGTGGTGACACGTTACCTCATGTGCTATTGTGCAGAACTAAGCATTGAGGACTTGTCAAGAACAACTTGCTGTTAAACGCTTTTTTCTGGCATCTCTGCGTTCGGAGCCATTCCCAGTAGATGCCTTACTCCCTCTGGCAGTAGGATGTGGAAACCAGCCAACGAAGACTCAAGCGTTCTTCACTTATCTTAGGTTTCAATACTACCGTTCCCATAACGAGCTTCGTGTCTGGAAGCAAGTAGGGATAGCCTTCCGGACAGACTGCAAATGTCAAATGTCGAATGTCAAATTATCCTATGAATTGAGTTTTTGTAGGAAAAATAATAATTGGGTGTGGAGGAAGTTCGGATGTCAAGGTACTTCTGCCCAGTTTCATTGCGGGGCAAGACATTTACCTTGTCGAATGCGACCGCTAATGACACTCCAATTTTATAAATGCTACAAAGTTTTCCCAATTACTATGCAGACTACTCGGGTTTAGAATACCATGGCAGACGCCAAAACTGTTATCATATCATTCTGGGTGCTTTGAAAATCGTACGGCCTCTATGCCAGACTCTCCGACGTGTTGTCGGCCAGATGGGGCGAGGCGGCTTTGTCAGCAGAGGACATGCGGTGAGGTGGCTGCCTGTTTAGTGCCTGATTTGTTGCTGCGACCGCGGCCACACTCACCCCGAAATCCTAAAAGTGATTCGTGCTGCTGGAAAAAAGTTGTGGTGCGAAGTCATTCCTCCCAAAAACGTATATGCGATTATCTAAAATGACTGGAAGCGTACTTTGTCTGCCTACCAAATTCCCATTCAAATTAAAATAAAACGTGATATTCTATTTTTTGGCATTCATTAAGTTACATGAATTTTTCATCACTTTCTATTCGCTTTTCTTTTCGCTTCTTCATGTGATTAAATGTCACCGAGATGCTGCAAGAGATTGTCAATTGGCGTAGGACCCTCCGACGGATGCATTCCACTTTCATCAAGTTCCAATTCTTATTTGCGATCGAACTGGTGAAACTAAGAATTCTTCTGGTCGCATTCTCTGATCGCGATCTCAAGACTGTTTACCCTTTCCCATTTAAGGTAGTAAAGTGGGATGCAAGGAGAACGTGGGGAGCAAATGGAAGGAGCTCACACCTAGGGCTGAGACAAGTACTTTACGTTGCCTGTGGTTGCCATCACTGTACAGAAGCATCTTTATAATTCCGCTCATGGACAATTGGAAGACGAGGGTTGAACGTAACAAGAATTACTTGACTCACACCGCTCTTCCCACTCCTTTTCAGGCTTCCTAACGGGCACACTGCAGAACTACGCACGGAAATACGATTTCCCCATTGATCACCTCTCCTTCAACTTCACCGTTCTGTCGCAGTACCGCAACCAGGAGACGTATGTCTTGCGCCTTCATGAAATTGCTTTTGGGGACGAGCATCCAGAGGATACGAACCTGGAGGTGCCCGAGGATGGTGTTCTGATTCATGGACTCTTTATGGATGGATTCAGGTGAGTGGCTTATTACTCCTTCTCCTTACTGATTCAACCTGAAGAACAATTGTTGTAGCTCGATGGCGTATCGGAATGATTCCCAGTCCGAAGAACCAGCATTTAAGCTCAATGCCGTTTTAGATTGTACATAGCACTGCTTCCCTCATTATTGGCCATTCTAGCTACCGCTTTTTGCACTGTCCATCATGGCAGTGTTTAGGTAAGGCAAAAATTCGTCGCAAGCCATGTCTAGACGTCTGTAGCGATGATCTGTCAAACTGCCCTGTGAGCCTTCTTCTGCACGTGTAAGCACTAAAGGAAGATGAACTTATGTGGTGCAACTTATCCAGTTTTCCCAACCTTTTGCCTCTGACGGAATGTCGCCTGTTTGTAAAAAGGAGACGTTTACTGAGGACTGCCAGTCTTGACCAGCATTCTCAACTTTGGAATTGACCTTCCAACTGCAATTGTGCAAGAAAAGGAACTCACTAAATTCACTCGCACTTGCCAAATGCGATGCCATTTGATGTGCTTGATTGTCTACTGCGGTAGGTGACACGAATACAAGGAGTAAGGGAGCACCTGACCTGAAATACTACAGATTCGCAACTTTCAGTGTCATTCCTCATACCCAACTAGCGAACAATCTGAGTTTCAGCATAATCTGCATTCACAGTCGAATCTATCTGCAGTCCAACACCTATTTTCAGTCACTATTATGCAATGCGTCGAGACCGCCCCGAAGCCGAAAAGACATTGCAAGGACAGGATGCGTACTGTTGACGTACAGAAGGGTTGGAGGTCCAAAGACGGAGTAAAGAGTTAAACAAGTAGTCAAAGTAGTACAATTAGCGCTTAGCAATCCAAATTCCATTATAATTTAGCTTTTTGGACCTACTTACTGTTTTTACACCTTCAAAAGGCGGTGTTGGGGTTAAATCGGTGCCAAGATCCGCAATCAGGTTTTGACTGTCGCCTCTGGGTCAAAGTGTGCCGAACTTCGCGCTTTGTGCACTTTAAAACGTTGTGGACCCAGCGGCCCAACTTCTATAACTCAAATGGCAGGGAAGTAATTCCATTTTGAAGGCGGGATTGAGACAGTGCACAGACAGATGGAGACGTTGATGGTGTAAGTAAAGGCATGAAGCCTACTTGGTAGTTTTGTTTTAATTCCCCGTGAAGAGGGAACGGAGAGAATTGAATTAGCCAATGGAAGTGGACCATTACTTTGGATCGCATCTCCACTTCCGCGCACTGTAACGAATTCATTACGAAGGCAGTTTCTCCACAAAGCCGAACTTACGTGCGGGATCCAGTGGGTGGAGGAGGCAGTAAGATGCATGCCTGAGGGTGTAATGTGGGGCTCTAGCAGGGTTGGGGTGATGGAAGCTACTGCGTTTCCAGTGAAGAAGGAATTGAAAATCACCCCATAAAATGCCCACATTTGGCGCTGATTCCTTACTGCTACATGCTCGTTGGCGGTTGAACTCTATTAAGTCATATTTCCCTTTCACAGTCATTTGAAGCACGATTTTATCGGCTCATGGAATTTAATCATCAAGTGGTAGGCTAAAATGCTTAAGTTGCTCACATATTCTTGTCGGTGTATTCATTCTTTTGCTTTCACATTATGTGTTTTGCGGTAATTTAGCGATTATTTTAAAGGTAGACGCCGAATTTCTTTGTTGGGAACCTCAGATCTTCCAACTCATTTTCTTAAACGTGGACTCATTGCTGGGTCATATTTTAAGGTAAATTAGTATTGCATCGACCGGGTCACCCCAAATCACCTCGCATGCCAAGCTACTGAAACTCTCAGCCTCAATGTCAAGCCTTTGCAAACACCTTAACTCTTGCTTCATTTGTGTATTTAAGATACATGTAGGCTTATTGTTTAATTTGCGCCTGACAAGTTGATTGTTCATGTGTCCAAATTATGTGCATGACACACATGTGACAGGCCTGGATTGAATGATCTCGCGTGGTTGCACTGCTGTTGCTATAACCTACTCGTTTCATCCTGTCTGCCAAATGGCCCGCATTGGGGTGTCACTTAGGATTTTAAACCACATACCAAGGAGTTCCTTTTTCATCTTCTACCCCAAGATGGGACGATGAAACGATGATGATCGCTGACCCATTGCCGAGAGTGACTATGGAGACTATGCCAATGGTTCACATGAAGCCAGAAATGGACTTCAAGCCTGAGACTGATCGCTACATCGCTCCACTCTACAAGACTTCCACACGAGCTGGGGCACTCTCCACCACTGGTAGGTCTTGTTGATGTCTGTTCTGTGCGCATATCCTGTAGGCTTGGCTACCATCACGCTACTACTGTCAGTGGCACACTAGTGTCTCTCCCAATTCCTTTATCTGATTACACACTATCGTTTCTTAGACACTGATTGGGCTTAAAATAATCTGCAAGCGTTGTATAAGTCTGAGAACAACTGTATTGTTTTAGTCTGGCCAGTTAGATGGAGTCGTGAGAGGACGTTAGAATATCACAACCCCGATCGTATCCACAACCACGTTGAATATAAGACAACTGTTCCTGACCGAAAGGAGATTCGGTGCTATCAACTGGGTGATTTTGACTCACCATTGGCAATAGGGCTGAACGAAAGTTGGCACAACACCTTTAGGCACCAACCTCATCAATGGAGTTCCATCCCCCTTAATAATCAGAGCTCCACCTACCATCAGACTTGAAAGCATGAATGTCATAAAAACCAATCCAGCTGCTCACCGTTGTGGTCTAAGTAAGGCGCATAAACGTATTACTCGTGAACCGTCTTACCAACACGCTTCCACGGGTCATGCCTCATTCCGTAGATGAGCATGACACTAAGTAAATCGGTTTGTGGATGGGCATGACTAAAGGGCACGTCGCTAAGATGGAAAATCTACAGAACTTTCGTAGCTGAAGAATATCGACTGCCCTAGCAAAAGCGTAGTCCTTGGCAGAGAGGTGCGTTACTCTCCAGACTATTCCAATTTGGCGCCAGAACTCTTATCGATTCCTTTCACTGTCATTTTGAGGGCCATTTCCCTGGCTTGCTGTAGCAGAATGGTTTCACCAGTTCTTATTTGAATTAATCACAGACAACTTTGCTCACGATGATCTGATATGGACTCTCTGGCTTGAAGATCAGCAAGAAAAAATCCTGAGATCATGGTTCTCACTCTGTTTGTGGACTAATTATTCACCTATCTAGGCTATGCGTAACTTGCAACACTGCTGCGTTGGACGTAGACCCACAGATACTTTTAGCGCACCTGAATCCAACTCCCCTCGACTTCAGTAAATTTGTTGAAAACAATTTCAGAGCTACAACATTTAATGAATGACGACAGATTTCAAGGACCTCATAAAACCAATTGCACTACGTGGGGTCAGCTGAACAGACACCAACTAATCATTGATACGGCATCAGACGACTCACAATTCCCACAAACCGGAAATAAGATGCTGCTTTAAGGATCGCTTTCAGAAATGCATGCGGTGACAAGGCGATGGAGTTACAATTCGAGACTACCCTGCCACTTAAAACATTTTTTCTGCAGGCATCTCGACGAACTTCGTTACGGCCATACCGCTACCAAGTTCGCAACCACAGGATCGTTGGATCAGCTACGGAGCCGCGCTGCTATGCGAGAACGAGAACGCCTAATGCGTCACACCTAAATACCACAAGGACGAAATGTAACACAGAACTCAAATAACATACACAATCAATTAAAACTCATAATTAAGCCACTACACTCTAGGAAAGGAAACGTAGTCACTCCTTCCATATCCAGAGAGAGAGAAGAAATATCAAGGGGTCAAAAGCCCAGTAAAATGTCGTTTATACACATTTACTATAAACGCGCCTCTATCGCGAATACACATATGTAAAAAACTGCATCTCCGTGTTTATATCTTTGGACATACGGTGAGTAATATGTACAAACACGGACGCACACATGAATTCAATACGTTAGGCGGCGACCTCTCCTTCCTCCTTGTCATCAGACCTTTCGATGGGCTCTTCATCATCGTACACGACAACATTCCATTCCTCGGTTGGCACTCCGTCCTCCCCTCCGGCAGCAGTGGGATCGGTTAGTTCAATACCCGCCGGGAGTCGAGATTTGATGGTGGCCTCCACAGTGGGAGACTCCTCTCCCACTCCAATGTAGTCGGTATCGTAATCCTTGTACCACGCCGGTAAACGTCGAGCACGAGTGATACGACGACTAGAAGGAGCCACAGAAAGATGTCTGTTCGGCGTAACCGTAGACCGTCTTGTGGCTGCTAAAGCAGGGGCTGAATTCCCCATTGCTGCGGGTGGGAGCCTCTCAGTTAACGGTCTCAAAGCATCCTCATCTCCACCTCCAATTTGTTCGCCCTGTCCCTCCACAATCTTGTGAGGTGCCGCCTTGATCAGTGTGATTGTCCGACGAGTAACATCTAGAATAACATAGAAAATGAGATCGCGAACTTCACACAAGCACTTTCAAAGTGGTAAAACTTACTAGTTCCATCCTCGACAGGAGCCAGATCATCATCTACTTCTTCCTCTACTTCGAAGTCTTCCTCACCTTCAGCAAACTCTCCCCCCTCCTCATCCTCTTCCTCTCCGTAGAGCGAGTCGAACTTGCTACCACGAAGACGTCTGCGTTTGGTGCTGGAGACGTAGCGGGCTGGAGGGAGTGAGACGCTGTCCTCTCCATCCTCCTCTTGGCGCCTATGCTGATCATGGTGGCGGTCCAGTAGCATGATTGAGTTTGTGGTGAATTCACATTGGCTATAGCGACACTTAAGTCGGCCAACAGCACCCCTAGACTGTCGTGCATTCCGCTCTTCCGCATGCATGCTGCGAATGTGAGTGTCTAGGTCTTTTTTCATCTCGAAGGTGGACTCGCAGTACCGACAGACATGACGGCGGTTCACTTTAAGGGCGTGAGCCCGAGTGATATGGTGATTGAGCTGATTGAAACCAGGGAAACCTCGTTCACCGCAGACAGGGCAAGAAATAATTTGACTACCTTCATGAGCCTTGACGTGGGCTTTTAGGGAGGCCACATCACTGACGTAAGCATTACACGGCAGACAACGGAACTTAGTTTGTAAGGTACGTACGATGCGACAACTCCTTGTGTGTTTGTTGAGGTTATAGATACTGTCGAAGGTCAATGAGCATCCCAGGCATTCTAGAGACAACTGGAAGAATACGTCATGAATGAAGTACGCGAACTTACTTGCGAAGAGGCCATCATGGCAAAATGTTCACGCAATTCATGCTCCCTAGTTCTCAAGTGAGCCAAATAAATGTCATAAGACGAAAAGGCTTTGTTGCACGTGTCACATCGGAAGATTTTGTCCCGATATATATGGCGATTACGATGCGTCTTCATGTTGGCCTTTTGCGCAAATCGTTTATTGCAGACGTCGCAAACAAACGGTTTCTCGCCCGTGTGTGCTCGTTTATGGTGTTCCATGGTGCCGCCGTTATTGGTCATATAGTTGCACTGATCGCAGTGAAACTTGTAGTTTGCCGGATTCCGCTTAGGTTTTTTGGGATCAACATGACACCTCCGGGCATGCAGAAAGAGCTGACTTAGCGTCTCAAAGAACTCTTCACACTGGCGACATGTATAGACCTTAACAAAGTGCTTTTCACGCATATGTTTGGTAAACGCATTGGCGTTTGAATACATGGCGGGACACGAAGGACATTTGTAAGTTATTCCACCAGGCTGTGCACCAGCCACCGTCAAAATACCACCAGAGCTGGAAACGATTCCGGGAGCCCCATAGTAGGTTTTAGTTGTGGGGTCGTAAAACTGCATCTGTTCGGGAGATACTTCTATTATCTGGGTTCCGTCGACAAGAGTTTGATCTCCCAACTAAAAAAGCAGTTATGTAGCACGAACCAAACAAACCTGAACAAATTCTGTACTCCCTTCCCCAGTAACGGTTGTGACAGCCCCAGAAGCTATTAGGTTTTCCAGTGTGGCCATGTCCAAATTATCGTCAGCAGCAATTAACACCATGTCTTCACCGTCGTTTTGGATTCCCAAGTCGTTCAACGATAGATAGACCTGACCACTGTCTCCAGTAGCCGCGTATGGCACAGCGGAGTAAGTTCCATCAGGATTCATGATGACAGACGTAGTATCTTCGGATACAATCTGTTCGGCCATTCTGTCGGGAAACAAGGAAACTCATTGAACGAATAGATACAAGACTGAAAAGTGTTAACAAAAGGGAACAAAGTTATGGTGTGAGGCGACAGATATCATCTAAAAGTAACAACAAATGTAACGCCCATGAAATGCGTTAATACAAACAAAATTAAAAAGCAATTTAAACAACAAAACTCGCAGAATTCAAGGCCAAGATGGCTGATAATGACAGATGCAATCAATGTCAGTAGATGGTGCATTAAAACAAAAATGGTAAAATCATCAGAGCGAATAAATTGAAGAAATTACTTGATTTTGCAAATCAACAAATGTTAATAATTTATTTTTAAAAATTTATATTTTTGGAAAATAGGCCTTACACGAGATATAGGGAAAATAATTAACATCAGTACCCGGACTTGCCAACGCATTTCCCAATCCCCAGGTTCCCTTAACGCATATAGAGCTAAAGGTAAATAGTGAATGTATTTAAGAGTGTCGCTGGCTTCTGTAACCTAATTGCAAGAAAGAAGTGCCGACACCAAAACAGTGCCTACAATGGGTTGCTTTGGATGTGTATAGACACAGAGACATGAAAAGGGTTGCATACGTACCCAGCACTAAAACCCTGGAGTTATCTATTCTTGAGTTGTATTGTATTTTGGCCTTCAGAATTTCACCATTCGTTAATGGCCCATGAAGAGTCTTTATGTCCACTTCCTCCTATAAAAGATCTACCAAATGACTGATAATAAACTGAACCACCTTTGCTTAAAATCCTCTGTAAAGGGCTTCCCTCTTTTTCCTTCCTCTCGCCTACCTTCCTTGCTATGAGAAGGATGGATGCTTCTCGACATCTTTATTTAGAGGGTAGGCAATACTGACAATATGAGGGTATCTGAGTGCCTGAGGCGCTGCCAGGGACGTATGCAACCGCGTTTAGATTGTTTTCCTGCCTTTCACATACAGAGTTTATTCGAAGAATATAAGTGTCGCATCCTCAGACAACCTTTTTAAGTTAATGGCTAAATTTCACGAAGAGTTGAGGCATTGTGCGCAATGTTCTGGGACATCGATAAAATTGAGTGACGAATTTCCAGTGGGGCAGAATGTAACTATTCGGTGCACAGAAAGTATTGGTGCTACTGGATTGGCTTGGTAACTGCCAACTTGGGGAAGGTAGTATAGCCATCTATGAACCCATAACCAAATGGAGAAGCAACCAATCAACAAATGAATTACAAAGCTTCTTTTTCTTTTTGGAGAGTTGTTCGCGGAACTCCTCTTGGCAAATCTCCCGCGCGAGCCATTGCAACGTAATCGGCAATGCAAAACACCCACAAACCAATCACTCAATTGATTCAAGCTCTGTGTGATTGAGAAGATGCTTATCCCTCTTTGCCCAGCTTCAAAATCGAATTCGGGGATGGGGTCTTGTGTCCCTATGGCTAGACGCTGAAACACTGGCATGAAAGAATATTCGCCTCTGGGAGAACAGGATTTGACGCGATTTCTTAAAATAGAGTTTTGCATCTATCCATCTTTGCCACGTCGTTTTCGCTTTGGAGCTACCCCACTCACATTGATGAGGATTCCATTCGGCCGGTAGGGAAATCGAGGTAGGATCACGAGTTTGCATCAACAGTAGACAGCAACGTCACGAATAATCCTGTGTTTTACGGCTAGTGTCACCTCAGTTTTTTGGCAGCTCTTCTGCTGACCAGGAAACAGGTTTGGCTTTCGAGAGTGGGCATTACCGGCAGACCTTCTGTTATGAATCTCCAATGGTTCTTCCATACGTGACGCATTGCACTTCCTTCTCACCGCCAAATTTCGCCATTTAACAGTAGAAATCAGAATAAATGCCCTTTAAGCGTCTTGAGACTTCCCCAAGGACGAAAGAAGACGTAATACTGGGAGCAGAATGTGTATTTTGTGTACAGAAAGGGGCTTAGAAGCTAGCCAATATGATGTAGACAATGGATCTACCAAGTACCTCCTAATTAAAACAGAGTGAAGCGAGTTATATCAACAGCCTTGTTTGCACTTTATTTCAGTAATTGCAATTGTTAAAGCTACTAACATTAGTGGTAATGTTAGCTAAGACCTTTAGCCAGAACTGCCTCTTTTAATAGCCTTTTGCCAAGTGGGTCTGCCTTTCTTGAGGTCGTTCCGCCCCACCAATATTCGTTCGTGTCTGGCTCTCATTTGCCCTGTCGAAAGCGCGTCTAAAAAGCGCAATTCGACACATACCTGTAGCTGGGATCTCCGCTACTTTAGTTTCTAGCTGCCTTCTTTTAGGTCTGTCGCGTTTTGAGTCCTCTGCACAGGTCACTATGCTACTTCAATTCGATTCTCCCAGCGTGTCATTATCTTCTAGACTGAAGCGAAGATCAGTCTCTCAGATAAGCACATCTGCTAATACATGCTAAGAATGTGATCTCTTGTATGGATTTCAGATCAAATGTTCCAAACACGGAAGGATTGAATGTGATTCAGTGAACGGTTACTGCTTTCAGGCTACTTAACGGTCAGGATGCAGTCGCTCTGGAACACCGCATGGAAAATGAGCGGTCATAATGTGCTCCACGAACGGGATCTGGGACGTGAGCTCACGGACTACTCTCCAATACTACCATGATGACGCTACTAGTCCACTAACCATGTGATTGCAGTTTAGCAGAATCCTAACCCATGCGACCACTGGTATCAATCCTGAGGTGCGCACATCTACGACAAAATTACTTCCAGGCTCTTACGCTTTATGACGTCCAACTCCTGGTCTCCCACCACTGCCCAGAACGAACTGCCTTTACCTCTGGGCGATACATTCATGCCCCCACAATCTAGCTTTCCAGCTGTACAGCAACGGAGAAAACGCGAGTGCCTTGAATAGGAAATAAAACTCACACCATCTTGCAGCAGTCAATCACCATTTGATTCCCCACCATCCTATGGGTCGTGAAGCTCGGGAGGAAAGGGATTAGCCTTTGAGCGACTCTTCTTTTACGCTGCTGTCGCCCAGCACTCCATCGACTGTCTGACGCGCCTATCCAGTGGCCTCTAAGATGGTCTCTTGCAATTCATGGGTCAATTTCGACACCTAGCTAAAAAATAAGCGAATAGGAGACGTGTGTGGAATTCATAACGCGACGATGTTTTAAGTAATAACAGTAGGTAGCGAGCACGGACGAATCTCAAAGTGTTGCGGGGTTTGCATTTAAACTATCAGTTTGCGGTTAACATGCAAATAGGTCACGGCGAACTAAACGAGGAAAAACAAAGAATTCCCCGAAATGAAATTTCAGAGACTGAACTAGTCATCCTTGACCAGCACCTTGAAAAGTCCAAATGCAGAGCTAGGGAAAGAAAAGGACGATCGCAGATGGTTATCATGTGTCTGCAGTACCTGTAGTTTACTGCGAGTTGTCCTAGCCACTTTCCAGCAAACCATTCCATTCACAGGAGATCGTGATGCGCACATTGTGATTCAGTTTTCACACTAATGGGTGTGAAACTTCGGGACTCCCCTGCCTTGAAGCATCTTGGGAATTAATATGCATTGATATGGAAGTAACGGTGGCAAATTCCATAAACAGAGAATGGTAAACCCGAATGCGATTAAATGGAAAAATAATGCCAGCCAAAGCAGAAGAGCGCTCTAGGAAGGACAGAGAGTGCTCGAGAAGGAGATGCAAGCGATGCGTTAAACTGATGTGTACCCTAATTGGATATCCAACTACGTGAGGTGAGGAGAATTGTACGGGTATTTATTTTTTTCCTTAATTCAATCTCCCCACTAACAACGCACAATTTCGCTCACGGCACCCATCACTTTTCCAGACATTCGGAGCGTTGGTGATCAAGCACGCTTCATGCTCATGCACTGCAGCGTCTTCAATGGTATTTCAAGCGCTGCATTGGTGACAACACGATGCAGTTAAGCTTGAGGTGTTGAATATTTACGAACGAATGGGAGGACTGAACGGACACTAAGGTAAAACGAGAGAAGGGTATCAATGCTGCCTCAATTTGTCTTCACGCAGTCAAGTCAACCTTTGTCCAAAAAGGTGTCAACAAAGAAAAGCATTATTTGAGCTTCTAGATGGATCGACGCACTAGAAACTTACCGATCTTTCGAAGGGAAATGGTGGTGTTTGACGGGGACGCTTTGAAGTTTTTCCGAATGCAAAAATTGCCCAGACTGTCTGAAAAAGATTGAAATTGATTAAGGTGTGTTTATAAAAGATGCCTGCCACAACGAAGCGGAAGCAAACTAGAGAAGGCTTATCAAACTCTTTTTGATCTGTTACTGTGCCCGTCATTACAAGCCTTGCTTCAGGGTACGAATCATTAAATGCTAATTATTGCAGCAATGAAAAACTTGACAACTGAAAGCAAGCATTCTTGATGGAAGTCGAGTGGCCAAGAGATACAATTTTTCCATGAACGTTTCAGTTCTAAGTTTATGCAAAAAGATATGTTGGATAGGTGGCGCAGTGAATGGTTGAAATGTAAGGAAAAAAGTGTACCCACCCAAGTGCTACACCTCAGCCTTAGCGCATCTTAAACAACTACCTTGACAACTTTGACCAATCTTGTTGTTGGAAATGGACAACTTTGAGACCTCGTTTCTGCCCTCATCCCATCAGTCTTTTCGCCTCTATTGTTCAAAAGGCGGTTCTGGAAGAAATGAGGCTAGGTGAGTCGACAATTGAGAAGATTATGTGATCACAAAGGATGTTGAACGTTAAGTATTTCTTCAAATAGCAGAGTAGCTGTGTTAACATGAAAGCACCGAAATCGCCACCTCAAATGAACTAGCTGGTCTGTCGAGTTACCGGCATTGTGAAAGCATGGATTTGTCCGCAAATTTATTAACCTTTCCGAAAGTGAGTTCAAAACCGCACTGCCAAGCGTGTGGCTTTTTGGGAAAGCGATTAATCAAAGGCTCTGGATGAAATTTTAGACAAAAACGCATCAAAGGAATTCAGCTGCCTTTCCCTCAGTCGCATGTTATAAGCTTGCGAAGCCAATTTTGCAACGAAAAGTGGCACAACTAATCAACAATTTAGAGCTAAGCTACTCCATACTTGTGTACCTGTTAGAAGTAACCCGACTCATTCTTCCGCTTTACTTGTAATACTAATTGGTTTAACTCTTGGTTCTGGCTCCTCCATCGTACCTCCGCCGGGGGGCTCAATTTACGAGCTACGCCAATGGTCCCCAGGTCTCCCTCTATATCAACGCATACGCTGCCTTGCGTCTTCGGTTGCTACAGCACGACTACTCCACCCACTGGCAGAAGCTACGTAGCTAATAAATTCCACTATCACCTGTAATTTCATAAAATTTCAAGTATGCAAAGCCCAAATTTTAAGGCAGAGCATTTGAATTGAGTGTGTATAAGCCATCGAAATCTAACTTATTCTCCACCATGGAAGATCGCAATTCCACAAATTATTGAAAGCCGACCTTATGTTTGTTTGCTGTGAGAATCTTCAACCTCACTTAATGATTAACAGAGGCAGTCTCAAGGTCACTCATCCGATCCTCCAGAGGCAATTATGCAAACCTACGGCGCTTCAATTTTCACAACGAATCAACCCTACTTAATGACTAACTAAATCAAGAAGTAGAGGCATACTTCCAAATCGTTTCGCCTAAATACTCAAAAGTAGGGGATGGAACCACGAAGAAGCATGATCCGATACAATGAGCTGCCATGAGCAAATGAGACCTGGCAGATCCTACTCCCTTCAAACATTAATGTCAAAGAGAGGAGGCGACAGGTCTGAGCTCGCAATACAATAGTTGCCCCAAAGCTCATCAACTCCGGGGTGAATAATAAAACGTGATTTCGTCTTACGCGCCAGTAAAACCCCGTTATTGTCCACTCCACCTTCCGACTTTGGTAAAGTCTAAGGCTATCAGAAAAGCGTGCAGATACATGAGAGGTAATAATGCTACTTCTGTCTGTTGCAAGAAGTTGACACCTTGTACAGACGTGATTAGTTCCCAGCCGCAGATGACTAGAATCATAGTAAAGTATTCCGCTGTAGAAAAGGTCTTTTATAGAATAATCCAAACTGGACGTCATCAATTTTCCGCTTTTTAAAGATAACGAAACAACCGTCATAAGCTTGCAATTTAGGGTTTTAAGGAGCACACTGATGGGATAGCTAAGATGGTGAACAAATTTCCTTCAACTAATTAACTCCCAAAGGGCTTAAAAGCTCCACATAGTTTCCATAATGACCTGTGTTAACAAAAAACGGTAGTTTTGGTCATTGCTATGACCCGCTTTGCTTTCTCTCCCTCGATGTGGTGGTGCATTATTTTTCACGGCCGGCGGGCACTGCCTGTATGCCACTCGTCCGGTCTGTTGGATCTGGCAGCAACTGACCGCAGTAAAGTAGGTTGTGAAATGCACATAATAAAAGCCTAATCACCGCACAACTACACGCAAGAGGAGTGCGAAATTCATTCCCAACAGTAAGAATTGCAATGAGAGGATCAATGTAGAACCTTACTTTACCCTGATCCCACATTCGGATACGGTTTCACTTCGCTCAACTTAAAGGACGGAATGGTAAGCGAAGATTTCTACACAAAAATTCGAAATCAGTTAAATTTACACTACGAAGAGTGGCGATGATTGGTGCAGAGCCTCTAAGAAGGACAAAAATTGGTCCATTTAAGCATCGCCCTAAGGCGAGGTTATTCAAGTTTATTCGAGAAAGGCGCTCAGATCACGGGGATGATGAAGACACCTCTCTTCAGTGTTGTATCTAAGATAACATCGTGCTGAGTCAGCAAAGCGCAAAAAGGGAAAATCATTTAAAGGGAAGTAGAGCATTTGGGTGAGCATGTGTAGTTATTGATATACGGAGCCGCGCATGTTGTTGATGATTTCGAGAGTTACCCAATCCCTTCCACCTCTAGCGTCAGCACCTCCCCTGTTAAACACTGATAATGGGTACGGATTCGACACCTGGTCGTATGAAAAAGTTAGTGCATAAAAATGAGACGACCGTTCCTTACACGAATAGCATCATTTAAGGTAAAAGCGCAAGTAGGCAAGGCCCAAATAATAGCAAAAAATGCAATTAACATCTTATTCCAACCGCGCAGATGCAGTTAGATTGTAGGCAAATACTAGAGTCTAGCTTATAAAAGCGCCTTAATTGGTTTTTCTATTCCCTCTGAGAGTAACACGTTCAGGTTTTAACCACACCGAAAAGATAGTTTCATTTAATTAAAATTCCCTTCTTAGTTCCTTCAAATAAATGCTATGGAAAATTGATGCAGAAGGCGCTCCCGATAGGCAAAAAGCCATCTGGCTTGCTGAACCTTTTGTCAACAACCTATAACGCACCGGCTGCAGCCAGTCCATGCTCGGGTTATAATGGCTCCACGCAATTGTCTCAGCAACCTAAACGGAGGACGGAAATTGAAGTCAAGTACTTACCAAGGGTCATTTCAAATTTCACCAGCGGGTTCTCGAGAGAATGGAAAGATGTTTAACCTGACCAAAACGTTTTGAAGTAGGACTTTCAATTTTGTAGGAATAGCGATCTACCGCCTTCGTCCTTGGATCAAAAAGCCTAAATTATGATGCTCATCTGCCCACGATCACGGTCATCAAAAACTGCATTTCAAAGGAAGGCAACCGCAAAGGAGTGATGGAACTTGCCATGAAGTTACGCTTGAATTAATGAGCAAGAAATTTCAAACCAGAATTTATAAAGCCGATTTGAAACTGCCCTTTACTGACAAGAAAGCATCAAGCTCGGTGGGTTTCAGTTTTAACCGTAAAATCGTCTAAGCCTTACAGAGACTGCTTCCGCCTAGTCCAAAACTGCTAGGATGAACGGCGCCTGGAATACAAACTGTGGTGTAAGACGATGCCTACTTAGTTGGTCAAAATTCTAATAGTATCTATGAGTTGAATGCAATTTGACCGAAGCTGATCTCCAGCAATTTAATAAAAAACCTAACAGGTAATTTTTTCCTTGGTGAAACCACAAGTAAGGTCTTAAACGCTAGGGGTATGAATAGTTCTTAAGTAATATGGCAATTTCCTCAAATAAATAAGACGTCATCATTTCGGCCAAACAAGCCATTCGAGGAGTAAATACATTTACCTCGCATTTTATGCTATAATTAAGGAAATGACAACCTTCTTCTTTCACAGGGATGCACATAAACAAACTTATTCAAAACACAAAAGATATTATAAAACTGCCAATACAACGAATTTTCCTCATTCGAATCATTCTTCAGTACCGACAATTCATGAATCAGTTTGGGTTAATTAACAAATAAGCCATTTAAGTGATACCTGGTGAGATCTCTGGCACACGTACCGTCAAGTTACGAATAGTTAAGAGCCGAAAACCACCATCTTCAACGAGTGCTG
The DNA here is from genome assembly GCA_023375655.1 of Taenia crassiceps. NCBI lineage: Eukaryota > Metazoa > Platyhelminthes > Cestoda > Cyclophyllidea > Taeniidae > Taenia > Taenia crassiceps. Next base: position 394,545 of record JAKROA010000010.1, read on the forward strand.
CAACAAGTGAAGACGACTTTGCCGAGGAGGATGGAGCCACAACGAAATCTAGGACAAAAGGGTCCGTGGTTTGCGTGAGCGTCTCATATCTGGCACTCTTCCAATTAGGTTGCGCCCGGGAGGAAGCAGGCAGATTCATGAGAGCAACGTGGTCTATGAACAATAGACGGAGACGACCGTCAGAACCCAACATGAGGAGACTTTTGTCCTACATAAAGAAATAACCAAACTCAGTGCCGATCTCAGATACTTTGTTTGTGGAGAAAGCGGCAACAATCGAGTTATATAAATACTAGCGTTGGCTGGTGGAATGTTGTCGTTGATAAATGGGGCAGTGTTAATAAGGCCATAAGAGGGCCCGAGGGACGCTCCTACCACATCCCACAGCTCAGTGTTCGGGGAGTATCGGCGTCAGTATGAGGGGCATTTTGTACCTCAAACCTTGGGCCAAAAAGCAAGATGTTCTTCTCCATTGAGAGGATATTAATAACGGCGTAGAGGTAATCCAAGTATGCGCTCTTTCATCCCCCAAAGAAGGGACGTTGGTGTTCGCGAATAAAATAGTACCCAACGCAACCTTCCCACTACTATCCCATCGCTCAGCACTTAAGAATGCTAGAATTCGTAAAAGAGTGCTAGTAACATGAAAGATCAGAGTAAAAAGATCTTAAAGACCTTATCAATACGAAGTATACCCATCAGGTGCCATTTATTCTTTCCTACGATACTTCATCGCACAACTCGGATGAGAAGGATGCCACCTATAAAGGTACAATGAATACCCACCATTTCCTTGTATAACCACTCCAAAAATGTAAAATCTATAAAAATAGTGGCTTCCCTGTGAAGGATAATACAGTGAACAGTGATCGACCAGAGCAGTGGGGATTTAAGGCCTGGCAGAAAGGTTTGTGAGCATACTATCAGAACACCCTCTGGCTTACTAACAGCTTTTTATTTTTTTCTGTAGAATGGTGTAAGCCACCATTTAAAACACAAAACCGACTGCAAGACAGCAAGCATTTTACTTGTCAGTTTGTAAAAGTAAATAAAATTATTTATAAGTGGATACTGGAGAACCTACCTGGATAGGCACACACTGCATCCGAAGAGTGGGCACGAAATCGAGTTTCATAACGCCATGAGGCCCTTGTTTTTCAACACCCTCGACGGTCCAAACGACTAGATACGGTTGATCACCAGTGGCATAGAGGAACCGACCGTCACTACAAATAAACCGAAGGTTTTTTTACTTTTGTAAAAGGACTGGTTCATTAGGCTGTGAGGGCAGAGTTAAATACCCCGTTCAAATAACTGGAAAAAATCGACCTTCAAAAATGTAAAACTAGAAACCCGAACACTAGTCGTAAAAGTTTATGAAATGAGAATGTTGTTGTATTAATGGTAGGCGAAACATTGCCCTCCTGTCAGATCACCGGGTTGTACCATATTCAATGAACACAATTCCAGCTTAAAAAGGGGCCCTAAAAGCAATCTAATTATGTACAAGGACAGTCAGAAGTCCGGATGTAACAACACTCATGGGTCCAAAAAATTTGAGATGATTGATGATTAAATCTAGGGTGATTCTTGAAAGCCAACCCACTTGGATTTGAATTTGATCCAAGCGAGAATATCGCTGCAAAACTCTGATATCAAACTAGATTAAGCATCTTTCCACCATCAATTGATCTGCGCATTAAACGGTTCAGCTACTTAAAGAGAATGCTCACGGACTCGAGCAGATACATCTATACTGAAGTAAAGGCGTGGATGGGGTGTTAAAGAAACGCTTGAAACACCGAGGATCGTCCCATTTCCACAGCTTAATTGTGCCGTTTTGGAGACCAGAGACAATAATCCGTCCGCTTGGAGGATTAAAGTAAGCCTGGGGAGAAGACAAGAAGAATTACACATCTTCATTCTTCCCTTCATTAAAAACAGAGAATGTACTCTTACAGCGATGCTTTGAGCCGCGCTGCCACAGTGGAACTGACTCAATCTCACTGCCCTTTGAAGATCCCATAAGGTAATCATATCGGCGCTTCCTGACAACATTAAGTCCTCACTTGGTCTTCGTACATCCAATGTGTAAATGGTCGACTTGTGCATAGTCATACTGTAGTTGAAAACTTTGGTTGCTAAGGATAAAGAAAACAGTAGAGACGCATCAAACTATACTAATAGTATCATCCAACTCATTCCAAAAGAGATGTACTAGAATTAATCCAGTAAATTCCTAGGTCACTTGCAGCAGCGAGAATAATGAAGTTTCTGTCATGATCTTCAAACGATTCCAGCACAGTCAAAGAAGTCTCAACGTTAGTTATGAATTCCGTCTTTCTAGAACAGAGTTCAAAAACTTATCGCGTTTACTTGTATTCAGGAAATGCCGCGGAGAAGAGTTCACCCTTAGAATTGGCAAAGTAGGTGATCTCACCACAACGGGAGAAAGTAACCAGAGTAATGCGATTTGAAGACCCCACTCCAACAGGAATAACACCCGAAGCCAATCTTGGAAAAGAGACTAAACTGCTTAACTAGATGCTATCTAGGACCTGCTTGAATATTTATATAACAAAGATCCAGAGTAGACGCAAAATTACACCAAAAAATCAAAATGTTCTAAATTGTAGCAAAATACAACCTCAAAGATTGAATTCCTCCTTTTGGCATTAACAAGATGAGAACGATATGTGGATGCTGGCAGAACATCAAAAATAATTTAGCCAGAACCACGAACTATTTTGCGAAGGCTAACTGAGAAATTGTGAAAAGAATGGGGAATGTATATAGGAATAACGTACGGAAGGTACTTTACATCCTCCAATTTTTCGAGAGCCTGCGCTGAATCTCCCATCTGGTAACAATAAATTGAAACACGTAACAAAACACCACGGAGAAAACCAATAAAGCAATAAGTATCAAATCAGATTTGTAAGATTAAAAGCTAAAGGCAAGACCCCTCAGAATAAGGACGGTTACAAATCGATACTAATAGGTAAATCGAAATCGAAAAACCCAAACGCCCCAAGGCTTCAACCATCACTATGTTCGTTGGAACAACCGATCATGTAATGTTTTAAAAACATTAGTGGCACATAAGCAAAGTTGAAGGCACTACACTACACTGCAAGTCATTTGACTGTTTGGTCGTGCCAGCGATAACAAAAGCTAAAGACTCAGCGCCATTTGTACACAAAATTTATGGGTAAAGCCGGATAACAGCGCTCGTTAAGATGTAAACAAGCACTAAAAACGCCATCTTCTTAAACTACTAAAAAGGGCCGCACTAACCGAGAAGAACAGACCTACGGCGACAGCGAAGATTTTCCTAATTGTGCCACCTGTTTAACGTTACTGCAGCGCTACCAAACACAAATAACAAATACTTTTACAACTGTTGCCTTAGCTTCCAATATGTTTGGCCTCGTTTTCTAAGATCGTTTTACATTTAGTTTAGAAAGTAATTATTCAACCAAATAGACTTTTGCAATTTAAAACAACTAATGAGTTAGGGTTTTTAAAATTGAGATTGTTATTCTGGTGGACTACCTTTTAGCAAATACGCACTAGCAAAAAGTTTGTTAGCTTGTTTTTTTCCAGTCAGGATAGACTTTGAAGGTGGCGTGTATGAATTTGAACGTGGAAAATTCGGCGAAAACACCCGCTTTTCCCTTTTTACTTGTAGTGTGGCTCGGCCAATTTAAGGTGTTCTTTTTGCTTAATCCTGACCTATTTTCCCCAAGGCATGGATATTATTGGTCAGACTTCTTTCGTGGACCTCGGCGTGTCCACCGGGCGGCGTCGACCCAGTTTCCGAGATGGCTGTTCACGCGAGCGGCTTGCTTTTGATTCTCTGCACTCTATATTGCGTCGCTCCCTTTAAGTCATTAATTTCATGGCATCCTATCTTCATGGTGCTTGGTCTTTGCGGGTTCTCTTTGCAAGGAATCATCGTCTTTAACAGGTACAGCTCCCTTGTCCCAGGTTCCCCGACCCATAAAAAGGTAAAATGTCTCTCTTTTTCTGTGACTTATTCCGTGTTTGTGGGATTTAATTTTACCGCGTAATTCACCTGCAGTCCACTCTTCATTGGCTCTTACAAACATTGGGTCTACTGTCAGTCTTAGCTGGATGCGCCGTCATTTACAAGGTGAAAAGTGATGGCAACAAAGGCCATATTACGACATGGCACGGATGCTTGGGCTACGTTTTCCTACTGCATGGCCTCTTACAATCATTATTTGGTGCCGTTCAATCCTACTCCTTCTTGCGTCCTCGGATGAAGCCACGAATCTCTCGTAAAATGCATGCGGTTTCTGGAGCTGTTTTCTTTTCTCTCGGATGCCTAGTGACCGCCTTGGGCCTCCGAAGTGACTGGTTCCAACATAAAGTTCTTGTCGACGTCACCCAAGACCAGGGTGTCCGCTTGCTCATCGGCTATTTCCTTACCTTCCTTCTGGGTCTCTTAGCAATGGTGACTCTCAAGCAGGTATATGACAAGTACTTTTCAAGCGCTGAAGGTAGCAAAAACACCGCGAGCGGCCCGGTGAAGAAGGCAAAGTAGCCAAATTGATTGAAGATATTGCACTGAACAGCAATGTGGACCTGTGCATTTACTTGTTCCGGATACGATCTCGGTTCTTTCGTAGTACGTCCGTTTTTTCCCCCAACTAGATGCCTTACTTCTATTCTGTATATGCATGCTTTTTTCTTCTGTTCTTATTGTTAGGTGCATTTAGCCTGTACCTTTTGCATCTTTGTTTCATAGTGGGTTCCATATCTCGTTTTTTTCGGCGTACAGGTCCGGTGTGGGAAAATTTCGTTAAAATACACTAGTAAGGCTTAGCGGATAAGGGCTTCTGAAGCAGTGAAATGGCAGTCCTATTTTTCGTTTGAGACCGCGTTCATTAATGTGAAAATGGAGTCCGTGTGAGGCTAATTCAGTCTGTATCAGATTTAGTGAGCGTATGGTGTAAAAATGCTTGAAAAGCGCTGGTGGGTTTTTAATTAGTGCAACAGTTTTATTTGTTAAAGTTTTGGGAAGCTGTGTAATTGGTGACGTATATTGTAATGTAAGATTCAATCAGGTGTTGGGTGCTAAAGAGATACTGCCAGCAATGGTAGTAGATGGGTGGATGGTATGCCGTGTGATCGGCTCATTTAGTGTATGGCAACAACTGCACGAAGGCTGAGGTCAACAAGCTTTTTATAGCTACGCGCAGTTGAGATCACTCGCCCTCTGGCCGCTCGTTCTGCAGCCACAAACCACGTAAACTCCGACAGTACTTCGTGTGATCGCTTCCGTCTCTATCTACCGTTCGCCTGGTGGGAGGCCTCAATAGGAATCATAACTTGATTGGTAGCGGCCATACCATAAAATTGGCGACTCAGTTTGTAGCGATTACCACCACACTTTACCAGTCAGAAACCAGTTTGGGACAACTACGTTATTGGGTTAGAGCTAACTAATGAGTTTGAAAACTGGGTTCATTTCTGGCAGTCCACATAGCTTGAGAGGCGACACATGACATTTAGTCACAGTCACGAATGTGGTGCTGCTGGCGAACCTGTAAAGTGCCGGAGAAGTAAACGGTAGTTTTGCTAATTTTCACCCTTCTACTAAAGTGACTAATCGTAGAAGTGTTTATTTGAAAGCGGTGCGATGAAGTACAGGCTGGTAATCAGTTGAGGGAGTCGACTAAGTGACGGTAGCGTGATTCATTGTTACGTAGGCAAATCATGTCAACAAAATCTTCACGTTAGAGGCCCGCTAGAGGAAGCTTCATTTGAGACGAAGGTAGGATCCTCAAGTTATCTCGTGCCAAACATTCCACTCCGGTTAGAAGTCAGAATCTCCCTAGAAAAAAAGAGGCAATTTTAACGTTATTATCTCCAAGCCAATATTCCACCAATCAAGGTGTGCTAAGCAAATGGCCATGTGGTGATTGGAGGTTCTTACTGAAATCGTGTCAGTAGGTATTTCATGCCCTCGTAGACCCCAGAACCGAAAGCAGCCTTGGACTCGACTGCGGTTCTTTGAATCACGTCTCTTGGAAGCTTCTCCCTTAGGTTCTCACCTGCATAGACGTAGAGCTATACGAAACAAAATGCCATGCATATAATATTGCTCTCCCAGCTCATCTCTAGAGTGCAGGTAATGATGCAATGTTCGAAATGCAAGCTAATTTTTACAAATGCATAGATTCGGTCAAGAAAGGTGCTTGGTGGACATTTTTGGGTGGACTGTGCATTACTGAGTGCTACTAAGACTTGTCGACTGAATTGAAGTAACCTACGACTCCGTCAGCCTTCGAGTAGAAGACAATGATCTTGTCTGACTCGGACTCGCATGTGGTGGGAAGCCTCCAAGATCCGAACAGGTAGTAGGTAAAAATAGCTGCATAGTTGATTATGTTTTCATCTGATTGATCTTCCACCATCCTGCAATGTTTACAAACAATTGTGAGATATTTGTAGATAAGTAGGCATCGCCAAAGCTTTTTAAGATACGGTCAAAACATTTACAGATGCTTAACTGTTTAAATTTCGTGTATTCACAGGAGACGCTTTAGGAACTTAGTGGCGGTCTGAAAGAGTACAAGCTTGCAGTGGTCAAAAGAATTTACGAAATTGACACTGACATGCCCTTAAAAACACCACCACTTTAGCGGCAGGATCCTGAAGAAGTCGCAACGCCCCAAGGCTGTGTTTACCATTGTAGACGAAAATTGTTTAGTTCATCCACATCTGAATGCATTCACATGCACTCACACACACAGGCACAAATTGGCGAATAATCTATGCCTGGGTTGGCACCTATACAAGTGGCACAGTGGAGCAAATGAATGCCCACTGTCGTCTCCATCCAACTATGCTTCTATTGAGCAAATGGCCCGGGTGTTCCGCATTCTACCCAGCTTCGGCCGCATTTCTCTCGAATACGTCGCTTTGATTGAAGGACCATTTGTTCGGGGGTTGGCAGGCTCTGGAAACCTTCTTCAGTGTGTGTCAAAATTTAAATGTCTGGTTAGCATGCTCCTCACTGGCATGAGTTGTTTATCCCATCAGATTGAATGCAGATCTGTTGAACATATGAGAAAAGAACAGCCATGAAGTTTTTTGGTCTTGCTTTCAAAAATCAAGGCATAAGTTTTGCTTAATCAGCCAAAAGGAAGAAGTTTTTTTATGGAATGCAGGCTGATGCCGACTTTCGAAAGTTAAAAACAGTATCAGCCAAGACTGAAAAGCCTAAAAGGCCACCCTTGGGAAGGAGCTTTCTGAGAGACACCAGAAATGAGACACTTCAAAATGCAGCTTTAATGGCGCACACGCCCTCCTCAAAAAAGGACCTAACACCCGCAATCTCCCAGCTCCTAACCAAATGGAACTCGATACTTTTTCGTCCTCGCAACGGCAGCACTGACACAAACAAAGGGAGGAATGTTTTCAAGAGTCCGTTGTGGGAGGATCGTACTCCAATAACGATTCTTCAGGTGGGAAATGCGCCTATGGTAGGACAAAAATCGACTCAAACGTGGGCTGTCATGTGTCAGGTTTGCTTCATAAACAACCGGTACCATAAAATTCTCCGTAAGCTCCAAACCACGAGAGATGTCGGTGAAGGTCCGGTGCTCTGTCGAAACTTTCGCAAATTTACATTCATTCAACTCGAAGTCAGACGTCTCGATTGCAGAGTTTTGCATAAATGGGATGTGGTTTGCAATGGCGTCACAAGGTGGCAGCCCTTAAGTTCTTGGAAATATTCGAACCTGCTCAGGGATAGAAGACTGAAGTAGAAGGGTTATTCATGCTGCTCAATGGACCACCAAACGCACTAAAATCGGAATACTGCTTTGAGGTAAACCACGTCAATAAATTCGAATGCATCAACCCTCATCATTTGCTTAGAAAAATAAACATGAACATTAACAAGTAGGTCCAATGACGGCTCAAATGGCAGGAGGATGCTGCCGCTTCGTGGGCTGGAAAGACTTCCAATTCTTTGCATTGAAAGTTTTTAGTAAGTTTATGATTAGTTTGGAACCGAAGGAGAGAGCGACAAATATTCGATCTCCTCAAGGTTCTCAGTGTCGTCTGTTTGCCAACTGGGCGGTGTAGCACCAGCTAAAAGCACAAGATCGCTAATGCTTCAATTTCACCGTCTCCTACACGTTTCGACATTAGTTGTCACAACAGCGTGTAATGGGAGCTGGCGTCTGGTTGTCATTATCAAGGCAAAGACCAGAAGTGTGCCGCCCTTCGTCTGTGCACACTTTGCCCATTAAACCAAAGAGCCTCCAGCCTCTTCCCATTCGATCGCACTTCCATAGGGCGATGGGGGATTTCACTTAATACTTAAGTTAATCAAAGCGTCCAGGAATTTAGATCTTTCAGCAAAATTCTCATCTCCACGTTGTAGTATACAACCATTAGGATTGAGGGTGCGTAAGAACGACGTTGACCAACTAATCCGCGGTGGAAATGATTAGAAATGGGTTGACCCGAAATACTTTGCTCTGAGGCATCAAATGTTCGTTCTTGCGCAATACCATGCAAACAAAACCGAAAGAAACGAAGTCAAAAGCTACGACATTAGGAGCACTGCCGAAATTTATCTCTTTGAAATGCAGGATTTCCTTCAGCCGGTCACAGTGAGCTCCTCTGCTAATCGTCAAGATTTGCGGAAACTCATCACCTGATTACGCTTTATTTCTATAAACGTGGACTGTGAGAAAAAGTAGGCAGGACTTCTGTTTCACTCGTTTTAAACTACTGATGACATTGTAGGAATGGTATAAAAAACATTATAAACAATTTTTTACACCTTCATTCACAACTTCGCCTCACAAGCCCTTGTTTACTGGAAACGTGAAGGCTAGCAAAAGTTCACCTTCAGTACAACTAACATATGAAAACGGACTGATTTCTCACAAGCTGCCTGTTTTAGGTTTTCAGGTGGGTTGTTCTCACAAACAAAGGGCATTGTCGAAAAAGTTAGAAAAGTAGAGTTATTTTCTACAAGTTCAGCCTAGTAAAGTTTTAATGAATTAGAAAAGCAAATGGCATGATTTACAAATAATTTGCTAAATTTCCATTATTGTTCCAACCTTTCATTCCCACAAGGGGAAACAGGAATAAAGAGCAATTATTCTTGACGCACTTTAAATAATAACGTTTCATGGAGAAGAAGTCAAGCAGCCAACACAACTGTAAGATCTGAGCTACTCAAGTGGGTAATAAGTAGTACATACCCAAAGCGTAGGCGATCAACCAATGCAATGGCAATGGTGGGACGAGGGTAGCTTCGATCACATTTTCCCCGATCACTGTTGATTTGCGCTTTCATCTCCATCAACTGACGATTTAATGACATCACTGGAAGGAAAAATGAAAAAATTCAGCTCTCCTTTCCCACGCTCAAAAGAGCCCGTTCGTCTATTCAGAGTCAACCTAGCTTGGTTCGAATAGCTAGGTTTCAAGCGGTAGGATATGCATGGAAGGAAGGAATGGTGTTGTGGTGATTTAACACAGGTTACCCTTGAGAACCCCCGCCATGCAGAGATCCGTCTTTGGCCGCGTAGTAGGGCCCGAGGCCCGCGTGTGCATGCGAGAACTAAAACACAGGACTGACGCAAAATAGCACCAAGCGCTCTTCGTTTATCAATTCTTTAAACAATTTTACCCCATTGTTTACACTTTACACATTTGCGAAAAATGGCTCAGAGTTGAGTTTGCTCTTGCATCACCAAAATTATTGACTCCAGAATTGGCTTTGGAGATTGTAAAATTGGAAAAGATGTTACCAAATGTTTGGGTATCTGCGGCAAACTCTGGGTGACAGCGTGTGATAGCATTGAGTCATTCCACCTGCATGTCGTCTGGCAAATGGATGCAAGGAGTACGAGAATTACGAGGTCGTTGCCATAAGACAGCTGAAATGCCGGCGTGGAGGTTCATCCGATTGTTTACTTTTGTTCTGCCAAAACCGCCGATGAGTTGGTTATAGAGCGTTGGCGTTTGAGGACGCCAAATTGCACTTCTGAGGTCACACTGTAGGGCTTGGAGGTGCGAATTGGACTTTGTGCGCGGACAGAACTTTACTGCGTCCGAGGTGAATGCCGAGTCAGTTCATCTGAACCAGCACTAAGCCCAACACTGCACTGTTTGATAAAAAGAATTTGCAGCACAGTGTAGCATGCTGCTGACTGTAAGCCCGAGGATGAGCATGCTATTAGTCACTTCGGCAGCCACTTTTAGGCCTTCATAATGATGTGCAGACTGACCTTGTCAGCACATCAGTTCAAACGGAATACGACAGCGTTGCGGAAGTACGGCTTTTACAGACATTCAGACGACTGCCGACCAGACAGAATGAGGTGAGAGAGGGTGGTTAGAGCAGATGCATGTCTCTGTTTACTCTCAGTAACAGGGCTGGTAATTTCGGCTCTCCACAAGCACGCACAAACCACTATCAGCCGCTTTGCTGTGTTTACCGTCAATTAGGAAACGCATCAGTTCAGGAGACCACCGATTGTGGCGTTGCTACCCTATTCAGAGAAGGTTGGATCATATTGTTGCTGCTAGTCGCTCGCCTCATCTCTGGAGCCAACCCTGCTAGGGGCCATGTGTTGCCTTTCAGCCGAGTCAAATGCTACACTTAATATTCTTCAACTTTTCAGCCATTCACAATACTAGACAGAGTCAGAGAGTTGTTTATGGAATGCGCGCATTCCCTGACTCTTGGACTCAGTCACCACGGCTTGGCACTGCACCACCCACATCCACCTGCGGCTGCGCGGCAAGACCGATCACGTGGAGTAAGAAACCAGCAAACAGTTCATACACCCATGCTCGATCTCTGTCGATGAGCAACGCTTTTTTGGAAGGCTACTTCCATGATGGAATGAGAGCCTGTAATTCACCTCTTTCAAGCAGGCACTTAAAAATGCACCAATACTAAGCAGAGTCTGTTAAAGGGAAGCTATGAAATTCAAAGTATAATTCCATCTTTACATCTGAAGAGTTGTTACAAGCAGAAGGAGAATGTCTGTCACCCGCGAGATTAGCTTAAAGTCTATGTGAAAGGGTTCTTGCTTTTTGGCCGACCGAGAATAATAGGGCGCCCGCGTTTGCCTGCACACCAACCCGATTTATGGTGGGAACTAACTTTCTAGTTGGAGCAAACCAAGTGGCACGAATTCTTCATAAGTAATGACTCCTGCTTATAGAGCTAGTGAGGATGTAGTACGTTAGCTACTTGTTTAGCTGTCGGCTTTGGTAACCGGCCACTCAGGGCTCCGCCATTGTACGTCCGCCGGATGACCTGGTCTACGGGCTATGCCAGCAGCACCTCAGCCCTTCTGTACCTCGGCAATGCGTGTTCAGAGAAGTCTCTTAGCACTGCAGTGGAGATGTGAATGCGTAGGACCACCTCATCTCCATAACTAACAACAGGACCAAATGTCTGCACACACCACACTTCCTATTATAAGGTTGCTTCACATTCCACATTTTAAGGCGCTGTGTTCAAAGTAATTGAGGCAGCTGAAATATGTTGAGAAGAATCTCCCAGTCGCATTCGAACTAGTGCCAGTTGGGATGAGGGGAACAACTGAGTGCAGTTGAAATGTAGAGAAACAAAGGCTTGAGCATCCATCCTCGCACTCAGCTCACTACGAGATTCAAGAACTGCCTGAGATTGCTTTCATATCCACAAGGAAAAGAGCTCGGTTCGATGAAGTGGCACACAGTGTAGTCACGAGAATGCGCAAAAAACAGAATGAGGAGAAAAATCTTCCTAAGACGCAATAATGAAGTGCTAGCCTTAAAAGAGAATTTGATTGTAATGCAAGGATTGACATATCATTGCCCCATTCTGTTGACTTACATAATTAGCGTGGGGTTGAGGAAACGTTACGGGACTACATCTAATTCTTACTGCTGCATTAGATAGGACTTACTTCATGTGTCTAAAACCGAAAACTGAAACTACTGTTTAAAAGCGGAGTAGATGCGGAGCACATCCTCACATTGATCCAAACTGAGGAGTTCGTGGGGGTCGCAGACGAGGAGAGTTTGAGGGATGGCGCCACTGCCACCGCTTCTGCCAGGCAGACATCGATTCTTGGCGGTAATAATGTTAGGGTAGGTGGTGACCTGGTTGATAAAATTGTTGCTATACTGGTAGGCTTCACTGATGGACGTCCTGAGACAAGCAGATGTCAGAAGAAGGCTTAACACGAAAATCAGCATCCTGTGGCTGTTCCTCTTGTTTATCGGGGCCTAGGGCGAGAGAACACACTCTGACACCGAAGAAACGCGCACTCACGGAACGCGGTGATGCATGTGAACTGCAGCGGCACCGCTACTTTTATTTCAGACACTGTCACCGCCTCATTGGCAGAGGCCGAGGACCAATTGGCAGTGGAGGATTTTCAAACCTAGACACCCACTGAATTAAACCGACGCTTGATTGTTTGCGTGTCATTGGCATAAAGGAAGTGACTTTTAAGAAATGAATGACTGATAGAAGCACGTTTATCAAACCGCACATTTCAGTCATGAGAGTTATTAATCCATACGGGATGTAATGGTCGCAAAAGTAGAGAGGCCAAAGCCTCTTAAGTAGCTGTGTTTCAAGATCTTTGCTTCCTGTAAAACAAAATTGCAACAGACCTGTCAATTTAAAAAAAACCAATAAAATTAGTAAATGTAGTGGATAAATTTGATTAAGAGAAAGCAAAAATAGATTGTCAGAGAATTTGCCGATGCAAAGTGCTACAATTTGCACTTCTTCCTCTGTTTCCCATTTCAGGATCAAGTGACGCCTCTGCAGCCAAAAGACTGATCTCAATCTCTCCGTTTCCATCCTGGACACTTTTCTTGGAGCCCTTCCTCTTCGTATGCCATTTACAGTGGATTTATTACTCCAACCAGCTTGTGGACGCCGTCTTCGTATGCAACGCATTGCATAATGATGGAATCGCTTCAGTTGCGGGTGGAGCTCTGTTGTCGAGCATTGTGTTGCTGATGTGAAATTACCTCTCAATCTCGAAAGTGGAGAAATCTGCAATATACTCCAGAGGTATAAAAGTCTATAGAGCTCTACCAGACTGCCTTCTTGACTAGCCTTTTGTCTGGCACATGACAGGTAAGAAGGCATCAACAGGTAATCTCATTTCGTGGCCAATGAGCGTTTTAAATGGTGAAATGTCGGTGAATTTATGGACTGCAAGATCCTAAAGCTGGGCCTCTTTAATAAAAGTCCCGGGCAATTTTAATTGAAATGCGACTCATTGGTTCAACTCTTTTCCCTCCTCCCACTACCCGATGGATACCAGGATTTCGCGAGGCCGATGAAAAAGTAGGATTTCTTAAATGGCAGACCCACAGAATCGACATGCCAATTCCTGGCCGCAGCTGTAAAATTTCTGCATTGACAAATCCACCCAAGTGAAGAAAAAAGAAGCGATCGTTTTAAGAATTTTTGCCTTCAAATGTTCCTTCTTAATCGTCTCCCTCCCTCTGCCGTCTTCCCTCCTTCTAGGAGACCTGTGGGCATCGTTGAGGCGATGCGACCGCTATGAGGTGAGGTGCTTTGTACCCGTAGGTCTGGCAGAAATCACCCTCATCTTGGGTAGCTGCAGGCAATTAGCATCTTTCCCTCGGCTCCTATAGCATTTGTCTTTCCCTTATGGTACCAAACTATTCATGCAAATCTTGGGAGAGTGAAAACATTAACTAGTGCGGAAATATCACGTAAATAGGCGCTCTGATTCGATCTTGATACATATAAGGCCCCATTTTCTGAGGGCAGTTTTGATCACGCTTTTCATTTGCTCGCCACTGTCTTGCCTAATGAAGAGGATGTAAGGCAACAAGGAGGATATAAGGGGCATTCCATTTGCTAGATTCCTAACAGAATGGGTACTTTACGTATTTCTTCAACGATTCTAAGTTTGATCGTTTGTTGAAACTCTGCGAGGTTTGGTCTGTGAGATACAGCATCTGCATTACTGCGTTCATTGCCTCCCTGCTGTACTGTAACATCGTATCCCTGAAACCCCTCGTACCAACGTGCCACTGAACTGTCTATCTCTTTCCTTGTTTTTAATCCTATCAACGTCTGGTGATGTGTTCTCACTAATGATCTCCTTTACTAACAGCTCATGTCTCACCATGGTGAAAAAAGCGAAGAGCTTACTTTGGGTGCCATTGTTCAATGTGTCTGGTACTTGAGTAAGCGACGGCGTTTTCTTGACTTTTGCCGACTTTTTGTGAGGATCCACCGTGCACAGGCGCCTTACTAGCATTAGTACCCAGAACGGATGTAGAGAATTCTACAATCGATGTAGAGTGGAAGACTTACTCCAGTTCTTTAAACGATTCACAGCTCCCTTCGACTTAAATTTCCTCTTGACCTGCTATTCCGTAAGTATTCCGAACAAGGCCTTTAATGGAACGCCTGCAGCGGTCTACAAAAAAGAGGTTCTATTGCAGCTTTCTGAGATTTCTCTCACCACCTTACCAAACGGCGAGACGGCGTGTCTCAAAAGACGACTAAGCGTTGTAGAAAATGGCATGTCTTTGGGTTAAATGTCAAACACGCTTCCAGCAGACCGTCTAACCCCGATTTCGAAGTGACATGATACTCGCCAATGGTCTCTGCAGGGAATAAGTACGTCCAGTGCTTTGTGAATAGCTCAACCAGCGCTGCTTCCACAATATTATAAAAAGGGTTAGCTGCACTATAGAGTCCGAAAAGCGTCGCCTTGAAAGCGCAAGACACTTTTAGTAGGTCAGAAAACCATCTGCCCTCCACCTGTTTCCAACCTCTTGCCAATATCACCATCTGAAGGACCAATTTAGCTCAGAAATTTAGCTTCCTGTAATTGACACACATCCAGTCCCTCGCCTTCTTCCCACTGGAGTAATCGGGAGGGTCAATAGCGACTCACAGGGCTTAATGACCTCGTCTTTGAGCATTTTGTTGACTAGCAGGTTAACCTCTTCCAGAATAGGAGCTAATGTGCGGCTGAGGGTAGCCGCATCGGTCCAGCCTCGCCATTTCCGACCGTACGTACTACAATGTTTGTTCTTCCCAGTTCAGGACCTTGCCACAAGAAAGTATTCGTGGGCTCCCCTGGCGACTTCTTAAATTCCTTCTCCGCATTGACGGCGATGTGAGTAAGGTATGATGAAAGGTTATCTGGGTTGTTTGCATATTTTTCTGAGGTTGTGAAAAGGATATCTGGTAGGCGCAGAAGGCACCGTCTGCAAGGTTCATAACAGCCTTGCTGGTGCACAGAATATGGGACCCAGAAAATTATATCTCAACCTAGTTCCAGATGTGCCGGAAATTTCACCAACCAGACCTTCTTTTCTATAGTAACGCGTAGGGAAATTTCTCCATCCACAATTACCTTCCCCTCTTCTGATAACCGTAGCCCGATATGAGGCAAAGACTATCATTCATTGGTAAAGAAACAGAAAAGCTGCAAAAAAGTCAAAATGGAGATCACACGAATGCCCTCTTAATATGTCCAGCTTTGTACGAAAGAGAGGTGTTTCAGAGCAGACATGATAAGGTGAATGGAAGCTCACCCAAAATCATGGCTTGAATTGATGCTTCCAGTAGACCAATGTTGAGCTTGATGTGCTCTGGCCACCTCCCGAAGCGTCTGCATGGTAAACTTCACCAACTCCCAGGAATTTGGCGTTTGTGCTGAAAAGTTTGCCGATCGCAACGGTTAGACGAAATTTGTGTACGGACTCAGCGACTACCCGTTCCCTGACTTCTATAGTTTTTGAGTTGCAGACGCTGTTCTGTGCAGTTTCCCTATTTCCCTCAAATAATCCTCATTGCCATTTCTCGTCTTTGGTTACGACAGAATGACTCTCTGGCTAGGGTTTGCTCTTCCCGCGAGATGAAGAGGTGGAGTAGTGTGTTGCAGGACTCCTAAAAAAATCTGTGTGTAACGTCATGCCGATTCCTACTAGAAAAAAAGTTTTTATGGGATTTTGTCGTTGAGAGTAAAACCGAGAGTCGTGTTGAGAGTGTTTGAATCGTTGAAGGTCAATGGAAATCCCAACACGGAAAAGTGGCGACGAACAGAGGCGCCAAGAGGCTGAAGTCGCCAGCGGAAGATCTTGACATCAATCCAATGGCTGGAACCGTGGGAACTCAAGGGATTACAACCAGGAAAAATTACTGTTAACCTCAACACTGCGGTAAGGATCGCCACACTCATTGAAAATGGCGGCTACAACAACCCTGGTGGCGAACGTACTTAGGGTCATAGTATACTGATGTACTCTCTGGCAGCACCTCTAACAAACCTCCAAGCAATACCGTTGATCAAGGGAGTAGGGGGTTCAAGTGTTGGGGAAAAACCAACTAGACCATAGCAGATTCACTAAATTCCTTATTCAGGTGCACCGCTTAATTCCTAGATGAAGGAACGTCGATTGTCTTGACCAGCTAAAGCTCAACATTAGCGCGTCTTAGATGATATTTTCAAGGCCATTCCGGGACAATTAACGGCCGCTTGAATTGAAAAGACATCCTAGGGCAGAACTCAGCCGACACTATCTAAATGAAAAATTGGCAGTTCAAAATTCTATTTGTCTTGGAACAATCTTTAACTGAGAATCTGGCAAATACTAACTAATTCCTTACATTGGGTCGGACGCACACCGGTGTTTCAAGTTCGGATCCTGGTTGGTAATTTTAACCAAATTCTATTAATAGGAATGAAGTCATGTTTGAACGCTCCTTCTTTATTTAGTGCAGAAAACGCACAATAATGCGCTTGAAGGTACACAGACCAAGCCTTACCCTAGTAGACTCTTTCAGAGGAAGACAAAGAAATTTCCCCAAGAGTCAGTAAAACACTTCCGCTTGTGAACGCCACTGTGTATATTTTACTCAAGAGCATGACATTCTCACCACGTCTTTGCCATCCGCAAAAAAGCCGACACCTCGAGGTCGTGAACAAACGGTCGTTTTTTACTACAATCTCGAGGGCATGCAAAAATAGACGAAAAAAACCCACCCCAAGGACAACTATAATGCAGGCAATAATGTGTAAAGGTTAATTGCGTAAATCAAATACTAAGTCAGCCCATTTTTATGAAAAGTGGAAGCAACTACATGGTCAGCACAGCAAAGCCACAGAGCACTCTTGGAAGCACAGGCAAAGGCAGATACGATTTGCAATCAAATAGGAGCTCTCGAAGAAATCCATTCACCAACTTTCAGGAAAACCACCTTATTCTTCGAACCAAGGGGGACCAATCAATTCAACGACCCAATATAACAAAAAGGTAACTAAATAAATTAACTGGGCCATTCAAGATTCCAAAATTACATCAAGAAGAAAAATAGGACAACCGGTTCTTCTACTTGAGCAAAATTACAAAACAATCACCAAGAAAGTACCCTGACAGTTCAACCAGCAAGCAATGCAAAAGGAAAAGTTCTATTTACAAAAAGGACCTAAAGTGACCTTCTTAGTAGACGCGATCAAAGCTCATACTGCTCTCAACCTGATTTTGTGCCGCACCTGCCGCTGGTATACCCCCACGGCCCCTATAACCCGGGCCACCCCTGTATTGACCTCCGCGATACTGCTGTTGGTGTTGCTGCTGTCGAGTTCGGTTGTTGGTGATATATTCAAGAAAGGAAACCCCGTTCTGAGAGAGGCAAGATAGGTCTCCCGGCGGAGGGTCTTCCTGGAAGAACTCATGAGTTAGGGCCTGCTCTGCAGTCAGACGACGAGAGGGATTACAGACAAGGAGACGATCGATAAGGTCAATGGCGGATAGGTTAGGGATTGAAACGAGTCGATCTCGAAGGGTACGCCGCGTGTCCATGGGTAGTTTGGTTTTCTTGTAACTTTCCAAGTACTCCACGCCTGGCCAAACAGCTGGAGTGATAGAGCCACAGAGATTAATGATAAGCTTAAGTTGATTTAGCTCATTCTCGCCTTGCATCAAAGGACAGCGTGTCCACAGCTCAGCAATTATGCAGCCAGCACCCCAGAGGTCAACTGGTTTGCCGTAGTTACGATCCATCAGAAGGATCTCTGGAGGACGGTACCAAAGGGTGACTACCATTGCTGTGTATTGCGGGCGTTTGTCCTGTCGCCAGGGCGTCACAGTAACACGAGCAAGACCAAAATCCGCGATCTTGAGGTGTCCATTACGGTCAATCAATATGTTTGAGGCCTTTAGGTCACGATGAAGAACATTATTACTGAAATGAGAAAATAATGCATCTAACAGATAGACCACCAACTACCATAGAAACACGCAATCAAACGGCATACTCATGAAGAAATTTGATTCCGGTAAGTAACTGCTTTGCAATGCCCTTCTTAACTGACAAATTTATGTCGACCTTTTGGCTAAGAAGTCCGGCAAGATCATGATCACAGAATTCAAAAAGCAAATAAAATTCGTATCTGGAACCATTAGCGTTAAGGCCTAAAGCTTCAGTGGATTTCAGTGAGCAGCATACTGCGTCTGTGACAAATACCATGGAGACGAACAATATTTTCATGCCGCAGCATTTGCAAAATAATCACTTCTCGTAGTGCAGTAACAGGGAACTGAAATGAAACAAACTGCAAGAGACAATTGAGATAATACCCCTTCGGTCTCCTTTTCCGTTCGCAAACGTTTGAGTGCAAATACTTCTTTAGTCGTTTTATGCTGAACTTTAAAAACTTCACCAAAGGTGCCCTGACCAACTTTGGTAATCTTTTCATAGTCCTCAACAGGATAAGTTGTCGTTTTTTTCTCAACTTCTCTATCAATATACTTAAAGAGCTCAGTTTGGTCGGACTCAAGTTCCTTAACGAGCAGATCCAGCTCACAATCATCCATTCTCGAAGTGCGATGACATTTGAGCCACCAAGTCAAACAGCGCGCTTGACTCGGTAATAACTCGAACAATTAAATCACGTTCTCCCTCTATTTGCATCTCGCTGGGCTGACACCAAAAACCGCTTTACTTTATAATCATAAGGCATGCAATAGTCACAGCGAATTAAACGGAGGAGAGGAAATCTTTAAACATGCAAGTTCACTAATGGCGAAGCCCTTAGGCGCCCTACGATTGCATGGACGCAACCCTGAGCAGAGTTTGCTATTCGTTTTTCACTTAAGCATTGATTGGCCGCCGAGAGTTCTGAAGCCTTCCTGAAGTCCTAATAAGCTTTCGGACATGAACGCAGACTGAGTGTTAGCGATGGGAGGCTTTCTCGAAGACAAAAAGGCATATTACTTAATCAGAACGTGTGTACATCCGGCTAACAGAAAGAAAATCATGACTTCTGGCACAGTCCAAAGGTCAGCTCACTCCGTAGGAAAAAATATGGCTACCCAGGTCTCGAGACACTAGAATAATGACATTTGTCTAACCTATCCTTTCACAGGTATGTGATGCTCTCAAGGTAAAAATGTATACAACGATTAAACTAAGCAATTTGATCATAATATGTTGGGATAATCGGGTAGCTTTAGCAGCATGATGGAATTAATATCGTCGAAAAATAATCAACCGAACAATTCATTTACTTTCTAATTCTAAAAGCTGTGCATTTTTTGTGTAATCATTGGACTTGTGTTATGCACATGCAAAAAGCATTGTCATTAGTACTGAAGACATGTGAGAATAATTTCTTTGTTGTATGTTTAACCCTCAGTTTTAGATACGGAACATCTTTCAGTTCTTTTGCCTTTACTAAGTAATCCAACTTATAATCCATTCTTTTAGCTTTACTTTTTTTGGCTTGAAGGCTACATTAATCATTGCGTTTATCACAAATGTCATTAATTATGTATCTTAATGAAACTCTTTGCAATTGTTAAGCGTTACAGTCTCATTATTTTGCTAATGGTTGCTGAGCATGTTGTCTTATTTTATTAGACTAAAGTAAGCGCATTAAATTTATTCGTTAGATTGGTTTTAATTTATGCATTTGTACCCGCTCAATTCTTTGTTGTTATGTCAAGGACGTTCAATGCAATTACAGTATGAGGTTTCTGATATTTTTCGGCATCTTAAAGAAGAGGAATATAAAGATGCCAATCACATTTTGAAAAATTTGGAAGAAAGGGTGCTAGATCATTCTTGCATGATTGGTTTGTTTAATGTCACGTTCTTTACTTTTGCGAATAGAATCTGTCCTTGTTGAAGGCTATAAGTCTTCGCGCGTATTTAGATCCTTTTCTGTTTTAGGTCAGACTGTTGAGGTTTGCATGAACTGCACTAATAATCTTTAGTCTGAGACTTTTAAGCACAACTTCTGCGACTTTCTCACAAAAATTGTTCTAAACTATCCATGCCATACCACAAATTTTTGCGAAGATTTTATGGTAAACGGTCCCTTCCCTTTAACTCTTAGGACACTTCTTTTTCTGGGTACATGTGTGCTAAATCTGCTAAGCTCAAGGAAGCATGGCTGCGCCTTTTTAGAAAGGTAATAATTTAGGCTTCATATTGTCAATCTAGGTTATCACGCATTCAACAATTGGAGACTCAAATTCAAACATCTTTCAGAAATACACGGAACAGCTTTTTGATCAACTGGCGTCTAAACAGGCTCAAACTGTTGTTAGCAGTCTGTGCTTATCGTTAGCCACCGTCGTTTCCCATTCACCAACTGCGGAACATTTACGGGAACAGGTTCTTGATATTCTCAAAAATTTGCTATCGGAGCAACTCACACAGAGTACAAAGAAACCAGAATTTGCTGTTGTGTCGGCCGTTCTTTCTAGCATATCTAAAATTATAGGCTTTAATGACAACGAAGCTAGATGTGATGGTAAGATGCTCCGCTACACTAGCAACTCCGCTAGATATGAATAAATTTTACAATTACTCGGTTCAGATCCTCCTGGCGAATTTGGATAAAATTAGTCAATACAAGCCCATCAGAAGTGCCTGTAAGCTTCTGAAGTCCTGTGCTAAACATCTCAGCATTCGCGACTGGGGCAGGGCCATAGTATGTTTTAATACGTTTTTTGCCGTTTGTAATTGCGTACTTCATGAGACACAATGGCCGGGATGAAGACGATTACTACGGTGTCTCTAAAAATATTTTTCTATACATTTCGGTTTTGCTCCACTTATGATTGCTAAATGCATTTTCGTATTTTAGCTTGTAATCTCCTACCTCCAAGCACTGGTTAGCCATAAAAATTTGACATTGGCCAAAGCCGCTCAGGGTGCCTATGTTTCACTTTTGGTGTGTTATCGAGACTGTGCTCTTATGGAAACCGCCTCTGGGGAATCATTCTCATCAGTTCCGGGAAGTATAACAGCTTTTCTGATAAATTCCCAGCCAAGAGGTGCTCTTTCACCAAACCAACTGTCCTTCCGTCTGAAATGTCTGAGTATCTTGATGCCAGTGAGTTATAACATTAAAAAATATGGGCAATTCATCTGGCGTCCTTAAACTGTTTTGTCAACAATAGGTCTACGAAAAGCAACAATCCACTCACGAATCAGTTCCAATTATTTCATGGACAGTGAAGGAGATCGTCCACTTAATTGCAGAAATTTCAGACGTCCCTATGCCTCCAAAAGCGTACTGCCTTCCGGACTTAATTGAGTCTGCGACTAATGTACTAGCAATTTATCCTTCATCGCAACTGATGGAGGAGTTATGGAGATCTCTGAAGCTGGCGATCATTGGTTGCTTTGAGGCTTATCCTCGCCTTTCCCAAAATGTTACCGAAAGGATCGCCTACTCTATATTTAACGCGATCAAAATCCTGACAAACGAAAGATATCTGACCTCGGTTATTAATGAGGCTTGTAAGTTACCTGTTTTACCCCATTGACTTTTTGAATCGGCTTTAAAAAGGAATTCTTTCATCACCCTTTTCTCCTAGTTTACCATGCTGTCCTACAAACATGTTCCCATTCACCGTTTGACCTCGAGGATAGCGAACTAGATAGTGAGAGTGAGGTGGAGAAAGAAGTCGTGGAGGGGGAGTTGGATTCGGTTAAGCAACCGAGTGGTTTTCTCCAGACGGAAATCAAAATTCCAAGGCCTTCGTACCGAGAATACTTGCCACTGTGGCGAACTTTGCTAGGATTGCCTACGGGCCTAGTGAGAAAGGTAGCTTGAGCCAACGACGAACCTTAATTCATCCAAACCACGTTTCTATTAAAAGATCGGACATCCTACACTCAAAAGCTCCGTGCAACAATATATAAATACACACACCATGAAAACTTATTAAGTTAAATTTTACACCTAAATGATGTTGTAGGAGAGATATGCTCGCACCAACACGGAATCCTTGTTCCCCATATTTCGGCTCCTGCTGACATCCTCCGTGGCAATTTTGAAACGCCTCGATTTCACTTATGTGGAGCGCAGTACAGACGTCGGTGAGATGGAATCCCAGGTGGTTGTCAATAATCCACAGGATGTTCTTCTACTTTCAAACATGGCGGCATTTCTTGAGTAAGTTGATCAGGGCAAATACTAGCCTTGCAGCAGTTAAGGCGAGATTAGTTTAGACTTGTTTTTCTGAGAAAAAATTTATTGCCTTGTTTGTGGTAATTTGAAAAATTGCATAAAGATTAGCCTTCTCTATAGGTGGTGAAGCTAGAAGAGTTGAAGCCGTTGGCAACGAGGCTGATGACTTATCAAATGGAAAAAATCAGTTGCTTTGCTTTTCATTGCATTAGTAAGGAATAATTAAATTCAAACCTCCTTTGTTTATGCCCTGTGAAAATATTGTGACACTTGAAATGGATCGTAAACTTTGAACTCCCCAATCTGCCTGATTTCCCCTGCTTCACATTTCCCCGAAGCTATGGTATTGTGCTTTGCTAGGTGATCGCATTTCTTAAGTTTGCATTAATGTTCTCAACTTGCCAAATCTTAGGGAAATTCATTCAAGATTGAATTTCCTGGGACTATACAGACGAGTGGATCACTTTCTTCCCACTCTTTGATTAGTCGTTGGTTTTCTTTCCGTACATTTTACTGTCCATATCTGATTTCAAAACTCTCGGAAGGTGGAATTTCTCTTTTCTCAGGGGAACCAACTAATGACGGGTTGCCTATATGCAAATTAGCATTTATTGTCAATGAGTTGCTTAAAAACATACAAACCATGCAGTTCCATAAACTTCTCTTGATGCACCGGACAGACGAATTTTGCCTGATTGTTCGATCGCCGCCTGCGATGCCACTGTGCCTTCTTTCCTGCAAACTTCCCTTGAACTCGTGGAAAAGTGAGTAGTGACCTTAAATTATAACCCTTTAATTATGTATTATCGTTAACAATAGAAGCAAAAAAGTCCACTTTTATGTGAGTAACCTTTTAGACTACTTATGGGCTACCTAGATTCAAGCGAAATCCGCCACCCAACATGGTTTGACGGTCCTTCATTTGGGAAGTGCTTAAATTTTTAGCGTACATATCTCCATCCTCAGAATTATCACAATGTAAGCAGATGTATTGTGACACAAAACGAACAATTATTTTCATTTTGTTAGGGGGTGGTGGCATGATTTGCAAGTATTCCAGTGACAGAAGTAGGTCGGG
Source organism: Taenia crassiceps (assembly GCA_023375655.1). Taxonomy (NCBI): domain Eukaryota; kingdom Metazoa; phylum Platyhelminthes; class Cestoda; order Cyclophyllidea; family Taeniidae; genus Taenia; species Taenia crassiceps. The sequence continues at coordinate 418,128 of JAKROA010000010.1, forward strand.
AGTCTGAAAACGGCTTGAAGCAAGACTCGACTGCCCACTGCCTCTTCTGACCCAAATGCATTTCTCAAAACTGAAGTGCTGTCACTCAAGGATGTAATTGTAGTTGTTTGAGACACAGGACCTTTCGTAGTGTTCAATGAATCACTGAATGCTTGGTTTGCCATATCCCTAGAAGCCTCCAAAAATAACAGTCCTATTCACGTCGCGTTCATCTGTCCTTCAAGTCAAAACACGCAGACTTAGGTGTATGAACAGGTAGTTTTGGGCTCCACCCTTTGTAGATACCCTCTGCTCAGTGGTCTCTATCGTCTTCTGAGACTCGCCGTCCTACTGGCCAAGCAGTCAGGCCTCTTCGAAGGTACGTCTGTCACCGCTTTCAGCGTGCTATACGGTAGACAACTATGTGCGTCACTACCAGTGATAAACCTAGCAACCTATCAATCGGTGTGCCAATCAAACCCATCAGTTCACTATTCGAAATACTCAACGTTACCATGGTACCTGGATAATAGCATTAAGATTTTTCTTCATAAACTGATTCCATTTTGTGATACCGGAGCAATTTCAACTGCTCAAATCAGTTCCAGGCTTTTATTTTTTTTATTCCTCGAGGTCGTAGTAGTAACTAAACGTCCAGAGTACTCTACATCTGCCGTGTTCTTTGACGATTGTAGTTGAGACATTAATTCCCTTGGGAGTCACATGTATCGCCTACTCACAAAAATGCAAACACTTCCCTCCGTAGAAAGTGGGTAATGACCCTTGTTCAGATCTCTGTCCTGGGGCAAAAATCTTGTAGTTGAATGCAGTGACAGACTGGTGAACACAGGATAACGTAGTGGCCCTTCGAGAGCTACGTACTTTCCTGCAATGTTGTCAACGTCTAATGCCACAGGACCAATAATGCGAGACCACCGAACGGCCCTTTTCGAACAACTAAATGGCATTCTGAAGTTGGTGAACCTAATTTAATGACAAATCTACTTGATACCCGTCCAGAAATGTGGACTCCATATTGACTGCATGCTTTGCTAGATCTCCGTGCTTTAGGTAAAATGAAAATGATCAGCCAGAGGGGATCCTAAAGAACGAATTCAACAAAAATTTGCAAAATAATGGTACATCTTCCAGTTCCCCAGTTTTATATGGTAAAATCTTCAATTAATTAATGAGCTATAAGTAGTTTTATGAAAAGATGAAAGTAAAAGTGGCTACCGCGATCAGTTGCGGTAAATTCTTCCTGGCTAGCGATTTTGACATTTGATTAGCTAGTGGTAGCTACATGTTATTAAATCAAAAACCTCATCGGTTCTCCAATGGACACCACTGGGTATTTCTATCTCCTACATGGAGACATTTCATAGCTCAAATAAAAATGCGAGCAGATGGTATAAATACAAATGATTGGTGACGAGCATTCAACACCTGGACTGACTTCATTAAACGTGTTTCACTGTGGAACGCCAAAGATATAAATTCGTAATTCATGTCAGTGCTACACACTTCCATCTTTGTACCGCGTAATTATCTATTGCATACAATGTAAAATATTTTTGTGACAGAATGTTACGCCTCTCCCACCTTAACTCACCTGAGTTCATTTGCGATCGCCTTGCTGGAGGCATTGCAACCAATGGAAGCTCTGTCCGCCGATGACCTCAGTACCGCCCGTTGTTCCTGCCTTCTCATTTTGCCTCTCTCAGTCTTCTCACTGCACCTTGAAGACGAACTTTTTGACAAATTCGCCCATGTCATCAGCTTTACCTGTCAATTGGCCGGATTACAAGTTCGCTGTGCGGACCTAGCAATCGCTGCAGTCACCGCTGTTGAATCCTGGTTGAATGGTTAGCCATTGTGTCAAAAATACATGTGCCTCAATTTGATCTGTCCGTAAATTTTTTTTCTTCCCAATAACAGAGGTCAAATCAAACTCCTCAATCTACTCTACTGCATTTGGGAGTCTTGTGCCAGCTCTGACTGGTCTGCTTGGGGTCCAGCAAAATAAGCCAATCACAGAAAAGGCGCTGCTGTCTCCCATTGGTCAGCGCTCACAGCGGTCTAGTCATAGGGCAAAGATCCGTCATACTCTAAGGGCAATTGCCAGACGGCCAATTCGACTAAATTTTGATTCAACACTCGGTAAGGCGCAAATGAAGGTTATTGAAATTATTGGCCGGAATGCGCATCATTGGGAACTGCTTAATGTGGTTAGTTGCCACTTGGCTTTCAAATAAATCGTTTTAGATAGAAAGACCTCATGAAGGTGAAACCATCTTTGGCAATCTCCTACCTAAAGGAAAGGGTACTTTTAATTATCTGACATTGTGCTTACCTTTTCCGGATTTGAGGCCGTACATACGGCTTTCTGATGTACGATTATTTGCACGGCTTCTTCGTATCCTCCTCTGGAGGCCCAAGTCCACCACCAAATCAACCAATCAGAGTATTTCCATATTCAAATCGGTAATTTGTCTCTAGTTAGTACTAGTGTCTCTCGTCAAGCGAGAGTGTCGGCGGCTGAATATTTGCACGGTTATATCGTTTTTGGACTCGTCAAACAACGTGAAATGGTCCCGGATCCTAGTGATCCAATCGGAGAGAGTGACTCCGAATATTGGTCTCTTCTCTTTCACGTAGCATTCATTTTGGGAGCTGACACTGATCAAGTAAAATCATGCTTATAATACAATCCTTAGCTAATTTATCGCCCCTTTCGATACCTCGTATTTCAATTGGTTCATTGGTTTGCGGGCTATCAAATGGCAGGCCTGTGTGAGGCTAAACTTCTGCAGAAAGTGCTTCTGCGCATTCTAAATCTTACTCCACCAGAAGATGATATTTGTGGCTTTATTGACTCACAGTGGCCGCTTCCTGGTAGGGCGACCGATTTGCTTCATTTGGTTTCATGCTAGAATTAATACAAACAAGACGTACAAAACTGGCCTCCGCCTGTTTCCAAGATTTCTTGAAGTGGATGAGCTCCGAAGCCACTGGGAACAAGAGACGTAACTCTATTGGCGATCAAACTTTTGAGGATCTGCTCCAGCTAAATTTGGACGGTCTATGTCAAGACGGAGCTGCAGCTCAAGTTTTTACCGACACAATAGCCAATCTCCTAAGGTTAGGCAGCCAGTAGTTATTTAAAACTTGTTTTTATTTTAAGTGTTCGACCAGAAATGGCAATTCGGTATGTCTTTCTCCTCATCGACGCCTTCAAGCAATCTCTTCTCTCAGGTAGACTAAAGCCTTCTCTTAATGCTGCTTAGCACCAAATCAAAGCTCTATCTCAGCTGCTGTAAAACGGGCAGTTGGACTGCTCACTGAGTTGATGAAAAAATTGCCAGAAGATTTGATATGTGACAGCTGTGCAAGCCCTGAAAAGCAGCCTCGTTTGACACGAATTGCGAAAAACAAACTCGGAGTAGAACCGCTCAAACCAGCATCGTGGGAAGCAGCTTCGGTCCCCTCTTGCCTGAAATCCCTACTGCTGGCTTGTCGTGACCCTTTCAACGGAAAGTTGTTCCAGGAACTCGTGAAGCAGGTCATCTCGTCGTCTAGCTTGCAAATCATCCCAAAAATACTCCCTGACACGGCTTCCCTCATATCAACGTATGACCGATAAGTTATTTTGAATTGACGTAATGTTCCATTTTCTTTCAGTTTTGAATGGAAATTGGATTCGCTGAGTGGATTTGTTCGCTGTCTCGACAATTACGCCTGGCTGCTTTCGGCTAGTCTTATAACCAACACACTTTTTTTTGAAGCAATTCAGCTTCCTGAAAGTCGAATCATTGCAGTCCTGAAGCGCCACTGTGGAATAACAGAGAAGTAAATCTTTTTTAACTTTCGTACTTTACCTTATAAAGCATGAATCAAGATAAATCAGTCGCAATTCTGAGTTTCTTGCTCGCAATCCTCTCTTCAAAACCGAGAATGGACTTGAGTAATGTGCTTTTGGAAGATCATACAATATGGAACTTTCTTGGTTGTATCCTCTTAAAGTCTGTAACCACAGAAATCCGATTATTCGATAAGGTGACGTGTCGGTTCAGTTTACCAATCACTTGTAGGCCATTAAGGTGTTTGGAATGCTGCCCAAAACGTGTCTAACCTGGATTATGACTTCGATATCTCAATTACTTGAACCGCATAAGTTCGTCGATGTTTTGAAGTTCACTTTTAAAACTAGACTTTCTGGAGAAAGTGAAGAGTTTGCTCTAACAGATCCGGAGCAGATTTCTGGTCTTACAGAAATCCTTTCAAACATATCGCTACTTCTAATCACCGCCAAGAAGGACCTCGGTCTTCGTAAATTGTTTTCTGACTTCATTTCTCCGCAACTGTGCCAGCGTATAATCGGCATGTTTAAAGAGGCAAGATGACTGCCATGCACTGCTGATTATTCTTTAGAACACTCTGGACTCATCAGAAAAGTTGGCCGAAACTGTCCAAGCTGCATTTGCCATCTCATCCTGTCTCAACTATCAAGTGAGTTCTCGGTTAAAGCAGTAATATTGCTTGTGCTGCAGATAGCATTTGATGCAGAAGTGCTTTTAAAGGCAATTAGCCAATCAAATGTGTGCTTGATCTGCCCATCCAATCTCCTAACCATCCTGGAATTCGATAAAGAAGATGCTGTGCAATTAAATAATCCGAACGCAATTGTTTCCATTCTACTCAAGTCCTTGAGCATATATTCAAGAGAACCCAATAAGTAAGTTGACTGGACTGCTACGATTACGCCTTTGTTATCCACTTTCTCAACGTGCTGCCTTAGAATGCGAACCAGCCAGTTGTGCGATGGACTTGCTAACATATGGCATCAATGCATAGAACCCTTTTTGAAAGACAGCAATTTCATCAAGGATGGCTGTGCTGACCTCCTCGAAGCTGTTATCTCTCTCTCACAAGTGGTAAGTTTTTGGTCTATTGACTGCGAAGTTGCTACTGGGAGCAGTTCAGTAATATGTTCCGGAATGTTGTACAGGGTGTTAATTTTTGCAGATCGTAGAGAGGGGGGGGGGAAATTTCTCGATGTTTAATTCTCTCTCCAAATCTATTTTACCTTTATCAAGTACTGCAGTCGACTTTTTCTTTTCAGCGAAAGTACAATGTCTGTTTCCGTACTAGGGTTACGCTTCACTTGCCAAAAACAGCTGCATGTCAAAATTGCAGCAATCGGCTCTTATAGCATTAATTCGGACGTTTTTTTTTAAGAAAACCTTCCATCTTTTTCAAAGGGTTCTCAATTTTACCTTACCAAGAGGACATCTTCTCGATTATTCGACGCTGTCGTCTGTAGTATTATAATTTATTAAACTTTCATCGAGTTAGATACCCATATTTTAAATTCCACTGCTTTTTTGTCAAGTTTTGTGCAAACCAGCAATAATTAAAAATGCTTTTTAGCCTGGACACTGTAGTTCACGGTTTGTAACTGTTATAACAACCCTTTCCCAAGCATAGCCTGAATCGTTCTTGTCATATAACTTTGGGGACCGTTCTTCGTCTTACAGGAACTTGATCGAAACACATACGCGGCGACATACATGAACCTCCTAACAACGGAGACTCTGAAACCTTCCACTAAAGTAAAAATTTATGAGTAATTTTTTCAAGAATTTTAAGTTTCTTTATTAACTTTTATCGCCTCTTCCCCTTAACACAGGTTAAACTTCTCGATATGTTGGCTTTCTTCCTTCAACCGGAAGTCATTCCCACCACCTTTGGATTGACAAGTGAACGTCGCATCGAGATTGTTGAAGCCGTTAAACTTCTTCTTGCCTCAAATCTTCCTCTGGATCCGCAGGAGTTTGCGCGCCCTTCCGCAAAACTAAGCGAATGTGGGACCCTCCTGAGATCAGTGAGTTTGGCTCGTCATGAGGGAATCCTCTTGACAACTAGCACTGGGCACGCATTCTACTTCATCCGCTCTCATGCATAATCTGTAACAAACAAGTCTTTTCACCAATCTCAAATCACCTATTTCAGTCGGAGTGGCAGTTTTTAATTTGAGTGAAAGTAACAGTACAAGAAAGCAGAAATAAATCGTGCTAACTGCTCAAAAGGTTGACGAAGTCCTGTCATTCATCCATTTAGACTTGATTGTTCCTATCTGGATATTTGACCGCTCAGCCCACTTGTGAAATTTTGCTGCTACTTGTGTGAAGTACAGAGTTTTTTATTTTGATTATATTTTCCAGTTGATCAAGGAGGTGATTGCATGCTATTTTGCCACAGGAAAGGATACAAATACCAGGTGGCTTTTAAATCAGTCGGCTTTTGACCTCGGTTCATTCTAAACATGTCCGTTAATGGTACAAGAGCTGCAGCAAAATATTCCTCTGAAAGCACATAAGGCTGCAAATGAGTTGCTCTGCAATTCCGTCGACTTCCTTTGATTCAGTTTACCTTATAAACATTCTCTTTTAACCGATATTCAGGTTCTCTCCCTTCTAAAAACGGTCAGCTGTCCCGAAGCCATCCAGATTTTGACGATGACATTCTGTCGTTATGACGAGCACTTCATGGACGAAGAGTTGAATGAAGCTCTTCGGTGTGCGATGAAACAGTAAGTATTAACACAATCTATCCTGGTCTACGTGGCGTATTACCTCTCAGGATATGGGCGCAGCCCCTAGTCCAGGAGCGACTGCTGACTTCAGCGTTGGAGGACTTTGAACGAGCTGTCATCTCTGGACAGCTGTCAGTCGCCTTCATTGATCTCTGGCATCGCTATTTCCACAAGTTCGTTAAACCACTTCTCCTCTACGTGGGTCCGACCGCTCTGGAACGTATAGGTGTACGAAATATCGTCAAATGGACCCAAAATTTGGAGACTGGAGTGCAAGGAGGTGGACTGACAGTGACACATTGGATGTGGAGGTTACTAAATTGTAGTGCTACCTTTTACCTCCTTGTGGTGCTTTATAACCGCCTTCCTAAGACCTGCCTCCATGGGATGAATAGCGGTGGTGTTGGATCCATCCTTAAGGCCTTTCTTGGACCGGTGATGCATGATCCTCTTCGAAAGATGGAGATAAATGGAAAGGAATTGACGACCATGCTTATAGGGTAGGTTATTAGATTTGCTCTATTTGCCCTCAAAATTGTATCTTATCTCAATCGATGAAAATGGAGGTCCATAGCTAAAAGTTACTCCATTCAAAATTCGGAATGGTTTTACCGAGCTGTTTGTTGATCGTTTGCTTTTGGATCCAAAACCAATTAACATTCACGAACAATTACAATGGCCTCTTTCCTTCTGGTTGATTTTAACAAAGGAGATGAAAATTTGGTACTTGATGCTTTTATATGCACTTCAGGAAGGCTTACGCGACCCTTAAAGATACACTTGAACCACCACTCAACGCTTCATTGACCCACAACTTTGAAGCCACCGCCTCGACTTTGAGACGCGCCCTATGGTCTGCCAGTCTGGCATGCCTTGTTGCCACCGTGAGTGCCACTCAGACTCAGGAGAAGTTCTACAACTGTGCTCTTGCCTGCGACCCTCTCTCACGCTTCCTTCCTGCAGGCAAAAAGCTCAACTTTCCTAGGCGGGTGAGTTTCTGCTAATCCTTTCTTTTCTTATCTGCTTTCTAGTTGTCAGCCATTATGCCCTGCATAGATTGAAACACACTTTTTTTAAGCGATCGGGTAAGTACCGATCGGCGTTCATCGAATTGCGAGAGGAATTTTGGTTGCCATCGCAGTCAGAGCCCTACCTGCGACGCCAGTCAAAGGAATCTGTCGAAAAAGGAAGGGTTTTTGGTAGCGATCCAAATCGTGGCGAACTTCTACAAGGAAGCAGTTTCTCTGTGGAGATTAATCGATTTATGCGAGCTTCAGGAACCCAGGTAATGCCGACACTTGAAGTGCAATATCTCACTTTGACTTTTACGATGCAACGAACAAGAAAAGCATTCACGCTATTTTTTAATTCCGGAATTTAGTTGAAAACTTCTCCAAAGGTATACTAAATTTCTAAGTTTAGAAGAAGAAAGTAGCACCTGTAGTTTATGAATATCTTTGCTAAATCCACCCAGATCATAAGAGGATCCAGTTCTCTGACCGACTTAAAGAAGCCAATTAGGTCAATGGAAGAGTCAACATCACCTTCACCTTCTACCACCTCTGCGGACCCCGTTCAATATGAAGGTGCAGGAGCAGCTCAAGTGAATCTGGAGATCGATTGTCTCAACACAACTTCCGTGATGGTGTGTTTTGTGGGACTGCTGAACCAGATGCACCGTCTGGGTTTCCTGAAGGTCGGTGACAAGTCATCACATCTGGCACCCACCAACGCGTGTCCACTAAATGCTTTCTTTGAAAAAATCTATTCAGGCCAAAAATCCCAACGAAATGCCCGCTATCCTACGATTCCTCCTCGAGCAGTTCAACTCGAGCCGTTCCAACGCCAATGTGCGCGCATTTGTGGTCAAAGTGATCATCAACTGCACCGAGGTAATTTGAGGAGAGCATATCATGAGACGCACTAGTCCTGTCATGAATGTTGGTTTTGCCCGATGATATAATCGGTTTGTGGCTGTTGACTTTGACGAGCTCATTGTTCTTAATTGCGCCTTTGAGATGTTTCGTCGTCGCTGATGTAGAATTAATTTTATTTTTATCTTCCCAACACCAAACGTGATAAAAGACAGAACACTTGTCAATTTTACCAATTAAATACCAACTTGGCTACAATGAATGTCACAGAGAATTGCATATAACCCTCAAGTAGGGAGATGGGAACGCTCCTATAAATTAGCCGCTTTAAACCCACTCCGTGCCAAGGTGCTTAAGGAGGCCGTTAGAGGAATTGTAACAAACGAAGTTATGGAAGGGAGAAATTTGGATTAACAAATTTACCAGAGACGTTGTGAAGTCATGGTGAGGCATCCTGACAATGGCGACCGGTTCTGTAAATACGCAAAAAAAACTAAGGCCTTGCAAGTAAACTTTGTTTTCAGTCACAATTTTGAATCTACAGGAAACTTTCGGCCACTTGAGAACTTTATTCACGGATTATTCAGATTAAATTACTTCTCAGTTGTCGTAGAACTGAGCATTTACTGAACCTTCTTATAGTAAAACTACTAGACGTTTAAAGGCGATGATGAACTAGTCAGAAAAGATCACAGTAAGACCTCTATTTCCCCTACTTTAAATGCATTAGAAGCTTATATGGATGTTGTAATTGGTAGATACGATATTATAGTAGATAGATTAGAACAAAGGTTGAAACAATTAGTTATTTTGCCTACAGATTAATGCTTTTCCATCTAAAACATAAGCCTATGCAATCAATCAGTGAACATCAATGAATTATTTGATACTCTGTGTATGGGCTGAACACAATTTCCAGACCAATTAAAAATGACTAAAAGGACGGTTAAGTAAAAAGATTTCTAAGTAATTAGGTCCTAGTTAATCCAGCTTAATGCCATATGTAAACGTCTATTCCAGTTATTCAAGCCGTTCGCCAAACTCTGGCTTCCAATTCTCATCACATATGCCTCCTCGGGTGTAGAAGCTCTAGTCGATTCCTGCGGTTTGTCCTCCCTCTGCATTGATCTCTGTCTCCTTCTCGGCGATTGGGGCGTGTCCGGTGATAGTTTGCCCTCCAGTGAGATCGAACAATCGGCGGCTCGATCCCTTCTTGCATATTTGATGAAAAATACATGGATCCCATACTCCCCTGACGCTGATGGAGACCAAACATCCAGTATTCCCGAGGGTGTTGCTTCAGCGCTGAAAAACAACCTTGAATTGTTTCGTCTATTGACTGAGACTTGGCTACCTGCAGGCGTAGCAATCCCATATAAGTAAGGGGCTTGTTTTGTTCCAACTCTAGTTTTTTAATTACTGCGTTGATTAATGCACCACTTCCCAACGATCTCTCACTTTATTGTTCAACTGATAACTATTGCTATCCTATTGCATCCCAAAATAGCTTAAAAATTTTGCAATATTTTATCTTCTCAGAGGCTTTCAGCAAAAGTTAAATGCATTATGAATGCCTCTGCAGCGCTTTATGAAGTGGATGCATATCCATCCGCCCTTATCAGAGTATTCTAAAGTACGGGTTGCCTCTAGAAATGTAGCCATTCCTCCGTGATCAATAGGTCTTTAGGCAATTGACAATTCCTTCGAATTCGAGAAACGCGAATATAGGACCGATTTGGTACATTACTCAATGGTAGTATTTGACTACATCGACCCCTCAGACTCTGCAGTCCGTCCCTCCACCATGTGTTACAGTCCTCTAGATGCGTCTACAGCTCAGACGCTCTTCATTGAAAAATCCTTTTTTTTCTCCCACTGATATGGCTTATTTCGACGCTGGGGAAGACTTAGGACACAAAAATTTACCCAATACCTAAAATAATACCATCAAGTTTTCAAGAAGTTAGTACATATTCTGAGCAATCGGCAGCAAATATTCAATCGTGTTTCCTCCGTTCAATTTCTTCAAAGGGAACAAGTGAGCTTTTATACGAGGTATTTTGCTTTTTTTACTCCAGCTTGACATCTTTTCGTGCCGTTTTGGACAACTTTGTCGTCTTGGCGACCTAACTCATGAAGAAATAAGGCGAATTTTAAAGGACCGCTAAACACCCCCTAAACTTGCTCTACCATTTTGTCCTAAACCGGTGTTTGTGCGCGTTGGCCATCTCTTGAATCTACTCAGACCACTAAGTCGATGATCGGTATATTATAGATAATCGATAGTTCTCGGGGCTGATGGCCTGCCTTATCGATCAGCGTGAGCGAGTCGATATTGGCATGCGACGTACTTGTGCGAGCCTGGAGACTAAAAATTTGGTACCGCCTATTTACGCGTCTGAGCTTGAATGGTATTGCTGCTACGCCGAGGTACAATAGCTGATTCACCTTTGGAGCGTTGTCGATGCACTTGGGTTACATCTCTGCTTGATATGAGCCAATCAGGAGGGATTGAGTGCGAGTACAACTCTCTAGAGCCTTTATAAATTGGAAGTGGATGAAAGATTTTTCTGGGGTTGTGGGGATCTCTAGCACGGTTGCCTCTGGTAAAGTCGAGTCAAGGAATTGGCAGTCATTTTGTGCCTCGGCTAAAAACAAAGGGAATGTTTAAACCATAAGCACATTTCCCATTTTTAAAACTTGAGCTTAAAACCATTAGTAATTGCGCTTATTTTCTCAATTCAGAGAACTGCTGTTCGAACTCCAAGGCCACGATGACTACAAAAGGGTGACGTTTAGCTTTCACCTATTCAAAATAATTCTTTCTTCATGCGACAGCTTCTCTCCTGATGCGGATAATATTCCTCTCTCGCAGTAAGTAGAATCCCGGTTTTGTTTTCAGCTAACGCTTCTCCTAGGTTTATTAGCGCCCTACTCAAACATGTGCATCAAAGGCATAAAACCCTCCTCACAGTTGTCTGGGAATGCTCTGGCCTTCTGGCTTCCAAATTCATCTCACTTTGCTCCACTTCCCAGGATAGGAGTGGAGACATTTTGCAAAGTCGTGGACTGCATATCCTTCCCCTTTCTCACTTCCCAACTGACCTTCATCCTCTCGTAATTGAACTGTGGTCAAGCGTGAACGACTTGAACATAGCTCAACGGCACAGGCGGCCTTCAGAGGGCCCAATCACAAGCACAATTGAGGCCGCCTGCGCTGCTGCACATCATTGGCCCATGCTTGCCATACATCTGACTAACACCCTCCTTGGGATGGGAATACCGGAAAGCATCGAATCAGCTACCTTTTCGCACTGTTTACGAATGTTTGGCAAGTTAATGGTAGATTTCAAGGAGGACAAACTTGTTTCTTCCCTCGAACAGACGGCTAAGATAGAAATACTTCAGAATGTGGTGAATTCAAACGTCTTGGAAATGCTTAAATGGGGGTAAATCGAGTTTTTACTCTAACTTGTCTTGAACACTAGAATATTTTCCTACTGTAGTATTTTATCATGTTTTCAGAACGGAAATAGTGCTTTTTGACGGGACCATGCTGATACTGCGGATGATTCAATTTGCAATAGTTTTATCTCAAGGTGATAAAGAATTCAGTGCTGAAATGCGTCAGGTCCTAATTCTTCGGCTGCTGCAAACACTGATGTCTACTCTTACGAGACCGAATTCTACATCCAACTCGCGTCGTATAGCCTATAGGACATTTGTTGAAGCACGGCAGGCTGTCGGTGGGATGGGAAACAAGGAAATTGAGGTAGAATTTCTCAACAAAAATGAGGTTCCGTCTTTTGTTAGAATGAGTTGACCTAAAGAGGAAGTTTGTGAAAGGCTATTGTTTAAGGGTAGTGAACTTAACTGTCAATTAAATGTCACTAGCTTCACAAGTTTATCGGCTAAAGTGCGCAGGTTCACCAGTTTTCGGTCCGCCCTCACCAATGGGTTTGGTTTGTTCATGCGGCCATTTGTCAATTTATTAAAACACATATGCCCTTTTATCGAGCATCTCTACTTAGTCCATCAAAGTACCTGTTTCTCATTTTCGGGTCAAGCACTTCGGGCATCTTTCATTCATGCTTCCGTGGTAACTTAAATCGTCTCTGTTTATCTACCAATTCATTCTTGATGCGCGTATGCTCCTATACTGCACCTGGTACTCAGTTGCGGTCGAAATTTTTTTCTTGAACGAGCTGGGAGATGGAAAGAACTAAGGGATTGCAGAATTTTATGCGAAATCATGCTTAAACCTGGCAGATAAACTTTTGTAATTTCTTCCAAAAAGGCACATTAAGGTATACCAAAACAGTCACAATATGCTATTTTTTTCCTCAGGAGGTCTGTAATTTGGGTCTATCCTTCGGGCTCTGTACAGAGGATGACCAACGGCTTCGTGGCCAATTACAAAAGCATATTTCCCAACACTGCCTCAATTCGCTCCCTTTTGGTGGCTCTCCTTCCCTCTCTCGCTGTCTTTCGGTCCTCCAGTTGCTAAGCAGTGGTTGTCATGAGAACGAAGCTGATCAAGCGCTGGCAGGAAGGATTGGACAGCATCTTGTGTCTACCATTCTAGAGATGGCTCTGGAACCGGCCATTAAATCGGCAGAATTTCGCCATCCTTTCCGACAGAATCCCCTTGATCCGCATTTTCCTTTCAAGGAAACAAGGTATGTTTGCTTTTTTATCTAATGCCTGTACTGAAACACAAGTTTAGGCCTGTGCATTTAAGCAGGGGAACTTTATGGCTTTTGTTTCCTTGGCACTTGTTTCCAAATGGTAAAGGTGAGAGCGTATGTAACTATTCATTCTTCACAGGCTAGCCCCTTATAGTTTGTTTGCAAAGTACACGACGGCAAAATGTAAATTACGGCAAGAAACTGCAGATTTTTGTGGGTAGGAGGTCCAAACTCGTTTCCATCAACACGTATCTTCGCTATGGGAGTAAAGATATCTCTCGCTTGGCTCCAAAAGAGAGACAGAAAACTATGAAGGTCGTCGTTTCCCTATGATTGGTTCAAGGCGTCCCCTATGTCTAGCAATCCTCAGCTGCAATCACGAGGAATAGGAAGGAACGCAGGAGGGGGGTTTGATGGAAGTCGAACGGTAGTGTTGAACCTGTGGAAGCTCTGATTCACGTTAGCAGTAACTTAGGTCAAGAGCGCGCCTAAACAGCAAGGAAAGGAGTACAATTACAGACTTTTGACAAATGGTTAATGAATTGTGGCTACTATTACGTAGAATTTTATTAATTACTGTCTCAAAAGAAGACTGTTAAGTGAAGCCTGTGATTTACGCGATTTCCTTCGAAATGCCTGACATTAAAGGTGTAAAGGATCTTCAAGCATCGTCTGCATCAAAGACCTTTTAATTTCGGCTTTTAGTCTCTACAGGCTCTTACAGCGGACTCTTGATGTTTTTGGCGTCTTGATTTCTTTCATTTTCGTGAAGACACGAGTGTTTTACGGTCTTGATAACATTAATTGTCGTAAAGGAAATGGATTAATTCCAAAAATAAGCTTTGAAAAGTATCATAAAATCGAGCCCTTTTTGGAGCAGGCATAGTTTATCTAAAAACCTGCTATTCTTATCGTCATGGACATGCTTTTGCACTGTTTGTTGAGTAAAATCATTTTCACTTCGACACCAGTTTCACACGAACGTCCATCTCCACCTCCCGATTCATGCTGGATCCAGTTGTGCTGAGCGGAACCCAACAGCTGCTGCAGAGCCGGACACAAGTCGCGGAGGCTGGCTCCGCCACTCTAGTTCTTGCGGAAGGGAGTTCTACGGGAACTCACTTAATGGAAACTCAGGGAACATCGTCCACATTTACCTTCTCACAAACCAACCAGATGTTTCCGGATTCGAGCTCCTCTCGGGGGCTATCATTCTTTTCTTCAAACAGCACTCAAATTCGTCAAAGAAATAAGTTCCAAAGCTTTGAAAATGTAGGTTTTTCATAGGCATGGACTGAGAGCAGAGGAGAATCTGGGGTGGGTGAAGTTATAATGGAATTGAAGTGGATGCCACGAAAATTTTCTGGTGAATTAACATCAAGTTTGATTAAATTCTGGTCGATTTTCTTGGTCTTGTAGCAAAATTGGTAATTTTGGAAGTCAAAGAAGAAACTATGCGCTATTTTAGCCATGGAATAACACATCATAGCCCTGGGACAAGACTGAAATTGATGTAGTTGCGGATGATATGACTGGAATTATATGAAGGCTATAACACATGGGATTTGGATTGGTCTGTGATAGTTCACTGTCATCGTATAACTGTTACCTTAAGTAACCCCTGTTACAGTACCTCTGTGCTGGTTACTAAAAATGATCGGATCTTTTGGAATAAGGCACGTCGCGGCAACAGTGGTACAGCAAATCCGCATTGCAGTAGAAGCGTTTCAGGTTTCAATGAAATCCACTACGCACCTTTAATCTCTGGTAGATGAGTCGCATATCTCGTCAGCCTTCGTCCACTTTAATGTCAGCGCATTATAAGGACTGAAACACAAGGGACTCTTTTGGGACTGGTTCCAAGTGAGGAGGTTGTTTTGTTGCGATACTGCTTTTCCAACATTGGGTCCAACACTTTTCAGAGGTTCTTAGGCAGTTTTTACTTCTAAAAACAGCTCTTTACTGCCACCAAACAGAACAAAAATGCATTGGGCAGTTAATAAACAACATCTCCCCTTTCGTCATCCATAAGTTTGCCTAACAATTCGCGCTTCTTTTCCTGTGTTTCGGTAATGATTTCACCAAACCACTTAACCAGTCCAGTCGGAATGCCAAAGGAAAAGTATTTAAATTTTTGTGTCAATGATTGTTACCTTTCGATTCCCGTTCCCTTCCCTTAGCTTAGAGGGATTTTGGCTATTCGGTCCATTCTTCCAGTTTAAACTTAAGCGAGTTTCCTGATATGCGCAATATACAAAAGGGACGTATCTCATTTCTCGTGAAGAAATTTCGCTAATATAAAGTAGTAAGTCGACGTTATTCCCCTAATATTACGGCTGCAAGGTTGGCATTCGAAATGGTATGTAAGCGTCAATTTTAATCATAAGGATAATGCTCTACTACAATGCAATTTTGGGTTTTCTTCACTTAAATTATTACTTATTAGGAGCACCCGGCAAATTTATGAATCAAGTAGCTTTTAGGTTCGCGGATGTGCCATTGCAATAGGCAACCCTTGGAGAGCATCCACAACCCGGTTATAAACAATGAAATTTAGTGATGCATTCATTTTTTTGCCCTCTATAATGTAGCTTTCTCGCGTTGAGAGGCTGCGTCGAAAGTTTGTATTCCCTTCCACCATCGCCTTTCAATCCCCTGAAACCCACATGGGTGACGGTTTTCGAGAGTTCTTCAAACAACGAACTATTCAACGCCAGCATGCCGAGACCACCCTCACTTTGGACACCTCACTCAACGATTCTGCCCGCCTCTGTCGTCGTCATCGCCTCGGCGCCCTACCCGACGTCGAGACACTAACTCCAGAGGCGCTCTTGAAGCCTCTTTTTCAGTTGGCAGCGGCAGATCCATCGGGATGTGGATCTGTCCTTCTTGGACTTATGTTCGAAGCAGTAATCGCCTCAACGGCAAAGTCTACAAGTGGCGACAGCTTCTTGAAGGGGTTAGGCAGTGCTCTGGCAGGTCTACTGTTGCGTGGCCAAAGCGTTTGCCTCTCGCTGCTGTGGGAGCTGAGTGGGTTGGAAGGGGGAGTTTTTTATCTCCTGCCAGAGCCGACTCTTCTTGCCGCTAGTGCAATTTCAGCTGGACTGACTGCGATTGGCACGCTGGTGATGGAGGAGGCTTTCTGTGCTGCTGCAATGAGACGGTAAGTGGCATTTGCATTAGAATTATTTGCTGCTTCTTTGGGCATGTTATACCTTTTAAAGGATGAACCGAAGGTCTCGATGCAGTTTGGCTTTGTATACAGTAATCTTCTTCACCTTTGTCACTAGCGAAGGAGCTGGCAATACAGAAGCATTTTTTTCCAGTTGAGGGATTAAATCTTTTTTGGGCTTAAAGGGCGTTGGAAAAGCTTTGAGGGCAATGTCGATAGCAAAGCTTTATGTTGGAGATTTAGCGGCTTTCAGTAATTTCTTACGGATTATTCTTCATTAGTAGCTCATTAAAAAGTCGTCATTCGACGGATCGGGTCTATCGAAGCTGTAATGAGGCCAGTAAGCATGCGGTATTTGTTTTCTTTATGAATGTTTATTCTTAGTTGGTGAATCAAGGATTTGTTTGAAGCTACCGAACTAAACATCTGTAGATGATTCCCAGAAGGAATTAATTTTCCATCTCATAAAACATTCGAATACCATAAAAGTGGTTTGCTTCTCTCCCCCTTTAAAAAAGACAAGTTTTACATGAGTCTTACCAAATTTATGCGTCCATGTGCTGCACAAAAATGAGCTAGATTGGACTTAATCATTGTCAATCTTCTAACACAACAGTGAGCATTTAAATAGATCTGTTTCCCCCGCAGCTCGAAGGGCATTCGCCAATCTCTGTCAACACCCTCCCCTTGGACAGCCGCTACCCGTCGATTCTTCACCTCCTCTCTGCCCGTCTTCATCTTGCCCCACGAGGAATTTGGAATTGCCTCAGCAGAGGGCACCAACAACCATTTTCCCACCACCGCAACCGCTGCCACTTGCTGGTGGCAGCTGACGCGTCTCTACGCGGACATGGGTCTTAGCGATGAGCTCCTCGGCTGGCTCTGCGATCGGTGGATCACGGGATCAAAGTCACCTGTCCTACTTGAACGCCTGGGGACGGCAATTGTCGCCAAGATGTTTGGCGACCATGAGGACGCTTTTATGCAACTCTCTGTTGTACGATCCTTTGCAGTAATCATCTATTCGTAGTCAATGAGCACTGTATTGGGATATCCAATTTGTCGAAGGCCAGTTTATTAATTTTGAGAGGCTAATTGAGATTCAAAACCTAAAAGCATGGAGTTTAGTGTGCAATGCCATCTATCAATTTGAAGTTATGTTTATCACTGAGCTGTTTACCAAACTCGTTCAAAACGAGTTCGTATTTTATACTTGAACGAGTGCAAGCTAACGAATTCGTTAAACGATCTTTATTGTGAGAGTCAGTCTTTTGGAAATTGAGAAGCCACCCTCTAGGCTCGAACCAGATCCAACACTCTCCTCTTTCCATAGGAGGCCAAATGAACCACTTGCAGCTGTATTAACCAACTAGCATTGCCGAGGGGATATTACTTCAGTCTACAGAATTATTCATTTATGCATCAAAGTGTAACCGTTGAAACGTTGCAATGATATTCGTCACTGCTGCTTCAATGGCCAGTGAAATTTGATTTGCAACATACATTGCAGTGGAAGAAAGTCATCGTTTGGATTAAACCAAATCGTAAACAATCCTCCTTTGAATTAAAATTTTATTACAGTTGCTTACCTCATCTACCGACGACGGTGATGGCGATTATGAGGACAAAATTAGAGAAAGTGAAGACGAAGAAACCGAATCCAACATTTGGTCGACTTGCCCTGCTGGTCTGGATGTAGAACTTCAGTTGTTTTGCAGAGAGGAGCTACTGCAATGCCTTGCTCGCCTCGGCTCTTGGGGAGACTTGGATGTCGCTGCCATCGCCACCGCAACTTCTCTCATTGCATCCACAGACGCTCTTTCTCCGACTGCCGCTGGGGCAAAGCCCTCAACATCTAACGCCACAGTCGTCGACGAATTTTGTCAGTGGGCTTCTTTACCTACTAAACGTCTAGATTTATAAATTCAAGCCTATTGTGCAATGCCTTAAATACCCAAGTTTCTTCACCCTATAAGTTAGGGAACTCATGGCGTCGGTAAAGATATTGATAGCAGTTTGCTAGAAGCCATTGAATTTCAAAAAAATCGACCGATTAAAAACAGTTTGAGGAGTCTATTTTAAGGCAGTGATTTCGTGTAAGCACTGTTTTTCAGATCAGCAAAATAGGCGTCTGCGATCGGCATTTCAGGTTTGAGCGACACCGATGACTGTGCTAATCTTGGAAACAAATGGGATTACCGAACAGCCACCAGTCATTTTCTAACTCCAGCTTCCGTATTGATGCTGCAAAATCTTGCCTAACCATTTCATTCGACTCTGATTGCCTGATAGTGGTTGGCAGTAAGATGCCACAAAACGCGTTGCATTGGTGTCAAGGCAGTAAATAAAAGTCACTCATTTATTAACCTGCATTCCCCTTAACTCAAAGTGGACACAAAGAAAACTTCTTCAAAATCGCTCCTAATTTAGGCGCATCTCGGTAGAGGTCTGCTCACTTCTTCTACAGCTATTGTCAGCTCATCGCCATTCATTTTTAGCTTCGACTCAGATCCTCACATGCTCCATTTTTAAGATTTCAGTGGTTTCTATGACTTCAGCTTTCTGGAGGTTCCACCTGCACTGTTGCACTATTGTGATCGGTATTGTTACCTATTTCCTCACTTTGCACAATAAGGCAAAGGTGGAAGACAATGGAAAGAACAAGTAAAATCAAAAGTTTAACTAGGCCTTTCTATTTGCTCACTGGGTGATTAAAATTTAAGTATGACATTACTAAGAGTTACCCTCTTCGACTTTTATGTGAACGCCTTTCAGCACCTTTATGGAAAGACCCCTACCTGGTGGACAGTGTGGTTCCTCAAATCATCCACTCACGCCTTCAGCAGTGCCTCCTAGCTGAAATAAACAAAGTGATTGCCATCAGCAGCTCATCGGACGCTGATGCTTTGAACCGATTTTGTCGTGTAATGGAGTCCGGTCTGCGTTCAGCTTCGCAGGACTTTGAGGTACTTTAAATCCTTTCAATTTTCTCAGCCCTTTTTAGACCAAATTCGCCTACGAGTTGGCAGTCTTCAGCGTGCTTTGTGGGGATTTAAGCAGAGCTCAACTTTGTTGTAAATCGGCCTTCAAGGGCCTTGCACAGGTATTTCCCACGCCCCCCTATTCACCGTGTTCTAGACATGGTCTTCAAAAGAGTGCAGAAACACACTCTTGCAGAAAACGCAGCTCCTCATAGAATTGAAAGAATTTCTAGAAGTCTCTACCAAAGGTAAGTTTGCACGAATGCTTATTTTTTTAGGTTTAGATGCGCATTCTGCATTGAATTTGTTTCACATCTGGCAGGAGCGCTGCTCTATTGTTAGTGAAGAATTGACCACTTCTCGGTAAAGCCAGTATAAATCTTATTTATTTGCCATAGTCTCTTCTTCCTCTCTAAAGTGGTGGCAGCTGAGTGTCTATCGCTCAATGACTGGTTGTTGCCTGTGGTTGTTGACTTTCGCCTTGAATGCAGCAATGAGTTTTCGCGCACTGGCAACGCCCGTAGAGCAATCAACCAGCTCACATCACTGTATGAGCTGATTCAAATGCTTGATCGAGTGGGTCATGATAGTGAGTACCGTCGTCTCGCCTGGTGTAGTGCGTTTTCGCGCGCTTGGATTTCTGCGTACCCTCAGGATATAGTTCTTTGTTCCGATGCGGCGGCAGTGAGCAGCAATTTATCGACTGATCTTGAGAATGGGCTTCTTCGGTGTCTCTCATCCAATTGTAGGTCTTGCTGTTTAACTATGATTGGAATAGGCCTGAAACCAGCAGGAATTAAAGGCTGGTCTGGTCATGAGGCACATTATTTAATTCTTCCTGGAATTTTAACAAACGAGGAACTAAGTAATTTTTAATCCACAAATCAATCGTGTATCACATCGTGAAGAAGTTATTAATTATTCAACAAAGCGTGTCACCCTTCCTGGTTAGCGTGAGTGAGTGCCTCCAAGATCTTGAGCTAATTTTGCATATTGTCCATTCGCTTATCCTTACGTCCTAAACCAACAGCTAAATTCCTTTAAGATACATGAAAGCAGCAATTTGACCTGCATGGCAATCAGTATGGCTCGGTGGTTCAACAAAACTGTTTGGTCATAAGTTATAATAGAAATAGCGCTGTAGTATTTCTGTGCACCGGTCGTATGGTGTCTTCTAACAACGTTTCCTTAGACGCTCTACTCACCGCTTTTAGGCCACTGCATCGAGGTCTATGAAGCTCTTCGTCAGCTACCGTCAACGGACAATGACGATGCGGTTCTCGTCCAATTCTCTCACGCCTTCTCTATGGGTCAAATCCTTTCAGCATTCCACGATTTCCAGACGTCTGGCCGTTTGAGCGACCTCGGTTTAAGACACTACATGACTTCTCTCCAACCCACACTGAAGACGAGATTCTCGCAGATCCATGGTTTGGGTGAGGTGGACGATGTGAATTTTCTGCAATCCAGCGCCTTCTCCTTCTTCAAACGGTGTGTAGAGATGGCGATGGGTGTTTGGTCGACTTTGAAAGGCTCATCACCATTGGCGGAAAAAGCCATCTATCGACGAAACCTTCTTGCCTATGGCCCTGACGAAGCCCTACTGGAAGTGGCAAACTTTTGCAATGCACGAATCGATGAAGGTGTGATGATTGCTTATTTTAAGGCCCGGAATTTTCGGTTGATTCAAAGGCTTAAGTTGCTACTGCATTGCAGAAGTTACGCCGAAAAAGGGAACATATTTCAAGGGGGTAAAGCATAGATGCTGTCAGAAGTCTAGTTAGACAATGATGAATCGCCTAATCATTGTAGGAGGTAGAGAGGGACAAGAAGGTTGTGAAAATGGTGGCATTAGCAGAGCTTCACACCACCAGCTTTGTGGTCAGGCCAATACACAGGGTTGGGAAAATCTGCTGCTTAAAATATATATTTATCCGCAAATATCATTTTATTGTGTATGCAATCTCATTTTGTTTGACAACAGAGGGTGAGAGAAATCGGGATGCCTATGCGGGTACTTTTACACGCTCTGTGCTAACTGCAATGCGAATGGGTGCTGAGGGTGGCCGCATCCGGTTCGGTCGAGTTCTGCAGATCGAGGTGGCGCGTTGCAATTCCACTGCACATTACGATTCTGACGTCTTTTATGAACTGGTCCGCTAAACGCCCTCTTACCGTTTTCCGCATTTTCTGTCTGGTTCTATCCTTTCCCTTCCCTTCATCTCCCACAGACGAA
This sequence comes from Taenia crassiceps, assembly GCA_023375655.1. Lineage (NCBI taxonomy): Eukaryota > Metazoa > Platyhelminthes > Cestoda > Cyclophyllidea > Taeniidae > Taenia > Taenia crassiceps. The sequence continues at coordinate 439,653 of JAKROA010000010.1, forward strand.
GTGCTTACCACCGTGGATGTTTTTCCAGTGGCTTGACAGACTCCTAAATGCTCTGCTTGAGGGAGCGGCCCGTCTGGTGGCGGATATTCTTCGTCGGGTCGCACAACGGTATTCACAGGTGCTGGCTCTCCCTTTTCGAGTTTTACTGACGTCGGTGTGTGACTGGGAACACGATGAGCAGCCCTTAGTTGAACGATTTACAGCAAAGCTGATTGAGAATGGAAATGGCGATGCTCTGCCAATTTTCACAGAGTAAGTTTGGTGTAAAATTTCATTACAACTCACTTTTAATCTTAAAGTTTGTAATATTATACACGTAGGCAAATTGAGACATCACTTTTCAAATTTTAATCTCCACTTTGGCTTGCTATAACTGAGGACGCATCGACTTATATGCATTTTAATAATGTGACTTAACTTGGCAAAGAAACGTGAAGTTTTATTCAATTTCTCGGACTTACTTATCGTCTGTTTTTCTTGAAAGATTATTAAGAATGTTTTCAAAACACGTAAGACTGAGTCGACTCCTCTCAGAGTTGGAGTATCTTGATGACCCCGACATCGTCTTCAAGGTGAGAGTGGCTACGCAAATGTTTTCTTACTATTGGACATGCTTCCTGCATCTTCAACCACCTTAAGGCAAATCACATCACTTCTAGCACATTTAGTTGCATATTGCAAGTCACGTTTACTCTCCGGTGGTGATAGTGTTAATAATAAAGGTCTCAGTGAACTTTTTATTTGGTCACTGTTTTATAGTTACAAATCCATTATATTGTGTTTAACGAAATGGGAATCCATCTTAGCTTTAATACAGCAATAGCACCGATTAGTCAAATTGTCAAATCGATCAGGACCGAGTATGCTTAGTTTAGGCTTTGTGCTTTAACATGTCTCTGTGAATGGTGCATCAAGAAAGGGCATGAGCAGCTGAAGTTCTTTGAAAAGCTTCAGCTATCCACCATCTATGCCGGTGAAAGTTCAAGTGGTCTGATGTCGGCTGATGATTTGCCAACTCGACACTGGGAATTCTCTTGTAAGACAGCAGTGTCAGGACTGGTGCCTAGCTATAGGACAGTGATGTACCTTTTTGAGAAAGTATTCATAATCTTAAGTGGCTTACAACCCTTCGTTGGCTTATTTTAACCACTTTTTCGGCGCTCTCTAATATCTCCAATGGAGCCGGATGGGCCGGGTCGACCTTATACCACTGTTGTTGAACCGATGACACAATGTCTCTAAGAGCAGTTCTTGACAAGGCATTAGCCCCCCCCTCCCCCAATTTCAGTAGGGAGAAATAGCTGTTCCGTTCGTTGGCTAGATTTAAACGGGTTGGGTAGCTGTACACCACAGGTTGGGAAGCTGTCTCGGTTCCATACTGAAACAAAGCGATGGCATGCAAGAAGCTGTGTTGACATTCATCCTGAATTGCCTTGAGCGTGATGTTCGGATCGTGCCCCGGACGATATAGCAGGCGTACTCGAACACATGAAAATTTTGATAATTGGCCACTGGAGATAAATACGTAATGCATAAATAGCTTCCAACAACGGCCAATCATAAGGGCTCCCCGTCTTGTTGAAAGTTCTGTCCAGTCGATTCTACTAAGCCCTATTTGCAACGTAGAAAGAGTAAACCTTTCATGCATTATCCTGAGCAGAGAGATTGATGTTGAACGGGCCCTTGCACGGTCTGAACCATAAAATAAGAGAGGTTGGGCAAGCGATATCTGTGGCAACAACTCCATCAGCCACGGCCATTGTTTTCCAGATGCATGATCCGAGCTTTACATCATCAACTGCTAAAAATTGTCACCAAATGCTATGGAGTGGGATTTTGCGTCCGTGTGGCCTGGATTATATCGAGCTTTCAACTAGATGTGCTACTAATAAAGACATCACGATTTCAGGTACTTCTAGTTATATAGTAACTGGTTGATCTTGACCTGCGCATGCATCCAAGCAACTGTCATTACTAATTAGAGTACGCTCCTCCTCTGTTCAAAATGGCTTGAACTAGAACTCAACCCTCTAGAATGTTCAGATGATGCTCATCAAGTAGGACTTTTTTGAACGCTCCTCTTGGATTTTAGGCATCTCTACCAACGTTGCCCTTCAAAAGACCTAAATTGCATTTTTGCGAAACACCGGACTTCCAGTTTACTTATTGGTCTCATAATTTAACCCCCATTTACAGGATTGGGCGAGTAATTACGCAAGAAAAAGTATTGCCTCTGACTTTTCAAACCGTGCTAATCTCATGGCTTCCTGTAACAGCCTTCTGAAGCATGGGTTTCTTCGACTCCATGGCGCAGGTTAATTTAACCGAAATAACCTTGAAGACCACAGCGCTTTCTGGTTATTTTGCTATTCATTTCTTCGTTTTAGTAAAATCCTCGACCTCCAGCAATGCCGGCATTGGTCGACAATGTGCATCAGAGAAAGTAAATCTACTATGTAGTTATTTATTGGGCTTAAGACAGCAAGCGTAGGATTTTTTATACAAGCTTTGACTAGAAGCAAAAACGACATCCATGGCAATCTCTTCATTCATTTCAGCTACTTGATCTAGTGCGAAAGGAATTTGGACATGACTGCAAAGCTCTTCAAAATATTACTCTTAGCGATTTTGACTCCGCTATCCAACGAATTGTTTCCATGTTCAAGCAAAACGATCCAAAGGTCTCGAGACTGGATCACTTTTCGCAGTGGTTGGTTAACTTTTCTCCAGATGAACAAGATCCAGTTGGAATGCTGGGTCAATGCGTGAATTTCTCTTCTGAAAGACAAGTGGATATAACCGTCGAACGTGTTGATCCAAACGTCAAGGTGCGTCCCTTAGTATTCATTAAACTCTTACGTCAATAATTGTGGTAACTAAATAGATGATAGAAACTTTCCCCATTTTGTCTCGAGTCAGCGGGGTTTTTAATGGGCTTTGCATGCATTAAAATAATCTCCATCAAAGTGTCTGGCGAGTCTGCGAAGACCCAAACTGGTGCGTCTTCTGGGCAACGATGGACGCTGGCGTAGTTGGTTGGTCAAAGGGGGTGAGGACCTGCGTCAGGACGCAAGTATTCAGCGTCTTCTTGGTTTTGCAAACTATGCCATTGCTTCCGCCACCGCAGCCACCTCCTCAGGAGTCTCTGCCGAGCCCCTCTGCACCTATGCGGTAGTGCCGGTGAGCTCTTCGCGTGGCCTAATTCGATGGCTGAACAACACCACTACCCTCTTCACCTTCATTAAGAACGCCATGGCTGTGCGGGAGACTGAGCGCTACTCGTAAGTTGAGCTACTTGGCTTGAGTGACAACTACAACAAGCGCAATCATCAAAAGAGTGGAGAGTTAAAACATCAGTATCATTCCCAAACCAATTGGCTACAAATTGGGACGCTGGGAAAGGAGAGATTTTCTTATTTGTTTTATTGTAGAACTGAGAGTAACGAGCTAGCAGCGAAGGCTGCTAGGCACTCCGGTGACTTTCTCTGGGACTCCGAATCGGAAGCGGCATCGTTGGTCTTACACTTTGCCGAGCTTGAGGATTTTATTTTCTCGCTACGCCTTCTACGCCGCGGTCTTCGTAATTCGGTGGCGACCTCGGCAGAGCATTTCGTTACCCTGCGCCACCGCCTTATCTCCAGTCATGCCGCTATCTGTGCTGTTCACTTCATTCTTGGTGAGAGCATGTTCTACCGTTCGTTTCGGCTACTAACCATTTTTTTCCCTCCTAGTTGATGTGGTAATGGGTTAAAAAGGCTCTAATGGGAGCATTAATTAAGCGTGACCTCGTGTCCTGTCCATTTTCCAAGCCACACCGTGACCAACTAAGGCATCATCGACTCACTTTTTGCGCATCCCCTCACAGGAGTCGGCGACCGTCATATGGGCAACTTTCTTTTGGACACAACCACAGGCAGTCTGATAGGCATTGATTTTGGTTACGCGTTCGGCGTGACTCTCAGCTTTCCCATGCCCGAGTACGTGCCCATCCGACTGACCGCGAGCTTGCGCGAATTGCTAGAGCCCTCTGGACCTGCTGGTCTCTTCGGTTCCACGCTTTACCGTACTCTCGCTGCTCTTCGCCACCACTCTAGTCTATTTCTCTCCACTATTCAGGTAGTTAGCAATACCTAGACACGCATTTTTTTGCTAGCTGATCTAGTTAGTTCCAAGATTGCTGCCGAAACCCGGCTACTTTTTACGCCTAACTAGCTTCTTTCTTTTTCTCTAATACTCCCTGTCGAAGTTTTATTGTTCATGGCAATTGATTCTTTCTCATATATTTAGACATTCATCGAGGACAGTTCGAGTACCGATTGGTCCGTCTACAGTGAACGCTACGACCAATCAGGAGAGGAATACCAGCGCTGCCGCTTATCCTTACTCCGCCGCAAGTTGATTGGACACTGTCCAGCGGAGCTATTGATCGATGACTTGAGAGGGCGTTTCGGTAAAAGCGATTGGTTTACTCACTTTGAAATGATTGCGAGAACAACGGTGGCGAGTACTGGCGGTCCAGTGGTTCTTTCCCCTGCTGAGCAGGTTCGGCGATTGGTCTGTCTCAGCACGTGTCCTGAGCTACTTGCTAGGATGCATGCTGGCTGGAGTGCGGCCTTGTAGCTGTGATTTTTGTCTCTTCTTTAGTTCTCTTTTCTCATCCTCCGTTCTATCGTCTCAGTACTTGCAATTTTGATTTAATGTTCCAGAAATTAAATTTGCTTTTAAATGATCTGTTTGAAAATGGTATTTCATCTACTTGTGAATGGCAGTTGGGTATAGTGAATAGGCAAGAACCCATGCATCTGTTTTTATTTATCGACAAAACATCTACATAACCGTCTATCCTTTCAAATTGAATGTCCGGTTGCACAGCAGGGCTCCTCATTAAACTCCTGATTAAAGCACTGATCATATCATCTTGGCGCAATAATAAAAATAATCTCTTGTCCTCGCAAAAGCTATTTACTTGTTTGAGAAATTAATGCTTCTGTATTTTTGAGATATGAGGGGCCAGAAGCCACCTGAGACTATCGCTGTGCATCCTATTGAGGGATAGATTTCAAATCTTCGCTATAAATAGCGTAGTTACTCTGTTTGTGTCTGCTCCCTGACTTATATGATGGTAGTCAACATCATACTTCAGTAATCCATGGTAAGAGGCTTTTCGTTTTTGTGCTAAAGAATTCAGTCGTTTAGTCATCCAGAAAGCTAATATTGAAGATCCGTGTACACGACCATGTTTATGGCAGAACCGACCGGTGAAATCGTAGCGTTGGTAGCAATTTCCTTCTGTTTGTCATGTAACCATTAGTGGTCAAGGTAGATTGTTCAGTTTCTTTGACGGGTGGTAGTTCCAAGGTAAAGTTGGCTCAGTAATAAATAGCAAAGTACCACAGGCAGACGGATGAAGCCAACAACTGAAATGCAACTCAAAAGAGTTACGATTTAGCTTTTCTTCCATATTTATGTGCTTGTGTCATTTTAAAGCAGGTGCTCTAGTGTCAAACTAAAAGGGAACTGAATTCTCGGCAGATGGGCTTTTCTTGCGGTCGAATTAAATGGATGCTAGTTAACAGATAGATTTTATACTTGAAGCAGCTATGATTTTTTCGACCCATTTTTTCGCACACAATGTTTCGGATCACTTTGTTGGAATTCCTGAGTCGACAAACGTTGGTGGAGGAATCATTTCTTAGCCGAAAGTAGCACCAAAATAACTTATGAACTTCTGGAATCAATAGAGTGATAAAAACTTGTTTATTTTGCCTGTCTTGTGTGTACATGATTTGCCGTTAATTCTGAACACATAAATGTGTTTTTGAGTTCTCGAAAATCACGGGTTTGCTCGGTCGCGTTGTATGCCACATTGTGCCGCATTCGCTCCATGTCGCCTTATTTGGATGCGTCAATTTACGCGCTAACACAACTAATCACAGAATTTTTGCTTACGGTATGTTGTCTCCTATTATCTGAGACAAATGTTCACAGTTCAATGTTGCTTGTGAATCGCTTTCATCGTGTGGATAAGCCGCTTCGTCTTGGGTGTTCCCTGACTTCAGATTTAATAAAGGTCGACCTTACTTGCCACCTTGAGGGACCATCAACCTGATTATTCAATTCCGAACAAACCCAGCACGTTTCCGATCGGAGTTGCGGGTCCTCCCGAGCGGAGCGCAGACCCAAACTTGGTTTTACAAAGCGCTGTTTTTGCGCCAAAAGCAAAATTCCGCCTGCTTAGACCTTCCTTTTCCATACAAATGGCAGTGTACAGGCATCGCGCTGAAAATTATCTATATTTTTTAGAGAACCTAAAATGGTTGCCACTATTCCCACCTTAAATCTGGACTTCTCTGGGAATTTTGTAACAAATGACGTTTACTGATTATTGTAAAGCACATTTCGATTAAATTTTAGAATAAGAGGCAGGAAACACCTACTGGTGTAGTGGAGAGTGGTGTCCCATCACTGGCCAGCTTGAGGCTTTTATGGGACCTCCTGGAAAAGCAGAAACAGTTCCCCTTTCCCATCAAATGCATTTACGTGATCGCAGAGCTAAGATGACACATCTACTGCATGCTTTCCAGGATAGATTTGAAATGAGTATCATACTCGTGAAATCCTCATCAGATGCATGCATGTAAGGGAGGGTCGGTTGTGGGCGAGCATACGCCGCCTTTGCCTCACACAACCTAATAGCAAAGTAAACTCAGACGCCGTTCAACATCTTCGTTCCAACTCCTCGATCATCCCACAGCTTTATGCTCACAAAAGAAAATAACATGGGAAATAACGAAATAGGATTATACTAAAGTGAGATGGGGTGGAAATGGAATGAGAAATTAACGAAAACTGAGTAGTTGAGCTTAGGGTAGATGCCGCTTGCTCCCAGCCTCATGGGCATGGACTGGGAACTGTTTGTTTGTTTACTGAGCTTCAGCTCAGTGGCTACGGTCAATCTGCTACCAATGAAGACGCAACCTTGTCAAAACAGGTCTGTAGACTGTGCTTGGGTGCCTTTAATAATTTACAGACAAACAGTGTACTAACCATTAAATCAAGAGGGTGTAAACTACAAACCTCTCCTCAACTTTATGCTTCCTTCAGTGGTGATAAATGTTAAAGGTCCAACATCTACTCTGACATATGGAGTCTTGAGGATAAGTCGGCACCTCTGGATTTGTACAGGACCAAAAGGGAACCACTTTCAGTGAGTATTTTAACATAGCTCCTTGCTGCATTCATGCATCCATTTTAGCACTTAAAGTGGTGTCCTTAATGTTTTGCTGTGGACAGATTTGGCAAAAAGGTTGAAATTGCTTTACCACAGACTGCCGGGTGTAAAGATTAAAATTTGGCGACTGTCTTCTCACCTGCTAAGCTCCGCTTCCTGTGCAACTTTGTCGCACAAAAGGTTATACATGAATCAAGCCAGAGTTCAGTGTGCTTTATGAATGTACATAGGAATGGCTGCAGTGATGCCAATTTAAAGAGGAGGCCACCACGTCTGCAACTGTCATTGACAGTCATTTTTGCTGCTTTGAGGGATTCACATCACTGCAGAGTGCCTGTGAGTGCAATCACTACAACGTACCATCACTGCTACTGGTGTCGAAGAGAGAACCAGCCCACGACTTTTATTAGCCATCGGTAAGGGAGCCCACCTACCACATACTACCGCCACGAGAAGTTCCTTTCCGTGTGATGAATGCAAAAGCAAGAAGTCCTGAATTGAATGGAATACCTTCCATAAAGTTACCACAACGCGCCTTATCTTGTCTCGTTGAGTTGCAACTACTGCAACACCTCCTCAAAACGCTTTAGAACTGCGGGCGGCACTTTACAACCTTAAATCAACTGACAACAGGTACGAGGTAAATGGATGTGGAGGGGTTGAAAGTGAGGAGCGTTGCGCTGGAGGTGGAGAGGAGAATTGTGCGTTCAGTCATCCAGCTGACACAGCGCAGCGACACCCCGGTTTATCCAGTGGGCCTCTGGCACCTCGGTGGGTAGCAGGATAGAGAGGACGAAGTTGGTAGAGTGCCCGGTGGTGGAGAGAACGCCACGGCGCACCGACGTCTTGTACACAGGACAGGAGTACCTCGCCTCCGTCACCACCTTCTCCAGTTGCTTTGGCACCAGCCAGATCTGCGGGGAAGCAAATAGTTTAGTGGTTGTGGGGGCCTTTAACCATTATGCGATGGTAATTAATCAGAAATCAGATAACAATGAAAATATATAATAATATATAATGTATAATGATGTATATAATAATATATAATATTATTTTAACACTGCCTTCAGTAAATGTATAAATTATTTCAAGATTTGTAAAGTTAAAAGGATTTTTAATCACCTTTTCTAGTGTGAGAATATAAAGTCCAAATTCAAACTTGTTTGAATTAACGCCAAAAACATTAGAAGCCTAAATTAAGGACACTCCTTCATGGCAACTCACCACAGGCATAGAATCAAAGAGGACCTTTGGCTTCGACTCCGCCACCACACCGGTCTCCGTATCCCATCTCGCACCGTCCATGAAGAGGCCCGTGATGAAAGCTCCATTATCAGGTTTTGTCAGTCCGTGGAAGGTGTTGCGCCGCTGTAGTATGTCATCAGCATCATTTGAAGGGGTGTGCGGATGACGGTCTGCTGACTGTGTCTCATCTTCTGCTGCTTCCTCCCCCAGTTCTGCGGACTCTGCATGTGCCGAAGTGGCAGACGGCTCGAGAACGCTGTTAATATAGACGCGCTTCACTTCAAAGTCGAAGCCGACCATATCGATGGGGATTGTGTACTTGCGTGCAAAGTTCTGCAGCACGCCGGTCAGGAAAGACTGTGTGAAGTAGAAACCCGAGATCCAAAACACTGGTGGCGAGTCGAAGATTATCCATTCGTTGAAGAAGTTCAGTCTGTTTCCGTTGTTTGAATGCATGATAAATGTGCGGTGCAAGGGAAATGAATTTAAATCTAATATGTGGGGTGAAACACTTTTAAGCCTTTCTACAAGTCCCTAGTATGTAGAAAGACCAATTCGATGGAATTCGGCCCAAAACAGTAAGCTTTTTTAGCCTGAAAGCTCATTCACATCAGCATCGTTTGAATTAATCACACACGTATTATGGATTCCTGCTACTTTCTCAAACGAGGTTCAATCAGCCGCCTGTCTCCGAGTCTAAGCGAATTCAAAGTTTTCATTGAATGCACTAGGACCAAACTGACATCTTGCTTTGCGCAAACACGATTTCTGAATATGAGAAAACCGCATTCAATTAAGTACTTAGTTAAACGAACCTTGCTAGTAAATCAACAACATAGCTTCCAAGAGGTTTCAGTGAGGGATATGACTTGGCAGCCCAGACAGCTGGTACCTTGCCCACGAGCATGGAGGCGTACACTTCCTCCAACTCCGCTGACATCACCACGAGGCCCTCAATGGCACGCAAGAGACCTTGCAGACTACTGCGCACTACCGCAGTGAGGATGTTGAAACGAATTAACTCCTGACGCAGCACAGTGTTCATGGACTCCGTGTAGACCACGGGGTAGCGACGTATCACTGCTTGCAAGTCGAAGTCCTCGGCTGGCAGCTTGTTCAGTATGTCAAATGCCAGCTCGCTGACTGTCGTCTCCACCGACTTCTCGCCACCGCCTGACTCGCGTGGCAGTGTCAGCAAGATGGCATCGAAGAGCTAGGTACAGACAAATGAATTTAGCCATACTACTCATGACAGCTGAATACAGTTTTTCATCAGAGGTATCATATGCTATGACTTCTTTATTAAAAATGTAATATGAAGGGTGGAATTTAACAACACAACCACTACGTAATTGTTCGTAAGCCCTTTGATAAGCAAAGGTTGTGCTTATGTGTGAGCAAAATACTAAAGTGAGTAATTGGAATTATGGGAAGCACATCCCATTTGATTGCATGAAAGATATTGTGAAGTGAATCGCTGAACTTGAAGAACAGAAAGAAGCTAGTGGAATGCGCGCAAATCCCAGTGCAAGCTTTGGAGCCAGACATAATGCGCAAGTAGTGTGACAATATCTCCACACTGGTTTATCTGTTGCAAGCGTAAGAGTGCTGGAGAAGTACTCTAACAAACAAATGAAAAGGTGTAGTTGCCTGAGTGGTTTCATAATTGTCTTTTGTGATGTCGGCGTTCTCGTGCAGTCCGTACACCTCAGGGCTCGGCAGACTTGGAAGAGCTCGAATGAATTTCAGGTAACTCTCGTAGTTCCCTTCCGGAGGAACTGTGTACAGCCCTGATGGCGAGAGACTAGAAAATGATGCCTTCTATCAATTTAACGCACACATGCATATAATAGAAGCATTAAGTTACGGAATGAATTATTGACTCCTCAAGAGAGGTAATTATGGACCTCATGTAAACGCCAAACTAGTTCCATGAGATAACCTTTTGGAATTCAAAGTAAAACAAACGAAAGGGAGGTTCTTTAGAGAGAAAGGTAGATTAAAATACTGGGTTGTGCATGATTATTCTACACCTATTCATATTTACCACTTAACTGAGACTTAACAGGAACAGGAGGCTATTTAAATTAATTTGGCCAAGTCAGCGGCAGAATGGGATGGCCAGCAAGTAGAATTCCTACTGAGGGAGGAAAAATTAGTTTGTGGTTTTTATTCGGATATAGTCATTCTTCATGATCGCGTGCTGACTGTCCAAAGGCGCAAATAGTTACCTGTAGTTGTCCTGTGTCACGAGATCGTGGTTATAGAAGATGTCCAGTAGGGAGACCAGACATCTGCGGTCGTTCCCGTCCGTCACTCTGCCACCGTAGTTGCACTCTCCTGTGAGGTACTTCAACGCGTCCAGTGGGAGGTCATCGTAGTCGTTGAGAAACATCTACAATGAAGGAGGGAACTTTTCCAAGCAGAACAATTGGTTTGAATGTGAATCACGACCAGATCTTCTTCTTCTATCCGAATTAAACTCCACTAAATCCACATAAATCTAGATGCTTATCCAAAAAAATCGGACATTTGTTAGTTTTCCCTGACACTCCTCTCGCCTTTTCATCTCTGATTTTTATGAACCAATCACCAACTCAGTCGTGCCCTCAACTTTATTCATCCGCCTAGGTCTTTCAATCCACCAACACTAGTCTTCAGTCTGTCGGTTCAATCCCACTTTCATTTCTAATCCACAAATCTCCCATCCATTCGCCAATCTCTGGGTATATCAGCTCGACAATTCTTGCCTGATCAATTTCTATTTTTAATCCTGAACACGTCTATTCTCTCTTACTTTTTCTTGCCATTCGCCCGGAACGGCTTCGCTCCATAATTTTATTCATCAGCTCAACTCTCCTTTTGTGAAGCCATCCCAACCCCATCAAATTCTGCACTTATTTGTCCATTATTTCACCCAATCAACTCGCTGATTCGTACTTGCCTAATTCTTCCACCTATGCTTCGACGTTTGTCAAGCCTTATGCACTCCTTCCCATTGCTTCTGCGTATTGCTTTTGGGAAAAAAACTTTTCACACTTCATTTACCTAGCTACTTGAAAGACAAATAAGAATAGCCATTTGTGGTGAATTCCAACGCAAAATCGACAACGATAAGAAGACCTTGAAGGCATAGCCGATCAAAGGGGGGCAGCAAATGATGTGACAATCGAACCTGAAGCTGTCGAACGCTGATTCGCAGATCCGAGTCGTTGAATTGGTAGGCGATGTTCCACCCTAGAGAACCATACTTGACGCGTTCCTGGACGAGGGCGTGGAAGAAGCACAGACCATACACCATTTTGTGCCAAACCTGAGGCTGGTGGTAAGAGACGAGTGGAAGAACTCAGGAAAAAGCACAATAATTAAAGCATTAAAAATAGGTTCCAAGAGGCTGTAAGTGACTATCAGAGCTTTCTTTCATCAATCCATCGACAAAAAAATATCACTTCAAGTGTTGACAACTTCACTCTCTTCCAGAAGCCCCCTAAGAACAATCCCCTATTTATGTGTAAAAAGGTTTTTTTTTCATTGATTCGACTACACCGAAGGTTCGGGAAATAAATGGAAAGTAGATGAATGATGGCAAGCACTGGTGAATGCCCGAAAGGGAAACAGTGCAGAAATATTCCTGATGGCTGAAACTTTTCGTCCCAATCTTGTGGACAAAAAACATTACGAAAGCAGGCAACAAAGAGGAATTGGGGATAAACCACCTTGTTACAGTTATTCCAGAAGGACATATCAGAAATCGGGTCAGTGGAATAGGAGCGCAGAAGATTGGAACGGAGACCTTTCGGCGGCTCATTTGTCATTTTGATGCCTGGAATTAAAAAAGATCGTGTCGGTGTTCTCAACCTTAAGGAAATGTTTATCAAACTCTTCATTCGGTAAAGCTTAGTAAGCATTTCAGCAGTTTCTCCAATGCAATGAAATAAATTTGTTCAGTTAGTCTCTGCACATAAACAACCTGCCTGGAACCACTTCGGCTCCCTGCCTCACCGTGGTGTCCCAACCCACCGCCTACTCTGCATCTCATCATTACATTTTCCAATGCCAGAATGATGTAATCACTTTGGGTCTGAACAATTCATTTCGGTGGAAGTCTGGTCTCTCAGGTAAGACAAGTTGTGCTCTGGTCCAGTTGTGCTTACTCGTGTCTGCCTATTCGACTTGATGCTACGCAATCTCAAGTGCCTGACATTCAGCAAGTGATTTGTGATGGGCAAATATGCTAACGATAGGTGGCAAGCAGGCTTAGTTGCAACGACAACGCAGTCGGTCTCCGAGGCTGTCGTGGCGTGTGCCCTACAAGCGTATGCTGACCCGTGATTGGACAGTTCGGGAGTGACCAATGATGTGTTCGCTTGCGCAACGAAGCGTGAAGCGTAAAAGCCACTGCTCATGACGAGCCAGTGACTAAGTCCTTGATGGCATTAGCGACTTGTTCCTTCACGTCTTATGGGGAGTGATGCTCCTTCAAGCTTATTACCGTCTTTAAGGTCGTATTGTGGAGGGGACATTAGCTTGACTTCAACCACTACTCCTCTTAAAGTGGGATCAGATGAGATAGTGTCCAAAAGTAGAGTTTTCAAGTTGTTGGGCACACAAGATCTTATTCGTGTAGTAGCCGTATTCCCTCCAGAACGAACTCACCATTTTGGAGAATAGAGACGGGAAAGTCCTCAGAGGGGTATGACGTGAGCCAAAGACGGAAATCAGCGTGTGTTTTCTCTGGCACAATGACTTCATTGCAGATCTTCTCCAGGTATGGCATCCAACTGGCTGCCAAGTGGCAGTTCTGTAGCACTACCCAAGCGCCCTCTGTAATACCAGTACTAATGAGTCGCTCAGCCAGAGGTCCCTGACCCTGACCCAACGAAATTGTCTGAATGTCCGTCGGTTTGATTCCGCGGCCCACCCCGAAACGCATCAGCGCGTTCAGAGGGTCTGCACCCGGCGAAAGAACGAAAATGATCGGGGTACAACAGTTTGAGTCATCGTAACTGCCAGCTAGATCGAAAGCCGGAGGCTCTAGAAAGTGGTGACCCATATGCCGCTCGATAAAGTCCTAAAATGAAGTAGTACAACAGATTATTAACAAGTTAGTATCTTCTTGATGAATAGAGCCGGAAGAGAGCAAATAATGGGCAAACAATGCCATCTATTTGTAGCAGAGATTCAAATGCATTGACACCAAAAAGTTCAAAAATTGTAGCGGTAATTCTGTTGAACATGCAAAAGCATGTCATTTTGGTTTCTTTCGTTTTAGCCATGTATCTTACGCGTGGCTGGTCTTGAAGCCTGTGTGGAGAAGACGGTCATGGAACTCGCTGGTTACTTGCTTCAAGCATTATTTATGTTCTTCCGCCTTCCCTATTAAAAGCATTTAGATAGGATTTTTCTTTTAGAATTACAAAAGCTCAAAATCTGCAAAAAACATTCCCTACTTCTGCATAAGCAAAGGAAAATCGAGAACCCCTAACTCGAGCAGTATTACAAAGCATGCTGTTTTTTGGAGCAAAGATGCATGTAAATGGAGGTCCTGGCGACAGAGGAATTAGAATAACAGTAACCCGTGAAGTGGCCGTCTTACCTGTACAGCAGGGATGACCTTGTCCGAGCGAAGGCAACGCACAAGGATGAGTCGACTCATATCAGAGACCTTTTCAAAGGGAGCCGGGAAGGCGGCTTCGTGTGGCACTAAACTGTCGTACACCGCTTTCCACCGATTTGGATCACTTTTCACACCTTCAATCCGAAGAATAAGAAGAAAATTTTGTTTTTGGTCAAAATTGTGATGGTTAACCGTGTTTCAAGACCAAAAAACAAATGAGAAAATATTGGCCTAAACTAAGATTACTAGGTACCGGCTATTTACCTTAAAAGTTCTTTGAGTCTTTTCTGATTAGAAAGTTTTTTGGGTTATTGGGTTTCATGGTAACTTCCAAAATTAGGAAATTTACGCAATTTCAGTGCCGTCAGTTCTAAGGCCGCTTACTTTTTGCGAGACCTTCAAGAGCAGGCAGACCACTAGCTCGTACAATTTCTGACCAGCTTTTCTCACTGAGCCACTCTGGCGCTGGATTTGGATGCGGATTCTCAAGAGCCACGCCACCAGTGAGGAAGAATCGCCAGTAAGTGTCCTCCACCTCACCTCTACCAGTGGAAGGGAAAAGGCACATCACTGTTTATTCGTAAAAGTGTGCACTCGACGATCTGTGGATCAGATGGACCAACTGCAATAAGAATTCCACAGACGTGCCTTGGGGAAATGCGACTACACTGAAATGAGGTGACTTTAATGCATGCTCCAGTTGCTCGTAACCTTCAGAGTAAAAGTGGCGAAGTAAATAAGAGCCGGACTCCTGACGTAATCTGCAGTATGAATGCGTTGGCTGTGCTGTTTAAAGTGGTGAGCTCAAAACAAGTCAAGGTGAATAGCGAATGAAAACGCATCTACCCCAACCCATGTAAAGTAAGTGTCTCCTCTAAAAGAGGTCTCCCAGCAAATTGAATGCACTTTTTGGGTGAGTTAATCAAAACCGGAAACACCTCTGCTCACTTACCTTGCCTTCATCAGTGCGACGCACATGATCAGTGAGAAGAGCAGCTTTGTCTTCTCAAACAAGGAACGGCAGACGTTGCGGTAGATGGCTTTGGTAAAGTTTTCGTTCAAATTCTTGATGCGTGTCTCCAGATCATCAGATGGCTCACTGGACTTGATCGACTATTAGAATAGACATCAATGCTTGCATAGATTTGTCAATGTCCCTACTAGTTTTGATGTCGATGACCATGTAAGCAGAATTCAACATTGGTAACATAATTTTTGTGGAAAAGTCTATGGCAATCACATCAAGGTACTTCAAAACAATCCTCTAAAATAATCATGCATAGGAAAGATTTTAGTGTTATTTGTTCTTCAACAGTAAGATTGGAACAGCATTCACCAACTTTTAATGATTCAGCCAAGAAATCGCCCGCCTCACTCACCATGATGAAGAGATTGACGAACCACGTGAGTGAGTACTGATACATGGGGTCAATGTTACCGAGGTCAGCAATACAAAAGAAGAGGATGGCTCCATGGTTGGCCACAGGGATATAGCCACTGCGCGTAGCCTCAATTTCTACCTGAGTCTTCTCAGCTACCTCTTGTTTCACCTGAATTTCCTCGGACAGGGTCTTGGAGGAGGAGAGGATGTTGATTGCTGTTTCATCTTCCAAAATATTGCCCTCGGATGCACTTAAGACCACAAGGATTTTGTCCTCCAACTCCTTCAGAGTCCGCATATTCTCTGCCGACTCTAAAATTACTTGATTCTTTGTCGCTTCCAGCTCAGGCTTCTCCATCGCAGCGACGATACTCAGCAGTTGGTCGGTTAGGCCGATTGGAGTGATCATAAAGTTGATGAGACAAACCTTGACAGATATCTCAGGCACATAGTGCGGATTGCGCAGACGAGTGGTAATGTAGAACTTAAAGTCGCTGTTATACTCCAGCACGTCTTCACCCAGCCTAATATAGTCACTACCGCCTTGACGGAAGACGAGTTTCTGCAAAACGGGCTCCAAAACTGGATCCAGACTTTCAGCCACATTTTCAAGTAGTACAGGCCAGCCAAATTGGATCGCGTTTTCCAAAGTGCGCATATAATTGGCGTCGGTCATGCGGATGACGTGGATGTTCTTGTCCTTCTCCATGTTGCGAATCCACTTGTTCGCCTGACCTGCGGTTTTGATATTGAACAAAAGAAACCCTGCTACCCAAAATACATGAACCACAAGGTTTTGATTTGGACCCGAGGGATTGTCTACTGCCTATCTTATGAACTGAGTTGTAGAAACGTCTCGTGTACCTCAATCCAATTCGCACTTGGAGAGAGGACAGTGAGAATAGTTGTGGTGATAGAGAACCACTCAAAAAGAGATTCGTCGCTTTGGGAAAAAAACCCTCCGATTCTAATTTTGATGGATAATGGCACATGACCACTGGAAAGCCCAGATGATTCAGAAATGTTAAGATAATCTGTTACTTACGTAATGGTTAATGTGAGTGATGAAGCAATTCTTGTGTCGAATGAGACCAAGGAGGCTTGTGCTGGGCAATAAACTCAGCGGACTACAAAAACCATCCTCACCTTGTGGATCGATGCATAATGGCCATCGGTTGGAATTAGAGACAATAATTCCATTGTCAGTAGAGAAGCTATCCACCGGCAAACCAGCAATGTTCCATTCATGGATGGTTACTGCATTCCCGAGGGTTTCGGCTATTTTAAAGGTCTCCGAGCAAGGAATATTCAGGTCCAGCGTCATTTTGTGCCACTTGGTAATCACACTAGACCTATAGTCTACTGTAAAAGCACCTAGATATGCCACCACGCCAGACCCCAACAAAACATCTCCTGTGATGTTGTAGTAGCGTTCCTGTTGGACAAGAAAAGTAGGGAATATCATGTTAGAGATAGGAGAAAATCCCCTAGAGAGAGACAAGGACGATCTTTGAAAAATTCAAGGGTGATATTTGATCAAAGGGACATGCCTTAAGCTGCTTTGCAGCCTCCGTCCAGCGTGACTTCTCGCCTCCAAGACCGCTTATAAGCTGCGTGGCGCGTTCCAACTTCTTGCCACATAACTCGATAAGATCCACAAGGTCCTGCTTCTTCTTCTGAGTCGCATCCAACTCAGCCTGCAACGCCGCCATCTTCGCCTCTACCGCCTCTAGAGATGCCTTCTTTTCAGCCAACATTTTGTTCTAAAGAAGTCAATGAGCGCCTTCATTATTAGAGCCGCATTTGATGAAATGTGAGGCTACTATCAATCTTAATTTAGCAAAGAATGCAAAATACAGGGAGTGTGGAGCATTAATTTGTAGATTTACGGGATTTTACCAGGGATTTGCTGTCACATTTAGGCGTTAAGGTAATTCGAACTGAGCATCATATCAGGGCGTCAAGTGAAGAATGCTAATGGTGATAGGTTGTGGTGTCACGCCTGCGCCTAAACAATAGCAACCAGTTGAATGCGTGCGACCCACTGGATGGATGAGTACACTCAGTTAGGAAAGGGAGACCAAAGGAGGTAAAAGGTGGAAGCGTTCAAAAGGACGCGCTTGTAGGAGAAAGTGGAGGCTATCATGCGAATAAAGATTAGTTTGGTTGAACAGTTTTTTAATTTCCTTCGACTCTGCAAAGAGACAATACGATTTAGAGAAAAGTTCGCCCCTCCTATTTGAACTCATTACCACCGAAATGCTTTGGTATCAACAAGTAGACACAATCCACTTTATTCTACTGCAGTAAGAGCATGCGGAATAAGGCGGGGCATTTTACATCGACTGAATCCAGCAAAATCAATTCGGTTGACAAATAGTGACACAACACAAAGTATTTTGTCGAGCCTTCAACTATTTGCCGTCGGATCCAATGGATATAAAATAGTCCTTCGCCCACTCACGAAGCCTGCTAACATTGCTCTCTGCCCTTATTAAGGCAGTTATTCGAGGATTAAAAACTGCTGCTATGGGGGAAGAAAACATACTTTATTTATCAAAAGAAATCATCCATGTCACGATCTGTCCTTCTTCATTAACTACATACCACATTGTAAATACCACCTTTGCAAGCGACCTTAATGCTCTAATGCCAGAATCTCCGTTTCTCCCTCACCTTGGTACCCAAGTATCTATACGTTCTGCTTAGTGTCTCAGCTAGCCGTTCGAAGCTAATATCAGCCCAGACGGGGCAACCACTTTGTGTTTGAGCAATTGTTATGAAAGAAATACTGAGGATGAGGAAAGGATAGCCTTCCTCCTCCCCCTTTTATCGCAAAGTCTCATATCCAAAGTAAGACAGGTTGTGATCTGGCTCGAGGCATAAGGTTTTGTGCCATCTTACGTAGGTAAGAAGACGAGGCTTTTCCCCACACCCTCAGTTGTGCCTACTTGTGCCTGTCAAATCGAGTGGATACCTCTCAGCTCCAATTGTTTGATCGTCAGCAACGAATTCGCGGTAGACAGTTCTGCTAAAGGGGGTCATTTGCAGACACAGCTGCAAAGCCGACGCAGCCAGCCTTTCGGGTCTGAAGTGGTGTGTGTCCTACAATCAAATCTTGACTCGTGATTGGACAGTTCGGGAGTGACCAATGATGTGTTCGCTTGCACACCGAAGCATGGAATATAAGAGCCACCCTCTACCACACGTCAGGGACTGATGACTCAGCATCGTTCGTGCGACCCATTTTTATGGTGTACATAGAAAAAATGAAGAATGAGATGATTGTCATCAAATCCCTTCTTATTCCTCTAAAAATGTCTTGTAGAATCAAAATTTGCAAAACTTCAACCAACATTCCTCTTCTCAGTTGAAGTAGGTTTATACAAATTGTCTAGTCACTTACGTTAAACATTAAATTACTGCAAGCTTCCTCTTG
The DNA here is from genome assembly GCA_023375655.1 of Taenia crassiceps. Classification (NCBI taxonomy): domain Eukaryota; kingdom Metazoa; phylum Platyhelminthes; class Cestoda; order Cyclophyllidea; family Taeniidae; genus Taenia; species Taenia crassiceps. Next base: position 458,566 of record JAKROA010000010.1, read on the forward strand.
ACAAACCAAACTACACTTATTTTAATTTTATGGTGCAAACTTTGGTACTGAAAATTGAGGGTACTCGAGGACTTGATGCATCAACCGTTGAGTGGATCACATTCGCCAGAATCCCTTAAATTGTTAAAGCTACTTTTGAGTGGAATATTTAGCCGTTATGTACCTCCTCTTCTTTAAATGCTAAGCAAGAAGCCGTAAAGCAGCCTTTGGAGATACTGCTTTTGGAACCAAATTGGTCGAAGTTCCTAAAGCAGCAGACAATCTGGAGCCGAATCCATGAGGTTTCAAAATGGCGGGAAAATGGAAGAAGGAGCAGTCCAGAGTACCATGCAGACAGACCAGTCACCAAACTGGTCACACAAACTGCAAGCAAAAAGTTTACTACAGCTCACCTGAGCATCTAACTCAGTCTCCGCAACCGCCAGCCTGGCTTTCTTGGGGGCCACCACTTTGGAGACTACGTCGTACTTGTCCAAAGCGATAATCCACTTGCAAAGGCCCTCGCACGCCGTACTGGCATTGCGCACAATCTTTGGATTGAAGTCCCTGTTGGGGATGTAGACCTCGCGAATGCGTCTGATCACCGGCGGCGGTATGTTGTCGATGTCGTAGGTCTTCAGTTTCTCCAGGAATTTGAGGTCACCCAGGAGTTTCAGGGAGACACCCCAGTAGTCCTCAATCATCTTGCCCGTCGAGGGATCCGGCTTGCGCTCCGGCTTCTCCTGCATCATGATGCACACTGCCTCCATCACCAGCTTAACCACTGGCGGTGGGTTCTTCATCGATTTCACCAACGTTATGTCCTAGAACGGTGATACAATGTCAGGACTCTGATTTGAATGTTTGCGGTCCCGAATATGCCAATCAGACCACTCATCTCTAAATCTGCTGCCCCAAAGTCAGAGCTGGACATTTTGACTAAATTTGTGCATTTCCAATGTCTGCTATTCTAATTTTTATGCTACCGTGCCTTTTGACAGCTCAGAGACGAATTCATTGCTGCAGCGTAGTTCCTTCACAGCATCAACCCCATGCAAGTTCAATCAAATCATATTCACTGCACTTACACTCTGTTTCAGTGTGTCTAGAGAAGCCAGTGCGTCATTGAGAATGGGTAGCGCCTCTGCCAGATCCGCTTCACACTCATCCTTGATGGACTGCGCCGCAGCAGCCTGTTGGTTGGCCGCAAGCTGTTCTGAGGCGACGATAGTGCGTTGCGCCTCCACCTCCACGGCATCCTTTGCGACGCGGGCCAGAAGGGCGTCAGTCTCCGCTCCAGTAGATAGTAGCTGAGGCTGCAAACGTACTAACTCCTCTTTCATCTTGCCGATCTCTTTCGACGCAAAGTTCAACTTATCCAGCCCACTGAGGTAGCGGTTACGTAAGGTAGAGAGTTCATCGCGCTTGCGCTGCAGCAATCGCTTAAAAGTTCCAATGAGCTCGAGATAGGAGGTGGGTGTGACGTAGTTATGTCGACGCAGCTCGGCTAGAAAACGCTCAGAGAGGAGGCGAACACTCTCGTGGAAGTACTTGCACATTGTGACGATGGACTCATGAATGGAAGATTCCAGTTCGATGGTGGAGAGCGAGGTGTTTGCTACCATCGCTAGTGCGTCTTCCGGCCAGGTCTATGGGACAGAATGGAAGACTCATTCCCTAAACATTAACTCCGAAAAAATGCCAAATAAGTGGGCACAAGTCAGTAAAAAAGTGATACATGTCACTTTAGAGATCTGATACAAGTGTATCCGTAAAGCCAACTTCTACTCGGTCTTTGGGCCTTACCTGGAACCAGTCGATGGTGCAGCAGTTGATGAGGGAAGGGAACATGCGTAAGCGGTTGCGGAAGGCGTCACCAATAGGACTCATGGCTAGCACGATGTGAAGATTCTTGCGCACGCGCTCAATGAAGTAGTTGTAGAGTGTCAACGGCGAACTCTCCAGCTTCTTGCCCTGGTGTGTTCATGAAAGGGTAATTACGATTACAGATGTCCAAATGCATTCTAAAGTTGGTGGAAAAGAGCTTAGTTTCTGTGCTCTGAAAAAGACGTAAAGATTTAAGGTCCCTAAGATTACTCGACTCGCTAACAGTGGGAGCTGACGCTTTTCCCAAACCTTGACAGATTCCAGTCTTTGGTTGCCTTGAGACACGTCAATGGTATTTACAGAGGATAAAATTCTTTTTATCTAAGTCAATGCAATATCACGATAATATTTGACCAGTGAGTTACTGGTCAAGGGTCTAAGTTTGGACGTTATGCCTTGAACCAGTCAACTACGTAGGACACGGAAGCAGTGGACAAGGTGAATACTAAGAAGGAAAGTGCGGGATCTCTCTTGAAGGCCATTTTACCACAAATCACGTGTCACTTGATGATACGCGTTAGCCTCACTTCTAAAATTACCAGTTCGTTTGAGACAAAACCTTAAGTCGGACGTGTCCCACCTTATGCGAAAAGTCATTGGAGGACAGAGAAGAAGGAGACGTCATGTTCCAGCATAAGTGGCATAAAATTGAGGAATGCATTATACAGCAATGTTCCCATGTTTAAACACGCATTGGAGGGCAAATGAACCACACATTAGAGGCCTCACAGTTCAATAACTCTCCCCCAGCAGTCGAATGTGGGTTTGTGCCGTCTGAACAGGCAAGCTGAACTAATTGCCAAGCGTTTTTGAAACTGCCTTTTGCCTGCTGAAGACTCCGTCACAACTGGTGATCACCTCCCAACTGGACGCAAGCTCCAAAGTTGGCGGCACCTTACAGCCAACCTCATTTTTGGTGTTTAAAATGTCTGAAAAGCATATGCTGAAAGTGGCTTTTACTTGTACTAATGGAACGAATCCAAGGCATAAGCAGTTATGCTTTAGGTTCGTTTTTATGACCAATCTAGCGAAGAAATGACAGGCTCAATGGCAAAACTTAGGAGACTTGACTCAATGAGGTGGGCGGCGTGTCATGCGTGTGGCACCCGCCCATCCGGAGGATCGTTTCTATCCATCCGACAAAATGCGTACAATGAGAGGGAAAAGTGGGCAATCGAAAGCGTGCAGTCGAAAGAGACGTGCAAGTTGCCTATCGTTGGAAACACCCATTAGTGTACGGTTTTGTGCAAGCAAACAGCAAACTCACGTCTTCACATCCGACCTGCATTTTGAAAGGCAAACCACGTTAGCAGAAATGGGCTGCTCTTGCTCTCGTGATTAATTTGGGTGCCCCAAATACGGTGATGTAGTGTCGATGAAACCTGCTCATTCAAGCATAAAAAGGTGGTAAAAAGCCTTAAGAGTGTAACAGCCTACAAGGATCCGAGTTCTTGGATCCCCCAGTAGTGGTTTGGGGCTGTTTGATTCATAAATTTACTAAAGCTCATTTCTTCAGTGTTAATTCTCACTTACGAACTAGTAAAACCACACAAAGGCAATCTGGTAACAGGGATTCAAGCAAATTCGTGCATTTGTGATAGAGCTTGAGTCGCTTTTATTCTTTGCTGGTACTGGACAAGAAAGCGGCAATAAGTGAGAACAGGAGGTAACCCTAATGCCAACTTTTGCCAGGTATCAACCGAAGTCCATGCTGGCCTTGAGTCAAGAAGTAATGCGTGGATTGGGAGCGTCCTTGCTCATCAGATTTGATAGGCAATAATTTCACAAAACTCATAACCGTCACTTACTACCAGAATTGCCAATAATTTTCAATTATTAAAAATTGGAATGGGTTGTATATCGCCTGCGCTACCAGCTACCTAGCCATTCTATCCACCGGAAGCAAAGCTGCTTCTTGAAGCTTGCGCGCTATAATGTCGTCCACATTGAGACTTACTGCCTCTCGAGCTATTGACTGCAATTTATCAAGCATTTCAGCCTTCTCATCAGCGGGAAAGATGTTTGGCAGATCGCCAGAGTTGAGGAGCATGGAGACATCTTCCATGAAAGACTCCATTTTGATCTGCCCATCGGAGAAGAAGAAGACAGTAGGCTTGCCGGTGAGTCCCGCCTTCAGCAGCAGGCGTTTCATGTCCTCCCGCCAGTCAGACGCGGTATAGCTGCGTGTGATCTCAATGGTGAAGTACTCGTAGTCAGCGATGTGTGCAGCAAGGCGGGCAGCGCTGTGCCGTCCACTACCACCCACACCTAGGGACAAATTGACAAGACACCACACTAAACTTCTCTCCTTCAAGCCTTTTGGGAACCAGCCCTGGCTCGAGTCAAAGTCAGCAACTTTAGAACATTCTGTCCAGCATGAAACCCATTTGGATGATCCGCCAAGCCCCACACATAACTGAAATTAGATTGTGGGCAATAAGACTAACTTCTATTCTAAGGACTTTGCCTCTCTGGTTCGCTGATTGGCAACTTTGCCAGTGCATGCTCACACATGCATGCCAGTTCATACTGGGCACCAAAAGAAGCATTCACAAAGGCAGCAAAACCGCTCACCAACAAGAAGGCAATGACCTGCATCCTGTTTCAGCACACGAGCCACCCGACTGACATGCTCCATAGCGAACTGAAAGAGCACAAGGTTCATGGGAGTCTTTGTTACTGAGTTATAGTCGTCAAGGAAGTACTGCATCCGCTGCTTCAACTCCTGCATGCTCGTCACCTCGTCGTAGATCTGATCATCAGTCATGTAATCTCCAAACATCAGACAGCGCACATCCTCATCGGTTACTTTACCATCAGACGGTCTCAAGTAGCCCAGGAGATTGTCTACTGTGACCTTGAAGACCGAATTAAGGGTCACCTTGACAATTTCAAACCACTTTTCGCGGTCGGATTCTAAGGTCAGGCGGTCGTAGAACACACGATATATCTGTAAAGAAAAAGTGGTATATTCAGTGCTTTTCGCAATGACGTTGTGAATTTGGCAGTTTTTTTATTTGCCAATTATAAAATGGTTCGCAAATTATCCAGCTATTCATTCAAGCATTGCAGTGAATAATATGGTTCTTCTGCAAAATTGTTAATGACTGTACAACATCGCTCAGATCAAAAAGAATCAAGTCAATTGTCTAAGCTTTTTTGGCAGATCCCAAAATTAGCACAACCATGATCAATCTGGCCAATAGCTCCTCTGCTCATGGATCCAAAGGCGCATAAGCCGATTATCTTCAACAATTCTACAAATTAAGCCTATTTTCTTGGAACTCCCGTGCATCAAATGCGTCACGAAAAGTCTTTGACCTGCTATGACCACCTAATTGAGGGAGAAACAAAAGTAAATGGATCGCAGATAGCAAATAGGTAGAAAAGTAATTAGCAATCCTTCACCTCGTGGACCCAAAGGCGTAGAAACTTATTGCCCTCCTTCATGCAGGATGGAGGGACCAGCAGAACACCGCGAATGACTCGAGCAAAGTCGCGTAGGTTGAAGACGTAATGGGACTTTGCTGGAGTGGGTAGAAACACGGCAATTGCGCGTTTGTACGTCTCCAGCGTGGCTTGAACCATAATCTGCAAGGATTTATGCCATAAGTTTACGTCTTTTCCTATTCTCATGCCTGTCATTCTGGCGACAGCCAAGAGTTAGGAGTTAGAAGTTCACCAGGGCCTACAGACCTTTGAAAGTCGACTGAATTGAGAATCGTAACCGCGTGCGAAGTGCTTGTCCACGATGATTGTGAAGATGCGACTCATTGTCGCGTCGTTGAACTCATTCACGCCCAGAACGTTCAGGTGACGAGTGAAGCGCGAGGTGATGTCGTTCCTTCCTCCGCCCGGTGGACCCATGGCAGCAAGGAAAAGCTGAAAACGCGGCGAAAACTTGTCGTGAAAGGTGGAAAAGGAAACCTTCAAACAAAAGCAAAACATGTTTACTCACCTCCCTGTCTAAACTATTCTTTACTGTTTATCATGTCATGCGCTAATTAGTGTTGTTGCATTGCGAAAGGAAAAGTTTTTTGATGCCTATTTTTACAGCCTAAAGTCACACGTCACTTCAGTTTGTCAGGCAAGGAAAAATAAACAAGGGATGTCGAAGTTCCCACGTTTTTGATGGGCGCAAATAATTACCTCAAAGGCTATTCGAAGGGCAGCTTAGCTGAACTTGACCATCCTTATCAATGACTTTCCTACTTTTATGGAACAAACAACATGAGGTTTCCATCCATCTGCAATCCCATTGGACCCATGGCACCTGACTGTGCGGGCAACTTTTTCACCAGCACTCACCACATCCACAAGAAACTGTTTGCTGTTGTTTTTCAGGTCGTACCAGTGCCCGTGATCGATCCACATCCTGAGCAGTTCAATGGGTGGTTGAGCACCATAGACCTCCTTGGCGGGCATGTTGAGGTCGTCCACAAAGACGACACATTGTTTGCCCGGTGGTGGGCCGTAGACTCCGCGTCGTCGACGATCCAATCGTGACATAATGATGTCTTGTGTTAAATTTGCCGAGGTACGGGCCGAGAAGTTCAGTGTGTTTGGAATGTAGACCTCCTTGGGGAGATTCATCAGGTGTTGATTTACCAAAACCGACTTACCGGTGCCTTTGCATTAACAAAGAAGGCGTCAAGTTTAAACTCAACAGGAAATGGCAAAGAGGATAGTTAAAAAAGGAAGAAGTGTGTGACTTGAGTATTGCAAACAAATACCCATGTCTTTTGCAGAATGTAACCTTGTTCTCAAGTCGACACCCACGTTAATATAAGGTTTAAGCCCTCACCATTTCTACTTACCGGTATACCCAACAATCAGCATAGGAATGCGGTGCGACAAATAGATGTCCAGGAAGTAAGATATGCGAATAGTCTCTGTAGTGGGCACAATCATGTCCTGCGGTAGCTCATCACGCCCCAACTCAGGTGTAGAGAGTCGAGCAGCCCACTCAACCCAGCTGCCAGTGGATTTGCGCTCAAAGACGAAGTCGTAGACGGTCAGACGATCGGGTATCGCGCTGCTCTTTCCCGATAGCTTCAAGGTGGTTGGACGTTCGTTGTCGGTGCCAGAACCGGTGAGGAGGTCGCGGAGCATCAAATCAAAGCGTGTGCGCTCATCCAATGTTAGTGCGGAGCCGAGGCTCCACACGAGACTAAAGATAAAGAGGCCCTGCAGCCAGAGAGTGATTGTCTGCTCGGTCAAACCGTAGCTGCCTTGGCCGGTCTGGTCGACTTCTTCATCTGGATAAAGTAGAATAAGTACGCTCCAGAACGTTTGATCAAGGTTAAGTCGGCATACTGAATCTTAGCAACTGGGGTTCTTAGAATCCTTACACTTCAAAGAGTGGGAGCGACTGACGGCTAACAACCATTTTCGCCTCTAAATGTCAAACCGTCTGTATTTTAAAGGCAACCTTCACCGTTACTTTCGTATCCAGCCTTTAGGTGTTAATGTTTGCGAAGCCCAAATCTGACCTACCTTCGTTGTTGGCTTCTTGGGCTCCCAGCTCTCTCATTGGATCCAAATGAGCATCGAAGAGCGTAATAAGCTGTTTCACTGCATGTAGCTGCGAAATTGGCAACAGTTGACTGCACCGGTTAGCAATAAACTCCAAACAAGGATCCACCAACCACTCAAATAAGTCCCTCAACAAAGTCCTATGTTCCTCATTCAACACCGGAGGCAGTCCATGCGCAATGTATGAGTTCATCATCGGCCTCCAGCCCAATTGCGAGGGTTCCATAAAAATCATTCCACATCGGGACACCGTGGCCGGACTGGCCTGTTCCAGATCTGCAGGCTCAAAAATCATATTCATGCGTTTGGACATGGCAATTATCTCGCCAGACATGAGGCACAGTTTCTTGTTGTCGTCTAACACAGTATTCATGTTCTCTATCCACACTGCATCCACTGGACCGTCAAAAATCACCCATCTACGGTGGTTATCTTGTGCTAGGGCGTATCTTCTATACAAAACCGGCAGCACGCCGTCCGACCACTCATGCGACACCGCATCAAACTGACCGTACAACTGCCCCATTGTGATCGACTTTGGGTTAATTATTCCAAAATGCACTTCACTTTCATCTCCCATGCCTCCTATCTCCCCAAGTTGGGTCAGAGCGTCTGCAAGACTTTGGTAAGCCTGTGTTTTCCCACCCAAAGGATCACCAACAATCATGAGACCATGACGAACGAGAATCATCTCATAGATCTGCAAAATCTTCTCCGTGTACCAGGGCACGGGCTGCAAGTGTCGGGTGGCTAGAGCCTCCTCTACTGCCTCCATAAAGGCGGAATAGTCGGTTTCGGCGAGGCGAACCCCAGGGAAGAGATCAGAGATGATGCCTTCGAAGAGAGGAATGTCCTGTGCCAGAAACTTAGGCAAATTCACATCGATGATAGCTTTAAGGACGAGCTGACTTTCCTCCTCGTCCTCCGAGCAGGTCTGCCGCAAATTACCCGCCGCAGTAAGCACCGATTTAACTGCACGCATGCCGTAGTCGTAGTGGTGCTGGGAGGAGAGCTGCTCGCTGCATAACTTGTAGGTGGCCACAATCTTGCTTGAGAGGCTACGATGGCAGGAAATAAAAGGAGTAATCCATTTACCCCCTCAGTCTCTTGACTCGGCAAGAGCTACTAAGAATCTTCATACCGCAGTGGTAATAACCGCGTGAGCATCGACTAAACATGCAATACGGCCATAAGTAGGCGTGGCATCCGGCTTATGACATTAATTTAAACCTGAGAAGCTTCCTTCGGATAAATTAATAAGCTTATGTGGTCTTATTGACGCCCATAAAGTCAAAGAATGCTATTTTTTTTGGAACCAAAGCACACATTCCCAAAGTACTTTCACATTTGATAAGCAATCAAGGTTCCACTCTGTCTATCTGGTTAACTGACATCTGAATGGTGCATTTAGGCATCATTAAAAAATACTTTGGGTCCTTGCAACTTGGACAATTTTTTTTCCAAATATCAAATGCAACTTACGATTTCGCCTCAACAAAGCCCATCGAGTAGAGGGAAATCTCCCCAATGAGGGCGTAGTCGGGCACCATCATAGCCACAGACCTGAAGAGGACCTGCATATGGACACACCAACAACTCATTCACCTTGATTGACATTTCCACCAAGTTGGATGACAGCAAAACAAAAATGTTTGAGACTCAAAAAGCTATCCACCTTCAGATTGTCGGGCAGTTCCTGCCGACCAGCGTAGCCAGGGTTCATGGTGATAAAGATGGTGCAAGTGGGATCCAACTGCAGTTCGGTACCCTCGAAAACGAAGCGTTCGAGACCCTGAGCAATAGCAATTTGAATGGAGTGAATTTGTTGCGCCACCACGGAGAGCACCTCCAATTCGATGCGATTGAACTCGTCGAAACACGCCCAGGCACCCGATTGCGCGAGACCTTTGAAAAACTTTCCCATCGCCTTGTAGTCCAGACCATCCGAACAGTTGAAAACGACACACTGTTTTGCTACTGCCTTCGCTAAATCCTTTGAGAGAAGTCAATCTGTTAGGGCAGATTCATGCTGAAGTGTTGTAACAGTGCTATCCAAGTTGCTGCCTATAAACTGTTGTCATTCATATGGCTGGCATCTCAATCAAAAATTGCTGTTTCTGCACTGACACTTTGAAAGCATTTTTGAATTTTGGATTTACTGTTGAACAGGAAGACGCACAGATGCTGTGAATGTAGTGACAAAGGGTCTCTAGGAGAATGTGCTTGTTGAAATACGTCCCCAAGCAGGTGGACCAGGGGGCATTAACTAAGGCATTTATTCGAAGGACATCCTCTAGTGCCATTCACATGGACGAAGGGTCATTACCCTCATGACAAATCTAGTGGGTGAATGGCACAAGGACCCTGCAAGTACTGTTGCATGCTAATGGCTGCCAAGTCGAGTACCTTGGATGTTTCTGTTTTTCCGGTGCCTGCAGGTCCCTCGGGCGCTCCACCCAGATTCAGTTGAATGGCACCCATGAGAGTGCGATAGCAGCGATCCGTAAGCGGTGTGATGACCAGACGCGGTGTGTTGCCGAGGTATTCACAACTGAATTTGTCAAAGCAGATTATTTTGGAAGTCTGACAAATTATTCAATAAGGGGCTTCAGCTTATTCCGTTTACTTTACGTCTCCCTTTTATTTTTTTTTAACATTAACTGTACTTTACAAGATTCTATGCAACTTTGTATTTTTGGCGTTAGAACATTGGGTTGAGAAGAGCTTTCGTATCGAAAGTGCTAGCATAAACCAGTCTGCTAAAGCAAAGGCGGGACGATTTTTATCCATGCCTAAAAGTCTGTGAGGGTAAGTGCTTAAACAAGCCATAGCTACAAACGCATACAGACTTGCGTTTGCTTCTCCGTATCTTATGCTATCAAACCAACTTTTCGATGAACTAGGAAAGACAGTCGCGCTCCACTCTTAGTATGTCAAGTGCATTTTGGAACACGGGTGACAACTTAGCAGGCTTGTGATCTGCAGGAGGAGTCGGTCTCAAGCACATGACCTGGGCTATGAAGTTCGAGGAGCGTCTGGCGGAAGGACTCACGCGTAGGTGATTTGCGCGGTGATGAGTTGGACGTAGATGGTGTGGTTCTCCTTGGAGGAGTAGTAGTAGCGCAACTGACTCAACCACTCAAAGGCAGTGATGGAGCTGGTCTCCGCCTTTACCAACTCCGCGACTACGTCTCGAGCTTAACAAAATGCAATGACATTGCCTTTTAAAGAGACACCGTAAAGATAACACAACTAGGTAAACTAACCCTGACTGGTACGCGGCCATGGGTTAATACATCTTGATAAAGTGAGCTGTGACACTGTGGTAAAATAAGATTTCTAAATAATTTACGAGCGTTAATGTGACCAAATCAACAAACGAAGGGCAGCCCAAACGAAAATCACAGCTCCTTTCATGGTATGCATTTTTAAAATGAACCAAAACTTTGGAGGAGACCTGAAACGTAGGATTTATTCCAAACACGCCAATTATCCTATTTTGTTCTGTTTCAATGAATGATTTATCACGTAAGGATTTTTTCCCGACATTCTGTGCCCGTACTTAATGAACAAAATAATGTTTCTGAATGCTACTAAATACGTAATTAGTAGGTCATTTCTGGTGTAAACACGTGCGTTTTTATCGTTCAAGTGCACAAACTAGTGGGTGTAGCTCATCCAAAAGCGGTAACTTGCATAAATATTCCTAAGCAAAAGCATTAAGACGTTTTTAAGCTGTGCGATTCCTCAATCGTTATCATTGCTAAGGTTTATGTTACCTTCCGCGTTGAGAAATCTCTTTCTAATTTAACGACGATTATTAAGGCTAGCCAAATCATTTAAAGCAATTTATGGAATAAAACAAAAGGAAGCTAATGGCAACATTTTGCTTACTAGGTGCAAATCGAACAATGCCACTTCTGTAAAAAGTCCTTTGCCCTTGAATCCAAATGTTTCGACTGGAGCCACGCCTGCCTCACCTGCCTTCTTTCCATGTGAAAATGTGACGATCGGATACTATGGCATCGCTCATAACTTGGGACACCATAAAGGGCCAAAATTTCCTCATGGGTCAGTTATGTGAGGCCCTGTGTAGTGTTTGCTTTCAGGGGCAAGGACAGATCTTTCTTTTTTAGATATTATAAAGGCGAAGATCACATTGACAGCTGCCCAAACGTATTACCATCCATCCACGAATATCGTCCTCCCCAAACTTCTCTTCTTAGTTGATACGGTTGTACGCATTAAACGTTGCAGTAATAAAGTCTATTTTAACTCTCCAGTAGCAATACGCAATTTTTTTTTTTAAATTGAGAAACGGAGGTCTTAGTGAACCAGAATCATCCAAAATTTGTTAAAACCACTTCTGGATATTAAATGTTTTACAAAAAGCTGCAGCCATTGGACCTAACTAAACTCCCTTCGTAAAGTAGACAAGCCAGGCTCACGTCCGCCAGGTTTAACCGACGTGAGGCCTTGAAAAGAGCGAGGAAACTACAACAAAGATTAGCTCTTTACTGTTTACACTGCGTCAAGGATGTTGGACTCTCAAAAAATCCACGAGTCATAACAAGCTTTACACCAGGCAATACCGCAAAAGCCGCATTACATGCCGTCATGGTAATAAGCATAGTAAAAACCACCCAATTTCATTTACAATGCCCTGCTAATCTCATCAGGGAATATCTGCATTTGCCTCTCGCAAAGGGTAGGGAATTACCTTGCGAATTAGTATTCACCTATAATCAGAACCTAAAGATACCATTTCCAAGAAGACGAACTTTCTAAGCTCTTTCACGTTCCGTTGCATCACAACTTGGGGTAGTTTAGAATCCACCTCCAAATAACCCTGATCAAGTTGATTAATCAATTGGTAAAAAAGTGTTGAATGTGTTTAGTGAATTATAACTATTTAAGGCAGTTTTCCGTGTGATTTTTTGGCGATCAATGCCCGACATACCATGCACGTCAAGAACAATGAGAGCTTCCAAAGTGAGGCGTTCTCCACTCGTAAGTTGTCCTCTCACTAACTCCACAATATCTTCAATCTGTTTATCGCACTTCAACTTTTCTGGCAACAACTTCTGATCCGTGATGGCCTTTTGAACACCGCTAGTCCAGTGAACCATGGCACCGCACAAGACAACCTATAAGAGAACGGTAAAGTTTTGATTGGTGCTTTGGCGGCAAGCGATGTTCGCACATTTTGATTGGATGGGAGACTTACTTGTCCTGGCCAATCAAGAACCCACTTTTCTCGTACCGTCAACAGGTAAGCCTCGATGCTGTCAGCAATGACTTTGCGGATACTTTGAACCATCATCTCCTCAACTTGCAGGAGCCACTTCTCCACCATACCCTATCAAGGAACAGCGTTTCACACCCTTCAGTGCTCGTCCTTTTAAGCAGTCAAAGTATTTACCCATTGATCGGTTTCTAAAACATCCTGAAAACTACTTTTTCATGGGGTAGTCCAAAGTTTTTCATAAACGTGGTGTATTTCTTAAATTGTTAAGTTTGAATTTTACACCTTAGGTACGAAGCGATAACACTATTGCATTGACGAAAGTTTATGTCTGAGATGACTGTAGCATAGAATGAGTCTGAAAGGCAACTGGTTAAAATAGTGGCATCAAAAGCACTTTAGCATTATCATATGCAAACTTTTATTTATGCCTCAAATAATTTTTTTGCCAATTTTTTATGCTTTGACTGGTTGTATATAAATTTTGTGCCGGCTGAATTATTTCGTGTCCCAAAATGGAATCGCATCAAAGCACACGGGAGATCAACTAACTTTCAGCAGCATTTCTTTTCGTCTGGCAGCAAAAATTAATTTATTATGCATTAAGCATAACATTCTCCGTGATTGCTCATTTAAAGGCAAAACCATCCATTAGGATAAGCTAATTCACACGTATTTGCCGCGCAAAAAGATTTTAACAATGACCAAAATTGTGGAATGGAACAGCCAAAACTCCCCGAAAATGGTCCTCGATCCCAATATAAGCTTCCAGCATAATTTAATGAGTTAAAGGCTCTAATGTGATGCATAGTCGAGGAAATGACAATCGGTTTCGGAGTGCACATAACATCCTCAAAAGCATAGTTTATTTACTCTCCACTATTATCAGCCTCCTTCTGCCGAGTCGAATTACGTGACACCACCATGCGATTTCACGAAATCATATTAATGAATTCAATTGTGCTACCATGGTAGCACCTGCCTCAGGGTCAAAAATGATCAAGGGAAAGACAGGCACGCATGCACACTAACCTTTGCCTTGGCGGGGTAGATTTTCGTGACGAAGGGCACCATTTCACCCTCAGCCGACATCATGCCAATGATTTCCTGTTGATCAGTGAAATTGAGCGAACTTATGCCCTCAAAGCACTTCTTCAAGTGCGGCTGCACACGGAGGGGATCCTTGGTCTCCGAGAGTATTTCCAGTAGCTCGTCGTTTGACAGGAAGAAGAAGCTGGAAAGCACATGCCAAGGTAACTGGGACAAGTGTTAGTTAATAAGCTTCATCGTGCATGACAGCGTGCAAATCGACGCCACCTCAAATTCCCTCTGATTGTTCAAGGTGTCAAATTGAAAGAAACATTAGCGTCACAGATCTCAGTATACCCATTAAGCGATCCTCTTCACTTCACTAATAAAGAAGCATTCAGCACACGCATACGCAAGCAATCCTAATGGTGAGAATAACCTAGGCGTGTGGTCTCTTTGAGGCCGAACACCAAAACCTGTCAGTTGTATGCTACGACAACAGTTTCAGCAAAACGTGACGCCTTCTAAGGGCGACTAAATCTGCAAAAAGGATTAAGTGGACCGTTTGGACACAATTCAATTTGAAATTTCTTTCAACACCGGGAGACAAGAGGAAACTTTCAGTGAAGCTTTTTTAACCGTCCGTTGAAAGGCCGACTTACATTGTCTCTGCAAAAGTGACGAACGATTACTTACATCGACACGCCAGACTCTTGACTGGTTACAGGAACTGAACATCGCTAAACTAGTGAATAAGAGCGAAGAAGATGTTGAATGAAAAGGAAACCCTAATATTTTGCTTTTCATGGCTTATTTCACCAAATGAGTTCAGTATTTTTTAATGAAAAGCCGTCGATGTTCACAATAGATAATCCCGTGGGAGTGTTTGACACTGATTCACTTTTGCTGGGCTGGAAAGTGATGTAAGAACACCAGAAATCTGCTTCTACGTGTGACTGTGCGAGCGTTTGCATTCTCCCGCTGTTGGCTGTTCTGTGTCTGTACGAAGATAGACCTCGATTCATGGACTACACTACAGTATCCCAATCCAGGCGATGTTATTGACCCACCGAGGAAAGAAGAGGCGCTTCTTCTCCAAGTAGTCGTTGAGACCCTTCTGAATCTCCTCCAGCAGGTAGTTTCCATCGGTGAGTCGGCGCAGCATGTCGCGCTGGTTGGTGGCTACAAGACAAGAGGAATTCTTTGCTGCCTCCGCCATTATCTCGCGCCAGAGCACATCCACGACGCCGAATTTGCGACCCTCCTCTGGCATCTGTGCCAAAATATCCTCGGATGAGAATATGGGCTCCAAGTAGAGCCATGTGGCTTGCACCTGTTTAATGCGAATAAGAGACTTGCACCTTAATTTCTCCTCTTTGAGAAAGTGGCATTTTGACATTTAAAAAACTCTAAACCGCATCTGACCTCTACTATGAATGCATGAACAAGAGGGGGAATGAACCAGTTCATTGAGAATTGACCTTAAGCCAGACGTCGATGATCTCATTCATGGTCACGAGTTTGTTCTCCCACGCCCGCATTTCCTCCTCGAAGGGTTTGATGTAAGGAGAGTTGCGCATTGTCTGCGCCTTAATCACATGGTCGTCCAACAGCACCTGAATGTCGTCAACTGCTGAGAGGATGCACACGCCCTATGAAAGCGCAAAGTGGAGCGTACATTTCCACACCCTTGCAGTTCTAAGGATCCGGTTTCAGAAGCCCTCTAAACAGTTGCTGAACACCTGAACTGTGGAATCTGGAGACTGCTTAGTAGTTTCTGCAAAGGACCATTTGACAAATGCGCCTTCCTTCCAGAAATAGAAGTAATACTGTGTGGTAATAATGTTGACCATTTCCCATCCCATGTGTTTCGTCGGCTTCTGAGTGTACGAAAGGCGAGATAAGCGTGAACGGTTGAGACTCACAGTGTCGCGATACGGAAGCAGTTCAAATCGCATTCCCGCCCAGTCGGACTTCATTTTGTGCAGCGCAGTCTCCAATTTGTGCTCTTTCGCCGCAGTAGCTGCAATCTCCTCCAAACGGGGCAGGAATTCCTCCAGTTCGAGTTCAATGAGGTCGTACAGTGGCGTTTCCGGAGTTGGTAGCACCTTGAAACCCACCACCTCCGACATGCGCTCCCAGTGACGTTGTTGGATGCCTGGATTACACACCACCTGCATTGTCGGCAGGTACTCCATAAACTTCTCTATCTTTGCCTGTCAATAGAAAGTGGAAAGCAGGCATCAAGAAGACAATGCATAGTTCACCCATTTCTGTCATGATTCAGGATGCTCTATCGATTAGCTCGGTAAACTTCTGGCAGTTTAAATACAGGAAAACTGATCGTCTCCTTTCCGCATTTCGCGTTCAATCGCAGACTTTGCGTTAATTTGATAGCATAATTGCTTACCTGTGTGCAGAGAATGGGAGAGACAAGGATTCGCGAAGTAATCATTAAAAACGCCCGCCCACTGATAGAGCATCATCTCATCCCTCACCTACCCTCAGTTTCTGTGCCACTTTCAGGGACGCAGGCTGGTCAATAAGGATTTTGGTTAGCCTATGGATGGTTTTGTACATCTCCGCAATCTCCGTCTCCACCGCCGCGGCATCCACCTTCCAGTAAGGTGAAGCCAACCAGGCCTTGCTCTTCTCCTCGAAGTCCTGTGCCGTTCGCCACAGCTTCTCGTAGGGCTCCATCGCCTTCCGCATTTCAATGATCTGTAGAAACTCACTCTCTTCAAACTGCAGTAGTTTCTCCTCTCTTTAAAAACACAAAACAAGCTACAAGGCATCATCCTTGCTGATAGTTTCGTACGCAAGTTTGACCAAATGTTTTATCCCACCTGGCGATAGCCTCTGCCTCCTCGTTGAATTCGCCCACGAGGGCCAAAAAGTTGTCAAGTGTGGCATTAGCTTTTTTAATCTCATCTTGAGATAGCGTCTCCCTCTTCTGCATAATCTGGACGTAGTCGGAAGAACCCACAATCCGCTTTTCCAGTGCAAGAATGCGAGCACGGAGGGAGTCCTCGGCGGCGTCTTGAAGACTGGCCAGACGAGAGTTGGCCAAGTCGAACACCTGCTTGATGTAGTGAGGCCAGTAGAAAACATTGGTGTTCATTCGAATGTCATCCTCTAGTCAAATGGAGTCAATTTTATTTTAAGTTAGGGTGTGAAGAAATGCGTGTATCACATCGGATCACCTTACGATTCGCCACAGACACCTTGGCAACTCACAATCATTAACGTCATGAAATGAAACAGAATGAGGTTTCATTTAAAAAAGCATTTAAAGGATGCCTCTCTACCCGACATGAATGTGTTGTCGAGGAGAAAATTGAGATGTCCTGCCGATTCCGCCACTTCGGCTTGCAATCGAAAGACCGTCTTGTTTTGCGTATCCTTGAGGTATTCTTGAAGGGCCACCAGCTCTTGTGTGCTCGCAGGCTCCTCGCTCAGCCTATTCGTGATGGTATCGTAACGTCGACATATGCTGCAAGACGCATCGCAGAATCAGATACTACTTGCAATTCTACAGTGTAGTAGTTTATTAAAGGATAAATAAATGTCAGTAGGTAATTAATGGCTGTAAAATTTTTTCTGTGGCTGTTTATGCATTTAAGTAGCGCATAGAGGTGAATTTATATCCTAGGTTTGTTAATAAAAATAACCGTTTTTATTTCGTTTCCATTCCGGGTCGGAGATGGGCTACGCGATAACGCCATAGTCGCTCCAACCTTTTCAATGCAATCGACAAATACTACTTATTTGAGTTTTGCTGAAAGAAGTGAATGTGCCTTACACCGCATGGGATAGCAGTTGAACAAAATCATCACTCGCAGTTTCACCTGCCCGTAACCTTATGCGTAGCCATAATTTTCCATTTAGTAATCACATTTTAGGGTCTGACATTTAAAAAGCGTAAAATACACAGGCTACTTATTTTAGCCTTCCAAGTTAGGTGGCTTCGCTGTAGCCAAGGTTGGTTGGTTAACTATAACGCAAGAGCCGACAAAGGGTGCACTAAAAGCGAGGCCAATTAAAGCCTTTGATTGTGGATAGATTGGAACAGTGAAGAGGCCCAGATTGACCGTTTAGGGGAACCGACTCGTGGAAAGGAGTCACTTAGCTAAGAATAAGGTAGGTAATTAAAAACTGACCAAAGGCGATACGGAGGCTTATTCAAAAAATAATCTTGCGAAAAAACGATGAGGTTAATTGAGTGAAGCATCACACACATTACGCATTGTAGTTGCTAGATGCTGCATCAGCAACTGGAGTGCCCTAATCGAGTCAGTGAAAGTTGTCCTCGAGGCGCTAGCACAACCTTACAATCTATCATTCATACCCACAAAATCAAAAGCAAAGCCTGACCACGGCGTGGCTACATCATCCAAAAACTTGTGGTTGAAACGGCGATAACGAAGACTGAATTTACTGCCTCATCCGCACAGCGGTATTACTGTCGAGTAAGTGTAACAACTTTAATTGGATGTGGAACAAGTTCTTGTTTTGCACCCTTCAACCACCACGGTAAAAATGTCAGCTTCACTGAAGAAGGATCTACCTGCCTCAACCACCTTCAACATCCTCGACTGCCACACAACACCAGAACTTGGGCAAGGCATTCACCTAATCTACCCGGGTTTTAAGTAGGGCGCCACTTTGTGAGGACGTGCCTACCTTCGGTTAGTCTCTCTCGCTTCATCCAGCTCAAAGTTGGAGAGAATGTCATACAATTTCTGAACTCTTCCAGCCAAATTCAGATTAACTCCCTTGCAGTCGAGGCAGAAAAGCTGAAGTGGAACGGTGAAACGCATTCCCAGTATCTCCCTCTTCAAAGCCCTATAGGCATCCAACTGCTGAAAAAAAGATGCAGACAAGGGTTTGATGTCATCAAATCAAATTATCATCAAAAAGAATTCCAATTGATAAAGGTGGAGGAGGATAGAGTTTCTCCTCATAAGGACAAGATCGTCAATGAAGTGTTATACATTGCGGTCTACTATGCCAATCAAACCTCCCTTTCTAGTGGCCGTTATTTCTGGTGATGCTCTACCTGGTGTATCTACATGCCATCCCATTAGTTTTGAGGCTTGGAGCCTTTTGATTCAAAATTGCATGCCTTTTGCTGTTAGCAGCCCACTTCCATCACTCAAAACTGCCTTCACTCCTACAAGTCTGCCGATCCCCTCAACAATAGCGATAATACTTGTCAAATGAAATCAACGGCACTCAGATTATCGTGCTTACTTTCTTGACCTGATTCAAACTCTCCGTTAGCTGATCCTCCAGAGGGTCCCCTTCCTGCAGGATTCCCTTTTTCTAGGAGAAAAAAGGTGTTTAGAAAGTTAGTCTGTACTGTCATGCCACATTTCTACTGCTTGAGAGTCGATAAAATCAACTCTTAGGATCTCAGAAGTATCGCATTTAAAAGTAAGCAATCTAGCCACAAGAAACACTTCCATTGCGTGTATACACAGAGGTTCTGCCACCTTGTCGTCATCTCACATGAAAGGGTTCTACACAATAACTTGCTAGCCTAGTTAACTGCTTCTAACCGCTGCCCCGCGGTACAGTCGTCGGGTCATGCTAAGGACCTCCTGGCTGCGCTCCACATTAGTAGGTAACATGCTCGTCTACGTCGATTTACTCCACCACGGATTCAGAAAACGATGTGGAAGCCACATTAATTCCACCTTTGGTGTCGGATAGCTTTGTGAGCCACCAATCTAATCCCATTGCCAACGTGCTCACTTAGGGCTCAAACAAACGCCCACATAATGCAGATGTTGCCAAATTTCCCTCAATTCCCTCTGCCTCTTTGACCCACCTTCTTAGCCGTGAGCAGATTGTGCCTCTCCTTCATGAAGGCACGCAGCTCCATTTCGGCCTTATTGTTGAGTAGGTTACCATACGGACGGTAGTAGTCGAGGTATTGTCGGGGACCGGTGGAGTTGAGGCGAAAGACATGCAACGAGCGGTCGGTGCATTTGGACACCAGATCCTCCTGGTAGTTCACACTCCGAATGTAGATGGGCTGATTCACCATGGAGGGAAAAAGCTCGGTTTCCACCTGTAGTAAAGAGCAGAAAACTCTCGTTTAACTGCCTCACTTAATCACAGTCACATAGATGTTAAGCACTAGAACGGTATGGTAAGGTACAAGCCGTATATTTCCTCTAATCATGGTACCATTCCCTCTAAGTTTGAATGCTGTTAAATTTCAATGAATCACAAGGGCTTGGTTTTTTTATTCTTTCCTCCAAAACGGAAAATAAAGGCTGCAAGAGGAGACTCTGTAGTTAGCACCCTGAAACCGAGCTAAAGCTGGTTTTCAGAACGGACGAGGTCAAACCATATCCATTAGGCTCCACGAGCGATCTCTAAGGCTGCAGAGTAGCAAAAAAGTGGGAGAGGGCGTGAGGAGGTGTGCGTTTATGCTTCATGACGTTTCAAATGCAGCGCAAAAAAAGGAATGAATGGAGGGCTGACCAACCCTTGGTAGATTTGTGGCTGCATTGGTGATGGTCTGGAAGCACTTGAGCAGATGTTCCCGAATCTCCCTCAAACTCGGTAAATAGACGACCTTGGGATCCGAGGCCTTCAGTTTGATCAGAAGCACTGGTTTCTTCACAAAGTGCATCTCTTCGTATTCATTTTTAAGGGCGTTTGACGACTTAAGTGATGAGAATCCAAAGCGACTTTGTGATTACCCTCAAGAAAGACAATGAAATGAAATGTTGGTAGCCAACCTTGTACTCTTCGATGAACTCTGTGAGCAAGTGGATTGACGCTTCCACAATACTTCTCAACTGGTTGGACATGAGAGCTTCGATGCTGGCAAAGAAAACACGAGTCTGCTTGAGAGACGAGCTTCGATTCTCCGGCAGAAGGTGAGCCCAGTGATGTCGCAGTTCCACAAACTTTTTTGCACAATCCGGAATCCACCTAGAAATGGTATTGGTACAAACAAAGGTCCTGTTAGATCATTGTTAAGCCATTCAAAACAGCTCAACCAACTCCAAGGTGGAATTTGTCTTTCGTCTTTGTAGGCTGCAATAACTCACTGCTTCCGGAGGATATCTCGCGTCGCAAAGCACTGCTGATTGATGAGATTTTCAAAATCTGCTGGCAACATTGGTTCCCCAATCTTCTTCACCGCCTCGATATCCACAAAGCGCAAACCCGCGTACCTCAATGCAAAGTTGGAGAACATCATCATGAGGCATAACAGCCACCGTTTGCTCCCCCAAATGTATATCTGCAATCGTGGACACTCACTTGCTGCACCAGAGTTCATTCAGAGCCAGACTCATGGCTGAAGGCACAAACAAGCCATAGGTGCAGGCTTTAACCCTTCTTTCCATCTCTCCATGCCACGGAACGGGAGATCGGATGACGAAAGTTGGATGGGGCACCGGCGTCCATTGGATGAACAGGCGTAAACGCTCCTCTTGATCCAGGAGTATGTAATCCACTGTAAAATAAATATTTTAAATCAGCAGATTATTTACTTTCACAAAAAACATGCAGCTGTTTCCCCAATGCCAGAAATTTTATTGCTAGGACAGTTAATAAAAACTTGACCGACCCGTGGCTTTTTTGATGGCTTTTCTGTAGTCATGATTAATTTCCGTCAGCAGACTCGCAGCCAACTGGTTCCAAGTTCTCACTAAGTCTTCGGGAACGCCCTTCTTCAGAGCCTTCCACAGTCTTTCTGGTGGATCGGCGATCATCTTGTCTGGCACACCGTTCTCTATGTAGTAGATGTATCGCTACAAGACAAACATCCCCGAAAAATTAAGTAAAAAAGCCAAATGCCAGAAGAATCGCGGGTGCGAAAGAAGCCTTTCCTTAAGAAACCCCTTTTAAAAATATACTGCGACACCAAATTTATGGTTCTGCAGGAACAGAAAACAATTCGGCCGCAGACGTGACGGAATGGTTCTGCATATTTAACTTTTCTGTGCAACTGATCAAAACAACAAAGCAAAGATGGAAAAGAACTTCCTTCATTTTTTATGCAAAAATTGTGTAAAACTGTGTATTTTTAGTCATGTTAGTAAAATTCTAGCCCAATTCGTTTCCGTTTATTGAGAAGTCCATCTGCGACGTCTGGGGTCACCGGGAAGAAAAGCTGTCCAAAAGCAGGAAAAAATTACACCTCAAGTTAACAGTTAAATTTCATGAAGAGTGCAAATGGAAGATGACAAACGCCCGTTTATTTCGCTTCAGCTTTTTGGAAAAAAAGTTGGCTCAGAATTCTAAGTCCATTGAGATTTGTAATTAAAAATTAAATGAAAATTTAATACCTTTCTTAGGAAAACCTGCTAATAAAGCTTACAATCACCGCGTAAAAACTCTCCATAGACAAGGGCTTTATTTTTCGGTCAAGCCTCAATTCTCACCGCAATGTCGCGATCCGAGGGCTTCCCGGTGAGTCGACGAAGCTGTTCCTCCCGGGTCTTCATTTCGTTTATCTGCGACAGCGGTGATCTCGGCCGGTCCGCCTCTGTCTCGCTGCGCATTAAATTAACAAATAAGCCTCCTCTAGACTGCAAGGCTACCACTAGTGCCTTCCCATTATATTTACCCATTGTACAGGCTCTCTTATTTGATTCAAAAGACTCACGCATGGCAGTGCTCCCGACCTCGCCGTAATGCACCTCAGTTAACGTTTGACTTGTGGTTTCTCTTATGGACAGAGCCAAGAAGCCAGTAAGTGGTACTTCAGCAAGTATGCACTAGATTTTTTGGACGAGTTTTGGGTAAACCCTCAAGGAATACACTCAAGTTGCAGATGCAGGCGCAGATTGGCGATGTGACTTTGATGAGGTGGTACTGGAAGCGTCACTCTTAAATTTTTTGTGTAAAACCAATCAAACTTGTATTCACGTATGTGGTAAGCAAGCACGTTTGACATTCAAAACAATCACTATCTCCCAACATTACTCATTTTTGTGTCCTTCAGCATTGAACACATTTTATCCATCAATCGTACCAACAGTGAGAAGGTTAATGGTCTCCTCTTTATTGGGAGAGAATGAAAAAGATGTCTTTGCAGAATATTTCTTGTGCAATGCCGCATGATGGCAACCCTTGTCAAAATAGTGAAAGACGAAAGTGTTGTCTCCAAAGAATTGGGAACTTGCGAAAATCTTATTGAAATTTAGAAAAAGTGTTGCATTTGCTTTTCCCTCAAAACTTACCTCGTTTTGGTAGTCTTCTGGCCTAAAATAATACTTTGCCATTGCAATAAATAACAGAACAGCGCGTTCATTTTCCATAATTACCACCACAATGCAATATTGCGAGATGAAGAAGTGCGTAGCCTGTATCATCCTTTTAACTTATGTACACTTGATGTGTGTATAGTAAATTTTCCAAAAAATATCGAAAAGTTCGAGGGTTTCTAATTTACACAACGAATACCACCTATAAACCAATGATCACACCCCTATTAGGCAGACATCTTGGTGGACTTGGGTCAGCATATAAAATTGATGGTACAGAACTTTAAAGCAAACATAAAAAAGGTACCTTTGGTATTTTAAAAAATGTATAAACAAAAACGGTAGAATACATAGGATTTTAAAACAGCCTCATTTTGTCTGAATGCCGCATACCAGGAATTATTAGCGCCATTCCTAATTCGCTTGATTTTTGAAATTCCAGTAAACTCTGACAATTGAGACCGCGGTGGTAAGCGATTGAGTTGAAGCCTTGCAGCTCCTGGTGAGTAGTTGCTCCCAATGGACTGACTCGGAGGTCGATGAAACTTTTGGTCTTTGAATGGTGCTGCTCGCGTCAGGGTGAATTGAGCAATCAGTGGGGGATGATCAGCGTTTTTGTTTACAATCTTTGTTAAAAAATAAAATATTTCGCTTTGTTAAGACAAAGTTTTGTGAGCATGCCCAACAATTATCATGTTTATTAAAATCAACCAAATGCTCAGAATGACATATTTTTCATGCCACATCTAAGAAAAATGGCATTTGGAATACTTACAGAAAAAAGAGAAGACGGAACTTCTGGTTTTGCAGGTAATGGAAGCGATGGTAAGCATTTAGCAAAACTACTGCTATAATCAGGCTCTGGGAGACGCTAGATGAAACATTGAATCTCAAAGACCATAATAGGTACCTGTAGGACATTTTCAAATTTCCTCAGTGGGAATAATTTTTCAAATAGCTACAAAACGTTACAATTAAAGTACCAAAACCTCATGCTTTCCACTTTGTGTCATTGCTAAAAAAGCAGGAGACCTCTTTATTCTGTGATTTTCCAAAGCACAAATCAGAATCCAATCTGAAAATTTAAACACGTAATAGAATAAAAATCGTCCAAGAATGTATAAATTACATCGTAAAATACAGAGCATTAATTTATTTGTTGCATGCAAATTACTAACAGGTATGCATATTTACCGTTACTCCGGCTCTAAACATGACACCTACCAATATTTCTACACAAATTCTGAAAATTGGCCGTTTTTCAAGGTCGTAGGTAACTAGTATTCTAAATGAATAAATAAAATGCATTCGTTATATATTAAATGAATAAAGGCCCAAGACTGTGTTGGTTGATAGGCTTAGTGCTACAGAGAATGCATTGACCTCACGTCCAGAATGGAAATAATTTAGGGTATTTCACAAATAATAAATGATTACGTTCTCAGAGGCATTCTTTTAAGTTCACCTCGGTAATCTACCAACTCTGTGTCTAAAAATTTAAAATTTTAATTAAATTTTAACTTGTTTTTACTATCAGATTGAACATATTATCAATAGTGTTCTATTTGGCACAGCCATGAGGCATTTGGCCCGACCGTTTATCGGCAAACAATACGATCACTCAAACCCTTGGCCTGATATGCTTAATGTACTTTTGAAGCGCTCTTTGTCACTTTCTAAGTAACGGAAGGACAGAAACCCACCCTTACCCTGGCAGCAACGATGCATTTGGAAGAGCTTCCCCCCGAGGGAAAGGAACCTGGCACAGCTCCCTCTGCCTCGCAAGTGTCGGCTCTTCCTGCCGCAGCCCATTACAGAAGCCTTCCCTCCCCTTACTTGCGGACTTATTAAGCGCTGTCGCACGGCGCTCCACCTGCACTACTTACCGGACGCAGCCGGGATTCAAAGCGACCTGTCACTGGGGTACATTTAACGTGTCGAGATGTCCTCCCAAGAGTAACCACTGTCCTACAGGAAGGCACGCAAATACGAAGGACACAACTTAGAATATGCGCATGGAAGAGCCAAAGCATAAGCACACCAAACAGAGACTCCCCACCCTCCTCTCTTCGACATTGAGAAAAATATTATAGTAACAATGTCGCAGTAGATACATAATGTTATTTGAAGAGAATGGTTAAAATTTCATGCTTCGGAAGTGACAAAAATGACGCAATTAAACAATAACAATCCCTGATTTGAAGACAATCTACAATCCTGATACTCATTTGGCCTATTTTAACACGGCGAAGAGCTTTGGACCAACGCACTTGTCCACACACTGAATCAGATCGATGAATTCCTCTTCGCAACTCTCCTTCGTATTTGGTTGACGATCAGAACATGCCTCGAATAATTTGACAAATTTGGCGCACCCTTTAGTTTCACGACATTGTTGACGTAGCTCGTGCTAAGGTGAGATGATATATTCGATTGAAGAACTTACAATCGGATCAATAACTGTATCACTTGCGCTCATCAAGCCTAAAAATGGAGGAGGAAGGCAGTTACTCTCAGGTTGCCTAGTGCTTAAATATTAATAAGTTGTGCGCTTAGCTAGAGTGGACTCAACTGGGCAAAAATAGACACTTCTTCGAAAGTGCAACGATTGTGCAATTTTATGTGGCAAATTTTGACAAATGTTAGGGGTGACAAAAAATGGAATACTAAGCTAAGGCACCATGATACTAGCCAGCGCATATAGAACCTTCTAGTATTACATGAGCGAAGTAGAAATAAACAGCAGAGAAGCGACTATGACCTGGAACTCCCGGAAGGTACAGATGCTCTTCGCCCACACCACCACTCCGATTTATTGCCAAGGCACACGATGCACACAAAGTTCTTCCAATTTCAACATTACCGTAACGATGGAATTAATTTTTGGATTCTTTTAAAATTATGTTAACAATTTGTCCTTTCAATTTTTTTGTTCAACAAGGTACCTGTGTACCTCAGAGATAAAAGTCACTTTTAACTAATCGTTTATATCGGTGTTTTGTGTTAAGTCATCGCATTTATTTGCAGCTATATTGATGCACAAAGCAATGATTTCTAAAATTTGTTAACTTAAATTGACGCCTTATGGAAACTATGTAATTCTACTTAGACAAATACAGAGTAGTTGATTAATTATGCCTGTATGTTATTAAAGCCCTTACTTTACATTGGCACTACCTGTTTATTGCATTCTTAGGACGTAATTGTTGTAAGCGTGCTGGTATGCAAGAGTTTTTAGACGTAAACAATGACTAAAAGCCATTCTAGTAAGCAAATTAGAACATATCAACTCAAGAGCTTATAACGCTGGTGACATTATTGGTTTCATAACCATAAGCGCCTGCGTTTGACAAAAAATTTAGTAAATTCTTATAAAAGCGCCTTGGTGGCAAGGCGTACTCTTTGTTAATAATTTCCAGGCACGTTGGAGCATTGATGTCTTCGTCTCTGCCAGCATGTTTCAGCTTATAAATGTTTAAAAATATGCCACAGGTGAGCTAGTCTGCCTCTTGAAAACTGGCTAAAAAGCCATAAATGTTTTATTTTAAGAAAAATAGCCTAAAAGTGTTAACTCTGGCTTGTAGCGATTCGAAGGGGAAAGGAATTTACTCAATTACATTCATATCGACTTTTCTGCTACCACGTCCTCGCTGTAGAAAGCACGTTGCTTTGGTTTCCTCCTTTGAAAATAGTGTGTTGGATGCCTCACAGTAAGTCCATCATGTCAAGGGAACTGGTCCAGCTAATTTCAGAATTATGTATGGGTATTGGGGTTGAACTGGATAGTTTCAAGTACAAAGGCTAGTCTTTAAAAGAATGGGCATAAAAATATTCGAGCAATCCTAATCTTAAAGTCAACGAATCCCACCTTTTAACTTCATATTGACGGTTTTCAATCAGTCCATGGCACTGCTAAATGATGTTTTATAAGCCACGCGACTATCCCGACGTAAACATTACATGGTAAATTTATACCCACTTAATTGCATACTTTAATCTTGTAGGTTTTGCAGCTTTTACAGGCCCCACTCTCACTTGGCTGTCTCACTACGACGTAGACTCTTAGTCTACCTCATGTGAACAGTAAACTTTGGCCCACGATGGCATGATTTAATTTAAAGGTCCTTCAGTCGACGTAGGTTAGAACTTTACAGTTCAAAATAGTCTGAATGTCCCAGAACAGAGGACACCTTCTCGGGGCATGTTGTTTTTATGCTTAACAGAATTTAAAAAAACCAACGCCATTACAAAGGTCCACGCCATCAGATGGCGCCACCTTAAGTGGTCACCTCATTTTGTCTCTCCCTCGCCTCGCGTAGGCCCTCTCACTACTTGGCAGCCGCTCTGCCTGAAAACTTTGGCAGATTGAGCTTTGAAAGTATGTCAAGCATCTGATTGGGTTGTGGGTGAATCGACCACCTTAGGTGGCGGCAATTCTAATTTAAGCTTCAAGTCAATCTTCATCACTCTGGTGTACCAGTCGAACCTGCAGTTTACTTTTAACCACTCAACTGAAAATGTTGTGCTATGCTACCCTGGATGCAAAATTGTCTACCGGAGCCCTAAGTATGGCGCCAGGAGAACTGCTTGCATTGGTTCTTCAGGAATTCGGAAAGAACTTGTGTTGCTCCTTTTTTTACTTTAAATAGTGGTACCATTTCACGGCAATTGTGAAACCGGTTAATGTATTGTTTGTCGCCTAATTTATGTTAATGTTTGAAGGGATCTCAGGTGGTCGATATTTGTTTTAGCTATTACTTTGAAATAAACATCACAATTTCTTGGCAGTTTATGCCATCCCGGTGGTTTAAAAGAGCTCCTCTGAAATGAAGCACCTTCCGTAGGCGTGGCGGTCGGTCGGTTGAGTCGCTCGGTGCAGCACGCTTGAGCAGCGACGTATCGACCGGTGCCGGTCGATACGGCGGATGGTCGACCGGTCAGCGTTGAGGGAGGCGGAACTCGGGGGTCTTGAGCGTGACATTGATAAGTACCAATTAATTACATTCGTCTGATCGTTTCCAAAGCCGGGTGTTTGGTGTGGTGGTGAGAAAGCAGGTTCAGACTGACCCCATTGAAATGCCTTCCAGTTACTCATAAGCGCCTTTAAACAATCCAGCATCACAGGGCACAGTCTTCGGGCCCCTGCGTTGGAATGTTCCTGGTTGAGAGTGCTGGAGCAAGGTAATTTCTGTGCCTTAAGAGCGACAGATTTTAGTGTTTACTGTAACAAAGTTGATCCCTTTTATTTGTGCTTGGGACGTAAGTAGCTATTCTTTTCGATCGCACAAGTTTTGTTTACCGACCTTATTATTTTTAAGTAGTTGGCAATAGGTACCTTTTTTTAATTAGATTCATTTGCTTCAATTTTTTTCCTGCGCGCTAAGATCACAAAAAAAACGAGGTGAACTGTTCAAAATAGAGGATTTGTACTTCATTGGAAAGTCCTTTTTGGAGACCTCACGAGTGAAAAAAATGACGACAATTGGATGTTTAAACTTAGAGGTAAGCAAACATCTGTGCAATTGAGCATGTTTCATCGGAAAAGCGACTGTAAAATTTTAAAAACATTACTAAGTTGTGAAAGGCGAGTTTGTTGTGTCGCACAGTTGCATCTTTCTTTCGCAGGCACACACATGTCACAGACGCCTTTCTTCTGGTCTAAAATAATCTATTTCATGACAAACAAGCACTGTTGTCAATACCGAGCGTCTGATTATCACTGTGTTTAAACGGCGTCGCTCTCATCCACCATAAGGCCACGGTGACATTTGTGGAGAACGCTCGACGATCTAAGTCAATTCTGTCTTTTTTCGTCAGCTTTACAAATGTTAATGAGACTCGCAGTCGCCCCAAGATTTGCATATTCTTTGGGAGGAGATAGGGATTAACTTTGCGCATAATAGTTACCAAACAAAAGGAGAGAGCTTCATGCCTTCAAGGGCTCACGCACCTAACGCCTAAAAATTTTTGGGACCAGGCGGATTGGGATGTAGTGCATCGATGTTTTTTTACCCTATGTGTATGCAGATAGGATCATGTGATACGCACCTGCCTCCAGGTAATCTCCTTTCTGCGTTCTGGTTAAAGGACTCGATGTCGTGTAGACAAGTTTCTTGCCCCTTCCCACACCAGTGTCGCTGTTGTGTTCATTGCTGTTGACACTTCAATGGCATGCGTTTTAGTGGTTGCCTAACACCAGGTGCTCATTAAACAGCCTCAATGAATCCAATCAGTCTGTTTGATTAGACAATTTGGAGTTTTTACTACTCTCGTTGCCTATCACTTGCGGTACCGTGATTAATGGCTAACAAAACTTGCATATTCACTCCGTTCCTTGTATTTTCTTGGCCATATCACCGGCGAAGAGAGAAACGCCTTTCACCGCGTTTGCTGCCACCGCCAGGCGTGAGAGGCTAAGGCGAGAGTCACGTGAACACAGCTCCCTCCCCGTGAGGTGAAAAATCGATACTTCACTGCCGCCTAAGCTTCGCGCCTTCCTCTCCCCCACCCCACCGCCACCCTAACAGGCGTCGCTGTGGATCAATACTCAACGGTGCAGTTTCGGTGGGGCACCTTGAGAGGCATTCCGCCGCGCTTGGCTTAAAGGCTGCTGCTGCTACAGCTTGTAGTTGGCGCATGGGTGAGCACGCGAGTACATAGCCTACTCTTGACTCACCAGACGCTTGTTTAGTGACCCCGACGCCAGCAAACCGCTGAGAGGTGGGCGCTAAACGCATTTTCACCTCTAATTTTGAGCAGTCCTAACCAACTGCACTTTTGCATGGGGAGGCCTTAGGCAATGCGTTAATCCATGGCAGTCTGTTAGGTGTCTTAAAGGCTAATTTTGATACATCGAAAAGGTGCGCAATTAAATTAACACACTCACCTACGAGTTGCTGTTTGAATGGAGCAAATGTGTAGCTTTTAGCTCAAAGTTGAAAGAACACAGAGCCTAATGACATACAAGGCGTTTTAACCATACTAGTCTTTCCACGAACTGCTGCTAACGTTTGTAGCACTAGATTGTATGTTTTTTCTGGATAATTGAGCACTTAGCATGGTTAAACCACCCAAAGGCCATAATTATGGAGAAGATTTAGTGAAACCAGTCACTTTGATAGATGTTAGCCTTGATTCTAAAACAGCCATGGAAAGGCAACTTTTAGGAAGGCAAAATCAAAGAAAAGACAGATGATTTATACTTCAGTTGATGATGCATAAAAATATGGACTTTGTTTCGGCTGCTCCGTTACTGCGATAAAAGTACCCCGACAGACTATTTAGAAGGTATCCGTCACGTTTCTTCGCGCACCAAAAGACACACCGGAGGCGGTGGCGCCACCGGTGTAGCCCATCTGCAATCGCATCACAGATTCGCCCTGTTTGAGCTGCTCCTCCGTGAAGTTTCTCCTATTCTCCGTGTGACGCTGCATCCAATAGCCCTCAGGTCCATTGTAACCTGGTTTGGCTTGCGCCTCTACTCCCAGCTGTGACAGACAGATCACCACTTGCGGAAGATTGGTCATCTCGTACAACTGGTCAGTCTGGAAAGCGGAGGCAGATCCAACCCCCATCTCCTGGCAAAAATTAATAAAAGCGCCAATTCTCTCACGCTGACGATTAGTTTCGAAGATCGGCTTATCCGACACCTTCCACATGTTTGCGCCAAAACGTGATATTTCATCTGGTTTGAGACACGCCATGAGATAACCCAAAACAAGTCCAGACTTGAGGTACCGGTAGAACTCCTCAGCTGGGGCGGAAGTGATGTCTTTAGGGATTTCCTGGGCCGCTTTCACAAGATCATCAGAAATGCTAGATGGAGGACTGAGGAGACGGATCCATTTCAAGGCTTTTCCTGCCTCTTCCGGGTTGTACTTTTCGTTGATGCGATTCTGCACCTCGCGCGATAAACCCGATTTCGTTGCTCGGTACTCCATCAATCCGGCTCTATGAGTCTCAGGTTACACCCTAGTGCTTTTGTATGCGTGATACCACTGCGTCATTGGATCGTTAGGCACATACCTACATACCACCGCCAAAAAATCCAATTGGGCAACTCGAGCGTGAAAGGCAACAGTACTGCCTGCCTACTAACTACGGATGCTCTAATTCACTTTATGTAAAATGCGGAGTATTTGAGAACGGCGCTGCTTTTAATTAGCTTCTTTATCACCCGCTACATCGAATCCGCTGCCCCTCACCAAATAAGCGGTTCCATCTGACTTTGTCAATGTCCTACTGAGCCACCAAATCTGAATAAAAAATTTCTCCCTCGAGCAACAGAGTACGATGGTAGAAGGACAACCACTAACTTAGTGGAGATAATCATCGATCTTAGGGGTGCATGGCAGTGGGAATTCCATATTTATATCTTCTTGACAAAGTTAACTACCCAATCAAATTACCACAGCTGGTGGGTCGAAAAACCAGTGCACCAGTGAGTCATCGAGCCGAGCTAGCGAATCACAATCGAGCAAAAGCTCAGTTGCTCCTTGGATGAGCTCTTCTCCAGCCATGGACAAAAGTTGCAGCTCTTAAACAGCACAGGACTATTGTGCGAACGTAATGCTTGTGACTGGGCAGTATGCCAAAGTCAGGCAAGTAACTGGCTCTAGGTGGACTACTAAACTTTTTTTGCCCCAGCCAATTTGCTTCTTCCAGTCAGTGGATTGATGAACTGACGCAATACTGAGTCATGGTGCAAAGGTTGTAAGCCTCGCAACAATAAATGTGCAATAAATTGCATGAAGGACTCGCCCCCCCCCCGTTTGGTAGCAAAAAAATATTAACTGGACCGCGTTCCAAAAAACCATGAGTCATCGCTTGCATCATTTTTTATCTGACATGCCAAAAAAAGTTCTTATATGAATTACTGATGCATAGAATCGCCGGGCTATGAAGCGCTGTTAGCTATGAATGTCGGTAAAGAGGGATATCTCTATGGAGAA
This sequence comes from Taenia crassiceps, assembly GCA_023375655.1. Lineage (NCBI taxonomy): Eukaryota > Metazoa > Platyhelminthes > Cestoda > Cyclophyllidea > Taeniidae > Taenia > Taenia crassiceps. The sequence continues at coordinate 490,428 of JAKROA010000010.1, forward strand.
CTTTGCCTCGAATTAAGAACAGAACTTAGCTAATGAATTTGGTGCCTTCTAGCGTAAACGTGGATACTAGTGTTCGCAAATTACTGTTTAATTACCACTTTAGGGATAAAACGGTCTCCCAGAGCGGAGAGCTGGCGGGTGATAACATTGTGTCGGTTATCCTCACGCAATCGCATGCATGCACTTGGTGCACATACACACACACTCGCACGTCCAAATTGAGTGTTCTTCAATTGGTTCTAATGACAAGAGGCAGCAGACGATTGGCCAACGTGTGAGCGAATCAGACGTGGAAGCTCAATGAAATAAAGACTACACGGTCGTTCACCCACCGCTTTGCATTTTCTCGGCATGGATTCCGACTATCGCGCTACCAAGTCGGGCTTCGCTCGTGACGTGCAGATGCGGATCATGGAGAAGTACGACGCCGTGGAGGCAGCAAAGGTACTCAGGTGGGTGCGCCTCCTCAAACCCTCTGGGGGCATCCCGCAGGCCCTGTGTGATGCGACCCAGAAAATTCCACGGGATATCAATAATGTAAAAGCGGAGGATTTCCATAATTACCTGAAGGATGGTCTTGTCCTGGGTTACCTCATAGGATGTCTCAAACCAAATGAGGCTTCACAGCGCCTAGGGAAGGCTATGTGGAAGGTATCGGATAAGCCGATCTTCGAAACTAGTCGTCAGCGTGAGAGAATTGGCGCTTTTATTAATTTTTGCCAGGAGATGGGGGTTGGATCTGCCTCCGCTTTCCAGACTGACCAGTTGTACGAGATGACCAATCTTCCGCAAGTGGTGATCTGTCTGTCACAGCTGGGAGTAGAGGCGCAAGCCAAACCAGGTTACAATGGACCTGAGGGCTATTGGATGCAGCGTCACACGGAGAATAGGAGAACCTTCACGGAGGAGCAGCTTAAGGCCGGTGAGTCGGTGATCGGCCTTCAGATGGGCTACACTGGTGGTGCCAATCAGTCTGGTATCAACTTTGGTGCTCATAGGAGAGTGACCGATATGTACTGATTCCTTTCGCCAATTTGTTACCCTTTCCAAGATTGGTTTAATGGCTACCACCTATCGTACGATCTGTAATAGATGCATTCTTCAGCTAGCCCCGAAACCCACTAATTGCCTTCTCTGTACTCCCTGCGCTTTTCGGGTAGTTGGGCCCCTTTTGCTATGTTTTAACAATGGATTTGCTGAACTTCGACTCTGTTGACTATGGTCGGGGTGGCCTCGTGCTTTTTGTCGGGGAGGGGGGGGTTGCTTTGTCGTATGGTTTGGACCTCAGGGTTACTCCTCCTGCCTTCTGTAATTTCACGCCGTTCAGGCCTCGCTGACTCCGTCTGGGGTCGGCACGCCGGTTCTTTGTTAGGATTCCGTTGCGCAACAGGGTCTAGGGTTGGTTGCTTGGACCTGTAGGCACGCGAATGATAGGGGTCTCTGAAATCGTGGGACTGCTGTGGCTCGTTGGGGCCCGCAAAACTGCCTTGGCGGCGCCGCTGGTTGCATTCCAAGGGTGCGGTGGCGTCATTCACTGAAGTACATAGGAAATTTACCGGAGTGGACGTGAGGGCTAGGCTGCCGGTGGCTTCCATAGCGTGAGGTTTCGGTGCCTAAGGTTGTTTTTTAACCCTCTCCAAGTTGTAACGGTGGATTTTCTCGGAAGTACCCGAAACCGGGATCAGTCCAACTTTTTAGAGTGCAGTGGATGTTTAAAGTTTCACGTCTGAAATGCTGGATTTCAAGCGGGATTAGTCGGCGTTCCATTTATTTGGCAATTCCACGAACCATTGCTAAATCGTAGATTGCGCACCTCTGTCCACATTTTAAGGTATACGCTTTCCCCAACCGACTCTACAGCCGAGTTTAGTTACTTTCTTCGTATCATCAAACGCCCCCAACTGCAAACAAAGGAAGTTGAGTTCGCCACAATCATCTGTATGCTGCGAAGCATTGTCAGTATCGCTGCTATCTGGGCTGAAATCCAGTCCGGCTTCTCTCTGTGTGCGACACATCACACAATCGTCACCCAACAATGGGTCTGACTAATCAACCCCACAAAGCGGTGAGTCATCGCCTCTCCACTCCATCCCTCCCTCACTCAGAATGGGGACATAAACCCTAACTCTTCATGAAGGGACGCAGAGCAGAGAAACAGCAGTGCTAATCCGTACCACCATTAATTTCGCATTCACCCACCGTGTAGGGTGCTGTGAGACGGTTTTGTCACGTGACGCTCCCAGCTAGTGTTTACTTTGCGCCTTCAACTCTGCCAACGTGCAGTGTCAGGTGAGTTGATGGATGTGTGTGCTGCGTCGTGCCAGACGGAAAGAGGTCGTTCAGGGTTGCACAACTTCAGAGGCGACTGTGGAGAGGCGCTGCTTAGGTGTCTGTAGCCCTTCTGGCCACGCAATGAGGCGAAAGTACACAGTGACCCACAGTTTGGCACCACGGGCTTCTTGATACTTAATGCTCTAGCCCATCAGAGCGCCCATTCTTGTTTTTACTACCTGTGCAGCAATTTCTCTGAGTAGCATAGGAGTCCTGTTATAGCCGGTGCCAATTTATTGGTTTCCAAATTGCTCTATAGCAATAGAAGAGAACCAATGATGTTTCTTTTAATAAAGAGAAGGTAAAGCTGCCAATGAAAACTCTCTCATGGTTTTTAGGGATTTTTTAAGTTATTTGAGTACACGATTGCTTCTTCTTAAGTAACAACACAGCAGCAATTTGCCTTGAGAAATGTGAAGAATTGTATTCGCCTCAGAGGTAGCTCTGCTAAAATCTGATTCCTTTATCAGTGTCGCCTAAAGTCTGCCTCAATTAGCGAGGTTGTTACAGTCAGCTGCCACATCATCAAAACAAGACGTGTGCAAATCGAGAATTGCAGTGAGCAGCGTCTTATGCGACGCATTTAGGCATCGTGGGTCTCATCTGTTTATGCCGCCCTTGACATGAAACTTTGTGATACCTCTTGAATCATTTTCTTTTTTCTCAGTCACGCTTTCAATGACCCTTTGACCTCAGCAGCAAAACGGCAAAATTAATTTAAGTTCCAACTTATTTGAGTTTCATTTCGTCTCACGATTTGTTTGTCAGGGCAACACCGAAATGTTAGTGACAAATACAAGAAGACGTGGGATTGAGAAGCTTCCAATGAGATGTTGTTGTTACGGACTCTATGATCGTGACTACTTAAAAGTCCAGTGTGCAGCTCTCTGCGCCACCCTCACGAAGATGTTAAGCAAGTCAACAAACGACACCTTGTCTGCCCCTCTCCTAGCTAAAATGCAACCCATGTGGAGAGACAGACAGTGGCAAGTAGACAAATGGATGAATAAAACGCTGAAGCGTGGACAGATAGTTGGCCGACACTGGAAAGGGAAGAAAGCAGCATAAAAGAATTGACACAGCACATTATCCTCTCGAAGCTACTGTGCCTTCTGTCTCCTGGCCGAGAACTCTACCTTAAAGTAAATTTCCCAACGACTGCTGGGCAGGTATATGAAAGGAATTCAGGCCAAACGGGACGCAACTCCGCCTACTGAGGAGTTGTAAAGACGCGTCACTGACGTGGAGATCAAATAACTCTTCACCCGAAGTTAGCCTCAACAACTGCCGTTCCTGCTTCTCAAATAACTTTAAAAACAAGGGTGGTCGACGCTGAAGATAGAGCAAGAGGTGCACCTAAGACGACTGTCTAAAGAAGGGAAGGGCTACATACAGATTCGATGCCTTGATTTAATCTGCGTGCAACTGCGCGGCCGCTCTTCTACCCAGTCTTCAGTCCATAGTAGCAGCTTCCCAGCCCTTTTACAAGCCATAATTATTTGTTATTTTGTACAGCTTTTACTTATTAAGAAATCGAAGAAGGGTCGGGGTACTACGGGAACGACAAGAATTAGTTAAAGACGATAAAAGTAACAATTTGGTGGTGATGGACTTCACCTGTTAACGGAGACTGCGACACCCTTTGCTTAAAACCGTCGATTCTACTTTCAAATAATAAAATCGTGATGCACTTTGATCAAACTAATGTTTGTGCTAAAAGACTTTGACGATGGATTAATTTTTGTGCTAGGCACAAGCAAGGCAAAAGACGACCTCTTAGGGCTAATTTTCCGCCCTGAGAACTTACACCTCTGGCAAATGAAACTTGCACAAAATGTTTTTGGAGTAGAAAGCTGATCCAAATACTGACATAAATGCCGCTTGCAAACCAGTTAGGTGTGGACTGTTTCCCCCACGACCGCTCATCGTCACGCCACAATGCATCATGCCCCGACGGATTACACCCGAAACACAAGATAACCTTAAAAATTCAATTTATTCGAAATTTTTGTTAAATTAATAATGATAGTAGCACTCAGACATTTCTCAACAGTGTGGTTAACATTAATGTATCAATATTTGCAAACAGCCGCCAAATCACGAACCCGTAGGGGGAAGAGACAAACCTTTTTAATGATGAAAATGCATGTAGCATTAATTAACTTATGCAATTACGTGTAGCATTAACCTCATTTTTTAAATTAGTGTTTGCGACTTACTCTGAGGCAAAAAAATCGATAGCTTTGAAACGCCTTTATTGCAATGGACAAAGTGAGGATCTGTCGGAGCCCTAATGGGGTCTGTGGCTCGGTCTGTGCCAGCGTCGAAAAGAGGGCGTTAACATTCTCCTTACGTATGAGGTTTTTGACTTGCATTACTACTTCTTACCAAAAAGTATCTCGAAAAACTGAGTATTACTGCAATATTTTGTTTGCTTGACTGCCATTTACGGTTACGGCTGGGGCTGGCCTTCAGGCCATGCTGGATGACCAGATCAATCTGTTTGCTGCATATATAAATTTTACAATGGCGTTATGCCATCTTCTGCTCTGAAAGAAGCCTTTGAACGCCAAAAGGTATACTGGAAAGGCGTTTATCTCATTTGAGGAGCAGAAACGGCATGAGAATTCCAAATCAAAATGGTAAAGAATGCATCCCATCATTCTCCATTAAACAAGGTAAAGATCAAGAAGCGTTAACGAATCCTGACATAAGGATTTTGAAATGAATACAATTCAGGCAGAATATTCTACGTACATATATCAAAACATTTTGCCTTTAGACGAACTCAATTTATGAACAAAAGTGTCCTACTATGAAGCTGGGATTGCTCTTAAGAATAATGTCTACTTAAAATTTATTTTTGTGATTAGCTACTTTGCGTTTATGCACTTTTATGGCCTTGAGTTTGAAATTTAATGGGCTTCCGCAACGGTGACATCTTCAAATTTGTCGTGGCAAGATGGCTGCTCAGGGCTCTCCTGATTTTGCTAGTCTTTATGAATTAAAAGAAGAATTGGGGCGGTAATTTTCTACAAATTTGATAACCATGTGCTTTTTCAGTGGTGCTTTTTCTGTTGTGAGAAGATGCATACAAATATCAACAAATCTCGAATTCGCTGCAAAAATAATTAGCACTAAACGACTCGCTACTCGCGGTAACATGTGCTTTGTGTTTATTCTGGCTCATATATTTTCGTATTTACTTGACATATCGAAAGTGCTTACCACTTGTCTTCCGTTCCTGCGGGAATTTCCCGTTTTTTGTATTCGATTTACCTCCTTCAAATCCAATTAGACATTCCATTGTTGTCTTTTTTTTGATTGTGTTTAGTGCATTTTTTTCTATCATTTGGATTCACTGGTATTCTATCCTGTATTAACTTAATTAAATTGTTCGGCATCCTTCACACTGCGTACTTGCACGTGAAAAAGTGAATGAGGAAACTCCACTCTTTATGAGCGACATCACACACTACAAGAGAATTTTGGCTTCATCTACATTTTTCTGCTTATCTGTTTTCTGCTTTTAACACGGAAGCGAATTCTTCTTTAGATATGCAAAAGCTTGAACGGGAAGCTCGCATTTGTCGGCGTCTCAAACACCCAAATATTGGTGATTTTGCATGTTATTTAGCTTAGAACGTATTTTTGTGAACAGTTAGTAGCTCTGTACAACTTGGTAAAATTTATCTTCTCGAGTACCCATTTTTTCTCTTTTGGAATGCAGTTCGGTTGCACGATTCAATTCAAGATGAAAACCACCATTACCTCGTCTTCGATCTGTACGTTTGTTTAGTTAATTATATCAACACAGATTGACATGAAGAATGACCGTTCTGACTTTTTTCAGTGTAACGGGTGGAGAACTCTTTGAGGATATCGTTGCTAGGGAATACTACAGTGAGGCAGATGCCAGGTGTGCTGTAATTCTTATTTCTGTATTTTATCTTTCTAGATAGATTCCTCTTTTTTCAAGTTTCTGCATACATGCTGAAAAATAGGCAGAAATAGCGACTTTAACTGTGATGCATTCGGTTCGTGCTATGGTAAATACTTTGGTTTGGGAAAAGGCATATGCAATGGTGGACTCACCTCACACTCCTTGTCTTTAGCAACTGCATGAAGCAGATTCTTGAGAGCGTCAACTATTGCCACCAAAATAATATTGTCCATCGGGATCTCAAGGTTGGTTGTCGCATGCACACCCCCAAATCAGCATCTTGCTTTACTTGCATAAAATGTTGTCTAACACTGAGGAACTAAAATCCCTCGTTCGCATGCTCCTTTGGTGTTGTCTTGATCTCGCTGTCTGTCATAACTTCTAACCTCACGAAGTTTTCACACTGTTTATACAATGCTTCCCTTTCAAGAGATTTCCACTTATTCTGATCTTTTCATGTGTTGGTTTCCCTACCTCGTGTGTGCGCATGTGCAACTCCTTTATACTGCGAAGCCTTATTTGTGGCATTCTACTCCCCCGTGAGTGAATCACAGTCGGAGCGTTTTTATGTGTAAATGCTGTTCCAAATATGTGGTGCAGGCGCAAGATTAGTTGGAAGTTGTGCTGCTTTTGTTTCGGGTTTTGAGATCACCACTTGTAGCCTTTTTTGCATAGAGAGAGCATAATAACAAACTGACCTCGATGCTTTCTTAGTGGCAATTGTTATTACATTATTTAATTGTTGCACCTCTAAACACAATGTTTGATGCCACATTCATATTTCCGTATCGAATTACTACTCTTGATGGGATCATGCTTTCTTGATCGGTTATTTATACTATTTGTATATCAATCGACACTATTATTTCATCTTTTCTCTACAAATTGTACTTTCTGATTATCTAAGCACCAAGTTAATTACCCCTATCTCGTTAATGAGTTATTGCGAAAATATTTGTGCAGTGCATTTTTTTATGCATTTATTTTTTGCAACGACCACAGCTCCTTACCAGGGTTCTCGCCTTATCCACAATAAATAGCACCGCTGGTAAAGCTTTCCTTATTGACCGGGAAACTCGTCCTCTTGAATTGCAAGTAACCATGCTCAATCAGTCCTTCAATCCCGCTTATCAATTGGTGAAACTGGAAAAGCAAAGGCTGATAGCACGCTGGCATCTAAAATCCCCTCGGACTCATTCTTCTTTGACACCAACCTCCATATGATTTCTAAAACTTTAGATCACTTGTCCGTGGAACTTTTCGTTATCCACCAAGTCTTTCCTACACTAAATTGCACTTTTAAGCCTGTGACCGGCGCTCAAAAGTTACTTTTTTGTTGACAAGTCTGTTGCCTCGTAGAAATCTTACACTCGACTTGATTCTATTCGCCCATGGCCACTTTACAGACTGATTTTCTAGTTTTATTTTGTGACAACCCCTGTGTCTCGAACGTCTACTTATGACTTTGTCAACAAACGTACGGTTTGACGTGCATCTCCTGATTTTATTTGAAAGACGACCTATTCCGCGCTTACCGTTTCCACGCCTATCGTTGAATCTGGTTAATGATGCCTCTTGGTATTATAACCAATGGACGTCTAAGATTTTAACAACTTCCTCAATCGAAGTCTAATCATTTATCAAATTGGTGGGCACAATGAGAGTAGGTTTTAGCAATGAATAAAGCCTAAATTGCGTAATTGAAGCAATTATGCACTCCTCAAAATAACAGCATTGTCATTGTTGCCTTGACTACCACTGAGCATTTTTCAGTTCACCATTAAGCTTCTGAAGCACATACAGAATCTCCTCGTGGCTAATTTTTATTGCTTTGATAACGAGCAGAAGGTTTCGTGTCGTCTTGAATTTTTTTGCTCTTTAAAACAGCAATGTATACGGTGTCACGGCGTGCTGCCCCCTAACGGCTTTATGAGGCTGGCTAGTAGCATAACCCCGTGGGTGACTGGAAAACTCCCCGTTGTCAAACACAACGCACTATTGCACTATCAACGTGCATTTTCGTTTTCCTTCATTTTGGCCGTTATGATTAAAATGCTGGTTGGGGAGTTGACGCTGCTTTAATGGTTTCCTACCCAAAATCGAACTTGCGCTATCTTTTTCTCATCCTACACCAAAAGTGCTATTAATTGCTAGTCTTCTATTTTTATACTGATCTGATGGTTTACGCACCACTTGCTTGTCTAAGCGGGTGCATGACAGTCTCCTCTGATTCAACGTTTTTTGTATGCATGTGAGGAATACGGCAAGATTCAAGTACAACGCCATTCACGTGCCATCTCTAACTCATGTAGGCGCACCTCGTAAAGCACCTATTTATCCACCAAAAAATTGCACATGGTGTAAATAATTCTTCCCTTTTTACAAATTCTGTTCCATCCCGCAGCCGGAAAACCTGTTACTTGCCAGCAAGACCCGCGGCGCCGCCGTGAAGTTGGCAGATTTCGGATTGGCCATTGAGGTGCAGGGTGACCAATTCGCCTGGTTCGGTAAGACTTTCCCATCTCTATGGCTTTGTTTCTGCGCTTTCACGGGCCATCTTCAGATCACTCTGTGGTCTATCTGACGGAATATCTGCTGACTAAAAATGAAACCAATGTACACACTATTGGCGGCATGATCACCACTTGAGATCTCAAGATTTCTTCCTTCCCCAATCAACCTATAGACATAGTTCTAGTTGATTCTGCCATCAACAAGTCACATATGCCTCAGTTACATTAAGTAGTATTTGGGAAACAATTTGGTACGTCGTTTTTATCATTTACATACCAACAACAGTTTCGTAGTTCGACATCTAGCTGTAAATCAAGAGATTGATGCGTATATGTGTCGGAGTAAATCGTAGAACTTGTGCGTTGTGTCGTCTTTTTTTATTTTTTTATTTTATTTACTCACTATTTCGTCTCTCACTTATCATAGTGCTGAACTTTAAGATCGTTGAGGTTCTTCGTCAAGATATTACAAGCCACGAACCTGAGGAGGTTTTTTTATCGACATAGAGAACTCCTGAGGTACCAGCGACGGCATTCTGTGCTGTCGTTGGGGGAGGTTGAATAGACTCATTTGGGTTATCACATAATGGGAGCAAAAAACGCTTTCCTCGTGACTACTTTCCCACATCGTACTTGATGGAAATGATATCAACCTTGGGCAGGAAAGAAGAGCTTGTGATTAACTCAACAAATGAATTGCACCTCCTAGGCCTCAAGAGTATTCGTCTATCATGTTTTCCGTTGTCAAACTCCTCTCCTTGATACGCTCATGTGAGAAGAGACATTTCCTAATCAAGTTTGTGTTATTTAGTCCGAGTTCCAGATAAATTTTGTTTGTCTCGTGTTTCGTTGCTTTCTGGGTATTTTACTGCTTAATTGGGCAGTTATTTTCACACCATTCACCACGTTGTGGAATTTAAAGTTGGGGTGTTCTCACTAGTTCCTTTGATTTGGGAATTAGTTGGCCGCAACAGACGTCCCTATTCTAGGATAGTTACACCACAGCAAACGGTCGCTTGGATGTAGGCTCCCCATGAAGAACCGACCAAAGCTGTATTTTTTTTCAACAATAATTGTCGTCGGTTTGGCGACGTAAGTACCCTTTTTAGGCGTACTTTTATTACTAAATGTATGCAGGCCTGAGAGCCCAGTAGCGCAAACAGGGTGGATCAAGGTTGTGCATTTCCATCATAATCTCATCGTTTTATCATAGTTTCACCACCCTATGGCCTTGAGAATAATCAATGCCCTCTGTTCAACGGACTCACCTTAGAATTTTGAAATGTGGCCTTCTCACGACTTTTTTAAAGACGACGTCTGCGGTAGGTGGTGGCAGACAAGCAGAGCTGTGGTGTAATAAGGGTGATCATTTATGGACAGTTAATCAATTGGAGAGCTGAGAGAGGGGAGTGGTCGTTTCTGGTTGTCGCATTAAGTAAACCGGCATAAAAGATTTCGAGCTTTTGAGTCAACGGCTTCAATTCGCTCCATAGAATTGCATCTCCGTAATTCGTATACTCAAGACTGCCATTTGGTGTTAGTGCTGTTACGTTCATTCCCACATCTACGGTTCACTTTGAGAAGTCGCTACCGTCAAAGTATGTGTGCATATCATTCTTGTCCTTTCCTCCCTTGACTAACCTGAAAAGTTGGATTTGATTTAGAGGTGCGAGTCACATACGGAATTGTGGTCCCTTGATGTCGTGCACGCCCTTAGGTTCCACTTGCAGTCGTATTGCGCTCCAGTTCGTTTTGAATTGAATTCGTGTGTGTGCGAACTGGTGGAGGTCAGCTGAGGTCATAATACGATTGGGAGGGGGGATGGCTGTTGAGGTCGTGGATTCGATGGCATTGAAGAGCCCGTTGGGAGCGATTTCGTTCCCACTCCTGTACTTTTGGCTGTGCGTGTGGGTATGGATTTCACGTCAAATATTGTTGAGTAAGGTTCATTGTTTATTTTGTTTGAGGTGACATATTTTACCAGAAGAAAAAACTACGAAAATCCAGCTCAAATCTTTATTTACTTCGAGAGGGGGTCTTCGAATTCGGTACTCTCCAAAAAGTCTGAGACGGTACTTCTTGCTTTTCATTCATCCTAAGAACTCAGATTCTGACTGCAACGCATATTAGTAAACTGGTCACAGAAACTTTGTGGTATTTTCCAGCACAAACTAGTGGGGTAAGGTGATCACAGCAATAGCTACTGCTTCTGGTTGCAGACTGCTCGGACCTCTGGAGATATTGTAATATAAAAAAGTCTAGGACCGCCGTTGCAGCAGCAGAGCGATATGAAAATGGAACCATTCTCAGCCAGTATGACGGTTGTAATCTGATAAGCCTGAGTTGCGCATGGAATAGTATATACAAGGTTAGAACCTTTCAATTTACTGGGTGGAGTGCTGCTTTTCTCAGCAGTGGCGGCCTGTTGACAACCGCTTGTCTTGGGTCATGCACAAGGAAGTTATTCCTCATTGCTATTTCCGGGTGGCTGGTTCAAATCGTTCGGCTGCCGTGGCTTATTAGGGTTCCGATGTCATCCACCTCCATTGGCGCCATTTAGCCGACATTAAGCTGGACTCGAATTGCACAAATGCTCAAATTAGTTGACCGTATTTAGAGAATATCACGGCAATAGCGAGTACAAATAAGAACTTTTAATGTGAATTGTTTGGAAAATACTTTCCATGCAAATCTTGTTTCCTTGACTCCTGCGTCAGATACTACGGTCTCTACTATGCCTAGTAGACTGCAAAATTAAAGTTACTAAGGGGCATGGGATCATTAGTATATGTCAATTCACCATCTGCTGGCATATTCGAAGAGGGACTTGCGAGGCTTCAAAAATGTGCGGTCGACGGCGGCGTAATTCCATGAGTCGTTTCTTGTGAATAAGAATGCAAACTACGTAAGGTAATTGGGTAGCCATTGGAGGACTACGTTGGTAGTCGCCCTTGGTAAGATAGACTTTTTGGAAATTTTTTTTAAATGGAGGTTCCCAGTGGTTGGAAAATTTGCAGCTTTACTTCCCTCACCACTGGAATGGAAATACCTACACTGGCTGTCAACGTGACAGTTCCTAAACGAAGTTGTTGCTGATTGGAATTCAACGCTTCCTAGTAGGATGAGGGTGAAGGTTAATTTCCTTTCGGCTTTCACGTAAACTAGTGCTGTAGGTTCATCAACATAATTCACCTTCAAAGCCGATTAAATTTATCGTGAGTTTTTGAATTCATACATAGATTTTACTTTTGGTTCTGGAGGGCGTTTTCCGAGCCAGATGTTTTTGCTTAATCGGAGCAGGGTTGCTGGAAAGGAACAGGAGAGCATTAATTTGCTCCACTTTGGTTCAGCCAAACATTTGATACATCTTTGTGGTAGTCAGAACTCCCTACCGCCTTCCTGCGATCTATAATAGGGTCCTGTTTTGGTTGGCTGGTCTCACGACTTTTGTGAACACTGTGATGATGAAGGCATCTCTGCTTAAGTATTTTTATATTCACGCCGTTTACGATCCTGTGATTGCATTCCCCCCTCCCCTCACATTTGCCCACAGCAGTCGACCATTTTGACGGCCGAGAGCTAGCCTGTGCGTGCGTGTGCGTACGTGCCACCCCGGCGGCATCATTTCGACGCGACTTTTCCGTGTCTTCCTAGCTGAAAAAAGTAGAAGTTTCTGGTTGTCATTACCAGCAAGTGAATGAGTCAATTTATCAGACAGCAGATGATGGATGGGTGGTCCGGTGATAGCTCTTGCCCATTATCCAAATTGAATTGCGGGTCCTTTCAAGACTTACTGTCAATGAAGCCGTGCCTGGGGCTGTTACAAGATGAACGAGTTTATGGGCAGCTTATTATTACTCATTCGCGAGATCTGAGGGTGGTTGTATAGGTGGAATGATCATTAACTAAAAGACCCAAATGTTTGCGTATGCGCTAAAGCCAAACATATTTCTTTTACTTCCTTGTGGATGACCTTCGGGACGCAACTCAGAGTTTTCGGAATACCATTTTTGATTTTGTCAAGAAATTCCCCACAAAGGTTCATTTTTTGTATGCTTGATTCAATCGTTCATTCTACTCATCGCCTCACCCCCTTCCCAGTATTCATTTTGTCGTTAATACAAGTTTCAGTAGCTCTTTGGAACTTACCTAAAATTTTGAGAACGCGCTCAGAAATCGGGTTTTTGTAAGTGTCGTCTAGGAAAGCAGAGTGGTCATCTACATCTCAGCTTCAAAACAACGAGGTCCTCCTTTTAGCTAGTGAAAAGTGTCAAACATTGACCTGGCTTTGACTCGGAGCAGTGTTAGTGTCGACGCCTTTGTGTTTTTTGTAAAAAATATGCAACACCAGATGTGAAGGATTTACTACTTTTGGATTATCATTCTTTGGAATCCATTTCTCCCCCGAAACTCTGAGCTGATGCTGAATTCCGTGTGAATGGGTAATAGCCCGATCAATTGATCGGCATCAAGCATTTTGGCTTGCCCCTTTTGAGTAGGTCTAAATTTGATTTTCCCTCCTTTTTTCCAATTTCCAAACTGGTGAACATCCTACCAAGACGGCTTGGTTTCTGTTTAGGTTTCGCTGGAACTCCGGGATATCTATCTCCAGAGGTTCTTCGAAAGGAGCCATATGGGAAACCCGTGGATATTTGGGCCTGTGGTTCGTGGCGTTTATTTGCCTTTATTGTTTATACAATTTTCAATCACAAATTAGAATCCTTTTGACGGTTTGAGACCTCCGAACTTTCCGCTTCTAAATGTTCTACAGTGGCTATAAAAATCGACTAAGCATCACTTTGTCTTCTTATTTAAAGGTAAATTTGAAGTCCAAGAATGTCTTCCTTTTGGTTTATGCTCCTTTGATTTACTTAGTTGTCAGTTTGCTATTCCTACCCCCAGCATTTGGAGAGGTTCTCAAACAAACGTTCGTTGTTTATCATATTTTGGTCACTATCGTTTTGGACCCAAACTTTTGAGACAGACTTTCCATTGGAATTGAATTCTGGCTTCACTGTTTGCTGAGAAGCGGCAGTGCAAACTCAGCACGCTCGCCTTACGAACACAGTACGCTAAACGGGTGAAGGGAGGGGATATATGCATCGAGAGTGAGGGAATTCAGCGCAACGAGACGCTCTTCGGGACAGTAACCATTGAGCGAAATCATGAGACATGAGTTTATCAAAGGTTATTAAGCCCTCATAAATAATGGAAATTAAGTGGATTGCTCTCAAGTCGATGATACTAATGCTTATGTTGTCTGCCTCTTTAATGTCTAAAACCATTTGCGATTTCCAGCTGTCCCATCACTACTCGACACCTCTGCTGGTTCTCTGAAAAATCGCACCACGGTCCTTTTGCTGAGTGAATTTTTTTGGAAAAAAGTGATTTTAAATGGGCGGCGCTATTTGAGATATCGCATTATTTCTTGCTCGGTAAAACTAGCTTTTTTCTCAGCCCAAGTTGAGTCTTCATGTTGATTTTATCACAGGGTTTATTTTTAGCTGCGTTTAATACCACGAAACGGATAGCCTCTCATCTTGATAAGGCATCTAGTATCTCCTCGCCCATTAGTAGCATTTTGAAGGCGCAGCCCTCCATTGGTCTGCGGTCTTTAAAACATGATTATATTATTGACCTTTTTCTTGCTTCTTCAAGGTGTCATTCTCTACATTCTCCTGGTTGGTTATCCGCCATTCTGGGACGATGATCAGAATAGACTCTACAACCAAATCAAGTCGGGTTCATATGAGGTTTGCGCATCTTTTTTCACACTATCTTTTGTCACAAACAGCCAGCCAATTTACAGACTGATGTTGGTGAATGATAGTTTACGAAGCCCTAGCAGAAATGCGCTTTAATCATTTTTGTATCTTTTCTTTTTCTCCTTTGGTAATATTTAAATTTTAAGTGGCTTATTTTGAAAATAACACGGAGAGCCTGTGTGCCTTTGTTTCATCATGACCTCCAGATGCCAGTCGCTTCATCATTCCTGCAGTCTTGACCTTTAAGGCTGGCGTGTCATGTCTGTTGGCGACACGGCTCTTTCAGATTGATTGTTCTTGCCCTGACCTCGCCTGTTCAATGCGCAGATAACTAATTTTGCCAACGTACTATTCACGACGAAGGCCACTAATATAACTTTAATTTTTCCTTAATAATATCCAAATCCCGATTTCTGCGTATCGTCTCTTTGGAGATGATTTAAACCCTCTCTCCACTGCAGCTTGTTTGTCGATCCTTGTAAGTTGAGGTTAGTTTCTTCAATTCTACACCCCTCCAGGGAAACGGTACTCCTCTCGGGCAATAAAAGTATGTTCAGAATGTGACATTTCTCTAGCTAACTTCACTATTCTACACAATGGACTAATTAAAACATTTTGGGGAGTTTAAACGTTCACCCGTTTGAACGAGTGATGATAGTCTTTTGCTAGTTTTGCTTCTGAATGAACTTAAAGTATAGAATTATCTTCTTTGTACACAGCCTTAGACTTGGATAATCCCCGTCTGATGGGTGAAGAGCAAATAAATAGCTGCCTCTGCTTTCGGTGGTCGTAAATTGCAGTCTAAATGCCGTATTTCTCCCCTACATTATCTGTCTGTGTCCTCTCGACGTTCACTAATGTTTTGGTTCCCTTTGCTAAGCGCGAGTAGCAATGTTTTCTGTAGTACCATTTCTGAACCAGTCTTGGGCATGGTTTTGGGGTAGCCTTTATTACCAGCGTCAGAAGGTTGCGAGGTCGGTAGGGTAGGGGCCAAGATCACGGCCCAACTCTGTTGTTGTCAACGCTCTAGTTGCCTTTCTGTATTCAAACACACTCCAATTAACTACAGGTTAGGGACTAAAATCAGGTAATTATTTACCTACTGGAGTTTCATCTTTTTTTTCTAGAAATTCATTGGCTTCGTTTTTATCAATGGTCTGGGCGGGTGGTGCCTCACAGGCGATTGTCGGCGTTTTGTCCTGATCCACTCCTTGCAATTTTAGTGTTGCTTGGTCATCTCCGTGTGGTTCTCGATTACTTTTAATTTTGTGGTGATGCTAATTACTCCCTCATCAACGATAGGTAATGCAGATCTCTTCATCTGTACAGAAGGTGTGGGGAACTAAAACAATGGGTGTCTTAGCGAGTATATTAAGGGGGTTAAGGGTGCTTGTGTAATCTTGCATGTTAATAAAAGAAATAGCATGTGTCGTTACGTCATTTTCGTGGCCCTTCTTTATTTCCTTCCTTATCACATTGGAACTAGGGTTTTCGATTGGGAAGGGAGGCGTAAAAGGTTTCCCAGAATTATACCCTCTTCAGGGAGTCATCTCTCTTTACTCTCTCCACTTATCTGCTGTGACGTGTGACAGTTGGCATTTTGGTTTTAAGGAAAAAGAGTGAACGTCTACTTAATGTTTTCTGTTTGTCTTCCTTGAGGTGGGTGAAAAGGCGGCAAAATTCAAAGGTGCGCTTTGACTTATGATGGAGGTTTCTGCATAATCCAGTTGCATAAAATCAATGAAAGGAAGGAAGTGGTTAGGAAATGTTGAGGGACAAGCTCAGTTGGCAGACGGGGAGTATTTTTTGCCGATAGTCGTGCTCCGGACTCAAAGCCCAAGGTGAAGATGGAAGCAAAAGTAATATGGTCTTATGTTAACATCTTGCGCTTGTTCCGGATGAATTTCAAAGCTGTTGTGAAGGGGCCAGCTCTAACACCTTTAGCGAGAAGTTAAGACGTTTCCCCTTTTTTAAGAGAAAACGAAGCTCATGCTTGACTAAGCCGAGAACATTTGGGAGGTTTTTTGTGACTCTGAAGAATGTTATAGGTGTTTCAATTACTCTCTGCTATTATGCACATACTAATGCTACGAAACTCTAATGCATTTGTATCAATAGCCTTTGGAAGAATATCCTTCTGGGTCAACTGTATTGCCCACAGCTCAGATGTAGCCTCAAGCTTGAAAATGGGGAAAATCCGTGCCTCACTTCATAGCTGGGTAGTTCTATCCTAGTTAGTGTAGAATAGCTGTGCCAAAGACTGCTTCTACAATTTAGCAGTGTGTTCAAGTCCCAAAATTTGTTCTGGAAGGTATTCCAAGATGTAAACTGAAATGTCTTTGTTTACAAGTAATACTAGCGTTCATGGATTAAGCACTCCGTAAAATCAAGTAGTCACTGGCACGCATGTGACCCGGAAAAAGCGGTTTGAGGTATTATTAAAGTGGATTTTCTAGTAAGATATGTGGAAACATTATTCTTTTGAAATTGGCAGTAAAATTTTCAGGGAAATGCGAATAAAACCATATGACTTGTCATTTAGGACTGAAATGTCTCCTTTAATTTGCGAATTGGCTTTGGTTCTCCACTGATCGATCAATGGACTATTCCACTTTCACTGAAGCCTCCATTGTTCCTTCTGGAAGCATTTATGACCTGTCGATACAACCATTGAGAATGTAAAGATTAGAAGGGCATTTTTTCTGTTTTGCTATTCCGAAAGTATGAATCGTGCCAGATGGCGTTGAATACATTTCTTTCCTGTAGATGAACTTGAAAGGGGTGTTTAACATCAGTTCTAAGTATTTCCATGCTTCAGTCGATGGCCTTAATACGGTTATTTTCGAGTAACGCCGTATCCTTTCCAAACGGTTTGTTTGCTTTACTCCTTACGTTAGTATCCCCCGCCGGAGTGGGACACAGTGACGGCGGAGGCTAAGAATTTGATCAACTCCATGCTCACTATGAACCCCTCCAAACGTATCACAGCGGCCGAGGCACTGAAGCACCAGTGGATCTTCGTGAGTTTCTCCCTCTACCTCCCTCTTTTTTATCCTTTAAATGCTAGAAACGAATGAAGGGCTGAGCCATGGATATCAAATTGGCATCCATTGTGGCTGGCTGCTTTTATTTGTGGAATGAAAGCCGAAATTATCCTCCACTCCACACTGATTTAGCTTATTGTGTCACGCCAAGAAGGAAATTCTAATCTTTCTTGTTTACTTTAAGTACGACGCAGTAATTGGAGTAGTCGCTTCCAGTACTAAGAGCGTTTATGAATGAAGAAGAGTTTGACCAGAGTTGGGCTAGCGACAAGGTGTTACCGATCCAATTTTTCTGCTTCTAAGGCTGTAAGATCTCACTGGCAGTTTAAGCTTGCAGGTATGCCCTTTTCACTTATCTCCAAACGGAAGGCGTACTAATTTGTCAAATCGTGCGCAGTCTTCTGTGAACAAGAAAGTCGATACCCTGCCGTCATCAGTCAATCTGTATCTATAACTTAGTGTTTGTCGGATCGTTCAACCACCTCATACGCCTTCGACAACAGGATAATAGAGTGTGCGGATAGAAAAGCTGTGATTATAACCATGTTGGAAGGAGGAATAGTCATCTTTTCACCTTGAGGCGCTGCGTTGGGCATCATCTGACCTTTCAGGTTTTCTCGTCAATGAAGTTGCTCGAACGGTAATAACAGAGCATTCCAAAGATATGGGTTGGAATTCTATTTTCAGCCCCAAAGTAGTCGAATCAAGTTTATTTTTTAATCAAAGTGGCTATTGCGTATTTTTCAAGAATTCGGCAGCTATCCTCCCTCATTCCGGTCGCACGCTTCTTGAGTGATTAACTTGAAGATTTCACTAAAATCTTCCTTAGCTTGAAGTGAAATCAGGCCACTAGCCCCAGATGAAAAGGATTGAACATTTCTGCCGGTTAATTCATTGGCAATTGTAAGTAAAGATAAGGAATACCAGCTCACTTCTCGGCTAAGACGAATTCTAGCATACAATAATTTCTACATGGTTGCGTAATCCACTTGAAAGAAATGATTCATTTTGTGTCTACAATAAAGTATTTTACTAGATGCGTATTTCAAGTCCAGCTTTTCATGTCAACAGATTCGAATCAGCTACCATCTCTTTTTAGCCCTAGGTAATCTTCACTGCTCCCTTGTGGATTGAATTTCAATCTGATTATCACCAGTAGCCCAATGGCATTCTGAGTGAAATCGAGGCTGGGGTGTGGGTGGAGATACTTTCACGCTCATTTTTACCTTCTAGCCTGTATGTGCAGGTGGGTGGTGGAACGTATTCGTATCATGGTGTAAATAAATCAGTGACAAGACGCTGCATATTTATAAGAAGAGGAAGAGAGGAACGGAATGGAGAGTGGAAACTGAGGCGTGAATTATGCACACCTCTGGTTATTTTCGCTATCCTGTCGACTACATTCCCCCCCCCAACTATCCCCATAATGGTCACAACTTGTGGAAGATGAGGTGAGGAAGGTTAGACTTGCTGTGTATTCAGTCAGTGAAAGGTAATAGTCCAGTTAAACTGTTCAAGTTAACCTTTCAATCAAAGGGTTAAACTGTGTAGAGGGTTTGTGAGCGAAGTCAACAGTTCTCCTAGTTTTTTTAGGCTAGTTATTTGACAAACTGTTTAACTGCATCCACCAAGGTCAAACAATCCGGGAACTCGGCTTTCATTTTAGATCCAACTTTTGCTTCCAAAACCCCTTTAGAAACGATACATCCGACCTTAGTAAATCCTAGGATGTCTTGTGATCACTGAATTCCAAAGCTAAGCCTCTAAGTAAGTCTCTCCCTCCTGTTCTTGCTTTCAGCAACCTGAACGTGTGGCTTCGAGTATGCACAGACAGGAGACTGTAGAGTGTCTCAAGAAGTTCAATGCCAAAAGAAAGCTCAAGGTGAGACTGCCCTACTATCTTTACCCTATCAGTAGCCGCCTTATCCTCTCCCCTCTTGGCATCTTTAAATTTTCATCCGTAATCATCGATGTATCATTATTTACGAGGGCCTAGTGAGTTTTAAATGAGTCTTATAATGCAAAACTGAAGCTGCCTAGAAGTGCCTTTGGTCTTGATTATATGAATCAAGTGTGTCAGGTCCTGTTCGAATCGCCTCCCTTCTGCGGAGTTGCATGGGATGAGACTGAGAATTCTGGCTTGATTGCACCCCGCAGTTTTATTTACTTCTTGTTTTGTTTGTTGCTCCCTCTTTCGCCTTTCGTGCTATGTAGACAGTGGGAAAGAAAATCAAGTTGAAACGTACGTTTGTGCATGGACACGAGCCTGGGCTTGATTCCTCCGTCTCCTCCCAATCATGCGGCTTATGTAATTGTGCGTTTGGTCGTGGTGGTGCGGGCTTTTCAGAACTTTCTTGTTCGCTTTTTTGTTAATCAACATGCTAAACGGTGCCTCCGAGGCGGGCGTCGAGGGCACTCGGAAGTGGCAATGTCTCGTGTTGAGGGGATTTTTGGTGGTCGCTGCTTTTGAAGGTCTTCTTTGTGTAGAAGTAAATGGTTTATTTGAGGCACTTGGTAGCACGGTTTAGTCGAATGTTTTTTAGGGTGAGTTTACATGATCAGTACAGACAGCAAGAACTGAGCCGTGAATGTCACCAACGCAGGGAAGATCGGTAACACCCAGGTATGCCAACAGGGGTCCTATTTTTCGGTGTGGATAACAGCCATGTTAGTGTAAGCCTTTGGTCTTTACTGTTGCCTTGCTGGCTTGTCTTTTTTTGGAATACTGGGCAGATTAACCGGGAATTCACAATTCATTCAGATAGGTTCAGTGCGGCTGCCAAGCATTTACGGAACAATGAGTGTGGCTAATAGACGGGACTCCTGTCTTTAATCACCCTGAGCAATGAACTACAGGCCACGTGAGAGACCCGTTAGCCAGCGATAGTGAGTACTGGATAGTTTGGCTCGGTTTGAAGCAACTCGGCAAGGTAAGGAACTTGGGCAATTGAATTCCGGAAGTAACCGTAACTAATTGACAGAGAGAGCAGGCTGACTGGATGACTAAACTGACTTAGCCGTGTAAATCCTTCCTCTTTAAACAGGGAACGCAATTCAAACGCTAGACAGGGTCTTAGGTCGAGAGCTTGCGGTTATTTATTATACCAGTTATTACAACACTTTGGGGACTCTGAAAAGGTAAATTTGAGAAGGTATCATCGACATTTCGAGTTTCATCCTGATTCTTGTTTAGAGTTCGTTGAAGCCTGTTTCTCATTTGACACTGAGCGCCAGAATGTGGAAAGCGCTCGTCCACCTATAAATTTGATATGTTCTCTCCTCTTTGGTGTAGGCCTGTAGTTCTGGTGTGTTCGTGGGCAATTGGCGTCGCCAACTTGCGACCCCTCAGTTATTGCCCCAGAGGCGTGTGTGTGCGTCTTGTTGGATTGGACCACATTTTAAGGTGCACTAGGCCGTTCAACACACCAATGCACAGTTGCCAAGTTAGTCTGTTCGGCTTCCTGTCTCCCTGTTTTGTGGTCCAGGAGTTTTGGCGGACGACCTCAAAATACCACTTCTCAGATGTATGTCCAATGCCGCAATTCACTCAAACCCTCTCCAGCGGGATGCCAATCCCTCTGCTTTCTATCAAAGATGCAGATTTTGAAGTCTATCTGGTTGGAGTATCTCGAAATTGCCCTTTACTTACGTACATATCGGTCAGGTCTGTTCTGCCTCTCTTGAAAAGATTTGAAAACGTTTTCGTCCTCTTGCGACTATGCAGATTGGAGTACCTTAAAATGCCACTTTCCTCGAAGGTGTTCTTGTTTTCTTGCTGCGGAGACTTTTTGGCAGATCTCAAAGCCTTCTATGGCCTTCAAATGGCTTTGTTATTTCTGGCGAAATATTATATTTGGTGACTTCACAATAGTGCTTCTTCGTCTGCATTCATTAGCCAATTTTTTCCATCGCCTTCAAAGGAATCGATCTGGCAATGGGACAGGCTTGCATTAGATCTAGTCAGAGGACTCCAAAAATGGTTTTGTATTCTTCCAAAAGGTAGCTGTGAAGTGCTAACGTCTGCTGGTTTTATTGTCTTCCAGAAATTCGGTTTCAGTAGTTGGGAATACTTTGAACAGGCTCACAAAATAGCGCCTTCCTGCTCGAATCCCCTTTTAAGTCTTCTGAAGGCGTCAATAAAGTTATCATGCTTCAGAGATGGGGAGTATTGAGCCAACCCTACTCACTGGATTCCCAAGTGACGCTTCCTCTTTGTAGTTTTACCGATCAAATACCTTCCGGTGCCTAATCTCACGCTGAGATGGTCTTGGAGTAAATTTTACTTATCTTTGAAGGATATAGATTTTTTTGAATAGGTCTTACGACAATGCTACTGTTTCACCGCTTGCATTGCATAAGGATTAGAAAAGGTCTTTCGTATTTAACAGACTTTCAGTGGCTTTTCAGCATCAGTGCGAACAAAAGTTATCCAAGGCAATGCGTTCTACTTCGTTGATGGATAGTTTTCCTATCTTGAAAGTGGTCCCTTTCTCCTTCCTCCGCCTTTAAAAATGATTTCTATGGTTGTTTCATGTCAGAAACCAGCATTCTTTGCCTTGTAATTTCGGCTCATTTCTATTTGCGTAGGAGATTGATCATCCATCCATTTCCCATTCAAATATCGTGAATTTATTCACTAGTCCCTTGAGAGTAGATCGAGCTCTTTTCAAATCGTTACAGATGATTTCGTCAGTGCGCTCTTCACTTTTCCTTCGCGCCATTTGGTTGTGTACATTGCCTCGACTGCAGCCTGAATGCTGTGCCGCCCATGATGAAAGAAGTACTCGGCTCGACTTAAATCATTCGCTTCCAATCCTACGTCAGCAGAAGACTGTTGTACGAATACATTTTAGTCCATGCGACCCCCGATCAACACTGCATGCTGTCCACGCTCTTGAAAAAGTCTTGAAAGTGGTTCCTCTTCTTTCCGCTGAGAGCGAAAGGCTCGTCTTTACTGGCAACTGGCCTCGTTGAAAACAAATCATTTGTTCATTTGCTTGGAGTCGTTTCGGTAATCAACCCAGAAACAGGCGAACTTCTCATTCTTCTGGTCCACTTGCATGCCCTTTTGCACGCAGCCTATCTGACTCATCTGAAATGGTCTTCGTCACTCCACCCTAAGGGTCACCCATCAAAATTTGATCTCTTCTTCCGCCCCCCCCAGTGAGTCGGCTCAATTTTCTGGATCGCAATCAAAACGCCCACTCATATTTGAGGCCTAAAATACTTCACACTACGATCTGCTCGCTTTATGCTTCTTGAGTCCTTCATGTGGGTTCTTTTGCATGGCTGTGTGTGGGTGTGGGTGTGTGGAATTTTGCATCCTGCTCACATACGTGCGCACGTGCGTCCTCGTTGCAGTCTATCGATCTTTGAGTGCGCACGTGTCGGTGCGCAGGCAGTCGGGTGATTGGCTGGCAGTGTGTCCTATCGCACGCACGAATGCACTTGCGCGCGTGTCACTTTCCTCAAATGCGGCTACGGACTAGCTTGCTCCTCGTTCAACCCTTCGTCGTTTTTGCGACTCCACGTAGCTTATGCTATCACTTTTGATATTGTAATGATTACTTTGCGCGTACTCACTGTCCTAATTGGGATTACAGATTATTAAGCCTTAAAAACAACCAAAATTAATCAACGTTGAGCTTTTAGCCATTTGTGCTTGTCCATAGAAAAGAAGATTTGCCAGGTTCTTCAATCAGTTTAAGGAGGGCACATCAGCCTTATTTGAAGTTCGCTAAATTTCGGTATAGAAAATTTGGTGTCTTGGGCTTCAATTTGCTAATTTTTTTTAGATCTCTTAAAAAATCAACATCAAACTAGAGAGCTCTGTATTTCCTTTATCAGTGCCAAAATATACCATACATCTTGTTTAAGGCGACAGAAATTTCCCTCTAATCCATCAGATTCAGTACCTCCCTTGTAGGTGACTGCGAAAGGCTTCTTTTTTGAGGCGTAAATACGCCGAGTTTACAAACATAATAATAATGATCCCAAATTCATTTTTTTACCCTACATTCCACCATGCGTGGGGAAAATACAAATTTTCTTTTGAGACCTTAAAACTTGGTCTGGAAAAGAAAAAGAAAGACGGTCTTAAAATTGGTAACCCTTTTTCCACGCCTGATAAAATGAAGTTTGTTTACTTTTCTCCTCAAGTCATTGTAGCTACTTGTAAACACCCAAATATTTCCTTATTTCACTTTTAGGGCGCCATTTTGACAACCATGATTGCCACGCGGAATATTTTCTGTAAGTCGGTTCTCCGCATACCTCATCTCCACCCTCTCTCCTCCCATCCATCCGTCATAATTGCCCAATTTGTGTGTTTGCACTTACCTTGTGCGTTATACGCTATTCTTCAAAGGCCAAATATACGCACACGTATGCATAATCCACGTGGTCCCTTCATCAAGTGGGTAAGCTCGTTCGCTACTCCTCTTATACGGCCCTCCTTTCGAGCAAAATAAAAGTCAAACTTTTTGCGTGTTTGTGAGTAAATTTCATCCACTTTGTAAGGTCTGTATTTAATGAATTGCGGTCACAATGATCCATTCTCGTGGTATAAGAAATCTGGAAGTTTCAGATGGAAGGAAAGTCGCGTGTTTGAATCGCGTCGGCTGGGTTCAAAGGGATTCGGTGGAGTTATTGGTAAAACTTGCTGTCAAAGCATGACCGTATCCACTTTTCTTAATCTTTACCATTAACCTTAGTTTCATTTCATTTTTAAGATCAAAAGAGCTTGGAAAGGGCAGAGCTTTAAAGTTGTATCGGCGCCCATTTGCTACATTCTTGTCAGCCGTAAAAGGATTCATCTTGCGCAATAGTCTGTTTTATCAGTATTTACTTAACGATTGGTAATTGACAGCGAAAGCACATTTTTGAGGCAATAATGGTTCACATTAAGTCATTGTAGGCCGCAATGTTGTAGTTACAAAAATTGTTGTTGCAAAAAAACTGATACTTAGTGTCATACAAAATAGGATACACCTTCTTTGCCTGATGGAGCTTCGAGACTTGTTTCGACGACAAGCAGCTGAGGAGGTTCTTGCAGAATAAGGTTATCTAGGTTATGCTAAATCCAATCAACACCTGGCTGTATCCAACCGAGACTCAATGTGGGAATGGCTCAACTATAGTTCTAGGGGAGTAAAGCAACGAAATGAAATTTGTCTAGCCGTCTTACTGACCCTCATGTACCGCTTCCCTTAATCAATGTCTAGAGCTACCTCAATTAATTCAATCACGATGGAACTCGCTGCTACTTGTAAACATTGCAACATTTTGAGTTGCGGATGTTATCAATGGTAGGTTTGAGTCCTGAGTCTAATGATTAACACCTGGGTAGTTGGGTAGCACGATTGTTCGTCTATGCGCTTACACTGGTGTTTTGGCGAGGGGTTACTCTGCATTATTTTTTAGGACACTTAGACTGCATCAATATTCTATTCTATGCTCGTGGGCCGCACTCCCAGGCATAGATTTATTGTTTTTATTTCCAGTTAGCGTTTCATTGCCTGGTCAGCGCTGTCAAAACCATTTATCTGTAACTCTTGGTGTTCACTCCATTCACGCATGATTTATTTATCGAGGCAGCTTATTTGCTTGTTCTTTTCTAGCCTTGCGTTCTAGGACGAATTTAGCCAGTGAGATTGCTTTACTTTTCTATCACTCCATCAGAACAGTCCCCTCTGCTTTGGGCGATCTTAACCTTTGGGGACAGGTGATAGAGGGTACCGGGCAAGGTACCCTGTTTGGATGCAAATAGTGCAGGACCTACTAGATCATTCGGCTAATCTTATGTTCATCGAACTCCGGTCAATTTACCTGTCCAATTTTGTTCTGTGATTTTTCATCAGCCGGTAACCTATAATTTGGAGGCCGAAAACGAGTCCTTGTGAAATTCAATACTGGGGAACTTTTGAGTTGGTTCACTCTATCGTTTCATGATCCACCTTTCACCCCTTACAATTAAAGGCACCTTCGATTTGAAAAATTAGCTTCACGGTAGCTGCTAGCGGTGGAGGGTGGGAGGAGTTGGATGCATAAAAGTTAACATAAAAAATACTAAATAATTTAATGGATGTTCTGTTAGGGTGTCAGAAGGTATTTCCATGCCAATCCAACTTTTATGCATTTTTAATCCCCTAAAAGCGCTCCCAAAAATGAGCTGGATTTCAAATTCTGTAGTTTGCGTATCTTTGCGTGGATGGAAAATAGTGTACAATGCTCAATTCTCAAACTGCCTAGATATTTTATGGAAGGCATTATTTAATTGCGTTTCAATGTGCACCCCACATACAGTTTGATCCTTCCTCCACCATTTACTTCCACTTTTGGGATCTTTACGTGAAATAGTACTATTTGCTCTGCTAAGTTGGCTAGGTTCTACCAAATAGAAATAATTTCTTCTTCCTAAAAGTGTGAAATTCTCCTGATGCAAACAAAGCAAGATTCCGGCCTAGTTGACATGAAAAGTCAGACTCCTGAAACATGAGGTCCCTTTACCGTCATATCCGCCAACCGGTGGCGAAGAAGCGGAATTGGTGATGCGATCGCGAGGATTCGGAGTTTTTTCATGGTTAATACCATCTGGAAGGGTTGATTACGGTTCCATGCCGTGGAATTAACAACGCTTTTTATTACATGTATCCGGAACGGTGATATCGCACGATAAGCTGGCCCGCTGAAGCCGCTTTATCACAGTCACGGCTTCGTTAAGTTCGCTGTAGTGAACAGGTTGTGTGGAACTGGAGATCCAAATAGACGTTGTTCCTGTTTCAGTACTTAATTCACTTTACTCGATCTTCGTCCGTAGGGGTGTCGAACTTTTCATGCTTAATTGTATTTATGTAGTCACTTTGGTGTTGTGAGTCCCGAAATGCCATATAATTTTCCTACATCTTGAGGTATACGTGTAATTCCCTCTCATTCTCCTCACATCCAAACGCTCTCTCAATTTTACCAGCTGCAGTGAGCGAATCGAGGCCACCTCAGTCCCTCAACTCCGGAGTTCAGTCTGTTCTTGGTGAGACCTCAGAGCCACTCACCTAACTCTAAAGCCTGCCTCGTGCTCACCAACCACCAAAACGATTCACCCTACTCACATACTACCCCGGTAGAAGTAGTTGTTCATGGCAATCAGTTCTGCACAGGCTTTCAAGTTTTAGTAGTGCTGTTTCGGGGGTTTTAATCTGATGTATCCAGTTTTCCTAGTAGATCGAGTGAATAGTTTGGGTGAGTGGGAATGGAGTAAGCGGGTACACTGGTGGATTTAAGAGCGACCCATCTTGTGGAGAAAAGGAGATCTACTGGTTCACTGTTAGCTTGTTTGTAAGTTGTTTTTCAAAATTCTCTACGCCAGCAGAGGGTGGCATCGTTAATGTTGAAACCATTTTACTAGTGTGTGAGGTTTCATTCCCAATCGGGAGTATGCTTCGTTGTTTTCACTTGAATGCGTATGCGGGAAAATTGATTTGTCGTTTTTAACGGCAGCGAAGAGTGGCCATTTTATCCCACTCTCTATGGCGGTTTTAGCACCGACCCACATGCTTTTCAAAAGCCTAGTCGTCTGCTAGAAAAGAGCGGCTGATTTGTCCACGGAGTGGATCGTTCATGGTTCAAGAAACCAGGAGGTGGTCTCAAGCCTTAAAAGCCCATACTCGAAATGATGGTGATTTAACTTATTAACAATTCTTAACCAGAACAGCCGGTTAGAAATGTTTGGTAACATAAAGTATGGCTTTTGGAAGACGAATGTGCTTCCAACCAATCGGCCTAATAGCTTTTCTACCCCTCGCTCTAACTGCACTCTAACGTGGGAAGATCTGTTTAGCAACAATTTTCCTTTCTACTCAGGTCATCTTTCACCCGCTGCCATTATGTACCAGAATCTGGAACTGAATGAAAAGACCGTTACGCGTAAATTGACTATATTTAAATAATAGTGCAATCTTAACACTTGCTAGCTGCACACACTCTTAACGAAGAACTCTCAGTTTTGCGAACAAAACTATTTGAATGCGTCTGCTTAAGCTCTTGACTTGCTTACTCGAATACCTCCTCCCGTTTTGGCTGAGTGATGCCCGTTCCAAGTGGATGAGGACTGTCAAATTTCATGGATGATTTACCTGCATGTTTCCTTTTCTCTGTGTCACAGCTGGCCGAAGCACTCTTAGCTCGGCGACTTCCGCAGCTTCAGCAAAGAAGACCAACGGCGGTCTGAAGGGATCCAGAGATGGGCCTTCCAATGCCATCGAGGACTCCAAAGAGGTTAAAAGTAAGTTTATTGGTGAAGATTTCGAGCTAGCTCTCCAACGATTAATTTCATTACTCTAGGGAGTTCTTGAGAGTATCCCAGACGCAAGTTGTTCATTCAGCGTTATCACACTAATTTATTTTCCTCCAAGTGGAGAGAACTTGTACGAAGTTTTTCTGCCATGACGAAGGTGTCTGTCATGGTCAGAATTGCCTAGCACCACTGCTTTTGATCAAGATATTTATTTGAAGTCGTAATTTTCTCCCGTAAAATCAGGAATAAAAAAAATCGGCTTTCCATCTATTTCTAATTCGTCTTTTCCTATGCACGTAAAGGTGTGGAGAATCGTTTGTGATCTTCAACAACGTCTTACTCCATCTAAATGACTTATCTGTTGTCAACAGTGACTTGGCATGACCTTACCTGCAGGCGACTTGTTTACGAATGAATTCAGAGATTTTATGGCTTGATAAAAGTACAGCTTCTTTGGAAATACTCTTATTCTGGCTTCCAGAAATATTACTATTGGTAGAACCAAAGGACCTTAGCTTAAATTTTAATTGTAGAATTAAAAAAAAATAATATTGCAGAGAGAAGGCAGTAAAATAACATCCTGTTGTAAAGAAAGTAATATTGTTAAGCCCCTCCAGCAAGGGCGTCAGAGTGGATTTTGAATCTGATTACTTTCCTTCCGTGCTACGACAGAATCGCCTGTTCGTGATGACACCGTAACATCAAATCAGAATGACACTGCGCACAGCAATACCAGTAAGCCGGCTTCTCGCTACGTGTTATTCCGCATGACTGGCTCGATGGTTGGGTCGGGTGGTTGCTTTTTACATCCGGTTCATTCTTTCCTAACAGCTACCGCTCCTCTCCTCGTGATGCTTTTTTACCCAGCTTTCATCCACATTCTGCTGCTGCATGTGTTCTATGGAGGCAGATGCTCTTGTCATTACATTACATTACATTTCCGAGCCTGACTGGCCATTGATTTTTTTAATAGTAATTTTGCATCATCCGAAAGTTTTTTTTGATAGGGTACATTGCAACTATCTCAGGCATTTTAGCTTAATACGGGTTTTTGCCAATTCTTGTAGAGGAAAAATTGAATGATTCCGCGATACGTGTTAGATTCTGGTGGATGCTTAGCAGCTGGTTTTTTCCGACTTTGCTCCTCATTTTGAATTAATAAAAGTATGGAGAGGTCTTATTAATTAATCGTCGTTTGAGGATGCTCTTGAGGCTTCGTATGAGAGTTAACGTCCTGAACTGGCGATGACTCCAGAGCATATATATAATACGTTGAGAGGGAAGGAACACTGGGCTCTGCAAATACACTGAGTATTTTGGACAGAGCACAACTTCATCTCTCTCGGTGTGGAAATAAAGTTTGCTCTCGTCTGCGAGTTTGTTGAAAAGTTATTGGTATGTGAGGTGTGGAGGGCTTCGGAATCCAGGCAATTCCGCCAAAGATCGGCACGACACTTGTTGGTATTAGAAGAGTGAAAACTTTGAAAACGAAAGTCCATCTTTGCATGAATTTCGTTAGTTCAGAATAGACGCGTAACCGGTCTAGTGCGATTAAGTATAGCTGTGGTTGCCTCGAGGAGTGCTAAGCCTCCCATTTGTTGATTAAAAGCAGATTGCGATGAATAATGAGGCTTTGAGTGCAGCCTTAGTGGGGAGTAGATTGCGATTTGAAGCCAAAATGGCTAGTTTACTCGCTAAGGTAGGTGAAACGATGATAGGTAATATTGCTCTTATGAATGGTGCAGTCTTGGTGAAGTTTTTTTTGAGCCGATTCCATCTTATTTTCTTGATTCCTACCCCCCTTTTTCCCGTTACAGTGGCCTTTCGTGAATTTAGACCAATGCTGCTTCGTAACAGATGGTGTCGTCAGGAGTTGCACAAATTAAAATCTTAAGTAGCAGTGCGGCATCAACGCGACACCAGGGCTCATGGTTAAATGCGAATGAAAACACATTCAAGAGACCTTGCATGATTATGCTACCACGAATTTTAAATTGTGAAAAATCCCAGTTTTTGCAGTCCCAATGCATAAGCAAATATAATCAAAATAAGGTATCATTGTTTACCGAAATCTCAACGTTTTTTCTGCATTACATCCAATTGCTTTTACTCCTCAGTTGCAAAGGCGATCCTTTTTTCAAAGATAACTACCAACTGAGAATATGATTATACGTGATTATATACACTATATATATACACTATATATATATATATATATATATATATATATATATATATATATATATATATATATATATGGAATAATTCATTGAAAACTTTAAGGAGGGTTAGGCGACTACTAATGTGGTTTGGACGACCAATTAGCGCGGCAGGGGTAGAATTTGCAGAGAACGACACTGAGTCCTTGGCGCCCCCTCTCGGTCCACCTACAAGGTGGTCATGGGTGCTTTTAAGACTATTAGCAAAACAGAAATGGTAGTAGTAGTTGAGACTTCTTTTTAGCGAGAAGGTACTTGGTCTCCACGTCATTGATGCGCCTAAACAACTCCACAGTATGTGGAGGTGCATCCCATTTGCGAACTGGAATGGGAAGAAGGAAAAGAAGTGTCCTCATACTGTTGAAATAGGGCAGAGATAGTCGTGGGAACGTTTTTTTAAATGTGGAGCTATTTGATAAGGAACATGAGTTTGGGTGGTTTCACAGGCATTGTATCTACTTCACCTTGCTTCTTTGTTTTCATCTCTGTGTCGTACATCTATTTGTCTATCTATTTACTTATCCATTCATAAATCCGCCTATCTATTTTTTCCGTCTATTCATCTAGCTGAGTTCATTTGGTAGAGACGTGTAGGTTTCGCTTGTTTGCATAATGAACAAGTCCATTTAGGTGGCACGGATCGTTGTATACTGGACTTTCCCAAGTGGTTCAAGTGTGCACAGTGCAGAATTTGGGTAGTTAAATGTTGATGTCGTTTTTGTTCCCTTTGTTAAGAGTCTTCACAGGCTCGCCACTCGTCTGTTGTAGATAGCTTTCTTCTTTAACGTTAAGATCGTCTAGTCATAGGAAGACTTAATAATAAAGGGACCAAAAGTCCAGTGGTTTGCTGATTTTTTACGTTTCCCAATGGCAGCCAAATGTATGGAATGCGTTCGAGGTTTTAAGAGTAGTGATCCTCAATTTTTTCATAGTTGGATAGGGGATAGTAAGCTTCATCTTGCGGTTTTGAAGGTTGAGTCAGGGTAGACTGTTAAGGTCCGTGTGGTACAATTCATGAATAAAATCCATATCAGTGGGTTAACGGAATATACTATTGGTCTTGCCTCGCTTCTTTTTAAAATTTGGCTATGAATTTTCTTTTTAAGCCGGCAAAGCTTCAGAATCACAGGAAGAAGGTGAGGACAGTTGGAATTATTCCTCCATCTTTGGTATGGTAGCTCAAGAATTAGTTGACATTAATTGCATGTCGTAGCTGCATGAGAGATGGAGACAGGGGTGAGAGGAGGATTACGGCGAAGTTCATCAGGCTGGTTGCTCAAAGTCGGCGTGATTTACATTGCCTTTATGCCAGTCTTGATGGCTCCATTTTCCACCACTTTTTTGACGTAGCAGCCTATGTTTTCGAACTCTTTGCTACATTGCTAATGCTGTAGCTCCTATCACTCCTGAAGAATTTGTGAGACGTTCCCAACTTAGTCTCGTCCGTTTGGACTCATGACGAGTAAAAAGCGGAGGTTTTAACAACAACCAAGCCGAGTAGAGAACCGTGCTTACTCGATTGTTCATTGCATTGGAGTTCTAATTGTGCAGAAATTATAGAGAAGCGGTAAAATTGCGGCCAGTTAGGCAAGCGTTTTTGCAAAGAGGCTATGGTAACAGCGGCACTGGTGAAGAAAGACTTTTTTCGTAATTCAAGCCGGAATCAACGGCAACCCCATTATTTAAACAAGAGTAAGAAAAAAGTGAATATAGGAAAGGCACATAGCCAAAAGGCGAAATAATTATTGTTAGCAAGTCTTAGTGGTTTCATTTTAAACGCTGTTAAGGTCTGGGAGCCTGGTTTTATGGTTTGCATGAGGTGGGTCTTCATGCCAGCTTTGTAGAGGTCAGCCTGTTGGACTTGTTTGCAAATTGCTCGGACTCATGAAGTGAGTTTTCCATTTTAAGACGATGGCAAGCCGAAAACGGTAGATCAAGGTGAGGAACCTAGATATTTCTTAAATTGTGGCGGTCTATTAACTGTAAATGGTGTACTCTACACGCCGCAGCTGCATGAGAGAACAGATACAGTGTTGCGAACTCGCCTCTAGATCCTGTACCTCTTCTCCTGCCATTTTCCGTGAATTCTGCTATGCGTAGCAAATGCACTTATTCCGTAACGCTTCGGCTTGTAATTCTTTTTTTGGTGGACTCTTCGCCACTGTCACGGATCTAGTCTGCTGACGGGGTTTCAGTGTAAGCGTGCAGAATGTCTCTGTGAATGGCGACATAGGTGTGATATGAGTAGAGCTTCTTGGAAGACTAAGGGAGTCCGCATAATGCTATTAAAGCTAGTATCCTTTTTACTATGTACATTCACCCAAGCTACAAATTTCTCTTTTAAGCCGAAGATGCAGTCGAGGCGAGAGATCAAGGTAAGGAGATCATCGGTTTCGCCCTTGTTTAATTGTGCTGGCGGTTCTAGAGTCCTCGTCAAAGCGGCTATTTGTTCTGCATGCCATGGGTGCATGAGAAATAAAATTGGATAAAAACTGTTTGTCACCTCTCCATTGCTGACTTTGATGTCATACTCGGGACTTATGTATTTACCAAAAGTCGACAAGATTTTCATGGCCTCTTTAGCTGCTATTTTCAGCAGTTTTATACATCCGCTGCAGTGTACTTACCAGGAACCGACTGCGTTCCAACGTTGCCACTGATGTAGTGTCAGATTTATTGAAAGAATACGCTTCATTGACACCATTCTAAAAGTATGGGTTTCACGAGTAGGGCCTTATGTCACCGTCGTGGAGACTGAAATTGAAGGGAAACTGGCAGATTCAGAATATTATCATTCAATCTAATAATTTCGTTTGTTAGTTGTCTTAATGCATGAATTCTTTTGAATCGATAGCGTGTCCAAAGGGGGGAAGTGGAAGACTTCATCTATTTTATGGCAGTAGTGATTCATGGACTGAGCGGGTTGCAGTTGCTTAAGGGGTGCCGATAAATTTCCAGAAAAGACGTGAGGCATAATATAAAAGCCAGGGGAATATAGTTATTTTTCAGCTCTCTTCGCCGATTTCCCTCCTCGCATTATTCTGAATTGTGACACTGGCTAGAAATTCGACAGCCATCATCACTGGTTTCCGGTGTGGTGGCCGAACAAAGGAAAGTGGAATTTCTGTTCTGACTTTATTGTACGATATGCCTCTAGAAATTTGCAGAAGGTCAGGTAGACCAGTGGTGTGGATGTAATATGTGCGAAAATTTGTTTCGTCTGCATAACATGAACGCCACTATCGCTCATCATGTCAGCTCCGTTTGGTATTTATTTTTAATCCAGGGTGCAGGCTTCCCCTTTAAACTGATAAGTCTCCAGAAAGCATGGATTGACATCTCTTGCCGTTTAACGGTGGCCATGGTCCATTCGGCCCCTAAGTACATCGTGCTTTACATACCGGAGCTGCATGAGGTATGGACAGAAATATAAACAGTGTGGCGTGGTGAGGGAGGCAGATAGTGATGTGTTTGAGCCTCTTTCATTGACTTTTATTTTTTCATCCTCCTTTGCCTTTCAGACAGAAAGGACGAAATAATTCGACTCACGGAACAACTGCTAGCGGCCGCCACTGCCTGCGACTATGAGGGCTACACGTAAGTAATCGTCCTGCCCCCCTTCAGCACTGTTCCCTCTGAACTTTAAACGGTCAACGCCCAACGTCACTATCCTCCTCCCTCTCTCCTTCCCCAACTCCTTCTACACCTCTCATGCACTTTATGTCCGCATTGTAAAGTTTATTGCGGAGCCCGTTTCGTCGCCTAATCAACTGCCCAATCCAGCATTGCTCTCACTGGCAGTAGGCGAGGCCATCCCAATACTTGATAGCAGTTGTGACGCCTACCGAAGTCTTCAATCGTCCCCTGGTGTTGGTTCAAGAGGAGCGATAAATGCCACATTGTTAGTACTTGTGGAGGAAAACACCTGTTACTCAGCACTGGCAAGATGCAGTTATACAAATATTGTGAAAAATACGCCACACCTAAACAGACTCCTCCTTTGTTTATACTAGTTGATTTCCACTTTTCTATCTTTAACTTTGCAGACGTCTGATGTGTCCCAAGTTTACCTACTTCGGACCGGATGTGCGTGGAACGCTTGTTGAGGGCTGTGATTTTCACAAATTCTACTTTGACCAAGGTGAGCTGTCCCACTTGTCCCCTACTCTTTTGGTGCCAAAAAAGGCTTATTTTCGGATATTTTCTTTCAGAATCGAAGGTTAGAGTTTATTTCTCTCATGCCTTTTTATCCTTGCATCTGAAACCACCATACAACTGAGGCTAACATCCATAGGAGTCAATAGTCTGACATCCAAGTTGTTGTTTTGAGTTGGTTTAGATTCCATACGGATTGCCTTAGTGATAATATGTTATTTTGCGATTATTAGGACGCATTTAATAGAAAACTTCGCTCGAATTAGGTACTCTGTTCATCACTGAAATCCATTTACGGCTTGGATATTTTGTTAAAGAATATGGAGACTGGAGTTGAATCGGTTCTATGAGAGGATTTTTAAATATCTGAATCATGCGGTGAGCATGCATGGTAGAATAAGAACTTTTGAGTTAAGAGCTCTTCCTACCTATAATCAGAAGGTATATCTGAATATTCAGTCGAAGCGTGCGGACACTGAAGCGTTGATAGGTTCTGAGAGAGGATATTCATGTCGTCCTGGCTATTAAATGATGAGTGGAACCGTAGTTAGTTATGAGCTGAGTATCTAGGCTAGGCAAGTTAGTTGATTTCCGGAGCATGTGGATTGTGCGGAGGGATCCGTGGATCCTCGCGAAAGGGATGGTAGCGATGCAAAAGCATGCATTGACGCAATCAGCTTGGTTTATTGAGTTTTGGTTTGGTTTTGGTTGGTTTTTCAAATTTTGGCTTATTCAACAGTTTCGATTACTCTAAGTTAAAATTACAGTAGATAATGAGCAGTATGGTTGAATGTGGTTTGTAGACATTGACTGGCTATAACTAGGGGCACAAATGAGTTCCATTGCATAGAGACGTCTAATCGGCCGTATTTTTCCCCAAAATTTAATTAGCTCGGATACGGCTGTTTCTTCTCGAGTTTTTATTGGTCTCAGAATGTCATTGTGCAATCTGCCTTTCGCAGAGTCATCCGTTTGCAGCAAATCCGAGCGTCAGAATAGTTGTGCGGCTCTGGAGGTAGCTTCTTGGTTCGCCTAAATGCTTGCTGACATAGTGGAAGGGAGACCCGTTCAGGATTAGAACTTCCTAAGTCAGTTGGCAAATTCATCGGATAGCATATCTTGCTCCTGCTTTGAGCCTTTTGATAAGATTGTATGTAATTGGTGCCCCATGGCAAGAAAGAGGAAACAGTGATGTTTACTACAGGAAACAGATTGACAAATAGGATTCGCCCCACCCAGATTTCCAGCTCCTCACCTCTCCATCCGCTGTCTAGACAGCAGACGCGTCGGCCGGCAGAAGAAGGGCAGCAGCAGCCATGGTGGGCGGGGTGCGCGTCTAAAGCCCATCTCTTTCGGCAAACTTTTGCAGCATTGTTGTGTTGGCGGTGCTGTTGGTATGACAATATTAACACATCCAATTCACCCACCGCACCCACCGCCTAGTGCTTTGTAGCCGACACCTCCACCATCAGCTTTGTTTTCTTGCTAATTGGCCGCCTCGCTCTATCCTTTGCTCCATTTCATAATCAAATCACCATCCCTATCGTTTCCGTCCTCCTTTGCATTCTATAGATCATCGAGAGCTGAGTAGTGGTGCAAGTAATTTGGGTTTATTGATCTACTTTGTGCATTCAGTTGATGATTGGTCTCTCAGGCACCAATTGCAAGCTTGGTCTTTAAGACTTTGTATTGCTTTAATCACTTTTTCAGAAATAATTAGGCAATAGGAGTCTGAAGTGGTTTCATTTTCTACTGATGGAGCTTTATGCCTTCGGTGTGGTAGTTGAATCACGTGAAACCGTCAAGGTTCACGCAGTACCATGGATAGTGGAATAGACCTAATTCTGCTGAAGTTTATTTTCCGCTTAGTATATCTGGTCCTATCGTTTTGAGAGAATGTATATAAGCAGAAGATGAGCCCTTAATCTAAAAGTGTCTTAAAATACTGAATTTGGTGTTTATTACTAGTAGCTTAATCCTAGTAAGTAAAACTAAAAGGAAGTTCGATGAACAACAGGTTCAAATCTGTGCATGAAGGTTTTTTGCTTTAGCAAAAGAATTCTGTCGCCTTCTAAAGGGCCAGTTTCAATTTATCATTTAAGTTCTGCAGGTATTCCCCATGTTGAGGCCACCCTCGAGAGGGCTGGAGTGCGAGAAAGCGAGCGTTGATGGAAAAAAGTGGGCAGAGCTTACGTAGTTTACGCAGCCATATCGAATCCTCCTCTCCCCTACTTCCATTTCACACCTGTGAGTGCATAAGTGGAGCACTTTCCGTCTGATTTATTCATGTTGTGGCACGAGGGCAGTTCTCAACCTAACCACGCAAACAGGCTCGCAAGCAGACAGCTTCACTTCCGAGCACGGAAAACAATCACTTGGAGACAGCGAAAAATATCACCCCACCCAACCGCACATAATGCAATTTTCTATCCACTCGGAAAATCCGTTTGTGGTCCCGCTTTGTCGCAGTTACACTCTCTCACTTTGCTCTGCTGGAAAGGAGGCGGCGAAGATAACTGGAGAACTTTAATAGAAAATGCTGCGGTGGAGGCCTAATTCTCTCGATTTTAGATGTAGCGTGTGCTGAGCTCACAGTCAACCAGTTAACTACATCAATCAGCTTCCAGTACACTTATAATTTGACACTTAGCTAAGTCAAGATCAAAATTTGTTGAGCTGAGGGTAGTTGTTTACAGGCGTTCGGCCATCGATAGACTACCCATAATCTCCCAATGAACATCAAATCACAGGCTGAAAGACGTTTTCTTGGTAGCGAACTCACGAAGTGGGGGTTGATAGAACTTTAGTGTTAAAACGAACAACTGGATTAGCAAAAGTCAGTAGATTGCTTTGTTTTGCATCCACGCCATAATTTGATAGCCTCAAGTAGAGCATGCTACTTGGCCAAATCTAACTGACAATAGCTGAAGTTGGATTAAAATTTTCCCGTTTTGGTTTACAAACGCCCAAAGGGCCGTTAGACCAAAGTATTTAGGCTTTTTAATCCAAATCTAGAAATTGAAATCGTTCAACCAGAATCTTCAAACGAATGGCCTGGGGAAGCATCCAGCCATATTGGAACAGAATTTCAGTTCAGATTTATTGGGACTCCCTTTTTTCAATCTCACACAACTTCGTTGATGAGGGAAACTTAAAGGGTTTGATAATGCTCAACGCAGCACTTTCTCTTAAAGAACCGTTACTCCTCGCGAATGTGGGCGTTCATTCTGTTTCTACCTTCACAGCTTATTGGTGATTACTCGACTCAACACATTCCAAGTAAAGCAGACCACGTGCTGGCAGCAGAGTATCCACTATAGGGTTAACAACTCCCAATTATGAAAGACTGCGTGCCACTTAACTACAATTTCATATTATTCACGGTTTGAAAGTCAGGGTGAAAAGGCCTAACAGAAACTGTTATTGGGGTCTTATTTCCTTCCCTTCTTTGCAGACCCTCAGAAACGTCAGATCATTGGAGGTAACCCTTAAGTGTCACTTTAAAGCGTAGTCATTCTCTCATCTACCTAACCTCTGGGTAGTACCGCCGCTTGGGGCCGCGACACATACCACAACTACGACCGTTAACAGAAAAAGAGCTCATTAGTAGCCTTACGTTGGTTCGCGTCTAACGCTTCACTGTCTGCTGTGGTTGGGACTGTGTGACTGCGTGCGTATGTGTCGTTTTAGACAAACCGGAGATGCCATCACGCCGTCGTGAGGACTTTGACGGTAATTTTCATAGCCGCAACTTAACCTCACTCACTCGCTCACTCATTCACCCACCCATTCTTCCGCCCATCCATTCATCAGTTTGTTTACACCTTCGCTCCCACCCAGTACCGCCGAGTTAGCTGCAGTGTGTGCGTACATTTGCATACCTCCCCAGTTCGAGTTCCTCTCTCGTGGTCTCTGCCTGTCACTACACCACGTCACATGGTCATTCACACATCCACCAACTAGCTGTGCGGTTTGCAGCTGCACCCGTCGATGGCACAGCCACTGCCAGCACTATGGTCCATGGAAAGAGCTCTTATCTTATCTCCATACCGTTCCGCTGCCTTTCAGTCATTCCGAAGTCGTTGTTCAAGTCGGTTCGCACCACCATCCAAAATCCCACGGTCCATCTGCTCTCCGAGGATGCCGCCTGCATTGCCTACGTTCGGCTCACCCAGTTCACCGACAAGTAAGCGGTCTGACCCCTTGATTCCATCCAAGGACGAGATTAACCTGACCCATTATTTCTCTCTGATTCCGCGGGTTATACTTTACTCTAGTAGCTCAATAAAGTGTGGAGTTTGAGTATTGGTAAAAATTCATTTCATTATTATTTCCCCTTTTCCAGTTTCTTAAAGCTTAAAAGACCTTTTTAAGAAATTATTTCTCATTTTCTTCCATGCTGCTTGTTACCTCAATGTAGAGTTCCATCATCAAGAACCGGTTTTTGAAATGCTTTCTAGGAGAAGGCACAAATTTTCGCTTAGATCTGTTGTGGGAGTGTAAGAGGGTTATGTTCTATTAAAATGACCTAGATTTGTCTCTTTGTGCTTTGCGTAACGAAAAGAAGGGCACAAACACTTGCAGACCGATCCGTTATTATTGCGAAAAACTACGATTTTTCCATGAAGGAGGAGTGGAACGTGAGGTGTCACGAACTGCTGAAACGGGAAAATTTGAAGGCGACCATGAAAAAACGGAAGCAGTGTGTTAACACTATCGTTGAACTTTTCATAATCCAAGTACCCTTTTTTTTGGGAGCGCTCCTGAGTTGCTGCATTGTCGAGGGCGGGTGTGGATCCAATCTTCAGTGTTATTCATGAAGAGTTCAGTGCCTGGGCGTTATTTATTTGTTCATTTTGATGTCATCACTGCTTGTTGTGCGATGATCGTGGGACATTGAATGGAAATAAATAAAAATTCATCACAGGCAGCCTCAGTGTCGCCTTCACGCATCGTGCTCCATTTAGAGCACTTCAAAGGCTGTTATTGTTGGATGTTTCTGTAGAAAGTCTTTGTGGCAAAACGAACCGTTCATTCAAGCTTGCAATGTTTCTCCCAAGCAAAGATTTTTTCGTTGTAGAGATAAGCACAGGATCTCTAGGGAGCGTATCCGAAGAGACGACTTTTAGGAGTTGAGAATGCTTAGCTGCGGGCCTTTATAAAGACCCGTCACATTATTAGCAATCTGTAACGGTTTTCAAAAAGATCGCTTTTTTAATATCTGAAATGCCACCATTCGACATTGATTTGTAGATGTAAAATCTGAGCCCAGTGGATTGACTGCTAAGGCCGCTATCTCCATTCTTATACCTCAGTAAGCATCTCTGTTGGCCGTGTATTCATTCTCAGTCGCTTCATTTGGTTCCCAATTACATTCAATCCGAAGGTGTGTATCAAAGCCAAGGGTTTCATCCGCATTCTATTTCGATTTAATCGGCGTCCGAGATTGAACGATTCGCACCAGTCGTATTTATTACGAGGCGAAGGGAGGATGAGTGAAATGACACCCTTGTTTTTGCTTTTATTTTTCACATCAGCCTTCCGATGGCAAGTGTTAAAATTCTTTTGCTCTCATTGGGTTGCCATTGGAAACTCTTCTATTTTTGCAGGCATAGGCTGCTATGGCGCCCGGGCCACCTTTAGAAGATGTTGTTAGAGATGAGAGAATAGAAATAGTTGCATGTGTAAGCCCACCGAATCTGCACCGCCAATGCGGGGGTTGGAATGGTGAAGACCGATTAAAAGGCATTTTTGTCATACTGCTCAGTACCCGTTCTAATTTGAACAGCATCCACGGTGACTTTCCATCACCGGGGGAGGACTTCGGAATTCAGCGTTTGTTTGGCATCTCGTTGGACCTCCATGCCATTCGTCTCTGCTTTTTTTATGGTGCTCTAATGCCTTACTATTAGGTGAAACTCAGAGATGGTTTGTCGGCAGAAGGTGACGTAGTTTTGCTGGCTCTTCGACTGCGAATCTACACGCATTCAATCCCTTCTGCCCATTCCTTCTTTGCAGCTTTAGCAAAAGTTACAGTGATGTTTACAAGAATTACAAAGTATCAGTTACAACTCACCGCTCTTCCATCAGATTTACTTCTGAAGACGTCAGTACGAGTGGGCGTCTGGATGCAGTGTACAAAGTGGCTTAGAGAGTGACGTCGCAGCCTTATACTACTAAGGTGGAGGCTGATTCTTGAGATCGTAATATAATTTCTTGTAATTATTCAAACAACGCTTAATGAGATTGCATATCCCTTTCCGAGGCAAATCCCATTGACTGGTGTCCCTTTGCGTTTCAGGTCGGACGTCTTGTACACACAACAGACGGAGGAGACACGGGTGTGGGCGCGCCGTCACGGGGTCTGGCAGAACGTGCACGTGCATCGGTCCTGTCTGAATACGCCTGGGCAGTCAAACAACCCTAGTGGGTCTCTCAGCACCGCGGCCAGCATCGCCTATCCCCTCTGATGAGCTAATCCGCTGATTCGGATCTGGGTCCGAATCCCAGTAGCGTGTGTACAGACAGTCCTTGTACCACCACACATCGACGCTGACAACCGACACTATTGATCCGTTTTCTCCTGCCCTCTCTTAGTGTTCTCTTATTGGTGCTTTCAGATCAAATTTTCTCCGTCAGCTTATCCCCCCCACCACAGCCACCTTCTTTTATCCTCGTGAGTGTGCATTCCATCCGGTTGAGCTAGGCCCTTCCACCCTGTCTCCCTCCTCCCTCACCTCTCTCCTGCTGTCGTTCGCGCGCGAGCAGACTAACTGGGGCGTCTATTTATTGCCGATTAACTCACCGATATACCCACTACCGACTGATTGTGCTCCTTTTGTTTGTATGCAATCCTTCATCCGCTCTATTTATCGGAACCAAGGCAAGACGAAGCAAAGCTTGTAGTGTGTTGTTGAATTTTCTTCTCCACGTCCCCACCTCTAGTCCCTCCCTCCCTTCTTCCTTTCCCCTCTCTCTCTCTCTCTCTCCCCGTCCACTTCTGTTCTATAATAATATCTCAATGTGCTGATGGTGGTGGTGGTGTTGCTGCTGCTAGCTCGCTTGAGTGAATGAGAGTGTGAATGTATTTATATTATATATGAACTTAAATATTCGGGAAGAAGGCGACGACAGCCCACACGAATACATACACATATATACGCATACTCGCATATCTGCTTTCGAACACATACATACATGCATACATGCGTGCAAGTTCACCCCAATAAAGCCATTTGTGCGTGAAGACTTTATCACTCGAGGCCATTAGGGATTTGTGGCCTCTTCTTCTTCTTTTCCTCTTCTCTGTGGGGTGAGTTTGAAGCAGTCGAGGTGGAGGTGAGTGAGGCGACATTCAAGCTGCGTCAAAAGTGCTGTGACGTCGGATTATGCGATCACTTCCCATTCAAGAAAGGTGGGACCTCCTTCGAGTGAAGTCAGACTGGAAACTGATCCGTTTCAACATCGTGTCCAGTTTAATTAGGCCACACTCCTTGTAGATTTCTCATCCATGAATAAATGGTTCGATGGGGGATAGTGCTATTGGCGCGATAGATGCGAAACATTTTGGCCGCCAAGCTGCATTTTGGATCCCAGGAGAAATGGGATTTTTAGACTCATTTCTTGTCATTCACCATGAGAACTTCCTGTTAGGTGGGATTGACTGACTGAAATTATTTCTGCGTCTCAGACTCTTAGGCATTTGAGGCTCGAAGAGGCGTAGTGATGATTGAACGTGTGCGTGTGTCGGGTAGAGCTGCTCTATCTGTGCTCTTCATCCTGGCATAAAGACAGCCACAAAATCCGGGCGAATGTCAGAGGACGAAAACTCGTCCCTTGGAAAGGAAAGACACATTTTAATGGTATCAACTTGTTTTTTGGACAGAACTGTTACACTGTAGAAATAATGAGTAACATTAATGCTTTACCTGGGCTAAAGGTGTCTCCTAGACATTGATGGCTTTTACGATGCAGGTATGTTTCATGCGAGATGGAGAAAGAGGATTGAAATTGCCAAGTGATATTTGGGACTAATAACTCGCCGTTTTCGGCATTTGATTGGTCGTTTTCCCATTGGTCGGTTTTAAGCCAATCAGAGGCCCAGATGCGATTCATGCAACTTGGATTTTCAGGTGAAATGATTTGTTGCTATTTATTCGCGTCCAACTGAGTGGAACGGTAAACTATAAAAATTGGTTATATCGCTGGAATAATTCAAAAGAACCATCTCCAATAAAACCAGAAAATCCAAAAATAGGGTAAATATAACAAAGTACTGTTCGTTTTGTCGATGCATTTACCTACGAAGAAGTTCTGAGGCAGCGTCAAGATTTGATGAATGTCTCAATCATGAGTTGGACAGTAATGACTAGTAATGGAGGGAGAAAGTGGCCTCTAGGAGATTAATGGTGTACGTATAAAAATCAACAATGTGTAATCTGCGCCTTTTTTGCAGTTATTTTCGACAGGTAACCTTAAGAAAGGTGACCTTAATCTGTGATCAAATAAACTCGTTGGGGTCTCAAAGTAATGATAAAGTAGGAGTAATTTACTTTTTAAAAGATTTTGGACACTGAACCCTTTCCGAAGATATAAAAATTTACAGTGTTCTCCGTATTCAACTAAAGCCTTGTGACTGGACATCTAGTACACAACTTCAACTTCTCATCTGCCTACACTATCTGCAATGACCCCAAAAAATGGCTTACCCCAACTTTATTGACTGACCCCAGCTTTTGCCAATGAAGATCCCTCTCAGACCTTTGAGTTGTCGAATTGACAGTTTCCAGTCAAGACCGGTCGGCCTCCAGAGGGCTAAAATGGTAAGTGAATTATGACGGTAGTGGTTACAGTCTGAAGGCCATCACATTGACATGCACACAGCCATAGGAAGGGAAGTGAGGAACAGTCTCTTGTGCGTGTCCTGGAGGTGTGCAGTGGGTAGTGGATGGATGGAGGCGTTGAAGCTGACCAATGGCATTATAGTTCGCCTAACGGTAATTGGAATACAAAAGAGCTCATAAAGTGTCAGTGGATACTAAAATCCTTTGCTTCCCCAGCACATTGTCCTCTATTGATGGATGTCCCATGGGTGGGACTTATCCGCATAGTGGCTGCTGTGGCCACTCTGGCTTTGCTATCCCCATCCTGAAATCCCATGACGTTAATCACGATTGTTTTTCCATGGAGATTTAAGATTTAATTAACTTGATGCATCCACTAAATTATCCAACCCATTCTGATAATACGCGCTGCTCCTCCACCTTCTTCCAATGCTTTACCCGTTTCATGCAAGCCTTCCACAGCTGCGATACCGCATTTTAGTTGGATCGGGATTATAATCAGCTAAATTCCAGTTAAATGCGTCAG
This sequence comes from Taenia crassiceps, assembly GCA_023375655.1. Lineage (NCBI taxonomy): Eukaryota > Metazoa > Platyhelminthes > Cestoda > Cyclophyllidea > Taeniidae > Taenia > Taenia crassiceps. The sequence goes on from JAKROA010000010.1 coordinate 534,058, forward strand.
GGAGAGAGGCAGTTGGGGCAGTTTTTACTCGTCATTTGGTGAGAAGCAGAGGTACAACTTGCATGTCAGCCTCGATGGTCCAAGTGGTTGGCCATCGTGACGGGTAAACGCAGGCCACATTTTACAATGAGACTTCAGAAAGTAATAAAAAAACATTTTGATGCAGTGGTTCTCCTCCATTTGACGCTGCCTGCATTTCTTTGGTCGATTTTTAGTGCTTCGTGGATCTCTAGTCCCATTAGTCATAGACCACTTCCACATTTGACGTTTCGTCTGTAGGTGCTGCCATAGTTCCACAGCTTTTCATCTGCATCAACTAGTCCAATCCCAATTGGAACAGCTGCTATGTTCAATAATTTTGGCAGCCTTATTGCCACAGATCTCTGCAGCTTCAGCCACCCAAAACAGGTGCCTTACTCCTGTTTCTCCTGTGCAAAAGTCATACGGGCCATTCAGAAGGAAACCTTAAATGTCGTAAAATAGCAAAAGTGCTATGAAGCGATTGATCGTGGGGCTAGACCGTGACAAACTTCCCGGAAGTTCGATACCACCACAGGGGTCGATTCGCTGAAGGTGGATTGGCTACCTCCACATCGTGGTAATGTTAATCTCTAAGATGAATGAGGGAAAGCACACTTTGGGGTAGAGGTAAATAATTATGATGACGTAGCGCTCTGAGACTTCTCTAAATACGAGAGAAAGTATGCTATCTGGACGGAATATATACCGGTCGCACACAGAAGGTTTGAAGGGCTATCAACCGTAGCTTGCAAGTTATGCTGACCAAAAAAGCATATTGTGAGAGCCTTTAGAGAGCCTGCCACAATCCACTTATTAAGCGACTCCCGCCCCTTTTGAGCTTCGACCTCGGCGCGCCTATATGCTCAACCTCTCACACCGACCATCACCAAAGTAATGGCGTGTTTGAAAAAACACTTAAGAGTTAAGCCAATAGTCATCGGATTTGCGTGCAAAGAAAAAGACATGTGACCGAGTTTTAACACAATTCCGTGGGGACGAAGTTTGTGTCTGTTCCTCCTTACCACTTTGCTTGCCACTCAGTGCTGTCCAGCCCTATCTGTCTCGGTTTTGGTCAGAAAGTGGAGAGGCGGAAGTGTTGCCTATTCACTTAAACTCCTCCAAATGGTTTGTGGCTGGTAATACTTCAGTTTTTAGTGAAATTCCTACAGACCACGGGACTGGGGCAGCTGCCAGAGGTAGGTGACATTTCCGATCCCTCTGTAGGACATCATCACGGACTTTTCCCATCCACAGCGTCGTATGCCCTTCCTCCATCAAATTGATGTTTAAACCTCAGTAGCGGAAGTCAAAGAGCTGTCCTATGCCAACAGTGTACATTAATGAAGTCTTCAGTGTCCGCGAAACCAAAGAAGTGAACAATCAAAGTAATACAAATGAACGAGTTTTCAAGTCAAGTTTTCGAGAGTGCTCCTGGCATTATCAAATTCAATAATCAAAGCGGAAATTCAAAGTTAAATTAAAAAGCGAAATTAACCAGGAGAGCTTTCCACTTAGCTTCCCATCATTTACAAGTAAGGGAGCGCCGAAGGCTATTTATCTTGCCCTTCATCACAGTTGGCATTGCCGCGTCTAGAGCCGCCTCCGAAGTCCTGACAGTAGAGACGGAGGTGGTTTGAACGAGCATGCAGCACCAGCACAGGGAACAGCCAAGAGGAAGAGAAGGAGAGCGGCCATGGCCCCACAGGCACTGAAGTGTCCACGTAGTTAATAAAAGCATTCAAATCCCTGCAAAATATGAAGTAGAGCTTTGAGATAGGCAAGTTTGACAGCAACATCGAAGTGAGGAGAAGGAATTATCGTTCGTTCTGGGACAAACATTTGTTTGCTAGACTTGTCGCGTTAATTATTGAGACTATTGTCCCAAAAGCGATGCTACTTCTGACGGTGGTCATTGGTTATGACCGCGCCTCAGTTGATTAACTATGCAATGCACGCCAGCACAAGGCTCCATGCTGGCCGATGGGCAATGAATTTTCTACCCCAAATGTGGCCAAATAAGATGCGACAGAATGGGAAGCCGAAGGTAAGCCATCAGCATTGAGATCAAGTCGTTGAAAAATGAAATGTACCAGGCCGACCGACAAATCAGGCAGCTGTCGGCTACGGCAATTTGCCCGCCGCATCAAAGAAAAAATTGCGCCGAAGTCTTGTTTGCTGAAAAATAGTCTGACCACTGTTAAATGCTTCTTAGTATCTTTTAGTAATTTCAAAGAAAAAGTAGGCAACATTGAGGTTACTAATCACAATTGTTGGTGATTAGCGCAAATCATAAATAGGCATACGAAAGAGCTAAATTTCACTTTGACAGTGGTTAATGGACTTGTCAGCCAAGATTAGTGGAAAGCCGCTTTTGGGAAGGGAAAAAGAACTTAGGCACATAACTTTTCTGATTTGAGAGCCGAACCCTGTGAAAGAAGTGGTGGTTCAAAGCTTTCTTTTATGCTACCGAATAGACGACTTTGCTTAGAGTTATAATTCCCCGAAATTAACGGGGAGGATGGTGGTAGTTGGGTCTATAAATTGGAATGCGGCTTGACGGATGGAGAGGATTCCGGCGGATATAATTACATGTCAGGCTGACGAATGTGTCACTGACCCTTAGCCAGATCAGAATTTAAAGTAAGCAGTTTACTCAAAGATTAAGAGAATGCATTCATTTCACTCTGAATCGCCATTTAGCAGCATAGAATGTTTCGCACTATTGCTCACTATGATATTTGAACGTCTATCACATGCTACTTATAAATTTGAGTAACAGTTTTTTAAATGACAAGAAAGAAGCAGCGTAATATCACCTTGCGGGCGTTAAAGGCTATGATGTATGTGGACGAACTAACAGAATTTGTCATTGTAGGAAATTGCAAGCCGATGTTTCCCCGATCCGTTAAAAGTTAAAAATACGCTGCTGAATTCCTTCTTAGATATGTTCAAGCATCCAAGCCTTCCTTAAACGTAAAACCCAGTTTGGTAGTGTGATGCCGTAAAACGAATGCTTTATTTAATGTGACTTAATAACTCGACTCGGCTTTCTTGTCAGATTGAAACTTCACTGAAGTAAAGTGAAGTTTTGCGTTTAAAATAATTCGTAAGCGCTATCACCGAATCAAGTGAATCCGGGTGCACACTTTCAACCTCCATCAAGCAGTACCTTTGTACCAGAAAGGCTTTAAATGCCGTGTAATTACTCATTGACGCAAGTTGTGGGTCCGTCCAACGCTGATACTGATGGAGAAGGTCGTTTCCTTAACAAACGTCATATATATAAGCTCTGTCAATATCTTAAAATGCAAAATTCGTCAATTCGTTATTAAAGAGGTTCTTCACTTTAAGTTAGTCATTCAAACACCTAAAGTTGAGACAATAGCATCAACGGCAGCGCAATACTTTTCCGCCTTGTTCCTGAAGCAATTCCATGAAATCCAATCTCTTGCAAATTTTGCTACCGGAAATAAAGTTTTTACAAAGTTCTAGGTCTGAAATTACCGGATTAAAAGTGGCCGTAAAAAAATTTAAAAATGTTTTGAAAATTTTTTTCAAAGCAGCCTGTAGCGGACGGGAATAATTTGGGGCACTAGCATTGCAGTGAATGTCTTGCGCTATGGTTAAACAAAAGGCTACCGGACAACTGCCAGTCTACTTGCCTAATCAACTCTATTGGGCATTTGAGGGCGTCTTTCGGCTGCATGGGGCCGCCTCGGTGCATTGTCAGCGTACGGATGCTGGCGTGTTGCGGACTCTAGGCTGTCCGGCTAAGGTAAAATGGCAGTGGGTCGTCAGTAGAGCAAACTGCCATCAAAGCGTTGAGAATCAATCCAAATCTACAACTTAAAAGCAGCGTGTTAAGTTCAAATGCGGCCTACTTAATCAGAAGCTAAGAAAGTGTAATTCGCATTCTCTTGTTTATGATTTGGGTGTCTTTCCGTTTCTCAACCACCTTCAGGAAAGCTTACCCTCGTCAAATTCGAATCAAGATGTTCGCCTAAATCGTAGTGCATTGTGCCACACATGATTCTCCAACTCAAAAGCTGTAGGGAAAATTTCCCTCAAAGAAGCCGAAGACGATGGAAAGGACTCCGTTCCAGGGATAGCCAACATTTTTCAGGTAAAAGGAACTCATTAGTTTTGTTTTGCCAAATCACCGTGACTCAAGCTGGACTTTAGGCGACGCAAAATGGATCCGAGTAGACTTTGAACATGAGTTAGTGCGGATCACCAACTGATCCAGTTGTGGGTGCGGTGGCAGCCTCATGTGTTGTGCTATGCAGGCACTTCGGGGCTTTCATTAATCTTGCACAATTCCATTTAGACTGTTTTGCTTGTATCTATGCAAACACATGTCTTGTCATTCCTAGGGAGGCAACAGGGACGCCAAACTAATTTTTTAAACAATTAAATACATGCATTTAGGCTGGCGCTGCACAGCACGCACCTTCCGCAGCACAAGGTGGTAAGCTTAGTCTACCCAGAACCAACTAATGAGGGGGTCGAAAATCACCTTGCAAATGGCCCGATCTCTGACTGTCTACTTCCTATGACGAATATATGCTGTCATGGCATCTTCATGGCTTCATCTCTCTTAATGGCGCATTTGCCCGCATTCAAAGCCTCTACGATCAGTGTCAGTCTGCCTTTCCTAGTGTTTAATCCCATCGACGCAGCCTGGTTTGCACTGGCTTGGCAAAATTTTGGCTCGCATCTTGTTAGGTCCACTCAGCGTTAACCGCATTCCCCAGCCTCAAAGCCATCATTCCGCCTGCGACATTTCACGGCAGACGGCCTTTAGCGACCTCGCAGCCCGGCACCACAGGTGGGTGTATTGCGGCTCGCTAGTAGGATCTGCCTACCCCGAGCATGGGTCGAATAAATAAGAGGTGGCTAGTCAAATACGCAACGCTGCGAAGGCGCTTGGACATATTGTTCCATGCATAAACAACCGCTATCAAATTCCTCAGAAGCCAGTATCGTTGTCCTGTGCGCAGTGTGGAAGGCTGTAGGATGATCTTGTCACCCAGAGGAAAGCCTTTATAGCCTCGATGAGAGCGGTATCGCTTGTGGCAATTCACACAAAATATCACTGAAGGACCCATTTGCCATGCCAGCCGTCCTAATCTCCCTGCGACTCCTTGCCTAACGTGTAGTTGATTTGGATTCTTTGCAACGCAAAAAGTGGAGGGATAGTTAAAAGTTCCAATTCATTTCTTTCCCACTTGGATTGGGAAAATTCTAACTGAAGATGGGCGCGATGGACAGATGCGTAAGCATTGATAAGGACATGCCTCATTGTCCGACTTCATCCCCGAAAGGGGACGAGCAATCACGTGGTGGAAAAGGAAGTTGAAGGTGTGATAAGTTGCGCAAAAAAACAATGATGCGGCGGTGTTTATTTAATGTATCATTTATAAGGGACTATAAATAAATAGGCATGGGAACGACATGGGAGGTTGTGTTTAGCCTTTAACCACAATTTACTCGTATCGGGACTCTAGGAAAGTGAGCGCACGGCACTGGCAGGTCTGCCAGTGAGTCCAGCGGCTGCGCAATGAAAACCCTGACTTTTCTGCAAAATTCATGCTCCAACCGCTGTGGGGGGCGAAGAAAGAGGATTTTGTCACAATTTTTGGAGGAAGAGGAAGAGGGATGGAGGACGCGGAGCACCCTCGACAGTTAATCACATACACAAAACTGAAAAAGGATGTTAAAACTCCAAGGATAATTTGAAATGTAGGCCGAATATGTGATTTCTCAACTAAAATTCCTTGATTTTGTGCGTCATTTGTCTGCTTTCATGAACTTAAAGCTGCCAGACATGTTGTTGGAGTAAACTTGTAGTAGTATGTATTTTTTATGAAGTAAATGACTTGGAACATTCTTTACTGCTCGTAAGTTGAGTCTCGAGGTCAATAATGCGAGCATGACGCTTCTCCTTGATGCTTATTCAAGGATGTCACAAATTGACCATCAGCTCTATGGCAAAAAAATTCAAAAAGTAGAAAAGATTTTCGCCTGTTTAGGTACTGAATTCGCTAAGAAATCGTGTAAATAAAGAAGCGACTTCTGCAGTGTCGCAGGTCAAGCACTTCTTAAATCCGCGATTTAAGGCAGACGCTGAAGTCAAACAAGTAGTAAGTTTGGAGCAAGGAGCATTTTTAGCAGGCACTTTCGAGAAGAAGTGTAAGTGGAGTGCAAAATGAGACTGTTCAACGTCAAAGTTTATTTAGTCTCGAGGTGAAGCAGCAAAAAGTCTTGCGGCAAAGTTGCGATAAACTCTCTGTCCCTGCTTAAATGCCGGCCCAAACACACATTAAGCCCAGGGCGACTACGGTCAGGCCATTTAGCTGGCTGTCGTTCTAATGGCAATGCTGTGTCCCTGATGCATAAATCATATTAGCTTAATGTTGGCCATCCACGAAATCCTCGACAGTGGTCGGTTTTTCGCCCAGATCTAAATACCATCCATCTGTTGCAACTGAGAGAAATATTTAAAAGAAGAAAATGTTCATCACCGCCAATTCTCCTACGGCAAGATTAATGATTTTTTTCCAGAAGGAGCCTTGTGTTAAAAAATAGGGACAAAAAGCTAATTCTTTGCTTTGTTGACATGTTACAGCTTTGGCATAAGTTGGATTTTGAATGCGATTTCCTTCTGGGAGCTCTCAGGGCCAGTCAACACACACATCGAGAGGCCCTTGTTGTGCATTGGAGGCGCAGAGTATTAGCTGGGTACAGAATGCACGGTTACTTTTGGACTGTGCTCGTATCAGACTGGCAGTGTCCACTTTTCTGTGCCAAGATGGGCCATCTCAAAGTGTTTTGACCGAGCACACCGAATCAACTGTCAAAAGAAAAAGTACGTCGTTGATGGATAGTATTTCGCCATAAACGGATAGGGGTTGCTGTATCCTTTTAGTTTTAATCACTGTGAAGGGATTTCCTTGGGTTTAATGAAGGAAGAGATGGATATTAACGCTTTAGGTAGAGTTGCCGCCTTAAATATCCGCAAATACTTATAAAAAAATAGCTTAAAAATCAGGCCTATAATGTCGAATTTCGTCTGATGCCTTTTAATAGTTTGATGGGAATGCTGGCATAAAGACATGGACGCTGATAAGGGAAGAAGGATGCGTTTTCAGCTATCGGGGGACCCAGTGACAGAACCGCATAAAACTACTGAAATGGAGTTCAGTAGCTTAAACTCGATGGGTGATTTGCAAAAGGAGTAGCCGAGTGAAGATAAAAGCCGAATAGGAGATGTTTGATTGGGGCTTGTAATGCCAGAACGGAATAAAAGACCCTTATCAAGGGCGTTGCAGAGAGGCACGCTGAGCAATCATGGCGGTGTACGGAGTGAGTGATGCGTAGACGGAATCTAACCACAGTCTATCTGGTCATGCAAGCTAAACTTTTGCAGCAGGCAATCATGCGCTACCATCATCGACTTGTCGTCGTGAAGTCTCGTCATCGTTGTAAACTTTGCTGAGATTTTTAGCATTGCTTTTAGAATCCAATACAATAGACGCTTAATCGGGGCGTCGCCACGGCTGACAAGACAGGAGTAAATAAGTGAAAGTAATTTTGCAAAGAGACTGGATTCCGCAATTTCTTAATGTACGATCACGCTTTGGCGGATGGTTTGCAGAGCGGTTTGCCATCGGATGCCATGAACGAAAAATTAAGCCACAGAACTGTGATTAATTCCCTAACAAGTCAGACGCTTGAGCATCTCACGCCACCTCTGGAAGACGCAAGAAACCATTAAAATGGGAGTAGACGAAATGCCACAGCATCGAAACCGGTGGCTGAGTCTGCGCGGTGACTCTTCTGTCCCCGTAGTCACAAACCTTCTGCCGCTTTGACAGACGAGCAAAACTACCTCGGTTAATTTGCATCTTGGGGGCAGCGCTACCCGCGTGGTTGGTTGCAGTTTGTGCGGCAACAGACAGCAATCTCTTGAAAAGCAGTGCAAAGCAATGAGTGGATTTTGCTAGGTTTCGTCTCTTAAAGCAATCATTTTAAGTAGAAATCATTTTGTCCGCGGCAAAATTGTAGGCACTTTTGACTGGTCTGATTTTGCCCCATCGCAGAGCTTTGCGCAACACTCAAAGCTGCCGAAGTCGGCTAGAGTCAGCGCACCTTCAAAATGTGCCCAAACAACTACTCCTCTACTTTGAAGTTTGAGTGTGTGGCATCCGGCCCCGATGACCGAGGCGCCTCTCCTCAAAGGCACGGACAGGGCGGAATGAAGGCAAAGCAGTTCTTGCTCTACGAAGGCATTGCTTTGGCAAGGTTTTTGTCCCAAGTTGAGGGTTGCCAAAAGTGAACCCGTCTTAGTGATGCATCGTGAGGTGCAATGCAAAGCGCAACTGCAGGCGCTACTGCACTGCCACCTGCGTCGGCTGCCTTACAGAGAGGATGTGGAATTCCCTCCTACGCGTCCAAAGACATGCAACTTTGCATCAAAATCGCCAAGTTGGATAAGAGGGTATAAAGTTAAGGGCAGTACAACATTCCGGCTATTTATGCCTCCTCTAAGATTTGAAATTGCAGTGGAATTCCTTTGCTAGAGCCACTTTTAAATGTCCCACTATTGGTGGAACAGGAGTTGGTAAGTTACTCCACAAAGTCATCTGCAACCTTTAAACTGTGGATGCTTTCATTCTTCGACAATGCAGTATCGAAAATGGTCCTTAATGATTAGAATACTGGAATTATTGATGAACGGTGGTAAAAAGTCCCTTTTTGCTGAAACATTGCACGTAAAGACGGAATTTTCTCAACTTTTGTTGCTATTTGTCGGCTGAGAAGATGTCCACTACCGCTGACACGGTTGACAAGCATGGATCGCTCTGGGAAGTGTCATTTTAGACAGACCCGCAAAATAAAATCGTCCGTTTGCGTGTGTTGCAGCACCTGCGCAAATGGGCAAACCACTCGGCCTCGGGGACCTCGGACTAGTTCCGCATTTTTTTGCAAGTCAGAAGACTCCACTTAAAATCCAGCCTTTGTTAAGGATGCCGCTCTGCCTGTCAATGTAAATGCCCTTAAAGTCTTGTAAAATTTCATCAAAAAGTCTTATCTCTGGACTAAGTAAAATCCGCAAAAAACGAGATCGTGATGTGACCAAGGCACTAAAAAAAGCAGGCAAAGCTGCCCAAAAAGGCAAGTCCAACACCAAATTGAGTGAAGTTGTCAAGGCATACACTTGAAGGCGGCCGAAACAACAGATCACATTCAACTGAAACCAAACAAAGGGACCTCGGGAGTCAAATGCTGGTGACATCTCAGTTGTAAGTGTAGCTGCTGCTGAGAAACTGGCAGAAGCCGGAGGACCTTGACACGGTGACGATCTGATCCAGTTTATGGTTATGCAAAGCGGCGTCGAAATGCAGACGCAGTAAAAGTGGTTAAAATCCCTCTTTAAGCGACGCCATCTGTGAGGAACAATTGCTGCTGCACTGAAAAGAAAATTCGTGCGCAGTCTTTTGGTGAAAAGCAGTTTAAAAAGCGAAGTTTTCGAGAAGGAAAATTTGATGTCCGCCCTATGCACACACCTCAGTGTAAAGTGCACGCTTCTGCCAACTCCGAGGAGCGAGAATTCTGAGGGCGCAAAGCTGTGGAAATGAAGAGAGGCCATTTACTTGGCAAACAGTGACATAGAAAAGCACTAAAGACAAAAGGCATCAATCGCATAACCAACTGCTCAACTCATCCATTTGCAATTCAAGGTGGTCTGATGGAGTCGCACCTGGTGAAGCGCTCTGTCGAAGCAACAACGAAGGAACGACCAGGGAAGTTTATTTTGTCACCAAAGGTGGATAAAAGAGTAGCAGTCACTTGAAAAAGAAAATTAGAAGTGACCCAAAACAATGCTGCAAGGAGAGCACTTTACCATCTTTGTTCTTGTCCTGCCACCTTTTTTCTGAAATACCAAAAGGAATTCAATTGCAAAGGGCAAATGTTTATGCTCAAGTTGGATTATTAATGAGCCATTTGGAGGGGGATCACTGGCGGTGTTTATACAGCTCGAAGAGGAAAGCCGATAAACGAATTCTCCGTCTCTGTCCACCTTTATGAGGCCCATTGGGAAAGTAGAGGTTGAATCCACGGCCACAGAGCTGATTGCACAAAAATTGACACATTTGTGGTAAGTAAAATCGGTTGGAGTGCTGGGAAGACAGTGACACTCGCCACAGTGGTTGACGTGCAGGAATCGCGGTGGCAGTCACGTGGGGTCAGCATACGTGACCGAAGTGGCCGCTGCGGTGCACGGCGCAGCTTTCGGTGCGCTCGGTTCGACCAGGGCCCGTTATGGCCATTTTGACACGTGGCATTTTCGAGCATTAAGCACGCTTCTTGATGGCCTCCTATCAGCATAACTATGAGATTGCAATAATTTCCGAAGGAGAAGATTTGCGGCTCTTTGTAGGTGAGAGCACACCACAAAGTCACGTTGTGAGTAATTCCAATACAACTTTTGTTTTCGTACCTTCATAGTTCGGTTAAATTTGGAGTTAACAAATGGAAAAGCCAAAAAAAAACGTCCTTAATATTAACATTTGAAATGTGCGTTGCTAAAAATAGTAGCTGGTAAAAGCAATTCGTGAAGGGCATGAAGGATCCTTGCAGCGCCTTGCTTTTCGCGTATTCGCCTGAAGCAACAAGGAAGTGAGGCGAAAACGCATTCACCGTCAAGTTGTGATCCTTTTTTGCACAGAAATAGATCGCCCTAATCATCAATGGGGCAGAGAGGACAGTGGCACTGGAAATGCCAAAAAGGTGGGAGGAGCATTGCTTGCCATCTGGTAAATGGAAGGCGTGGGGTCCTTCGATGTCTCTGCAAAAAACGCACTGATGTGACAAATATTGGAGCACCCTGCTAGTCCATTCCTTCACAGCTGCGAACACAGCGACTGCATAAAAGTAGCTGAAAAACTTTAGTTTCTACTGGGGAATTTAAGACTGCCTTAGTTAGTTCTCAACACCTGCTCCATTTTAAAGGTGGAGGAAATTTGTCTCAACAAGTAAAGATCACACCGAGTCTGACAATACTGGAAGACACTACTTCAGCAACTCAGAGCAAGCAAATTCGGTTACCACTTTTGGAGTGGCTGAAGGAGTCTCCAGGACGATTCGGTCATAAAGATGAGGCAAAGAGGTGTTTCTTTTCAAGGCTTGTTCCTCAATCCCAAAAACAACTGCAACCACCCTCTTTACTGGGGCAACTCGCCTCACCAATTTCATGTTTTGCGGCCAGTTGGGGGGTGTGCGACAGGGTCTGGTGAAGACAAATATCGCGAATTGATGCAAAACCTGCGTCACATATACGTGACACTGGTGTAAAGAGTTGAATAACCAGGTTTGTGGAGCCTTTCATTTATAACTAATATTTGATTGCTCGCAGATTTTGCTTGAGACAAGTGAAACAACTCTGCCTTAATGTGAAGTAATGCTAAGCATTCAACCAGTTAAAATTGTTAGATTAGAAGCGCCTTTTGTGCTAAATGGACCAAAACCATGCCAATGGACAACTCCATTGGGGTGCAAATCACCTCTTCCAAATGACTGCTCCTATTTTTGGGTTTTTCTTGCCTCAAAAAGCATCATTTATCTCCCTCAGGAGAAGCAGAATCAAGTAAAATCCCAGTAAAGAGGTAGAAAACAACAGTTTGCTTTCCTCCAAATGAAAAAGAATGTTCGATTTTGATAAAATAACAGCGAGAAAATGAATTCGTGTTGCTTATATTTACAGATTTGTGTGTTGTTTTTTTGGATAACTGCAAAACGGTTCCTTCAAATTTCCGTTTCTTTAGACCACTCAACTGCTCTTAAGAAGATAAAAAAATCAAGCGAGTTTTTATAAAAATATTATGCATGCGATGGGAATGCGGAGGGAGTATGAAGCTGATTTGCTGTGACATGTAATGCAGATATTCTTTTTCCTGAAAAAGGCACAAAACAAACGCCGCTTTGCCCCAATCGCGCAGATCACAGGGCGAGGACACAAAACCCTGGTGTAAATGGCAAATCCCCATTTTCCGCACAAACAGCTTTCCTGGCGACTTATTAAAGGCTTGGTCCGTTAATTCTGCGTTTGGTAATAAAGAAGGGACAAAACACGGCCGCGGCGGAGGGCAAAGGCAAAGGCAAAGACGAATATGGACGCATTAAAGCAGCCACTTACACTGAGGCCTTCCTTCGAGTTGCCTTTTTGGCCTTTCTGGGGGTGATTTTCAACGAGTGGAATGCTCGACACGGAGTGAAGCCCTGCTTGAGGCTCAGACTTAAGAGCTCTTTTTAACAAGACCTGTTTGTTGAGAGGTAAATCACTCGGAATTAAGTCTCCCGCGCAGCAATGTTTTTTCTCGACTCGTTAGTCTAGGGCCAGGAGACTTGAAAGTTCCTAAAAGTTGAATCAATACAACCGCAGACAATAAAAAGGCGAGAATTAGAAACCCTGCACTCGTTACCACTTCTAGCACCTAAAAATGAAGGCCTTCAGAGGGAATTTCATGCTCTTTTTGTGTGTGTGCAAGGCAGCGTGTGTCAGCATTGTGTCGGGCCTTATCGTCCACACTGATCAACATCAAACGCATCAAACGCAGCCCTGGCAGAGGTAGAATTGTTGCCTGTTTCACATTGTGCTCACACGTCTCTACGTAGAAGCCATGAGAAGCGAAATTTGGCAAATTTTCAGAGACCAGCCGCTGAATGGTGCAGCAAAAAAATTGGCTTCTTTTGAAGCTCCAACACCCGAGGGCGATGTTCACGAGGCGAGTCGCAACTCAAGTCGTCTTGCGTGGAGGCGGGCGTTGGTTGAAGGCACTCTTCCAAAGTAGCCGCGATGCCCTGCTAACAAGCTGTTTAGGCATGCATGAATGACAAACCGAAGATTTGCCACTCTCTGATAATGCTTCTACAATTACTCAATTTAATGCGGATTATGCGTGCATTTGTTACGCGCTACAACTAACGCTGCAGTTCCTTTTACTGCCTTTGGCCGCGGGCCAAACTGGTTTTGTTGGGCTATTACAGATTACTAGGTGACATCATCAGAGAGGGGTTGACCACCGCGGCCCAATAAATTGTCCCTTTCCCTGATACGACACTGGGATATTCACCACGAAAATTGCTTATCTACCTCATACCAGAAAAGCTAAAAATATGTTATTATCATTAAATCATCTAGTTTGTCATAAACTATTAATAGAGCTATGCTACATGCATGTGGTACTAAGCTCAGATAGGAAAACTGGGGCGTCACGTATATGTGACGCTAGAGGTAAACAAGTGAATAACAGGACTAGCTTAAAGTAATGACAAATTAGAAAAATCGGCACTATATTGGAGTAAAATGAAAGCGGCAATCTTTGTCTATTGAAGAGCCTTAATAGTATTTTTGGCGAATTACATGAGGGAAAAGTCAAAATATTCGAGGACTCCCCTTTTCCAATAAAAAGGCACAAATATTAGCTTATGATGCTCCTTTTTTAGACAAAAAAATTCCCACCTGCCATGAATTTATTTATTTGGTAAATATTTTATAGCCATTCCTGGTACCATCTGCTTCATTAGTTAGAATGAGCAATTATGCAGCAAATTCTGCTAACTGAAGGGAGTCGCTAAAGTCGCCCTTTAAACGTGGCGGTGGTGGAGTTAATCACCCCATATGTCATGCAATCGGCCAGTTAGAGGTGAGCCGCTTTACTTCCACCACGACTCCTGTCACCCTGCAATCACTGGAAGCGCTGGCGCAGCCTTCAAAGCATTAAACGACCACAGCAGTGGATTAAATGCTTCATAGGATAAGCATCTACTTAGAGTTTGTTGAGCGTGCAAATCTGCTTAAACCCAAATATCCAATGATGCTAATGAGATGACAGTCTAAAAGCAATGAACTGGTTACAATAGTCTCGTTTGTTAGAGTGGACGAGATCGTGCCGCTTGCTCCTCTGTTTCCATGGATGCGTGGTGCCCGGTGTCAAGCAGTGAGGCATCTCGCTGTCTGCTTGACTGGTATGCTCGTTTACAATGCCTTTGTTATTGTTAGACTTTAGCCATAGGTTGAGGAAGTGCTGGCATAAAACCTTAATCTGATGCGGTACCACTGGAATCACCTCTGCAGCCCCGACGCTGACTTCCGTTTATGATTAGAGGTTTGAGGCAGTTGATTTTAAAAGCAACTATAAGACTACCAATCGTGTTTAAAGTGCAAAACATTTGTTTGGATAAATTTTTTAGAAGAGGAGCGGTCGAAGTATACGAGGTCTTTGGAGAGGCCCTTGCCTAGTCGGTCCGCCCCTTCCAAGGGCACGAGGGTCCAGGCGGAAGATCGTGTTAGTATTTGTTGGAAAATAAAAGCATTATTTCTTGATAAAACGAATTTTTAACCCGCAAACAAAATTTTTAAAGCATTAATTAACAAATTGTTGGTTGCATACTGATTAGTTGGAAGGTCAGTGTGTTTTGGCTCATAACTTTTTTTCCATGCATGGACTTTTAATTGAAGCATCAATGCGTGGAATCGTAAGGGAAAACTCCTTCAAAATTTACGTCTTCACGGGGCATCATGAAAATTAGGCATAAATGATGAGTCTTGTGGAGGTAGAAAAAGTTTGGCACTTGGAAGGCTAGGAGCAGGTTCATCAATTATGAGTGGCAGTGGAACCGTTTCCAACTGCTTCTGTGTGCCAATCAGAGCGTGCGCCAGTGCTGAGGACCTGTCTCGTGGCACTGGCATTGCCAACACGTTCGCTACCGGTGCTCTGGGCCGGCGCAACATGTTTGCTTGTCATTTGGTGCCAAAAGTGGTGGATTGCAAGGAGACTGGTTGAAAAATAAATGATAGAACGCGTGTGGATTGATGGAAGAGATACACACTTCCTCTGTTTCTAGATTAGCACGTACATCTTTCGAGATGTGGGCGCTGTAGCAGATAAGGGAGAACTTAGCCTGCGGCAGTTGTTGCAGTGCCTCTGAGACGCTGGAGGCAAAAGTGCTGGGAATGATAGGACATTAGCGGCCTTTTCAACCGATTGCAATAAATCATTTTTTTGCCCCGACTCTTGTGTACAAAGTGATTTGATTAATGAACAGCGCCCAACAATTTTGTCCAGCGCTACTGGGGAGAGAGAGCTTTCTTGTAAGGGATGACTTACCGTCCTGTAAAATTTTGAAGAAAAACATTTTTTAGATACAACTTCATGGAATCGCAGTTATTAAAATGCATTGAAGACGAAAAGCTTGCTAGTGGAGCACCCACCTAATGGATCCTCGTTGACTGAAAGACCTACAGTCGCCTGTATTAAACGCATTTGGTTTTCAGATCGGATCCGAAAGGCCAAAAAGTTGGCAAAACTAATAGTTTTTTATTTTTTACGTCTCTTTCCTTCGCATGTGTGAATACTCAATCAGGGAGCTGTTGAGAGAGGACTTTTGGGGTCCCACTGACCCACTATTATAGGGCCCGCCTTTGAGAGGTCAAACTGCAAGGTACTTGCAATTCTGGGGACTTGTAGATGTTCGCTGGTGGAGATTTCATAGAATGCAGTGACCAGAAGTGAAGTAAAGAGCGCCTGCACAAGCTTTGGAGGCTGATTGTTGTGTTTTAATATGCGAAAAGTCTATTTATCTTGCGGGTTAAATGCCTCCACCTTTGTGCTCTTCTGACTTCGTTTGTCAAACTGTCAAATCTGTAAAGACCAACTGACAATTGTATGTTAATTTGTAGGGAGCTTCTTAAATTTTCATGCATTATCAACGTAAATCGAAGCGAACCTGCAAAGAGGCAACGGATGATCACTGGAAGGCACCACCATTTCGAGAGGCCTTTGGACGCTTTGTGCTCATACCTGCGTGGCAACGCGGTTGATATTTCAGCTGGAGGCACCGGCATGGCCTTCGAGGCGCAGTTGGGCAAATGCCACGCGTACTGACTGAAGGCAGGCGAAAGCAGTGGAACACTCTTGCATGGACTTTAGGCAAATTCTCCCTTAGATTTGACTTCGGACTGCAAGGGTCTCTCTCCAATGGCGCATTTGAAAGGAAAGTTTCTACAGCTAACAGGCTATTCGGCCATCGAGAGGAGCACGCGTCAAGATGCATCGAAAAGATTGTTTTGTTTTTATTCTGTCAAGAGATCTGCGATCCAAAATCTTTTTGTCACTCTCCTATTAACTATAATGCACGAGATAGGGGTGGGGAGTACAAGGGAAGCGAAAGAAGCATCTTTTTCCAGGTTAAATGTCGGCCGAAATTGGTGAATGTTTTTTTCAAGTTCAGATTCTCTTCGCACAGGTAGTTAACGATACGTCCTGTAAATGTCATTTGACTAATCCACTGCAACTTGGAGAGATATCTTCCTACTGGGTGCTTAATCACGATTGCCTTTTCTCCCTCATTCAGTGAATTTGTCTGTGGGGGCCAGCCAGGCCTACAAAAATATACTTGACTCCTTCCAAAGGTGTCGGCACCGATCATCACCACCATCGTCGCCAGCACGACAAGTGCGGTTATTTTATTTGTTGTATTCGATCCTTTACACGAAAAAGAAAGTTAGGCAGGAGCAGAAATTGCCTCTATTTTTTTTGGCGTAATTAGTGATGTCACCTTTTGACGCAAATGCTTTGGACGGCTGATGAAACTGTAAGCGTTGTCAAGTTATGCCAACTAGGGGGAAGAAGATTTCGGGTCTCGGATCCAAAACTCGCTTGGAGGCGAACTGTAACATAAACTAGTCGATTTTGCTTTATAAATTGAATAGAGAAGTCGCGGTCACCGCCAGAGCACAAGTGGCACTTACTTGCACCTTATTGAGGCATTTACCTGACGACTTTGACGCTTTGACAGGTGAAAATATCATTTGATGGATTGGCTTCAGTGTATTCGGTCCGACCGAGAACGTGGCCGGGGATGCCAATTTGCTTGCTACTGAAAGAGGAGACCTTAATAATGCAGCAGACACCGCTCGTTCAACTGCTGTGGGTGGATTGCGCTCCACCACTGACAAAATCGAGCAAATGGCGACGACGAGAAGGATGGCTGAAGACCGCGGTCATGCAAAGGCTCAACATTCAATTGGCCTTACTGTGAATATCTAGTCTGTCTAATCGGATATGTCAATGGGAGTCGCATTCATTTATCGGCGTGAATCTTTCAAGCCCCCCACGGCAGTGCTGCACTGCTCCTCAAATCACCGCAAGAGGGCTTTTTTAAAACCGCCTCCACCCTTCGATGTGTTCAAGAGACACAATTAAAAAGGTCGCATTTTGACGAGACAAAAACCTCAATTTCACCGGAGAACTCCCACGCTCCAGTCGTGGATTGATGGGAAGTCAGCCAAAAGCCACAGAAAACCTGTTAAAACTGTGTTAAAATGTGCTTCATTAGCCTCCACTGCAGCCAACTTCACTTAATACCACACAGTCAATCTGTCCATCTGTTTTAAACTACTTATCCAAAAGAGTGCTTTGCTTACTGTTTGATGTCATGATTCGTTTGATTGCTAATGGCGTTACGTTTTTCACTATCCAGCACTGCTGCCATGCGCCCCGGGAGAGCTCTTGCCATGGCGTCAACGTCCACACGAGCCGACCTCTCTCCGGAACATCACTTCTGCGTGGGGACATGTGCCGTAGGTCTTCATCAGGCAGCAGTAAACTTGGCTCACAGCGACATTGGCGGGACGAGGGAATTGCAAAGGCGGGTGCTCGCCCCATCCCCTCTCCCAAGGAGGAACATGGACAATTGATGTAGTGCTACATGAAAACGGAAATGCTTTTCCAACAGTCGCGATCAAACGTGTTCGTGCATTTTTAAAATTGCAAAGGAAAAATTGCGAAAAACTGCGCAAATGGTGCTTATTTCTTAAGACAGTCAAAATTCAAACATGACAGACATAAAGTATTTTGCTTCAAAAGACTACAAACCAAATCCAGTCACTATTTTTATTTCAATTTTACTTTCTCTCTGTCTGCATTTTACATGCGATGATCCAAAATCGCAAAAATGTGACAGTCACTTGGGAGAATGGGCAGCAAGGGAATTGGGGAACCTTTAGTGCATCAGATGTGCCCATGATTTGGTTTCGCCTTTTCAGTTAGGAAAAGCTGTTCTTTTCCTACTTATTCATTCGCCTTGACTGGCTCTAAAGATGGCGTGTGTTTTTTGTTTTTGTTTTTGAGCAGATCCCAGCCGCTTTCCGAACAGCGTGGTCTGCAGTCCGCCGAGCAAACGCTCCTACAAAATGAGGCACGGCGAGTGGATAACCCATGATCTGTTCATCCGGTGAGCCAAATAGACGTTGCAGCAGTCAAGTGTCACCACAGGTGACCTAGCAAAGAATTCTATCAATGTATTTTTACAGAGAGGTGAAGCGTTGCTTATTACTTTTCCAAATTAACAAGCAGATGCTAATACACATGGATGGGATCCAAAATGTCTAGTTTCCACCACTTTTCTGCCCAAAACTCTTGCCGAGTCAGTCTTCCATCCAATGCCTAAATGATTAACCATCAGAGCCCAACAGAGGTAAACCACTTCTGGACTGAGCCTTCTTCTTCTTCTTCTCCTGCAAATGCTCTCCAATTGTGGAGAGCCCCTTTGACTGCCTTGAAATAGGCTGTGCATTTGGAAGGCCACTTTGGCCACTTTTAAAGGTCTCTTGACGATGGTTTTAAATAAACCAGAGCAGGACTGCTATGCACAATGAGGGACATTAATTTGCATCTGCACTTTCAAATACTTGCCTATGTGCACTGGTGGGCTCCCCGAAGGTTCCGAGGAAGTGGAGCAAGCCATCGAGGCGATCCGTCTAGGCCAAATGCATTATTTAAACTTAAATGTTGTAAGATTTCGAGATACCAGCTTAGTTGAGCGTCCACTTCGGGAGTACTGGTGCTTTTGAGTGATGCATTAAGCCACACGCATTACCCCAAGTGAGTGGCCAGCGCTGAGATTTAAACCTTAAAAGGAACAAAGGAGGCAACTCGTGGCACTGGAGATAATAAAATTCATTTGAAATGAAGACAAATTTACCTGTTTGTGCCATAAGCAGTATTGCAAGCTATTTTACTGCCCATGAGCAGGGAAAAGTGACGAGAAGATTTATCCATGTAGCAAAAGTGTGTGCGTGTGTGCACACCAGACAGCAGTTTGGCGTGGAGACATCACTGGAAGAGGCCATCGATCCCGGATCGGCATTCGTCCGGGCCTTGGCCAGTGGTACGCATGGTCTGGGTGTCATCTGTCCAACATGTTCACAATCGTTGGCCAAACGAGGTGAGGTAAAAATCGCAGAGCTCTTGTGTAGTCGTAAAAACCCCCTGTTTGAACTGACAGCATTTCAGCATGTGATTTGCAACTTCTCCTACCTTTTAAAGTTGAATTGCGAGAGGCGCTATCCTCTGCCTTTGCGAGCTGTTTTAACATGCATCCATAGCCCCTAATTTACTTGTCGAGGTTATCCAAGATGAAGGGTAGTCCTCAAGGACTGTTAGAAACAAATAAGCAGAGGGAACGTTCTATGAGAGAGCATGTGGCAGTTTAAAGTTAACAGCCAAAGCTCTCAGCACCTCCCTACTCTAGATTGCCATGAGACAGAAACGATGGCCAAACAATAGCCCTCCTTCAGGGTTAGGTAGTGGAGTGTATCTTACTTTCTGTTGGAGCCACCTGCCATAAGCCTTCTCCTAAACCATCCACATAACAATAAGCCTACTCACTAAAGCATGCAAAGTGGCGTATTTTCAATAACCTACATTTTGCGTTCAATGAGTGTAGCCATTTTTTCGCATTTTTGCACCACCCAGCCATTTAACCGGATTTGATTAATTTACCATGGGCGTGTAGGTTACAATTTACTTGAGGTAAATACTGCAAGCTCTTGTTTGGTGGACATCGATAGTTTATTTGCATCACTCCTGACTGTGGCAACGGTCCCAAAATTAGTGTAATATTCATAAAAATTTCATGCGAATTCGGTCAATTGTTAATAGTCAGTACCCACAGATTTAGCGAACGTTGACTAGCATAGCACACGGAGACATCTTCTCAGACCGCTGGAGGGACGTGTAGAGGTGAAAGAAATGCCATTATTAACCTGGAGAATGGCCAGAGCACCGTGTCTACAGCGTGACAGTCAAACCGTAGGAGGGGGGGAATGGATCGTGCCATGCGCTGGTGCTGTTCGTATGACCACGAGTCCCATTGAGCTCCCAACTGACCGTCGGTAGGGTTGTTTTGTAGTTGCCAGCGCGCATGGGCGCGTGACAGCTACCAGCTAAGGCAGAACGCCAAGGATGCGACCTCGTGGCAGTGGTGAGCATTAGCGGGCTAAATGAGCATCGATGTGTGACATTAGCCAATCAGGAAAGAGCGAGTGAAAACGCAACTTCCTAGGTGGCGCGGGAACCAATTATTGCTACAAAAACTTCCTAATTATGAAATTGGGATTTTTTGAAATTGTAGGCCTTTTAGTACACTTTCTAAGTAACTGCAAATGGGCCTTAATAATTTACAAAAGAATAGCCGTACCTTATTGCTCGTCTTTTGCCCGAGTCTCTGCAATAGACACTCCAACGGCAGTGGTGGAGTGGGATACATTTAGGACAATTGTATGATAGGCGTCTACTGCAAAGGATTGTCAGCGCAAATTACCAACCCTGTCCTCGATCAGGTGTGCTCACAGCACTGGACATCGACTGAAGTCCTCGTCACCTGCTTACCTGGAATGAAACAGATCGTTTGGAAACAACTGCGTACAAAGAGGCGGAACACGTACACAGCGGTTTAGTCAAAAACTCTCAAGTACCTCTTCACAGTGATTGGCTACTCTTAGCTGAGGAAAGTAGACATTTCACAGTCATTTAATTACTCGGAAATTGTATCAAACCTCAAAAAGAAGTGCCCGGTAGACATTGAGCAGAAAGTGCTTGCGAGCGCTTACAATGCAGGCAGTTTGGCGAATGCATTTTGCGTGTGGGAAGCGCTTCTTTGCTTTCGCCTTCCAAAAAGAAGGAAGCACAGTAAATTGCAAATCCACTTACTCCGCCCTTAGTGTGGCGTTGTCATGGCGCCTCCCACTCGGTGGCAACACCGATGCCAAAAGCGGTTGTCAGGAAGGGTGACGCCGGTTACACCAGATGGAATTGTGGGGAAGGACTTGTGCGATTGTGGCAAGAGAAGTGGTGGCTGAGGCTGCTTGTTTTCCACTTCGAAGGTGAGCACAGTGCTTTATGACTGTTGTGCCTCGTATCGTTTGATGCGAAGGATGACACTTGTTTGTAGTTTGCCATCACAAGTATTTGGCATGGTGTACCAAGTTTCCACGCTACTAATCTTTTTACATCACTCATACTTTTACGAAAAGTAAGCCAATCATGGAGGATTCGTTTGCTTTCCTATTGGTTGAAAGCAGAGCAAAGAATGGCAACCTCCACAAACGAGATTCAAGTTTTTCTCAGGAAGTATTCCACCATCATTGAAAAAGTAAAGTTGTAGTTATTGTGTTAAGCAAGCTTGTTGAGCAGTCTAAAAGTTCTGGATGTCTGCTTGCTGAATCACCAAAGGGTCATTAAGCGACCTGCAAAAGCGCGGTCTAAGGTCGCGTAATAAATGCGGGCCAGTCGCCTCGTAAGACAATACCCTTCTAACCCTCCGACATGGAAACGCAACAGTTTCAACTCTGTGAGTAAGATGTGGAATTGAAAAACCACTGCTGGTTTCGTGGCACTTGCTGGTGCATTTGTCTCTGGTTAAAGCTAAGAAAAAAATTGTTGCACTGGCAATATAAGGAAGCGGATTTGGATTTGAAGGCATGGACTTTAGCTTTTGGAATTAATTCATCTGGCATGCTTGGGCTGTTGTTTGGCCCCTAAAAAGTTGCATTGCCGTTGACATCAATGGCGTCTATGGCACGAGGCAATTGTAGAAATGGATCAGTTCATTCGACATCGTACGAGACGCTTTATTTCAATGTGTGGACGGGCTGAACATTGGGAGTGAAAATGCTTGTATGGCTGTTGAATCAGCCATCCAGTTAATCAGGTTTGCAATTACTTGTTTTAGGCCACTTTTCAGATATCAAGAAATGGAGTCTAGAAAAATTTTCAACTTAAATTAAAAAAAAGGCTGATAACTCTTAATCTTCACGTTCAATGGATGTGAGTGGACATGAATGGGCTGTCCACCTGCCTATCAATCAATGGTCTGACAACCGCATGCCTCAAGCCGAATGGCAGGCCAAGGGAGTGAGAGCCATAAATAACGTCACAACGCTAATAACACCTCGTCCGGGGCAAAACCACTCATGGGGATGCCGGGTAGGAGGCTAGAACTGGGAAAAGCCTTGCCAAAATGGCTCTATCGGGGTAGGTTGACTTTAAAGAACTGCCCTGCAATAGAAAAAACAGTAAACAATATTTCAGTTTGTTAATTGGTACAATTTAGGGAGCACTTCTGGCTACTTTTTAAAATTAAATCAACACGTTTGCCTTTCCTCTCATTCCTCAGCTCAAATGAATGGTTTCTTTGAAAAATTCATTTCAAAGATAACAGAAGTAGTGCCAGTTTCAATCGGCACGCAAATAAGTCAAGAACGTGTCAGCCGTGGCTTAAAGGTACGTCCGTCCGTGTCGACCTCAATCCAGTTATTTGGGTGAAGTCGAATCGGCTCAGCCAGTTGGGGGATCAGACAGGTAACCAGAAGACGTGAAAGCAATAAAATTGCTAATGGAAAATTTTGCCTTAATTTAGCGTTATTCCAAAGGCATTTGCTCTTCAGCCTCCGCAATTTGTGCTTCCATTTTTGAGACACGGTCTTTGTAGGACCAATAAACCGGTTAATTCACGCCTCTTCATTCATTTCTACCTTCCTGTAGCCCCGTGCCGTTCGGACAGCGGGAATGCAGCGTGAAGCGAATTAATGTTACTTCGCCTACATGCACCCAATCCAGGCAAAATTTTAGGGTTCGTGAGCGCCAAGTTATTTGAATCTACTTTTTCGCCAGCTAATTTCAATTCCTCCGCCTCTTGAAGCAACAGCCTCACTAAATATCAAGCACCTTTTTACATTTGTAGATCTAATTCAAGTTACAATCGCCACTCGTAATCCTGACAAGTGGAAGCAACTGGTGTACTTAGGGTTCTAAAATAAATTCATTTCCTTTGTACCGATCAGCGAGTCGAGATCGGGAATTTTAACTGTTAAGACAAATCGTGCATCAGTGTGTTTCGAAGTCGTCAAATGTCAAAAAATAAACGCAAGGGCGGCAAAAGCGTATCAAAGTTGCTGAAACCCTCTCCATTATCTCTAGTAAATCCAGCTATAAACCTCTCTTATTGTAAAATGCACATTATGGTCAAGTCCCACCCCTCTCGGCCTAGCAAAGGCGCAGTTTTAAAACCGGTTATTGTTACTGAGGATAAAAATAGACCTTTTCTTGGTAAGAACAATGACAAAGGTAGGAGAGCGGAAGTATTCAAGAGTTAATTCGAAAAAACTCCAGACCGACAGTAAGCAGGAGTGTTCTGGCGTAGTGACCCTGCTAAAGCCGACAACTAAACTGCAGATTGCACGCAAAAACTTCCTGCTTTTATTTCTATTTTAAGATGGGCGAGATTTCCGCAACATACGCAAAGAATTGCCATGCAAGAGATAAACGCCCACATGAAAAGGCTAAAAACGCTCAGTTTTAATGTACGCATATGGCAAAAGTTGACACAGGGATCTTATGAAGGGATAATCATTCCTCCGATTCCTATTTAAAAAAAACGTGAATAAGGTAGGAAAATGCATAAATTGCGAGGGCACTATTAAGCCTAATTCCTCGCCAAGCGAAAATATAACATGTAAACGCACTTTCATATCTTCAAGAGAAATTCTCACCTCTGTATCGGTCGTGTTGGCAGTCGCCCTCTTTTGAAATCACCATTGCACCTCGTTTCTAACATCTTATAACTTTTAAAACTCTGCTTGACTTTTCCTAAAGATTTTGGCTTCTGGTCTATCGCAAAATCACACTTAAATACCACTAACTGGGATCTTTCTTTGTGGATTTAAATGAAGGTGTGGTAGACATCCCAATTTGTAAAATTGGTAGACCGAAATTGCACGAGACGAAAGGTAACACTAATTTACTTCCATTTAATTTTAATAGTTACCAATGCAAACTACAAATACACATCGTATGCTCAACTAAAATCACTCAACCCTAAATCCGGCGAGCATCAACATACCTAATCCACCGGTTCAAGCACCGACTGTTGGACAGGGGTTATTGTGTGTCGACAAATGATTGCAAGCAACTTCTTGCCTGAACTTTCCCGTCGGGTGCTCCTTCGATTCGCACATCAGTTATTTTTAGACAAATGGAAATGTTGGAGTCTTCTACGCGCCACAGGCCACACTCAAGTGAGACGCCTCAAGGCATGAAGAGGGGGAGGGCAAAATCGATCGATCGCAGGCGATGACCAATCGATTAACGGGCCCTGAGAGGGCGGAAATGCAGGCGAGTGCTACTTGTGCTCACAATGTTTCGCAGTTTCGTCGACCTCGCCTCCCAACATTACCGAGCGGCACCCGATTAAAAAGCGCTTTTGGGTCCGTAGCCCGACGAGTGTTTAGGACCTACAGACGGCCTCAGAACCTGACATTAATGCAATTGAATGACATTTTCGAGAGTTCCTTTCAGGTCATTTCGAGAATAACCTGGACTGACTGCAGTTATTCGGAGGCAAGGAGGGTCATAATTCGTTTCTTTTAATCTCTTGGTGTCATATGCGCCCAGGTTACCATCATATCCTTAGCCTTCAAAAGTTGTCGCGGTCTACCACATAGTGTAGTATAACCATCACTATGGATAAGTCCAAATTTTCTACTCACTGATTAGAAAACGCAATACAACCCATATTTTTGTTCGCACATCCATCTAGCTTCCCTATTGGTGCTTGATGCATAATTCACCTTCTTAGAGGAGCCGAAAAAAGTGTCTCAATAGTGGCGTATTATAGTAAAATTCTTTTGCTATTGGTTGACTTGATTTCGTGGCACTGTAATGTCTATCAGGATGTGCGGGAGGGTAAATGTCAGGAGCTGGATGTTCTCTTACCTCTTTATAGCAGTGAAATCGTGAGTTGTTGTAAAACACTTGAAGCCAGTGAATATATTGTAGATTTTTTTAGTTCCATAATTAGTAGTATGCAAAACGCCACTTTGAATCAGTCACAATGAATGGTTTTTACATTAGTGAATCATAAGGAACAGAAAATGTTATGAGACTTAGCAATTGAGTGAAGCAGGTTTTTTCTGCCTAAATACACCAAGAAAATTGAGGAACAACACTTAAGCCTACAACTCATCGCTGGAATAGAAGACCGATTGTGACCACGTCAATAGAGCCCTCGCACTTATCCACAAGATACCATGCCAACTGACTAATGCTTGCTTCCAGACCTAATGACCATGTCTTCCGCAACTTAGTACTGAATACCCTGAAGTGCTTATTTTGTCAGCACCATCACTATTGGTTGCGACATCTACGAAGAAGCAGTGGAGGATCGAGGTGGGTTCAGAGTACTGTTGTGACCTCCATCGGGTCACAACAGTACGCCTACATCTACAGTAGTTGCTTCTTTAGATTGTTAACAGGTGCAGAATTGCTGCTGATGCGGTGGAATCGTTTATACTGAAGGTGAGGCCACCTAGTCACTGCACGCTATGCCTCCGCCCTAAGGCGAAGAGTTTTCCAGGCTTATTGTCATCGGTGCTACATGCTCTTTCGCACTTCCTCGCCCTCTTACGCCTTCAGCGACGAAGGCTCAACCAACAAACAGGTTGCAAGTTAGAAATTCAATACATTTCCTTGTACCATTCTCAATAAACCACAAGGACAATAATTACAGACTTGACCAAGCTTCTGCTAGTGTTGGGCACTCCATCTATCGCATAAGGAGAAAACAAAAACAGGCAAACGAAATTTACCTGCTGCTTTCGGGAAAACCAAATCCTGTATTTTGCAGTCCCTGAAAAATTGCTTTGAGTAGAGTGAATGGAAGATTAAAAGGCTCCACAACTTGATCGACCAGTTGTGCTTAAAGCCGTTTAAAAATTTTACAAGAAAAAAAGTCCGGTATCAAGTCATTGTCACCCAGCACCCTATTCAAAATAAGAGCTTTCCCTGATAAAACTGTTAAACACGTATTCATTAATCTTATAATAATACCAAAACATGCTGTTTTCTGAATCAAAAGGTAAGAAATTGACCGCCATACATTTCTGCAAAGCGTACCTACTTCTCTCCACACTTTCCAACGATAGCCGTTGTCAGCCATGGTAACAATCACAAAAACACTTTTAGTCATCAAGACTAAAACCTGAGGTGATGACGAATGTGCAGACGCATTGTGTGGATGTGTGACGGGTCTCGACATTTCCCTCACACCAATGCGTCCACCTCCTCGAGTGACTCAGTCCTCCACCACGTCCAACCTGCCATCCGTCGAGGCGTGTGTGCGTGTGTGTGCGTGTGAGTGTGTGAGTGTGCGTCAACCACTGCGACACACGAGATCCTACACAGACGGAACCTCCAACTGCCCCTCTCAGTCGACTTCGCGACGCTGCAGAGCAAAGCGTCAACTTACACCATCGCATGCACCAAACACGCACAACTCGCCACCGACTCGTCACCAACTCGCCAGCATCTCGCCAACAACGCACCGTCCGCCGATGCATGCTTCATGCAGTGAGTTGCAGCGATTGCTCATCAAACGCCTCCACTGCCGTGGTGTGTGGTGTGTGATGCACAACCGAGCATTCACATCGACAACACCTCCGTCAAGTGCACCACCACCACCACCACCACCACCACCACCACCACCACCACCACCACCACCACCACCAACAACAACAACAACAACAACAACAACAACAACAACAACAACAACAACAACAACAACGCCACCAACAACAACAACAACAGTAACAGCACGAGCAGCAGCAGCAGCAGCAGCAGCAACCAAACGCTGTGGTTGGGGAGATGCACAGCAGTGTGGAGGGGCGGTGAAAGGGAGAAAAGGCCACGATTTGGAGGAGCATGGAATTGTACTTTGCAATTACAGTGGAACATCACTGAACGACTGGTCGGATCGACCTGCTTAGCTGCTCCCACGAAGCACGTCCTGTTGAGCCTTTCACTGTGGAGGAGTAGTGAAACTGCCAAAGTAGACCGGATCTGTGCAGCAATGCGCGTAGCCTCTTTGGAAGTGATGTCGCTCATCGCAGTAGGTGAGTGGCTACTGTGATGTGCCGAGGCGACAGGACAGATGAAGCGAACGACTGTGGTAGGGGTGATGAGACAGCACAGAGAAGGGATCTCCACGTTGTTTTTGTGCACACATGCTTCATTCCTCTTTCATATTCCTCTAGAGTTGGGAATGCCTCTGCCTCTTCATTGGGTGCTGTAGGCTGTGTAGACGCTACCTCGAGGCAATTACGACACAGGCAAATACTGAGCTGCATTGAGGCTTTTTAAGGTCGATTTGGGAGGAGACTTGGAGGGGTGCAGTCCCCTTGAATACGACGAAATCGGTGGTTCCTCGCCTACACGATTCCTTAAATTTGACACCTCCCCGCCAATAAGGCATAAGTCATTCATGAGCGATTCCACTATTCAGGTGAAACACTTTCAACCGCTGCCAGTACGGACAACCTCTTAAATGCCAACTTCGACGTTTTTGGCGTGCAAATGGAAACACAACACACATGTTGTTGATTGGGGAAGGCACATCCTGAAACGGGGTTTTTTTTCTAAAAGGGCACATTTTTTTCTAAATAAAACAGACCAGGGAGGATATGAGTGAAGATTAAGACGCTGCACGCAGCACTACTGTGAAGCATTTGCTGATGAAGTATTCAGGTGAAAACGACCCACTGCTAAAATATTCTTGGAAGCACGCATATATGTACAAAGTCCTTTTTACTCATCCTTTCGACATCAAGTTCCCTCAGTGGAGTTGGATAGTAACACACCTGTTCTGGTCATTTCAATGGCGCTCCGCAGTCCTCTGTGGCTGACAGGCCTCGTGCACAGCCCTGTGGAGGCGTACTTTTAAATTCCCTTTGCCACGCTCGCATGAGGGCCAAATCTGGCTGGAGAGTGCTAACTCCTACTTCGAAGAGACTTTTGGCAAATTTTTTGTGACCATCTATCAAATCAGTGCAATAGGATGTCATGCAACTGGAATGCTCGTAGTTACTTTATTTTGCCAAATATGGAAACAAAAAAACGCATCCTCCGCACTGAAAGAGGTGGTTGGGAGATGGACATCGATTAGACCTCACCCACTGGAAGTTGCGTCGAGTGGTTGGACGGAGGTGGAAGTGGAAGCAGGCAACAGGCCAATAAATGCAACACTCCATTATCAAGACCATTTTATGATGCATTCTTTCGCCTTTTAGGAGCACTACAGCTGTTGCAGATTATTTTTTTCAGTGGTTTGTTTGAGGCAATGTTTCTACGAGACTGGGAGGGACTCAGTTGAGAGTTTGGACGGCGTCAAATCCTACACTTTGGCATTACTTCGTTCCTCGACTGAGTAAATAAGACTCAAAGAAAACACTTCTACATTCTAATAATGAAGATCCATTGAATTTTTTGTAATCTTTTTCTTGAAAGCCATGTTTTAGAGTCCTACCCAATCTTTCCCATTATTTGCAACAAACAGTGGATCGTAGATAAACTTTTTGCACAATGAGGCCTTAAAACCTACCTCTTAGGGTTTCCATGTTTGATGGCAGAGGGATGAGCTGCTGAAACAAACATCAGTGCAAGATTTGGAAGGTGACAATGATCCAAAAGCTGCCATTTGTCCATCTGTGTTGATGCCAACTGTGGTGGTTCCACTTCCCCTCCGCAGCACAAGAGTCATTCCAGTGGACTTTTAACAGACTGTTAAGCATTTGAGAGTAAAAAATAACCTCACAAGATTGGGGTGTTCCAGAGTGCATTGGGAGACCACGGAGGAAGAAAAAAAGGCACTTTTCACTCTCCAAAATTAGCGTCCTGGCAAAACCTGAATGGAGCGGCATTCGTAGTGGGCGATTTAGGCATCCCAAAAAGCTTTCAACTGCTGGTGGTTAAATAAGGTGTACTTTAAATTTACCATCCGCGCACGATTTTGCTTCCCCGTGCCTCAATCTGAGGCACATTCATGGATTGCATGGATTTCATTTCCAAGTCTAAATGTGGATACACACTTTTCTAAACATATTCACAGCGATGTAGCTGTTTTTGTCAACTAATGTTTACTTCTTTGTGCAAGTATTTTCAAGGCTGTAAATAATTAATGTTCCACTGTGTTCCTGTCGTCGTCACACCTGATTACCATCGAATGAGGGAGCTAAACATGAGGAGCACATGTCCTCATTTGCGAGAGAAAATTTTATCACTTCCTCCCTCCAAGTAAATTTTAGGATTCAGAATTATGGCCCCATAATTACGTTTTAAAATTTCTTTCATGCAGGGGGAGGTCTTGGCATCCTTCAGGCAATCTGGAAGCTGCATGAGGCGATGCGTTCCTTTGACTACACACACTGAGTGGGCAAAACCGGGGCGGCATGAAAGGCTTGGCTGACACTTTTACAATATCACTCAAACAAAAGCATCAGTAGGTGAATGTCTTCAAAACAACTTTGATTGCTACTTGTTTGGTCAGACAAAGAGTAATGCTTTGATTGCTTCATTAACTCGGTGTTTTGGCTCCATAGCCACTCTTAAGGTCGACTGGGCGATTTGGCCTCTGGTCCGTGTCCGTAGCGCCACAGCCCGCCCGTACATCGGCAGTGCATTTTCTTTCCCAGTATTAGGGCTTCCCTTGGTGTCTGGGAAAGCCTAAGGCACGGCGCTGGTGGCGGTGGAAAGCTTTTCCACCACAAAGGATATCTAGCCCTGTTTCCAGTCCCGATGTCTGGTCCATAACGTAGCGTGGATGGGAGTATCAGTAATCAGCGCTAACAAAAGGATTGGAAATGCTACTGCCTTTGGTGGCTAGCCTGGTAACATAAACTCCACAAATGATTTTAGCAACTGAAGCACTAACACTCGTGGTTGGACCGCAAAAGTATGTTTGAAGCTGTCTTTTGTACCTGTATGAGAAATATAAGTGAAATTGACACGCGGTACCTTCCATATCTCTTTACTAGCCGACAGAACTCAAATTTGACTGGTTAGGGAGGAGGAGTAAGCGAGCAACGTTAGCATCATGGCACAACATTAAGCTCCGCCCTTTGTTAAACAGCAGCTTTTGAGTCCGTGTCCCCACGACCAGTGATGAACAGCCCCGTCTTCTCCAAACCAGTCTCTGAAAAGGCCAAAACTCCAGATCCAGAAGAAGTGTGAAAAGAAGTCGGCGATTTAATAAGGTGATATCTGTTCCAACTGCAGAATCTGGCTTTTCATATGATCAATTTGCGATTTAGATGGTTGTGTCCCTTCGGGTTGTCAGTGAAGTTCCCTTCTCAAATTCAGACCCATAG
This sequence comes from Taenia crassiceps, assembly GCA_023375655.1. Classification (NCBI taxonomy): domain Eukaryota; kingdom Metazoa; phylum Platyhelminthes; class Cestoda; order Cyclophyllidea; family Taeniidae; genus Taenia; species Taenia crassiceps. The sequence continues at coordinate 564,623 of JAKROA010000010.1, forward strand.
GCAGGACTCTCACTTCATTCTGTGTAACGTGCTTGTTGCTCCCTGAAATTTTTAACATTGCAGTAGCTATGTCCTCTCATTTATCGCCACCTCCGAAGCAACATAGATGCAAACTTTAATTTACATCAGCACCGCAGTCACCCCTGGGGACAGGTCTGGAAGACGGCCTCTTATGGATGCACAGCGAAAATTACTAATAGCACTTCTTAATAACTGTTCTTCTCCCATTTAAATTTTCTTTGCTTCTGCCTTGGTTTCGCCTCCGCTGCCTTTATTGGCGTTTGTCGTGGCTTCTGGCACTGCTAATCAAGACAAACACGACTAATTGAATGAACCTTCTTCCTCTGCTTGAATTCTTTGATTTTGGGGTTCATATTTTGCCCTCAGAGTGCAAACATGCCGCCGTCACTGAACCATACAACCGTGGAGGTAACCGGTGAACAGAACAGGTAGCACGATTGGGTCGCCATGGCACCAGTGTAGCAGTAGATCCGCAAGAAACTGAATGGCACATGATTGGGTTTATAGAAACACTGTATGCTATACAAACTCTTAGCATCAATGTACAATAATGTTATGTGGTAAGAGATGATAGAAATTTGACTAATACAATGAACTTTTGGACCCAAAAGAGCTGACACTGGTGCAAAGAATCAAGCGGTGTGGCTTTAATGTTATGGGCTCCCCTTACCAATGATAACATGCAAACTTTTCTCCACCACAAAACAAATATTACTTTCGGTCACGCGAAAGCGCTGTCAGTCAAACATAGAAAGAAGACAGATTTTTATGTAGTCAGTGTCACTTTTATTAGTGTTTGACAACAGACCTAGTTTTGAAAAAAATAAGTGGGTATTGTTTATGCACAACTTAATTTACGGTTGCATATAAGTACGAAAAAGCAGACTGTTAAAAAGGCTTTGGGAATAGGATGCTCTATAGACAATTTTCCTTTTATCTAATACAATTCTCCAAAGAATGTGTTTATTCAACTTTAGCCAAGTGTTACAACGCCACCACCTAACTTACGAACAAAGCACTAGTCAACAAAATTTTAAAGCCTCCAGGATGCATTAAGATTGAACGCAGGGCCCTGTGTGAAGAGGTGAATGAAAGGTTAATTGTGCTAGTGGCTGCCAATTAACTGTACCCCTTTTTCTTTATGAAACCATATTTACGTGCTCATTTGCATCCTATAAGATTCAAAGGCAAACCTGGTCAAGTCATCGTGTAGGTGGCCTCAAAAGAGTTTTCAAAATGTTGTCAGTATAAAATTAGCATGCATTGCAACAAAGGTGGCCGGACAATACGAACCTCGCCATCTACTCTGGACAATCCTCACCCTGTTTAAGAATGTGGAGGCCCTCTAACCCATTCAGTCCACTCCTTCCAAAGAAGCGAGGCCCGAGGTGGAAGAGGAGGAGGCCAAACTATCTCAAAATTCCGCCCAGTTGAGGAGGAGTCGACAATCAAAACGTGTGCCCACATCCTAAGGAACGGGCTAAATTAAGCCAATAAAATCATTATGTACCGATAATTAATCGATAGCTGCAAGTCCCATCACCTAACAAATCGATAATAATGAGTCATCCACCGTAAACTAGATTAGGGAGTTGAGCTGTAGGCTTCTTTTTCCTTTATTTTAAAGAGATGACACTTCAATAAATATTAACATCAGTTTTTTTTGGAATAAGCCATAATTTGGATTAAATGCTGTCAATGAAAAGTGATTGGGGTTCCCTTTAAGAAGTAGTATAAAGCACGAAATCAAATCTTCAAGTAGCCACTTCACTAAATCTTCCATAAAATATGTTAAGCCAAAGTAGTGAGCCACCTTTTTTGCTGGGAAGTCGGCAAGTTGAAAATGAGCACACCTATGTCGCCTCGAGATCGTTCATGGTGGTCGTAATTTCGCCTATCTAAACTGCGGATCATTGCTTAAGCAGCTTCGGCTTTAATGGCCTCAAACATGCACATGGACCAACACGAAAGGGAATAAAGTGCGGTAATTTGTTGAGGCGCATCAGTACTTGTGCAGCCCCAAGTGGCAACGGCGTTCTCGTTTACTATAGTAATAAAAGCTGTACCTAAAATGCTTTGGCCATCCTCAGCGTGCTTAGGTAGACGTTACGCCCGTTTAGTTGGCAAAAATGCTCATCAGTTATTCATGTTATTGTCTCTGGAAGTGACCACTGTAGTATTGTAACAAAAAGGTGTTAGTCGTTGTACAGTGGATATTAATTTTGACTTCATTTCATTAAACACAAGACCTCTGTGCTCTTTGGACGTAAACCCCACGGGGCATTAGGCCAATTGTTCTGCAAACACTTCAAATATTAGCACAAGCTTTGTCTAATAATAGCCTATTGTTTTGAAGTAAATCAAATCAACCTTTTAACTACTTTCACTTGAATGAAACTGTAAAATACTTATCAAAAATGATAAGATGGTTAAATTTCAGAAATCCCGGCTTACTAAAAGGTTTTCAAACAACAGCTATTTTTTAGGGGACGACAATTCTACATGTTAGAAATAGCCTAAGGCTCTCTCAAGGCAGTGTTGACTTTTATTTATTCAAACTCAAGTGTTCAAGTCTACTACTTGGTGAGGCCTGTTTGTTTGAATGTACCCTCTTAGCGAGGAGCGGTAAGTGAGGACGAACCTCTGACAGATCGAACGCCATCCGCCTTGAACGGTCTGAACCCTGCTACTTCTGTACCGCATTGAGCATGTCGTCGTTTAACCCTTCTGCTCGATTCAAGAGCCCGGAAGCCAAAGTGAATTTTTTCCCAACACTGAGGCTTGGCAATTACCTGTCCTTTTTACAAAAGTACTCATGTCAGTCCTATTCTCACATAGAACTTTACTTAAATACCAAAATAAAGTTTGACGAAAGCCATAAAAATTGGAATAAAATTGACTGCCCTCTCTGGAGGAAACACTTTATTTGTTAGAACGTCTGCTATGGATGGGGCCTCATGATGAGCTAATTCAAATTGCCGCATGAACGCTCGACCTTAGTGGGTCACCCAGCGGCTCCGCCATTGTATGTCGGCAGGGCCATCCGGTCTCCGGGCCAAGGTTTACCCCGGTCTGACGGATAATTTTGTCCTCGATCCCCATCAGGAGAGTCTCTGGGCTCTAAAATACCTGTGGACCCTCACTCACATCGACCAAAATCCAAATTACAGGTTTCGTAGCTCTTGTCAGGTTTGCGCAGTCTTGTAGTTGTCACCTTTATGCTTTAGCAACTACCCAAGTTGCATGCAATTATGATACATGCGACTTAAAATCCCCTTTTGTAAATAGTTTGCAACATCGAATGGCTCATTTTTAGCCTTTTAAGTTTCACCTTCAATTGGGCAGCACGGAGCGCTAACAGTGAGGCTGTCAGACAGCGTTTGACGGCAAAAATGTCAAAATCTCCCGCAGGTTTCCCTTGTTACCCCAAAACCCGAGCACCTACCACTTACTTGCCCCAAATCATGCCAATGAACTGCATTACTTCTCACCTTTCTATTATCCGGCTTACGAATACCCGTTTTATGAAGCACTCTGCTTTTGTTATTTGCTTTCTTTTCCACCTTAGCAATGCCGTCCAAATGTCTGTGCCACACTCTTGCCACAAAGTTCGAATCTTTTGAAGAGTGAGCATTACAGCATGAGACCTAGTGTTACCATAGCAGAAAAACGATGTGACCCTCTTCTGACGGTTGGCGCAATCTCGGCCCATGGTCTATCATGCCAAAGTCAACTGCACAATCACAGAGCATAATGCCTTGGAGGTGAATAGGTGAAGTGTGGTGGAGTGGGCGGATGAATTGGAGACGCTAACGGTAGGCTGGTTTAGTTACCCTATGCTGCAGTGCTGAAGCCACTCCTCCACGCCAATCAGTCAACAAAATCTTCTCCATGTGTAGACTAACTTCCACGACTTTCTTGTCTTGGTTAATGCATGCATAAACGATTTGTTCCCTCACAACTGACGTTAGCCACGACCGAAAGCGGCGGGTGATTCCTCATTATTAGAGACGGAACGCCAATCAAGACGCAATGAATATTTGACATCTTGGGCAACGGTAGATCCTCCCACTACGCACCATCAAGCGACACTTTTTTATGCTGAGCAGCTTTGCGACGGACCTGGTAGAGCGCGTCCTGGTCAAAGAGTTCTTCGTGAAGAGTAGCGTACTGCACCTTACCAAACCGAGGGATTAGCGCAAATTTGCACCTTCTAATGCCTGCATCACCAAACAGTAGTGCGGACAATAGAAGTTTCTAAGACCTAAGGCGGATCATTGCGCCAGCCTGGTCCACATCACCCAATGCATCTTTAAGCTAAATGAACCCCTACTTGACTTAGACTAATTTGCTTCGTTTTTAAGGTAGGGAGGAATTTCGGCCTCTCCCATTTTTCCCAGGGTACTGATCAGACAGTCCACATTTACGACTTTGCATGTCGTCCCTAGCCTTTGTGGCACCTTTATTTCTGGCATGCCGCTTCTTATCCTGCCTTCAAAGGTGATTTAAATTCCAAGCAAGATTGTGTTTTATTAATGAATTGGATGAAGCCTCCTTTGAAGTTGTTTCACTAAGGCACACTCATAATACACATGCTTGGTTCCGTTTTTTGGAAGTGAAAAGAGCTTGTAAAAAGACCCCCAGCGGTATGCTTAACAAGGTGGTATTGCTATGAGCCGACTTATTTTAAATACTTGAACTCTTAAGTTGCCGTGGGTTCTGCCACTATCCTGAAACTGTAATTAAATGTTCATGTCAGATGCTACCAGTGACAAGCCACCGCAATCCAAGCAACCGGTAGTGAGTGTCATCTCCAAACGAAACACCCAAAGGGAGAGAAGAGGGATGTTTGCCTGAATCTGGGAGATGCATTCCCAAAAGCGTCTCAATTTTGGGATTCAGAGTGGTAAAGTGATGAAGCCGCTGTAGATTATTTGCATTTGCTTAAAATCTCAGAAACAAAATCCGTAGCGGCGCCTCCGTCTGAAGCAGAAGACTGACGCTTGAGTGGATGGAGTTGCACAGTAAATCGGCACATTCTATAATGCACATTTCGAACGCGTAGACTTCCCAGTCGCCGTGGTCCGGTTGCCGTTTTGCTGTTTCAGTACCTCAAACCCGTCCATGTCCATCCTGCCTGGAGAAACCCACTACTCCTTCAAGGAGTAGCTGTAGCCGACCATTTAAAATCTAACCACCTATTGTAACCAGAGGTAGAGGCGTTGCCTGGGGGATATGCGAACTTAGTCTTCGTGTCTCCTGCCTCCGGGATCTGTGAGAGGAAAGCATTCCAATGTAGGTTGATAGATGAGCTTGATAAGAGCCATTCTGCCAGCAAATAAAAGCGAAGTGCAGAAATATGAGTGCTTGGGTCAATTGGAAAAAAAACAATTTCAAACCACGAGAGATTGAGGGTTTCGTCTTCAGGAAGTGTACTGGGCTATTACATAAGTTTAACTTTGGGTAAATGTTAAACCACTTTTAAAGCTCTCCTTGGCAGTTAATTAAGTAAATCACAGAGATGGCCGTAGGAATTGGCATAGCGTATAGCTCAGACTTCATTGAGTCTTCCGCATCACGATTAACTCGAGTTCTCTCCCACTGTCTGGTCAGAGCTGTGCATTCTCTCATCGGAGAAAGAGTTGCCATCCACATTGTCTAGGCTTGCAATCCTATGGCACAGTCCCCATCGGAGATTGCCGGGCTCGTCCCCTCTGCCAAATGGGAAGAAGAGGCGTGCGAAGTGACTAAGTCGGCATTTCCGAACCGTTTCCAGGGTCTGGAAAAAAACATCTCGACTACATGGCAGCCCGGTAATCACCAGAAAAGCGCTTTTGTCAGTTAGAGTGAGATGAAATACTTATTTAAATAAGCGCACTGTAATTTTCGAAAAATACCCTAATATTTCCTTCCACAATTTTACTTTGTCTAAAAGTTGAGTTTGAAATGACATTTCCTTCTCCCAAATAACACCTGAAGGGTAAGAATCGAAGAGCATCTTTTTGTTTCTACGATTGGCTTTTCAATTTTAGTCTCTAAAGCCTTTAGGCCTACATGGCGGAATGATGCTTGAATGGTGAGTCGCTACGACGTAGTGTCCCTGGGAGACGGAGAGTTCAGAAGGGATACTCCAGAGCCTCAAATTTTCCTCACAAGTCAGTTTATTGTTAGGTCAAATGAGGCCAGTTTATCTACCTCCATAGCCGATCATCACTTGTTGGAAATTCTCTCCATTTAGTTGCTGGGATACCCCAGTACCCCCCAACATTGGCTGACGGCGGCGTCTCAAGATAAATATTCTGAGACGGGATTATGAAATTTCGATGCTATAACAATTGCCACAATAAACCGCCCATTAAAATGAAATGTCACCCGAATGTAAATTCTGAAATTCACTATGTCATTATTAATTGCGCACAATTGGGCAGTTCGGTCTGCAGAATGCATTTTATTTTAAATTGGATCGTCTCCTGTCCAAAATATCATGCTCGAGGCAGTGAGAGGGTCGACAAAATTTGGGAAAAAGTATTCAAGCACTCGAGTAATTTTTTTTAAAACACTAAAGTGCATCCTTTTTGTTCCACCCTGGAAATAGATGGACACACTCCCTCCTCTAAGGCGCGTAAATGATGCATGGTGCATGCGAATGATGAAAACAAAGTTATTGTTTCTTTTGCCTTCACGTTATGCCCCCCTTCTTACTTATTTCCCATTCTATATTCATGGTGAGGATGCAATAAACCAAGCTACTATCGTCGTATTCAAGGGGACTGCACCCCTCCAAGTCTCCTCCCAAATCGACCTTAAAAAGCCTCAATGCAGCTCAGTATTTGCCTGTGTCGTAATTGCCTCGAGGTAGCGTCTACACAGCCTACAGCACCCAATGAAGAGGCAGAGGCATTCCCAACTCTAGAGGAATATGAAAGAGGAATGAAGCATGTGTGCACAAAAACAACGTGGAGATCCCTTCTCTGTGCTGTCTCATCACCCCCTACCACAGTCGTTCGCTTCATCTGTCCTGTCGCCTCGGCACATCACAGTAGCCACTCACCTACTGCGATGAGCGACATCACTTCCAAAGAGGCTACGCGCATTGCTGCACAGATCCGGTCTACTTTGGCAGTTTCACTACTCCTCCACAGTGAAAGGCTCAACAGGACGTGCTTCGTGGGAGCAGCTAAGCAGGTCGATCCGACCAGTCGTTCAGTGATGTTCCACTGTAATTGCAAAGTACAATTCCATGCTCCTCCAAATCGTGGCCTTTTCTCCCTTTCACCGCCCCTCCACACTGCTGTGCATCTCCCCAACCACAGCGTTTGGTTGCTGCTGCTGCTGCTGCTGCTGCTCGTGCTGTTACTGTTGTTGTTGTTGTTGGTGGCGTTGTTGTTGTTGTTGTTGTTGTTGTTGTTGGTGGTGGTGATGTTGTTGTTAATGGTGTTGCTGGTGAGCTAGAAAAAGGGCTTTGCTCGCTCTCGTCCCATTGCTCGCGTCCAGCAACGATGAGACGACTTGAAACTTGAGACTTGAGACTCGAGAAGTGGTTGAGAGTCGATTGAATTACCCTCCTGCTGACAGGAAGTGCAGTGGTGAGTGGTGAGTGACTCGAGAGCGAAGAACTGGCGACTCAAGCGCTCCGCACAAGCATCAGCAATGCAAATTCCTGCCACTGCACAAATCAAATTATGCTGCAGTAGGCAAGTTGTAGGCTCGAGGATTCAATTAAGGATCTCGTCTATGCACCTCTGCTTTCCTTTCGCACAACTACGCTCTTGCTTGCATCCTCAAAGGCATGTGGGGCGAACAGAAGTCCAGGGAGGCGAAGAGGAGAGAAGAGGAGAGAAAACAGGTGTGTTCTTTTCGCCTTGTCCTTTGACGTGGTGATGGAGAAGCGACGTGCATGGCATCAGCACTGTTGCAAGCAGGAAGCTCTGTTTTGTCGGTTGTGTCGAGGTCATAGCGAGTGCATTGCACCAAGGACATCAAGCTGGAGTTCGCAGGTCGGTTTGCGTTGTGGTGTGGTGGGAAGAGTGTGGTGATTACCCGACTCCTATCACACGCAGTTGGTTGGTTAGCATCAAGTCTGTTGCGTTGTTGCCATCGCCCTTGATAGGTGGTGGTGGTGGTGGTGTGCACTTGACGGAGGTGTTGTCGATGTGAATGCTCGGTTGTGCATCACACACCACACACCACGGCAGTGGAGGCGTTTGATGAGCAATCGCTGCAACTCACTGCATGAAGCATGCATCGGCGGACGGTGCGTTGTTGGCGAGATGCTGGCGAGTTGGTGACGAGTCGGTGGCGAGTTGTGCGTGTTTGGTGCATGCGATGGTGTAAGTTGACGCTTTGCTCTGCAGCGTCGCGAAGTCGACTGAGAGGGGCAGTTGGAGGTTCCGTCTGTGTAGGATCTCGTGTGTCGCAGTGGTTGACGCACACTCACACACTCACACGCACACACACGCACACACGCCTCGACGGATGGCAGGTTGGACGTGGTGGAGGACTGAGTCACTCGAGGAGGTGGACGCATTGGTGTGAGGGAAATGTCGAGACCCGTCACACATCCACACAATGCGTCTGCACATTCGTCATCACCATAGTGGACAAATACTCGGGTCAGTGATATTTTGGTAGCCCTTGTGTAACAGTTGCTTAAGGTCATCCATTATTCAAATCGGTCAATTTTTTCGACTTATTTACACTCCTGTTGGCAGTCGTGCCACAGAAGACAAAATCGAGCACCTCACTCATCAAATTGGGCGTCTTGTACGTAGAAGTAGTGGTAACTCAACGCGGCGTTGCAAGAGTCGCAAAAGTGTAATGCATGAGAATGACGCATTTCAGAAATCGGTGCCTCCAGTGTGTATTTCAGAGCTGTTAATATCAGATGCATCAAATCAGGTCTAGTGCTTAGTGTAAGCAGAGCTTCACTTTGGGTCTTTTGAATGGAACTTGAAAAGCAGAAAAGGACTAACTTTTAAAATTTCTTAAAATAAACAGTTCGTGACACAGTGTGGAAGATGTTTCCATTGCATTTTAATGCCCTCATTCCCATTCGTTCCCTTTAATTAAATGTGACATAGCTTTAACGCAAGGACTGCAAAACAGGTCCGCCGTCCAAAGCTTGTTTCGCGCGTTCCAAGTGCTATAAAATCCTTCCACCTCATTGAATGATGGCTGTGAACCAAGTAGAACATTAAAATGTCCCTGCGATGTGGTAGTCCACTTTATTCTTAAGGTCGTAGAAGCGAAATGCATTAAGGGTTTTTTTTCTTTTCATCTCGTCTCCGTTTGTCTCCAAAAGCCCCACAAAATGTCTAGTAAAGTGGATTTAACTCTTCCTCAAATATATAGTCGTAGGGCTTTACCCTCGTATCTGTAACATTTGACGCTACCTTACTGGGGCCAGCAAAGGCCTTTTTAGTCATGCAAGCTGTGTGGAGTAAATTTGACCTCAGCTTAACCACAAGGAGCTCGTTACCCTCAACCTGACAGGAGTCACGGTGTCAGGTCGACCCAGCTACCCTGAAATATGCGATGGGGCTTGCATAGACAGCTGCTGGTTATGAAGAATACTTTTTCCACTTATCACTAGACAGACACGTAATAGGAGCGCAGAATCTTTCCCTTGTTTCAGAATCAAAGCATTTAGTGACATTCCAGAAAGCCATCCTCCTAGAATCAGATGAAAAGCCGCTGGAATAGTAAGGATGGAGCTGGACCATTATTTGCCCATCTCTTTTCTTAGTTCACCTGGCTGGCTTATCCGTTCCTGAGATGGAAATCGCCAGCAAAGTGTTCAGGGCACTCAAATATCAAACTCAAGATTTACAAGATGAAAAAGAACCAGTGGAAATGTGCAATGCACGTGCGGAAGATAAACGAATGCATATTGTGGCTTCAAAACGAATAAAAAAGGCGTACAAAGAGGCATTCAAAGTGGAATGCACTGCCGCACAAAGTGCAGTTTTCCAGTTAGTTCAGCATCATCACCTAAGGTAATTGCAAAACAGTTTGTGCCAACTTCTCGGAGAATATGAAAAGACTATAGGTCTTTGTGTTTCAGGGATTTTTAGCCTCCAGGAAATGCAAACAATTTTCAGGCTAATTTAGATATTACCAAATCAGTGATCGCCTGAAGTCATCAAACCACAGCTTGCAGCATCGGCATCAATTGCTGCAACTGCTGCATAGGGAAAGGACAGGAAAAAGTTCTCAGGACTTTGCTATTCATTTATGAATAAACCTTAAGTTATGCTATATCAATTCCAAAAGGAGAAGAGCTGTTCTTTTATGTTAAACCGGGACAAACTGCCACATCTGCGTTGGCTTCTTTTCTGTCTAAAGAGGCGTTGAAGTGCATACAAAGACCCGGAATGAAATTTTTCGTTTTCATTTACTTCTTTTAGTCACATGCCGAGGTTTTAGTCCAGAGGATGTGAACACCGCTGTCCAAAGGGCCTTCAGCCGTCCATTATTCTGTGCCGCTGTAGTGACCCTGCCAATGTGAGCATGCGATTGGCCAATTCGGCTCGTATTTTCACTCATTTAAAGACAGTCTCTCAGAGTCTACACAGCAATTTTTCCTCATCTTCTAATCTATCCACCCTTTATAATCCTAAACTGATTGCATAGGACTAAAGTGAGACCACTTAAGTCTACTGGGTGTTTGTTACTTTGACAGAATCACTTGGAGAGCCGATGATTGGAAAGTGACTTCGTTTTCAATGAACGAATACAAATGTGTGTGCACGGATTTTGTAAATAATTTGGCGTAAGTATGATTGGTGGGAGAGAGCGAGAGAGAGAGATAGGTGGATAGAGAGAATGCAGCGAAAGTGGTTTAACATAAATGTAGCCGAATCTCTAAAATGTTTGTCAAATAGGTTTCCCAGAATCCGAGAGGAGGCACAGTGCCCAGGATGAAAATGAGAGTTGCCGATGAAAGAACGGGCTGTGGGGGTGGCTGGTATGGCCAGAGAGGAGGTGGTGCGATCGCAGGGACCCAAAGACCCGCAGGGCCAAAATAAGGGGGTAGAAAATTAGTAAAATATTACAATTGGTGCTACAAATGTTTCAGTTTTGTCGATGGCCATTGAGTACCAGAAAATCCAGTTATTGGCCGTTTTAGAGCGATACACTTCGTCTAGGTTGGTCAATCTAGCTAGAACTCTTATCATTTCTGCGCATCTACGCTTAGAGTTTTGGGAATCATCGTGAGTAAGCTCGGAATGCGCTTATTTAAAAGTCCTTTCTGAATGCCATTTGGAGGGTGTTTAGCGCGGCATCTGCTAATGACGCCTTCTATTAAGTGCAGGCAACGCACAAGCTTGCAGTGCGTCCCTTGAAGTTTCAAAGTGGCTTCACCTCAGAAGGGCACGCTTTAAGCAGTTGGCGTGGCGCCACTTCAACGACCAAGAGAGGAGCTTGTGTGTACGAAGTTGGGAGGAGTTTGGATGAAGCACTGCAGCAAGTCGCGGAGCAGCGAATTTCATAAATTCTGATCGGTAAGGAGTAACTAAAAGTAGAAGTTGCTAAAATCTAAGGAGTTAATTTTAAACCACAAAAGAGTGCGTATTTATGGTGCCATCAACAATTCGGCAGATCATTTGCCATTCACCATCAATCACTCAACTTTGCGGAAGCGAATGGCAAGAGTTAGGCCACTGGAGCATGGAGGTGTCCGCATGGCCGAAGTCACCGCATTGGCAGGTGCGCAGCGTTTTGTCAGTTAATTCAAGGAGTCCAAGATGTCATTAAACGATTTAATGAATTTATTTTGTTAACTAAAGCTGTAGCTAATGGCAATCCATTCTGGCAGGCAACCCTGCTTCTGACTGCGGTCAGCTCCATGCAGAAGACATGGACTGGACTCGGTTGAGGGCGATAAAAGCTCCCATCTCGTGGACCTTGTTACTCACAAAGCACTACTGCCTCAGGAGCATCGAATTATTCGGAAGAGTATGGCGGATCTAACGATGAGACTACCAAGGTACGCTTCTTCGACGCGGATGGAGGAGAAGACCCTTTAATGCGTTCCATTGCTACCTGAGGCAAAAAGGAGCCTCGCCACAACAGTAATCACCCAAAGACAATTTGCTTCTGAAAGCGAAATTTTGGGTGCTCGCCCAACAGTCCACCGCCCTCCTGGCATCATCTGTGGAAGGAGCTGACAAAGTACCTATGGCGACTGAATTTGGATGAAGTTAATTAAAAATAAATTTTAAAAAAGGAAAAAGCATACGAGAAAGATGTCAATTTTGTGCAGGAAACCACAATTCAGACAAACAGTGCCTTTAGGAACAGTTTTTCCACCAAACCTTGCATCTTCATGCGAAAAGTCGCCTTTGCATGCAGTGAAAAGCGCCCCGGTTGGAGTACTGTCGTTCTTCCAGAGACACCAGCACTGCAGTGGAAGTGCTTCTTAAATAGAAAAATTACACTGATCATTCCGAGATTGAGCCGCACAGGTGATGCGATGACACATGAGCCGATTTGGGAGTGACGTCATCTCCTAGCAACGTGATGAAATCAGTGGTGCTCATAGTTTTTTCACTGCATGTCATTTCCCTTTGTGGTTGGCAAACGGAGTCAATGGTTGTGTCGGCTTCTAGATGGTCTACGCATTCTCGAAAGTGCCATGAAGGTGAACCACAAGGCATGTGTGTATGGCCACCGGAAACGTCCGTTGGCTTGGCCGGCTGAATCACCATGGCGAAAAACTGCATAACAGGCGGGTCCATTGGGGGGAAGGGGACAAAAGCTGTCAGGGCTGCCAGCGATTCCCGGTTCAGTGAGTCACGCCCTTAAGACGAAGAGGTGGAACATCACTTGGTCGCTTAATGTTAATTTGGGGAACGCCCGACTCCGAACAAAATTCAACCTCTTTTATATCCTCCAAAGGAATGACACTGTCTTGGAAGCACCGTTGATGCAGTTTTTCTATAAAAGCTGGTAAGTAAGACTCCTGGAAGGAGGCGTCGATTGAGCTCCAGGTCCAATGAAGCATTTAATTAGCGTGTGGGCTGGACTGCTGTAAAGGCGGTTTAGCCTTGGATAAATCCCAGCCGATGACAACTTTAACTTAATTTGCTGTATTCCAAAAGATTCCAGCTCGGGTCTCCCATTGCAATGGTTCGCTGTCAGTACTAAGAGCGCTGCTGCGGCATTGTGGTGTCTCGTCCCCCCGTGAAAATCGTTCCACAGCAAGGGTAGTAACAAACTATGCGCTTGAAGTGGTGGTAATGACAGACGCCCGCAGAAAATAGGAGGACCTGAACTACTAATGGGGAGAAGCAAGGGACGTTATACACTTCCAAGCCTGCCGCTATTATTAGCAGCCCAGGGGTGCTAACAAACACTCCACATTACCGCTTTTTGTGCCTGCATCGATTCGGTTGCACTAAGTGAGGGATTACAATAGTAAAAGCTGTGAAGACTGCATTTGTTGCTTAAGTGGAAGAAGAGGTAGATTGTTCGTGGGAACATTCTTGTCATGGATCTCTGTGGGAACAAATAATTATTCGCTAATCTTGCTACTTTTACTCAGACTTCTACGAATCCACTGCACCTTTGGTACTTCTCTGACAAGGATACCCAAGCCACTGTAATGGTGCTAGTGCGTTGGAATGGGTCTCGCCCATTTCACCTCTTTTGAGTGCCATGGATGGGTTTCAAACAATAGGCTTAGGCGTGAATCCCGCACGAAGAGTTCAGCAGGCGGAAGGAAAGAAAGCAAAATCAAAGCGTCAGTAAATGCTTAAAAATGTTTTCAGTCTTTGAGACCCATTACCTCTTCATGTTACCAAGACATGAAAAGACTGACAGGTATCCGCGAGATATAAGTGGTAATAAGAAAGGTGAATGGAACGTGCTGCTCAATGCACAGAATGGATCGTTCAGTTAGCGTAAATGATTCAATAAAGTGGCGATAGCACCGGCATATTCAAAGAAAGTTTGCAAATAACACAGGTCACGTAACCCCACAGACATCTGCCAGAATTACCGCCATCATTAAATCTTCTTTCTTGAGGTTAGTTGAAGCATCATCACTCGAGAGCCAAGGAGGGCGTCCAAGAAAAGGTGGGAGCCGTGGCAACTTAAAGAAGCACCTCCACTTTGTTTTGGGTCACGGTCATGCTTGCGCGCTTTTCCCCACACCTGTTTTACCCTAGCGCCTTTCGGGGACGCTGCCTTGGACAAAAAGTGCGGTTTTGCCAGCGAATGAATCACTCCTTGACCAAGGCTTGTTTGTCACGTCTAACAAACACTATTTCAAGCCATTCCGCGTAAATGCCTTTGCAGATGTGACTGTACTACCCAGAGGAAGGAAGAATTTTATTGAGGCCGTTCGCAATGGTGAAAGTTTTCACCCTCACGACCTCAAGAGCAAACTTAACCACGACACTCCGGCCGGTACATTGGTCCACTATGCTGCCGACACCTGCATCATCAAACTGACTGGTTCGACTCTTTGGAAGACGCGGTGCTCAACGCATCACTAACACCGATGGTAGTGACAAACGCATGTGTTCTCCTTCCTAGTCAATCCGCACCCTCCACCTCGATTCAGATGTCCCACATGGAGCTAAGTCAGCCCCTGGTTCAAAGGCGCGATTTCACCCAACGACTTGGACATTCGGTATTTCAGGGTGCAATCAAAGCATTTGCTCACGATTGTTCAACCATGGCAACTTTTATTACACCTCATGAATGGCATGCCCACCTCGCACAAAACCGACAAAACACGTATGCTTCGCGACTGCTAGTGTATGTTGCCATAGTAGCAAGACAGTTTCATAATTGCGTCATTGCATTAGTCTAAAGGGGATGACATTTAAAGGAAGGATCCACCAATTCCTTGGAGCATTTCGCATAACCCATTCCCCAAGCAAGAGCTGACAGACCCGATTCCACTTTAACTAAGTATTTCAAGTTTCACAGCGAGCTATTGATGTTCGTGATTTCTTTACTTAAGAACCGTCAGTCTGACAGTCAAGCCACCTCAACAGTGGATATCTCCGAATTTTTATGAAGCAGCGGTAGGTCATTTTAAGTAGAAATGTGAGCCAATGTTTGAACGCAGGTAATGGAGTTGGACTTACATCCAGGCAGACGGTAAGCGAATCGAAGTCGGTGCAGACGCGCGTACCGCCAACTAGGAGACGACTGAGTCACTGTCGTTTCTGCCCTAGTCATCGCGGGTATTCCCGCCGCCTCCAATCGAGCACAAAGGACGTCACCTCACGCACACACACAGTGCACGGCGCAGGCACACGAAGACGCGCGAAGCCGAGGAAAGGCGATGAGTGAAAGCACAACCGATTGCATCCAACCTCTCTCATGGTGTACCCCACACCAAAGATAAACGGATTCATTTACGAGCATTAAATTACACACTCCTTTCCCACGATTTTTGATTTTTGGTAAAACGAGTCCCCAACTCTTCTCATGCACCCCTTGTGCGCGCACGTGCCCACATGAAATTCACTAAAATGTAGAGGAAAAGAGCAACTGCACATCTAATTGTGCCTCAGGAAAGCGACTTTAGAGATCGCAGATGCTCAGATGAAGAAATCAAATCAGCCCCTTCTTTGGATACACAGGTTGATCAATTTATTTTAGTTAATGGACAGAAAGGGCTTTGAGGAGCATGTGGGTTTTAGGGTGCGGCCAGAGGGAGGGCGAGGGAAGTGGCAGCAGGCACGAAATAAAAGGCCAGGCGACAGACCATGGTACTGTCAAATGCAGATCGGCGGTGCAGTGAGTGTGTAATGAAAAGGAGTAAGGGAGAGCGGAAAGACCCGGCAGCGAAAAAATGCAGCGCAGCACCACCGCCAGAGAGGATAGCAAAAACATTCCTACACATCGACAACTGCCGGTAAAGAAAATTTATCGATAGGTAGACAGGACTGAAACTGCAGTTACCGCTGCTGTCGTTGCCGCCACCACTGACAAGGAGAAAGAGAAAGAAGCGTTGAAGAAGGCTAGTTTTTGTTCCTTTACAACAAAAGCATAGGCAGGAAGGAGAGCATCAGCAGCAAAAGTGGATATCCCCACAGAAGAAAATACGGCAGAACGGGAGTGTACGGTAGAGGGAACTGAGGAGGCAGCAGCAAATGAAAAAAAAGCAGCAGCAACATCTTGCTTGGAGTGAGAGATTAGCGCATGGTGAGTGAGTTTTTCAGTTAACCGATTGGGAGGATCTAACGACCGCAGTCAGAGCACATTATCTGATCATCATTCGTGAGGAAGCCGCGACCCACGAGGTTGCAATCGCACTTGCTGCAAGCAAAGCACTCCGAATGCCAATGACGATCCTCAAACGAAATAAACTTGCAGCCACCAAAACCTAAGTGAAAGAAAACAAAGAAAATTACGATGTGGAATCAGGCAGTAAAAAAAGAACAGCGGATACTAACCAGTGATGGGCTTGCCACACTTGGTGCACTTCTTTGCGAAGAGATCGCCATAGCAGTCGGCACAGTAAGGTTGCTCATCCTTGGAGGTAAACTTGAGGCCGGCAAGTTGTTTACCGCAACTGGTGCAGGTGAAGCATTCCTTATGCCAGGGGTTGCCCTTATACGTGACCCCACCACGGCGAATGACTTCGGAGCATTTGGTGCAGCGCTGCGCATACTTCGCCTCGTAGCAGGGCACACAGACGACCTGGTTGTCACGGGGGATGAAACTTTTTGCGCCAATAGGCTGTTTGCATTCCACACACACAAAGCATTCCTCGTGCCACTGCTGACCACGGTACTCGTACTTCCGCATGCCCGCCTTGAAGACGCCTTGGCAGCCATCACAGCGAGCTGCAAAACGCTCGTCATAGCAGTCAGAACAGTAGAGTTGGTCGTCCTTCGTCGCAAAGGGACGATCCGCCAGCGACGTATTGCAGGCGGAGCATTTGAAACACTTCTCGTGCCAGTGTCGCTCTTTGAAGGAGAGATCCTGTTGCACATAAGGCGAACAGAGAAAAGAGGACTGAGATCGGCAGATAAGAGTAGAAAAATTGCGTTGAAAGCATGTGGGTGGAGGAGTAGATATAGGAATAAATTTAACTTAAATCCGTGCAAACACGCATACACAAACTCACATACATGACCCAAGGCAACAAGCAACAACGGGACTAGGTCACACGTAGAAACCGATAGATATAAACAAACACAGACACGACAGCTAGCATGGGGAACAAGTTGGGCAGATGTGACAAAGAGAAAGGGACGAAGGGCAAAGGAGGGAGCATGAACTACGGGAGAAACTCACGGTGGGCTTCGCTCGAACCAGGGCTAGATGTTTCTAGGAGGCCAAAACGCAGGTACGTGGGTGGATTGGCGTCTAACAGCTCGAGAGTAAAAGAATCACCTTTCGACTCAAACGGTCGCATGGCACTTGTTTGGTTCGAATGTCTTCCGATAAAGCAGACACTATTTTACAACAGAGGTGGCAACGACAGGAACCTACACCCGCCATGAACCCAAGAGTGCTCGATGGTCACGAGAAAGATGAATAGATGGCGAAGAGGGAAGAGTGAAAGAGGAACGAGAGGAGTAACGAGACTCACCGGAGGGGACTAGGGGAATGCGTCAACATGCAGGTCAAGAGGAAAGGATTAGGGAGAAGGGAAGGAGAATCGAGGGGACAATTAAGAGACATGATCCTACCAATGGCAGTGGACTAGGGTTCTCAATTACTCCAACTCACCTTGGAATCGCAGCCAATCTTCTCCTTACACTGTTCGCAGGTGTTAGCAAATTTGGCCTCATAGCAGGCCAGACAGTGAGGCTCCTCGTCTCGAAGGATGTAGCGTTGACCGGTTAGAGAGACGTCGCAGCTGCGACAAGCGAAGTGGCCTGTGTGGTGCTCCTGATCCATGGCACGTGTATATTCCTCGGAAAATATGAGCTACAATGCGGAAGACGTTACGTTACTCCCATCTCAATAGGGCGACGCTGGTAAGTAATTTTGGTCCAGATGGAGAACACCCCTTGGACCAGCTACAATACTCGAGAAAGGCGATGCGCAAGAAAAACACGAAGACTAACTACCCTAGTTAAAACAAATCACTAATGCTAACGCGTTGTAAAAAATAAATGTGGCGCGTACACGCACGAGATTGCATAAACAAGCTCCACCTCACAATAAATCTCACGACATTGATGGCCTCACTAAGGTGCACGCAAATCAAGCGAATAAACACACACACATAAGTAGCCCGATAACACATGTGTAATTAAAAACGCCTCTCTTTCATTTTTCGTGCCCGTTAAAAGTGGGATAAATAGGAACGAGTTGAAACGAAGGGAAAGAAAACACAAGATAGGAGCTCACGTGAAATGTGAAGATGAAATGCTAGATGTGGAAATAGGCAAGGTGATTATTCCTTGTCTGCCTCTACTAGTAAGTGTCCGAGCGTGCGTCTATCCAGCACACGCGTCTAGGTGCAATCACGGCACGACAGCAGCTACGTTGGATGGAGTATTATTCAAGGCCACGCGCGCACCCACAAGTCGTCTACTAGTGGGCAAATGGGCTAATCCAATGGGCGAGGGCTCGGGCAAGGTGGACAGGAGAAATCAATGAAAGGCAAGTTCAGCGATGGCTGCAAGCACGTCAGCTCTCAATGTGTTATACGCGTCCCTACGCCGACGCACGACACGTACGCGCACACGCCACTACACCACACCCACGCGCATGCCTGTCCCTACAAATGCTGCAAACGCCCCGATTGGCCTGTCTGTCAGCGGCGAGTAAAGCCTTGGCAACCAGTAGCAGCTTGGCACGAGGACAACCAATGGAGGTACGGGTGTGACAGCGTTTTCTGTGGCTTACCGATACCGCCATATGTACAAACTAAAGCATTCCAATTACTCATAAACTGCAATTGCTAGGAGTAAGTCAAACCGCTGAGATTGGAAAGGTGGCCTCAGCATACAATAGTCGAGGACTATGGCCATTAGCAAAATTATTTAAAGTTAAAACGAGAGAATCATGCTGCTTACATGGTCGCATGTAGCGCAGCGTGGGCGAATCATCTGACCGTAGTGGCGGAGGCAATAGGGTTTGCCATTGAGCCAAGCGTACACGAAATCAACAAGATGTTCGCTGCAATTCGAGCAACGGAAGCAGCCTGGATGCCAGGCAGGTGCATAACTGTTGTCAGAAGAGTCGGACAGGCGATGGTCTGGCCGAATCCGGACACAAAACTCTCTAAATCCGATCTGCTCCGAACATTCGGCACATACCTACAGTTGTCATTAAAAAGTGGTTACTGGTAAAATAAAAGTAGAACGTGCAATTCAGAAATTCAACTAGCAGCAAAAAACCTGAGGCTTTATCAGGTCGGGATAGTAACACAGGTACAGAGTAACGAAACCCATGGATCCCACATGAAACCAGGACAGGAGAGCTTAAACTTAATAGCATAACTGCCACTAATTTTCGGGACAACCGTTAACACCTATCTTTAAGCATTTGCTATAGGCGGAAACAGAACTCACAACCGTATTCTTCGCAGATGAACGTTCGACGCGTCCAATGCCAAAATCACGACGATTCCGAGAGTTTTGGAAACGCGTGGCTTCACGAGATTCTCCCTCTAGGTTAGCAGGTGTATTGGAAGGTGGAAGATTGAGCTTTGCAGTGCTGAGAGAAGATGCTGGTTTCCGATCTTGTGGAGGAACTTGGTGTCGAATACGCCGACAGCGCATCTCGGCATAAGCTTCCCCTCGAGGTATTTCCGAAGATGGAAGAGAAGTTATAAAAGCTTCAACCTAGCAAACGGAAAGGCAGACAACCACTCAACTCTTGTTACCAATCTAAAGAAGTTGCTTCACTTCAGCTCGGTTTATAACGAACAGAGAACAGATAGTTGTTTCGTGCGCTCCATAATTACGGAAGCAATCCTGAAAGAACATGAAAATGGCTGTCTATCGAGTAATTACAAATGGTATATTCTACCACTTTTTAGAAGTACACTTAGGTGACATAAACGAAAAGCACGTATGAAAAAAGTGGGCAAATTACCTCCGCTGATTGAATTCCGACTGGAAGCCAGTGTAGACCATGCTCTCTTGCAACTGTCTGCGCAACATCATAGGCTTTGAGCACGGTAGTGTCGGATAATTCCAACTCATGTAAGTAAGAATCCTTCGACGGATCAGTGATAGCGTGCTTGTCATAGGAGCAGTGACAATCAGTGCACGTTGCTCTAGAAATGTGCAAAAATGAGAATACCGTTACCTCCAAGGGTGAAGTTTAAAGCCGGAGCATTCCGAACCACACGTCAGACAGGGCTTCCCAATGTCCTGTTGCAGAGCCATCACTACGTTCCACAATAAACCCCACACTAGCAACCAGAAGCAACACTGCTGCTAACTATTCAAATGTGATGGAACGGTAACCACTATGCAGATGTAGATATATATAAACAAAAAAGCGCATTGAAACCCCAGGGACAAAACACTAAAAAATAGCCACGTTTGTACGTACTAATCGAGACAATGCCAGGAGTGCTCCAAGCAAACTATTTATCACTGTTTGTGGCAGAAATTTAGTCCAAAAAGGTTAGTTGTGATTGAGAATTGCTGTTGAGGATTAGTGAAAAGAATCAGGGAACTTTGTAACACTCAGAAGGCCAAAAATTAAAATGAAGCTATAAACAGGAAAGTTATGTAAAGCTGTACATTCCTGGAATCTTTTGCGGGCAAGAAGTCGTCGGGCTGGGTTTCATAGTTCATTGGCTTCCGTACGAGGTAAAATAGCAAATGTATGAGGGGTGGAAAAAAACATTCATATTAGCGTAAGCATTTATAATAAGTTTTTGAACGTAAAGTTCTTTATCTGACAAGAAATGCCCAAAAATTGACTTGTAATTTGAAAATACATCAAGTTAGAATACAACCACCTTGATCTATGCAGTATTTAACCACAATATTTGTCTTAAGCCCTGACTAGTTTTAACCCCATTGAGACCTTCTTGAAGGCAAAAGAGGGCACAACACTTTGACAGAATACATGCATTCAGCAGACAAGAGGTAATTGGGGCTACTGGCATGCATTGGAGGCCGGTCCACACATCAATGACGATACGACCGCTCAAACAACCAAAATCAAAACCGTCGATCAAACGCTCGAATATTACAAGCTTCTTTAAGCTTCGGCGGCTGCCTTCCAAAATAGTAGAAGTGCTAATGGCTCGCTTAACGATAAATCTAAGCCTAGCAATATCTCTATTTCGTGACATGGGATTCAAACCATCATAACTGTTCTCAAGGTAAATCTAGAAAGAAGACTTCTGTGCTGCGCCATCTACCCCAAAATTGACACAAATTAAGAATAATAGTTTTGTGCAGGTATCGGTTACAAGTATCCGGTAAGCATATGCTCTAGGCGTAATTAAACAGACATAAAAAATCAATTTTTGATTTTGCAGGCAGCATAAGCTCTTCCTTACATCAATATTCCGTCTTCCGCTATATTAATAGCAGTTACTACAGAGTTACTAATGACCCGGATGCCGAAATCTTACCTGGTTTGGATTCGAATGCCAAACCAAGCACTTGCAAAATGTCTTAGAATGCAGCAGAAGTATGCTATATATCGGTTAATATTTTCGATTATGGATGGAACATTTTATATCCACGATAAGCAAAATCATTAGTTACCCCTTAGCTGCCTTTTTAATTAATATTCCATGCTATCCATCGCATATTAACAATAAAACTATGCCTAAATAGCCACTGGGCCTTATATTGATATTTGTTACAATTTGTCACAGCAATTTGTTTGGATTAACACTTTCGTATAATTGAAGGTGATAGAGCGTTTAATAAACCAAATGGGCTATGAGTTTAGCTGATGTCTTGAAGGTTCCCAAATTAATGCTAAAAGAATGTTTGTTTGGAATTTTAGTGATTCCTTTAGGTCCATTCACATCGATTGTACCAATTGATTGGCTAAATTACCTTAACGAGGTCGAAGACTATGTTAGAAGAGGACTCATCCATGGATTTGAAAAGCACCTTGTTATCATATACGAATACGCGATAGAGGTTGGTCGCTACCGTATTTTGACTTGTAGGTCCTACCGGAGTTATGGGATGATGAGAGCTACACAGTAATTATGGTGCGCTTAGCTATTCTAAAAGGGTATTGGTCGGTTTTTGTTTGATTTCTCTAGTACTGAGTCGCTTGATGAAGTCTCAAAGTTTCTCGCCATCCTTAACCTCAATGCTCCTTCAAACGCCCGTTTAATGATCGCATTAGCACACTACTTTTCCGTTTTGGGTACCGTGTTTTGTCTAGTGCAATTTCAGGCAACATTTCCCGCGCTGAATCTACTTTGAATCGTGCCAAATCCTACGTGACTTGCGATTTGGACAGAAGTTTACTTGAAAAAGCAATAGAATGGCATAAACATGGACTTTCATTTCGCTCTCTGATGGGCATTTACGACTATGTGCCTACGAACACTGGTACAGTAAAAGATTTCTGTAATCGGTTTAGGTGCTTGGAGTAACAAACTGGGTAAAGACCCTAAACTTTACAAGAGCTTTATACCTGATCTCAGAGATAGGTAATGTTTGCGTTTTCGTCCAAATTTGTGCCTTTTTTGTAGATTTAATCCATCTGTGAATGGTTTCAAGGTAAGGCTCGTTATTGCACTGTAATCGTATCTTCTAGTCACCAGGTGGGCAAAATCCGTCAAATGACAATGAGACACCCGATGCTGATGTCTCAGATGTATCGATGGAGGTGGTGAATTCTGAGTCGCAGTCACCACTTCGACGTCCACCTCTGGTCCCCTTCCATCCAACCCCCCCGGTTGCTTCAACGAATCGGTGAGGAAGATGAAGATTTGGAGGAGGAGTTGGAAAATAGGACTGAAAGTAAAAAAGGTGATAAGGAGAACCTCTTAACTGAACAATTGCCTTCCCAGCCCTTTTCTATCCGAACTTTTGATGGGTCTTCGTGCGTCCACATGTCTCCCCAGTTTTCGCCCCCGGAGGATGATACTTTCAACGACGGCAGTGCTGCCGTCACTGTGCGTCCAGGGACGGTACCCGCAAAGTCAGCTTTCCTTCATGGTACAGCTTTGTCATTTTTTTTTTGATACTTCGGCTCATCTTCACTTATTATTGGCTGTGGGGCGCTTGTCTTTGCAAAGATATTTGTATATGAAAAGATGTTAAATTTTGCGATTCCCCTCACGTTGAGCTGGACATAATATTAACTCTTCATAACACAACTGAGAATAGCTGGGATTCAGACTTGCAACGCTTCAAAACTGACTTTCTTCAGTTGTGAGTCATTTTATATGCTAGTGCACTTGCTTTGTCTACCAGAAGCGCCATACTTCGGTAAGCTGGATGATTTTCAATCAGGTATTGTAGCTTTCTTGGTTTCTCCCATAATTATGTGGGAAGTTTTCCCCGTTCATATTCCGCGCTTCAAAGAGTGAGAGCCGTGATTGCTGCTTGTATCTCCGGGTTCCGAGACTTATTGAAATAATTTCTTCTACACCGACGTTTGAAGCTTCAGAACATTTCCCCTTTATGATTACCATTGTCCTCATTACAAAAGTAGAACTCTTGTTTTGCTTTACAAAGGCACCCCCTACTCTGATATCCCTTTTTAAATTAAATAGACTATTGCAGTAGAGCTCATGATGACTTCACTATTTCATTTTCATGTAAAGAATTAGTTCTGGTGTCTTTCTTTCGACTTAAAGAATTTATAGAAGAAACATGTAGCAGCGTTAGAACCGGTAGTTATTTCTCAACTATGAGCAGATGTCTTGATTATATGCTTTATTTCCCAGCACAATGTGACAGGCAGCATTTGTTATTACCGTAGTTTGTACTGTCTTTATTGTCCCCCCATTGTATGCAATACGAGCACAGGTGGAACAGAGGAAGTTGGCGCGGAGGTTGTTTGTCGACCACCGCCATCGCTGTCTTCCTCCGCAAAGCATCGACGTACTTCGTGGGCGGGTCCGCGGGAGGCTCTTGCGAGGTTAAAGAAGGCGGGGACGAGGGAGATGAAAGAGATGGAGAAGGTGGAAGCAGATCCCATCTCGGCACTGGTCGAACAGTCTAACGTTGTAGTGAACAACGAGAAATTTCTCGTTCTGCGCCAAATCGCTCGGGGAGGATTTTCATCGGTGCGGGCTCTCGACGAACTTCTAGAAATGTTAATCTTTATTTGTTCGACTGTGCTATCTGGTTTGGGTGAAATATTAATATTCTCACCGTATCCATATGACTTTTAACGGAAGTTGTTTAATGTGCAAAAGTCGACTGCACGTTTTTGTGAATATTTCTTCCTTTCAATTCATTAAGTTCCATTCCACTTTTTTCATGGTGATAAGATCCCCAGTTTGCTGATATTGCCAAACTAAGATGGACTAAAAAATATTATTCAAGTATAAATTAAAAGCCCTTCTGTGTTTACGACTGCTATAGGTGTTTTGTGTGATGAACAAGAAACGTGAGATGCGGGCACTTAAGCGTGTCGGGCTGGTCTCTCCCTCGGTGGATGTGTTGGCGGTGTGCAAAAACGAGGTTGATCTCCTCTCGTCCCTTCGTGAATCTGGCCGTGTCATCGCTCTCTACAATTAGTCAGTCTGCTTTGCTACTTTTCCATTAGAGTGTTTTGCCAGTGGTTATAATGGCCCTTAACCGACTACACGACCTGAGCTTCCTCAATTCCATAGGTCCACAGCTTGCACATTCCAAGATTGTGCATGTCTGCAAGCTGAAGTAATTTCCTGTCAGTTTGATTATTTAGTTACCAAATCGATCACCATCTCAGTTTTGGCACTTGCAATTCAAGGGAATGTGCTCTTCCGCACGTCCCTTCAGTCCCAAATTTGTCTGGGAAAGGTTGCATGCAGAAGCACCAGTTTCTTTTATTTCGCAGATAATCGAGAGAGGTTGTGTTTTCTAGGTTGATGAGAGCATTCGCAGTGCGGAGTATCATTTTAATCGTGGGGCGATTTTTAGACACACTTTGTCAAAGTATTATTTATTGCTATTAAGTAGATTTACATAAATGCGTCCAAAATTAAGATGTGGGCGCACTCTCACAATTTCCTGTTAATTTAAAGACGATGTCTTAACTAGGCACTTGTCCTTGACAGAAGCGTACAAAAACTGCCCTTTTTATCCAGTGCTTATCAGATTGAGGCGGTTTTCTTTGGTTCTTGAGACCTTAACTTTGTAGCGGAACACTTCTTTGTGCATATTTCATTTAAGTAGCATTTTTGCCACCAATATTTTATTACCTAGCTTCTTTCCCTCACTTGCGTCGTGTGGTTTGGTCAGTTCGCTGGAACCTGTTGAGCAAATGTTCTTCGAATAAGTCTGTCATTTTTTCCTAATTAAATAGCGAAAAGTCACACTGTGCAGTCAAAACATGGGTGGGATGAAGAAACCTCTAGCAGTTTTCCGCCCTTTCCATCCCCTAATGCGTGAGCTGCTTGTGCTTAACCAAATATTTCCGATATTTTGGTATAAAAATTGGGGCTGGTCATGTTACTGTTTACCTGTAAACTGTCTCTTAGGATTCGGCTGCTGAAACAGTGGTTTTTTCATTGAGAGCATTCTAAGGTAAATAGACAGTGCTCATGGGGTATCGTTTCTTTCATTACAACTGAAATGTCAGCTTTTCTCTAGTGAACTCTCACCCTCCCACTTGGTGATGGTGCTGGAGTTTGCAGAACAGGATCTCAAGTCACATCTTAAGATGCGCCAGGAGAACGGGCCTCTCCCTGACCACGTCGTCACCTTCTTCTGGAACGAGATGCTCGCATGTGTCAAGGTCATTCACGATCGACGTGAGTTTGCATCCTACTTGCTATTTTGTTAGTAGCAACTATTTACTAGCGAAATAGCATTGACTAGAGCTAAATTTGATAAGATAGTTTTGGCTTTTAAGAAGCCCGTTATTTTCTGTTTTCATCGGTTTTTCACTTGTTCGGGGAGTTATTAAATTCTACTTTACTGTCAAGACGGATGACTTGTTAAGAGTCGTCCTATTTTCCTGCGTTTCTCAACTCGGGATTGCCTTTTCTAATATATTTTGACCAAATCTTAAATGTGTTTTTTCTTGGCCACAATAGATCAGGTGTTGACAAAATCCTTTAACATTTCAAATTTTGCTAAACAGACAAAAAATATTGTTCCTCACTTGCAAATTCATGTTTTCTGTTCCGTAGAAAGCATATCTTTGCGAAAAACTGTGGGTTGTACTGATGGATACATTGGTATCCACCTTTTCATACCTGCTCTGTGGTGTTTAAAGTCACTTTGACCAGTCTACTTACGCAAAATTAGACAGAATTTCTTTGTTGAATTATGAACCGTTTGCTCGTTAGTGGACACCGTAATTCACTCCGTTGTCATGACGCACCAATTAAACGTCAAACTGTGAGTCCTAGTTTCTTTCTCGTTGGTCAGTTGCTCAGAGTTGTAGAATGATTGACTCTCCAAATTGTGACTGCTGGTAGAGTCCGTCCCTTGGAGCTTCATTCGTGACCGGATGGATTTTCTGATAGAATGGCTTTTGCCTATTCCCCGTTGATACTTTGCGTAGGTCACAGTTTGTTTTTGCTATCACAGGTGGAAGTAAACACCTGCACCTTCCCATTCAAGAAGGAAAGGAAAATTAGCTTTGAATTAGTTATCGGGTCTGACGCGTAGCATGTTAAGAAAGAATTTAAGTATCAACGCTTTCACTTTGCATTTGCTTTAACGCCTTTGGTTTTGAGATGCCCCACTTTTGCATCGACTTTCAAGTGACTTCCAAATACTGTTGCAGGTGCTCCAGTAGTATTTCAGTTTTCTTCCTAAAAACAGACGCAAAGACGGCGCTAATTCATCTTGGGTCGCTTGTAAATTATTGACTCTTTTTCATTTGCTCGGCTTTTATCAAAATTTGCTAGTCAGAACTTGTGTAAACAGTGGTGGATATTGAACAAGATGTGTATGGAGTAAGCACTATGCTTCATTCTTAAAAGGCTGCTTTACATCACTGTAGAAGACACTGTAGATGAGTGTAGGATACAAATCTTGAGCACAAAAATAGTTTCCCTACCTCATAGAACGAGTTGTTGGCTCCATTATTACTGGACCTGGTAAACTCGTGTTAGTGATGTTGATCGCTGTTGGTCGTTACTTTCACGTAGCTCATTGGTTCGCCTGCAGAGGCAGCGTTCAGGTGGCCAGAAACTTCTCGCGCATAACAGTGTCTGTCTAGAATCATGCATTACAGACATAATCATTTTTGGAAGGAAATAAATGGCACTTGAGTCTGGAAGTAGCCTTATCGTTCTTATGGCTTGGAAGTAGTGCTCCCTTCTCTCAAAGTGTGGTCTGAACTGCAAGACACTTGAAGGGCCCCTGTGGGCAAGCCTGTGCGGTTGAAATGAAGTGTTTGCGTTAATACCTTGGGACTATGCTAGGATCGTAATCACGCATTCGAAGTCGTGATTGGCGTTAATAAGTTTTTGACCTTACTGACTTCGAGGAACGTTGATGATTATTATAAAATAGCCTTAGGCACAAGGCCTATGATCTCCCGGTATGATTAACAGCACGTTGAAATCTCTATGTTTTTTTTGGCGTTGTCTTAGTGAAATTAGATAAGAAAGTAAGGCTGTGCCCTGGAACCCGATGCGGACCATAACTGAAGTAGATTTCCATTGACGCTTTGGATAGATTTGACCGGATGAGTAACTGAGTCATATTCCACATTGGAGGACCTGAGCCTAGGAAAAAATTGAGTGAAAGGCAGTGACGATTATTTTTTCCTAATACTCAAAAGTATTTCTGAATTGGCGGTAAAATAGCCTCGATAACTCTTGGGGGGCTTTTCTTATCATTTTTGAGAGAGTCTTCATTTCTCTCCGGGCATAATCGAGGATATCCTAAACAAGACTACGTGGAAACTGTTGCATGTGGAAATTCTTTTTGTAATACTCAAGCAAACGAAACTGAGATGGATTTCAGATGGGAAAGGAGCACTTTTCCGAAGGGCTAATGTGAGTACTGAAGAGTGGATATCATTTGAAATCAAGCTAAAGTACTGGTCAGGACCTTGGTTGCGTCACATGCTTGTCTCTGAATGCTCGTGTAAACGCATGAGAGGTAGGAACGGTGAAGACAACACGAATATCTACGGAGACCAAAGCGGGTGGACGTGTGCACAACGTGCGTCAAGTTCGAAGTATGCCAGAATCGTGGTTCGTTTTCACGCTTTCGGGAGCAACCATGGGTTACACCATCGGATAAATATTTAGGCTCTCCCCCGGGTTGGAATCACTGGAGGGCATAGCGATAGGACGGAGGTAGCCATTGGTGGTGTCGGCGAGATGTAGGTGAATAGGCAGCAAGGTAGGGTGCAGTTGCGGCTAGCAATCGACAATGTTAAACCATTTAAAGGTGGCTAAAACTGAATTGTTGGAGGGTTGCTCTGTCAAGGTTTAAGGGTTGTATTTGATGCAAAGTGACTTTGACAAGCGTCGAAAGTCGCTTCTAAGACAAAAACGGTAACTTTAAGCTGTCATCCGACACCCTGTCCTTGTGGCAGTTCTTGATCCCCTTATTCTAGCGTGCATTATAACCTATTTGAGGAAATTATGAGCTAAAAATCTCACTACCGGATTCCTGTAGGTTGCAGGTAAATTCGTCTTTAACGTGATTAACCTTTCTCTACAATTCGAATGTATGCTATCCATAATGAAACAATTGAATGTGGCTCCCCCATTGCCCTAATCACCAAGACAGTTTCGTCCCGACCGGCGGGGTTGATGCCTCAAAAATGAATCCAACATGGTGTGAGTAAGGCCAAGATGTGCTAGACAAGGTGAGGGCAGCTGCCTCAACTCCAAGCCATGACTATGTGAGTCATTGGCTAAGACTGGCATTCGACAGGCTTTTGCGTCACCCTCTGTCTGGAGTTCGGGTTAATCCTCGTTTTGCGTAGGTGGTGTGTCGCAGCTGATTTTTCACACGCGATTCACAAAGACCTGCGTTTCCGTGGTGGTCAGTACACTTCTACTTATCTAGAGGTTTTATTAAGTCATTACGAGGAGGACAAGGAGACGCCTTACTTCTGGATTGAAGCAAAACGACGCGATGCATGAATCTCGAAGTCTGCTTCTCTTTGCGGGTGATGGCACTATCCTTCCGTCGAGGTTAAATTGTTGATTGCCGGCTTCAGTGGCATTTAATGTGTGCTGTTCTCAGAGTCTTGGTTGTTAGATATGATCAGCTATCGACTTACGAACCCAGGCCAGCCATTTGAAACATTGCGTTGAAGTCCGTCCTCGGAGTTTGATGATCATCCCCACGTCGAAGCCCACAATCGACTTCTCATTTGTTGTCGATCGACTCAGTCTTCAATCTCTGGTGGAAAGTTATCATAACCTCAATGGTGGTACCGACTATTAAATTGGTTTTAAAATTCCTCTATCCAGATTGACCAGATGTGTTGTTACCCCAGTTCCTATTTTCCAATGTGCCTGATATTTAAAAACAACCAACCGGAGATCTTCTGATCTTATCTACAGGTTATTCTGAAGGAGTTGCAATAAATTCTTCAACAGACGAGCTAGTTACGTTTCCAAGTCGTGGACACTCTACCCTATTGTTGTTTCGCTTTGACGAGAGTTCCGGTAGACTTGCTGTTCTTCTTGTCCCCAACATCCAGTTACTCGATTTTAGTTCACATCTTTATTTTACAGTCTTCCATTGACGTGAGTCTCTTGTCCTTATTTAAAAATCCCCAAATGAAATGGAATTGGTGCAGCTTCTATGCTTTGCTGTGTTTCGCAAATGATTTGCAGCAGTGGCCGCCAGAATATCAGTGTAATGGTGCCAGCATGATCCGCTCCTCTCCGTGTATGAACTCCTCGATGTACCACGCACGTAACCTTTTCTGCTCACTCCTGCATTTTGGCGACTATGGCAGTGCATTATACCGAACTAGCAGAGATTTGCTCTCTGAATGGGGCACCTGTTCGTGCTTCCCACCTTAGAGTTTTTCGAGTCTTGCAATTGCAATTCCACAGTAGATCTGCGATGCAGCACTGTGATTCTTCTTATTATGAGAGATTGGTTGTTGTCGTTGGTCGGCGTTTCTCAAAGGCTCTTTTTTGTTTGAAAGGTGATGCGTTAGTTGCTGCGATCAGTTTGTGGAGTTCGTGTCACGTGCTCTTGGATTCTCCATTGGGATTTCGTGTTAATTAGCGCATTCGAGGCAGGGCTCTTCGAAGCAAATCCTACCATGCATAAGGAATGTGTTTTTCTGCGGAACACGTAACCAGCCTCAGATTACGGGTAGCCCCCACATCTACTTTTACTGTATTGTACTCAGCCAACCTGGTTGGGGCGCCATTCATGCAACTAATCGGCATAATTTTATCAGGGACGCATGTCACGTGTGTGTGTGTGTGTGTGAGTGATTTTGGCAGTTAGCACACTAACAGTCTGCTAACTTTCAGGGCCTTTTCATATACACTAAAGCAACTCGGAGAAGGAAACAATGCAGTGCTGGTGCCAAATTGAAAATTCCTACGCGTTGAATGGGCTAGAGAAGGCACGCATATTAGTATGCATTGGGCCGATTATTATATGGGGGAATTTAAAGGTGTTTGCATCAGTGAGTCTGTGTTGTTTCCATCCCACGACCTAAATTTATCTTGCTGATCTGCTTGATATCAAATTCCAAGTCCAAAACTTCTCTGACATTTCCTGGCGTTTCCAAGTTACCTGCAACCCAAAACTTTAAAGCAGATGAATTTTTGGCTATAATCCGCCCGTCTTGGAGCTATTATCCTGAACAATGTGGCAAGCTCATGTTAGGAAGCTTGCCTAGCCGAATCTGTTGCCTCCAAATGGGTATTTGCTTGGCATTGTTCAAGAGTACACAATAAGTTTGCATTTCATCCCAAATTGACATGTCTTTGTCAGTTATTGTGTACATATGCGCACAGATACCCTGTTGACCCTGCTACATAACAGTTTGTGTAACCTACGCCACAGCTCGCTGTAGTGCCTTCTTCCAACGCGTAGAAACTTGCAAAATGCCTGCCGCCTTTTACGTATGTTAGGGTTTGACTTTGCATCACTTTGTGTGCTCCCTACTGAAACTTAGCACAATGTCGGTTGAACCTGAGTTTAATGTGGCCTCCAAAGTTCCAGACCCTTTCTGGGGAATTTTTTCACAGCCTCTGAAGGAGGCACGGCAGCAAAATTTATCGTCCAGAAGTTTTTTTTAGGCTGACCAGTGTAAAATAACAGGACCATAGATCGTCACAGTGGCTAAAGTACCTATGAGCAGATAATTGATCGCTCCACGTTGGTGTGTTGAAAATTTTTCCCACAATGCTTGGCGTATCCTTCTAGTTGACATTGAATATCGATGATACCATTTAGCATAAGGGCGTGGCCGAAGGTGCACCACGAGGTGGCGAAAGCTGCGCGAGTATGCAAGAGTTGGCTCTAACCTTTTATACTCATAATTGTCAGATGTTTGGCATCCATTGGTCTGGCCTGACCGTGTTGTTCACTTATGTGTGCTCTTCGGGACACCACATGTCCCGATTGTGGTATTTGGTAATTCCCAAAATCCGATCTTTCGGTTATGGTGGTGCATCTTCCATCGACTATTAAGGCTTTCGGAAGTTGAGAAGCTGATGGAAATCAGGTGAGGTGTTGAGCTTTTGAAGTTTCGGAACACTGGGCGAATCGAGGTGTCCTTGACTCTTAGCCGCGCTTATTGCAAGGTCTCTAAATTAGCCCTTTTAGTTTTACAGATGGAATGAATGTTCAAACCCAGGTGTTTTTGGTCTCCAGAAATGCAGAAACTATTGAGGGGATCTTGTGACATGGAGCCAGTTTGTCCAGATTGAGGCCTTACGATTTGGCTGCGTTCGTTACTCTGAGCCCATGGTGGACTCACCCACAAGTTGACATCTGAATTTAACTCGGCGTCCTCTTCGATGATCAGGTGGCCTTTAAGGTCCCCAAATGCAGGCCTTCCCGTTACCGATATGGCCTTTGACATCGATGAAATATCATCTTTTTCATGCAGCGATTGACTTTCCGAAATCATGTAAGGCCGAACCAATGTAATAATTTAGCAAATTCACCTGAAGTAACCTTTATCTATAGCTTGTACTACGTTCGAATGCAATTTAATTACAGTTTTTTTCGTTCACATTGAACTATGTCTCAATTCCTGAATGCTGCACAGGCTTACTGACCCTTCAAACCAGAACCTAGGAGGTTGTAGCAACACACGAAATGATTCCGGGACAGAAGTTGTAAATAAGCACATTTGATAAATTGACATATTCCTTGCCTTTCCCGGCGATGGTCCTCCAACGCGGCCACCAGGGGATCACTACATTTGAATATAACGGTAGTGATCTAACTTGGCGACTTCGATGGAGTTGAGTGGCCGTGCTCTCTGCTGGGAAGTTGGATTGATGAAATTAGTTGGTGGGTATTGCTTAAAGTCGAGTGGTCTTCCTTAGTGAGGGTGTTTCATATCTGATTCATTGAAATTCATCACATAAAGCAATTCTTTTGGGGTGTAGGCTTGGTCACATTGATACCGCCCCAGACTTGCGAAACCACGGGGGATGTGAGGTCCCAAAGTTCTATCATGATTACCGTCCCAGCTACCTTAAGTCATGGAAACGCACATTTCACTCAATCTTATGTCATGGTGTGATGCTTTAAATTAAGCCGGATGGCAGGCCTTTGGTAGTTTGGCACGCTTGACTTGGCCCTTGTGAATTTCTGTTCATGCAACCATTTGCAGTTGGTACCTGCCTTCTGGTTGAATTAAAAACTCTGAATAGCTTATGAGAGGGATTACGTTTTCTGCAAAAGGCAAAGATCCTTGGACCGTACCGTCGATCCAGGCACAAGTTGGGAGTGAAGCTAATGTGCTACAGGCACTTTAGTCACGATTGTGGAGGAAGTGAAGAGGTCTGGGCCATACAAATAAACATGTTTATGTGGTTGTTGTTAGTGTAGCTTTTTGATCATAGCCGAATACGTTGATACATCCACCATCCAGGAGTGGGGGCTAAGGAGGGGGCTATCAGAGGGCAAAACCCCAATTGTATATGTAGCGACAGACTTGATTGAAAGTAATAGACGGGGATGAACAGAGTCCACTACCATCTTCGTGGAGGTCGTACTGCGGAAGCTTGAGGAGACTAGTGTAGCACTGTGCACATATCTTTTCACCAAAATAACAACGACGAAAACGAGTGCAAGATTATGATACTTCTTTATGCTTCCTGTCTATAGGAATCGTGCACCTGGACTTGAAGCCGGAGAACTTCGTGATAGTGAGGGGCATGCTGAAGCTGATTGATCTGGGCATTAGCCAGCGTCTGCCCGCTGACTGCACTCATATGGACCTGGCGAAGCCTATGGGATCCCTTGTCTATATGAGTCCCGAGCAGCTCACTTCCATTGCTGGCGGAAACTTCGTTAACATCGATGATGGAAACGATGCGAAGGTGGGATCAGCCTATTTCATGACCGTGTGGATACTTCATTTTTGTTTTGTTGGTTTATTTAGTGTTGCGAGGGTGGATCATGAAATGAGAGCGGTAATCAATTTCCTCGATTCTGTTTTATTTGCTCATCTTTCTATTCATGCACAAATCACTTACTGATCCATCCTCCTCCACAATTGTTGATGTGTTGGGCAAGATTCATCTTAACACAATTCTTTTACACATATTGCCATCCAAACTGGTCATCTTTGTGTCCATCCACTTCATTCACCACGTTTTCTTGACTAGTTAAGCAGGATTGCCTACTACCGCTCACTTTTGTCCGCTGCTTGCAAGGAGTGGGTTGAAGAAGAGTGAGACGTAGTACTCCCATCGCACCACGCGAAGGCATGCGCATCCAGTCACGCGAACAGACGGCCTAGTCAATGGGTGTCGCTCGTGCTCTTCTCTAACAGCAGAGGTCAACACGGTTTAGCTCTGGAACCAAGTCGATGCTAGCGTGTCAGTTGAATCCAACCTTCAGAATATTAAAATCTATGGTTTAGAGGGTGGGCGGGCGATGCACCCAGAGGCAATTGGAGGTGTTCAGGTTTCTAATGCACAATTTACTCCACTGTAGCTTAGTCTCCTTCCACCCCAAAATATTTGTTAAGTAGGCTTTCTCTTTTCTTTTTCGCTCCTTCCAACACATACCAGTGACCGATGATTCCTTCAATTTGAGGAGCCTAGGCATTTTCATCTTTTTTCGCTAATTTCGATGGGGTGTGTGTGTGAGCGAGAGAGAGGAGAGTTAAACAGCAACGCGATAAGACTGAAGACGCTAAAAAATAGGCACTGCCAGCTGGCAATGGATGGATGGATGGGTGGGTGGGTGGAGTACGGGGTGCCGTTTCATGGTGTTAAATGGGTACCATGACCTGAATTACCGGTGGTTTGTAAGCAGGTAAATACCCTTCGATGTGTTTTTACCTGCATCAGTAAGACCAAGGATAAATTTTACTTTGCCAGATTCAATTAGAACTGCTGATGGGCATTCAGGAAAAGATGCATCGTGGAATCAGTCTCCTGTAATCGTGAGCGAGTTTCTTTACTCACTATCATTGTTCTTCACGATTGTACTAGTTGGGAGTGCGTCATTCTGTTGTGAGATCATTAAATTACTCGCACTTTGGTTGCAAATAGCGTTACTGAGGTTTGGGAAAGAAAATCCATTTACTAGGAGCATCCCTGGTAAGTCATTATCGACACAATCTTGGGAAAAGAATTTAAAGGTGTGCCGCTGATTTAGTGCTTTATCACAGATATTTGTCGTCTAAGATAAAACGGTTTCTACTCACTTCCTTAACTAACGTTTGGACAATTTAATTAAGACCCTATCTAGCGCTAGCAGTCGCAGTAAACAAGCAAAGAATACGCGTCACACGTGTGTGACAATGGCAGCTGACGCGTTATGCAACTGGCAAGGCTTTCGAGGGAACTAACACGCACGGTTGTGTGTTTTATAATCATGGAGCGTTGAAATTCCCTTACATGTAATCCACCATCTCCACCCAAGTCCACTTTAAGTATTTTTAACTTTGTTCGTCGAACAGCTAGTAGGATTATGTGTTGTTCGGTGCCTCAAAGTAGAGCACGTTGTTGTCTGTTTCCTGTCTCACTAATTTGCACCCTCTTCTCCTCCCCGCGTAGAGCTGCGTCTTTTGTGTGTGTGTGTGTGGTTCGATGTTATCCGTCGTGTGATTCGTTTTGCTGCAAATAGCACCACAAAAGGCTTCAAATGTAGTTTGATAATGCGGCGCAAGAGCCTATTTATGCCTGGTTGTCGATATGTTGACAGTACTCCGCGAAGCATTTCTTCTAGCCTACTAGTTTATGCTGCATTCAACTTGCAATAAAAATAAGGACACTCCCTTTCTGTTGTCGATCCTCAAACATGACTGGTGAGAACCTGATATCAGTCTTTGAAACTCTGGCTAGACCGTCTCTTCTTGTTGTCACGAAATATTCGCAAATGAAGTGAGCTTGCATTATTTCCTCCAGCGACATCGGTTCAACTTGGCCCAGAAATTGTCCTTTCTTGGGCCTGTTTGATTCATTATTCACAAAGTCGGATGTAATCTCTCTACGATGCGAAACTTGGCGGAAGTGTCTCGTTTCAGCGCATGCAAAATTGCTTACGTTGGCCGCTCATTCGACTTAACTCCCATTTGCCCATATTCGTGAAAGTTAGGCGCTTATCTGAGCATTTCAAGATGCAGCTTCAGGTTCCCCTACCGTCTCTTGCACCTATCCAACCTGGCATCCCGCCTCTTCCAAAACGTCAAGTTAGCTTGTATTGCCATTCTTCAGGTTCGTCTGAAAACGGATATATGGGCACTGGGAGTGATTCTCTACGAAATGCTACACGGCCAGACTCCCTTCGGCAGGTCTCAGCAGGCCGCTATCATGAGTGCAATCCTCTCGCCCGCCGTTGCCATCCCTTTTCCTCACGTGGATAACGCCAAGCTTGGCGAGGTAAGCCCGAACTCACTACCACACCACATGCGACGAATCCCCGCCAAGTCATCCCCTTGCCCAACGAACGAACCATGTACACACTTCCCGCTGATTTGTAGGCTCTAAGGCGCTGCCTCGTTCGCGACATCAGACAGCGAGCCTCCATTGACGACCTCTTAGACGCACGAACTCTGAGGGAGTAAAAAATGAAACGCGGCCCCGGAGTAATTATGGCTACTTCCCGAATCTCGGTCTCAGGCGGATCAACGAGTGTCGATGCCACTTCCTCCCCTTCTCCAGACTGTATAAGCTGAAGCAGTTTCTTTCTTCAAGAAAACCACCGTTTAAAATAAGTAACGAGCATGATTACTTTCGGTCCACCCATCGTAAACGCACAAGGGAAAAAGCAGTCTGTTTGTTCCAGAGTTCAATTGGGTTAGCCTATCAAAGCACAGATCCAACAAATGCAATACACCTGGGGTACTACTGATGCAGCAGCCATTGCGCGACTGGGATGGACGAATCGATGACTAGCTACAGCGCGAGATTTTCCCCTTACGCCTTTGGCTTGGCAATATCAGTGGGGATGTAGCCAAAGTTCGCCTTCAACTGCTCTAAGAATATAAAAGTGAGCACCGTCTGCGGACCAAGACGAATGAAAGCGGGAACGAGACCCTTGAAGAAACCTAGCGGGCCCGTGCGCAGCACGTCAAGGCCGCAAGCAGCCAAACCCTGAATGGAAGAAAGAAGGAGGTAACGGTCGCTATAATACAAACTCCGTTCCGGAGGCAAAAGTGATGGGAACAAGCCTACCGAGTATTTGCCCGGTGGAGCGTTCATGAGACGCGTCTTCATGACGTCAAACGGTTGAGTCATGCAAGTGGCAACACCAGCAGCGCCAATAGAGGCAGAGAAGTGGGTAACTGGATTGTCATGGAAGAAGCCAGTGGCTAGAAGCATGCTCTTGAAGGTGTCATAGAACGCCAACTGCCCGAAAGTCATGAACGTGGCCCGAGTGGCGGTCATTGAAACGCCGTTAAAGAGAGCACCAACACCCTCCTCACGAGCCACACGAATGAGTCCATCAATAGCGTGTTTGTAACTAAGAAGGATATTTTGCATTAAGATATTGCCATGTGGAAGACGGAAGGCATTTCAAGTGCTTACTTTCTGCGCTGAGCGGGAGGGACCTTTACATCATTTTGCATTCTAAAAATAACAAAAACAAAGTTCATAGCCCTTCGTTTGTAGAACACGTCAACAAAGTGCAAAAGACTAACCTGACATTTACCATATCACCGGGGTTACCTACTATACCGCCGACGAAACCAGCGAACATAGCGACGCCACCACTCTCGGCAAAGGTCATCTTTCGTCCAACAGAATTCTTGTAGGATTCGTAGACTCCAAACCGTGTCATTGAATACGTAAGTTGACGGAGAAGAGAGGCACTGAGACCGTTGTATAGACCCAAAACGCCATCACTCTTGAAGACCCTCACCCCCATTCTGATCATACCAAACTCTTTCGTTTGCTGAGTCTGGAGATGCACTTTTAACAAATCCAAGGGGTGAGTAACAGCAGCAGCCATAGCGCTGGCCAAACCACCAAAATACCAATAACCTGCCTTAGCGGGAGGCTTGCCAGACATGTCAAACGCGAAATACACAAATGAATGAAACTAATTCGAAAGGGACGCCGCGGAAGAACACATTTAACTAGAGTAGCCAAAGGAGATTCGAAAAGAACTAAGACAAACAAACCCACAACTAAAACTCAAAGTAATTTTCTAAAAATTTATAGAAATGCATATTTATATATACATTCTAATGATGAAAAAGCTGATTTGCTTATTTTGTGCAATTACGAGGATGTCTGGTTAACAATTAGTAATTCCACTCTTTGTGACACCATGCTGTACTGCTAACTTGCAAAAAAACAATTAAGTAAAGTTAATTCTACTTAGCACAATGTTTTTTATCAATGAATTTTGTAGGTGAAATGCGGGAGGACATGTTGAACTTAGTAAACCATCGGTCACCTAGGAACTCACGTATTGTTTTTCTCCATCTCATTTTTGTCAGCATTTGCATAATCTCTAAATAGCGACGTTAAGATACTTTTAGTTTTTTCATAGGAAGAAAGATAAAGGAGGGGAGGAGGTAACTGCACTTAGTTTTCATCGTTGTTAAATAGGTGATATGATACAATAATAATTTAGATAAGCTCATGGCACCTCTTAAGATTACGCTGATTAAGCGGTTGCTTTGAAAATGCACTCTAGGCTCAAGAGATCATATAAAACAAACGCAAACGTTAGTTAATAACGTATCTTTCATTTTTATGCCCACCGTAATTGTACTGTACCGAGGGTTTGCTGACGGTTAAAGAAGGCATAACATTAGGATGAAATGTATATGTTTAGAATAGAATTTAACGTTTTACTGAGTAACGCAGTGAAGGAAATGCTCTCTGTTATGTTGTTTCCAAAACTAGTTGGGGGGATGTTCCTGCTAGCAAGACTGCGCTGTCCGGTGGTTCAATATGGTTCTAGGCCATTTTCACTAGTGACACGGATAATGGTTGACCTTATAACGTTACTATTAGCAAAATCTTTGAGACTGCTTACCTACTTGATATATTCAATGTGTTCGATTAAGTTATCAAATTCTATCTAAGAATAAAACAAATACAATCAGCATTCCACTCACCAACCTAGCTCAAAAACAATGCAGACGCTTTAAAGTGTAATAATAGAATTTACAAGGATGTGCTAGTAAACTTGCACGTGGATAGTGACGAAAGCACGACAATGGTGCATCCTGTTTCTATAGCCCTTGATATTTTAACGATATATCCAAATAAGAATAGCTTTAAAACCGCTTTAAAAGCTTTAAACTACTTTTAGTTGCCTTTTTGCCTTTACGGAAGTCTAGAGATGCCACAAATGTATATCATTATAAAGCGGCAGGTTCACCGCGAATGTTCCAGTATCAGAACATTCTGCATTGAATCATGAAACAAAATATTAAATTTTCTATCGCAAACTGTAGCTAAACAGGTCTATTCAATAAAACGTAGTCTTATTTTGAACCATTAACTTTTCCTTAAACAAACTTCAAAATGCGTAAGCACCGGACTTGCCCATCTGATGCTAGTATTAAATCTGTTTATAATATAGCAATAAAAACTGCCCAATTAGCACAGTTTAGAGCTATCCTACTGAATAACAATTTTAGAGACTGAAATATTTTGAATAGCCATGTTGTAACGTACAATAGTTTAATTTTCATTTGTTTAGCCACTTGTTGCACTGGCCCGGGTGATCAACTCCGTTCAAATCACTCATGGCTCCTCAGAGGGGTTCATCCGCGCGTATGGCTCGCTCTAGGAACGCGAATAGTTCCAGGAGTCGTGGAGGAAAGTCCAATGTTTCGAAAGTTGATCTTTCATGCGAACAGGAGGAGCGGACATTTGCTCGTCCAAACACCATTAGCCCTCACCTCATCTGTGTTATATGCTCTGAAGTTTTCAAAAAACCGTATCGGGCGCCCTGCGGTCACAGCTACTGCTACAGTGTAAGCCCTTCATTCTACCCCTTTGCCGTTCTTTTTTTAAGGCTGGATTTTCCATGCAATCTATATGATGATATTTTTGGATTGTGCACTGCGCCTATGGATTAAGTCTTCGCATTTAGTGCATTTCCAAGTGGCTGCAGACTGCGAAACATTGTCCAATTGATCGGAAACCTTTGAACATGTCTAAGATGCATCATGACTTTATCCTCGAGAGCATAATTGGCGACTACACCGTAAGTCTTTGTATTTTGACCTTTAGTTTCACTTAACAAAGTAGTGTTCCTAGACATACCACAAGCATCATTGCATTTTTATGCAAGTTTACCTTGCAGGTTCTTGCTAAGGATTTTGTTAAATTATTTGCGATAATATCCATCCCATTGGAATGAATTTCGCGATTGTCATGAATCGAATCTAGGAGACTGCAAAACCACTTCTCACTAATAGTTTCATCTTTTAAGGTATAATTGTTGATTGAGTGTGCGTCATATCGCCCTGGTTGCTCAGAGTTCTCAATGCCCCAAAGCTTCTATTTTCTGGGGATATTTTTACTGCATGAACCTGTCAGTAACTGATGGTGAACAGAAGTAGGCCGCGTTGGGATGGTAACACTTAACAGCGCTCAGTTAATTGCTGGGATACGTGCGAGAACTTAGTGGCGAATCCACCTAGAATATATCACCTGTTTGTTCATCCAGGTGGCTTGTCCTTGGCGTTCCTCGGGTTGCAGCTATATCGGTCCACTGTGCCAGTTAGACAGTCACAAGAAGGAGTGTGTAATGAATCCCGACCATCTACCTGAGGCGCTTCGAATTCGTGAGAAGGAGAACATCAAGTCGCGGTCCTGCACCAATGGCGTTTCCTCATCAACAAACCTTGCTTCTCTGACTCCCCCGGACACTGCAGCTTCAAATGTGGAGGCTTCTTTGGAGGTCACGAGCGGTGAAGAGGAGACAGACGGGGAAGAGGACGGTTCTCTTCCGCCAGCGCCTCCTCCTAGCCTTCTGATGCGTCTTTTCCAAAAGTCCGACTCCGATAGTCGTGATCTTCTCTGCTCCTTTCTTGCCGAACCTACGACTGGTGTGAAACGGCCAACGCAACAACCAACAAACGTGGGTGGCAAGCGCTCGCGAAGGGGTTTTTAGTTCTCTCATTCATGCGCACACGGTTCACTCCTCGCTTTATTCATCAGTAAATAAATGGCATAATGCGTAGTTGTACATATTATATTATTTAAATAAAGACGTCCACAACCCCTCGGAGATAAATGTTCGAGAAAGGGAAGCGGGAAAGAAATTAAGAAAATATCGGTTAGGGAACTGCATTGACCGGAGACTCGAAATCTGGTACGAAAGAGGAGTGGCAGCGGCGACGAATTATCTCGGAAAGGCGAGGATTTCATCGAGATGGGGCTTATGCTTGCCCAAGGGGTAGTAAGAAATTATGAAAGTGCCCATACGAAGACTGTACGGAATCACACTGAAAAAAAAGGATATTAAAGGTGGGGACTGCTGCTGATTGGGTAAAGGGGGTGGGGTGGGGTGGCGTCTTACCGGTTTTCGATGAGATCGCGGAACTCGGGCCTCGCCTTCAGCCAATCGCGATATTGGTCGTTGGAGATCACTACGCCGTCCTTTTCCTGGGCGTACTGCAGGATCACGCTGGAGTGGAGATGCACAAAGAGAAATTCATGAATAGTGATTAATCTCGAATCTTAGTTAAACGGGTGCAATAATAAAGTGGAGAAGATGAACCGCAAGCAACAGCCATTCTAGGCAGATTCGACGTCCGAAAAAGTTAAGCAGTAGTTCCTACGAGAAAACCAACTACATTCTGATCCAGCAAACACAAAGCTCGGGAGAGTAATTCAAATAGTC
Source organism: Taenia crassiceps (assembly GCA_023375655.1). Classification (NCBI taxonomy): domain Eukaryota; kingdom Metazoa; phylum Platyhelminthes; class Cestoda; order Cyclophyllidea; family Taeniidae; genus Taenia; species Taenia crassiceps. Next base: position 606,139 of record JAKROA010000010.1, read on the forward strand.
GGACAACGGAGGCTGGCAGCAAATAATGCGCGAAATTTGGAATTTTGGGCGCCAAACGGGAGAAGGTAAGTATCAAGTTACTGAAATAAGGAATTGTAATATCGTGTGAGGATAGGGAATGCGGGGCCCCAAAATGCAATAAAGTAATAGTCACAAAATTTTCACAGAGCGTGAACTTTTTAATAGGATGCGAGCGCTATGTGGCAAAATGAGACAAGTGGGACTGCCTCTCCCTCCATACCTATCGTCATCAGTCTTTTGGGGCCGGACGCCTCGGTCAAGGCGTCGGACTGGCGTGAAGACGAAGTATTTGGCAATCTCCGTGGGCGAAAAGACTGCAGCACAGGGCGTCTGTCCATCGCTGGGCAGCACCACTGCTATCTCCTCGTGACCGCGTTGCACAAAGTAGTTGATCACGCAGCGGAGATTGAGTACATTGAAAGTAGAACTAGGTAAAATACGACGGATTTGAGTGCAATGGTATAACAGTCACACACAGGCGGAAACAAGAGCTTACTTAGACGACTCGCCGTGAGCGACGTTAGCGCCGTCTATCACGATGGGGCGAAGGCGTCTGACTTCTGCTTCGAGGGCGGTGGAGGAGAAAAAGAGCACTTAACGCAAAAACAAGCAAGGCCGCACAACACCCACAACTTTAAGTACGCCTATGTGAAGGTGAAATCGAAATAGCAGGCTTCGATCGCTTTCGCAGCGTTGAGGCAACTATTCTCGGAGTTATCGCCTAGCAATTAGCGCTGCAGTTTTATAAGTTAAAGGGAGTTTTAGCAAAAAATGAGTGCAGTTATTTACGACCGGACCTACAGTGCTGGACCATACGGGACGAATCAATATAGACTAACTCTGCCTCCAGCCAATTCAGAAAGTTCACAAGCCTTTGAAAATTACTCAACTGCCTACTATATCCTCAACGTCAGGTGCGTCTTCGATGGCGTCAATAATAAAATGGGATTCTAGGGACTAAATTTTGCCATTGAGAATGATTGACAAAGTTTTAAAGGTAACAATTTCACGTAAGAGGAAAATGCACGATAGAGAAACAACACGCAGAGAAAATCTCATTGTGCATAATATTTGCCTTAATGCATATAATATTGGAACTTTGGAGGTACCGAAGACGGAATAGTTCTATCCACCGTTACGAATTCAGCTAACTGGCTTAATAAATGCATCTTTGGACTGTCGTATCAACTGTTATATAGGCAACTTTGGAAATTAAGCTTCCTGGCCATCACATAAACAGACGTAATGCAGGAGACGAGATCCATAAGTAGCCCTACTGTTCTTGAAATTAAAAAATTTGGTTTACGCTGCTAAAAAACAAAGTCTAATATGTGTAACTCTATTTTTTAAACCATAAAGCATATTCATTACCCTGAAAATAGATGACCGTATGGCACATTAGAAAGGCAATGCAGAGATGGAAATTTCCATCAGGCTAACCTTTAAGTGGTGTGCCAAGTTGATCACAGCTTTGAGCACGGTTCCGGATCCGTGGTCGTGAAGCAGATTTGGCAGCTAAAGAAAAAATAGCAATTATAACACCAACTTCGCACGCCCTTCACACAGTGCGTACATCAAAGTTTGCGAAATCCCACGATGAATGTAAGAGTTTAGCACCAGTTTCAACGACACTATCGAAACTTGCCACTGCTTTCGCTAATACCGACTACTTAAGGTAGTGACAATCGCCGATAACGACTTTTAGTGCGCACACACGAGAACGAGATCTAAACAGGCATTTTCCTGCCTTTTAAACGAACAAAACAAGAAAGAAGACTTCAAACTACTGATCGAAAACTTGCCTTTCTGAGTTCCTGATGAGGATGGAGGAGAAACCCCACCCAGATCCGCAAAGTCCCTGTCAACGACTGGCCCTAATAATGCTTGCTCCTTCTTTTGTTGTTTTTTTTGATTTCGCGTTTTGTTCCTAGTTAAACTGTTCCAACGAGGTTCTGACGCCTTCACATTAGTAACATCGGTACCGTCAGAGTCCATGGCTGAACATCCGTTATGTAGTAAACGCAATAGATTAGCTTAACTAATTCATTTATGAGTGCAGTACATTTTTACATTAGGCAAGGGATGGTCACTCATGTGACCTTAACGTAGCCACTCAACATAGTGGCGGCAAATAAAAGAAAAGCCAGTAGTTGGCAGAAGCTATGCAGAGGATGAGGCAGCACTGACTAAAGGCAAAGACTGCTTACCAGCAATAGAATTAACTGACCATGCCATAGGGAATCTTGATGCCTGGTTTTGCAAGGCTGGGAAGGCAAAAGACGCTAGTTGAGGACAAATTAGAATCCAAAGATGGCAGTTCTGCATCAAAACAGTAGCTTACACTTGTTCTGTCTGAATACCTCAATGAAATCAAGTTTACCGAACCCATTGAAGTTCTCCATTACAGAATCCTGAGCGTTCATAAGACTTTCAAGTTCCACAATAAAGTCGTAGAGCACAGGGTGAAGTCCTCCACCCATATCATTTATTTGTTTGATGTCAATATCATGCAAGCGGCATAACTTAATCAGATTCTCATCCGCTAAGGAATGGGAGCAGGGCTTCGAGAGCTGTATTTTCAGTAGCGCTTTCGAGATTATCGATACAGCAACCATGGAGCCACGAAAAATCAAATGAGTACAGTTGACACTGGTGACTATCAGCTTATAGCTCCTCGCAAGGTAACGCTGGATCGTAGGAATAGTAAAAATTTTTAGAATCTTGACAGGCAATTCGGACACCATCTTCGATTCAGGACCAATAAAAAGGAGGGAGAGATTTTGTGCGCCTTCCAATTCTGACACTAGATCGGTTCTAATTACCATTTCACTAGTGGAGCCCGGCTCCGTCATAATCCAAACGTCGTAAACTCGTTCAATATAGTTGCGCAACTCATCAACGTTCACAAAGTCAGTTGGAATTTTTACAGTCGTTTTATACATTTTATTCCTCTGCTAGTGAGAACAGTTAGATCCCGGACAGGCTATTCCCACCCAGCAACCCAAACAAACACTCCCGACTGAAAATACAAAAAGCCGCTTCAGAGTAAAGACAATACACATAATAACCTAGAGGACTGCACCAATGGCATTAAAAAGTGCTTGCAATTGCAAAATAGGTTTATTGATGGAAAGCTAATGCAAGAACCAATTTCTGAGCACGAACGATCTCATCAGCCCTACGACAGTTGCAGATCCTACCGCTGATATTTAACTCAAACCTCGATATTGGGTAACACTGAAGAATCGCGCAATAGCAAAATCCGTCGACACTCCCCAGGGCGTCCCAAGAGTCCCAGTCTCAGTCCATGGTCCCTGATCGACTCCAAAACCGCCGCCCCAGCCCTCCATTCGCCAACTTTCAAGCGCAGATCCAAGAAACGATGAGATGAGCCCCACTCCAACCCACCAATTCGTCAATAATAACGACGCCCAACAACAGATAAATGGAAATGCGCAGAAAAGACAGTCGAGAGATGCCATCACAAGCTAGAAGGTAGGGAGAGGGAGAGAGAGATAACAGTCACACTACTGGCTGCAGAATCGCTGCTGTCGTCTTGTCCTACGCACCACTTGTGACCGTAAACCGGAACGAAGAGACGAGGAGAAGAGAGATCGACCCAATGTACTGCCAGAATTCGTCAATCGGCTGGTTTTTTTGGTGCCGGAATGAGAAACTCTGTTCAACCTAGTTCTTGCTCCGAGTTTCTATGCGATTACACAGAAAGAACATTGAGGCAGACGATATGATGGGGGAGGTTTACAAATAAAGCCTGATTGATTTCATCACCTCCTCTTTTTTGTTAATAACGACTATGGGTTTGAGTGGAGACCCTTTTTCGGCTAAAACACAGAAAAATACTTTATGTGGGGCAAAGAATTAAAGAGAATTACGATGGGAGATTGGGAATGAGCAAGCAACACTACATTAAAAACGGTTAAATTCCACGAGCATGGTATTGTTGAAAAAAAGAAGAATTAGCAGTTAGCGTATGAAGAACAGGGGGCTGCAAAACCAACCAATTGACATTCTTCTAGGCACAGTCGCAAAGCACATAAAGTGAGATATGAGGAGCAACAACGTCCATATCGAAACGAGGAGTGCCTAATTTGGGCGTGACAAAATTCTACCATTAACATTAGAAGTAGGGATAGGTCAAGCATTACCCAAATGCTCTCGCCCTCTCGTGGTGTCGGGAATAGGTGATGATGAAGAAGAGGATGACGAGGAAGTGGACGATGCCATCTCTAATTGCTTGTTCTTCTTCTTGCTATTATCACTCTTCGCACTCTGGAAAAGAGGCAATATGTAGACATTGAGGTCATCACAATGACAACTGACAGAAATGAGAGGTGACTCATGGAGGGAGATTTGGCACAAGAAACCTGCCCATGCTGAACTACCAAAGAAAGCGCTTTAAGGCCCACTGATGATGGTACAGAAACAGATCTGACAGTTATGCCAAAATATTTGACTGCGAATATTGAAGACGAGGCTGTTATTTAGGTGAAACCAACGCAAAAGTAGCCTATTGGCTCAAGAGCTGCATGATTTGCAGGAAAATAAGGCGACTGAACAACTAATTTGCATTAAAATCGGCTCATAGGGTGGATACAACGGAAAATCTATTTAAACGGACAAGAAACGCGAATCACACTACTAACCTCAAAAAAAGTTGTCCAAACATTTACTAGAACCGGTGAATGAGAGCGGGGAGCCTAAAAAGCTGAAGACTAGTAAGTTTTACAGTGAAAATTATCAGGCTAGAAAGGCAATCAAAAAAATCCAAGACTAATAGAACGGGTGAACGGAAGGCTACGGTTTTGAAGGCAGATATGTCTTCTCAAATAGAATCGAAGCATTGGAGAGGAGAGACCAATTCAATGCACAGGATTCACTCAGGAGTAAAAAGAACGAAATAGATGACGAAATCCTACCGATCGAAATCACCCTAAATGTCCCACAATGAAGGGTGGCTATTGAAGTGGATGGCAGAGAATAAAATGGACGATGCGGTGCCTTTAAAACAGCCGCTCTCTCCCACGCAAACCGCGACATTTGTTATGAGCGATTGAAAGCAACCGATCAGATCGCAGCTGTGAGCTTGGACGAAGATTAACCGCAAAAAGACTATTTGTCGCGTTAACACAGCCACTTAACCCGATGGTAACATCGCGTCCTGTAAAATTGCCACAAACACTTCAGAGCATGACAGAATAAGGTGAGCAACGATCGTAAATGCGTCTAAAAGGCAAGGATTATGACAGTCAGGTTCGATGTTACAGGTGAACAAATTTGATGACAGCAACTAATCGACACGGTTCCGCACCATTCAATGAAGTTATATCTAGGCTACAATAGCAACAATGAAGAGAGCAAGGTACTTATGAACCCACTCGGAGACGTTGACTGCAACTACGACGTCCCGCAGGATAAATTGAATAGAATGGGCAACAGAGCCTTTTCAAAACGACCACCTACAACCTATTAACAAAAGAGCACCTATAAAAGAGGATTGAATGCAGTTGAATACGTAATTAAACCCTTTCAAGGCGACCATCCATCCTCCTGCTAAACCTAAATCACATCAATGTGGACAAATATTCACAAACACCGTTGCTGCAGAGGTATGTCCTTTGGAAGGGTAGCACAAATAGATAACTTCACCCAACAACGGGACATCTTTAACCTCGCATTAACGATACATTCGGTAAAATGGGCACAAGCAGACCTGATACCGATAACTATGACGACAATGGGCTACGGAATCCATAGAATTAGGCGGCCAAGTAGCTTCTAACACAGTTTTTCACTTCCATTTAACGCTAGAAGACTAATTCTTGCAATAGCTAACATCCAAACAAGACAATGGCAACTGTTGTGACAAAAAATTCCACGCGAGCAATGTACAAAACACTCAATTAGGCTTTAGTTGAGATGTTCAAGTCAACCAAGATGGACAAGGACAACCACTAGAGCCACCACGATGGCAAAGTCAAATATAAACCTGACACGGACTGACGAGGTGGTGTCCTAAGTACAGTCATTTCAGCTTGAAATCATTGAAACCGATACGAATTCTGCATTCCAAAAAGTGGCATCAAACACATAACAAATTCGAAACGACAACTGAAACTACCTAGGTTGGGTTAAATTCGGCTCAATGAGAACTGGAATGAAGGAGGTAGCAACACTCCGGAACCTACAGATTGTTCTGAAGGAGACTTGGCCGCAGCCTCGCAGAAGGCGAGGGAAGTGGAGACGGCGGCGGAGTTAAGGGGGTGAGAGACGATGGAGGCTGTTTTGCGGGCCACGAAAACGGATGCCTTATGAGGCGTGTTATTCGGGGCGATAGCGGCTGAGGAGGGGGTTGAAGTTGGTGTTGAGACGGCAGTGCCAGTGGACTGTGAGAGCTGTTTGCCTGCACCACTTGCCGCCGGGCTCGAATGGCCGGTAAAAAAAACTCTTCGGCCAGGCGGGTCTGCAAACCAGGCCAGCTTCTCTGACAGGCAGGGTGTCCCTACAGTAACAAAAAACAATTTAGTGATTAATAAGTCATTTGTTCACTCTATAAAGCAAAACATTAGGCGAGAAACCAATTCAGGCCAAACAAGAATGCCAATTTCGGGGAGGTGCATTGATTGAGGTCCTATCAAAGCAGCACTACACGCACCAGCAGGTCGCACTCGTAATCCACCGCGCCTGTACTGCACCTCACTCCAGTCCACTCCAGTTCGATTCACTTCTGACACTACTCATCAAAACGCCAAGCAAGCTACGGACCTAGTGAGTGTCTCCGCAGAACATCATGTACTTATGAACAGGATTCCTCCTCCACCATTGCACCAAATCACAACTTGTTTATGCCTACTTGTGTCCACAATCTGCTTTAAGCACATTGCCGTACAGTCATGCCACCTCCAGTCGCTCAGCTAAGACGTCTGCATTGCGTCAATGCTGCAGCGGCAATCCTGGCTGTGGTGCTTCCACCTGCGCCTTGTGGCACTGCAGCCACCCGCATGGGCATGCGGCCAGAAAGTGCCACGCCTAACTGACACACGCACAGGGCACGAAGGCTTCGCCAGAGACCGTGAAAGCAAACAGTCACCAATGGTGAACACCTCAAACCCCTTATAACCGTGCTGCCAAATCTGCATAATTCGAAGTTTTCCAGGTGCTAACCTGACGCTGTAAGAGAAGAGGGACCGCCTGTGAATGAATTAATTTTACTTCAAAGCCATTCGCTAGGTGCATCAAAATATATCACAGTCTGTACCGAAAGAAGATGCAAAAATAGCGAGGCAAGCAGTCTTCACACTAAATATTTAAGAGGAAGGGTTGAGGTATGTAAAAGACTCACCGTAAAAACAGAGGAAGTCGACAAAATCGTGTGTGTCCACAGGAAGACCGTGGGAGTCCTGCCACAGCGCGGGGGGTAGAGCTGAGGTGGAGGGCGGCTGTGAAGGCGGTGGCGGAGTACGTGTCCCAGCTGACTGTCCGATCTTAGGCGGAGTCGAGCGGTTCGCTGCTGTGGCGGAGACGACTAATTGGAATGTGGGGAAGTTAAAAACATGAACACGGCCACTAACTTCATCTTTAAGAAGAATGAATAACCCAAGACAGATGGCTAGATAATATTAAATTTGAAGAGTTTTTTTGTTGTGAGTTGTAAAAGGGTGGCAGGTAAAGTAATTGACAAGTATACAGAAGAGTAGCCATTGAAAACTCTTGGTGACGATTGAGAGATAGCAGGAGTTATGTAACAAGGCAAGGTTTGTTCCAGTTACAAGCACGAATGCTCATTCCCTTTCAGGTGTTCTATAATTGAACCGCCTTGCATCAAATAGAGCATCACGGACATGACTATTCGACTATTCTCAAATAAGTATTACCTTTCACCTTTGCAATTTCACTCAAATATCTGCCCTACCGACCCTAACTCATGCCCATTGATGATCTGTTTGACCTCCTCACCGCACCTGCACTGCCTGTCCATTGAATCTCATTTCGCTAACGCTCAATGATCAATTCTAGAACTTGTTCTCTGACAAAACTTCACAGTATCTTGAAGGCGGCATGGCTTTTTACTGAAAATCTGGTAAATCCATCCATCAAGTCGTGTTTCCGGTGATTGCTAAAAAATGCCCATATCTTTTCTGATTCAAAACAAATCTCACGGCTTTTAAATTTGCATTACAGGTAAATTAACCGACACCAATGATACCTTACACAGGGGTTTCAATGGAGAATCGTACGAAGTATGCTTAAACGAAAAATTTTTTATTTCATTAGAACAATAAAGTCCGCTAATTGGGGTTGAGAAGTAAAAATTCATGCCAAATATCCCTCAGATAAAATCAAGGACCTAAACAAACTGTTTGAGAAGAAAGAGGTGAAGATTGAGTTTACAAACAGAGTTCAAGACAGTTCAAAACGCAACAAAAAGACTGAGCGAGAGCATGAGGCTTGTCTGCCTCAACTTATGACAGTATCATTAAGTTGCCAGAGTATGCCTACATGCCGCTAAGGAATAGCAATTTTGTGGCAATGTCATTATGCAAACGAAACCTTATCGCAAGGGAGAGAGGCGACTACACAGAACAGCAAAGCAATTTACTAATGGCGATCATATCGGGCTAAAGAAAAAGGATTCGATGAAGACGAGGTCCCACCCCACTAGATGACTTAATTAGGCACAGAACAATCGTCCTCACGAAATCAGCTTCGATACTACAATATCGGAGCCCATTGTCCCGTATTTCGTCACCAAAGCGTGAGAATAAAAGCTGAAACACGCCGTTTTAGTGTAACTTGTCACTACATCAAACTGTTTTGCTAAAAGATTTTTCAAATGTGGCGCAAACACTACCTTTGCAGAACCGGTTTATCAAAAAAATTGGCTCACAATTATCCTGTAATGACTAAACCAAAGGTAATTAAAACTTTCACAAAATCACAGGAACCGAACAAAGAACAACGAACAAGGACATACTTTGTGAGACGAATTCACCATCATCGTCCTCAACCAGCACCTCAAAGACATCCTCCTTCCCCTTCGTCTCCTCATGCTCCACCTTCATGGTCGCCTGGTTTCCACAACCCCGTAAACCGCGTCTTCCATTACTATCCCGTTTAATGGATCTATGCAATGAATGCACAGACAGGGAGAAAGTCACACGGAGCCCGATACAAATTGATAGACAAATAAGCCTGCAGATGGATAAATCGGTGGGGCAACAGGCAAAAAATGTAAGGAGTAAAGCAGACATGAACGTGTGAACGAGACTACAACTTTGGTAAATAATCACACATCACAGAAGAATCGATGAAATACGGTAAGTTTTCCACTTTTATTAAGAAAACTAGGATTAAACTTTGTTCTAAGCAAAAGAAAGCAATGAAAAAAACCAACCGGCAATAGGCCAAAATTTTGCTCCCAATCGGCGATTACCACATCGATTCACTAAACGGGTAACACTCAAGGTCGTCGTAAACTGCAGCGAATAAATTTGTAAGAATGCCCACCAATTTTGCAGGACAACCACACAAGGATGAACGCAAGCTCTTTCTTAAGGATGATGTCAGCAATCTAATCCGAATAGAGGTTTCATCAACCATCGAATTTGAGCAAAATTTCTGCCAGTAAACAGAAGCCAAAACCCATACAAAGGGGCGGGCAGACATAAAAACAGATGAAGCGTTAGAGGTAGATAGGTGGGCTGATATAGATGAAAGGAGATAGGCAAATAGGGAGAAAAACGAATCAATATAGACCGGTGTAGTAACATCGATGACGGTAGAAGCTACAGCAGCAACTCACCGAGCGGTGGCGCGTGCACGTGGAATGAGATTGTTGGGGCGCGGTTTGGCAGTGGTAGCAGCACGAGCGAGACTGCGTCGCACAGCAGCGGAGGTGAGGGAGAGGAGAGCAAAGGAGCGGGAGTAGGAAGAGGTGAGGAGGAATTGATGTGATAGGCTTCCCGGCAGAGGACGCGACTTCCGTGGGTGGGGGTTTGTTGAGATGCTTCCCTCCACCTTCTACGGAATAGACAGTCCAAAAATTACGCATCTGTTTGATCGAAATAGAACACCCAACTTGACAGAGATCAACCAAAAGACTGACAAAGTGTAAATTTTTTGACATGTATATTTTTCACAGAGAAATTGATCGCACTGGATAAAAATTTGTAGCAAGTCAAATTTGCTATTGAAAATATAAAAACCGATTCACCAAAAATAAATGCCTCACCAAATCACCAAAGGTGAATGACAATGGATAGTCGAAAATGCTTCAAACTATGAGCGATAAAAGGATTATATTTCTGGGCGTCTCGTCTATTCATTTGATCAAGGAAGGAAAATGCAGTGGAGATTGTTCGAAAGACTAAATTGATTATGACGCCTCGTTGGCGAACTCGCCAAGCACTCATGCTTTCGAAAGTAAGCCTCCAAGCAGAACAACGGGGACTACAGGTATCAAAAACTATTGTCAGATGTCAAGGAAGCCTCAACTTCAACCTTGATAGTAGAATCACAGGGATGTGCACATTCATTGCGTGTCCTTAGCCCCAGAAGATATCCGCAAATAATGGGAACCAAGACATACGACAGCACACCTCAGTCTTCTCTGACTTCATCGACTCCGCCATCGCTGGCGCTACTGCCTTCTTTGCAGTCTTCTTTATTGGTTTAGAGCGATTGTATTGACGCATTGAGTGATGTGAGAGAGTCAGATGCTGGTCGCGCAGGGAGTCGTAGATAGCCTTTCGAAGATCCCTCTCCTCTTTCCACGGAATACCAACAAGGTCGTTCTACCATAAGAATTTTATTTCGAAAGGAGGTTTTGAACCAGTCTAAGGTAAAGAGAATCAGCTTACCACATTGTTGCGAGCTGCAGAGACGCGGCGCTTACGCCGACGCTGGGCGATAGAGAGTTCTCGCTGACCCCGCGACATCTCTTCCACCATGAAAGACAAAAGCACAAGCGAATCAGAGATGTCCGAGTGTCACAGTAAATGGTTCAGAGGAGGTTATCAAGTAACCGACTACAAAACGATTAATAAGCGGAGAGCCGAAGCACAGCTGTTAATCAGTTCGTATAATACTCTGATCTACATTAATGCTACTATTTTAAATTATGAAACTACGAGACCCAGTATGGAAATGAAGTCCAGACGTTCCAAACAAACAAAGAGGTTTTTGGCGTATGTTATTTATTAATGAATGCAGAAGATAACAAAAATTAGAGGAAAAGGATGCGTAATGAGAGCCAATACTAGAAAAGAATGTATGCACTAGGGAACGTTTCCGAACTAAGTTAATAGCAGAACCCACAAAGAAACTTCACTGAAAAGTTGCGAGCTGGTTAACGACTTCGAGGAGCAGTGCTAATAACTGAGGTGATATTGCTTTTACAATGAACTGTGCGCTTGGCTCTACTGTTGCCTGAGAAAAATACAAAAAGTTTACAGTCACAGCTTTATTAAACCAAAATGGCTCTAATCCTATCAAGCCAAGTATCACAGAAAGCGCTAGGGAACACAGCGCCTAATCGAGTAATCAGACGACTTCAAGTTTAATTTTGACGAATTACGTCGACCAGAGACTTTTGGTTGGTCGAAGAGAAACATGGCCATAGTATAGAGGGTCTTGAGATCCTCTGGATCTAGCGTGTCCATTTTCGCGGTCCATTCAGTAAAGTCGATTGCACCAATGAAGTAACCGTTGTTCGATGTGCCCTAGGCGAGAGGAAGGATATATTTTGGATTGAGAGAAATCGCAGATTGGAACAAACTATGCAAATAAACATTAAAAAGTAAAGACTTTCTAATTTTTAGACAAAAAGGCGTTGAAGAACACATTATAGAACAAGGAGCGAATAGGAAAGCACCAGGAGAGTATTAACATACTTACAGGATGGTCAGAGCGACTAATTTACCGTTTGAAATTATATAGGTAGCAGCAACTATCTAATATATGATTATGAGGAAGACGGATGTTTAATCCCAGGAGTGAAAAACAGTAGGATTAGCCAATACAATTGAAGGGGAAAGTGGCAAAACATGACTTTTAAAGCCAACAAATAATGCATAGAAATGATACGACCAGCCCTAAGCTACATAAATATCATTATGTTCAACGGCGCAATATAGAAACACGAGCTGAAATTCACCTACATCCTTATCAGCACGCTCAAACATTTCCTTAACGCCTGCTTAGGCAAGTTTAAGAATTGATGAAAGCGCCCCGAAACCACAAACCTACACTGGTTTCTTTAAAAAACGACCGTATTTTATCGAGATCTTCCTCCGGAATTCCGCTCATTACGGTCTCAGATAGATTCTACCAAAATAAAATGTACGAACGAGCACCACAAATGGTCCCAGTGTCAACAGCGTTTTCTTCAAACTATGCCTTCTTTACCTAAACAGACTAAAACAAAAAATGTTTGGGGTAAACAAAGTTACTATGGGACCAAATATTTAATCTTTTCTCATCATTTACGTAGTAAAATGATTATGGGAAAGTTTCCGCCAAAATGAACTACTGAAAGTTGAAGTTAAAGGTCCCATAATTTCAAAATAGGCAATAAGTCCTCAGTTGCATCCTCAACTTCTGTTCAAGGAGATCGTTTATACGCCCTTAATATATTCATACTTTTGAGTTTAAATTGTGTTGTTTCATCCTTTTAAAGTGCAAATATTTCGTCCAAGACGCGTTATGTGCTAATTTCGCAAAAGAAATGCTCCCCACTCCCTCAGCTTTCAAATAACGGCCAGTCACGCCTACGATATAAATAGAATAATTGAGCCTTCCTGAAAGGTGACTGCTGAAACTTAAGCATCCGAATTCAATTCTTCCATCAGCAATCCTCTGCGACCTCAGCTACCATTGGGGCATAAAGCATGTCGAGAATGGCTGCTCAAGCTAAGTTAAACACTACGGACTTTGTCATGTTTTGTGTTACAAAGCGATGTTCTGGTGCTTACGTTAGCCAAGAAATCACAACTCTAGGACTAAATGCGTGCACAGGTACAATATCAGCATGGTGCATGGGAATTATAACAACCTCACATACTCAGTGAGTCTTTGGCACCAAGAGACGTGCGGTGGGTGGCTGAACAGCTTTTGAAGCTAATGATTGCCTACATGATCCAGTGAGATCGCCTAAAGGGCATGCTTGCTGGTCAAGTCCCACATTTGCCAATGCTTTCACCGGCGTTTGCTGACAGCAAAGGAAATTGCACAGGCGACCTATGCGACGTCCCATTAGTAGACGCAAGCAAGTCCTTAAAACCGAGATACATTCGCCGACTTCATAAGATGTCTACCAGACTGAGTTATTCTACTGCAACTGAACAGCAACCTTAATGACAACAGGTAAAATTCGAATCAATTCTGATTAATAAACCCGCAAATTCCAGCTTCCAAAAAATTGCTATGGCTGTAAAGACTCGATAAAACCCCAAAATTATCATGAGCAAAGCGTTTAAATCAAATCAGGGCTGCTAATTTCGGGGAGGTGCATTGATTGAGGTCCTATCAAAGCAGCACTACACGCACCAGCAGGTCGCACTCGTAATCCACCGCGCCTGTACTGCACCTCACTCCAGTCCACTCCAGTTCGATTCACTTCTGACACTACTCATCAAAACGCCAAGCAAGCTACGGACCTAGTGAGTGTCTCCGCAGAACATCATGTACTTATGAACAGGATTCCTCCTCCACCATTGCACCAAATCACAACTTGTTTATGCCTACTTGTGTCCACAATCTGCTTTAAGCACATTGCCGTACAGTCATGCCACCTCCAGTCGCTCAGCTAAGACGTCTGCATTGCGTCAATGCTGCAGCGGCAATCCTGGCTGTGGTGCTTCCACCTGCGCCTTGTGGCACTGCAGCCACCCGCATGGGCATGCGGCCAGAAAGTGCCACGCCTAACTGACACACGCACAGGGCACGAAGGCTTCGCCAGAGACCGTGAAAGCAAACAGTCACCAATGGTGAACACCTCAAACCCCTTATAACCGTGCTGCCAAATCTGCATAATTCGAAGTTTTCCAGGTGCTAATCCAACACTGAAACCGCAAAAACTGGTGAGAAACCATACCATAAAAGCGCATGATCTGATTTTTTAATCTTACCCGTATCTTCTGCAAACTCTGTCCGACTTTAGCGTTGCTAAGGTGGTTAATTTTAAGCAGCAAGCATGACCCCCGCGTAATTCGTCTAGTCTGGCAACCTATGCGTTTAATCGAAAAAAATTTCCGGAATCGTTATCGAAAGTAGCCAAGACACCAAACTGGGTAATGTTAGCAAATCCACAGCAAAATACCTTATTTCTGCTCATTGGATGGTTACTTTTCCAAAACATACCAGGAAGGCATTCGTTATTGTTGTGTCGACCCTCCCAATCCACTTCAACCTTGAATTCGGCGGCATAACTCGGTGACCCCCTTACTATAAGATTTTGACGTGACACATTCAATAAAAAGAAATTAAAAGGGTTTTCCACCTTCTGAAATTGCGCTAAAGTAGGACCAACTCGGATAAACAATTAGACAGTTTGGAAATTGGAGAAGAATGTTGTAGATCCCCAAACGCAATTGATGTGACCCCATGTTCGGTCAGAACTTCCAATGAGAAGCGAGTGCTTACAACAGTGAATATCCGAGCCCTAGAACAATCGCTACTATTGCTGAAAGGAAAATTTTTCTTGTGAAAAAGGAGCCTTCTCTGTCTTGTCTGGCAAATTTGCAAATATGACGATAAAAGTGCAAATGTGATGAACGCAAGAAACGGAGCCGATGGAAATGACTAACGCAAAAAGTCGAATTTGATTATTTTTTGGCTTCTCTACAGTAGTTCCCAAATCTCGGGATGGATCCGTTAGGTACGGTCACAAATAAAGCTAATTCTATACCGGTATGCATCTCAGTTCCTCAGAAGTGACACTGGTGCTACAAAAGAGGCCAATTTATACCAATGATATTATGGCATCTAACAGGGCTAGAAAATAAAACAGATAACATGAACTGAATCCTTGAAATGTCACGAAGCTCAAGTAAAGGTCGAACACTGCTAATTAATTAACTCACAAGGGTCGGCAATGCAGCAAGATCCTAATGCCTGGGCCAAAAAATACGCTTTGGCAGATGTAATTCGGTAAAAACAGCAGAAACGTTTCCAAGACAGCATTATATTCTACAAGAAGTTTAAAATAATTTAAACAAATGGGCTCATATTGGTTGAAAAGAGGGCTGGAAATGCACATAAATACCACCGTTAGTCGAATAGACTTTGATCTGAGCCAAAAGTCGGCCTAAGGTGGGTATGGGATGAAAAATGCGCACGATAACAGCAACTGCATCTTTCATCAACTACCATTATAATGGCGCTGTGGTGCTGAGAGGTCTTATTCTTGAGACATGGGTCGACCACGCCAATTTTGATCTCGCCTACAAATAACTTCAGAGCACTTCGATGATCGGTACAACTATCAGGAGCCCATTGTTACCAAAGCCAGATATCCAAAATACAACCAGAGGCATGTATAGGTCGTTCTCAATTTTCTAGGAAGTATTTTAACTCACGACCCGCGCATCAGCTTCGTACGTTTTAGCTACGTTCAACCTAAAAGAAGTGAAATTCAACTGGCAAATTGAACCCTCCCTATTTACTAAGCTGGCAAGAAGTAAAAAATGGCGCTAAAAGGCAGAGTGGAGCGTATGTAATTGGTTTTTATCAAAGATCCTCACAAAACCCACCAAAGAGCCTTAATTCCCACTTTCAGAGCATCTTCCCAATGTACTTTAACTTGACGCAGAGTGCAACGCAACAGGGCTTCCTGTAGTGGTCACCTCGGAAGTGATAACAAATAGACGGCGCCCTGTCTAGGGTGGGAGCAAAGGCCCGATTGAATACCATATGAACTGCACAGAGCGGACGTTTCACTATCAATGTACTAAAAAGAAGCGCTTTAAGATTCGAACGACTTTTGGAAAGCATCGGTCTGTACAGACACTCACAGAGTTATCGATAGTGTTAGTGTTAGTGTTAGTGCTACAGCAGACATGTGTTGCATTAGGCGAGAGGGCGCGTGGGTCTCGACAAAATCGATGACTACGTAGTTGGAGTGCAGCTTGCCAGTGGTACTGCCGCTGTTGTCACTGCCACCCTTGTCGCCCATCACTGTTTCAGCTAGAGAAATGGCCTCAGTGGAGTGATGCAACGCTGGGCTGTAAAATTCGTCCTGGAGTCGTTGGGATGGCCCGTGGGGCCTACCGCCGCATCATCATAGGCGCAGGAAGAGAAGAGGAGGGAGGGTTGGTACTAGCAACGCTGGAATGAAGTTCAAAAGCCGCTCTCATTTCTTTACACCTTTTCCAGATTAGCAAGGGATACACATAAGTGATGAATATGGTACAGTATCGATGTCTCATAATTCGACAGCAAAGTGAGGAGTTTATGTTGGGGCGTTATCACTGCTAGTCCCCGACTCCTCATAATGGGTAACTATAATTGCATAATTTGCCTGACTTACAAAAGCCCCCTTCAAGTTGACCTAGGTGCTTCACTTTAATAGCCAATTTTATAGGAACTGTTAAGACGCGTGGGGTCAGGGTAAGAGAAAGCAGTAATAAACTCGTTATAGAACGCCCGATCGACAGAAAATGTCGGCTGCTGATAAGTTTGACGAGGAAGGATTTTAATTTTCAAGAGGAAACAATTTTTTTTCAACAAAACTCATCTTAAACTTGGGCATCGACTAAAACCTAAAGGCTTGGTGTCTTTCTGCGTTTCAGAAGTGAGAAAATATCCATCATTCTGTTTGACGGCACATTATTTCATCTTTTAGTGGCCGATCACCCTCTAATTTGCATAACCAGTCTTAGCTTTCGAATAATTTACCTGCCCACACGTCCACTCTTTCATCGCAATTCGACCTCCGCATTGATGTCATTTGGCTCCGTTTACACAACATGCTGCTACTCTGCAGGGTCTTTCGAGTACTTATATTAAAATCTTTTTGTGACCTACCTCACATACAAAAGTTATTCTGAAGGTGTATTACAATATTTTTGATCTCTCCGCATCCCTCACAGAGCTCTACAGTGAAGTTTGAATGTGACTTTGGCGACGACCATTAAAGCGCCTTTAATGAAGAGCAGGATTTTGGCTATTAAGCCAAGAAAATATGAAAACTTCTCCCGTAAAAATGGCTATCAGTATATCCGATATCAACAAATAATGTAGAAGGCAGAAACAACCTCGAATAAACCATTGAAAAGACATTTGGTAAGCTGAGCAACCCACAAAATCATCAAGTTGTTCATTCACCACATCACTCACATATTCATTCACTCACTAATTACTGCAAGAAAATAAACGCAACTCAGATCATAAAAGGTGCTACATCTGGCATAGAGTCCTGCCTTAAAACTATAGGCTGTCAGCCAAGCATTAACCATTCACCTCTGTGACTGCAGACTAATCAACTTGGCGGCATCAGACACGTCGGTGGGGGATGGAGCCAGGGGCAGGCTGCTGAGGGTCTGGGAAGGAAGACAGGAGGACTGCTGTGATCTATCGTAGATCGGGTGACGCGTGAGCAGCATGGGATTTCGCCTTTGAGGAAAGAAGAAGAAAGAACTATAGATGCGTAACTGCCTCATGGCAATGCACCAATGCATTGAAGGAACCATTGGTAGCAAATAATTATAGACTACGAGTAGTATCAGTAAAATTAGACCGGCTTAAAATTTTGACCCGCCAAGTCTAAATAGATAATAGATAAATAAATAGTAGTTAGCAAAAGACACTAAGTGACTCTAATTCTTGCTTTTATGACACTGAAATTCACATGCTAGCTAAGCAATGTGAAACGTCAACAAACTAAAGGCGCAATTTGTATGTGACTTTACGCAAAAAAAAAATAAAACGTATTAGCCATAAACTTTATTTTCGCCTGGGAAAATCGGAAGCCAAGGTTCCAAAGCAATATCATTCGTTTTTAAGATTAAGTACTAATTCTGATCCCTGCACAACTGCCACTTAGCACAACAGCACACCAGAATGTTTTAAATCTGATAAGAAAACAAGTTAACTTTCGGTAACTACCAGCTATCCATGCCATTAGTTGCGCAGGAGGACATGGATTCGAGGAGAAATAAAACTGCCGGTTAAAATGACCTAAACCCAAATGTGCAGCGCCATCCTGGTGTCGCAGGTATCTTTGATGCAATTGGCTACAGCAGCGAAGGAAGTAAATGCAAAAACTGATGTGATTTAAAGCATCGATAATGGTGAATACAGCAGGTTGAAACTGTGCAGCACTACGATATTTTTGCTTCCGGTACGCGCTGACTCCTCAAAGGAGGCTACGGGTTGACCTCTGCATTGTCGACTCAAAGCTGTGATTTAGTCAGTCATATTGTTGATCTGTTGGCCTTCCGTACTTACGAGATTAGAGGAGTTTACGTGAACCTTGGTGTGACTTTTGGATTACATAATGCTTAAAAACATAGACAGATGACAATTAGTTGTCATTAAAAACCAGCTTCTCATTGCGATTCCCATGTTTGTGGTGAAAAATATGACGTCTCGATTGTGAACTTCAGAAGTTAATTGGTAGATAATCACTTGATTTTTAAACGGAGGGGAACCTCAACCTCAGATGACCACTAAATAACTATTATTGGTAAATACTTTGAGGTTTTAAGAGTTAGAAAGGACAATTTTACTAAATTTTCGTAGCAAGGCAGTTTATGACTATGGGAATCGGTCCTAGATATGAGATAGTGCTAACCTTACTAGCTGGTAAACAAAATCTGATTACACTTCCCAAACAAGGCTTCACTTTACTTTCAGGATTGATTTAATGGTCATGGTAGGATGGAAAGAGCAAAAAAACTACCTAGCGGAAGGCTGACCACTGCTAAGGGTGCGAATGCGACAGCCGCTGCGACCATGGCCGCTGGAGCCTTGGCGAGAGAGAGGCACGTAAGGAGTGTAGCTGAGATAGTTGGCTGAGCGGGACACCCACTCAACCGTCGATGGAGGAGCAGCGATGGTGAAATCAGTGGCGGGGGAAGCACACACAGAGGCCGTCACCATCGCTGTCATCCGATGCGCGGAAGAGCCATCGCTAAGAGACGATAGTGAGTTGGGCCCCAGGTTGACGTAACTTAGAGGAAAGATGAAATCCTACTACCACTTCATCTAAGTGTGCTCTAAGTTTCCTAGTTATAAATTTATACTTTAATTCGATTTACCGAGAGCAAGTCAGATCTTATGGACCAAAATGAAAAAAAAAACTGTTAAAACAGAATAACCACACTATAAGAGGAAGAGTAAATTGACAGTAGCATAATCTTTAAAGTGACTAAACTCTAGTGTTAAACTGGATAAAACCTCTACTAGCTTACGATCGGGGTAACGGAGGAGGAGGAGGAGGAGGGGGGGAAGAGGCGGGTGACGGTGAACTGCGACTCTGAGCCGCCGACGTTGCGTCTGTGGATGTGAAGGAGATCTGCTCGTGCCCTCCTGAGGGAACAAAAGCGAAACCCACGTAAGTAATGCAAAAACTGCGTCCAAATCCCAATTCTACTCCAGTTTAGTCCAGCTCAATTAGCCGCAGAAAAAAGCAGACAAACCTGAGTGGCACGTGCAGTGTTTCCCACTGGCTTGAGAATCGAGGGACCGTGGACAATAATCACACCACGCTCCCCAATGATGTGTACTGTTTTAGTGACTTCCCTTTTCTCACGCCCGTCTATGAGAGAGACGATGAACTCCAAGAGGCGATTCCTGGGTTTCTAAACATTGGTTTTCTACCAGGCCAAGTGGTCTTTTAATGTACGATGTGGCAGTTTTTAGGTCGGCGGCCGAGTGCAGCTCAATGATACGACATCAGAAGGTCCATAAAATTGTCTCAATTTACATCAAAATCGAACCAATTGATTCAAGTATTTAATGAAAAATGTTTGGCCAGATACGGAGATGGTTAATCGAGAAAGAATGAACGACAAAGGGAATCAACTGTCATTTCATGTGAACCCGGGAACGTTAATGCTTTGATTGCCAAGCTTTACCCTGCGTTGTTCTACAGAAAGGACTGACTAGCCTGCTGGCATTTGACCAAAATTTGATACGATATTATAAAATGGCTTGAGTTCTCTGATCAATTGTTGATAAAAAAGTTAAAAACTTTTAGACCTAAACGATTCTCTATATAAGCTACAACAGAAAGGCTTCAAAACGATAGCAGATATTCGTGTATACCGAATCAGTTAAGGTGCGGAAGTGAATCCCAGCCAGTAGAGGTAATGCTCCTGCCTGTCATCGTTACAACCAGCGAAGTTTAAGTTAATACGTCCTCTACTAAATCGCCGAGTAATGCCAACTCTCGCAGCCCCGATGTGAAACCCGATGAAACAATTCGAGCGCCACATTTATGCTCTATCAAAAATGAATCCTGACAAAAAGTTAGAAGTTAAGAAGAAGTCTGGGGGCTGAGGTGGTTCCTACTACTACCATTAGAGACTAAAAAAATCCTGTAACTGAAAAAACTTGCATGAATTCATCTACGACTGCGGATAGGATTGGTTATTAAATTAAATGTACGAATCGTCGTAATGACAGTCTTCAATCAATTCTCCTCCACGCATCATTTCGGATTACGTCTATGGCAGCTCCACAAAGTTGATGTGCGATATCGACTTCGTTTACATAGTTCTTCCAATTTATTTCCAACCTCTGGGTTTCGATTTTGGACGGATAGTCGACAAAATGGAATTAAATAAGCCATACTAATGACGTTAGTTTTAAGAGACAAATTTTGAGCACCATCCAAACTCATTTTGAGCACTTTGAATAACTAATCAGCCGAACTAAAGGCTGTAGCTATTGCAGTCAGCAGCAAAATCCATACATCATCATTTTAGGGGGATTGAACTATCGGGAAAAACTAGCTATCCTACACATAGATTAAATCAAAGCGTTTCTAATCTAGCGTGGAATTCACTGGTATACTTGATGCATCTCCAACGTTGATTAAAACAAGTAGATTGAATTAGCAGCAAATCTCACAATAGTCGCATTTTTAACCGCCATTATCAATAATAATTGCACAACTAGAAATTAGTGGGGATTAAAGCCTAAGGAGTCTAAGTAGCTTTACCAGCATAATTTGGTCTGTCGAATAGCAAAAGCCTCATTCCCAGAATTAGGCAGGGAGAAGTTGCACGATCCCACGTACTATCGCAGAACAATTGAGAAGCATTAAGGAAGACTTACGGGGAAGTATTGCATTAGTATGGGCAATTTCTGAAGCAAGCAAAAAACTTGGTTCTAAATATTCTAGACGTAAAGCTGGACTATTTTATCAAGTCTTAGGCTAAGTCTTGGAGTTTAAATAAAGCGAAAGAAAACTAACGCACCAGAGGTAGCCAAATTACCGACGTCATCGTCATCGTCATCGTCATCGTCCCGTTCAGAGAATGAGCCAGAACAGGAGAAGGTCCCAGCGGAGGGTAGTGAGGAGAGGGGGTCAGTGGTAACAGCCTTAAGAGCAGCCTCTCGAATCTCATCACGAGATGAATAGAGCCGACCGGTGCGCGGTTTCTCACCCGTTGCCACTGCATCCCACGGAACGCTGCACGTCGCACCTATCAGAAGTGAATGGCTCATTTCACGCTGCCACTGCTGCCCTCGACAACTGCCGCAACAGCGACACTCTGAAGAGGCACGAGCGCAGGGCGCTGTCATCAGATCACCTGAAGATAGAAAGAATAACAAATTTGGAGTGAATAATCAAAATAACAAACTATTGACGAGAACAAACTTGTTGACAAGTGCAATGGATGCATGGGAGCTAGTTGGTCAAGTTAAAATATGTGAATCCAGAGTTGTGTCCTATTATGGCTGAAGAAAATATCGTGCATCTTGCTAGGATGGGCACTGCTACCAGTTTGAAGTTGATACAACCTCAAAATTCAAGGCGACGTTGTGAACGATATCCATCCTTAAAGTTTATATTAGAAGTAATAAAATAGTGTTGAGCTGGTTTCAGTGTTTGATACGATGATAAAGTGCATAGCGTATAAACGATCAAGGATAGCAAAGCTGGAATGGTTTTTGGTGCCAATGAAAACCCATCTACAATAAGGTGGGGTTAAATAAAATTGCTTTGACACTTATTGTGAAGAATACTAGCGTTTTTTGGCTACATTTCACTTATAACTGAACTAGAGAACTCGAAAATGCTGTAAAGAACCTCTGCTGCCGACTCACAGCTTGTACCAATATCCAACTGTCACCCACAGGTTGCATCGACTGCTTTTGAGCTTTAGTAAATGCGCCTTATTACGGCAAAGTCTCTACCAGAAATTATAATAAAAAAGTCTTCATCCATTGAGGCCGCTGCCAATGTGTCATTGCTTAAATTTGAGAATTAGCACTTATTTAACATATAGGAGGTGCCCGGGGTATGAGTAATTAAGGGGAGGAAGCATTAAAGGTCCAATTTGGAACAAAAGAGACTAACGGAATGGTAAAGGTAATAGTTACCACGATCTACCACGATTTAGCTCAATAATGTCTAGTGAAGACATCGGGCGCACCAAATGTGGAATGCCTTCCATTCATCGTAAATGGATCGATAGAGTAGAGATTCGCCACTCAATTTTGGATCGCATCAGAAAGTTAAAATTGCTTATTAGGGTACACAAGGGAATGAGCCAAAAGAGGTCTAATGAAAACACATAGAGAATAACATTAATGAACTTCATCACTATCACCATTTAACACTAGGGAGCCGGAAGCCATGAGCTACTACTTTTTGCTGGATGCTTTCGAATGGGATTGAATGAAGAGAAATTACGGCTGCAAGGTTGAAGGTGCCGAAAAGTTTACAAAAGGCGTTTGCTTGAAGAAGCCCATTAATACAACGCCCCAGAGCGGTAAATCCTCCGGCATAGTGGTAGGAATAGTTAAATGAACCAGACCAGTAAGTGATTTGAGTCGACAGTGGGTCCATTCCCCTTCTTGCATTGCAAGAATTCGTTAAAAAAGAAGCACATCCAGACAGACAAAGGGATGTTCCGCGAATCAAAATTTAGTCCAAAGCTCAAATGATTTAAGACAATTAATGATTAATGAGTAAAATTGAATACTGAAGAGATTAATTTCTTTTGATCAACCGAGATGTTTTTAGAGCATTGAGTTGATATGCAACTGAGATTCAGCACAACTCGTGCATAAAAGACAAGCGTGGGAAGAAATAAAATTGGAATAAAAAGTAATAGACAATCTGAATTACCAAGAGCAACCAGTCGAGTCACTTGTAGAACCTACGCCAATAAGGAATGGTAAGTAGGAAAAGGGAAGCAAATGAACATGCAAAACAGAGGATTATCAATGCCACATAATCAAAGTACCCTCATTTCCGCAGGTGATATGAGCGCAGCTATAGGAACCTCTCTATCTGCTTGCAACGAATTACCAAAAATGAAGATAGAACTTAAATGGCCTCACTGATATCAAATCTCGAACCTAGTTATGTTAAAAAAAGAATGCCTTTTATTGAATACAGCCTAGTCCACTTGCACCCCAGGAGTAAACAGCAGAAAAAGCAAATTTTAGGACTAGCAGGTCAAACTTTTCAAAGTCATCATAGTAACATTGAGAGGAGGGAGAGAAGAACTGACCTCGAGTAGAGGATGAGGCAGAGACTATACAGGGGGAATGGCCGAGGGAAGTGGACCAGCTATTTGACAGTCGCAAACGCGTAGAACGATGCGGCACCGCTGACGTTGGGCTTGGGGAAGACAGCTGGAACAGTGGAATTGATGGTGAAGTGGCGCTACTCCTATTACTGCCAACGGCAGCACTGTGTTCCCAGCCTCTTGCTTCTGTCTTCGATTCCAGCTTTTTCTCATCCTCTGTGGAGTGAGGAAGGTAGTTCAATGGTAAGGGGGACAGAGCAACCATAGCGGGGGTCTGTTGGTCGCTTCTAAAAAGCGAAAAAGGTAATTAATCACATTCTGGAATCAGCAGTAAAGATGGTGGGACCGTCTCCCGCTTCTCTTAGCGGTAATCATGCCCATGGAAGTTGCATAAAACTCATAGAAACCAATAACGCAAGAATATACCACAGGAAATTAAATAGACAAAAGTAGGGAAGCAAGTGTTTAGGATATCTTACAAATGATGTAAGTTATCAAGCTAAAATCTGGGCCGACAGAGTAAATATGCTTATTTGTAATCAGGTTATAGTATGTAACTTTGATGATAATTGGCGGTTATTTAAATACCTGGATGTTATTTCCATAAAAAATGCAACAAAACAAGTGGATGCGCAACCCTTTTCACCGCAAATGGTCCCTGGTACACCGCCAGGGTTCGAGGAAACATAGACACACATGTAACCACAATAGGGCAAAATAATGAATTAGCTCTAAACTTAGACAATAACCAGTTAATATGAAAACAAAGTGCCCTTATATAAGTGTGTTCAAGCCAACTGGAGTTGCGTTCTTGTCAGAGAAAAAATAAACTTCTAACAATTAAAAATAAAAAAGCTTTTTCACTTCAAATTGGAGACATGTTACGATAATATTAACTATACACTGTCAAACTTATATAATCGAAAGCCGGTGCAGTAATCTAACGAAGTGAAATATTAGAGATAATGGGGTAAATCTGAACCTCTATTTACGTAAGATCCAAAATAACCACTTCACTACGCTAACGAGCGTATAAGGCAGCCGGTTCGGCTGAAAAAGTAAGTGGAATGGTTACGGCTAAACAATTTATCAAAGTATAAGATTCACAGACTGAGGATGACAAAGGGAGGCGGCGATAGGAATGATGGACAGTGGAAGTTGGTTCCCATGGCCCTGAGGCACATCACAGTTTGGTTTCCAGCCTTAATATTGGGGAGCCCATCCAAACAGAGGTGGACCGATGCACGCCAAACCAAAGTACAGTCTGACACCAAGTAGGGAAGCGGGAAGCACAACTCGCACACCAATCGCTACGACCCCCACTTCAAGAAAATCGATAAGTCGAGTCGTGGTGGCGGCCTTGGGGCGCGCACCGGGAGAGTGCAAGTGCACCTAATTTGCAAGTGGAGCATAAAGTGGAGCTTACCGATAAGCAATCGGTCAAGGCAAAATAAGAAAACCGCAAAGGACCTTGGCGACTAAAACGAACCCTTCTTAAAAGTGCGCCCACCGCATTCTCTGGCCGCAAACACTACGTCCTCTGGGCGTTTGACTTTCTTTCAAATGTCATTTCGAACATTGACTTAACAGCAAAATGGGCGCTAGAAATGATGGCGGAGTTGGAGTGCGTCACATAACTGCTCCAATCTGACTAACTAATTGCTTTCGTCATCAGATGGAATTAAACTCCATGAATGGGTGAAATGAAAAAGCTTTCTGTTATGGGATGGGTAAGGCGAGTGGAATCCCATTTTTCAATGTGCTTGGCATTGGGTACGAATTCCCAACTCAACGAGCTGTTCATTAGTGCCGGTATTTCGGATGCGGTGCTTCAACCATGACAGTGAAAGATGAAGAACCAAGCCTTGACCCAATTACAAAAAAAGGAAAATTCTGAAATGGTAGCAGGATAAAGCACTAGAGAAGCAAATAAAAGACAGAGAAGGAAACGCAAAATAGAAAGAACCGGCTTTTTAAAATGGAGTTAAGTGCATGATAAATCACCAAACGACCCCATTTTATAGGGCAATGTTGTC
This sequence comes from Taenia crassiceps, assembly GCA_023375655.1. Taxonomy (NCBI): domain Eukaryota; kingdom Metazoa; phylum Platyhelminthes; class Cestoda; order Cyclophyllidea; family Taeniidae; genus Taenia; species Taenia crassiceps. The sequence continues at coordinate 631,922 of JAKROA010000010.1, forward strand.
CAAAATCAAAGTTAAATTTAAATACTACTTTCGGAAACATCATGAATGGAGAACGTATCAACTTCTGTGGCACGTCGCCAAAATATCTTGCATTCTTTCCAATGTTTTCCATGTTCATAACACAAAAGGGTTACAAAGGCAGCTCAATGATCCCTTGCGGAGATTTCAAGTGTAGGACCCAGATCTGTACAAGTTAACAGCAAAAAATATCCAAGACCTTGGGTATTTTATGATCACGAAAGTATTTAATCCAATCTAGAGGTGAGACGATTTAGCCCTACCACTGGGTAATTTCTAATAAGGCCACTAGTTAAGGTGCCAAGAGAAACCTCAATTGTTCTGTGAATTTGACGCGGTGGTAAATGCGTAGTTCAAAATCAGGCGAAGGCAGAACCCGAAAGACCACTAGAATAATACAATTTTTGCACTTAACATGACGAAGTTGCAAGAGCTCGCTGACACAATAAGCCTGATCGAAGCATTAGTAAAGTTACACTTCTGTACCTTTACAACACTGACAAAAGTTAGCTCAAACCATTTTCATGGACTTGTGTAGTGCTAGGAAGAAACCCCAGCCTTGGGCATATCAGCCCTACACGCTCTAGGGTCTATCAATATCTATTAAGCATCAAACCGCTTGCTTATGGCCCACTTCCAGCCACCTCATGCATCCATGAAGCGAAACAGGACGTCAAATACTCTGTTAAGTAAATAAACAACACAGCAGACACAAGATTGACGGACCTCGACCACTGCCTCCAACCGCCTTGATTGATCCCATTTTCGCCTTGCAACACGCTTCTAACTCGAAATACTGTTTAGCTGAATGGCACGGGTGCATTGGTCAGGGAGTGGCACACGGCCAGTCGGGCGCATCATGGCACTCGCCCACTTCAGAAGTGGAAATCATCTTAACGCCTCCATTCAAATTCATGCTTTGAACTTTTTATAAGCTTAAAGACAAGTCATGACACATAACCATGTTGAGGAAGACATAAATACTTTGTATTTAACTGCCCCTTAAAAAGTTTCAACTAGTTCTAATCATGACAAAAGCCTACGTCAATTGATGTCATATTAGACCATAAAAAACACTTGAGTTGCGGTTAATAACGTTCCTCCGAGATGCTGGTGGAGGGTGCCAGCAACGACCCAAAATTCATTAAGCTGATAGTCAATTTCTTTCTTCTAAAGACGATTGAAAGCAGGGTTGAGAGTCCTCATTCTCAACGAGAATGGATAATTATCAGAGACTTAGGTAAAATACAACTCAGCACAGCTCGATGGATAGAGAAATTTTCTAACCCAATTTTTATTCGAAACTTGAAGAATCAAAATCCCACCATTTGGTTGGTATGCCTTTTCGACCACACTCACAGTCTTGCAGCCCTTCTTCACGCCAAGACTTATTAACCTTCACCATTGGCATAGCGCCTACAAGATAATGGGCTCCACTTGTACAGCTTTATACTCTCTTAACAACCACAATAAAGCAGCGTCCATACCTCCCTACGTCTAATGTTCATCAGAAAGCCAACTGGTAGTTGTGAAACCTTTGTCTGATAGTTACCTTCGCTGTCTAGACAGCGATGACGATCCCCATTGCCGTTGCGGTGATTACACGAGCCGACATGTGAATTCTTAAACCCTGTAAGTAGCCAGCGGCAGCGACTTAAATGTCCTTTCATAAGCACGGGCAAGCCTCAGGCAGAGGCAGTTGAAAGGATAAGTAATATTGCCTCAAATGAAACAGCTGTTAGAACCACTCACAATTATGGCTTTCGGTTATTCCTTTCCACTTTTAATAAAACAACCCTTAAACTCTATTAAGATATTGTTCCAGTTATCCCAGTCACAAGTCGCAGATTGTCGATTTCGTGAATTGGAGGTGCACTTCTGTCTAAATGACGAACTGGCGGATGGGCAATTGTAGTAACTTGAAGAAAATTAGACCATATGGCAGCCTTTAAAGCAAGAATCACAACAATTTTCCAAAGTGAAACCACCACTAGACTTCAGAACACATCCACACCTAAGTTACAGTAGTTTAGGGAGTAAACTTTGATTTTTTCAAAGCACCACTTTCGCCAATCTGGAAACTAACGCCTGATGAGTAATTATAGGTCAGCCGTCTTAAATGCAGGTGAACTTTCAGCAATTCGTAACTTTGTTTATGGGAACGTGCAGAAATTGCTCCTTGCGTGAAGGCATGAAATTCAGTAGCAAAACAACAGATGCCAAGTACGTGTGAAGTTGAATTGAAACTGCGCCCAGATTCCCATTTGCGGTTTTAACCTCCTAGACTCCAGCATGGCGCGTGGGTTATGTCACCCAACAAAGCTCCAAAAAGCTCATCGACTGGCTAGTGAACATCGGTGAGGCTCAGAGACCTCGTTCGCCGACTTGTCCCCTTTCTACCCCACCCGCTTCGGCGACCCACGCGCGCCCGCTACATTGTTGACGCTGGTGGTTTATGCGCGTGTGCCGCTTCCCATGTGGGTGCCGCGCTGACTCAGAACCATCGTGCTGTCGTAACACTATCACCGTCTCACCGTCCTGCCCGATAGGGGGAAACGCGGGAAAAGAGGACAAATGACAGATCATCCGCCTAGGTGATCGATGCATTTACCTACCCGCCATTGTTGCTGGTGTACGCTCGGCAGCTAAAGCATTCCGCCAATATGTGGTGATGATGGTGACTGTTGGTATCGTGAACCGTAGATACCTGAAAAGTTAATGAATATGACGGGAAATGAATATGGTGTAAGAGGTGACTTACGTTGGAATAGCTGCGGCGGAGTATGTAACCATCTTGCTGTCGGCCCTTGTGAAGCTGTCTGGTTGACAAGACTGGCCGGTCAGTGGGATGACTCAGGAAACGTATGCGAGTTCGATACGAGACCCTGGCAAGAGAGAGTGGGCGAGACATTAGCGTCGTCTACGAGCCGAACATTAGTCTGGCGACAGAGGGGAAGGCGACTAAATATGCGAATCAAGCGAACATTCCAGTCATCACCTACTACGCTGCGATAAAATATCTGCAAACAAAGGCGGTGACTACTTCAAAACTTGTCACGGACAAAGATGAAACGCCCCGCTTGTCGACAAAACGGAGAATAGACGGTAAAAGCTCTTTGGAGTTAGCTTCTCTTTTGCAGAAATGCTAAAAGCTACAAACAGAGAGGTGCTTTTGAACTGATGATATTTCATCCTTAGAGGGAAACATGCTTTGATCACGAGCTCTGGTAGCTGGCAATGCTCAATACAAGAAATAGTGTAGCATGCCCATCTTCTTCCAGAAAAGGGAGAGCGAAAATTCCAGACAATGGGCAGGAGTGTTTAAAGCGGAAAACGAACTGATTTGCCCTCATGATCTTGAACAAGGCTTTGTAGCAGAGACACGCAAACGAACAGCTAGGTAATTAGTCGATTATATTGCCATAAGTGTAGTTTTAAGGAGTACTATTTTTCGAAAAAATGACGTACGGTGCAAGTACGGTACGTACTTGATGCAATCGGCCGTAAGAAGGAGTGTGAAGCGATAAGCCGTCAGAATGAGAGCAGAGAAGAGGGGTCTCCGACTTTTGCAGCATTTACGTGTCTTCAGAAGTGAATTTTGAAGAAATCCAAACCAAAATCGTTTAGACAAGTCATGATTGACGACTCGGTTAAAAAAGAGAATAAACTTGGATGGAGCATTTGTTTACCAAAATGATCCAATTGTATGGATCTGATAATTTCGCAAAAAGTGCATTGCGCAAATATTTTGATGATTAACCCCTACAACCTACGCAAGCATTCCAATCATCCTTGGCAAATCTCCTGTCTCGTACTCAACATTCTTAGACCCTAGCATACTCTCTGTGATTAGTTCAAAAGTCTAGTAAAATAAAACATTATGAGAAAGCCCTAACCCAGCAGTCGCAATCAGGCCGATAAACCATGACTCCACCTCTGACCCAACCGGGCAAGACAACAGACAGACATGTAGAATGGAATATCATTTGCCCTTACGCGTCCTTACAGAAACCAGCCATTAAGTTGCCAGAAAAAAAGCGCAGACCAAGATAGAAAATGGAAAAACATCCTGGTGATATCTCTAATGTGACAGTATTGACAAGAAATCAGGACACGGAACTTCGAAATTTGCAGTGGGAGAGCGATTTTGTACCCGAACAACTCACGTAGAAATAAGTAGGAGAAAACAAAAAATTGGCATGTAGACCATTTTAATCTTGAAGTTTAAAGAGCTCATCACTTCACTTTAGCGATTACGTTTCAACCAAGTTCCAAAAAGTTTTAATGATTGAGGCGCAGATTCAACAGCTGTCGAGTCCGTGAAGAAGGTTTACAAAGACAAAGGGGTATGTGGTAGAAATTTTAGATTTAACAAAGATCAGACTTAAATACAACTGACGTGGATCCACAAGATTAGGCAATCTTAGACCGTGATACAGTACTATCAACGGAGGAATTGAACTGATATCGTTTAGTTGCTAGAGTTCTGGATTAGTTCATGCTGTTCAAACGAGAAACCCATCCTTTCCTGGCGATTTTGACTTTAAACGCGCAAGTACAACTACGGCGGTGGGGAAGTGAGCGCCGAAGTAGGGCGCCTTAAAGCGCTATGCAGCATTACGCAATCAAGCACCGGCACAACAAACACGTGAGTACGCACACGCAATCACAGAGAGGTGGAGTGAGACGTAAGTGGAACGCGTCCAGGAACCGGCACGTGTGGTCTGAATGCGAGACGAGACCGAACGCCAGACCAAGGCTACAGCTCACAAGCTAGCTAGCAAGCGAGAAGTTGCGCAGTCGCCCACGTTTTGTCTTAAAGATGTGCATGTTTGTGTGGCACAAAGCCGCCAGTGGACGCTCGTGTTGACCAAAATCGAGGTCATGTGCAGCCTCTAAATGACACCGATGGGCAGCAGCGACACCGGCCGTCCAGCCTGCCAAATCTACGCATAGCCGCATATCCTCTAACGCGTTCAATTCAGGAGGAGTGCCAACACAGAACGAAAAAAGCCAGCCAGCTTGGCCACCTTGATCGATAAAGCCTCAGCGAGCTAAATGCAATCTAGACCACAATTACTTTCACATCCCGTTTTCCTCAATGTAGACCTCAAGTGGTCGAGCTCCACCAGACCTTACTAATCATCCAATGTGTACAAAGTATACTATTCAAGCAACTAGAAGAACGTAAGAGACTTTGTGAGCCAACGAATTACAAATGGACTATTAGGCGAGGAAGTTCCCAAAAAAGGAACTCGGGAATAGTGAAGCTGCTAGCTATGGGATAGGGAGATCAACAACAGGCAAAATATTTGAGGAAATTACAAACTCTTTGATCACATTGACAAGATTTGGAAACCATAGATGAAACCGACCTGGTTTACTGTAGTCAAGAGCAACTGAGGTACGACTTTTCACTCAAAGCGATTTAATACGATCCCAATGACAACCCGAGCACTAGAAGCAAGATTTCATGATATATTTGTGGCACAAAAAAAAACATTGTACTTCATTTGATTCGGGCCTTAGAATTGTAAAAAAGGTTGCAAACTAGGTTTGCACATTCAGTATTAGGTTAGGCGAAATCAAAGCTGCAATGTGTAAAACTTGACTAAAGCAACCGATTTTCCACAGCATTAAAGAAGCAAATAAAAAAACTGTCTAAAATCGAAGCGTAATATGAAATCGATGGAAACGTGACCAGATAGACATTCGTGGGACGACAATTATTTGTAAAAAGTGGAAAAATTTATGCACGAAACTCTGGTCTCACCTTTCAAGAACCTGGTGAATGTATGCAGAGGATGGAGAACCGATTTGATCGTTTCGTAAACAACTTGATGTTTGTTGCGAACCACCCGTCTGAACCTAAGGGCAAACAAGGGCAGACACTACAAAAGCTTTCCATTTCAATGCTAAAGGAGGATAGCAGTGTTTTCACATGTTAGTTAGGTTACCAGGTTTAACCAAAGCGGTTTCACTAAGCTCAAGGGCGCCCCCAACAAATCAGCTTTACAAGTTCACGGATATGGATGTAAATTGTACAACAGTTTAGAGGGACATTCGAAGGCTTACACAGGTGGTTACAATGCCTTACTCATCAGACTGCACGTGCTCGTGTACACGCACCATACCATTGTTGCTAGGCCACTTTTAGGGTTATGAGACATTATTAATACCTTAGAGGTTTCTTTCAGGCTGGCATCAAAAACTCTTCGCTCACGATCTCCACCAAAGGGCATGAGAAGTATTGCTTGGTCCTCGCCTAGCTGAGAAGCTACGGAAGACAACCAGCGACGCTCGTAAAGGTAGGAGGCAGGTCGCGTGGCACGCTGAATCCAAGCGCTTAGTTCGGTTGCCTTGTCGCAGGCAAAAATATAGCGACCCGCTGCCTCCATTAGGTAGAAAACTTTGTTTTCTGAATCCCCAGAGGTGGAGACTCGACCGGTGCCATAGACGCTGATCTCACCGTTGGTAAAGTTCCAGGAGGCAATTAGAGCAGGTTTGCGACCCTGAGAGATGGTGACAAAGAGGAGTCGATCCACAGTAACGTGGAGAAAACTGTTGCTTTTTCCACTCTGGCGATGATGGTAGTGAATGACCCGCGAAATGAGATCAGAGAAGTAGTTGTGGTGGGCGGATGAGACATTGGTGGATACTGAGGCGATGGAGCGAAGTTGCACAAATTCAGAGGAGTCCAGGAGATCGGGCACCGAAGCTCCCATAGTTTTGGAGAAGGCAGAGGGCGAGGGGACATAAAAATGCAGACGACTAGACTTGGGAGCCGAACATAGGCTTGCAAAGAACCTAGAGCCTACGGAAAAATTGGGGGCCGTTTACTCAACACGTAGGTCAAAATAAAGTCAGAAGCGAAGATGCCTAGCACCATCTTAATGACATAAAGATTGCTTTTTAAAAAACATTCCTTATGACTCTGCAGGGCAATGAGTGCTAAAAAAATAAAAAGCAAAACATAGAACCCGATAACCATAACTTTTGCACACTTTAAGCACGTGAACCACAACTAAAGCTCCAGTAACTCTCATCGTACAAGAATTTCTGCAATACTAGAGCTGGAGCAAAAAAGTCAAGCTAGAATAAAATGGCAACATACAAATAAGGTTGTCCTGCAAAGTATCGGCCCACAGGCGGAGGTCATCGAAAACCTCAAAGGTTATACAATGCACACGATGTGTGCAGATGAGCAATACTGAAGGGCGTGAGGAAATGTGTACACCTATGTCAAAGGAGTGCACATACTCAGGATCAGCAGTGCTGCTCGTCTCTGATTTGCCGATATACAATTTCAATGTATCTAAAGTGTAACCGATAGGTGAACAAGAATTTACTCGAAAAAGTGGACGATTTTATTAAAATGCAATGCCGCCTTCTCCACTAAATAACCCTTAAAATAAGAGATGGTAAAATTACTTTCTTCCGAAGTCGAAAAAAAGGAAAGCCCTGGAGGAGAACGCTTGAACAGTGTCCAGACATCTACAGCGATGCCCGTGGTATTAATCAGAATAGCCAACCAAAATGTGCGCGGATTTGGTATTTAATGACATATCGTGTTAACGGTTCTGTTTGTACAAGTAAGAAGTAAGAAGAGGAAGGATTATCAGTACGGCTTTTAAAAAAGCTACCGGATAAAGGTTGAGTTATTAAGTGAGACTGATCGAAAAAATAGAGAGCATGTAAAACCACGATAACATTTGCGGAGGTATTGAAAAGCCATGCAGCTTATGGTACAGCAAAGCACTTCAATGTTAGTAAAAAAAATAATTTTTTGTGGGTGTGATTGCGTTTTACGTGAGTTTTAGAGTGTATCTATGCTATGCTGAGAAAAGTTGCTAGTCTATATAATAATGTAAAGGAAAATTTTTCTGAAAGCAAATGTAAAATTTGGGCCATCACAACCTTCCCAAGAAGATCTTTCCTGTAAACTACATTAGACAAATGCACAACACTGTTGCGACCAGTTCTTTTGGCAGACGCCCAAGGAAGAGGATCACTTTTTGCCTTCGTCATTTCCTATTCGCAAAAGGGCAGGCCTCTGCGCCACGCTTGTAGCCCTCAGCCCTTCCTTCCATAAATTATAACGTTTTTTTGACTTAGGGTGCTACATTTGTGGTGTTGGAAGACGAAAATCATCTTGAAGGATATCTACGACTTTAACTGCTAAGCGATAGTTATAGTGGAACGGAAGATATGAGTATGCAACAGATGAAGGAATTGGTAACAAAACCTCAATCAAAACGCTCGAAAATGACAGACGTTGTTGTTTTGATTTTTCCTCATCTTACAGGAAAACTACTAATGATAAAGCGAACTAACCATGAACTACTTAAAGAAATTTTATTTATAACTGAATAGAGCCATGAGAATTATAAAAGGGTAGCTTCAAAGTAAAGTCATGATATTAAGGAGAACTAGATGTTGGATTATAATTAACGGAACTGTGTTAAGCCCCTTCTTTTTGTAACTAACATTGATTCTAACCAAGCGCCCATATGAGTAGGTATGGGCAGGTGTGGTGGTCTAAACACGTTCCAAATGCAGTTTCCATACTAAATAAACTATTAGGCTTGCTAAAAGGCTCAGAGTAAATACGGCTGGATATCTCCTCAGTTGCACAGAAATTCAATAAAGCCGCAGTTGGCATGTGGGTGTTTTCCATACAGTGCCGATTATTTTATGATGTCTGATGCAATAGTTAACCAAAAATATCACCGAGGATAATGCATAAAAGACTAATCGGGCTGAGTAATAGGCTAACTGATGGTTTGGATTTCAGCTGCGGTCAAAAGTCGCTTTGCGCCCTGGCCATCGTATCCTTAGGATGGGGACTGGCCCTTGAGCTATGTCATAAGCTTCAAGCCATATGCTTAAGCATTATATTCTCTAAATTCTTTGAAGAGGTGCGAAGGTGCTATATTCGTCTTTGATGACGTAGAGTTTATATTGAAAATCCCAGCAGTAAATGGATGCAATAAAAGACGACTCCATAACTGACCGTAAAGGTAATTTAAGTCACTCATAACTTGTATTTATTTAATTGACCAGCTTTTACTATCAGTATTTAAGCTTATTTAAGTACATTGGATTTACCGCCTCTCGAGTTCACATTCTTTACAAGATGGCGAAGTTATTTTATACATTACTAGCAACTGAGACTTCCTTAAAACGAAAATGAAATATCCTGCTAGCTACGCAGTAATTATAGAGAGGCAAGTAAAGCTGAAGCCATAAATATCGGCCTCAATCAAAATTTGAGCTGCTGCTGCGTAGGCGCAAATGTGTTGCATATCAAGCTCAAATGAAGCATTTTTCTTGCAATCAGTCAAACAATAATAAAGTTGATTGTGGTGCGCCTTAGGGTTAATTTCGTACATCTGTGGAGCCAGATGGTTCCATTTATTTATTAAATTTTTGACTGTTAACCGCAAGGCGTTCTGCTATAATAAATATTAAGGCTGCAGAGCAAAATATTTCAGCATTAAGTTTGCAAAAGCTATTAAGAATAAAATCTATTTTCTATTTTCTTTGGGTATTTTGACCTTAACAAACGTGTTTATATGTATCAAATTAATTTTATACTAAATATACTGCGGTTTTGAATGCCAGTTTTCTTTACGGTATTGAAATACACCCTCGTCTTATTCCTGAACCATGTGTGACAGCGACTCCGGCTTATCCATTAGTATGAATGGAAGCAACAAAGACGTTGATACTTCCTCGTCCAGCTCTACAGTTATCAAAATTACCGTTCCATCGGTTGGAGCAGAGGTTTGTTCTTAAATGCTAAGTTTGCGAGCCTGTTTCTAAGAGGGTATACAGCTTTCTTCAAAGCGATATGATTTCGGATGTTAAATTATCGGTTGCGACTGATTTACGGCTAGATCTTCGTGATATATTGAATTATGGATTATTTCTTCCTCCAGCAAACGGAAAAGCTGGAAAATTTTTACAAGAAGAGAGGCAGTTAAAAGATTATCCATTTTCTTGTTCCGTTGGACACCTAGAGGTTTGTTGCGTTAACCTATTATTTTCATAGTTTAAATACAAACAAAGGATTTACAGAAATCTTCCTGCGAATATTAATAAGCTACGGAAGATCAATTCAAAGGTACGAACGACTTCAAAGGGATGTTTTTTATCTATTTGAGGTTTAATCTTACGTGTTAATGGAGTTATTTTTAAAGTTTTTTCAATAATAAGAATTATTTACTCTTAATTTGCTACGAAGCTGAAGTATGAAGGCAAATAATATTGTCCTACCATAGGCGAATTTAAGAAAATTTTTGAGCTTGGTTCGCTGCTGTGATTTGGAAAAAGTCACTAAGCTTCTCGAAAAGGGAATTGATCCTAACTTTCAGAATCATGACGATGGAGGTATGTTGTATGAAACTTGTCTTCTTACGCATCAATGGTAGTTGCTAATTTTGGATCTCACCGCTTTAGAGACTCCATTAACAGTCGCCGTTCGACTTCCCAAGCCCAAGCCTATCATCATGGTTCTAGTTGCTGGTGGTGCCCATTTAGATTATCGTGCTGCCGACAGCTCTACACCTCTTCACAAGGCTGCAATAAACGGAAACTACGAAGCCATCAAAGTAATTTTTAAAACCGCTCAGAAAATTTTTACTCTGCTTCATATCATTATTGCTCATTTATACATGAGAAAAGTAATAAATTTATTTAAGTGAGATATCTTGAAAGGTACTTCTGGATTTGGGCCAGTCGCCAAACACCAGGGACTCTAGAGGACTTACGCCGCTCTACCAGTGTATGCTTAACGATACGTCGGCAATGTGTGCAGAACGGCTCCTATTCGATCACTCCGCCATCGGTGTCACGGATGGCGCTGGAATGGAAGAAATTCATCAGGTTCGTTAACTTCGCGCACTTCTAAGTTTTAGTCAGAAGGCACCAAAACTGGTGAGTAGGTTGTTTGGGTCTTTTGTATGTAGGTACAATTTGTATTAAACAATGAAGGCTGTTTTTTAGCAAACATTCTTTATTAGGAATCCAGAAACAGTTTTATCAAAAAACACAAAGCCACGAAATCTATTGGAAGACCGGCAGTCGTGTGACTAAGCCAAGAGCGCTTTTGCCCTCTCTCAAGCATACGCATTTTTACAAATTCCACCATTTTGACCATCGAAGCCCTCCAGTGTATGGCAGGAGAGCATGCCTTACCATCACCTTTTACTTCGATGATAGACATCGGATCCTCGGTGGGGAGACACTAAAATATGCGAAAAACTACCTCTAAAGCGTTGAACATGGCAAGTAATTGTAAAAAGTAAAAGATGAATGTTAATTTTAATGCTCTTTTAAGGATGCTAATTGATGCGGTGGCTTTCATGTCTGTCTAACACGCAGCAGGGTTTTAATTTGAAGCTTTTTTGCCATCAACTGGTATGCCCATGTACTCCTGTTCTTTTCAAGCAACATCTGCCGGGCTGCAGGGGGCCCACTATACGATAGCGGGATGAGGATATTTCCAACACTGACGGTTTACTTTATCCCCTATCTTTCGTTAGTACCACTTCTCCATTGCTGTAGCTCTCCATCCACTGTCCCTTTTCTTCCATCATCAAGAGAACGAATGAGTGCTCACCTGCTGCTCTACCACCTAGGATGTTTTCGGAATATTTCATTCTTTGGATAGGCTTGTCGATTCGGTCGGGTGCAGCATCTAGAACAGCTTATCGCGTATGGAGCAAACATCAACAGTCAGACGACGTTCAACGGCAATACGCCCCTCCACTTTTGTGCCTACAATGGACAGGAGTCCTGTGCTCGTCTCCTCCTCTTTCGAGGTGCTAACCGAGCCTTGAAGAACCGCGCCGGTCACACCGCCCATCAAGAGGCCGTTCTAGCCAACCACGTCGCCACGGCTACACTCATTCGTGACTTCCAGAGCAAGGATGTTGGTGAGTGGCACCCTCATGCCCATTTGAGATGGAATGTTTGGATGCTTCAAAGTTAGCAGTCACGAAGCACTTCAAATCCGCTAGTCAATCTGTCAGAGATAAGCAGACCCATTACTGAGGAATAACCAAAGAAGATTATGCAAACTTCCTCCAGTTTGAATTTGGAGGGAAAATGTAAAAGCGCAAGTGCTGCATGAATTCATCCGTCTAATCCACCAATCAGATTACCTAATGCATTCAAAAGATCGTCGGGAATGTAGGAAAGGGCCGTGCTGTCTTAACTGTGGAAAGAATTTGCCGCTGTTGGGAGGATTTGAGCTAATTTGAGCGATCATAACCAATTGATGCTTTGCAGAATGGCCACGATGACGGTTTGGACCAGAAATTGTGGTTTACTAAAATTTGCTCAGTGCAATTAAACGTCGACAGTGAGTTTCCGTCAACAGTTTTGGAGGAGTGTAAGGGCATGACAGTGCCGGAGAAGCAGTTTAATCAAACCCCACAGACCACCACTGGGGTGTTAAGGAAGTGAATTGTCGCTAGTCTAGTGGGAAGTGCTAATTTTAGAAGAGTTTACTATCTAAATGCAGTCGAAGACTGAAGAGAGTCTTCTGGGTGTTACAATTGAAAGAATCGTCAAGATGGAATTGAAGACTTTCATAGGTGTTGATTGTATCACGGCTATAAGGCACATCGTTGGTGTGAGAAGTCCCTCAAATCCATTTGTTTGATCACAGTCGACAAATAAGAGCTAAAATGTCTATTTGGCGTTGATTTGATTCATTGAGACCTCTGTAGATGAAGTTAGCAATGTTGCCTATGAGATCTTTTGCAAACATTAGATTTGGTGTGGTGATGAGGCTTTTGGGAAGAAAGATGTACTACTGACGACTGAGTAGACATCTCAAGAAAAAGAAAAACGAAATTCTGCTTGAAGGTGAATGTTAGAAAAGAGAGGATCTATTCGGATCGCACATGTCTGGCGTCTGACTATGGGCGAGGTCTGGGCTGACAATTTAGCGATAGATGCATGGATGGACGAGATAGTCCTTTGAAGTGTCGGCCTCCACAGTAAACATAAATCACTCTACCCACAGTGTTGCATAATCTGGCAGTTTCAGTGCCTTCTTTCAAGGAAAGTTGGTTAAAAAATTGTGAAGCAGTCGTGATTTGCAGAATTTCTAACATCTTGATTTCTGGGAGATCGGAGTGACGACACTTGATTTCTGACCACTCACTCAGTTTATGCTACAATATTCACTAAGTGTGGATTCTAATAACCAACCGACCACGTCACTCCTTTTTTTTCAGTTCCGCTACGAGGCAGTCCCAAGTACAATGAAAAACGGCGACAGGCGAGCCAGATACGTCCGCTGGGCGAACGCTGTTCCAGTCTCGGCCGCCTGTCCGAGGACTTCAACAGCACCGAGGCACTCCCCTCACCCCCTATCCTGGCAAAATCTCCCTTCCCTGAGGTCACCTTGAAGCCCTCCGGTGATATCCCAAGGGGAAACATGTCAACAAGCTCCAGTGGATACTCACTCTGCAACGAGCGCAGCTGTAAGCTTGGTTACTTTTCAGTCGTCTATGGGAAGCCGACATAATGCGAATGGGAAACTTTTCATCATATTTACCTCCAATCTCTCATATGGCAGCTGAATTTACAATCAAAAGTGGAATCAAGCCTTTTCACGGATATGGATGGGACGCTTTAGGCAACGATTGAAGTGTAATGCCCGGGACCACTTATAGCATTCCTAGTCGCGGCTGCTGAACCGTTTCAAATGTGCTTCCTTTCCAGATACAGCTTAAAAATGATCAGTCTATCCGTTGAAGGGGGACGGTCTTCGAGGTCATTTCTGTTTCCCAATGTAATCAGCCTGATTTTGCTTGAAACAGCTTTAGAAACCGGCGCAAAAGTCGAAACTGCTAAAAATCATCTGTTTTTCAGCCCTCTAAAGGATTGAAGGTGACAATTTCCCTTAAGTAAAGGTCATAAGTTCACTTGAAAGTGGACCGCGTACTAAAAGGACTTTCAAAGGTGGCTAGGATTTAGTTTCAAAGTGAGGACAATACTATACCATCGGCAGAACAACTTTGTCTTCTTATTGAGAGCTTGATTAAGTCTACGGGCGTGGGTGAAATCCAGAAGATGGGGATAAGAGAGGCATTCTGTAGAAATTAATAACTGTTGCTGCTTGAAGGCCGATTTCAGCGCCTCCCAGTAGTTTGCCAAGTGTGGAATGTGATCGAGCGTTTTCAGGCAAGAAAACAGGCCAATCCGTGATGACTGGCTGATCTCATCTGCATAATTGCGGTATCCTCCGCTCAGCATCACTCCAACCTACAGGTGGCAGGGGACACTCTGGGTTAAGTAACTCACCAATTCTATCAAAACATCGCTGAACCACTAAAAATGGCAATCCATCGTGTGGAATACTATGACGTGTGCAGAGTTCATGCACTTATCCATCAGTCCAACGCTACTGAAATGGGGGTAACGTCAGCGGTTGCGGGGATTGACGCGTCTGCTCCCCCTGCAGCCGCCTTCAGTTCAACACCAATTCCCAATTTGGGCTCACCTCTGATCGTCCGCATGACCGACTACTGACCCAAATAACACCCGTGATTAGCCGCTGTTTTTTACCCTGAAGCCTATCATCATTAAGTGTTTCAGACTGTGCTTTGTTTACACTAAAGAAAAGACCTACAAGACTCCCTCTAGAACGACTATTTCTAGAGTTCTCACATCATCGCTATTATAACTTTTTCTCTGAAAAGACCCAGATACCATAAAATGGACAATGTCATGCTTCCTCAATCTCCAACTTATTAGGCGGCGAGACTCACATCATTGGCAATGGTTTTTAAAGCTTGGGTCAACGTGATCTGAGCCATTTGCCTATTTCATAGCGCTGGTGCAAGTCAAAGCTTTGAGCAAACCCTCCGGCACATGGAGAAGGTGATTGGCTGTTATGTAAGGCTGGTGTGACGGTCCGATCGCCCCACTTTTGCAGCTCTGATCACTCAGACGTCTGCGGCATTGCCATCGACACCAATGCCCTATTCAGGTTTTCTCTTTCTACATTTCACATGCCAATTTATATGCTTCTAATATTTTATGCCTTTCGAGTGGATCTTTTTTGCTTGTATTGAATAAATTAGTGATAAAATTTTGAAATAGTAATGCTGCTTCACCTCTGACTTCCGATTTAACTAAATCAGTGGCATAATGCGGACGGCGTTGCGACAATCAGCAAAATGGAAAATTACTGTTTGCCAAGAGATTGCCAGACATTGTGTATTTACTCCTTTGAATTGGTTGAAGTGTTTGCGTGATTGCCTGTGAAACACGACTCTCGAGGTAGATCTTCCCTGCCTCTTGCAATCTGCACGATAGATGAATTGAGGGGAGCTGGAGAGGTCCACTTAGCTGCACTCCCACTCAGCACAAGTAGTTATTCTAGAACGTGTCATTTTAAATTACTTTGATGCTGCCAGCTAGTTCTGCTGGAGGACGAAGTAAAGTGGGACCGTTTGGGTGGACCAGGCAAACCTCGAAAATAATTTTTCCATTAGACTCTTTTAATTGAAGGCGTTCGGGTTTTGAATTGAAAAGCTATTTCTACTTACACTCAATATTTTATATTTTGTCCTCGTGTGGTTGGACGTTTATTCCTCGATTGGGGGCCTCTGTGTTCCCCTCTATTGGAGTTTGGCAGCTGTAGCAGTTTTCTGATTTTATCTGCCAGCGCAATTGCTTCCCACCTTAGACTCTTCGGTTGCCTTTAGCTTTGCCTTTATTAAAGTTTGCCTCTTTTGAACCTTTAAAGGTAACTCTGTGCACTTTTTGGGTAGAGTTGTTAAGGACCGAAGTAAGGAAAACACTCCCGGTGGTCAAGACATGACTGGTCAAAAGTCGCGCATCATGGTTTTTTACTTCAACTCTAAAAATGTTCCGTGCTAGTGATGGATATGAAATCGTCGTCTTCAGATCTTGCCATGACAACGACTAAGAGATCAAAACACAAGCTAAATTGGGTAGATAATTTATGCAGACACATGCACCTCCATCCCTTCCCTACTTAAATATATTTCAGCGTCCAACAAACAGCGGTTTTCGGAGATGGGCAGACCGCCAATGCGGGGAATCCCAAAGGTCCCCGTGTCAGAAAGTCACTCCCCTACTTCGGAGCGCAATCTTACAGTCGGCCGGCTTCCGCAAAATCGGTTACCATTGAATTACCCAAATGGACTTTCTGCGTATCGTGAGACCTCGGATACAATGTCGCTAAGGAGCTGTGCATCATCTTTCACAGGTTAGCAAAACAAAATGCCAACTCTTTTTCCCATTCAAACACACCTGGCACTATTAATGAAGGGTTTTTGATGTGCTTTTTTACCACAGTTCATTCACAGCCTTGCCATTTAATTAGTCAGGGGATTAGAAATCTGTTATCACCCAAGGAGTAGCACCTCACTGGTCCATTGCAGCCTTTTCCTTCTTCATTAAGATCTAAAAATGCGATTGCATTGCTGGTCTGCTATGAATAGTAATAAGTGGAATGCAATTATGCAATTTTGACGTTGTGTTCACACAGTGACTAGCAACTTTGTCAAGGCATGGTTTCGCGTCCCGTTGTAACAAATCACCGCGAAGGCAATACTGTCCACTAGCATGAACAGGTACTCCTCTGGCACAGACCGCACTGAACTTGGTGCATATGAAGGTGTGATTCGTCAGCACAATTGATGTGAACCTCTTATGAATTAGGTAATTGAAGTGCCAGGCCATAGTACCGCTCTTGACATGCAATAGACTTGTAAGGTGAACACAAAAACTTTTTTGAATGAGCAGAAAAAAACTATAAAAGCCTTAGTCAAGTGCACTTTATGATTACTCTGAAAAATACGGCCTTGTGAAGCTGGAACCAATTTCTTTCATCTCATGTGCCCTTATTGGATTCAATTGGTTTGTCTACTTCGACCCTTTCATTCTACAGGTCGTCAACATTCACTCACAATCAGTAATGGCAACTAACAAACATCAATTTTTTTCTCAATTAAATTATCAAAAGGAAAGTATTTTTCATGAAAAGCAATAAACGCACCTGATCCATATTGACTGGTCTAACTCAGGTTCGATGAAGCACTTTATGTGGATAGAGGGACTCAGAGGACGGCCGACCGAGGCAAAACTACGGCGCAGTAGCCAAGTAATTTGTTCACACAGCAATGATTTGTGCCATTAATTTTTTTGCGTATACGAAAATGCATGCTTGGCGGCGAAGCTGTTTGGAGGACGTTGCAAGGCGTACCAGTTCGAAGGCCTGGTGGGCTGGGCAAGAAGAGGATGGGTTCTGCGGTCGATCTCATTCTAGTCCGCGCATCTACATGATGTCGGAAGCAGTGTGCTTAGCTCCAATATTGTCCAGGCATTAGTAACTCCCGACTATTTGTTTTCGGAGGAAGCATTTTTAGAACCCACAAACAGCCGTGAAACTTGAAGCAAGCCGAAGTTCTATGTCACCATTGCAAAATTACAATGCGTAGGGCTGAAAAGCGGCTTCCATCCCTACTGCATTGAGATTGGTCAAAGTTAATCAACGGTGTTTTTAACGAGCGAGACTGTAAAGGAGTCGGACCGTATAGCCTCAAATAAACGAACTTATTGTGCAGTGTAACTAGAAGTTGAGTGAACAGTGCGGCAGCTACCTTCAACAAATCGGCTGCCAAGTGTGTTTAACTCAGTCCATACTTAACATGCTAACAATCCTCCAGACGCTGGCGCAGAAAACACCAACGACAGCACATTTTTTAGTTCTCAGACCCCCCTCCCACCTCCACCTCTGCACCTGGAGCACACAACTGCTACCGCATTCAGCATAAGCAGTCGGTCAGCCGTCAGACCAGTGGCATTGACAACTACCGTTCTTGTGTGTGTGTGTGTGTGCTGTGGCGCGCATCCACGTGTGTGCCTGTAATGAGTGGTCGCCTTGCGTGCTTATGAGTGAACATGAAGGTCCAGGCAACGCCTCACGACATACACACGCGCACACAAACAGAACCAGACACACGCCCAAACACGCGCTTTCGTTCTCTCTCTCGCCTTCCACATTGGCCATCCTCTGTACAATGACTCACCATCGACGTAGAAGTGTACAGCAAGAGGCATGGCAGGCATGTAGCCTCCCTGTCGCAATGACAACGCCTATTATTGGGACTCGCTCATTGGCCAATGTGTGTGCGCACGCGGAAGACGGGGATGTTGGCCGGTTATGATGACCACGTCGGCTCAACACACTCACATGGTGACCCCATTGCATTAGCTTCTTTTTTGCCACCGAAGTTCGGCCATTGTCTCGGCTACTCTTTGCTGATCAGGCGAATTGGACTCCATGGTGTTTTTTCCCTTCCGGCCTCATAAAAAAGGCGTAAAGTGCTAGCAAGAGTTGTGGACGTGCCGTCATTGTTTTTTTTTTAAAGGAATGATTCAAACTAACGCTATAGGCATGAGATCTAGAAAAAGGCTCCGCATTAACTCGTCCCACCTAAAATGCCTTTTAAGAGGGAAGAAATCGTGAAGGCAACAGAGGAGGAGGTGAAGAGATCAGATTGCAAAAGTGCCCCATCGACTCCCTTTCCCTTAAAGGGCCAAAATAATCGCTTACTTTAAGCTGCAAATGGGCTTTTATATTTTAAAAGCGTTTTCACCCTCATTAATTCACAGGCAGCTGGCCTAGAAGCGGTCTCGATGTTAACTGTCCGTAGTTAAAAGTACCTACAAGATCATACTTGTGCTTTGCCTTTCATGGAAGTTGAATCGGATCTTAAGAGTCACTGTTCGCATAATTTGATAGTTCTATAACAAACCATAGGACCTAATCAACACTTTTCGGTGAAAATTTGACCATAACTGCCACCCAAATGCTCCATTCCTCAGCCTTAACCCATCAAATGCTAAGTCAATTGCCCCTCAAAGAATAAAAAAAGTATTAGCTGTGAGTAGCTATGTGGTACGTGTCACATATGTGTGACGCTGATAGCAAATGTATGAATTTTGGAAAATATTCTCAAATACAAACTCACCTCTGCATTCACAGAGAGTTTGAATTTTAAGAAAACTCAAACTGCCTTTTCCAGTGCAGCTAGACCTAGACAACTTAATGGAGTTTGGTTAATACTTGTCAGGTTGAAAACTCATTCATTTTTAAAACCATAGCCTTGTAATGCTAAAATTAAGGCAACACAGGCATGGCTTCCCTACGAGATGGAATCATGCTTCGGGTGGCAGTGCTACACTATTTGTGCTTCGGCGAGACGCTAAACTTGGTCTTGGTCTTGGCGCAGAAGCCTCCACAACCCGGGCAGGAGGTAGCACTGCACTTTGTCCGGATTGTAGGCATTGTTCGCGTTCCGCGGTGAGAGTCACTAAGGCCAACAACACACTGAAACTAAGAGAGGGGGAGAGTGAGTCAATTATCAGGGTAACTTTTTGAATTGAATAAAAATTGCGATTAAAAAAAAGATCAGACGGCCATGTCTTACAAACTGCCGGAAGCGCTAGCACATTACACCAAATCCTGCCTACCAACCCCACAGATTGCTCTCACTTGACCTTTAAGCCACTCTAAATTTAAGAAGGGCGATTTGAACAGTTGCAAGGCTTACAGGGCACTCTCCGAGAAATGATGAACGCGGCTTGGATGTCGTCATCGGTGCGGCTGCCATCACCCGAAGGAGGGAGAAAGATAAATGATTGCTGGATAGGAGGAAGGATGCTGCAAAAAAGCTTGCTTTCAAACACTTCAAAGAGGAGGTACGCCACTTGACGGATGTGTAGCAACTGTGATTAGGTTGAATCCAAGCGCTTTAAAAGCCTTGGGTAAATTGAATAGGTTTCTTCTCCGAACCCTTTTTCCTCCGCTTAGCCAAATGCCGAGTTTCCCACTGCTGACTTGTGCGCTGCCCATTGTTTCCATCAAGTAAGCACGCTTGCAGAATTGGCAAGAAAGTTGCACTGTTTGCCATAGAATCCTCGGCGGCAACTTGGCCTATTTCCCTGTTAACCTTATGCTTTGGGTTACAGTGGCTTTCACTCCTGCCTCAAACGCCAGAAGCATTGGAAATATCCAATGGCTCATGTTATATCAATCGTCTGCAGTGCTAGAAACGTCTTTTTCAGTGCTGGTGTGGGAAACCTCAAACTCATTTTTACTTTACCAAAGCTAAAAGATTATGATTCTTATTTTGAACTAAGAAAAGACCATGGCTTTGGGGAAGTCTCGAAGCTGCGACAATGGCTTGGCACCGCAAGTTAGGTAAGGAGATGATTCTTGTCCTGTTGAGTGAGGAAGGAGACAATTGTGCATATTGAAATTGGCAAATTAAAGTGTTACGTTTATGTACTACAAGTTCTGACATAGTTTGGACTTCACTAGCAGTCTGAGCCGTTTTGCATCCTCTTCGAAAAGACTCTGGCAGCAAAGTGGAAGGGAATTTAGGGTCACTAACGCTGGAAGTGAGAAAGATGATAAATCACAGCATTAGTCTATCCACTTTATCATCTTCTCATTTTTCCCACTTTTTTTCAGAAGTGCAGAAAGGCTATCGCATTATCCTCTCCACACTCACGCAGTTGGGAAAGAGGACTTTTAGGAGTTGTGCTTCTCACCATAAGCACCTCCCATTGAAGGAAATATCAAAGCTGCGCTAATTGCCTGAAGTCTGGCTAATGCCATTCCGGCGGAGTGTGGGTGGACCTCCGGTCTTTTAATCCAGCCATGTGGAGTTTAAGCATATTAACATCGAGGTTTAAATACCACTTGTTAGGCTACTGTCAGGATTCGACTGTTCCCTCCGCCGAATTTGAAGCACTAAGTAACGCATGATGTGCCATACTTTTAAATAAGTTTTTTTTTATTATAAACACTCGGCACACCTCAGGTGAATTCAGTCCCATAGATGAAGGGGATCGTATTTAATCAGTCCACGCATGTGCATGGCATTCACTTTAATCTGACGATCCCACACTACCCGAATCAAGTCAAAGTGGTGTGGCTCTATTGGCACTCCCAAAGCGTAGTGGCAAAGACAAAGTGGCTGCCTCAGTCCGGATACGACATCAGCTATCACACGTGGCTCACACCTTAACAGAATAGAATGAATTCGTTGAAATTCTCCTATCAGGTTAAACAGTAGTGAATCATTTTGGCAGGCGGCTTTGCCGTTTCTGCTTCCACTGACTCGAGGACAGTGGGGCCGGCTAAGGTGTATTTTTATCCAACGAAACGGAACTTGCTTTTTATTTACCTCGAAAAAGAATCTCATCACACGTCGGAATGTGCAGCTGTTGACGAAGAACCGGTTCGTGTGGAACTAAGAAAGTGGGAAAGGAAGTCCCTCATAGAAGTGAAGTTTAAACTGATTTGATGCCTTAGTAGCGTATTCAGGATTGTCATGAAGAGTCATTGTAAACCCTTTAGACGTATTATAACAGATGTAATGCAGGAATTGGATGCTGCTATGCACAGCGTTCGCCGTTGGAGACTCCAAGTCACACACTTGACACGGGTTCGGTGAAGAGGAAATAAAATTGCGTCATGTTATGCGTCTGGGTCACGGCGATCGGTTTTCCTCCGAGGCTGCTAGACTACTTCTTCCTCCGCGACAATTTATCGGTCGAGTGTGGCATGTGAGGAATCATTTTTTGGATAGTTGCTTTGAAATTCAACTGACTATTTGTCTCAGCCACGAGTAGACCGGAAGAGGTGAGTGATCTCTTCGACTACTCAGGTCGCTCTAGTCAGGTAGGTACTTCCTTCAAAAAGCAATGCTTATGGTCAAGGACCGCTGTGGATGGACGAACACCACCACTGAGGTGTTATGGTCTCATCGCATCACAAAGTAAGCGCCGCCGATTGAATCAAAGCCCGAGACAGAAGCGGAGCTCCAGAAGGGGATGCAGTAATATTTAGTTTGTTAGTTTCATGCAGTCAAAGCAGCACTTGGTAAATGGATTAGTTTTAATTTCGTGTGCTTTACCACCTTTTGTCATGAGTGTGTTCATGCAGGCGGTTGTCAAGTTATTAAACACAAAAGGTCAGATGGTCTCAGGCACTGGGTAGAAAGTTTGTAACATTTAATTGAGAGGCAGCATTGAAGCTAACGTGAAGGAATAATCCCCTCCAACTTTCAAGTAAGTTGTGATGCCGCATACTTAATAAAAGTGACCTCCGAGAACAAAAGAGCAGGATTTCTGAGTGGGTTTAGAGGCAGGAATTAAGGGAGTACGAGAAGTTCAGACGGTTGGTAACTTCCGCGCGGATGATGTTGCCTTAATCTACAAACAGGTTTCGGGAATCACGAGTGCCTATCACAGGGCAGGAGATTGAAAGTGCATAAACCAAATGAATGAGGGCTGGGCACTGATTCAACGTAAGCGCCACTCTCGACTTCTTAGAGCCCTTTGGAGGGAGAGCTTGTGTCAAAGCGGATCAGCCGAGATTGATCAATGTGGAAAGATTGTCAACCCTTTCGAGGCCTCATAACATAGAATTAGCAATGCGCGAACGTGAGAAAGGAAAATTGGGAATCACTCGTTACATTTTACAGGCCTCTGCGGCAGCTTCTCAACGTTGAACTGCAGTCTTCAATACTACTAAGATGACGTCTCGACACTCTAAGTGGTCAGAGTCACGGTCGGAGCAAATCAAATCAAATGAGTAATAAACAGACCAACATTTATTGCCTCAAAATGCATAAAAAGTTAAACTACTTCACTCAAGTGTTCTCTATTCTTATTTCAGGTCGCTATTCGGAGACGAGCACGCTCTGTTCAACGGCCTCCCGTGCCAATGCGCAGCAAGATGGAAGAGCCAGTATACTGTACGTAAAGTAGCTCTTTTCTTAAGACTAAAAACTTTTGGCCACTTGGGCAATCAAGGTCCCTTTTTGTGGTACAGAGAGGAAAAGGGATTTCATGCAGCAATTACGTTGGTCTTCCCAGAACAGGAGATGAGTGACAGGTGTTCTGATGAATGGAAGGACAGATATTTCGTATAGACTCTCCCAGTACTTGCCCATCTCCACCGCAGACACTACGACTAGTGGAGAATTAGGAGCCCTTAGTGAACTTACTTAAAAGTTGATCACTTAAACAGATGCTGCCCTTCAGTTGTGGGAATGTTGAGGTTCCTTTCTTTATAAAAGCACTTGGAATATAAAGAGTCTAGTGTGTTTTTAATGAAGAAGTAGATTCAACACAAAGCGGACTTCGGGAGCCAGGGCAGCTCCGCATGCTACTTGGATTCTAGCAAAATTTACAAATAACCCTCCCAAACCCTATTGCACAGTTAGTGCTTCCCTAGGCATAGCAAGATGTTCTATTTTGTCAACGTTTGATCAAGGAGTTTTTTGTTCACCTAACGTACGAAAGTTTTTAAACACTTTAGTGGAGTTAAGCTTTTGTGGCATGTTGTCATGCCATGGAACTCTCACCCTAATGAAATGTCTTATTCTGCACGATAAGGAGGCTACTCAATGACCACAAAAAGAGGCGACCGACAAACATCAAAATGGAGGTTTCGTGGTCATGTGTGTGTGTGTGTGTGTGTGTGTGTGTCCAAAACCCCTAAGACACCTGTGAAACAGCACTGAAAAACAAATCTGACGAGCGCAATCGCTACTGCTGGATGCTGGTTTCCGGTTCGAGGCCATGGCATGCATTCATCAGTGAGCGGATGTGGATTGGGTGTCGCGCTGGCGGCGCTGGCGGCGGTGGCGGTGGTGGCGGTGGTGGCCTCAACCGATCAATATGGCAGCCCTGGCGTTTAGTCATGCTCTGATGGCCTGTTCCTACCTGAATGACCTATCTGCCTTCACCTCAAGTTTAATCACTGGCAGCGTTTGCAATGAGAACACGATTAGTTTAAGTGTTGTGACGTTTCTTGCAGGATGAAGCTTGGAGTTGTGGCACGAAAAGGATAGGACTTCAGGAGAGTTTGTCATCTCTCAATGGATGGGCTAAAATGAGTTTCCGACTTTAATTTGACAAAAAAAGCAGGCGGGACTTAAAACAATGAAGTAGCCTTAAGAAACCCACCTAAACGATATCGGTAGCGCTGCCAGTCTTCAGTGGAACAGAAAAGGACTCCTGAGGTGGTCTGGAGGCCGTTCTGCGAGAATTAGCTCAACAATTAAGGCATTACATATTACTGATAGATTAATTACTGCAACTGTTTACCATGGCCTACCATTAGGTCTACTCTTGAGATAAAAGCTATTTTCAACTCCTACGGAAGTGATGCAGGATTCATAACCACCTACTCTAATGGATACCAAAAACTTAACTTCCCAGAGTCATACGACTCAAATATCCTTCCTGTGCCCACGGCTAAAACCAAATTTGCACTATAAAGAAGTGCACAGAGGTTTATTCTACCCGTTGGATGAGAAGGGCGTATTTTTAGCGCTTCTTGAATCAAAGTCACGATGCGGCTAAGCCAAAGAAGCATTGGTTTCCTAAGACCACTCCCTGAAGGGTTAAAATGATGCTGATCAGCGAAAAAAGCAGACAAATTTAATCGTCAATCTGTCTGTACTAATCGCCTCACCAACTAATTTTTAAGCACGCCTTCAAGCGCCACTACGCTGTCTTCGCGCCAATGCGACCCAATGATGAGCGAGAAAGATGTGTGATTCTGCCTGAGGTCACGGAGGTCACGCTTTTTACCGCTTCCGTCCCCTTGCTTCAATAATGGAATAAGTGCGGAGTTTATTACCTCCAACTCTGTCTCATGGCTTTAGCACAAATTCCCAAGCTCGCCTGACCATGAGTGTGACTTATAGGTCGGGCGGCGGCGGCGGCGGCGGCAAACCTCACGACAGCTAATTGTACCGCACTATTAGCAAAGATGGATTGATCGAGTGTGAAACAATGGACCGGATGGCTGATGATGAACACAGTCATAGTGGAACACGGGAAATCTGGACTGACGTCTGGATTGACTTCTCTTTTGAGATTTCGGCAGCTAATGTGGCTTCATAATGTACTATTATGTAGACGGTAATGTAATTTGGTCTTATTGGACAAGTTGCCTCCGAAGGCGTTGCCGAATGCGTAGTTACAGAAATTTTGGTCTTCCCTTCACACTGGGAGGACTGGAAGAATGGTCACTTAGGTGGCAGGATCAGGGCTTCGTGGAAGTTAAGTTGTTTAGCAAGATGACATGCGAAATAATTCCCTCATCGTTCTTTTGCTCTCCTTCCTCCGCATCTGTCAATACGACAACCTTTCAGCAACTATAAGGTCACAAAATGCAGAGCATAAAGAGTTTGCTGTGATTTTTTTTGGATAGAGTCCACTTAACGCATATTTTGCTCGAGTGCTGAATAATTTGAGTTTTCTTAGAGGCGATCACAACGCATAGCGGTAGCCAGAAAAATCCCTCCGTTGTCTTCTCTTATGAGGCAGTGCACTGTGAAACACCTTCGTGGACTATTGCCAAGCCTTTTCAACAAGGAGAGGTTTCTAGTCTTCCAATTGCTCTCCTAGTCAAACTGGTTGATAAAGGGGATTTAGATAAGTATTCTGATGATTGCTTTCAACCCATTCACTACAGCTCTCTCCGCAAATGACAACGATGTGGAACTCGAGATTGGAGAGGTTGCAATGTAGTAACGATGGCTTTTGTGACTTGCTGTAGACTTAACCATACCAAGTAGATTAATTCAAGGCTTATTCATCACCATTTTTCAGTCCTCCCTAGGCTCCTCTTTAAGCATTGAGAAGGAAAGAAACTAAGAATTGAATAATGGGAGGCTAAAAAGACCCATTCACCGGAATAATATGATGCCTTGCCTGGAACAGGATTGGTTGAGAGCAGTGGGTGGAGAATAGGTCATAGCTATGCTGCCAATCCTCCTTTGTAGAAACATTGACACTCGGTATCTGCCAAGAGTAACCGTTCTCCAGAAAGGCTCTCGTGGCTATGGATTTGTGGTTCAAAGCAAAAGAGGTAAGCATTGTTTCTATGCGTTATCAAGGCATAAGAAGGGTAAATTGCTGCCATCCGCTTTAGGCATTCTGTAGGCTTTTGTTTGAGTCCAATGGAGTTCTAGAAAAGTAACTGCCTTATGCAAATTTATAGCAACGGGAGGCATATTCGTCCCGACAGATGAGATACCCTCCCTGCACTACTTGGGTCATGTGGAGGAGAACAACATCGCCTACCGTGCAAACCTTCGGCCTGATGACTTCATTCTCGAGGTAACGCCTGAGCATTAAATAACGTAGATCTCTTTCTCCTTGAATGAGACCGATTAATTCTGTTTAACTGGCAAAATCCTGTTTGGAATTCGCCTCCAGTTGAGCCTGTCACGCCAATTTTGCTGATACCTTAAATAGCAAAGCTAAATTTGAGAGATTTTGCCGTTTTTAGCACATTTACTAGGTGAAATAACTCGGTTTTAGTTTTTGCCCATGAATTCTCCCACTTACAGGGCCAATTTCGCTTAGTGCTGAGTGGGCATAAGCTTCTTCGGATGTCGACTTTCATGTTGCGGTGGCTGTGTTTTTCTGCCTCCAGGTGAACGGCATCGACGTGGCGACACTTTCGCACCAAGAGGTGGTGGAAGCCATTCGCGACTCCGGTGACATGCTCTCCCTGAAGGTTGTCACGCTACCCTCGGCTGGAAACGAATATCTGAACAGGGGCTCCGGCATTCTCAAGAGCGGTAAAGTGTTTGCCCTCGAGGGCCGCTTAAATTTTGGGCCAGAAAAAGGCGGTAAAGAGTTTTTGGAAAGCACACCACACCCAATCCCTTTATTGCAGCACAACTGCAGTTCCTGTGAAATGGGCATTAAAAAGATGCAGTGCTGCTTATTGGTGAAGTTGTCATTATTCAATAAACACAAAGGCTGGGCACAAAAAAGGTTATTCACTGTCATTTTTTGACAATAAACAAATAGCTCTACGACCGAAGGAGAAAAAAAGTAGCTGGAACATCACTGAGAGTCCTCCTGTCAATTCTTGAAGCAAAACAGCAATGGTCTTTTGTTTTTCGCCTTCATCGG
The DNA here is from genome assembly GCA_023375655.1 of Taenia crassiceps. Lineage (NCBI taxonomy): Eukaryota > Metazoa > Platyhelminthes > Cestoda > Cyclophyllidea > Taeniidae > Taenia > Taenia crassiceps. Next base: position 658,955 of record JAKROA010000010.1, read on the forward strand.
TGATTGTTTTCAGCACCTCGATCAGGCCTTTGGGGAAATCTTCCTGTTGGTTCGCTTAATCGCTTTTGACCAAGTTGTTGTCAGATTTTTTGTCCACCTCAAATGTGGATGATTTTAAGAAATAACTTGAAGGAATTCTAAAACGTTCTGCATTTGTTTCTAGACAAATTATGGAGTAGACATGCACAATTTCATTCTTTAATGCCTCTCAATGTGCTCTACACCGCTTTTCTTCTATTTTACTGCATCATATCAAAGCTAAGGCATTTGCACAGCACTTGGGGAAGGTCCGGTGGCAGAACCAATCGTTCAGAAAGGTTCCACGTCTCCATAATCCCTTTGATGCCTTACTCAAAGGTATTTGGGCACTGGTTAAGAAAAAAAATTTTGGTCCTACTAATGAAGGTTCGAATATTTCCGTTGACAAGACTTGGTCGAGATGGGCACATCAAAATGGCGTCTAGAATGCTTGACTTGAGTGGAGGCTTCATGCAGTAACTGGTGGCAACAATCTCCGTAAACGAACAAGTTATTCTTACCTTCCTCCACCTAAGGAAGGCGCCCCATTTTTCTCTTCTTCAACTGCTTCTGCAGTGGAACTTTACTTAGGCAAACGGATACATCGCCGGTCATCTCCAAGCCACACGCACCAATCCGCACTTCTGAGGCACCAACTACTTCAGATCCCGAGGATTATTTATGTTTTGTGTGTGTTTGCTAAGCTGACGAGGAATTTATTAACTTAGCTTGTTTTTGGAGCCGCGGTTTACTCGGTCCAACTTAAACTTGGGTGTGATAATCCTCCTCTAGAAGTAGGTGAGGGAGTTCTTTTCTTGAGGAACAATGCAGAATCTCGTGCCTCGCCTACACTTAAGAAGGGCACAAAGCGGAAGTGTGTAATAAACGAAGGTGTCCGGGGTGCGACTTTATGCTTCCAAAAGTCGAAAATTTAGAGCAGTGAGGCAGATGCGCCTCGGTCACCTTTGCCAAGGCTTTCCCCAGTTTGTAAGGAGCCATACCAAATGAACCACTTAACCACACACAAGCTTTGTACGACTTGAAAACAAATGAGTAGTGCATGGATAAATAAATAAGGTTGCGATGAGGGGCTCTTCTATTGCGTTGGCTGCATAATTATCTATGCTTTTTCCCAAAAAAATGAGTGGACCAAAGACGACGTCAACAATCACGTGGAAATAACTGGTAATAAAATGTCTGGAACTTTTACACCCTTCAAAGTATGACATGCAATTTTACACAGCCGGGTTGTTTAAAGCACCAGGAGTTGGGTACTACACGCCACTACCACTAGGTAAGACCTTTGACTTTTCAGGCCCACCTTAGTGAAAATTTCGGTTCAGGTGCGTCTCAACTTGACCGGGCCGAACGCGAAACGTCCACTGTTGAGGCTGCATGTACATTTGCAGGCACCTTCTTCTGCCTATCCAAGGGTGATGAGAGGTGTAGTGACAATGAAACGAACCCAACTGTCAGCTTTAAGGAAGTGGCGAGTCGCAGTCGTTACGTGGATGAGGAACTGGTTGAGGAGTTACACAGAGTAACCATCGAAGCAAACAGGAAAAGGAGTGTTGGCAGCAAATTTTTCAACGCTCTACTTTTTAAAATAGGATTCAGTGTCTAGAAATTGATGTTATGCATTTGTTGAGACAAGTGTCTCCAAAAACTGCGGTTTGATGTCCGGCAGCTAGCCAGAGATGTTTTAATTTGGATGCAACTATTTTGCTCGTTAAAATCTAAAATCTTAATTTCCCTTGGGTGAGGAAAAACCATATAATCCAAAGTAACCGATAAAAGGAAGGCAAATCTGGCTCCAGTTAGACTAACTTCCCCATCAAAAGTGCAAAGCCAAGTTTTAAACCATGAAGTACTTGGCCTTTGGCCTTGCATCAATGCAAAATAAATAATCTCTAATAAATTATTTAGTTCATCCACCTAATGGAAGCAATTTCCGAGAGATTGCGTATCGGAAGGACCCTTGCGGACCTAAATGTAAAACTGGACACTATTTTGGTTCCGAAGCTCGTAAAGTAACCTTCAGCGCCTTTAGCGAGACCCGAGCTTTTCAGGAGTTAAGGTGGAACGGATTTTTCAGCGATGCCTTCTAACCAAGGACATGCACATCTCGCTTTCCTTGGCATTATGAAATCGCATTATAAACAGACGTATAAATAAGGCCCACAACTTGTCACTGATTTTCAGGTATCTCAGCTGCAGACGGTGGATGCGCTACTCTGGGTCGTCGACCCTGCGGAGGGGCAGGTGGTTACAACTCTCTCACGAGCACTCCAGGGTCACCTCGGCTGATCAAAAGTGGCTCTTTCGTCAACGGAGCTTCCCAATTAGATCAACGGACGCCCTCGCGAGAGCTCCATGGCTTTGGAGTAAGTGCGCCAGGAGTGTGGGATCCAGACAGGGCGTCGACTTTTGTTGCGCATAACAAAAACCTCCGAAAGGGTGGTATCTGATGAGGGGAGCTTTTGACTGCCAGGAATGCACAAGGGGGGAAAATTGACAGTACTGAGTGGGCAATAGTTCTCCGTTTTGTTCTGCAGACCGTAGATACGCTTGTGTTCCAACACAAACTTGCAATACTTATCAAAAAAAGTTTGCCTTTGCTTGAATATGGAGGTAAAGCAAGGTCATGCAATGCAACCTCACGGTTATCAGCCACTGGATGTGAACCCTTGGCGGGCCCAGTGAAAACACTCATTGTGGCAATTTGTCAGGACATTTGCTAAATGTTGTAAAACCAGCGGAATTCCATGCTGCTAACTGTCCGATCAGATGAACATTATGTCATGTTGCTCGACAATTCATCGGTCAAGGCACACTCCATCACGCCGCATTAATGCTTGTAGCAAGACCACCAAAACGGAAGGGGAAAACGGTAAAGAATTTGCGCGAGGATGGGTGAATTTGCAGTTCTCGAGGAATGCGCCCAGGGCTGCTCATTTTATCGTTTCCATAAGACATATCACTAAGGTAACTAATAAGCTACCCCGCTTTATGTGGGTCAGTTTGGCTTTCCAATTAACGATAGCGGTATTTGAAAAGCAACTCATGCAAATAGTACAATAAGTGCGTTATAGGCTGTGGAAAAGGACAGGATAACGCGCTATGACTCTTGGTATGTTTTGTAAAATGCCCATTGCCAAACAAAGGAGACGAGGGTTGCACCTGCTTATTATGGCCAGAAGGTGGTCAAAGATAAGACCATTCATAACCACTAGATGGTCAATCGCACGAAATGCAAATGTTTTCCACTTCATTTGCGCTTTCCAACACACACATATGTCCCCATCTTCTACCTTTCATTTTATATTTACAAATGGGGGAAAGTGCAATGGTTTGATGTAAATGTTGATTTCACTTGACGTCTTCCCAGTGGTTGCTGCTTGATGGCATTAACGGTTTGGTGATGCGAAAGCTTCGTGGCCTCTACTTAAAGAAAGTGAGTAGGCAATACCCACTGCCGGGTCACGTAAAACTGTAAATAAGCATTGCTTTTCAAGACATTTCCTTAATTTTTGGGGACAGTATTGCATTGGCTTTTGGATTTTGGCAGCAAATTCCCATTTCTTTTTTCCTTGTTGCAAAATGGGCTCAAAATGGCTATCAAAGGCGGTAAATACCACAATCCTTTGGAGTTTTTCAGTCATGCAAAATGCAGACTTAAGCGACACTTTTATTAAGCACTCATGTGGAGTCTTTCATGTGGAATCATACTTCATGCGAATTCTGTCGTACTAGACCATTCGGCGATCCAGTGACTCCAAGCAGAGGTCTTATTCCCTAGGCGGCACAAGTGATGGTGCTTACAATTCAAAACCATACCTCATCGTCTCACCTCCGAAACCCACAAATGGAAACGGATACCCCTACAATATGGTGAATTCAACAATTAATGAGGTAATGGAGAACGTCTTACATACCCTTTACAGTAAAAACTTACCTTAAATTAGTAATCACCGGATTTATGCATTGCTTCTCCATCCAGAGCACACTGAAAAGGCATACCTCACAAAATTCAATAGGAAGCCCCACTTCCTCTCAACCTCCACCACCACCACCGCCACCACCACCGCCGCCGCCTCCCTCAGTTTATAATATTCGGGTAGATTAACTCTTGCTTTGGTGCCTTGGTATCTGAGGTGGTTAAAACTGTACCAGTTGCACAAATTGCGTTCATTTTCAAAGGCAAATAGCTTATTCTTTACTCTCTTTTCAGAAATCACATTTTGCTATCACTATTAAACCCATGATTGTGTACCTTGCGTGTCGCTCCACTCGTCACATAGGTAGGGGCATTCAGTACCAACTTTCATCGAGAAATCTCCAACAATTTAGAGGCCTCTTTCATAGTTAGAAGACTCAATATTCCCTTCATTTCGATGGAACCCTCATTTATTCACTTAAGAAGCATTGTAGCTAAATTTGGCTGGAGAATGTTATTAGGTAAGGTGGACCTGGCTACTCGAAATAAAGATGAACCATGGTTCAAGTGGCCACAAATAACCCCGTATTTGCCAAGTAAACAACTTTTCATTGCCGGAGTGGATAGCACATCAGGTTTACAACGACGAAACTTTTACTAAGATTAGTAATTCCTCTGTGTTTACATATGCCTTGATTGAGGCCTTTTTGTGTTTTTTTAACAATTGGATGATCAACTAAAGAGCATTAGCTTCATTTGTGGTTTTCATAAATCCCAGATAAAAACTTCAAAAACCCAGTTCATCCGCGTCTTTGCAATATTCCAAATAAGAACGCGGTATTTGCTAAGTATGAACACGGAGAAGCTGGCAAATTCATGAAGACAGTTGTGTACTCGCTATCGGTTACTGCTTCATCAACTTCCCAAAACGCTTGCGTAGTCATTATCATTCACTCCGCCGACTCCCTTACGGAATAGGGCTTACAAATTTGCCCAGATAACACCCTTACGCCTGTCAAAGCATGAGATGCGCAGTCTCATAAACAAGAGCGCCCCCTTGTGAATGCAGAAAGTCTTTTCTTAGTGCGCTGTCAAAATTTGGCACATGTGGAATTGCAAAATAGTTTAATAATTTGCAACGTAGTAAAAAATTTGCTCTTTATATCGTAGCTACGCAATGGCCACAAGATATGTCAAATTCACGGCGATCAGAGGACCATTGAAGGCGTCCAATTTCCATTTTAATGAATTAGACTAAATAATTAATTGAAGCTCCCTAAAACATGATAAAAATAAACTGATGGTAGTACAAAACCTTTTCAAGGTCGGTCTACGTGTTAGCAGCGGAGGCGGATTTGCAAACGGGAAATCACGTACAGGTTTTTAGTATACTGCTGAGAAGTGTGCAAAATGGGTCAAATAGACTTGTGTATGATACCATCTTCTTATAATAACAGGCAAATTCACTAAGATATGCCAGCGAAACTGCCATTTTTCTTTCACCAAAGCACCAAAACACTTGCGACAATAAAACAGTTTTTGTAATAGAAACTCTCCATACCTATAATTTTATGATGAGTCATTAGTTTTAAAATCTTTTGATCTATAATAAGCCCCTACGTACTTGCATTTATAGCTGCCTATACCACAATTCAGGAACTAAATATGGTCTATTTTGTCTATTAATATGAGATCCAATGTTTATTGGCAAAAACTTCCCGCTTATAATGTGAATTGACTAAAAGTGTAGTGGCTGTCGCTGTTTGTGGAATTTTGTTTAAAGTTTACCAGAAAAACAGAGTTTAGATAGTCAACTGCGGTATTTTAGGTTAGATCGACTCAGTTTGATCTTAAGAAATGGACAGAAATTATTCAATCCAGCAGCAGTACAGAGATGGACATTTGTTGCGTCAAACTCCTATCCACCCCCTGAATCACTAATTGTCGAATACTTGCTAGCAGGCCGAAGTCAGCTGACATTTCTGAAAAGTCCAAACCGTTGCTGCGAGGGGAGGTTAGTTTTGGCAGAAGTTACCTTAGCCACTATCAACAGCGATCGGGTCAAATGGTACCTGATGGGTTACGCTAGCGTGCCGCTCGTGAGTGCCTTTTAGTCCTAAATTCTCGCTGCCCTTTAAAATTCTGGCATTTTAATGTCACCAACAGAGACAAGTTTGGGTTTTTATTAACTTAGGCAAGCTGTAGGGAGAACATTTTCTGCACAGAAAAGTGTTTTTCGATTGAATCACCAGGAAAAGAATAACTGACTTGCATTGAGTTGACTAAATTGCAAGTTGTCGGACATGCTAAAAAGACGCTGCAGATGTACACACTAAATCGCTTTTGCCAGTGCTTTTAAACACCTATCGCTTTATAGTCTGGTTAAAACTTGGGGAAAATGGTCGCATTACTCCCTGCAAAATTCAATCCTCGTCATTTGGAGAGCATTAGGAAGGGCTTATCTATTAATTAGCACTTATTTTAGCGACGAAAGTGGATCACAAAGGAACAGACGATTCGGTTCATTAATTAGATTTTCCATTTCTTCATGAGTTATTCTTCAAAAAACCGGTTTTAATTTGGTCTGGGCATTTAAAACACCGTTGATTTAAATTCCTGACCTCAAGGGCACAATCCACCCCTAATAATTTATAAATGGCTTTTCAACTGACCAGTAAATTGCAGGAGTTATGTAGCGTCCTAAGGCTTTCTTGAAGCAGTGTGGATGTGCGTCTGCGTTAATAACGTGATGAAGAGCTAGGAGACCATCAGCATGACCTGAAGGCCGTGCAGTAGAGTGGGGGTTGCATCCCACGGAGACGGCTAAACAAAATGCTCAGTCACGCGGTCTTAAGCCGACACCGGGACACTTGCCGAGTAATTGTCGGAACCACCCAAACTCTTAAGCACCAACGAATTATGATTCTGCTTTGTCGCTGCTTTGTTGTAGCGAACAGTAACATAAAATATTTATAGCAATCTTTCATAACTAAGAATTTCCTTTGTAAAAGCCATTTCGAAGTCATTTTTCTTGTTACAGAACTTCATGACATCGTTTGAATTAAATATGTGGCATATTTAACCACAAGCACAGCACGTTTACTCATTTTAGTGAATTCTTGACGGTAGAAATCTATGAAGCAGAAGCCTCTTGTCTTAGTGGAATTGGAAGAAAGTAAACCAATCCTCCCTTTTCTTTAGAAGACAAACGGCTTTTCATCAGCAGCCAGCCCATCCGCCGATTTTAACGGTGTTCCAACTTTTAAGAAGAGTTGCCTACGTCGCTCAACAAACAGCTCAAAATTCCAAGATGAAAAGAAACCCACGGAGCCAAAACCTTCCATCCCCTCACCGCCTCCACTCTTTCGTAATGCTAACGGCGCCGTCAACCCTCTTCTAGCCTCCGTGCTTGCAAAGATGGAGGCTTCAGAGAACAAAAATATCACCTCACCCACCTCTGAACCGCCTAAATCCAAATCATTACAAGGACTTATTGAAAACAGTTTCGAGGAGACCCTAAAAGCTGCGATTGCTCGGCGTCGCAAGCAGATGAATCAGTCAAGGGAGTCCAGTGAGTCCGAGGACGATTTTCATGGTTTTCGACCCGCAGAGAGAGGCTTCGGTCAGACTCAGTCACCTCCATCGTCGGTGGCGCAACAGAAAGCGAGCGCCACAGCGCCATGCGGTGGCACATTAGCGTCTGAACGCGCAACTCTGGCGAGTCGGTTTGAGGTCAGCAGAGGAGAGAGACCGACCTACTCAAGGTCACAACCTCCACCACCCGCGCCACCCCCACCGCCTCCGCCACAAATGAGCGGTGGATTTCGCAAAGGGTTGCATTGATGCGACGCGCCTTACAACCCGTGCTTTTATTCCGTCTTTTTCTACCTACCGTCTGTCCAGCACATTCTCTCTCACTTCATCCACTCACAGTCCTCTCTTTCCTTCCTTCTCCGACTACCCAGACGAAATGCGTTTCTTCCTCTCTGTATTTTACTTGTCTCATTAGCCTAAATGACTGCCCACAGGGATCCGATCGCCTTGACTTATACACCCTAATTTTATAATAAGTGGGTGACTTTTCGCTTTGATACTTTTCTGTTTCAGACAACGGACAAATGTGTTAAATGGTGTGAGGGCTTTGGAGGCGAATAAGCGACCGAGGTTCATTCCACTTTAGTAGCTATCGCATCAAAAAGAATTGAGATGTTTATTTTTCCAGGATACGGAAACTTCTCCCAAAAGGCAATGCGGGAAAACACTTACAATTCAACTACAGTAGAAGCCTGTATGCTTTGCTAAATAACCAGGCACTAAAACACACATCTCTCTTCGACGATACTTCAACATTGGTGCATGGTGCTAGTGTGATGGGAGAAGTTGGTGAGACGACAGGTGTGTTCACTGATGCAAAGAATTTGGCACATCAGTTATGAAATAAATGCGTGGTTTTATAAAAGTTCGCTCACCAAAACCAGCCTTGTGAACAAAAATGCACTAAGCACACAAACTCTATTGCATTTTGGGTTATTGTATGAAGACCTCAGGGAGCCCATATGCTTTACAGAAGTGCGCCTGTACGTCTGTGTGGTGGACCATTCACAGAAGGCATTGAGCTGAATCATTGCAATTAGTCTGTGATGAATAAGATCTCATGTTTGAGTGGGCAGAATCCACCAAACACGACGGAGTCTGCAAGTTCAGAGGAGTGACAAAAGCAAGTGAAAGGGGTTGAAAACATAATGGAGCATGGATAAAAACCAACCAAGAGTCAGCAAACGCAAGAATATAAAGACGGCTCCATAAAGCAAGCACCAAAGAGATTTTCAATTTTTAATATGGAAATAAAGTACTGTTTCCTCCATTTTACAATGACAATGGTTTAATGGGTGCGTCAATAAAAGACAGTGGTAATAACGGATAGCGCACTTCGTTGTTATGGTAATAAGGCGTGAGTAAGTCCCTTTTTGTCTTCAAAACTTTTTGTTAGGTAAGTAGATCAGTGCGCCTTAAATATGACTGTTTAATATAATATTACAAAGATATAGTAATTTGGATAGCAGATGGGGAGCTGTAAATCGAAAAATTTGATGATTTTTCATGCCCCACCTGAACGTTTGAACTTACCCTACACCTGGGTTGATTCAAATGATGCAAAGTTGCCTCGAGTTTGTACTACCTCAATCCTAATTCATAACCATGATTATTTCTTTCTTGACAGCAGTTCTGGATGTGATTAGGGCAAACGAAATGCACAGCTTTACTTTACCTCTCTTGCCAACGAGACTCTTTAAACAAAGGGGTATCGCAATCAGGAATCGAATGTTGCGAAGGCTTCTTCTATCAACATTACCCAAAAAATTGCAAGCAAAAATTTGTAAAGTAATCGCATCCTTCTTTTTCCACTTGTGTGGTGACAGCTTCTTCTATTTTCCAGTGAAAAATGATTTGTCGCTAGTAGTGTTTTCCAAGGATAGTACTTATGCCCACACAACATTTGGCCTAACTTGAGGATCATGCTACTTATAAAAATATAAGTAGTCCTTACTGAGTGCTAAGGGAGTAGACGCGGCGCCTAATCGCTTCTCTTGGCGAACATAAAGGTTTGATACGTTGAGTAGAAACGCAGAGGAGCTCATGCCTTTAAATATAAAAGGGCTAAATTTATTTATTGCTTAAGTGGCATAAAGTTTTTAAGAAATTTTGGCCCAGTTGGAACGTTCGTGACGCCTCAATTTGTTGTTTTAAGAGACCGAACCTATTTTAAATGAAGATAATTTAAACAATAACATACGTTTTTAAGTTTGGATCACGAAATTTAGCAATGGACACTGTAAGTAGGGCTCAATAATAGAATGGTTTTTTTTATGTGAATGGAGTCCAAGTGGGGCTTGGTTTGACACGTACTTTAATATTTTGCTTATTCCCTACCGTGGCCTTTTAACTCTTAGAAGGGGGCTAATATTTACGGCCCTTGAAATGTCCATTGACGATCGTTGTCATGGCGACGAAAAAATAACAGCTCTGGGAATCCAAATGGGGCGATTTTGAAATAAATGTTAATCCTAGGAATAACATCAAGAAACTTTAGTAAAATTGCCATCTAGACGTAACTAAATATAATTTTTGTTCATTTATCAAATTTACATTTGAGCTCATGGAAACAGATGCTGGCAGTAAGGAATGCATGATATAGTCCTGTCATTTGCATAACTTTCCACTACACACGGGTGAAAATGACTCGTGGAATGTAACAACTTCTCTGGAAGAAATCACTAATGTTCAGAAAGTGTAGACAGGTAAAATGTGCGTTACGCACTCATGACAATTACCTAAAGCCGCAGTCACCCACAAATGCAAGTACTGCTCTTCCCACTTAGTGTAAGAAGGCCCAGGTGGCCGAGCTTTAGACTTGTCGGACAAACCTGTTAGTCACGATAGCATTTGACTCGTAAACTGCCTTTTCCGTTGCATTTCAGAGCAATTGTCACCGGACCTGACTCCAAGGGGCAAAGACGCCTTTATCGTCCTTTAGTTGCCAGGCCAATGTGTGCTTTTCAAATTCGCTGTGCTGCACAAATGTGACTTGTGGGATGAAGGAAAAAAGACGTCGCGAATGCTCGGTGTTGACAGGCAAGGAGTTAAACATTGATTAAATTGGCTACATTTACGATAAACGGGATCGAAACATGCCTGATGTTGGCATCGAAGGCAGCGAGAATTATAGTACAGTATAGGTGAATACTACGGCATTAGGATTGTATTTTTTTAATTGGAGGTAGTTTGAAAGAGTTTGAAAGGTTCTTCACACAGCCAACTCGAGAAGGAAGACTTGCTTTGACTGGACCAAGTTTTTGTTGAACCACTGGAGGGTGAGACTCGGCGCGGGAAACACCCCAGTTTGGGGTCACTCAGTATTTAATTTAATCACAAATTCAGTCAACATCTTTGCAGCTAATGTGTGTCAACTAGATTATTCTAAAACGTGCCTGTTAGCTAACAAGGTATATCGATGGAAAACAGGAAACGTATGATGCTAATACGAAGAGGAAGGGCAATGGTGCGTGACTCTAGGCATGCATAACATACATATGTGCGCTTGTGTGGGGGAGAGCAAAAGATGAAAGGAATAATTGGTCTGGAATGGTGATTTTTGTGGTGTGTCAACTGCGAGGGCCCCCTGGTGCAACCACCACTGCCACTTCTGCGTGCTTGCCTTCGTGCGGACGTGCGTGAGAGCGCGTATGTGCAAGTGCGTGCATGCGTGCGCACGTGCGTGCATGCGTGGAGGGGGAGCAGGAGCTCGTGTCTAACCTGAAGGATTCGCGTTCCACCGCAATCGCCTGACTCCAACGAACTGTGCACTACACACAAACACACACGCCTAGTGCTTCCTCGGTTGTTGGAATATTCAAGCTCTGGTAAGTCTACCGCCCTTCTGGTAAGTCAATTCCCCCTCGCGGGCACTACTCCCTCCCCACTCTGAGGTTGTGCTTACGCCTTTGCTTCGTCAACCTCAAATACTGCGCACAATTTATTGTCTTTTACCTTCTTCATTCCAATTCAAATGCTCCCCATTTCTTTCTAAGGATGTGCAACTGCTCAGACGCTTTTTACAAGTAATAGTGAGGTATTCTAGTTTCCTAAACTTAAGGCCTTTTTTTCGTCTTAACTTCTGTGCGGTTTAATATCAAAATGGTCAAACCATAGGTGGAGCCATTTGCATATTTAGGCACACTTTATTCCGATCCCTTCTAGTGACAACTATACACAATTTTTATTCCCCAAAAAACTAACTCGTTTTGCGTGATTTCGGAGGGTCTCATAGTACCACAGAAACACCCAAGGTGCCAATAACCACACAGTCGGGGTTAATTGAATCAAGACTGGCGATCAACCATCTCTTCTCCGCCTAATTACTCGCTAATCATTCTCTGACGCAATAGCACCTCGCTCCAAATGGCACAAACTACCTGGGTGCACCACTTTCTCCACTTCTAGAAGGCGATTTGCCCCATTCCCGTTTGAGGTGGTGGTCCATTCGCACTCAGTGCTAGCATTGGCTGTGCGCGTTCTCGGTCCCGTTGGTGTTCTCTCCTTCGGTGACAAGAGCTAGTGAACGCCTAAATTCACCCCTCTAGTGGGCAAGATAATGGTTTTTAGGAAAAAAAGACGTAGTTATAGGGATTCTGATTTCCCCACTCTAAAGTGTGTGATTTTTACAGGTTTGGCAATTTATGACAGCTGCATCTCCAATTTCAGTGCCAGCCGAATTGCTGACTGAGGAACCCGGAATTTTTGAGGCTCCAATTACCACCCCGAGTTAAACATTAAGTAATGAAATTGAGTTTTGTTGTACACAAAAATGTTTTAATCAAGCGAAGTATATGATGAGAGGTGATAACCTGACGCACTTTAGGCACCGAAGCAGTTTGCGGTGGATCTCAAGTATCACAATTCGTAACTGGCACTTAAAGCTAAGAAAAGCCTGAATCTTAGCATTCCAAGAATTTGTGAGGACTCTCAAGCCAAGGAGTGCACAAGTGATGTCACATTAGAAGTGAGTAGAGTGCGAGTTGGCTAGCGTCTGTGGAAGCGGTGAATGAGTTTCGAGGGCTGTCACGGTCAACTTGTTTCACTGAGGTCAATCTTCAGTAGCTATTTAAATAAAAGCTGATTTTGTTCTTGCATTCTTGGACATTTTTTTGCAATGCATTTTCGAAGAAGACAAATGAAATGCATGAACCACTGTAACTGAAAATAGGCGAAACACAAGAAAAGAGACCTTTGTAGTGCTTGACCCTTTTCACTGAAGGACTTTTCGTCTATGAGACGCATTGCCACGGCCGGGAGCCTTTTTACAGCACCTTTGGGGAAAAAACGTTTCCTATACAGCCGTGGTAAATTCGGGCGCTCGCATTTGGAAAAAATGCTTCTCCTGCCTAGTGAAGGGCTTCGGTACCGGTAGTTTGTCAGCCGCGCAGTCAACTTACTTTTTTGAGACAGCAAATGCGCCCAGTGGAGACACATTGTCGCGACACGGATGCACACTATTGTGTAGTTAGAGGCGGTGCCGCTGGCACCGAGGTGACGTTCACCACACCCAAATACCATTTGCTGACAAATCCGACCCTTCAAATTCAGTTGTCCACAATGTGAGCATGGGAAATCAAAAGAGGTCAAAAGTGGGGAGAGAAACCCATAGGACCCTCGCAGGTAGCCCCAGTTAGTGGAGTGTCTTGAGAACGTGTGTACCACTTTATTAGCTTTTACATGAAGATACGCCAAGTTGTGAGCCATTTAGCCCGGCTAGTTGTTACGATTTCCGTTGCCTTCACAAATGACCACTCCACGGTGTATTGAAATTTATTTTCATTTTCTTTGTTTTGCTCAGGAGTTACTTCAAACCTGCACACTAAATGGCTAACGTCCAAGTTGCAAACACCATGCAATACAGGAGTGAGTTGCCTCCACCATTTTGCATTCGCCTCCTTTCCAGTCCGCAAACATTTAACTACACCGCACTCAGTCAGTTTCTTGGTGCTGCATTGGTGCAAAATAAAAAAATCTAATGAACTGCAAACTGTGCATTGCTCAAATTTTTAAATATAAGTCGCATTTTAATTCTATTTAGGCGTTCCTGCCACGATATTGCCGGAAACATGGTGAGTACCCGAGGGCCCCATAACCTGTCCTTTGTCCACTTGGCCTCCCTTCGGAAAGTGGCCGCTCAAAGTGTGTGAGGCGCTTTGCAGGACCTTAGAGCTTTTCTATGAAAACAACTAAAGCCACCATTATTTCCACTTTGCAACAAAGTTAACCGGGCAGTTGGTGTTCCTCCCAAAAGCCACCAATTTATAGCATACTTTTGGAGAAAAAATGTTTTGGTTTTAGTGGAAACAATGGAGCATCGGAACAACAATGGTAAACTTTTACTAACAGCGTCACATGAAAAACCTCTGACAGGTTCAACTTTTGCGAAAAAGCTGACCCCCTTTTCAAAAAAAACGTTTAGGTACAATCTGGCCCTTCTACCGTCGACCAACTCGAATGCGCCCTTCAAAGCCTACATGCCGGTTTCAATGGCCGCCGTAAGTGTTTCGACCGGATGGCTTTGCAAGAGCCATCGACGTGCAGGCCTTATGCCTTACCTTGTTTCTTCCTCAGGTCGTAAGCATTCACTTCAGAGGTTTATTGAAACCCAACTTCATAAATAGGGATCCGCAAAGTTAATTCAAGTGTTCCTTACGTGGCATTTCGCCAAGTGATCTACTTAACCCATTTATTATTAGTAAAATTTGCAAAAACACAATACCCATAAGTTTAATTGCCTTATCTTTGTGCTTACTCTGTTTTTCTTATAAAAAGAATCTTGGTGCCACTCAAGCACAAACTCAGCCGCCACCACCACCGCCACCACCGCCGCCGCCATGTAATCAGTGTGGCGTACCACCGCAAAACGGTACGCTCTTAATTAACTGGAAAGCTACCTCACAACTCTTCTCTCAGTACTGCGTTAAAGAGAGGTCCTGAGTTTGGGTACAGTATCAGGCAACCTTTCTCGAACGCTTGCATTCACTCCGGCCTCACAGACGCCTCCTAGTCTGTGTTTTCCCAACAAGATTTAGACCATTTATAGTTCCATAGAAGAGAGAAGGTGGATCCCCACGGGGCTTATTGTATTCCCTTAAATAAGTAATCCCCCTTACCACTAAGGAAGTAATAAATAGTTCATTTAATGAGTTTACCAAGCAAAATTGTCCAACAGCGGAGTGTACGCATATCTATGAAACCTTAAAATGTTCTCCATTTATTCAAGCAAGTCAAGCTCGACCAGCGAATGTTAAAAATAGTAAGGGCCAATCCTTCGCCTCCATTCAGCTCTGCTCACAACTCTTTAACCATCACTAATAACTTGGCAGTGCTAGCTAGCAGACAGCCATAACCTCTGGGGTGTCAATGCTACGTAAGGCGGTGCTGAAAGTTGCTCCATCACTTTGATGCGGTCCAACCCCATCCCAACGTAACCTCCCTATCTTTTAAGAGACGAAACCGGAGGAGTGCGTCACCAAGATCATTGTATCCAACTTCGAGGGTCCACTTACAGTGACGTGTACAGGTGAGTCGAAAGGCGTGCGTCTTTAGCGCCATTGTTACTCTTTGCCGTTAACTTTTGCTCTACTCGGAGTGAAAAGTTAATGTTTAATGCATGCAACCGGGTTGGAGGTCGCCTTCTGCGTTTCTTTCCCACGAATCAAGTAATGAGCGCCTAGGGTCGTTTGCATGGCGTGATTCATGGCCTAGGGGCTATTTATTAGGGATAAAACTAGTGGATTTCACACTAGGATGCAAATCTTATCGTACTGTAAGTTCTCTCCCCACTCACCTCCTCCCAAGATTTTGTGTTCATTGAGTCAGGGAACACCTTCCATGCGAGTAACCTTGCAAGCAGTGTATTTTTTTTAGCTATCTGCATATGACTCAACGAGATACGATAGAGACACTACTGCTAGTGGTTTCAATGTGCTACTTTAAACAAGAGACTGCTTGTTTTTGGTGATGCTTTTAAAGAACTACTACTTTGACGCATGATAGCGTTCTCCTTTCGTCTTTACAAAGTGCCGACTCATTTATCGGTTATTTGAAAAAAAAAGCACAGCCCAACCTGCGTTGAATTGCATCACTTCGATTGTGCAATTCATTTCCCGACATTACAGATGTCACACCCAAGTGTCCTCCGAATCCCATCCCACCTTCGATGCCTCCATTTGCCCCCTGCCAAACGCCAATGCTCTGTCCGGATCCATTCCCCACGGTAAGACCGACGTCGTACCTTAGGATGATGGCGCTTTTGATGGCACTCACAGCATGTAAGCGCCTGTTGACTGCACGTCGCCTCTTTTGCAGAGGCAAACAAATTTTTACGATCCAAGAGGCGATTTGCAAAAAAGAAGTAATTATTTAATCGCTTTGTAACGCCCAGTTGGTTGCGCCTCAAAATTGGTGGTGGTAAGGGTGCGAAAATTCACATGTGATTAAGAGATGCTTTAAGACATGAATTCAATTAAATATCACATCTTAATTTGACTGCGTCTTGCCTTTAAACTCGGCAGCCCCGCAGGCCCTCCTCCATAGCCGCGGTGAATAAGCAGATGCCTAATTAGACCAAATAATTGAATCAAACCGATGACCCAAGCAGTTTTATGCTCATTATTTGATGTGAATTGCTCATCTGTGAATGCATTTTCCTTTGTGTGATCAACTTTGAATCAGCCAATCAGCATCAAGATCCGTAGGATTTTTCTGTGAGAAAAATTGCCTCACTGATCGAAGGTGGCATGAGGGCCTCTCAGTCAAATGCACTCTTTGACTAGGTGTCAGAAGCAGATGAAAGCCTTGGGACAAGAAATGTGTACTCAAGGTGGCATAACCTCACTGATGAAAACACCCTATCAGCCTCCTTTATTGTTTGCTTCACAAGACAGATTATGACAATCACGAGGTGGTGAAATCCAGTCCTAAGTGACCGCTTGGTCTCGTGTACATTTAGCTCAAAAACTGCAGTAATTAAGTAACAAACTTTTAACCTAAAAATGCTTGCACCTTTTGCTAACTGGAAAGTCATGTAAACACAACGCGTAGCTTTTGTTCGACCGATTTCTGTATCCATTTTACACGTCACCTAACTTTAGTGGTAGTAACCTCCACTCGACGCCACTTCAAGTGGCACAACCTCCTGAAACCCCAGTTTTTTAGCCAAGCCTCTCCCGCAGGCAATGTAATCCCTCACTTTACCGCCTTCAGATGGCACCATATTACCGGTTTCCACGCGAGTCCCACGACCCCTGCAGGCCCCGACGCTCACAGTCCAAAAGAAAGACTTCCAAAAAACGTGAGAAGCAACTTTTCCCTCTCGTAAAACCTGCCTTCATATAATTTTACTACTGTTTGTCTCTTCTAGGCTCCAAAACTCCGAAAAAGGCCAAACCGCACGAGAGAGGTGAGTGACGGGGTTAGTGTTGCATGAGCCAAGGCTAATCTTGACGTGCCCACGGAGTAGTCACTTCAGTTCTTAATTTGATGCTGTCAAATGCCATACTGTGACTCACCTCCACTATTAAATACTCGTTTACACCCACTTCTCTCAATTATGTTGGAATGTCAAAATTAAAAGGCATTAAAACTTCAAACGCATTACGTTAAACGATATTCTGGACTCTTGAAGGTTAAACAATGAAGGTGGCACTCATGGACAAAGGCGGATTAATCACAAAGGGTACAAACACTTTTCCTTTTACTACTCTAACAACTGAATAAAAATTTGATTAATAAATTAACGACAAAGCCCTTTCAATGCCAGTTCTATGCTTATTTTGCAATCTCGTGATGCTGGAGGCGACTGCCTTCAGGTGAACGCACCGTTTGCCACGCCGATCCGTCTGCTATGTGAATGCTGGAGGCAAACCGAATTTGCCAGCAATGCCTGATAAAACAAGTCCCTTCCTTAGTGAAGCAACTAAGACTTAAACGTTCTACACAAAAAAGTTATGTAAGAAGTTTTGAAGTGCGATTTCGCCAGATTGTTTTGGTGGCATGAGGCATTGAAAAGTCAATTACTCTTCCATCCTGTCAAGCGGTAAAGTACTAGCCAAAGTGTAAGCTGTCGTGGAGACTAGATTTCTGCAGACCTACAAGCAGAGGGACGCAGTGGGCGTTGGTGCGACTGCAATACTTGGATAAGAGGCAAATCAGGACTGTAGCATCTCTCGTCACTGTCCGTCATTTTGGCATGTTTTTGCAGTAGACTGTATGATTTGGACTCCATGCCATTCGGTTCTAGCCTCATGATTTTGCGGTGGAAGAAGTAAGGAAAAATGTTTCAAGAATTGACCAAAGTCACAAATTTTATGAAAGTTGTAGGAGAGTGATTGTAATGCACAAATTTAGCATCAAGTGGTTTAGCCCTTCTCTCCCCTTCCTTGGTTGTCATGACCGTGAAGCAAGCAGAGTGGTTGGAGGCGGACACGAGTCGTAGACAAGTGCCGCCACCCTCGATTCTACAGAGTCAGTATTCGTTCCCTCTCGGGGACCGGCCGATGCCACTGCCTCGGCCACGTGACGGGAGTGGACTTGTCGCTTCCCTCCCAGCGAGTACAAGCAATCAAAGCAAACCATCCCAAATTTAATGCGTTTTAATACTAAATACTTTTGTGTTTCATCAAGTTCATGTTGGCGGTGGAGAACGCACCAATAGTCGTTAACCTTACGGTAGGTAAGTCCTTCACGATTCCTAATCCAATTTTGCCTTGCACGCACCTCCTTGTCACATTGACAACTTGTTTACCGCTTTCAACTGCGAATTTCAAAATCGCAGTTGCCATCAAAGCCAATCATCAGAATTCGTAGCAATTCTTTTATTTCAACCGATGGAATGCGTTATCACATCCATTGAACAATATGCACTTCCAATTGGGAATCGCGACTCAGTGAAACTCGATTTCCCTTCTCCATGAGGAGGAAGTCTTTTATATGTTTTCGGTAATGAAGTAAGAAGTGCCTTTTGCATTTGCTGTAGCCAGAGAAAAGAACAATTGCGACTTCTCCATTATCCCATTATGTTGTGAGAAAGTGTAATGGGCAGAGATTTGACGCAAAATTTGAAACATTCCATTACTTGTAAAATACAAGCCTTAGTTTAAAATAGATTTCTACTATCGACAGCATTTCGACGTGTAATTAGCAACTTTGAATTCACCCAGAAGAGTTTTTGTTTAGTAGACCTCCATGTCTTTATTATCTTGGCCAGAACGTGCCGAGTCTCCGTCGAAGGAAGGAGGAGGAAGGAAGAAGTCCAGGTCTCCATCACCCTTACACTCCAAGTCTCCACGCTCGAAGCCGTTGAAAAGCACGGGGCCTTCAGCGCTGTCGGCATCGACGGGGCAATTGTCGAGCGTTACACCAACTCACCTTCCACCTCCGCCTACGGTGGAGCAACTGCAGTCCGCTGTCCTGAGACCTGTGCAACCCCGTCCAAAGCCCTACAGCATTGAGACAGCACAGACACTTCCAATACCCGGTAAAAATAGTAGTTTTTTTAATCAAATCGTAATGGTATGGGGGTTTAACCGGTTAGTCGGTTAACCCAACACCTACCTGCCAATTATTCTTGAAAGCATCTGTTCATCTTCCTATCTAGAAGTTGCATCCACTACACTTGCGCTACTAGGGAAATGAGTCGGAGACAGTATTATGCCGGCAGGCAGGAATAGAATGATGAAATTCATTGGAACTTTGACTACGCGGAAAGAAATCATTGGTGCCGTGAGTGGGTGGAGGTTGGTTTATAAAAAGAGCTCAAATTTTCCCGAAACTAGGCACCGAAGCCATACATCTCCAAAATCAAGGTGCAGGAACGATTTCGAAAGTTACTTCTGGACGACCCACTTCACTGAATAAGTTTAATGGCAGCAAACAAAGGCTTGATTTACGGGGCGGCTTCAGGCGCACTTCTGACTGCATTTTTAAATTTATCCTCTCAGTAGCTACTCTCACAGCAACATTTTGACTGCTGTACAGGATTGCATCTTCGATTTGATTACGACTGACAACTTTTGTTCCAGAGAAGCACTTTAGCCACTGAATTTGCCTGCTGCAACTTTTCAAGCCCCTTTTAGTTGTGCTTGACTCTATAACCAAAGGCAGTGCTTCATAGGCGTCGGATTTAGCCTTTCTAAACTTTTTCTTCAATTATTGACACCACAACCCTGAAAATCGCCCTTGTAGGGTCTGAAACCGCAACCGAAATTCCCCTTTACACACACCTTCGGGACAAAATGTTTGAGATAGCTAGATGCGTCAAAGTCAAGGCCTTGCTTTTGCCCGACCCTTTGGCAAAATGGCAGACTGGACAATGTAAAAAGCCTGCAAAGAGGATTGGTAATTTTCTCTAATCCTCCAATCTTCCAACCAGGTTGCGTGTTCCCAAAGCGCAATCCTGTTGCAAAGCGGAATGTTCCTACGACCAAGCTGTTTAGACCCCTTCATGCTGTGCATTGTTTGGTTGGACGCTAGTTAAGTTGTAAGAGGGTGAACATGCGACTGGCTAGGGAATAAGGCTATGCAGTTTACTGAGAGCTGCGTTTTTGTGATCTGTAGCATGCAGTCTCTTCTTCTCAAGACTTTTTAGCCTACCTTTGCAATGAAAGTGTTAGGACAGCGTTTTTTTGCATTGAGTAGGCAGTGGGCTAGGTAATGCTCGTTTCAGCTCGTCACCAGGCTCTACCAAATCCGATTATCAAGAGATGTTAGCAGGACTGTGGGCTCTATCACCCTCACCACTGACGGTCTGTCATTACCAGGTTGCATTTTCTCACCATCCACTTTCCTCGCCTAATTAGTTCAGCCTTAAACACATTTCTGAACTGTAAATATTCCTCATTTCATTCTCATGCGGTTTAGCTCGTCTCACCGCATCCTCATTCGTTGGAGGGCGATTAAGAGAGCGAGAGAGAGGGCGAGGGGAAAAACCGCTGGATTCAAGTCATTATCCGTCGTCAAGGTGTTTCTCTGTGCCCTCTGCATTTGAAATGGACTTAATAGCCTTGCGCGATAGCATATTGCATGGCGTTGCGAACCTAATCGAGTTACACATTTAAATATTTTTCATTTGCCAAGGTGTAAGTGCGACCAAACCTCTATTGGAAATGGCAAGTAAGGGAAACCTCACAGACATTAAAGTCTCTTTTTTAACTTGTGTTTGAAAAAAAAACACAGAAGCTACTGCTAGAGGCGCAATTTTTAAACTATATAACTTTTGGCTTTCTTAAGAAAACGGGAGGATCCAGAAGTCTGCCTTAATGGGGTTGTTGGGTAAGCTGCTAAGCAGTGGGGTTAAAGTATGGCAAGACGGCGTTATATGCCACTACATGGGCAAATATTAATGCTTAACCGTACACAGATGGAAAGTTATTTTTTGTATCGCTTGTGCGTAGCAGTCAATGGAAACCAGTATCAGTGGGTTGCACTTAATAACCTGAAGGTCTCACTTCGATGCTGAGGTAATAAAAGCATTGATAACAACTAGTTAGTTGGACAAGCGCATCTTTCACTCACAGTGGCTCTGGAAGTTGCAAAATAAGCAACCTGACCCAGCTACTTATTTAATTTCAGTAGAACCTGAAAAGACGGTTGCTCGTGAGCGAAGTAAGACCCCTGAAAGGAGAGTGCACCCGTGCCACTGCATGCCTATGATCTACTGCATGCCCAGTTGCCCCTACCCCTGCCACCAAGTAAGCTATGGCTACTGCGATCACTCTGACCTTTGGTCATTTTGATTGTCTACTTCTCAGCACCTCCATTCACTGACCTCTTTTCTCTTTCGCCTTATAATGGAATAAAATTTCTTTTTCTTTGGTCATAACTGTTTTTCTTTAGTCCTCATGTTCCTTATATTACAACGGGAACGTCTAAACGTATACAACAAAGGCTGAAGGTGTATTAATCGAAAATTAGCTGAGAATTTAGCTCACATCCATGATGAACCAAGATAGTAAATCAAAGGCGATAGTCAAACATTTAAAAATGAAACGCTACAGATGTACAAAAGCTTACATAGTAATTCCTGGTGGATAACTTTTTAGTATAGTAGCAAAAAGCGGTTTTGAACAGATTGCCAGAAACGTGTCAAAACCGTTAGAAACAATGAGTATTTGCAATGTTGTCGACGTCACATTGATGCCTTCGCTAATCGCTTATTTGGACGAGGAACTCTGGTGTTTGGTAGAAAATACGATGAACAAAATAAAAAATGAGGTTTAAAAAGTCAACGAACTGAATTTTATTCGTTTTAGTTAAGATCGCCACTGGCTGACAGACGCGTGCAAAAACTGCTGGAGATTTGCGAGGGGGTGAGTCTAGTTCCTTCCTTCTCTGTAGTAGAAAAGACGGCTACTTTGCAATCTTGCATTCTTTTTCCTTTTACTGTGTTCTTTTGTTGTATTTAAAAAGAGTCCCATCAAAGTTAAAGTTGTAAAGTCGCCGGTAAGTCCCAAGCCTTTCCACCAATCACAACCCATCTCCTCCCTCTCCCCCACCCTATCAACCACCTCGTAGACGTTGATACGATGTAAATTGGTCTTCGCTTGGCACCCCTAACCCTTAAGTGCTACGGAAACTCTTATTTATGACTAAAAACCGTGGTGTTTACAGAAGGCAGCAGCAGTAGCTGTGGTGACTCGGATCTTGCTTTCAGCCCTGAAAATATCCTTTTGGTGACGAGGGCGGAAATAAAAACAAATCTCTCACTCCTAATCAGAGTAAAAGGTAATAACTTAGCCTACGTAGACATGGTGTATCCGGAATGCTGATACTCCTGTTGATGCTTTTCGACAAGCCTCTTTAACGCCTTCCAGGGACGATCGCAATCACTGCCCAAGCAGAGAGTGCAAAAGGACTGGCGGCCGCGTCAGCACGTGAGTGTACGTTCGACTTGTACATTTTCCCACATTATTAATTTAAAAATCACTTCATTAAGACATTCCACTCTCACTGCCATTACATTCCCAGCACCCACCCCACCTTGTGAGCTTTTCTATCCAACCTCGCAAAATCGCTTGGTTTTAAGAAAACGATATTCCCCATTGGAATTTCCAATTGTGAGGTCACTACTCCCAAGTCTGCAGAGCGTGTCTACGTTTCTCCTGACTCCACACCACAGCCTTAAAGCACCGTTCTGTGAAGCTAACGTCATCGCAGCGTCACGCCCTTCCAGCAAACACCAAATCCTGTTTCCACCTTAAAATTCCGACCATTAGGAAGTCTACGCCCTTAAATAGAGTTTGGGAGAAAATACTATCGGAATTTGTTAACTATGATAGCATCAGGACTCAAAGTATCGACTCCCACTGCTCCTGTTTGGATAAACTCCCATGAGATCTACGCAGCCAACATCACGCTCTACTGCATTTCCTGCACCTAAGCCTCAAGTTTCCTTCTTCGACCATTTAAAATCTCGAATTACTAGCACGTCAAATCCGCCATCCTGAATTCAACCCCACCAGCAAGTCTTAGTGCGGTAGAGCAAAATTTCTGAAAATTGCAAAGTGATTTCTTTCTACGCAAAACTTACTGCTTTTACGATTTGTCAAAACCAATCACTCGTAGCCTGAGCTCCAATTAATGCTTACCGAATTCTAAATAGCATTGTTTGTGTTCGACCATTCCCACTCTTTAAATGACCTTTTTATAAAAACGGACAAATAATTCACAAAACAACATTGCCATTATTACAACCAATCTTCTCGAAACCAAAACTTCCACAAAAATCCACATTGCGGCTTGTGACCTCATAAGCACCGCTGTGGGCGCTAGACAATTTAAAGGGACTCCCTTACCCCACCTAGCTTTAAATTGCATATATTTGATTTATAGAAAGTTATTTTGCTTTATTAAAAAATGAGCTGGATTATGTAAAATCGATTTTTGTATAAGTAAAGCAAAACTTTAATACAAGGCCGAATCGAAAGTCCTTACTCTAAATGATGTTTTGTTCACCCTAGAGTTAGTGACAGCTTTCACCCTTGACGCCTTTTTTATTCCCATTTTTACTGAGTTAAATTACATGCTGGCTAAAGAAGCGCGCTTCCCCGAAGTACGCAGATTTTTGCCACCTCTCTTATTTTTAATACTTACCCTGAGTGGAAACATCACCAGCAAAATGCTTTTTTAACATGAATTTATTTTTAAAAAATGATCCGAAGCGTTTCAAGTTTTCATTTATGCGTCAAAGATTTAATCCATTGTTTCCAGATTCACTTTAAAAACTTTTGCTGTCGCTAAGCCTCAACCTTGTGACTTTACCTACCATAGGAAAAGTAATTGACTTACAGAGTTTTCCATCCAACTACAAGGCTGGTTTTTATTCTTACGCTCCCAAAGACCTCCCTCATCCCTCAACGGGAGCCTTCCAATCTAAAACATTGACTGGTCCTGAATTTTTCAGAGGAGAGCTCCCATCCTTTTCTTACACTCCTGTATCGGTAGCAGTTCTGACGTATTGCTGTGTAGACGCATAAAATCTCGCTTATTGTAGTTCATTAAGGAATTGGTGTGTGCCTTTATCTCGGACTTCATTTTATTGTGGAGGCCCATAATCGCAGCAAACTAGGATACTAGCTTTATTATCTATAGCGACTTGAGTGGGGGTTAAAAAAATACTAAGAAAGGGCAATTTACTATGGGACCAGCTTAGTACTGATTGCTGCCGGGAAGCTTTTAGATCAGAGAAAGGACGCATGATAGGTTAATGTATTGGAGGTGTAGATACACAGTTTACGAAAGGAACCTGGGAGGGTGGTTGAACGTCCTTCTGTCATGCTTTCAGCCCTCCGATCGGTCAAATCACTCTGCTCTTCCGAACATTGTTACTGACTATCCGCATGAATTGTCACCGTTAAAAACTATTATCAAGACCTCTCCACCGCCCCAACAGCCCTTGCACTCACAAGGCCTTTTTGGTATGAGAAAAGGTGAGTCTTTGTGCTACCACATAAATTTTTCACACAAAGGAAGTATTTCGAATTGGGAGATCATTGTGATATGCAGAGCAGGTTTAGTTATGCATCAGACACGAGGGCTGAAAAGATAGTTTTTTCAGTGGTGTGATAATCCTGCTTCTAAAATGCATCCGCCTTCAAGCAATCCTTCGCCATTTGCTGTCCCGCTTATAAAATCATTTTAGCGGCCAATTAAGTAGTATATTGTCGTCGCCGTTTTTTATTGTTGTAGATAAGCAAAGGCGTTTGAGTTGCAAGTCTTAAAAAGGCTAACCGAAACTTGGGAGGAATGTTAATGCGCATTAGAAAGACACATCGTTTGTTGATCGAATGGACTCAGTTAGTTGTCCAAGCCGTGATGCTGCTTGTGGACAATGAGGTAGCGAGCTAAAGTAGATTTGGTGCCATTTTTTGCGTTAAATATCTGCATGCAAAGACCAGTGCCAACTTTCCTTGACGTGATTTACTTAAAACTACTGTTCAATCTGTTTCTTCCCGAAGCCTTTATGCACAACAGACAAGGAATTACAGCAATGCTAGAAGCCTAACACCACTTCAAATATCTGCCACAAATGAAAAATTCTCAAAAGATATTTTGATCAGTCTTTCTTATTATTCTACGCCTTATTGTGAGAAAGTAAAATTCTTGATGCGTTCACTTGAAATTGCATAATTTTAATAGCACTCAATGAATGCTGTTGCAGCTTAGATGCAAGCAACGTTCAAACTCATGTGTGGTACTGAGGACGCTTTTTTCCAATTCAACGGTGGAATGTTTTCGTGATGTCATTAAGCACGTACACCTTCGCGCTTGCCATTGTATCACAGTGAATAAGCACTTCAAACCTCACAATTTCTCTTACGTTAAGGTCCTCAACTGTGTTCCCCCTGCTCTGGTTGTAAGCAGCAGAGTTTTCTTTTGATTTTGCCAACTCAGTTCAATGCATGTCTTTGCCTCAGCCCTCCCTCTCCTTCCCTCTTATTTCTGGGTGGAGCAGTCGTGCTATTTTAGTTTTCTTTTGTTTCCTTGGTTCTGTGCTTACCACTTCCACTGTTGCGTGCACCGAAGCGACAGATTGGGTTGTGTTTCAGGGACGCCGGTGTCTAGACATTCGCGTGATGAGGAACTCTCCACTTGGGCTCGTCGAAACGGTAAGTGGCTGTGTGGCTTACCACCAAAATTTAACACTTTAAGGCTAGGTTGGCAATATTCTCACCTATGTTAGCCATTCGAATAGGCTTTCGGGAGTCTAACCTGGAAAAGACGCCCAAATTCAGGCCTTAGAGCCATAAGTGTCTGTTGGTAGAGAAAAGAACGGTTCCTCCTACCCACTTGCTGCTACTGAACTGGTAGCCGGCATACTACATGACACAAAAACCTCCTCAATCTTTTACACCCGTTCTCCAATGTAGTTAGGGCCAGTGAGTGACTTGCTTCAACCGATTGTTAGGAAAATTAAAACAATATGCCTATAAAAGTAGTGAAATTGACCTCGTTTGTAAGTAAAACCATTCATTCCTGGGTGTGAACCATTTGAAAAGGTTCCAGCGTTGATCCGGTCTTTGTCGTTTTATTTCAACGGATCCGAAGGGAATGGTAGTAGTCGAGAAGCAAACTAGCGTCGGGTGGGCTTGTTCGCTCCCAGAGGAGAACTCTCATGAAACACCATTTCATGAATAAAATCAGAGTGCGCGATAATAAACTACTGGGAAATTGAATTTTAAACATTGCTTTGGTGTTTTCACAATAAAACAACAAAGCACAATCAGCTGCCAAACTTGAGGAACTTCAGTTTTTCACTAGATGGCATGATTTCCGTATCAAAACGAATGTGTTGAATATTTTAGTTCCCGACGAAGAGGATGGAGGTGAATTCAAGGGTGGCAGGCCACCGAGCCGACGTGGAGCTCCGCTGTTACAGCAACCACCACTACCGACAAGTTCAACGCTATCAAATCCGAATCGTGGCAACCTGGCGCCTAGGTTGGGCCCCAAACCCACCATTCAGTGGCCACCGCGCATTCGGCCGGGAGGGTCGGATAAACCAACCAGTCCGCCAATAATAGAATTCGGTGGGGTAAAGCGGATCAGCGAATCGAGCGATGGTTGCGGTGGTGGGGGGGCGTCCCAGGTCGAGGGCTCCTACGAAGTGATTTGGGACTACTTCAGCGAAAACGGTGGAGAAACCGATGAGGAAGGGGGGGATCGAGAAGTAGAGGTAGGAGAGGAAGGGGAAATATGCTACCAGGGGTTGGGAGTGGGCCCACTCTTGCAACTTGGGCAGCTGTCCACGCCATGGATAGCATTAGTGACGCCATATTTACCTAATTATCCGTATTTTCCTCTCTCCCAGAGCAGAATGCATTAAAACTGTTCCTGACCTCACGCAACAGAAGTTAAAAATGAAGTATCATGGATCAAAATAATTCACAAATATCAGTGTTTCTGAACCCAAGTAGATGTGTCATGTTGTTATGGTAACAAAATATTTGGGAAACGAATGCTTATAAAAATGCTACTGACCGTTAATAAAACAGTATAATCACAGAACAACTGCCTCGAAAGTAGCAGCACATTTCTCTAATGAACGGTTAAAATTGTTCTGCTTACCAATAAAAAAAGAATCCACTGTAGAGAGAGGAAGATTTTTGCAGGCCTGATGCAACCCTGCTTGACAAACTCACGATTTAATCCCCTGTGGCAGAATTACAATAACAGGCATATGCTAATGCGATTGTCTCCGAATTGATGGTAAATGAATGTAGCTGCTGTGCGATCCCAAACAATTCAAAAGGGCTTTATGCTTTCAAGACAAAACTGCCAACATACACTCTTAATGAGTGAGTCAACAGCTTTTGATGATGGCCTTTTCTTCTGGCAATAGTCTTTATGACTGAGAGGGCGGCTGGTCCCTGTCAGTAAATCACACAGCACGTCCTGCCCACCAGGCAGGTCGTTCCAACGACTTAGTGTGACCTGCCAATCTTTGGCGTAGGGGACTGAGAGATTTGTACGCAAAACTAAGGCCAACCCCACCAGGATGCCAGCGGTTCCGGTTGGCTACAATTAAGAATCCGAGAAACAATGGATCCTGGAAATGATATAGGAACTATTGGGAATGGGAGTGCGATTGCGTGATCTGTCAACGCCACTACTCATGGTCGGCTTCGATGTGATAAAACATCTGAGTTAACTGGTATGTACATAATAGGGAAGCGTGAATATAATCGCCTATTTTTTGTTACTTTGCCCTTGACTTCAATCATCTAGACGGTGGCAATGTCCAGAAATTGACACGTATTTTCGGCCACTTAGATTTTAACCAAAACCAGTTTGCACAACTTGTAGATGCCACCACATACAAAGTTCTTTCTACTGTAACATCGCTAATGATAACGTTTTAGCTCATTTGTGTTTTAGATTATATGTTAATAGACTGCTGATTCTTCTGCATTATTTAAAGCTACCAAAAACGCGTTTTAAATCCAAAAGCATTTTGCCTCCCTCTAATGACAAAAGGGCTTTTAAAAAGGATTTAAGGTGGTGGGCTACGGAAGGTATTCCATTGATTTTAAACTGCAAGGCACTTTTAGGAGATGCGCAGCAGTCAACTGATTGGACCTTCCTCGGGCTCCTACTACAACGTCCCCTCAAAGACACCGCCTAAGGTGAGACTCGTACCCTGCCTTAACGCCCAACAGGCAGTGTTTTGCATAAGATCGGCATGCCACACTTTTCCTATTGATGACTTTAGATTACTTCCTAACGTGCCGTAATCATAGTGAACAGCCGTTGATCGCTTAAAACAGAAAAAAATCTCCATCTAGTTGAACATCTTCAATTGATGGGGGATCCATCATTGAGCTGCAGTTGCTTGAATGGAATCTTTCAAGACTAATTCATGGATTCGGAGCAGAATGTTTAAACGTGTCAATACATATCATTCAGATGGCGTTAAATTTATTTGTTGAAACTTTAATACAGCTTAACACAATTTTTCCAACAGGTCATCCTCAAGGTGAAGCGCGAGGAACCCGTGTAAGGCGTCCAAGGGCAGCAAGCAAACGGACCACTTTTCCATCCACATTGAGCGTCTAACTATTAATGAAAAATCTAGCAAATTTTCTTCCAAAACATCAACCAATCCAATGTATCTCATTCTCTGCTTACAATGCTCCCAAACTCGAATACGACTTTG
This sequence comes from Taenia crassiceps, assembly GCA_023375655.1. NCBI lineage: Eukaryota > Metazoa > Platyhelminthes > Cestoda > Cyclophyllidea > Taeniidae > Taenia > Taenia crassiceps. The sequence goes on from JAKROA010000010.1 coordinate 687,661, forward strand.
CTTGTTTGATTAACGAAGTGAGCATAGTGTCTTCGACATTTTATCTCACGTTCGTAGAGTACGCAGAAAATCACGCCATCACATTAGCTAATCTGAATGAAGAATTCGTTTGAAGAATTAAACATGTTTTTACATTCTTAAATCCATAATTATTCCAAGTAATTCGACTCATGCTATTAAAAAAACCATAGTGCCTTAGAATGTGTCATTTGCAACACTCCTTTGATAGATTTTATGTTGACAGGCTACTAATGTATGTACAGCCTTTGATACCAACAGACAAGAATGCATCATATACATCTTTTAATACATACCATTATCAGTGATCGAGAAACGTTGCGGATTGAGCTTACTGTGTTACAACGGAATTGCAGAACCAAAGCAGGTAAAAAATGAATACAAGAGCAATTATAAGCCGCTAGGTTTGACTATTTCTAGAAGCTGGGTTTGAGCTATAGCGGCTATCAAAACGGGCTATCATAGAAATCTAAAACGACTGGCTCTGAGGTAAAGCGTGCTATTCTGGAGTAACGTTACACTTCTGCGAATTGTAAATGATTGCTTTGATGTTATGATTATTATTAAATAATTTACGATAGTAATAATGATCACACACAGCTCCCCATTTTAATAGGCATCGAGGATTTCTCAATTTGAAAGTGAGACCGAATCATTAATTGCCATTTCCAGGTGACTGATCATTTTTAACAAAATTTTTGCTTTGACACCGGCTCTCTAAAATATGCAAATTATGTTACCATGGATAAAAATTCCGTTATAATAATATTTTTTACATAGATACGATACAACAGCGAGGCTAATACTCCTAAAGAGCTCAATACCATTTGTTTAGCCCTCATGGACGGTTGTAGCACACAGAAACAAACCTAAAATCGAGAGCAGACACAACATTCAAGCAGAATATGTATTCTTGACTTGGAGAGGTACTGAAGGTAAGATGCTGTGAACCGAACTTCAGGCTCGCCGAATAAGATGTGGTAAATTGACAACTGTCTAAGTCTAACGGTAAGGTACTATAAGACTAATTATTGCTCTAGCAATTGTCAGTGTCAAAACGCTTCTTAGTTCCTCATTCCTTCACGTAAGTCAAACAATTCTTATGCTTCAGTGATTCCGTATAACTTCGTCAGCAATAAGTCGAAGCTCTGGACTGATGGTAACATCCAGAGATCCTCCCCAAAGCTCATAAAAAATCCCACTAGCTTTCCCAAATATTGTGTTTAAAAGTGAGACAAGAACAGTTCCAAATGAAAGCCAAATTTACTTTATGGATTCCACTGTTGGGAACCCTTTTAGCTTTTTCCAAGCTAGGTAGAGACCGATCCGAATTATTCAAGTCTGATAAGAACCAGTGCCTTATTGCATAAAACTGATGACAAACCTTGCATAAGTAATCTTAATCAAAAAAGAAAATTGTTCCCATACCCTACAACTATTCAGCTCCTACGTGGTCCGCATTAGTACTAACGAACTGGCTCGAGTCAGGTTCCAGTCTGTTGGAATGCCAATTCACCGGTGAAAGTTGCCCCACGAGAAGCGGAAAATACGTGCACGGAAATCCCACCCTATTAGATAACGTTCTAATGAGAACATCAGAAAGCCTCAAGGCAACAGTTCATGGACTAATTCACCTCACACAAATCCCACAGAACAAGAGATGCCGAGCCCGTCGAAACTCACAACATCGGAAATAAAGGCGTCCTCAAAGCGACTCAGTTTAGTTCCCAGATGTCTCACCCGCCTCAGTGGCTTTTTAACATGCAGAGGTCTCCTGTGCTGGAACAAACTTTCAAAACAAGCATCGCGGAGGACACTTAATTCTCTCCTCCCTCGGCTCATGATATCAGACAAAGATTTCGCCACGCAGTGAACTTTTCAATGACATGCAAACGACTTCCGCACTTAAGATATTATTGTGTAACGAGTTTCAGATAGGCGCACGTAGAAGGCATTCCTTTACTCGAGGTTGTAATATTACGCACGACTTGAACTGTACATGAGCATTATGCCACCGCATTGCAACATTGTCGGAGAGGCTAAACCTGCAACATTGACAAGGCTACCTGGCTGAAGGATGGTTAGCTCTGTAAAACCATATGAAGTTCAACCGTACACACTCTCCGGGGTCACGTGCGCACTCGATTAAAACCGAGTAAATTGATCAAAACGACAAAAAATGTAGATCCAGATTCCGAATCCAGTTTCTACTGGAACTATAAAAGGAGGGCCTTCAGCGAAAAAAGGGTCCATCAAAAATATTAATAGCGCTTTCAGCTAAGGAAATGATGAAGTACTTTTGTCTGAGCGGTTAGCTTGCAAGAAAGCTTGAACATAAAACTGCCAAAATAGTGTTTCTACCATGGGTACCTCACGAAAATCAACCTATGTTCAAGTGAAACAAATTAACGATTCATCACTTGGGAGGGAAGTGGGTACACGAGCAAGCGGCAGCATACGAATTAATCAAAACACCTAAACCTAACATAAAATATGCATCATCCAATTGTTGCATAAATTTGTTAGTAAAGATAATCACTTAAGAATAACAGACAAGATCGGCAATAGCTGTAATGAACCTTAATATTGAAGTAACTTTTGACTACATTGCCAAATTTCCACGGCACATACGCTAAGTAGCAGGTGAGTGCCTTTAGCCATAATAAACGAAAGAAGAACAGGTGTGAAAACATTTGACGCTTCAATGCAAGAGATTGGATTTTATATTTAATATAGGTACGGAGGCATGATTGAATATCTAAACATAGCAATCCAATTAGGAGACAGACTTCGCTACAAGGTCAAAAGTACCAAACAAGGGCCATATAACGACTCAGATATAGCAGAAGAAACACACTCTTAGCTACTAGCAACGTAAGGGATAAGATCAATTGAAGGAAAGGCCATGACTGAGAACGAACTGAAGGGTAGCCCCTAATCTTCTGCAAGGAATGCCTCACAGAAGATCAATTCCAAAGCAGAAGCAAGAAAGTGAAGATGAGCATTCTAAAGTAAAGTAAGTATATCTATGTACACAGAAATAGCAAGACAAAGTGTTCATCGAAACGACCTTTGCTTCCGATGCACCTCTGAACGATGCGCATTCCGTCGCTCCGCCGCCAAAGTTGAGAGCTCAGGATTGAAGGCTGAATTAAATGGCAGTTGCCGCTCATCCACTACCGCTGCTTCCTCCTCCTTCGCCGCTGCTGCCTTGGCTGCCGCTGAAAGACCCATCGATTTGCACAACACCACTGCGGCCCGATCACGTTCAGAGCGCTCGCGAACTAATCTTTCCGCGCGGAGCAGTTCTAGCCTTCTTTGTTTTTCAGACTTCGCACCTCCGGTGCACTGTGAATCCTCTTGATCGTTGCGTGAGCGTTTTGCCTGGACGAGACAAAAAGGTGAGACGATGAAATCCCAAAATTGCGCAATTAACGGAGTAAATAAAGTGGATCGTACTCCAGGGGTTCTAATATCATCGGGAAAAAGAGAAGAACATGATGACATGATTTGAGCGGCAGCAGCACGTTCCTTGACTTCATTGGCCTGCCTGGCCTCACGGATGCGGGCGAATTCTTCTTCAACCTTTTTCATTTGAAAGAGGGGATCAGATTTCTGCTTTCGCTTCATATCCACTTCATCTGACCTGAGATATCATGAGATGTGAAGTTGAAGCATACGCTATGAGAGTACCGAGAGGTTCCGCTTCCTTACTTCGCTTCGGAGCCTCAGACCACCAGGGCTTGACGTTAGCCAGGCTATCATCGGCCTCGACAAGATATTTAAGAATTCCAAGCTTTTTTTCATGTGACTCTTTCTCCTTCTTCAACTCATCTTCATATTCTTTGTTTGAAGCAAAAAGATTGCGCTAAAGACCGTTATTAAAAGGCATGACACACATTTCCTTCAATGTCTGCAAAGAGATGTAGAGTGTCCTGTGTACTGAGAACCGAGTTATCGACAGGTTTGCCGTTACGTGCCCTTTTTCTAAGGTAGTCCACCCTAGCTTCTTGCGTCTAGACCGATTATACAGGATGGAAGTCCCATTACAGCTATTAGGCTTCGGATAGCGAGATCATTTTGCTTCTTTCGAAAAAGCGCCTCATCAGCCTCAACTCGGGCAGCATTATCCTTGTTCTTGACATGCCACCTACAAATAAGTTGTACAATGAGGGTAGAACCTTTTCTTAGGTAATATATTCATGGGCGATCAAAACCGGTTTGACAGCGACCCAGCGATTTGACCCAATTACTCTCAATAAATAAGATTTAAAACAAAATATGAACAACTACTTAAATTTTATTTTTTAGACGTTTTTTCAATATTGTTTACGACCAAAATCATTATTACGATTGTGTGTAGTTTTCGTGTTATTTTAAATTTTTGAAGTGATTGCAGTTAATACGTAGGCGCCATTATTTAGAGTAATTCGTTATTTATATTACTGTTAGTGAATTTTGCTATCCTACTTGAAGCGGCTCAATTGGATTCGTTGTCCCACGCGAAGGATGGCTTCAAGAGCTAGGACCCGGCTCACCCCTTTCATGGGGTGGATCAGGGACTTCTTTTTGATGGTATAAGTAGCTCGTTTTTTTCATTTTCTAGCGCAAGTACAATAATGCCCAGCGTTATGGTGATCTCTCGGCAAAGCGTACTCAACCACCTCCAAATCTACCGCCAGGTGTTGCACACAAAATGTCTGAAAATTATTATTATTCCCGGGATGTTCGCCGCGAATGCGGTCCACCTTCGGAAATTTATAGTTCCGGGCCGAAGCGGATTACGGAAGGTGAAAGGTTAGCTTGTGTACTTTTCGAGCCATTCCTCTGTTATTTGCGCTCGTTCAGTTGCTTTTTACTCTCATTCAGTATTGTAAAGTTGGTTCCATTCTTCTAGCCAGGCGCCTATTCATCTTCCTCCCACTGACTTCACTCCCGGTTTCAAGCATAACTGGGATGCAGAGATCAAACGCTAGTTCGATTGTTTGTTGACTCCTACGTGAATTTTAGTTTACCAAATATATGCCTTTACACAACTAGTTTTCCCTTAGGATAGTTAGTTGAGGAACAATAGCGCCTTACCCGCGCAATACCTCGCACCACTTTAGTTGGAATTGGCTAGCCTATCCAAATCGAATCCGTTCACGAGTCCCCTCGTACGATCCTAAACAGGGTATATCCCACCATCCTGCCCTAGCTTTTGATCAGTCCAGTTGGCACGATCTCCGACCGGTCGCTAATGCTAATTTGGTGTACCCAAGCTCTGGTGATATGATGGAGAGCTTTCTACAGCCCTACTACATGTTCCATTAAAACGTTAATGGGTCATGCCGGCGAGCGGCCCCCATCCAGGGCTCGCCGTACAAAACGCAGCATCGATCACTACCAGCCAATTTCGGGAGTCTCTCACACACTCCTTGAAGCCGGCAAAAGGGTCTTCTGGATTTGATTTTATTAACTTTACTTAAGGTTATTAATTGGACCTAAAACAAGCCAACGCATTGGAAAAATCGGCATTCAGGATAGGGAAACAGTAACTTTTAAAGCGCTGCATCTACTGGCGTCCAGAAAAATTTTCCATTCCGTACCCCATATGTGAGCCAAGCCCGGAGCATTATGATACAGCATTTCATAAAAATAGAATAAAAAATTAAAAAATGACATAAATGCACGACTGCGCGGCGTGACAGCTAAGCGAATAGGTCTACATCTTCCTCTTCTGCCTCATCATCCGAGGCAGGGGTGGCGACCGTATCAGCGGAGGAAGTAAAGAGTTGAGCAATCTCTGCAGCCTCCTTGTTCAGCGACTCCACTCTGTCCACAAGGGTCATTCGTGCCGACTGAACTATTTTTGTTGCCGCGCGTCGGGAGAGGAAGGGCGCCAAGGCAGACACTAATTGTCCTGGTTCTGCTACTGCTACCTCCGCCACCGTTTTGAAGCCCGCCGCGAATAGCTGGCGCGCCCGCGCCTGTAACGATTGAGGAGAACGTAACGAATAAAACAATAGCGAGGAAGAAATGGACAAACGAACCCTTTTGACCCCGGGAAGCTGCATGAGGGGTATGAGCTCAGAGGAAACACAGTATGCGAGGCGGGTGGAGAAGTCGGGGAGGAGGTGAGCGAAGGCCCACAACTCGGGATCGTGGGAGTATTCGGCAGCGACGGCGTGTGCTAGACCGACAGCCAGGCTGGCCGCCGATTGAACTAGACTCTGTAGTGCGCCACGTGACAAACCGTAGCGACGCGCAGTCCGCCATATGGGCTCGCAGCGAGGGGGCCAGAGCTCGGAGAGAGCTAATGCCAGATAGAGGCGATACAGCGGGCTTTCGTCCTGCTTCTATAGATATAGGATTTGAGGTCGTGAAACTGTAGGGTTAGGAACAGAGCATTCAAGTCCACCCCCCACCCTACAAAAAAAAGAAAAACATAGAAGCGGTAGGATAAACGTGTACGAAATCTTGAGACCAGCTACACTGGGGAATCGTTCCGGGTGTCAAATCCACGTGAAGAATACCTAACGAGTAATTAAGTCAAACGACAACGAAAATTGCAATCGGATTCATTAGAAGGGAAGTATTAAAATGTCAATAAAGAAACCAATAAAACAAGTAGAAAAATTCGTAAGCGGTCAGGTTTGACACTTTAAGAATGAATTCCTTCAATGGAATATTTAAGCACTTGAATATATCCCAAAGGAGCTGCAACATGGACAAATTTGCGAATTACAAGCTTAACTCCTACTTCTACCAATACAATTTAGATTCTTCCTAGTTCGATTTTTCTAGGAGAACAGATCCACCTCAGGAACTGTCCGAAATGCACTTTTAATTATACACCTCAGGGACCGCCTATAACTTTGTCTGAGGAGAACTCGCCTTCCTAATGGGCTGTCCAGCAGCCTTTCTGGCCAGATATGAGTCGGAGAAGCCAATGAGACTGACGATGTTAGCCTCCTCTGGCGGTAGCCAACTAACACGCTCGAAGAGGACACCCCAGTCCATGGAGAAGGGCATCACAGTTACTGTTGAAGACGTTGATTGTTGCTGATGCATTGATTGTAGGTCGGTGAAAGAGCGTGGAATGACGAGATAGAGGAGGTGTAGTGGTCCGGCGGTGTTGAGGGCTCGCGCGGCGCGGCGTAGATCTTCGATCAAACCCTCGATGTGGTCAGAGTCAAGACCACCGCGGATGGCTGCACGACCCAGCTGACCTGTCTTTTGTGGGAGTACCATGAAGTAGTACAATAGGGGAGTGATCTAACAGCCGAAGGGCTGCATGTGTGGGTTTTAAATCGGTAAATTGTCTAGAGATATTTTTTTCATTTAAACAACAGGTGAGCGTGACTTCTGTTTGGTAATGCAGAGGAAGTCTGTTCTTAAAGAAACTTGCCAGAAGGATGCTTGATGATAATGGAAAGTAAATTAATAAGCCTAGTGTCAGGTAAGCGTCCCGCATGGGACATCTTGCAATAATCTGGAATCGCCCTATGAGAGTTCGTTTCTTAGCAGTGTCAATACACATAAGAGAATACCAGATTGGTGCGAAAAGTGTCCTACCGATCTGATACAAGTTGGAGCATTATTGGTACATGTGTCGTTCTTAATCCCTTACGAAGTTGGAGAGGGCATATATTTTTCACGCAAAAAAACTCCCGAAATATACTGTGCTTTTTACCAACATGAATGCGTGTCGGCATTGAGCATGTTCATTGTAGAACCATATATAAATTAGAAATCCATAACAGTGAAATACGCGGTCCTTCGTAGAACCAATGATGGCAGGCAGAAAAGTTAAAATTATCTTGGAAAGAAGACCATTCAATAATCCAGCATCCAATGCGACTATGTAAGACGTATTTTTCTTAAAACGACATAGTGATGTCAACGCATAGCAAAGTAGTAATAATAACCATTGGATGCAAAATAAATTAACCGGTGCTAGGGTGCAATCAGTTAGGTTTCGCAGTCATACACACAAACTGATGGCATTCGCGGTTTTCGACAAGGAGCTCAGAAGCATATCTCTAGGCACCTAAAACGGCTACGAAGAAAAACGAAATTAAAGCTACCAAGAAAGCGGACGCTAAACTCATTAGCACATGGCGAATAAACTCCAAATAACATAACTTTGCTTACTTCTTTCTGAACTCTTTGAGAACACACCGTTTTGAAATTGCCTTCTAGTTTACAAACCGGTGATGAAAATTTCTGGCAATAATATTAGCGAAAGACGTATTGAGATCGTGGAGACCACCTAGACAACCCACTTTAAGTTCTATTTCCTCCGGCGGGATAAGGGCATCCGGCATAAGGAAACTACGGCCCGGCGAGCCATGGGGCAGTGGAATGCATGGTGATTTAGTGAGCAAAGGCGGAGTGTCCAAGGGAGCGGCCAAACTAACCAGTCGGCCGCGGAGGAGATGCTGCAACTGCTCTCTAACTGCCTCGGTCACGCGAGTCTTTCTATCGCATGCATTCGCCGACCGAGCAGCCGACTGCACAGCGAAGAAGGTTTGTTCCACGCAGGCAAGGAGATCCTTCAAGCTCTTGGCCAACTTAAAGGACAGTGAATGAAGCTTTACATGACACTAATCGTTTAGTCATTTGATAGATTTGCGGGGTGACTATTTCCTAACCTATGACCAAACAAGGCAGTTGAGACTATCATTCCTAAGGCCAGCCGATACAAGGACGGAAATCATCAACATGAAGATTCCAGAAAACTAATGATCCTTCGAAACTGCAGATTACAAAGATGTTCTAGTTGAGAATACTTTACAAGAATCTTTGGGATTTGCCCTCAGCAGCCTTTCAGACTAATTTTTATTTATTTTGAAGTGAGAGCCCACAATTACCACAGTTCCTATTCCATATCTTCTCGGGTTACCATAGCTTGAATTTTTTTCAGAACTACAAACGTAAATGGAGAATTAATATCATTTCCAAGTAAGTTCCACTTCACTAAATCGCAAGGCAAAATGGTTAAGGAAGAAATATCACGTTTGTCAACCAATTAAATTTAGAAAATTCAAAAACTAATTCACTGGGAAATAGATGGACCAGTAAAGCGTACACGAGCTAAAAAAGACAGTAGCTCACCCCAAGACCCAAGAGAGACAATATGAGCTGTCTGAGGCCTTTCCCTCTATCGTAGAGGAGACTGCTGGTACAGACACCGCCACCAGTCTCGTTGGCCGCGGAGACAGCGGCATCCATGAGACGGCCAAACGCCTCACGCTCACTTGGCTGGAGGATGATAATGCTTTCTCCACAGTTGTCTAATCCCGTGCGACCCGCTCGACCAACCATCTGCTTGTATTGACTCCAACTCAGGAACGCCGACCCAACATAGGGCTTGCGAATTATAACTCTAACGAAAAAGGATTTCATCAGCCGCGAGTCACTCAGCTAAAACAATACTTTATCGAAATAACCTTCTAGCAGGAAGGTTCACTCCAGCTGCGAGTGTGGAAGTACAGCAAATCACCCTTAAAGTGTCACCCTCAAGGAAGGCCTCCTCCAGAGCTCGTCTTTCTTCCTGAATCAGGCCGGAATGGTGGTATGCAACCCCACGAGGTACCGTAGCTTCCAAAATGGGACAACAACTTTCAAGAGTACCGACGTTTTGCTCACGTTGGGCATCAAGACGCAAGTTAGTGAGGAGCTGGTGCCTTCGACTTCGTATCTCTTCACCCACTGTGGCATCGATTTGCGAGGGCAAAAGCTCTGCCAAAAGAAGGGCAGTGTTCTCACAGTGTGCTTTGGTGGGACAGAAGACTAAACAGGAGGGCGAACGGTGCAAATTTTCCGTTTGAGCTTTAAGGACTTCAGCGACAAGGCCTACCAAGTGGTCTGGGTCTCGCTTTCGCATCGCTTCTGAATACTAAAAAAAGATTAAGTCGCATGAGATGCAATTGACGTACCTTAAAATTAACCACTCTTTCGTGTTCAAGACGCTCTGAAAGACAGGAGTGCTTTGGTAAGGGAGAAGGCGGGAGGATCCTGAATATATGGTCCTCCACCTTTACATACTCTATCAGATCCACTGGTCGAAAGTTGTTTGTGTACAGTTTGGCATTGAGAAATGCAGTCAGTTCGGAGAGATTAGAGAGGGTTGCACTCATCCCGACGATCCGCGTGCTCGCTAAGAGAAGTGGGAATAACAAGCGTAAAACTTACGAGAGACAATCTTCAATTTCGTTATAATTAATTCTAGCGCCGCACCTCGAGCTCCACCTTCGCCTATCATATGAAGCTGTTAGGACAAAAAAAATTAAGTTTACATTCATCAAAGTACCTCATCAACAATGACGAGCCCCAGTTCTTCCAGTCTATTGAGATCTATCAAGCTATTGACAATGGTTTGAGCCTTCTCAATAGTTGCAACATATACTGAGGATTTTTTTAATCGCTTTGTCGGAGGGATCCGCCCCTTATTGCTAGCATACTCCTCAACGAGAAAGTCTAGCTCTAAACCCAGTGGATTGAGATCATTCACCTTTAGTCAAGTAGACATCACCACAAACTGATCAAGGCATACCTTCTCCTGAACAATCGAAACAAAAGGAAGAATGAAAAGAACATTTTTCTGAGCCACAAGAACTTCAGAAAGCAATAGAATTTCTGCAACTAAAGTCTTCCCACCGCTAGTCGGAAGGCTGTAGACCAGATTCGCCCTTTTGGTTGTTGCAGCTATAGAAAGACACTCAACCTGCCAGTCTAAAAGTGTTGGAAATAAGGTCGCCTTCAGAATACCATAGAGATCGGTAATGCCTCGCTGTTTTGAGAGGAGATCCATTACACGAATCGGTAATCCAACCATTGAAAGGCAGCAAGTAGTCTTGTTTTTATAAATTTGACTAGCCAATTTAAGCTGACTTTCCGTAGACGGTGAATTATTTGTAGCTAGTGTACGACGATCGAATGTGTCCAAAGCCGAATTCATATGTAGCTGAATTAAAAGGCGTTCCCTAAAAGAAACTGATTCTTTGCGATCTGGGGAGGTGAGTATGCCACCCTTTGAATGACAAGCGTTGTGCCTAGGGGAAGGCACAGAAAGCCTTGGTGAAGAATGGCGATTGCTAAGAAGGGCAGAAAGTTCAAGAGCACCAAGCCAAGAATCACCAGATTCATCAAAATTCGGAGACTCGAATGGCTAAAGTAGAAATTTGGGGCAAAGTTAGCCGGCAAATGGTACTTTTGCGTCAGGAGGCGTCATCGTCTTCGCATACAAGACCGTGATGTGAATCAAGGGCACCAAAGTCGAATAACCACCCAGCCCGATCCCATATCGAATTTAGAGGAACGAGGGATCAAGCCTACGCATACATCGTCGATCACTTTAAACAACCAATTGAGTGCAAAAATCTGTCATGATTTACTCTGATTATGCGTTCTCTGCTAAACGGGGCAATCGGACCTCTACTTTGATAGTATCGATTCCATAATTTCACTGCGCTTATGGAACTGTCACTAAGGCCAAGATTAAAATATTTATGTCAGTTTCTTCTGAACCCATAGTAATTCATTTTGATACGTAAACGCAGTCTTTAGAGATTGAAAAACTCTATCGCTAGCAAAGGTTTTGTGGCGCATATTTGCAATCTGAGAAAATTTTGTCCTCTGACGTATCAAGTGACCTAGTGTTGAAGTGCTGACGGAGTGGTTTAGTAAAATATAGACCAACGGCAGTACGATATGCTAAATTACGCTACCTTTTTAATTGATTAAATAATTTGTATTCGTGAGTTTGAATTAATAAAAAATCAGGAGGGCTGCCTGATTGTGCGGTCACTCTCGGTCCTCCGATGATGTGGGTCGCTGGCGTCATCTCAGCTGGCTTTGTCTTAAATGTTCTATTCTCTGTATCTAACTCTGCCAATGAAGAAGCACCTACCATATACAAAAGGGGGAATTTCACCTTATTTGACGGAAATCTGCAAACTGGAAGTATGCTGTGCTTCCCTTATCTTGATTCATTGCCTGTAGCAAACACAACGTTGTTAGACTCACGAAACGATTCAGAGGATCATAGGAATCAAAGTGACAACACTTTACGAAGTGCGCATATTTATTTTCCGCTTTTCTTTAACGTACCATTATTAGTAAGTAAGGCGTAATCTTTGGTCTCCATTGGTCGGCCTTTAGTAAGCGCAACTAAATCTGCGGCTAACTTGTGCAACTGTTTTTCTGACTCGGTGCGATGAAATCTAAGAAATGAAAGGCCCGTAGACTAATTGCTACTATTGCCAAATATTTGGAGCAATTTGGATTATTTCACAATCCTATTGCTAAAAAGCAATATGTGCACTGTTGCCATTGTTTGGCAAGCGTTAACTTGTATCTCATTTTAGCGTCATAGGTACAAATTGCGCGGTGAGAAAGAATTATGAACATTTTAATACTCAAATGCCAAAACTGCTTTAAATGATCTTTTGCCTATAAATTTCCTTTTTTCAAGAAGCACGTGTTGATGCCTCATCGAATTGGCGAAAGGATGTCGACAACTCGGAGAGCAGCGAAAAAGTTGTTACTCGCTGTCATCTTCGACCTGTAAATTATTGGAACTATACGCGAGGTCGAGCAAAGGTTGTTCTGGGTCACGAATTCGGCACAGCCGTCGGTGCCAGCCACTCATATTCCTCCCCGTCCTACAGTGTTTTCAGTGGGACAGTGCACCCATATCGCCAAAATCTGCGTCTCTTCTCCTTACTCAATCCATTCTTTTCCCACCTCCGCGGCAACTATGTTTTCGTGAAGAACAAGTCTTCTGCGCGCCTAATTGACTGTCCATGTAACCTGGTCTTCATTTTCGCTCAGTGGTGCCCCTTCTCTATGCGTGCAGCGCCTTACATCAATGCAGTTGCGCGAGCCTTTCCTCAACTCTCTGTGATAGCCATTGATGTGGACGAGTATCTACAATTTCGGTGGAGTTTGCGTGTCTTCTACATACCCAAAATCAAGATTTTTGTTGGTGATCATGTGTACAAGGAGTTTAATGGCACTGAGACAGATCTCGATGAGTTGGCCGACTTTGTTTGGCAGAATTTACGTTAGTGAACACTTCTATTTCTTTTTCTAATTTCGTTAGTGAATTTTTTTTTCCTGTTGGGTGTCTTTCTAAAGTCGGTATGACGAGTTTCATTGAATGTCTTGCACCTCTCCATCGACTCTAGTCACGCGGGTGATGAAAACTTCACCTATGAGTGGTCTGAAATTAAACAATGGAATTTTGATTAGCGATATCAATACACTCTATGTTCTTTGTAAGAAATTACCAGGCAATTTGCCCCACTCAGTTCAAGATGATTGTAAATGAGTCAACTGTTTGCCTATTGATAAAACTCTTGACATGTCTTTAATTTGCGTTCTAGCATTTTGCAGTTTTATTGCGTCATTTGAGCTGCGATCGTATGACTGCTTTGAGCAATCATTTACTGGATATAGGTTGAATTTTCTTCTTTTTGTAATCTGTACTCTGTAGAACTTGTCTGGTGGTTTGTTTCAAAAAGTTTCCCCAATTTTTAGAGCTTGTCGACCACCAAGAAGTCCAGCCTGTGGTCATTTAATTTGATTTGTTAGGAAATTCAGCCGGCGGATTGAAGCAAACGCGAAGAATCACTTTCCCAATTAAACCTTTAAGATTGTGTTACTGTAGGAGGTTATTAAATACAAACTCCTCGATTTAGATATTATCTTGTCATGGCCTGTAATGCGATGCTGAGCGCAACTGTATATTCATGAAACAATTGCCCGCGTGTTTGACGGACTCAGTTCTCATTTTCATGCGTTTAAGCTCCCGATTCGGCAAATAATGGCAAATTTACGGATGATTTGGCTTTTTGAAGTAATCTTTCATAGTTTGGATGCGACAACTTCTTCAAATGTAGAAACTTCAACCATTCAAATGTTAAGTGCTTTCTCATTCAAACCTGCCCTTGGCAATAAGGCTCTTTAATTTATAGGTCAGATCCCACGGGGTCCGCTGGAATTGCGCAAGGAGGACTTTTACGGGCCAGTTCCCACTCAACTACTATCACGCCCCAGCGACTACCGCCTGCAGGTCGTGTGGATCATCTTCCTCGTCAGTTCCTCATACTTCGTTGGGTACTTTGTTGATTGTCGTGAATTGCGGCGCCACGTCACAACTGCCTTCAAATTATTGAGCCACCTTGATCACCGTCGTCGTCGACGAAGAAACGTTGCTGCCCACGCTGCACTACCACCTCCGCCAGCACTGCCCTCTATCCGCTATCATCTTCCCGCTGAGTAGGCTCGACTCTGTGTACAAATTTTTCTTGTATCCTTGTTGACACTTCCTCCCCCCTGTTAATACACAACTTCCTCCCTCCTAAGCCTCATTCTATAATGGGGTACGGTGGGAATCATTGCGAATTTCATGTAATACATCGGACACTGTGGCTATGGTAGTTGCCGTGACAAGGGGTGTTATATCACTGAGGTATAGTCACTGGTGGTTGTCATTTGGGTATAGAAGTGAGGAGTGTGACAGAATGAAACAATTGATCAGTTGAACGCCAGTTGCTTTGGCGATAGGGTTGGTTACGTCTGTTGTAGGTCTCACGCCTCATGTCGCTCATCCATAGCGAGTATCCAAATCACTAGTTTAGGTGAGTCGAGAGTGGGGGGAGCGTTTCGCAGGGCCTTTGCAAGTCAGACATAGATATCATTTTTGTGAATATTTGCCTATGAAACATGAGCGTAATTTGATGCCAAATTCGAGTCGTGAGTATTTGTGATGCCATCACTGCCTGTCGCCATGAGGCACAACATGAACTTCGCACGGCTCTCTGCTTGACAGCGATCGACTGGGTTGACCAAAGTGAATACAACTGCTGTCGCACCATTCGCCTTGATACCTGTCGACACCACCTGCTTTGAGTCTCAAAGTCCAATAGCTGGACAGTTCCTTTGTCTACTACCATGAAAGTTGTGAAGGCAGATAAAGACCTGACTCAAAAAGACCGATTTTGAGTAAAACCACAACACAGTAGAACATCTTTTCACCTTGCAAATAATTGTGGTTTTACTAAAAGTTAAAATAAAAAAAGCAGTGAGTGCAATCGGGCTAACCTGCATGGGTGAAAGACTGTCGTACTGAATTGACAAAATTCACCCAGCAAATACTTAAGTGATGTTAGGTAGGTAAAGACTGTAGACTGACAGCATGACTCAGAGGTCGGAGGAAGTACAGAAGCGTCACCACTCAACCACATATGCTTCACTCGAAATGCAAGATAAGCGTCATGGAATAAATAAAGGGAAGTCGGAGTCGTGATACGACTTCCTGCAGTACAATAATGCACCAAAGTCCCCACACCTTACCACTCAACACAAACTCAGGCCCCGCCTTCCTAGGACTTGTTACCCATTCAAACCGATGCCATTAGCAATGGGAGCCAACGCACTTCCCGGAGAAGTGCACCACCGTCCGGCTAATACTGGCGCGATGCATTCAACTGACCAACTGTTTCATTGTCACTTCTTAATTCTACACCCGAATGACAACCACCAGTGACTATACCTCAGTGATATAACACCCCTTGTCACGGCAACTACCGTAGCCAGTGTCCGATGTATTACATGAAATTCGCAATGATTCCCACCGTACCCCATTATAGAATGAGACTTAGGAGGGAGGAAGCGTCAACGGGGAAGCAAAAGAAATCTGCACACGAAGCTCGGTTAGTTTTTTCATAACCAAAAAGCGCAATACCCCGCATGGCTCGTCAATGCGTCCCTACTTCACTAGGGACAATTAACTCACATAACCTACTATTCGTTAGTTGCGTTTCCCCGACGTTCCAGACGTTGTAAAGAAACATTTACAAATCACCTCTAAAAAAACTCACTTACAAAGCGGTCATCCTCTACCCCAGCACCGTCTTCGAGGAGGCCATCAGTCATTGAACACACCCAAGGAGCCCCGATACTTGTCTTCCCACAATACACCCCCCTCTAAACCTTTCAAATCATCTTTTTAATCCACTGGCTAAAGGTTGCTTATAAATTTAAACTGAGGTATTATAACTACCATCCGGTCGGTAAAATGCAAAGACGAGATTATCTTCTCTCCACTTAACGCCATTCACCAGTCCCAGCGTTGGTCGCGGTTTTGGTCTCTTCAAAATCTACTAAGATTACAATGCAAGATACAGCCAATGAACCATATCCTCGAGAAGAACATCACTCACGGAAACCTCACCACCCACCAAACCTCACCCACGCCGCCACGAGCACCGCCAACATTTGGTTTAGACCTCGGTCAGTTATGACCTAAAACAGCCGTGTAGACAAACAAGGGTAAATCTGTTGCATCTATTGCAATCAAAAAAGCACTAAACTATTTAGGATTCGTTTAAAAACCTAAAAAAATTATGTTAGAATTATTTTGTTAGATTATTTAAGGCTTTTGCACGTGTTTGAATTTTTTTGTTGTCGACGTGGCCTTCTATTTCAGCTTTGATTTTAGCTATAATCTCTTTATATAGCGCGCATTTCAAAGCATGGTGGATATTATTTTGCTTTGGCTGTACTGCAAGTAGACATCACGAATGTGTGCAACTCCGATTATTTGTTTTACCCACCGCTTTGTTTGCGTTAGCAGTTACAGTTCTGTCTTTGTACCTTTGTCTGTCGGCATGACCCTTAGTTTACGTCAGTAGTTCCTTCAGCCAAAGCTTAATGTTTAATGCGACTTGTAGATGTCCATTACTAGGCCATTTGGAATCAGTGTTTTCTTAAACACCCATTTTTTTCATCTCGAATCGATTACTAATGTGCCTTCGAAAATATTCGTAGCAAAAGGTTATTCTGGAGTGAAGTATGCAAACTTACTATGATTTTACATTAAACAGTCTTATCTTAACCATGCATCGGCATTTATGGCGGTAAATAATATACATAAATTGCTCTAATTTTCCTTACCACGGCAAAATTTCATCGTTTCCTGACAAATCCTCTTTTCCATGCTTAAAATGCTACAAGCCTTTTTTAAAGGGAAAATTACTCAGGCAGAGCATCACGAAATAATTCTCAGGCCCATTCGCCAAGTTATCGAAATTCCCGCTTTAGCCTGTGAAGCTCAGTTTAACTTTATTGAATCCCACAATAATACCTTCACATAATCCTTTGGTGACTAATATGATAAGACCCAATCTGTTTTCAAGTAATTCTGTCCTTTAAGTTGTGGACTAACATTCTGGTCATGCAACCCTGGGATGTGTTGAGGGAGCACTCGGTTAAACCGCTGTTACACCTCTGTCGGATGGCTAAGCCCAGGGCAAGTAGCACCACAGCGCATCAAAAATTTGCATTCCCTTTTTCTTTAAAAGGGTTTTGAAGCGATACTGTAACAAATAAAGCTTGTTGATTGCATTAATAAGGTGTAATACTCTGTTTAACTACCGGTTTTGGTTTCAGTCACCTATGTAGCCATATTGCTCTGGCCGAATGGGCATCGTGTGCAGGTTATTGCTGTGGGACCAGCATCCCCTTGCAGAATGTGCACGTATGTGCTGCTTAGGGTTATGTCTTCCTTTGCCTAACAGGAAAATTCTCGGATCGCTAAATTGGTGGTAGCGGAGGGTCAAATTCGACGTAACAGGATTCTCACTCTAATTTTACACAGATTTTGACAGACACGGTGCTTGAAAGAAGTGCATGTGCTACAGATGTAAACTGAGAATGACTTCTTCCCTTGCCATCTACTCCATCCCCCCTTTTTGCACGAAACCGACAACAGTGATGAACCACCTGGAACTGTATCGCTTCGAGGATTTCCCTGTCATATTTGCTCTAGAAAGCTAATGTTATAGGGCCTTGCTATGGGCGCAATAAAGGCCAGCGGAGCCTCTTACTCTAAATCCAGTTTACGAATCGAACCAAACTGTAAATCCTGTCTAACTGTCTTGAAGGGCAAGTGACGTTATAGTTCAGCATTGCCTCAGGTGTACTTGAATCTTAATGACTGGCACAGTTAGCTCATGGAATTTCTCCCAGCACTGATTGCATTGCGACGGCTGTAGTAAGAGCATCGAGGTGATGCTCAAAATAAGGGAGAAACTACGTAATACTTTCTTTAACTGTTGATGGTAACCGAATTGCCCAAGCCAGACAAGCATGGTCTATAGGTCACTCCAGCAACTTTAACCCACTCTTGTTTGCTGGATATATATATATATATATATATATAGGTCTATTTGCCTTCAAAGTAATTGCGAGACGCTACAGTTTGACTCGAAATGCTAATATAGGCGTGACGTAGATGTGGGGATATTTAAGCTTTCTCAATAATGGCAGCGTAAAACGGTCAATAGAAACTGAGGGCAAAATGGTTGGACTAACTCGAGCGATTTAATACTGTTTTTAAAATTTTAAATAATAATGCTAATTTAGCAGTTGCTTAGATAAAATTAGTTCACGAAGCTGACAATTTTTAGTCTCTAATTGCAAAAGTACTTTGCGTTTTTTTTGGGAATAATTTGAATCGATTAACATTAAATGCTTAAAGATTCAATGGCATGCCCAAGATTCAACGACAAGCTACCTAATTGTTGGCATAAAAGCGCCCTAATTTTTAGTAGTATGGAATCCCAAAATTTTTAAGCAATTAATCTTGATGTAATTGTTTGAGTCAATTGCGTCTGACTCCACTTCTTCTAAAATAAGCAATGTCTGACTTCGTTCTGGACGCTGTTCAGGAGGGTGAAAACGATGAGTTCGTTGATGAGTCCTTAAAAGAGGATATGGTAATGATTCTCTATGTCCTAATGTTTTCAGGAGATTGAGAGAATAAAGGATCGTCTCAAAGAGGTCGAGGAGGATGCGAACAAGTTGCACAACCTGACTAATGCAGACAAGTCTTCAAGTAGTACTCGTCTTGACTGAATTTTCAAACTATTCATTTAGAAAATAACCTCTCTACTTTGTCGGGGGAAGAGAAGGCTGAAGTTGACTTGCGTTCCATCTACGTTGGGAACGTCGATTATGGGTCCACTGCGGATGAATTGGAAGCACATTTTCGCTGCTGCGGAGCCATTAACCGCGTTACGATCCTCTGTGATCGTTATACTGGTCATCCAAAGGGATTTGCTTACATTGAGTTTGAAAATGCGGATGCTATAGAAGCTGCGGTCGCTTTGGATGATTCAAGTTTCAGGGGTCGCACGCTCAAAGTATTGCCGAAAAGGACTAATATTCCCGGACTTTCGACGACAACGCGTGGGTTTAGGCGACCTCGTCGTCGTTACAGTTCTTATGGTCTTCGTCATGCATTTTGTATGGCCCGACCGAGGACTTCTAGGTTTAGGTACGGTTACCATGGGGAATGGTACACTGTTTGTTTGTTAGTGCCCTTTTATTCTATTGTCTATTAAATTTGTAGGCGACGTCGTATTTATTACGGTGCACCATATTGATTGTTCGAAAAAAAGAAAGAAAAAAGAAAAGATACGCGCAACAATGACTACGTTTCCCTTGGTTTTAATATGTGTGTGTCTTCAAATCATTTTAGCCTTGGCTTCCCTCATCGAGGCAGTACCATTGGCGATCCGCTGCTTCCCCTTTTCACCGTTGTAGATTGTACTAGGAGATGTGAATATCTTCAGTTTGTGTGTGAGCCAAGCATTTGCAACATCGGCTGTTTCTCTGTGCTATCAATATGTACTATACCCACACCTTTTGTAATGAATCTCTTTTCTACAGGTGATCCTCTTTTAAATCAAGGCTTGTCCTGTGTCGAATAATTGTCTTGCTATCCATTTGCGGAACTAAACCGATTTGTTGTGTAATACGTGGAAATCGCTGGTAGTGGACGTCTGGATCCACGTCTTTCTACCTATCCTCCTCGTAGGGGGCAGAAATTGGTGTCGCAGTTCAATTTCACGTGGGCTGCCTAGTTCCCTAGTTATTCGTACGTAGCCCTCGATTGTACCAACGCTATTTAGTCGGCAAATCCCTTTGAGTACGCTCCAGTTGTGTCTCTGCCCCAATTTCCATTACTACTTGTCTTGACCTCACGTGATGGCACTGGATAGTCGTTTCGCCGGGATACTACTAGTTCACTTTGTAGCGAAGCGCTAATTTGTTGGATTTCGCCGGGATTTTGGGATGATTGCGAACCGAAATATCTGGTTAAACTCGTCGCGATTCCCCACAAAGAGCAAAAAGACGATTAGTGCTCGAATCTGCATGTGATTAGTTTTGCCCAACCTGTCGCGCACGCGTACATATACTTGAGTATGCATGCGGATACATGTGTATGTATATGGGAAGGAATAAGATACTAAAATAGTCACTTCATCATACGGGGAGGAGGGAGTATCATCACATCTCTGAAGCTGAAGTGCAGTTTTAAATGAGTGGAGGATTTGAGCAAGCCAACACGTCGCCATTTTCACCCGCAGCAGCAGTGGCAGTTGCTGCTTGTCTTCGAGCCTTCAGACGTCGTCTTTTCGCCCGACGGTGTTGCAGCTGTCGAACTATGGCTGGTAGCATCACCAAACCGGCTAGAAGCACACCCGCGCCACCAATGGTGAAGGCAACAGTGTAGGATTCGGTCGCATCAATTATGAATCCTGTCGCCATATAAGTATGAATAGCATTGCTTAAATTATTTAAGTAGGTGATGTGCTCATAATAAAAATGGAATTTCTACCGTGCTAATGAGGAAAAATACGAAAGCATTTATGCTTTTATTTTTGTAAAAAGGTCGCTTTGTGCAGCACTAGGTTGTGAGCCAGGGCAGTAAAAACATGCAGGGATTATTTGAAACCGAACCGACACGCGGTGTACTATCAAACGCGAAAACTCGTGAGTGATCAGAGGTAATTTACATTAACATTCTCTAGAAATCCAATGTAGTATAGAAGTGTGGTTCTCTATCATCCGTCTAGCAATGTAGAAGGGGCATGAGTCATGCCAAATTTCAGTCTACACGTTTCAAGTCTTTGAAAGAACAAGACTACTCCTCTGAGTCACGTTGGTTACTGGTTTAACTCTTGGTTTGGGTAGCGGACCCCTTAGTGCTTCCGCCAGGTTGGCTAATCTCCAGGCCATGCCAGCAGCCTCAATTCTGATTGTACGCCAACTATAAACAATCTGTTAGAGTTTTATGGCTCTTGCCGTCTTCAGTGGCGGTAGCGGAAAGCAAGCCCGATCCCAAAGAAGCGTGTATATTGTGAGCGAGATAATCATTTATAATCTCCAAAAGGAGAGTGAAAGTAACGTTCATCTTTGGCAACTATCCCAGCTTCCTGACATGAAAAAAAGCGATCAACCAAAGCGGCACTACCCACGAACCGTGCAGAGAAGTCGACACCAAGCTGTTCACTGTGCCTGTATGCATACATCGATTTCGTGAAAATGCGGTACATCTTCCACGCCTCTAGTAGCTTGATGAAACCTGGATTAGACATGGTCAGGAATCTTTGAAGTGAAAAAATGAGAAAGTGGACGCGAAACCCCATTACCAGGAAATCATATCAAACTCTGTCCTTTATTAAATGATGACTGGCTATGGACACATTTTGGCCAGCACATTCCCCCATCCTCCAACCCAGTTCCCTAATGGGACGAAACATCATATCCAGCAGAACTGGCCAGAGAGACCAGTGACGGTGTGATCAAGCGTCGCCCTAGCAGCATGAAAATTCGATGACCGACACAGTTGACGTGTGAAGGCTTTCGCACAGCACCAATTAATTTGTGATGAAGCTGATGGGCAACGTTTGACCAAAGGAGGCGCTGGTGACGACTCTCGTTTTTGACAAGAGTCATTTAGAGGCTCCTCCACTGTACCATTGCCAGGCACTGCATTGTAATACATAGGCTGTTTGGTTAACTCTCGGTTTAGGTAGAGGGACCACCTGGATACTCCTCTATCGTATCTCCGTCAAGTAAGCCAGTCTCTGAGCAGCGTCAGCAGCTTTAAGCCCTATACACACTCTGCCCTCCCACTGTTTTTTCTCGTCTTCAGTGAAGCCTCGGAGCACTACACTTCTGTTCTTACTTCAAGGTTGGTAAGTGTTTCCTAATGCAGTTTTAACGGCAGTAAAGTGGCTTGTAGGCAATCGAGCCGAAATTGGCATCGGTTGCTAGAACTGCTCCCTACTCAAAATCTAGAGCGTTTTGGCGCTTGACTGGGGATGAACTTCCAGCTTACTCTTCGCGAAAAAATCGTCCTATTTTAAGTAAGGACAGGGCATCCATGTTTGCAAATTTCCAAAAAAATGGTATAAACAATCCAAGTTGCAAGCACTTGTACGCAAAGTTGTTTAACAGCTCTCACATTAAGCATAACACGAGTTGCCAAAACCCTGAGTGAAACGGCTGTAAAGTTAATGGAGAAAAATTTTGGCCACTTGACAATAAGAAACTACTGGTTTTTTTTGCAAAGGTGGTTAACTTTGAGGTGTGGTTTAAAACAGTTTATTTTCGTGTTAAACACGTCTAGCGATTGCCAACCATAATCTGTCAACAAAAATTTGGAAAGAATCGGATCAACAATTTCAAGGAAAACGATAAGCAAAAGCAACAGTCTTTTCAGAGTTCTAGCATAGCAAATTGGAGTACAATTTTAAATTGTGCATAGGGAAGATTAGCAGTTGAATAATCTGTTCTAATTTTGGCTTATAAAAAATAAGCTAAGTCAACTGAACATACTGATACAAGAAAAAGTTTACATGTGGTTTAGAAAAGGGTTTTATGGTGGAAGGCCATTATCCTTCTATCTGTACCATTTCACGTCAATAAAGAGGGCAAGAAAATTATTTCTAGGGAGGGATTACGTCATATCGATGCCTCCCGGTCTTCAAACGCGGGATGGGCGGCCTAACTACCATAATTTCAGGGCTCAGATCGACGCCAGAGTTAGGCCATTTCTAGTGTCAAGCACAACTGGAGCCCTAATCGAACCAACCTCTCTGGTCGACAGGGCTAGAGTAGTATCAACTAGTTAATCGCAGAAAACACAATGGCTGCGGGCTGCAACAGTGATGGCTAAGAAACTGGTGATTAACTCATCAGAGTTTTCAACTTCCGGGTAAGCTTGGGTGCCTGGCGCTGCAACTCAGACTTCACATTGCAAACACAGCGGCGCTGCCATTGTGAATTGCAAACGTGACCTCCTAGGCATCAACAGTCGATGCGCATTGTGAGCCAGTCTGGTCCAGATGCCCGACAGGCATGGAACAGGGTTCGGTGTTGAGTGACCTAGACCGTTGGTAGTCACTCACTGATTGCGATTTTCACGTTTGGGTGCTCTCAATAGCAGACACCTGTAACAGTAACGACGCCGTTCTAGGACTAAGCAAACACTCAAGAGAATACCCTCAAGCCGAAGTGGTGCAAGTAAATTTTTACTCCAATCGCAGGTAGTCAGTATGGTCCAGCTGCGAGGTCGCAGGGCAAAAGGATGTTCAGCACCGACGAGGCGTAAAAAAAGGTGACAATTTGAGGTAACACGATTGAGAGTGGACGAATGTTGGTACAATATCATATATGATTTGAAGAACAGTTCCATACTTCATCGTATGCATGCAATACGTCAATTGTTTGTTCAACTCAAGGCTTTAGCAACGGGCCGCTGAGGGCCTCTATCACCGCACCCCCGTGGAAAGTCCGACCTCCAGGCCAGGTCAGAAGCCCCAAAGGGATTTCTGGACGACGATAGCACATGTTCCATCCGAGCATTGGGTCTACTTTCGTCTCCAGGATGGTCTTGAGCCCATTCACATAATGCTAAGCAAAGAACTCATTTTAATTCACACACCTCCCTCTGATTCCACAAAATATCTCTTTAAGATTAACTAAAAACATGGCTAGAACATACAAAGAGTACTCCTTTAAATTGATCAGTGATTACGATGGCGTTTTTTTGGAGGAGAATAGTACCAACAGAGGAAAGGACTTATTAGATTGGGCCCAAATGGGATCGTTATCAGAGGATAAGGACCACATCTCAAACTTTTGATATTTAAATCAACGAAAAAGCTTGCCAATCAAAAGCCGTATAGGCTTACCTGAATGACTAGGCATCGTACCGAGGTTAGGTTAAGCTACTTACAAGCGGAGCGCAGCTTTCAAGAAAAGAAATTAATAAGAAAAGTATGGGAAGATGAGGGCGAACTTAATGGACGTCCACCAGGTAGGTCTAGGGCAAAGTAAATCAAAATATTCACCATTAAAGTTCAACGAATTCCAAAGTCTATCCCAGGCAATCGAATAATGGCCAACTTCCTTCCGAAGACGAGTTTGAACGCCATCAAAAACGTTGAAAAGTTAACCAAACGCGTAAAAAAAACTGGCAGAAGGGAATGCGTTAGTTTAGGTTTTCCAACAAACTTGTGCGCAAAATTAGCACGCAACTAAAAAAACCCAATTTCAGTAGCGGAAAGGAGGGATTGCCCCTAGAAATTTTTATAACACAGGCCAGAATGAGAAGTGCATTCCTCCGGAAACAAGGTTAGCCTTTCCGGTATACGTCTGTGGTTATACAACTGAATCTGGCAAATGAAGTCCGGCTAACTTGATTCAGTCAACTTTTTCCCACCTCATACTTGCGTACGTAATTTCGGGCTAAATGTGCAATAAACACTGACGTATGCTACTACCATAAAGGCAAATTCAATGTTTATGACACTGGCGCACAACCAGCGTCACGTCACAATGGTGGAGTGAATGCTTGACCAGCAATAAAATGGACAACAGCAACTCACCGATGACCGGAGGGCCGAAAATGGACGCAATGCCCTGACAGAAGAGGGAAAAACCGAGACCACTGACTAGGCGACTCAGGCCGAGGAACTCAATGACGACGATCGTGCATAACGAGTCATTGGCTGCCATGGTGAAACCGAAGACCACTGCAACCAGAGGATCGTGGTTATATGCAATACAGCAGGGTTCCACACAATTTCAACGCACGCTACGGCTAGTCTTCCAGTCCCGCTTCACTCTACTTATAAGGCTATTTTCGGACTCCTAGAGCATTAGAATTTGTTCCATACCATCTGTTTTGTGCTAGATGTGTAGTGCTTCGCTACTACTTGAGAAAGCCTACCTATAGATGCATTGGGCATATAAAACGACAGAGAAGAACGAGAAATGTCGTAAGCAAATGAACCTCCAGAGGAATCCTTAAAGTCGTTTTGACTCTCGGAAACTAATTTCGAGATCAAGTTTAACATCTTAACCCATAAACAACATGAGACTCACTCTGACGAATGTGCATGAATTATATAAGATGCAATGATTGCAACGAATTTTGAAGTAGCAAAATTTTAGGACCTGAAACCTCCCTGGAGTGGTGAACAAATGCTAACCAATCAACAACTGAGTGGGAAAGAAAGAAAAAACCAGGGGTTGGCGTCGAGGTTCTTCTTTGAAATTGGCATTCCATTGAATATCTGCCTCTGGACAGGTGTTCTTATGAAATGCAAATGCTTTGAAACATTCATATCTATCCATTAAATCCTATGGAGATGCAAAATTACAGGTCAGTTCGAATGTCTTCCTTTTACGATTGACGGTGGAGAGAAAATGGCAGGAAATGAACCCAATGAAGACTACTTAGGTAGTTTGCAGAATATCCTCAATCTCATAACTCGTTTTTCATTCTTAGGCTACTGGCATTTCAACCTTCTAGTGTGATAACAATTTGCCCTGGTTAACTCGAACACTAAAACACGGAACATCACTCTTGTCAATAGGAGTGGCTTTCGTGGGTAGTAACATTTCTGCTAGAAGTGGGGAGAATAAGACGGATTGGTTTGGGCTTTGGCGACGCGATTAACGATGCAGAGCTACTACTCAGCATAGCTTTAAGTGATCGGTGCCAGGAAAACTCATACACACCGAAGAATCCCCTACTTTGTGGGCGAGAGAAGCGCGTGCAAAAGAAGGATGTAACCACAAGCGATTTGAATGAGCATCAAAGAATAGTGTAGATTGATAATCTTTCAACAACACCTAGTCTCCTTTATTCCTCAATTTTGTAATTGTGACTAAACGTATAGTTTTTGATCCGATGAAGATGGAAGCAAATGCTAGATAGAATGCCTTATACCCACACTGAATACACGAATTGAAAGAGCCTAGTTGGATATTCCGACCTAAATAGTACTTACAAAAGCATGTGGAAACGCAACTATTGCATTTTTATGGTCGCGCTCACTTCACAAAGGAAGTGGTCGCTTGCTGCTTTCCTGCGAACACTTACAGTTGAGATCATTTGACCCGCAAAATGTCACATTACAGGAGCCATTCGCCAAACAAATGGCCAATAAACTGA
This sequence comes from Taenia crassiceps, assembly GCA_023375655.1. NCBI lineage: Eukaryota > Metazoa > Platyhelminthes > Cestoda > Cyclophyllidea > Taeniidae > Taenia > Taenia crassiceps. The sequence goes on from JAKROA010000010.1 coordinate 713,990, forward strand.
AACGAAACTATGCCACCAAATAATCGCCAATTAAATGAAAATGGGGGTTCGAAACAAACAACCAAGGCAATTATCAGTAGCCCAACCCTGGTTAAAAGGGTAAGAAGTTGCAAGCGGTTCAGCAACTAGAGCTGTCAGATGCAGTGGAGACGACAATCCTTCACAAATAACGCATGATTGAAAAATCATGACATTTTGTCTTGTCCAAGAAGTCCGGATATTTAATTTCTAAGAATCCAATATGTAAGTATAGAGGGAGAAAATGCGAAAGAAACCAGAACGCGAAATTGACAACAGTTCGAGAGCTTTCAATTGACATACTGAACTGGATACGTAGTAGCACTTCGGTCGCTATTAATGCGTCATGTGAAACATTTAACTGTCACGAAGGAGCAATTCACCACCACGTGGCCAAGAAGGCGTTCGAAGAGATGCACTGCGTAAGGCAGTCGAACTGCCAGAGAGACGATTAAACTTCTTCAGCCAAAGTTGACATCTATGGTTAATGATTCGGCCAAAAATTCAGCATCTTGGAAAGCAAGGTCCTCCATCGAACTGGAGGGATGAGACAGAATTTGTGTGGAAATACCCAGTTTTAAAACTCAATTTCGAGGCGAACGCTATCAAAGGCATTGAATGTTCTCCTGATACGGTGGCGAAGGTGTCATAAAGGTTTTATTCCGTCCAAACAGTTCCCATAGATCGAGAGAGCTGAAAGGCTAGTAGGCTCTTTCCAGATGGGTTCATCTGCTTTCTATTAGAGAACAGTACTTATCGATGGTGAAGTAAAAAGGTTTTCAAACTAAAGTAGACGTGTGAACCTGGGGTTAGGCTTGAGAAATAGCACACCTCTGATCCCTCCCTTGAGCAATGGAAAGGCGCTTCAGGCGAGGGACAAATAAAGCCATTACAACTACGTGCGGTCAAATGACTGTTGGTTGATGAACGTGCATTGACGCGCCTTGAAATGGCCAATTCTTCAGAGGAATCAAGACAAAACAGGCTTGAAAAAATTCAATGAATCTGAGTGTAACACTCCATTTCACTCCATATTAAATTATTGAATTGACATACTTTTAACCTGGGAAGCTCTCTCATTCCTTTAAACCAACGGGTATTTTTTAAAAAAAGGGAACAATCCGATTTATATTTTTGTAAACATTCGCCTTAAGACAAGCAGTTCTCGTGCGATAGACTGGTAGAAGATGGCCTTCAATTGAACTACCACTGTTTCCTCAAACTACCCTCCCCATTGGTTGCGGTGAGTTCAGACAGTACCATTTCCCGTTCTGCTGTTTTCTCATAAACACCCTAACCAAGATAGTCAACTGGGCAATCAAACAAAGCATGCATAAATAGATCTGTTTATTCAATAAGTTGTTTATTCGTGCTGCTTATTATCTGTTCGCGCTATCGTGTGCAAAGAAAGTGTACAGCAGTTGACATGAGTAAACTATCGCTGAAATGGCGTCAATTCTGACACCTCAGCTGCCTCCGACTCAATAAACCAAAAGGTGAACCCTGAGTTAGTTTGTGTTGACTTTACTGCAATATTGGCGGTTCAGAATCATGACTCCTTGACCCTCCAACAGCGAAAGTCAACACTTAGAGTCAAAAATATATTATCAGCCAAAGAATCCCATTGTCCGGTAACTTAATAAATCTTATGCTATGCCACAGGTTTTGACAATTTCTGAAACTCCAGCAAGCGATTCGGTTTTCATTCATAAGGGTTAAATATGCTGTACTGTAAGTACAGTTTCATGACCTATTCATGTTAGCAGGTTAGATCGGAAACTGCTATATTGTATGTAGCTCATCCGAAGAGCTTACAGGATGCAAGTAAATTTTCGTCTGTGGGCAGAAACAAGGAGCGCTCCGCTTCAAAAGCACAAAACATCAAAGCGGAAGTGAGTTTACAACTTCTGGATATTTCGCAACAATAAATAAAACTGTCCAAACGCCGTGCAGTTTGAATTTGAGGAATTTGCAAGGTGAGTGTAAACATTTTTTTGCCTTTAAGGCGCCTGTAAACAGCTCTTGGCAAGGCAAAGCCAGTAATCAAAGGGAGAGTGAAGGCATAGGCAAATTCTACCGTGTAGTGCAAACATGAGAAATTGTAGCGATCGGGTTGTTGCGACTAGCAGCAGTGCGGCAGGTGCGCTTTCGTCAGTGTAACGCTATCCACATCCTGATCCACCGCGCTCCAGGCCAAAGCTGTTCAACATCGCACGTGGTTGACATCGCTGCATTTGCCAATGGTTGGTTTGTTGAATGACAAATAAACAGTCCCCGTCTGCAAGTACCGATAAGTGAGCTTGAAATACTCTGCATACTTTTTTGCCAAATGTGAAAGATGCTATTGGGATGGTGCTACCAAAGCAAATCCGAGGGAATAGTGGCCATTAAAAATGCTTTTGGAATAAGAAAGTGGTTTGTAACAATTCGCGCTGCTGCACTTCTGGGCTTTACCTCGCTAAATACCTGACGAAGGATATTAAGTGAAGGAAGGCAGTATCCTGTAATCATGAATAATCTAGGAGGGGTCATTCGCTACGAAGCTCCATCCGCCGCATTTTATCAAACAGTCCAGATAATAAACCAGCTTCCTCAATATTAATGAGGAATCAGGACAAAAAATAAAGCACAGCCCCTATTATGCAATGGAATATACTTGAGTTTACCTTTAATTCACCATTTTGCGCTAAATTCAACAATTTGACTGAGAACATACAAAACGAAAGCGCAGCGGATTCAAGTACACCTCAAGTGTGGTAGAAATAACGTCATTTGTTGAGTCCAAATAGTGTCGTTGAGCAAAAAAAAGCGTTTTATGAACAAATTGGTTTCACAACGTTGGTCTTCAAGTAAGTACTTGACGAATGACTTTAAAAAATATCTTACACTACTTTTTTCCGTGGAATTCACATATCGAGCATACACGCAGAAGATATTGTGTCTGAGAAAAGAAAGGAATCGATGGAAGCGGTGTTTGACACTTCGTTGACTTTTAATAGATCAACATTAGGTTTCAGTATTATCCAAGAAGGTTTTTGTTTCACCTACCCTTAAAACGTCTCTCTTTGAAATACCAAGCGCTGGTGAGCGAAGAAGAGGTCCTGTTACTGTCCGACTGCGACAGTCGAGACAATAATGCAGACAAGACAGATTGCTTGAGGCAATGTCACTTTGCCTACGTAGAAATAAGCGACCGGAGGGAATTCCTAGCTGACAGTAAATTTTAAACCAGCGAACGAGTTATGAGAGAGACGAATATGAAATGCGTGAACTTATGGAGCAGCGACTTAGCACAGGTTAGCTGAGCGGTCCTTATTAGCATACAGTGGGTGTAAAGCAGGGGAAAGCCTGTCTCGGAGTCAAACCTCATTTGTCATTATGGCGCGGAAAAAGTCTGCAAGCACAAACTGATATAGGAGCTATATAGAATTATGAATTCCTGGTCTTTGTCAACTGTTACGTGGCCAAACCGAAAATAAAAAAATGCTATGAGTACTCTGCTAGAATAAACGGCCAACTTCTGCGCCAATCCATTTTTGATACAAAAGAAGCAACTTTTAAGGCAAATTTTTGACCTGCCCGCCACTTCAGTCGTGGTTAAAGTTCTTTAGAAGGCTTGCTAGCAGTAGGGCACATGTGACGGCCAAATTTTCCCATTCAAGTCATCTGCTGCATTCGCAGTTCAGGGGTGCTTATTCGTCAATTTGAAATGCTGCCTATTTCGCCTATTTAGAAGAGTAAAAATAATGAGAAAAAATATGCAGTAATTACAGTGAGACAGCAAAATATCTGAACTGCGACACTTAATTATCTCTCAAGAACCAGTCATGAAGTGTGCTGCGGAATAGATTGTTGGAATACCAAATGGTTTACCAATTTACTAAGACAAACTTGGGAAAGGAAGTGATTGTTCCATGCGGAAACATACGGGGAAGGGGACGGAATAACATCTTTTGGGCAAATCACTGTGCCCTCAAAACAGAAACAACTTATAGTAAATACTGAAGCCAGGCCAAAAGTGAACTGAGGGTGAGCCTACACGGAACGTGGTGAATATCCAGAATAGTTTCTCATCCATCGAATATGGCTTCAAACTACACCATGAACTCTCAACAAACCTTAAGAAACAATTCACTATTTCAGTTGATAACCGTCTCGTAAATCCATGGAGATGTGGTGTTTTGCAAAGTCAAGTCAACTTCCGCACACGTAAGCAGAATCGTATGGCTGCTAAATTAGGGAAGATTGGATTAATACTGAACAGAGCTGCTTTAATTTTCCGCATGAACAAGGTATTTCATTAGGTTTACAATTTGAAGCCAACATAAGCGTTCGTTACTATCGTTACGCAAATATAGCATGTCTTTTATTCAATTACAATAGGTCTACCTAGAAGAAATCGCTTTCTGCAAACAAACAAACTGGCTGCGCTTATAATAATACATGATATGCATGACTTCGTTGTTCCGATGGCAACTACTCTTCATTTCACTCCTATGTGAGCATTGGTCGAATTGGTTACCTCAGCAATATAAGTGCCACTGTCGCGTAGCGGTGGTGACTGAGATTCCTCCGAGACTCCGGCAGTGGGTTTACTAAATATCTATGACTAAAGTAATCTGATAATGCACTTAATTTCACCGAGAACGCATCGATAAAAGGAGAGCAGCCTATGCAACTACTGAATAAGTTTGTAATTTCATTCAATCTACCATAGGAAGCAGAACCACGGTAAGGACAAACAAATTTGGCGCAAGATCGATCTTCAACTATTCGGAGCAGTGTAAAAGTTAGGACAAAAGGGCGATCAGAATGTTGATCTGTATGATGTTAACAATGTACTTTTAATACAATCAGGGTCGTAGGCAATCGGAGCGTATAAGGATTCCCCATTTTGGCTGATGATAGGCTCTTGGACTTGTCAAAAATGGTACACTAACTACTGGAAAGGTTACCTCAACAAATAATGGAAGGAAGTTAAGATGCGGGATAGCAGAGATTCCTTACAAAATAAGTAGAAATCCACATTCCTTATCACTAAGGTAGAAGTGCTGTCTTACAGTGTTTGATGGCAAATAAGGCGTTACTAAATTACTTTTCCCTACTTTCGGTAGACTGGAAGGAAAGTGAAAAAAGCTAAAAATGGGATGATGACTTATAACGCAAATGCTAAGGATGGAAATCATTTTTAGGGAAACTAGTAGAGACCAATGGTTCTTATCGTTTTAGACGTAAAACACTGCAAAAATAGGCATAAACTGCCAGAATGGCTAGCACAGAGGACAAGGGCTTCCGTGTTTTAAACAAAATCCAGAAAAAGTGAAACCGTTAAAGGCTTATAATGGAGAAGGAGAGTTTGCAATGTCTTGGTCTCTCATTGTCCTGAAACAGGTTACTTGAATGAAACATTAAAACGATTGGTCTACCAAGAAATATAGATTGATGGAGGTTAATCCGCGTGCTTATAAGAGTAAAAACAACCAGTTTTATACAGTGACAAATACAGGCGAACGGAATACATCTGCCGATAAGCTAAGCTGCTAGAGCACTTTAAAAATCCTATTTGGCGCCCAGATGTACTTCAGCTCAATTATGAAAAGACTGCAATGTGAGGCCAAATAAGGTTTAATTAATGGAGAATGCATCAAAGAAGACAATAGATGAAGCTGCATTAAACTATACTATTTGTGCGATAAAAAAGGATTACAGCAACCTCACTTGCGTACACCACTACAACCAGGTAACTTGTGCCAGTATCTTCCCGGTCTTTCTACACGTCTATGGATAAAACTGCTTCTTGCCCTCAGAAGCAAAGTAAGCGGTAAAATGACGACCGGACGATTGGGTATGACTAACGCCCTTTACTTTTCAATATACAATAACATCAGTTTTTTTCTAAAGGCATCTGTTACTTCCGATGTAGAAAAAATTGAAGAATGGGAATGAATATCCCGAAATTTGGAACGCAAAAATTATTAGATATACGCCACTATTTGATGCTCTGATCCCTAGTTCCGAAGAACACGAAACACTGGGGTTAAAAGAAAACAAAACATTCCTTTAAAACCTTTATCCTAGATTAATGGGCGGTACTACTTCAGGAGAAGCAGACCAAAAATGAGAGATAGAAATAAGGCGTAGCTCCAAAAAACAACTTTACGCTGCATGCTACATTCAAGACTACTGGATTTGAGAAAGAATTCAACGAATGGTAATTAAAATCCGCAATATTCTTGCACCAAAACATAACACGATTAAGCCTACAACAAGACGCTACGGGCATGAAATCCAGAGGCATTCTAAACGGCAGTGGAAGTTGAATCGAGCGATTGCTGTTTTAAGTATGTGCGTAATTGCGCATCTTATTTCAGTCTCCCGGTATGCAGCTTTATTTAGTTATAATTAAGCTCGCCCCAAACTTCCATGTCTCAAAACGCCCTTAAAAATAACATGGGCATTGAATTCTATTGAATGAAACACCTGGACTGACAACGGTACTGTTAAAACAAAACCACAACACAACCAAATAGCTATACTCACAATTATAGAAGACGAGAGCACCAAACGAGGTTGCCACAGGAACAAGCATTGTTGCGATACCACAGACGACTACACCAGAGGTGTATAAATATAGGACGTTGGACCACTCCTGGTCCGCGGCCCAACCATACACCACCTCACCCACCATATCCGAGCCTCCCATGATAGCTAACAGCATCGCAGCCAGGCGATTAGAGATGCCCACTTCCGAGTTTGCATAGATGGTGATGAAGAAATAGGTAACGTTGCACCAGAAGAAAAGACCCAATGTGGAGAGGAGAAAAAGATTAAAAGAAAAGCTCGAGAACATGGAAGGGTCCACAGCATTACGCAGGTGACGGCAAAAATTCCGACGAAGAGAATGCAGAAGCTGGCGAACACGGGTGATGGAGCCAGAAGAGGAGGAAGATGAGGAGAGAAGGGATGGAGTTGAACCTTGCAAATCTGGCATACTAAAGGTCGGCCGAATATGTTTTTGTGTAGTGGACTGAAATGCAGCTGACCGATGATAGATAGATCGCTTAGTTCGCCCGTAGACGGGTGGAATAAGTGAGAAGGCGTTTCGGATACTTGTCGCAGCTGACGGCACAGGCACATTTTGACGTGCGTTTGGCATATCCTCCTTCGATTTAGTGATTTCTGAAAAAGTTATTCTCGGTGGAGTAATTCGTCTCTTCTCTTTAGCCTCCTCTTCTTTCATACTATCCTTCAAGCAGGAATCGACAGTGACCAATAAAGAACCCATCGATATATCAGGTGTTGATTCCGAGGAGTTGTAGCGTTGTGGGCTAGTAAGAAGTCTCCGAAGAAGGTGAATTCGACGATCAACGGTTTCACCCTCACTCTTGAGATACACCTCTGGCAGTTTGAATCCTGACTCCCTAGCAAAGTTCTCCATTCTTAAAAGAAGTTGACGTCTCTTTCGTTGACGTCCAGTCTCTAAGGGTCGCATTAGACATCCAAATACCACAATGTGAGTAAAAATTCCTGAGAGAACAAGAATCGCTCCGCGCCATGTGTAAATATTAATGAGATAGTTAACAAGTGGAGCAAAAACAAACGAGCCTACTCCAGACCCGGCAATAGAAAGGCCAGTAGCCGTTGCACGCCTATCTTCAAAATACATTGAGACAATAATCAACGCTGCAGTGGATGAAAGACTAGCTCCCAGTCCAACAAGAATACCAAAAGTGAGAACCAAACCGAGCATGGACTCTACGAAGAATGCGAGGACACAGCCTATAGCACTAATCAGCCCGCCAATCACACAAACCTTACGACACTGAAATTTGTTAATAAGCATTGAAGCCACCGGCGCTGCAAGGCAGGGAATGCCATAACTGAAGGCACCAACCCAAGATGTGACACTCAAAGAGGCCCCAAATTCTTCGGCAAGATCATCGAGAAAGACACCGAAAGATGTTGCAACTCCGTCGTCAATCATTTGAATGAAAAACGTGGCAATCACGATGACCCACCCCCATCCACCATCTGGTGGCTCTGGAGGCGAGAGTTCATCCTCAGACTGAGATGATGAGTCAGTGGAGGATTCATCAGGGCCAGCTGTTGCATCTATTGAGTTGTCGGATGAGACCGAGGAACTGAAACTTGAGCTATCGCCGGATGAAGACGAGGAGGAAGAACCAGCTTTGCATACAATGTTCCGGTAATTTTCAAGGATTCCACCACGTAGCTGGACCATACTATCAGAAACTGAGATATACTTTGATTTCTCAAGTGAGGATACGACTGAATGCTTATCAGATACAAAATTCACATCTAGCCCACTTTTTTGCATAGACCTCAATTTCCCACACCCTTTGACCAATTTAAGGTCGTGTCTACCAAAGTGGCTTCGAACGTAATTAAAAAAAGAGAACTCGGAGTCCACGTGATTCATATCTTTGCGTTGATCAGTTAGAGTTATGTGCCGATCGGTGTTGCCAGGTCCAGGAGTCCAAGTATTATCATTGTGATCTGGAGGAAGACCAGAACTACCATCGTCTTGTCTTGATGTTTCTCGGTGTACTTCTATTGCAAATAAATGTGATTTCTCCATGAACAGACCAAGACATAGGACAAATGCAAAAATAGCATAAAAAATCAAACGAACACCAAACATGCCATCTTGTTGATTGGCTAAAATCTTTGAGCTGAACTTAAGTAGCTCACATAAACATTTACAAAGCTAATAATGATATCATAGGTTTGATTTCATATACAATGGTTAATTTATGAGTAGAAAAAATGCGCAAACTGAAACTAGTGTTACGATGCAATTTTTTCAAGTATTGGTACAAATTTTAGCAGATGAGTAAATAAGAAAGCGAAATTGAGCGCATGCTATTAAGAAAAACAGAATATAGACTCAAGTTACAATCATGCAAAGGGATCCTTTTTAAGATGGTAATTACTTAGCATCCTCTCACTTTACTTGCAATTCTTAGAGTCATGGATCAGGAAAATGCATAATAACCCTATCAACATGGCTGTAATCTATTCTGACATTTACAAATTACACTAGCATGACTATTTTTTACCAGAATATTTATTGTCGCATTCAATATAAAAGTGGCTTTCGAGATGGTAATTAACAAGGACGCTTTTTTCAGAGGTTTAACAACTGACGAACAAAGGTGCGAAGTCTGCAAAAACAGTTTTCTGAGAGCTCAATGTAGACAAACGAATGTATGGCACCCGGCCTGAGAAGAAATGCTCAGGGCACTAACAGCTGCCTGTACAGCTGGCACAACCCGGAGCCCAGCCCAACCAGCTAAGGCATGTTGACCAATCGAGTGACAGAACTGGGTGAAGAGCTAGAGTCACACGCTCAGCCTAGGGACCGCCAATTTCGAAACTCGTGTTGCTACCTCACTCTAGACCAACCGTTTGAGCCGATACATTCCTATACAGATGAGGACGTTTTTTGCTAGGTCAGTAATCAGCATTCACAATCTGGCGGCAGAGAATTTTGTTACTCACTGCACGTGTCCATGTCTAAGCCGACACACTGACAGGCTGTAGGGGCACAATGCACCGCGAAAGCCAACGTATGCCACAGCGCACTGTCGCCCTCATCTGTTTCGCCTGCCATAACTATTACCGCCATCATTGGCGAAATTCCGCGTTGTCGTAACTTTTAGTCCACCTACGCACTCCAGTTTACCACTAGAGGAACAATGTGCCCGCCGACGCACCAAGCACTTGCAACCTCAAACACGAGTAGACAGAAGTGAGGGGGAAGATACGGGCGCAGAGGCCCCACAGGGCTCTGGTCAAGACATCAACCCGGGACCACTCGCACCCTAGAAGAGTATCATACCCCCAAGATACCAATCCGCCAGCGGTCTTCCTTCCTCTTCCAAATCCTTACAATCAACTGCCCAATCGTTCAGCCAACTATCTGCCACCCCACAATGTAACATGACGCAGTTCAGAAAAATCCGATTTTCCTCTATATCCACCACCAGCTGTTTCCCATCCACTACCCACTTTTGAGCTAGTCGCGCCACACCTCCTCACTCTCTTTCCTTCCAGTACCAACGCCAAACACATCAACTATCTTTCGCCTCCAACGAATGCATTCACATGCCTACCTCCCACCACTGCCCACCTTTTCCGTTCATCTACTCACTCATTAATGCCCAACAAGCAATACGTTTATCAATTGGAAGGCCCATTTAACTCCTTCCATTGCTACCTACCGACTCAATACTGTCCATCCGCCAAAACCGCAGCTGGTGGCCAACAACGCGCAACATGAATGGAAGCACGCACGCACACAATGAAAACGGGTCGGCAGATCTGCAAGAGTCAATGCAAAGTGAGCCCCAATAAGTAGCGTCTCATCCATACCAGAAGAGGGATTCGAATCCATATCTGCTCGCATTACGTTTGCAAACTCAGCTTCCCTGCGTTCTTTGTTCTTCGTTCTTCCGCCGTACTAAGTGTAACTTTTCTCCACTTTAAGCATTCTTATGGAAGGTGATAAAATTGGCTTTATTTAATTGATTGTTGTCATTTTGCTAAATTTGTTTGGATAGTACCTTGGGTCCAGGGCCAATCTAAAATTTGCAAACAGAAAATCCTTACTTTTCCATTCAATGCGCTATGGTGACCCATCGTAGTAACTTTTCCTTTTTGTTTAATCGCTTCGCTCATTGGGGTAGTAATTTGCCTTCGCTCCTCAACAAAATCAAACACTCCACTTTTTGGTTAATATCATGCAGAAACTTAGAGAGGCCAGTTTTCGGATAGCTCCTCTCGCACAGGAATCACATCAGGCCTCTTACACAATTGCTGACAACAACACCAACTTGCCTCTGTGCTAAGGATATACCGAATCGATCCAGCGCATCGTGGCAATGACTCCAGCAACTCCTACAACCGCATAAAAACAATGCGTGTACTAACCAGTCTTATCCAATCATATGATTTTATGCTCATAACTGACCCTGTGGTCGGCTAAATTGACTTCCAAGGAGTATTGAATGCCTTTGACTTCAAGATTACCTGCTTGTGTCTCCAAGCGCGCTCTCTTATTATCTAAATTGTTCCCATAATCACTCAAGCCCTCTCCTCCGTGTCTCGGTGCGACTGCGCCGAAACACTTATCAAGGAGAGCCAGCACCAGGGGCGCATCGCGCGCCAGCGTAAGAAGGAAGGCGTTCGGGCCTGCGTCGAAGGTGTAGGCTGCCTAAGGACGACAAAACGACAAACGGCACACAAGCCGTAAACAATTTTCACGCCAAAGAGCGTTCATTAAGATAGCAGGCATAGAGGTACTGCGTGCGCGAATACAACAGCGTGTGATGAAGTTTATTGTGAACGAAGAATCAAATTCTAAACCGACGGATATCTGCAGCATGTAAGTAAGACAATCGTGTGTCCATATATCGATAAGGTTCCCAGTCGTGGTGATTCCATCCGCAGGCTACGAAAGGCAATCTCGTGAACATCCAGCGCACGAAAAGTTGGGTAATTGTACCGATCAACCCATATCTCAGCCATAAGTGGGACATGGAACAATTAATACAATCATACCTAAGAAGTTCTACTTTCAAAAAGCTGGCCCATACCGAATGCTAGCACAGGGGAGCAGTTAATCCCACGTCGAAGGTGTTCAGGTAGCGACTAAAGGCTGGGAGGAATGTATAAATTTACGCAGGAGCAGTGAGGAAAAATGAATACACATCGCACAGTTATGCGTTTGTGGTTTTCCTTTATAAAAAGTACCAGTGTGACTAATGGTCCTTGCGACCACAACCTTTTCTTGCCTCGATATATCACATAAGAAACTAAAACCAACGATTTGGAGGTAGAAGTGGACTAGGTTGCCTTCCCTGCAGACACTTTATGCAGTGAAACGTGCAGCGAGCTCGTATCGCGTTTGACAAAAGCCACGGTGTCAGCTGAGACGCCCGACAAAATCGCCGGGTTTTTGATTAATGGCTTACAAACAAAAGACTGCTGATTTTTAGACTATCCAAATACTCAAAATTTTTCAATATAAAACCAACTCACCACACATCGACGCATATGTTGGTTGAGTGCATGAACAAAGTCCATGATGGCAAAGCTGGTGGCGTTGAGATAAATGACAGGTGGCCAGGTGTCCAAACAGAAGGCGTGGAGCTCGTTACTCTCGCGCATGGTCAACTCGGCGAGAGCGGCAAAGTCTCGTCGCCTGAACGCGTCGATAAAGCGGGGCAAACGCTGACCCACCACAGTAGCACGCGCTTCTCGGAAGAGGGGGCTAGTTGTCACAGTGCGACGCATCGCTTCACTCGAGGATACCGGTTTTTGTTGGGAGGAAGTCTGAGAGAAGACATGCGATTGAAGAGTGAAAAGCGAATTAAGCGGTTTGGAAACCCCGACCCCGGTTAAGACGGGTAATGCACTGAACACCACGCTATGTCAAGGTTACTAAGCCAGAAGGGACCGTTTATTGTCTGTTGCAAAAATAAAAAACTTCATTTGTAGAAGATCGTCAATTGATAGTCATGGATAGCATTGGCATCACAATAATGGCTGATGGTCGGATCATCCTTTATTGTTCGCTTTTACTTTGCCTGTAAATAATCAGGTGACAATTGAGTACAGAAGTACTTTGACCAAAAAGAAGCCGCCTCCAACAAGGGGACGGTTACATAACGTCTGAGATTGAAGATAAAGTTATTTTAAGAGATCGATGACAATACATTGCTATGTGAAAAACAAATAAGATGACGATCCATGATAATGGCAGGCTGAATTCTAGCGCTTCGTTAATCAACATACACAGAAACGAATGATCAAGAACTTTTAATTAGCAACCATCCGGCAACATTGAAAGGCAAGATTTATAACTGCAAAACTCATAATGTTGCATTATATTAAAACACTGTAGAGAACCTTCACCACCCTCTAAACATCCGAGAAGTTACGGTAAAATTAGCTAATTTGATAGCGGGACCCTAATACAAAATGAAACCCATATCCGGGAGGACAAGAAATGGAATGGAAGAAGGGCACTTTAAGAAGCGAGATTTATGGAAAATGGACGGCTAAGTTGCGCTTACATCGCCCACAAGCAATAATCAATTGAAACTGATTGTCCTCGGTAAGTACAGACAAATTTTAGGGACTAGACTAAGTTGACAACTTGAATACCACAATCCAGGTTTACGATTAAATGGTATCGTTAGTCCACTGTTGCTTAGAAGTCCTTAAAAAGAAATGGTGTTCTTGAAACTGCATAAATAAGCATTATATGACGACAATCATTAGAAATCGTAAATGATTCAAGTGCCATATGCACAAATGGAGGGTCGTAGAATTTAAAAAATTGTACATGAGGCATTTATCATGAGTCGGAAGAGTGATCTCAAGGAGAAGACCAAAAAACTTGAAGTGAGAGCATTCGCAACTATTATTTAGCCGAAACAGTTAATTTTGCGCGAGAGCTATTTTCCGCTAAAAAACAACTGGATATCAACTTAACTTTGTCGCCTCACTCAAACAAATATGAACTGGAAGTCAACCGGACATGACGGAATCATTTTAATATTTCGTTTAGAGCAGATTCATCTTTGCAAATCAGCAAGCTACTATTTCGCGATTGCAAAGATTCGACCGCTTTCATCGTAGGTCACAAATGCATTTGAACACAAGAAAAGTATTCGGCAACCCACCACACATATAAGAACACGAAGTTCGGGCCAGTGGGTGTGAGGAAAGAGTTGCTCTACAGACGGAGAGGCGTGTTTACTGCCAGGTGCGGGTCGCTTCCAGTGCACAACGCCACCGTACATGCTTCTGCATGCTGAGCCCGAACCTCTCCTATAAGCATCCCAAACGATACGTTTTTCATGAGGAAATCAATGCGGGAGGCTACTTTTCCTGACTAGTTTATTATTTTGGCTCTTTAACGGAAAAGTTTGAAGAGTTAATCTATTGCCTATCCTTCATAGCCAATTGGGCATGTTGTACATTACCTCCTATGAGAGAGAACACAGCTAAACTTACAGTAATAGTGCTAATTCCATCAAATTGCACTAAATAGCCAGATTTGTATTAGCAAACGAAATCTAATTAAAATATGGTAGACCAATAAAACAGACATTGGTGCTCACAAAACGGAATTTGACGGATCTAAAGGGGAGCAATTGCTAGCCTTTGAAACATCGATAATGAAAATGCTACTTACTGCAATAACTATAATGCGGAATCATAAAACAGCAAGCAAATGACTTCCCTTGCGAGAGCAGTTACATCTCCCTCAAGATGATATAGGGTAGCCAGTCCGAAAGCTGCAAGTCAGGTCACCAGGAAGGCTAAATAAAGATTTAAGATTTTAAGACGCACCTAAGGAAGCAAATCCAGAGGCAGAAGATGCCAGCCCAGCGGCAGTAGGAAAGTTATTCGTGCTTTTTATATAGAGCTTCTGGAATCTAACAAAAGTCCCTATCCGCATCGCTCGTAATTGCGAGGCCTATCCTGTAATCATGTGAATTTGATAGAAGTTACAATAATGACATCTTTCATCCGACTAGTTAATGTTTGATGTCTACAAAACGAATTCAACATATGACAGAGACACTGACTCCCCATTAAGTAAAAACGGCTGTCCCACACCGGGAGAGAGGGAAATCTGCGTACGACTGTGTAACTGTACGGGTAATGTGTACAAGAAGCTAAAAATGCTTACCTGGTTGCTGTTTAACGTGAGGCTAAGAGAGTCAGCCACAGGTTCGATATTTAGGTAATCGGACTTTCCCCCTAAACGATGGCTTAAAGCAAAGGCACAGTATTACAGTATTTTAAGAGAGCTATGTTTATGGGAGCAATCACTTCGACCATGCTGATTTACTCCCCAGAAGGCTGCGAGAACAGGCTAAAGGAGAGGCTATCGCACAATCGACCTTGAACGACCAACAGGTCTGACGTCCTAATAGGCTAAAATTATTTTAAAAACCTATGATTCAAAATCGGCCAATATCTATATTTTTATGCTTTTTAGTTGTTTGCAAATGTGTTTCTATGATAAATTATTAAATCGTTTGCTAAGTGGCGCCATTTTCGAGGGTCGTGTGTCACGTGTAAAGCTAGCGTGCCGGCGATGTATCGCAAGGAGACGACTCGGCATCACGCGCGGGAAATAAACCATAAGGAAAGGACAAAGAGAGCTAAGGAGAAGAGGCAACGCAGAAAGGAGCAGAAAAAGAGTGGAAAGATTGCCGGGATCCCACACACCTTGGAAACTTTAAGGAACCCAGATGAAACCATCCTTCCAAAAGACGATGTTGATTTGTTACGAGAAGAAGAGAACGTATGTTGTATGCTATGGTGGCTTATCGTACCTAGGACGAACTGTCCAGAATATATAGCGGCGCAGTTGAACCTAAGTTGCTTCTGACCCATTCGGATCGGGTTACTCCTCACACTATTGGTTTTTGTAAGGAGTTGAGCCGAGTAAGTCTGGTGAACTTTTTAAAATAAAACAACTATTTTTATCTCTTGTCATGTGATTCTGGCTCTGTAGGTGATACCTAACACAACATTAGTCCCACGATGGCACCTACCCTTGAAAAAACTCATTCCTAAGGCAATTGAGCATGGATACACGGCTCTTCTGGTTGTAAACGAAGATATGAAAAAGCTGAACACGCTTGTAATCAGTCATCTTCCTGATGGACCCACGGCCACCTTTCATGTCACCAATGTAACTCCACGGCGGAAACTACGAGGTCTCAAAAATCGGGGAATCGAAGAGGGTGTTATTCCCCACCTCATTCTCAACCGCTTCATGACCGCTCTAGGTCGTCGCGTTGAACGTATTATTGGAGCTATTTTC
This sequence comes from Taenia crassiceps, assembly GCA_023375655.1. Taxonomy (NCBI): domain Eukaryota; kingdom Metazoa; phylum Platyhelminthes; class Cestoda; order Cyclophyllidea; family Taeniidae; genus Taenia; species Taenia crassiceps. The sequence goes on from JAKROA010000010.1 coordinate 729,882, forward strand.
CCTTTAGCTTCAAGAGGGCCACCACTACCCCATTGTCGCACAGTGGTTTTTCATAATCAGCGAGATTTCATTTTCTTCCGCCATTATCGATACATCCACCGGAAGAACAGTGGTGCTTCTGAAGACAAGAAAACTATGAACGATGTGGAAGATGGTGGGAATGAAGAGGCTGGTCCTTCGATGGAACCGCTGGATCGCGTTGTAGTGAATGAAGTGGGGCCAAGATTCACGCTCAAATTGAAGTCTATTCAACTTGGTACCTTCGACAGTCAATTCGGTGACTATGAGTGGGTCAAAAAGGGCGCTGTTATTGGCAAATCGCGACGAACTTTCGTATTGTGATGTGAATTTTTACAAAACCCGTCAATACCATCTTTGTTCTTAATGATGGTGAAGTTTGCTCTTCACGATATGTGTTCTTTTGCCGACTTGAGTGAGTTCAGCTGGATGATCCTGCTGTTCTACAGATCCTTTTTTGGATCTCGTCAGGGTGTATATGAACTCGGTTCCCTACGCAATGTGATCCTAATCTCCTATGTGATTCGCTACAGATCCCAAAGTTCCCTATTTTGCAGCTTCAAGCAACTCAACAGCCCAAACTATTTCTCTGGCTATTCAATCACGTAGGTTCTCCAATTTTGGGGTCTTCCATTTTCATTCCATTTATTGGGTTAACCAACCATTCCCTCAGAAGACGCGCCTGTGGCGACGATGACAACCTCTATGGGCTAATCCTGGGCGTATATTTTTTTTTATTAAACTTATGTCTCTACCAGCCGTAGGAATTACTTTCTATCCTTTTAAAGTTTTTCACTTCTTCGACCTAAAAACCAACGCACGGACCTAGCATTTACTGGCCTAGCTGTGGTCATCCGTGTTTTGAAATAGCATCTCCTGAGTCGTTATTTATTCAATAACACTAATTGATGTGAAAATTCATGCCATCTACTGTTTGCGGCCGTGGGGATCTAAGTGGGTATAGGTTGCAACTTCCACGTGTCTACTTATTTGATTGATGAGTAGGCACTAGAACCACCAAACCCAAGGTGCACATACAATCGGTCACTTTATAAAGACAAAGGGGTAGAAATCATCAGGACTCCTCGACTCCATGTTTGCGCTTTATGTGCCTCTCGAAGTCCCTCCTCCTGGCGGAGACGTTTCCACAAGTTTTACAGACGTAGGGATTTCGCACTCCATTGTTCTCACTGCTCCCTATTCCTACACCATGAGTCCGTAGATGCTTGTTCAGATTTGAGGGGTCCCCAAAGCGTCGAGCGCACACCCGGCAGACGAGGGGTTTGTGGCCGGTATGGGTGCGTTGGTGGATCACGAGACTGTAGCGCCGGGGATAGCGTCGTCCACAAAAGGTGCAGGTGTACTGGAGCGTTCCTGTCTGTGTGTTTGTGTTAACCCTTTGGCCGCTTGCTCCGCAAGTCGCCAGGAAGAGATGTGATTTGAGGATATTGGGTTGAGCGAAGCTGAGGCCACACTCGGTACAGCAGTAGCATGTGGGACCTGAAATTTGATCGCCTTATTTACTACCCAGAATAGCGTTAATCTGGGTTTTCGCCAGTTGTAGGATTTGGTGGTCTTGCTAATGCATTAAATAAATGTTTGAAATGAGCTTGCTCATCGATCAAGCCAATAATGAAGGGATTCTTAATCGCCTTATTGAGTGCATAAGGTTGGGATGTTTACCCGCTTACCTTTAGTTTTTCGCGACAATCGACCTCAGGCAGCCACATTACTACGGACCTCTGCTGAATCCCATTTCTGGCTTTCTGTTGAGCGGGTTTAGACGGTCTCTAGTCCTTGCTACCGAACTTTTAGGTTGTAACTGTGTGGACTCTATCCACTTTGAGTGCACCTGTTAGCCTCTTACGTGCCCCCTCTCTAGTGAGGTATGAATTATGAGCGCACAAGATAGGCCCGAACTAGTTTTCCGTTTCGATCAATTTAGTAGATGCCGGCAATTCCCTCGGATTAGCTCTGTCAATCGCTGGTAGTATGGAATATTGCTCGTGTCGCTACTTCAACATTTATACCTTGCATTTTCGAAGGTTGCTTGAACGTCCCCTATGTGGGACGATACCGTGTCACTTATGCCACGCCATTGCTAGTAGTAACATACCAGTAGTAGCATCAAAATGCTCTCACTTTTGATGTGCTGAATGGTTAAAAATGGCAAGCCAATTGACAGGCCCAGTAGGAGGTCTGGCCACGCCAATAACTCGCTTCCGATGGTAATGTCTTTAAGGACTTGGAATCGCAACGGTCCAACATCCGGATGCTGGTTGCCATGATACTCGCAGAAAGGCAATGAGGTGGTAACAGGCTCCTTCACCTTGTCGCCCACCTTTGTGATTTCGACGTTCTGCTCATAGCAATTCTGAGCAGGTCGAATGTCACTGAGCCATTCGTTGGTGGTTGTGTCGGGGGTAGTATGTGGGCCTGAATCGAGAGTGGTAAAGCCAATTGTTAAGTCTAAAAGCTGGGAGAGAGAAAATGCTTGTGAAAACCATGATTCTTGCAGAGAAACCGGAAGTTTTATTAACACTGCCTTTTGGGCCTCGTATTTTCTTCCAGGCTACCGGAAGGAAGTGTTTACCTTTGTTTTAAGCCTATAAATAATATTAAAACTGCTGATCAGGAACTTCTGAAGTCGATACTATGCTTATGTCATGAATATGGGTGTATCAGGTTTCTGCGGCTTTTTGACAGTTTGATGCGACGAATTGCTGGGACAGCCGAGGTTGTTTATGCGTATGCCACATCATGCTTGAATATGCGTGAGTCCGCCGGAGAGGCGCTCCTTATTTCCTTGGACAATTTCCCTTGTACTTTGGATGCGCACCAAATGTTGGATGAATCTTATTTGGTTCACAGGCTTGGAGTTAATTGCAAATCTGGGAAAGTGTCTCATCAAATCTGGAAACCGTTTGGATGAAATGTAACAGCAGAGGACATCGCTTAAAAGAGTTGTAGTGATTTAACTGAATTGGGATTCCCAATCATCTCCACATGACGCCCTATTCTTTGGATCTGCCTGTGTTGGGTGGATGAGGTGATTGCGACTGACCATTAGGCACTACTTGCGTAACGTAAAACAGTTGCGAATGGTATCTATGCATTCAATGGGGCACAATTAAACTTCAATCGCAAGAAGCGTTCAGGTCGACCTTCCCTTCTTCTACCGCCCCTTTCTCCTTCTTCGCCTGCTTCTGGAATGGGCAACACAATCAGCACGAGACCGTGAGAGGCTTTGCACTTCACATTGAAGTGAAGGTGTCACTTTATCCCCCTTCTCCACCCGTGACATCTCCCTGTGCGACATCCACCGCTTCTTGCCTTGAACCATCATGCATGAGGTCGAAACTAACAATTTGCAGAAGAGACTGACATGGAATCGAATCTGCTTAGCCTAAAGTTTGCCGCCCCCTCCCCGCCACAAACAAGTTCATCGCGTTTGCATCTCTGTGGGCGATTGAAGACCTGACTTTTTGTTAAATCATTCATAACTTGCCAACTTAGTGCGGCATTTCAATTCTACTGATACGAGCATGACTCATAGAGGGTAAATCTGTAGCAGAAATTTTCAAAATCAACTTTGATCTAGATCTGTAACTGTGGAGCAATCAAATTCTTTAGGCACCACGCTCCTGTTCATTCGTTCGTCGATGTGAAACTTCTGCTCAACGACATGGATCCTTGGTGCATATCACCAACCAAGGCTATAGTCTTTTGCATTAGATCACTGAAATATGTAGGCTTCATGGATAACTCTAACGCTTTCGATATGCACTACCGTTCCGTGATGTGTGGTTTTGAGCGAGAGCTCTTTCCGCCAAATCAACACGGGGAAGCCATGGAGATCGCGTCGACACCAAGAGATCAGCATCAGACCTATTCATGCAATAATCGTGGAACCTAAATGATTTTGAGTCACTTTGTGCTGGTACTGCAAAGTGACAAGTAGTGAGTCGACTTGCGCATTAAGCGGACCTTATCAAGTTTGGGAATGCAAGAGATCTGACACTTGGCTCGAGCTGATTTTCATTCCAACCATGCTAAGCCTATCTTGGTCTGCATTTTTCACTTGACTTTGAAGAATATCGTGGCAAAGCGGAGGGTTTTGTTGATCCGCTTGGATAAAACTTTTAGCATGGAAACATTGGAGATAGCAGTGCAATAAAGTTTACCCTTAGCAAGAGAAGAATTCATTCCAGTTGTCAATTTGGCTCCCAAGGGTGATGCAGCAGCTAGAGAACCCCAACCTCATGTGAAAATGTACAAAAACCGTCACACGAGATTTGGAGTAGATAGAAGCCACCGAAGGGAGTGGATGAACTTGATGACGAGCTGGTCGAATGATAAAAGTTTAGCAAAGGAAGGCAACATGGTGCGCTGAAAGTGGGTAGACGCCTCCCAAAAGTAGGGAGAGAATTATGAGGGGCGAAACTCGGGGTTTAGCACCCCAATAAGGTCGACTGCTAAGCCCTGGAGGATGGATCCTCGAACCATGTTAATACAATCACTCCTGAAACCAGCTCACCTCGTCATTTTGACAAGAGCACCCAAAATTGAGTTGAGGAAATTGCCACAGCGCCTTAAACCATAGAGTTGCAGTGATCATAGTCTTAGGTGTTTTCACCACTTCCTGTTGGTTGACAAAATGAAATTGACATTAATGGAACAATTCAGATGAGTGGAATTGTGAATTCGAGGAGGAAAATTGGAAAAGGTATGACCGAAAATAAACCAACACTGTAGTACGCTGATGGGCAGTTTGGCGCTCAGTTGGGAGGATTCGGACCAGTAGCCTCAACCGCTTCTATACGTCGGAGATATGCATTCCGCCCGAGTAATGGAGAAGTCCTTCTATTCGCCTCAGGGAAGTCTCGGAGCGCTACAGGGCTTTTCTAATAATCATTTTCAATACCACGTTTCTAAATGTGCCAAATACACGCAAGCTCACATCCTCATAGACCCACTGGACTAGTTGAAGCGTTTATTTCCACTTTGTAACATGCTTCACAAATTAAACCTTTCGCACAGCCTGACTAAAAGTGTCGAATTTGCCAATTTTTAAGTCCATTCAAGCCTGTGACATCACGCCGTTCCTGCAGCAAGTCAACCGACCACTTGACACGTCAGCTTACCTTATCGCCCTGTCCATTCAGCCTCAAACGATAATTGTAAATGTTTATGCAAACGAGGAAGGGAAATGCAATCCCGACATCAAACGAAGTGGTGGCAGCCTCAGCCCTCGAAAGATTGGCAAATTCGATTTATCAAGCAATTGGGTAATAACTACTATTGAATTCAATTTTGCTAACAAAATCCATTTAAATAAAAAAAGCAAAAAATTAACACTGAACCCTTAATATTAGCTGCTTTAAACTCAATCGGATGGGTTTTATAGGAATCCAAATATCCTGCCTGTACTTTCTTTAGAAGAAGCTGTCAAACAGATCTCTCTCTCTCTCTCTCTCAGTTTGCACTAGTGGCAGCTCAAGGAACTTTGACCGAATTTATGAAGGGTGGATAAGACTCTACTCACCACAAGAGGCGCTCGACCATCATTTCGAGCTTCTACAAGAGCAGCGAGGAAGCACCTGAAACAGAGGGAGGAGGCAGAACCCAAGCAGGTACCAGTAGGGATGCGGATAGAGGCAGATAGTACACCTCTACGGTGAGCACGAGCCATCTTCAGTGTGTAGGTCAATCGCCTCAACTCGGTATTACCAGCACGACCACAACCACCGGCCAATAGACCGCTGGCTAGCGGGTGGCCACGCCACCGACGCCGGCAAGTACAGGCTCCGGGAGGGGAGGGTGGAGGAGGGGAGCCAATCAAGGCATGAGCGTGGGCGAGAAGAGCGTTTGGCGTTGTTTTGGGCCCAATCCGAGTCAAACATAAGGTGGCCAACAGGGCACCCAGTGGGAGTTGTTAGGACATGAGTGAATAGACAGCTTCATGTATCCAAGGCGTCTGAGCTATCGCTTAATGCGGCTTATGGCATAAATGGGATCCTACATCGCCGATGTGGCATAACGAACCGTGGAGGCTGATAAGCTCGATAAGTTAAGCAAATCGTATAATCTAACATCGCCTCAATAAATGCTCTCCTCGTCGCTTAAGGTGCTTCCTGGTCTCTCTTCTGCTTTGGTCAGTCGTGGATCTTCCATTGAAGTGGGAATAATCTGACATATTAGCGCCAAAATAAGACTTCATTGCACCAATTAATTTATGCTATGGTTTATCGCGAAGCCAGGTGGGTAACCAGATTTGACGCCACCTGATAAAACTTGATGACATTCTGCACTAAGTGTATCTAACGCTTTAACAACTTCTCAGAGTAACGGCGACTTGGCAGCAACAGGGATTATTGTGTCTTCTAATCTTGCGCGTTAGTTGTTCTATTTATAGAAACAGGCCAGTGCTATCGGTTTAAAACTGATGTCGTTCCTGTTTAATTCTGGGCGGATCGCAGATTCGGCCACGTGTCACCGAGGCTTTTCTTTAGTGATGCTTCAATGCGACACCTACCCGGGGAATGACATGGTTACTGTTCTTTTGGGATGGATTTACTAAGGCTATGAAAAATGTGATGTTTGGGCACAAAACGTGGGATCCAACCGCAGAAACTAGCCTCTGCACACACGCTGGAAAGAGCCAAGGGACTAATAGCATGGATGGCATAAAAACAGTCTCAAGAGAGTGTCTCAAAATGCACTCGTATGCGCGAAGCTGAAAAATAATTCACACAACTTAATGCTATCCCCCAAAATAGCTTGACAATGGAAGGGTGAAGTAAAAATGCTCAGAAATGAGCTTGGCAGTCAGTCAAATATCCCACAGAGTACTACTGACGCCCTAAAAATAGCTCAGAGGACCTCTCCCCCCTACACCAGCTTTACAGTGAAATGGAGAGCCCTCAGCGGCTTACCACACCTTCAATGATAGTCCAGCTGTCTGTCCTTCAAGAGGCCCTACTCTTTTAACTACCATAATTAGGATCTGTGGAAAAAAAAACGAACAAAAGTCGGTTCCACGTCGCGCCGATGGACAGTTCTCAGTCTGCTGTACTTTAGGTGAGGGTAAAGATGATTAGCAGGGCAATGTTCTCCGTTGATTCAGCGTGATGGTTCTTGATGGACAACTACGAGAAGGGTAGCAGCTAGTTGCTAATTTCACAGTTATCTAGTAAGTGGGCGGGAATTTAGCAGATGAAGCCGACTTCCTATGAATGAAATTACCCGATTTGCCTGAGAAAGTGGTTTCGTAAAGTTTTTTTTAAAAATAGGCGCCGATATATTCTACTTATTGAAAAATCACAGGAACTCGCATATCTACTTAAATCAGGTCATGTGCTACTCTTCGGACCTCTTGATTTAACTGACCCGAGGACTGGGGATACCGAATTCATTATTGGATTATATGCTGAAACCCAGCGGCATTGGTGCCATGAATTCAGTGCAACTTTCGTGGTACTTCTGCGATTGTCTTAATGTAAGCAAATAAGGGGAAGAGCCCAAACGCTACAATGCGTCCTCAATCAGCAGCCACACTTCTCAAATAAGAAATTCGTTTGTGTAAGGCGCCAGTAACAACTTCAAATCCCATAGCACAAAGTAAAGAGCGTGCACTGCGTTTAGCGCGATCGAGAATATGGAAGGCGCCATCTTTTGCTTCATTCTTGCCAAAAGGCTTAGAAATTAACATTTTATCAGGATCCTCTCCGCTAAAGTTGTAGTATTTGGGAAGTCGAGCATACGTGCCCCTCCTACCTCCAATTTGGATCCTTAGCTCCAGACGATTGCCTAAGAAAGGCCATTGGGCATCGTGGTAATGTGAAATTTTACAAGCAGCTTAAGATTCCTTGATAGAAGAGGGTTTATTTTCCTTGGCGAAGGATGGTGGGTACCATGGTGACGTGATAAGTCAAACCTGCTCACTTGCCATCAAAAAATATCCATTTAAACAAACGTTGCCACACAGAATGCCGCAGTCATGTTTTCTCGCTATCATACCATTGTCAGTGGCTCCGATACAGAGTAGTCACTTAAGGGACAACTCGTGAGTGAAGGAGTGATGCTTTGTCTGATTGACTCTTCGTTTTAATTGCGTCCGTGTTTAAGGCCCCGCAAATTTACTTTTGCAAGCGATCGCGGAAGTCGGATTATTTCAGAAGCTTCTTGGCCATTCTAAATCCTTTCTACTTAGTAAAAGGTTCATGGGTTTACATTAGTGGTGGCAGAAAGCAAAATCAAAGAAATGTTGGTTTTTGCAACACGTGGTCAACTTTACGGGGCACACCACTTCGACAGACGGAACGGCAGTTGTTGTGAACCGTATAAAGCAAGTGAGGATCTCGAAGGCAGTGACAGGAAAGAACAGAGAGGAGACAACTCTCATAATGCCAAACGGGGTTTGCGAGTTCTGGAAAATACCTTTTAGACTCTGCGACGCAGTGTTTACCCTCCAAAACCCAAGCGACCAGCACAAATCAGCCCACTCCCCTAAGCACTGTGCATCGCATTTGGGTGGCATTCTTGTCTTCGGTACTGAACCGCCTTCGAGATGTAATTTTGTCTCTGAGCCCGGATGGACATGGCTGGACGACATTAAACTATTTCATCAAACAACTGCCTATGAATATCCGTAATGGCTATACACTTCCCATTCCCCTTGTACAGCTTTGACCGAAATGAAAGTCCAATGACTTCGTGCTCCAACATCTTATTTACACGCAAATTTGATTACTACAACGATTGGGTTGTAGATGCTTTTCTCATAGCATCTACTACGCTGTAGTGGCCGACGCGAACGGTTGACCGAGAGGAGCACCGAGGTTGAGGCTCAAAAGAATGGAGGCGCTGTGTAGAACTTTGATAACTTGTTCAGCTCAACTTTGCATTTACACAAGCACCTTAGACTCCGTGATCGCACCACCGCTAAGCTGCACGGCCTTCAAGCCGTGCCAGTGGCAACTCAACCCTTCGCAAGTCGACAATACACAGTTCACCCCGGTGTTATGACAGCCTTATGAAAGAATCAGGGCAGTAAAGCACTATGCAGAATGAGCATCAGTAAGTTCAGAAAAAAAAAGCATTAAAAGTAATTATCTAGTGCAAAATGAAACGGTGGCATTCGCATTTCTTATTAGAAACAAAAATCAACAACGCCCCAACCTTACTGAGCTTAGGCGTGAAACATTAAATCTTTCCTGTTCTCCAATTGTTTAGGGAGATGTAGCGTCCCTTCGAGGATTAATTCAGTTACACTCCAGTCACATCTTGCCGGGGATAGTCGGGGTGATTGTACTTCCGAAAAATCGCCATCACACTTATAAAAGGTCTTCTGCGCACATTGGCCGGAGAGATTATTACAGGCGATTATTTTATTGCCAGCCGGCCAAATGTCATAAACTCGCAACAACGGGTCTCTAAAGGTAGCCAGCCACGCGACCAGAGTCATTATTGCTTGGTGGACGAAGGTTAATTGCCCTCTCTCAAGTGAAAAGTCAACGTTTTCGACGTAGGTGAGCTATTAAGCGGATTGAATGAACGGATGCGTTAGTGGACGAGGGAGAGAGTAGATGATGTGAGGTGTGAGTAAATACCGAACCTGTGAATTGAGTAAGCAGGCAAGTCAGTTTTTCCGATGTTAATTCTTAACTCGAATGAATTAAACAGAAAATGCCAGTTGAGAGAGATGGAGTTCTACGACATTTGTGCTCCGACAACCCCACTTTGTGCCCAGTTCGGAACAGTTGGGGTTACAATGAGTAGGAAACAAGTTGTAAATTGCCAACTGCAGATGCTTGGACAAGTTCTTGTGTTTCTGAGATCGCACAAACTCCCACGCTCCTCAATGCACTGCACCTCAAAATCCCACTCTGAGTTGACACCTTTGCAGTTGTGGAAGCATTAATTTATAGTGATTAGGAGACCTGCTTTGAAGATTTTGGCCTTGTTACATGAGCAAATCTAGCAAGCTGACCACTACTCCCATTCAGATAACCAAGGCGTTCTAATTTCCCTTTGCAGGTAGCATGTTCACCGTCCTAATTTATAATTTTGCAAAGAGCTACAAATTCCTCATCATCAGTACATTTCTCTCACAAAAAGGGGTTTTAACTGAAATTGCAACACGCTTTTAGAGCAGAGAAAAGAGGCGAGTGCACCACGAAACTGAACCTGTTCGTGGTATTCCCCACCTGGGCCCTCAACTTCTCCATCCATTTTTCTGGATTCATCGAAAAAGTAAAAGTAGGAAAACAATGCATAGCTGCTTGTACCGCCTCATTTGTGATAATCACCTAGTGCTAATCACATGACAACAAGTCGACCATTAATTAGCTACTAACAAATCCATTTCAGTAACTACAGGCAAACAAGTACAAAAGCCATCATATACCATTCAAAAGCCCTAAGTAAATTATTAACACTGAAGACAACAGTTCTAGTAAAAAGGAGAGGGGGAGAAGGGTGAATAATTACTTTTAAACCAAAGTCAAAGATGGGAGAGGGAGAGTTTGAGACGACGCCATCATCAATCTGGACGCAGCCACAAAGGAAAGAAACAAACACGTGTTCACGGGCGGGGCAAGGGATAAAGAAGATGGATGAAATTATAGTCTTGCATGTATCCGGACTTGGGAGAAATAACAGAAGACGCGGAGAGCTAGGGTCGACTATAACCTACAGCAGTGGTGGTGACAGTGTTGGAGGACGAGACCTGGGTGTCTACAACAGTAGGAGATGGGGCGGAGTGAGCACTCCGAAGAGTCTGAATGCAGTCCAGAATTTCGGCTATGCAGTCGGGGTGTTGATCCAACAACCTGCAGAAGAATAGGCACCTTCAACATCACTGGAGCACCCAATCTTAAACTAAAGTTCGTGTTAAACTCTTATGAGTTATCAGAGGTGTTGCATTTGAGATGTCAAGAAAAGCCGGATTCGGAAGTTTGTGATGATCAATGCTACTGCCTGTCAGTACTTAACTTACTAACCAGGATGAAAACGCATCACTATTGCGACTACAAACACACACTTCAGATTGCAAGTCATATTTGGATGGCTGTCCAATGCCACAAAATCATGCCGGACCAGGCAGGTGAAGACGTCAAAGACTATAGCCTACATCGATGATTTTACAAGTTCCGCTTTGAGCTGGCAATAAAGTTTAGGATAAGGTGCTCTCAGAAGCTGGGTGCCATTCAAAAAATAGCTCAAAGGGTATCTTTTTAGTAAGTTGTGAAGGAAATGGGCAGCAGCATCTTAAACCGATCTTTGAACATCCAGTTTAAGAGTCTCAATTCCTTATTTAAAGCATATGTTTTCTTCTCTGATGGAGACTTTGGGAAATTACTTTACTCTTTAGCAACAAGAGCTTCTGTCATGAAACTACGAAGTAGTAATTGGTTCTGACCAACAACGGCCAAAGTGGTTGGCCAACAGTGACTTGGCTAATGAGCGCACGATGTGTCAGTTTGGAATTTTGCACAGGTCTGAAGAGGTTTGATTACAAAAATTTCGCTTAAATTGCACTTCAGTTGTGAGGGAAATCAGGAGTTCAATTGAGCGACAATAGGAGGTTGGTTTTAAGAAAGCATTAGAAAGGTCCACCTAGTACTCATTGCAAGCCTCATATTGATGCCAACTGTAATGTTCCAAGTATTAAAATTTCAGACTCCTGACTGATTTAGTAATTTCCAATTCCATCAGATCATTGTGCCCTACTTCCAATGTTGTAGATCGAGGAGTCGTCAAGCATGCAATCAAAAGCAAATATTTCTAGTAGATAGGTTCATGGCGCAGGAAAATGAATCACTTGCTTTATCTCCCAGCAGCGCCAAAGAAGGCCCAATGCGATGAATTCTAACAAATCCTCTCAACACCAATAATCATCTCCCGAGTGAAAATGTTTAAGCCCATCGGCGCAAAAATTCAGAGGCATTTGACCCAACTTTATACATTTTCCCTTAAGCACAACAAAGTTCCTCTGACTAACCTTCAGGAGCCCGCCAAGCTCTATAGAATACGGAAAAAAGGAGACCCACCAGGTGATATGAGTGGTAAGCTGCTCCCTTGCTATAACCTCTAGTCGTGGCAAAAAGGAGGAAGATGAGGAAGAAACGGGAGTGAAGCTCTCTGTCACCTCTTCCTCCACCGCCTGCGCTGTTCTACTCCACACTGCCGTAGATTGATCGAAGTGGAGGTCATGGAGGCCTCGCAACGCCTCCACCATACGTTTATCACCCAACTGACATGCCAACCAACGAGCTACTGTGACATCGCACCGTTCCCACACCAATTCTTCTGCATTTATTGCTTCTTCAGCTGTTTTCATGGTTTCCTCTTCAACAGCAGCAGTCTTCCCTCTGCCTCGTGTGTCTTCCAGGAACCATTGTCGAAGGTGAGTCAGTGCTTGTCGGATGGGGACGCCTCTCCGGGCACCTGTAAAGGAAATAAGAAAAAGCAATGAGGTCGGCAATTTAATTTAGGATTAAAACATTAGAGAAATAAGTTTTTAATTTTGGCGGTATCCGGAAGCTCTGATAATGATCCCCAAAGCACCTATCAACATGAAAGGTTAAACACTCGAGGATGAGAGGATAACACACCAATCTGGGCAATCAGCTGGCAAGCACGCTCTGCCGTGGTGAGGAGCGGTTTCGTTTCGTCTTTTCCCACAGTGGAACTACCGTTGCATGCAGCAGAAGCACCAGCGAAAGACGTGCCACTAGGCTTCTCGTACACCGTTGGCAAGGCGAAGTGAGGTCGTTCAGCTATTCAAAAAGGCAAGTGATTTACACTCAAACACTCTGGACTTAAAAAAAAAATCAGTACGATTTAGTAAAGAGTTTGGCTGCTTGAAAAGCAATGATCTAGGTAGTTAAATTCAAATCAAGATCCATAATTTTAACAGCCAAATTTTGTATTTATTTAGTGGTATTCTATGAATTCGTCCATACCTTAAGGGACAACAATGAATGGGAGGGAAAAGTCACCCAAGTGTGCATTGAGCTATGCCATCCCAGGGTTCATCCATAGGACTACCCATAACAGCAAGCCCATAAAAACAGTTAACTTGGTCTTCTACTAGCAACCTAAATTCTCCTACCCTTGACTCATTATCAAACTCAAGACACATTGTCAGTCCAACCTTTCACGGTTCCACAGCATATTAGTGTTGACATTTCTTTGGGTGTTTTCAAGACAATAGAACTTCCTTCGAAAATTCTGACAAGAGAGCATGAAGCTAAGATTCAATTTCGATGTATGCTAAAGTTCTTCTTTTCACCAGATGCCTTACAACTGGTCGAGAATTCCTCGGGAGGTTGAGGAAACTCGCAAAGGCCATACTCAAAGCCCGCCTTCCACCGACTGCGGAGGGTAGGGTTATGTGCGCGCCGCAATCGTTCCACCGCTTCCTGCTCCAGCACACGTCGGGCAAGGCGAGCAAAAAAGAAGGTTCGACTAGAGCTCCACTCCACACTCCCATGCACCAATCCGCGCGCCACCAACCTACCCGGCGTATCGTGCAGATCTGCAAAGTGATGGGCGACCTGAAGTGGGAGAAGGAGACTAATGTAGGGCTCTGATACCAGTTCTGCATTATATGTCACTGCTTTTGCCTATTTTTCTACATTTCCATTCTCTTCGTCCTTCTACTTAAAGGTTTATTTGCCTAATAGCCTGTTCCTTTATCTAGCTATCTCTTCAACTTCATACTTACCCCTTTTATCCGCCTCTCCAAGCGTCGCCCTGCCTCCCTTTTAACATCAATTTAGCCGTAACATTAAAAACCGCAAACTCATTCAAAGGATAGAAATTGACGAGCGAAGACAAAAGCAGAATGGGCCATCCTCTCACTTGTTGATATATGGGCATGAGATGTTCCTGGCGCTGTTTTAATTGATCCTGCAATTCCTTTACCACCGGGAATGATTGCGGCGAGGCGGCTTTAGCAGCGGCCAGTTCCACAGTGAGATGAGCGCATATTTCATCAAGACGGTTCATGGTTGCAAGAAGGTCTGCAGCACGGTACTTGATCTCCACAGTGCCCTCGGGCTCAATCACACCCCCACGACAGGTGCGTGGTGTGCAGAAAAATTCCATGTGGTCGGCGTTAATGGCAGGATCGATGACCACCCAGGCACCACCACGTAGCTCCGCGTGTGGTGGCAGATAGACGAAGACGGGATTGGGGTAGGTACGGAGAGATTCCACTATCATCGCGCCAAATTTTAGCACCTGTGAGCAGAGAACGGAAATTAGCCAGCCAGCCAGCCAGCCGAGACTGCCCGCTACAATTCTGCGCCACAGATGAAAGCCCAACTTATTTTTACCCTGCAAATGGTACCGACATTCCATGGCCTTTTGATTGATGGAACCTGCTTCCACCAAAATGGAGATCTCATCAGAGTAAACCTTCTACTGGCAAACTTAAATCTTCTCTAGCTTCCTGTTAGTGGCAGAGAAGAACACATCAACTGATCAAGAGAACTTCAAAACAAAACGATAAACACAGGAACTGATTCCTCTAAAGAGAATTTTGAAGTTCTGAAATGAAGATGAAAGTTTAAACTTTCCCATCCAAAAAGTGCATACCACAGATCCATCAAGCAATAGGCAAGAACAAAATCTGTAGACTTCACAAAAAAATTTGCTTCGAGCAACCTTACGCTTAAGATAGGCAATCTCAGAACGAAAACCAAAAAAGTGTACAAGAGTTTGAAACTCTCCCTTGTTCCTAGGAGTAATCGCGAAATTCCCCAGGGCAACGCACTGTCCTAACCTGCAGCATTAGAGGAATCGCTGCTCTACTGCATAAATAGACCTTACTAGAAGGATGATCCAATGGATTGTGTAGAAGAGCAGCTCAAAGGCAAGACAGGTAACCCTACCTGATCATACATGTCCTTCAGTCCCCCAGAGAATCCGCGCCAATTGGCGAATATGAAAAGTGGTATTTCCTCACGGGCAAAGTCGGCAATCGCCTGCGCAGTCTTATAGGAGGAATCTGGATACCAAACCTGCCCGGCTTGATTAATGGTCTGTACCTCCGAAGCGGGATTGGCCGGATCTGCAGGCACCCGACACACGGAAACGCGAGTCTCTGGGGTCACCACTCCACAGGGAATACCTCCGAGGCGCGCACGTCCCACAATCACTCCGGGTGCCCATGAACCCAATGCCTCTTGCCACGTGCCACGGTCGAAGAAGCCCGAGAGCCAGGTCTGATCCATTCGGTTGACTGATGATACGGCTGAATCTGATGACCCTGATGTTGTTGATTTTGATGCAGAGGATGATTGCAGCTGACCACCTAAAATCCCAGAAATGGATTTGCCGCGTAAAACCCTGAAAGCCAACTATCAGATAAGACATCCGAGATGTCTGTGCTATTTACTCAAAGTGATGAAAGTTAACCACTTATGAAGGTGCTTTGACATCTCTTAAAGGAATGGCCTATGGTCACAATCGAACATGAAACAGCTTAACATCCCACTCACACCTAAAGGGTATCTATAAACATTTCTGAGATCTAAGATTGCAAATCGCCCATGAAGTATTAAAGAAATTTAACTCACTTCAGCACCGAAAGAAGTGCCATTTTAGCGAAAACATGGAAAGACTATCACCTATCCACACAGCGAATCACGCAATGGCGTAAGCTTCTAGCACTCCTTTGAAATGGTTACACAGGCATTTACCATACCAAAAAGAACTCGCCACTAAGTTGAGAACTAATTCACATTCTCTAACGGAAAAGGCTCTGGCTAAATATGAGCATGAATGGCAATAAAGAGCGGTAACAACAAAACCACGTAACCTGGAGTAAAATAGACCAGCTTTTCATGAATCTGCTTATGACAGACCAAAGCAGAGGAAGGCGTGTATTTAAACATTATCATCTTACATAACTGTGCATTTAAACAAGCGGTTTCAGTTTCGCCTTAGGTACCACGACGTCCTGAGCATGCTTAAAGCCTTCAGAGAGGGCTCAGGCACTATAGTCTACACAGTCTTATCGAACGAGGTGCGAATCCCGGACCATGAAATGGGAACACTTAATTTGCTAAAATATTCAATCCCATGCCTTTAAGCAAGTCTCTGTTCCATTTGGTAATAGTCACGCAACCTACGAATGTAGCTGAAAGGGTAGCAATCAAGCCTGTCCACAATACCAGAGAATCGGTAGAAAGCATGAAACAGGCTATACTTAGGCATATTACAAAAGAACACATAACATTACGTAAAAACATCTGAAAGGGGGGAAGGGAAGACGAACGCACTCATAACTCCAGTGAACATCCACCGAGGATCATCATTGGTTCTCTCACGTGAGGGTACATACTCCACCGGTCGGTCGATGGGATCGGGCGGAGGACTACGAAACACCGGCAGTCGAGCACCCCGACAAATGGGCACGAAGGAGAGCCAATGAACCACCTGCTGAAGAGCCGAGTATTCATCGGGCACCACGAGATGACACACCCCATTGTTAGCCATCACCTGCACTCCACCTAACTGTCCATTACCCGTGTAGACCTGTCGGCCGAGCAGTTTGTTTAGCGCCATCGCGCCCGTGAGGATGATATGCGAGTTCTCGATCTATAGTGGAGGGAACTAAGTCAATACTTACCAGATAAGAGTGGAGGGAGCAAAAACAAGGCTTCGAAGAATACCCACCTGAATAACCCGCTGGCCCAGACGCACGAGGTAGGCGCCAATACCGATTGTGCGGCTAGTGACGACACTGAGAGTAAAGCACTCCTCGTAGGCGTGCGCTGTCTCCTCCGCGACCAAGGCGGAGCCGCGTAGGTTCTCCACGGAGATGTCGAAATCCTTACCGATTATGTCTACTATCTTGTAGCGCTCCTCTCCGTTCTCCACTATCCTCTCACAGTTGACAGAGTTCATCTTTTTAAGCTTTTCGTAGTCCTCCGGGGTCAAGTAGAGGTAGTCGAAGCCCTAATGGGTGACAATAGACCAAGAAATCTTGAGCTAAACTCATCGATGATGGAGATCACTATTAACAATCTTCGCATTTGGCTTCAACAGATAGACAGTGTAACCTATTTGTATTTACCTCATAACAAACTTTATCTTGCCCCAAGAGGGGCACTCAACTTCGTGTAGTTCTAGAACTAATTTTTTTGTGAAATTTTGATGGATAAGGAAAATTGAATGATTCAAGTGCATTAACACACATCAACGCTCTGTTATCACTGCTAAACAGGACTATTCAATTACTGCTAAGGTGACGGTTAATTTTCACCCTACTACAGTAAATGAAATTTGAGGAATAATAGGCTTTTTGGTATTCTTCGGCTACAAATACTTCAAATACAGAGTATAAACGTTAAACAAACCGATAAAACGAGGCGTTTTAAGTGCCTAAAGGCAAGGAGTTTCTACCTTTTGTTTCGGCGCCTGAGGGCATCAAGCAAGACAAAATTATGGGGAAGCACTAACATGTAGGAGTCTAGTTCAACAAATTTGACGAAAAAAAAACAAATCCAACTCTCACTTTCACTTGCAATGCTGCCACTCAAACCATATTCAAGTGAACTTGGCAACTAAGTCAAGTGATGATTGACAAAAAAACATTCTCCTTTATGAATGTAATCAGTTGATCACGCTGTACGAATATCATGCTTAATTAGGTAGACAAACTAAAGGAAATAAATACAGTGAAATAAGCAGTGTCTCTGACTGCTCACAATGCTTTCTCAATATTTCACAATACACAAAAGACTAAATGAAAAGTCAATTTCATCTAGGCTCTCATGGAAATGTCAAAGAATTAATGTAGTACGAAAAAATGACGTTCTCTGCCGTTAGAGAAGCAGGACATCTTGATTGCATAAATCAAGATTTCAGCAATACAAAACCTTTACAACGCACCATCTGGGGATGTTTCTCATCGGTCCATGCAATCCTAAAGACGGCCTTAACTTCCTCGGCGAGACGAATGCGAGCACCGGTATTGGCGGCAAGAAAGATGCGCGGAATGCCCAGACGTCGTGCCAGCTCGCTAGCTCGGTAAAAGACAAGGTCTTCACAGGGTCCGAAGGAGCCCGCATTGTGCGTAACGTCATTGGAAATGACGATGATGGGTCGGCCTTCGGGGTATTCTGGAGTGCGTATCACAATGTACCATACCACCATGCCGATCTGAAAAAGACAGATGCAAGGGTTTGTATGAAACTGTGGTTGCAAACATATAGTGTGTTTTGAAAGAGATTATAGGTGACAGTACGCCAGTTACTGAGGTATAACAAGTTAAACGCAGTAACGGGTCCCTATGCAGCTCAGAAAGGGTGCAATTACTTCACCAAGGTCAGCTGTGTTGTCGAATATCGATATGGTAACCCAACCCTATCGTCATTTGATCGGTCCAAACTGCCTGGATTGCCCTCTCATTGGTTGACTATGACAACAATCACTCACATGGTCTCCCACCTCACTCACTGAGATTCTATGGGATGTCCTTGTCCGGCCTGCATTTCCCGAGACTCTGTTACGGTCGGTTCTGTGTTTCAAAGAGCCCTCTTTCTCCTGCTACTGAATTTAGTCTAGTTTGGAAGTAAAGTAAGGATGTAACGATAAGGAGGCAAATGACTGCCAATCAATGGCATCTCTGGAGACAAATACGTTGACTGGGCCAGTGACTTTATTTAAAATGGTTGTTGCAGAATAGTGCTTGCCGAAAACGCCTTCCGTAACCAGCGATGCAGAGGTCGAATAAGAAAGGGATTGTTTAAGTGCATACATAATTATGCATGCCAGGTTTAGACTTTCGAGACCACTTTGTTCCGGTCACACAAGATTTGATATTAACTTTCCAACTCCAACCCGCAAAAATTGCCTTCCAAACTCACATACCTCCGATCACAACCAGTGTTACATACTTTTAGCGTTGCTTCAAGGAGGAGGAAAGTCCAAAGAGGTTGGCAAATTATCGCATGATCTTTGTTCTCATCCCATGGGGGACAATGCGAAAGACCAGCCACTGAGCATGCAAACGGCGCTCAAAACAAAAACTTAAATGATAGGAAGACAATCGCTTTAACAGCATTCCCATACTTCGAAATATGCGATGGTGGTATTCAGCTCCACTCGTGGCATCTAATGCTGTCCCTCCCAGCCCATATGTACATCAATGGTGAAAGTGCTTTGAGACGCACACTCCTTTTCGAGAGCAACATTTTCCAAAGTTGCCACAGAATGAAAGTCCCGAGAAGACGAAGTGTGTCTAATCAACAAACAAACGCGATGGCTTTTTCACTCACCTTGTTCAAGCAGGGGGGCCGGTCCACGTGGACGAGTTCACCGGCTGAGTTAAGACAGAGCTCCTTGCACTCTAACAGGTGACTGCCACTGTCTGCATCACGGCCAGGCTTATCCGACTCATCGAGCCTGGCCGTAGCTGTAGCAGCAGCTGGGTAGCCACCGATAGCGTTCCATACCTCGTCCAGGACCCGGCCAAACACTGCTGGGTAGTCGTAGACATATGTCGAACTGTACTTCTGTGCCTACAGGGGACGAGGAAAGGAGAGAGAGATGAAAACATATTAAATAAAGCATTTCAGAAAATCGAACATTCCCGTCTGACTTGAAGAACGATCAAGATTTCAGATCAGACCTCCTTATTGACTGACATGAGTAGGCAAACGGAGAGGCACAGCGTGTATGCATGAGTCTAGTGAGTGGACAGCGGGGGCAGCGGTCAATCACTGTAACTAGCTGAATCTGAGACTCTGACATTCAAGTGTTTATCAGTAGCAAATGTGAACCAACCAGGGGCGAGTGGGAGAAAGTATGCATATGCGAGGCTTGGAGATAAGTCAATAGGCGAGGCAGGAGGGTTCCCCGAAGTCTTAGGTGCCTGCGGTATGCCTGTGTCTTCACAATTGCATACTTTCGCCTCAAGCAGTATTTTATGAGTGCCTGCATTATGCTACTAGAAGTTTAGTCCTTCGGTGAGCTAATAACTAAAGTAGCTTCAGATTCTAATGCCTTGTAACTTCAACACCAAAAATGCGGTAGCGATATTCCTATTGGATGCGATCCGGATGCTTTAATTTTCCATAAGTTAATTCCCAAGATGGAAATTAAGCCAACTGTACACTCAAAAGCCTAACACTTTATCAGAAAAAAGCTGAATACGCAAACGGGGCTCTGACTACCACCATTGCTTATTATCCACATTATGCTGAAGAGGTAGAGGCTGCAAGAGCAATTGGGAACCAGATAATGCCACGAACAAAAAGCCCTGAAACAAAATCGCTTTGATTGACCAAAGGGAAGCAATGACGATAATGGTACAAAATTCACTTCATGTGGGAAGGAATGACTCTGTGAAGTCTGTGCCATTAGGCTTTAAAACTTTCTTTGTGCTACTAACAAGTCAATTTCTAGTTCCGTACGTCCTATAAGGCTTTGGGGGATAATTTCTCTGCAATGGTTTGAAAAGAGGTGCTGTGGATTAGCAGCCTTAAGGGAATGAAACTATCAAACCATTCCAGTTGACCCGCGCTTCCGACAGATCCATTGACATTGGAAACTACCCGAGTCGGAAAAACTGTTTAGTCTGATTTGGCACACTACTAAGGCAGTCAGAGGTAGCTCCGAAGCTGTAGAACTTCAATAACAACTATAAGGCATTTTACTATAATCCCCAATTCCCTGCATCTACAAGAGTAGCACAGATGCAAATGACCCAAAAAGTTGCGAAATCGTCAATGCAATAAAAAAACAGGACAGACACTCAACCTTGGTAACCGATTGGAGAGAAAAAAAGTAACCACAGGCCTATGAGATGTCAGAAGTTGATGGCCTTCATATGATCATCCAAACGCAGAGAGAAAATACCTGGAATCGTTTGATCTGGAGAAAGTCCTTGGTCTGATGTGGAGCGTTCGCGAGACAGCCATGGAGCGATCCGACGCGAGGACCAAAGGAGACGAGGTGTATGGCACCAGTACGAGGGTTTGGCACCTCGTGGTAAAGCTCAAATACCAGACTGTAGCCCTGCTCGTTGGAGATGATCAGGCGGATGGGGATGCGTGGGCCATTCTTACTGTGCCGGATCAGCAGCTTCAACTCAGCCTACGTAGAGTGAACGATGATAGAAAGAGTTTTCCGATGCCGGTGGAGTATTTTTCGAGATGAATTGCTTGATCAAAATGTATATTATGCTTGGGAGGCAAAATTAAGCTTTGGATTTAAATTACTAATCCAAGCTTCATAACACTTACACCGGTAACTGAATAAAGTAAAAGAAATCCCTAGCATTACCAGCGTTTCAGTGTTGATTAGATTATTTATGACTCGAAAGTCATCTGGACCTAGAAAACTGACACGTATTTGAATTTCAACTTCGTTCTGAGGGAACAATCAACGAATAGGGTTACTAGCCAACCGATAATGCAAAAATTGGATGAGTTTAGAAATGCTTGCTTACTTGGCGGTTAATAAAAGAATTAAGGGCCCACCTGATGGAGAACCACATTAGCAGCAAATTAATTAATTTTTAAACCAACATTGCTTATTGTTCCGCTGTAAATAGGAAGCATTAAACACCAGATCAAATCATGCAAAAGAGAGTCGACCCTAAATCGGAGTAGTTGATCCACATAAACGCTATCACATCGAAAAACTCGATTATGCAGCAATTGCAGCCACTTGTCCAAATGTGAAACAGGCGACCAACCAAAAACGGAGCCAGAAGTTTCAGTTCCACAAAGCCCATTTTCATTCTTCCAAATAAGTAGAGGAGCCCTGTGAAGGGAATGTGAGGACACCTGATCAAAACCCGTCTTCTCACAATTTGGTCACTCTTCTGAAACCAATTAGAAATCTAAAGTCGCCACAGAAATGATTATTCTTACCAAGGACTCAAACCAACCCTCTTGCAGTGCCCAGTAAATAGAGTATTGTACCGCTCCACGACCTAGAAAGCACTGGTTACTTTGGTGGTCACTTCAAAATTGAAATATCTTGGAGAAAAAAGAGATCCAGAAAAAGAACATTTGAAAGGGAAATCCAGTCGACAAAGCCAACTTTATCCATTAAAAGCGTCATTCCACCATCAAGCACTCCATGGATAGCCCTCAAAGGGATCTGCATCCATAGAGGATTTGAATGAGCGAGGATGCTCCTGCAACTTCTAGTGCCACTTTGCAGCAAGCGAATAATCGCATTAGCAGAACATACCAACACAACAGTTGGAAAAGTAAACTGATTTCCAAAACTAAGCAAACAAACAGTGGCAGCTCTCCTAAGTTCTCCACCAAGTATGCCAAAACTAAGACTATTCAAAATTGTTGGTGCTTGAATGGCCTACGCCCAAACAGCGAAGGTCTGAGTGGTCGAGGATTCCAAAAGACTTCTCTATACGACTCAAATAGATAATTGATATTACTGAATCTAACCCACTCATTCAATGAGTGACCAAAGGTGTTTGTTTTGGAATAGGCAATCTAAATGTTTAAAAGCATGCAATTAAACGATCGGTGGCTCGGTGAGAGACAAGCCGCGTAACAATGGAAGCTGATAACCTACCTGTTTAACTCGCAACTTGATGAGCCGCGTAGCATAGCGCAAAATAGTGCTCCTCACAGTGCTCTGCAACTGGGTGATGTCCTCCAACAGAAGGGTTGGTGCGAAATTGAGAAAGATATGATTTCCCGTGGTGAGGTTGGCCTTGGGATGGGAGAAAGCCATCTCAAGGGCGTCCATGGCCTCCAAAAGGGTACGCTCCGCCTCCGATCGTAGATACTCGAAGGATGACTCCTTGGAGACGAGGTCCGCGTGGCGGATCACGCTACGCACGAAGAAACGGAAGTCCACCGCACCCTGACCTTGGGATACCTGCACAACGCAACAGTTCGTTCACACATACCAGCCTACCTCTGTGCGTGAAAACTAATACCTATTGAATTCCAACTAATTAGCAAGTATATTAGAAGATAGTAAAAGAACTACGATGTGCTATGCACTGAAATTTAATGCTTTTTTTCAACTCTACTCACAATTTAAAACAATTGCAAAAATTGGATTTCACATTACAATTTATACTTAAATATTAATGGCGGATTATTTAGGTATTATTTCGCCAAACTTCCCTTAATCTAAATAAAGTGGGCTTGCGAATTCAAAGTTTCCAGCCCCTTTTTCTAGCATTATAGATTATCTTCCCTTCTGACCCATGTTAGGGCTACCGCCTATGCCACAAGGGTGCCTAATGGATAAGCAATGTTTGGAGTCAGATGCTTTGGGAGCCAAATCCAAGGTGGCAGGGATTTTTGAATTCCTGCAGCGAAAAAAATGTAGAAAGGTCCTATTCGCCGTAGACACACTCAATCGTATGAAAGCAAGAGAACGCTCAATGTTGAGCATGATCAGACTCATAGACTAATTAAATAACTACTAGACAGGTTTTTTAGATGAAGGCCTCACCTTGGCTTTTCCTATATACATTTGCATCCGTCGGTTCAACACTGGAATAGGTTCGAGATCGTAGTTTTGCAGCCTATTAATTTCCATATGGAAGGCTAGAGCAGGCTCCAGGTTTCGATACACCCTGTCCTCTTTGAAGTTGTCCCGTGCACGGAAATTGAAGAATAGCGGATATTTACCCTTAAAGAAACAAGGCCTCAGTGACATGCCGACTATTAAATCCGACACTTCAATGCATAACAACCCCAAAAATACAAAGTCCCAACATGCTTAAACAGGATATGACGATTATAATTTGGCGAAGGGTAGCGTCCAAATTATCGGTGAAACAAGAGCTGATAGTCAAATGCTTCAGAGAATGGTGGGCCTAATGGCAAAATTCTCAAATACCTGGTTTTCGGTGAAGGCACCTAGCAGATAAATTCCACATCCTACTACTTTACCATCCAACGCACATAGAGGAGATTTTCGACAAACCATAAGACACTAAAGTGAGATAAAGAGAGGGCCTTATAATACCCAAGTTGGCTCGGCAAGACCGGAGGGCTATATGAGTAAACGACGCTAATAGAGTTATTCTGGGACGGTAAGACACGATTCAACTTGACTGAGTATGGATATTATATTTGTGGGCACTTGAGTAAATCAAGTAATACAGTAATTAGTCCGCACCTTGCGCAACATATTACTATCTTCAAATTTGCTCAAGGGGGTAGATTGATTAAACCAATGTTAGGCTCAGTTTAGGCTCGGCTTATTCACAAGCAAAAAGTCTTGAATACGAGTAAAGACAATTTTAAGATAGATACTCAAGGGCCTGGCACACAGCTTTGGCGCTGATAAGTCAGATCTACTTCATTACAGCATAAAAGCATCACGAGTAGCACTCAAGAGATGGTGGATGTGCTGATAAAACTAGATAATTTCACCACCTGTAACTTAGGCCACTTGTTCGAACAGAGTCTTAAATAATTCAAGTTCAAAGGGCTGTACTTTTGCCAGAAAAACTTAGGCATTCGTATTAGAGTTTCAAATAAAAAAATGGACCGCGCAGTTGCTTCAAACAGGTGGCCAAACAAAAGTGGGTGCGATCAGCCACTAGGTCAAAAGTCCTTCCTCCTATTCTAACAAGTAGAGGTTCAGCCTACCGGGGTAATGAGCATAAAGGTGATGCGGCGAACAGCAACAGATTTAAGACGATCACAATGTTCCTGACAGAAGGCCTCCAACATTCGCACCGTTGCCTCCTCGCCAGGGTCCTCTTGGCCCTCGGGTGGCCAGCGAAGGCCAAAATTCATCACATTCACGGGCTCCTCGTTATCGTTTGACTGGAAAGCAAGGAAATGGAAGAATCAGCATAAGGTGGGCTTTCCAAGCACTATTTTTAAATGATTTATGTAACCAATAGTAGTTCCTGCTTTAGTTACTGTAAACCAGGAAAAAAGATTTAATGAATTGTCCAAACCGTTAAAAAATCGGTGTTTGAGCAACTCTCCAAGTTCGGCAGGAACTATTTAAGAGCTCACGCGAATAAATGATTTCAAAACTGGACTGAATTGGGACTAACTCTGATAATCCCTCCCATCTACAGAGAAGATTGATTTCCGTGTGACTAAATGAATATTCATAGCTGACGAATTTATTCGCGCTAAACAGATACCTTGGTCAATCTAAGCTTAAACTGAATGCAAGGGAAGCCATAAATTGAATGAAAAGTTTGGATAACGCTTGCTTAATCATGCACAAAGCAGCTTTAAAAATATTCAAAACTTCTTCACCATATCTTAATAGTTTGGGAAAAGTCAACCCGAATAAGGCGACGACTCAGGAAAGCTACACTATTGCGTGCTCAAAAACTGGGGGCAGTAGAAAGGACAGGCACAAGATTGTGTGACAATTTGAGCATACGACGTATACGTGAACGGGAGTAATTAAGATCTAACGCAAAAAGTCCGGTCAATCTCAAAATTAAACTAGCTTAGGGACTAATCTCTAGATTCAAAGAACATCCAAGACCATTGTCTTATGAATATTGTGACCTAACAGGACTTTAAGATGTCTTTAAATGAAGAAATCGGCTCACAGTCTGAAAAGGTGGATCCTGAAAAGTTACGACACTATTTCTGCAAGGGAGACTAGATGGAAAACTGCCCTGACGTCGACCCCCGACTCGTCTCTCCATTAACATCGCCTTTTGCTTTTGTTCAAAGCGGAAGAGAAAGGCGGAGAAATATCTGCAAGCAATAAAAAGGTAGGTCTTGAATCGTCCCACACTTTGACAAAAAAATGGCCGCAACGCACTGACAATTTCAGTTCCTCAAAGGAGTTGAACACCACGATAGCGCCGAGGCGCTCCCTGCTTTGCATCTCTTTCATTCGTATGTCTTCACTAGACGCGGTGACAACCTGAGAGGGAATAACAGACACCGAAAAAGTCCTCTGAACTCCACCGGACGCCGCGAAAGCGGTCTTGTGGGAAACCTCCGTAGGGGTGTCAACGCAGTCGGAGGCCTGGGTGTTGGGGATGAACCAGCAATTTGCGTTGAAGGGAGATTGCTTACTGGCAGTAGCGAAAGCATCATTGTCCGCATATCCCTCAGCAACTGGATCGAGGGGGCCGTTGTCAGTGTCTTCGTCAGTGCCGAGGTAGTAGTGGGGAGGAGAGGTCGACTCTATGGAGTGGCGGAGGGGGACCTGACTGCTCTGGGCGCCCATCGCACGCTTCCAAAGCTTTCTGAAGAGCAATGGTACTAGAAAGTGCAAGTCAGTTGCCGGTGTTTTCTGAAGTCTTTGAATTTAATCAAGGGCGCGACGATATACGCGAAGCACTGGGCATCCTTCAAAGATTAATTTTCTTTTGCCGTCTCAGCTCGCAAAAGGATTTGGCCAAAAGTACTGGCTTGACTTCAAGCCAATGAGCATTGCTGATAAGTAAAAGCAAAACAGCATCCAGAAGCGAGTCAAGGCGATTTCTAACAGAGCGCCGAAGCGAAATAAAGATATACCGAAATAAAGTAATTTTTCCAAGGCCACTTCTTCAGTCAGTTTGTAAGTTCCCTAGCAATTCAAAGATTAAAAACAATGCACAACAATGTCCTTTTCAGTAGTTCATTAACTCTTAATTTTAAACAGTATCTCTTATAATTATGTCCTCCACAGATGCATTATTTAGTCCATTTCTAGATGAAAAAGCAAAAAGTTCACCGAAATAACAGAAAAGGAGTCAAAATAAAAAAATTATAAGTGGTTTAAAAAGGCTCATTGACGCGCTACGGCAGGGACTGAAGGGAAAAGTTCTTGCCATTTATTGCCAAGTCAGCGCACGAACAGAAATGAGATTGTATTCACACAGCAGAGGAAAAGGGAAAGTCGCATAAGTTTCATGAGGAGATTGACAGCTAAAAATATGTGACAGAGCCCACCGAAGGAAGACAAATCAATGTTGAATCCGTCATGCAAAAAAATATCATCAACTTTGGAGCTCTCGTCAATTCAGGGCGCTTATATTGACGGGAAGATCAAATCACAGGTGAGGAAGAACTTCACAGGCATCGGTAGTAAGACTCTCAAGACTTTAATCGAACCGCAATTAGGGTCACATCCTTAAAGCTGATGCTAAATCTATTAAAAGATTCAATATTGTAGGGTAAGTAGGTTGCTGCTTTAGAGGTGCGAAATTTCATTGAGGTGCTGGACACTAAGAATAGTAGGTGGCTAGTAGCTCGTCATTTAACTGCATAAAATCCCTCGGGGATTGACAATAAAGGGTAGCAAGACTGAGATCATAAGTACCAAATCGTGAGCACACTTCAAGAGTCTGACAGATAAATGAAAGGGGAATAAAAGATTGAATTTGTAAACAAAAAATACCAGGATACATGAGAGAAAGTAATGTGCAAGAGAAATTACAAGGAAATTTTATATCACTTAAAAGCAGATTCAGTCGCTGAACGCGGCATCAGATAAGGTTAAAAATGGAGAAAATGCCTGAAAAAGACTACATTTGAAATGAAAACTCACAAAACTAATAACATTAGGGAATGCTAAAGGCATGAATCAAAGGTAAAAGAATGAGGAACCTACAATTGCATAGATACGTTGGGAAGAAGGAAACGAAAGAAGATAGCATGGGCACTGGTGACCTTATCGGTGAGCGGGGTGATGAGGGCGTGCTGGAGGCCAGTCAGCTCGTAAGTAATGTAGGCCCGACGCACATATACCTCCAACGCTGCAATTACCACTGCGGGCTTCTGGTGGTAGAAGAACTCCAACAACACGTCAAACACCGAGGTTTCCGAGGTGATGAGACGCTGTAGGGTCTCCGTCGTGGAGGTGCTGTCACCGAAGGTGTTGATCGCCGAGAGGATTATCGACTCTACCTAGGAGGTATAGGTACCCTGTCTTCGTCAGCCATTTGAGTAGCATGACACGACTAGGTCAAAGCGAATCAACCAACGTGAACACCAAAAAAATGGAGCCACAGGCAACTCCGAAGGTTTAATGCATTCTAGCTTTAGTGTCAATGAGTACGGAAAGTAATAAAAGAAGTAGGTCGTATGAAGGGTGGTACATATGAGGGGTGCTTCGTGTTTGAGAGGTCTAGTTGACTCAAGGGCGAGGTTTCTGAGCTGGTGCAAACTCCAGGAAGCTGTTTTTCCTAGTTTACACTAGCGTTAACATAGTTTCCGAGCCTCCAAAATAAGCGTCAGAGGGCAGTTGGACAAAGGAGTGGTTACATGTTTTAGCAGCAGATAATTGCAAGAGGTTCGCGTGCATTTTCAGTTGGAAAACAATTTCCGTTGATTTCCATGACTATAAACAAGGTACTTGGTGTCCAGAATGCCATTCTGTCTTCAATTTTCATTAAAATCCGAAATTAAACCACAACTCAACGACTAACCATGACTTGATAGGATTTTGTAGGGGAATTTTGCCATGCATCTTATTTGGCAGGGTATTTATCAACGAGGAAGTGAAACTAAAAATTTATTATTTTATGGTAAGAGCTTGAGGTCAACCAGCATTTCTACCAACTCGATTGTGTTCTTTTAAATTGTAGGCCTTCATTAATTATAGCCATTCTCGAAACAAAAAATAGAAATTTTTAATGGGCCAAATTTTCTGAAAGGTGAGGATTTTTGCGTTTTCCGATACAGATTCATTTCCCTTAGTCCCCAATCAGTACTTCCAAATCATGAGTAGGTTCATTCAAATGGAGCTTTCATAATGAAGAAAGCGGGGGAGTGAACACATAGAAGTTTAAAGGGAAGCAAAGGAGGGCGCTAACGACTGTGGTTTAAACTAATCTACTAATATCAAACACAAACAGCACTCAGAATGCATGCACTTCAAACTGAAAGTAACTGAACCTATCGAAGCCAACGTCTCGGAATATCTCTACCGTTACGTAAAATATGAAAACTTCTACGACGATAGAAAAGCTTCCTCACTCTGCATGCAATTTTAACAAGTTAGCTCCAATAATTTTCGATCATGATGCTCAAACCGAGGCAAAAAAGCTTCAGCTTGCTTGCAAACCCACCTGGTTTCGCCTCAGCTCGTAGGGCGGCGACTGCGCAGAGATGAGGAATTTTCGTGCCGTAAGCGCAACTTTAGCATTCTCCGCTTGCCCAAGCTGCGTGAGAGCGGTGAGTGAATCGAAGAGGTCGCTACTGAGGCGAGGGAACAGCTCCTCACGCAGACGAGAGCTGCGCTCAATAAGGCCACAGACAAGGGCATTTTTGGCCGCCAACTGGTGATGTGAGAAGTGAACCGCCACCACATCCTCCACCGAGGTGGGATCCGCAAGGCGTTGAACCCATTCGGGCAGTCGAGGACGACCCGGGAAGCGTGTCAACAGGTCGGGGCCAGAGGCTATGTCACTGTTTCCACCACCACCAGCGCTACTACAACTACCACCCGTAGACTCTTTCTGCCGGGCGAATAACAGCGACACGCAACGATCGTACTGGCCTTTTCAAAAATACAAAGGAAAAAGAAGAGCTTTTCTGCACTAGTAACAGAAGAGGTAGAGGTAAAGAAATAGGAACAGATGAAGTCAAAAATAATTAAAAACGGAGGGACTGTCTTATTATTTTTAATGGTTCGCTCAAGTTCATGACTGCGGCATTGTTGCGGACAGTAAAATGGATCGCTTGGGTTAGGTGTAGGGTGGATTAGAGTGGGTTTTTTTGGTAAAATAGCAAATTAATGAGGTATCAACTGTTGAGTAAGGTGATGCGGTGTTTTGGAGCTCCCAAATGGGTGAAGGTGGATTGCAACCAATTTAATTCGTTAGGGCAATTCAACATTTCATTTCATCGGCATCATGAGAGTGAATTTGATAGCAGACGATTAAGTTAAAGTTTCTTTGGAGATTACCACGATCAAAGTAGAAAGGTTAGAGGTGTAAAGCACAAAAAAATGCTCATTCCTATCTCCACCTCTCTCGCGGGCAAGCCATCAAACTATCAACTCCCATCGAGACTCACCATGTTGATAGTGCTGTTCTACCGCCACATAGGCCGCCAGAAGATTGACAAGAACACGGGAGGCGTGGCCCCGGACACCACCTTCAAAGCGTCGCGCTAGATCAACTAGGCGCGAGGTGAGTTCCCCGTAAGTGGATACGGAGACGCCGGTGCTAGCAGGGCGTTCCGGTTCACCCGCCTCAATTACACGGATGATGCGCTCGGACGGGAAATTGGTGAGCACTGAGGTGAGCTGATTGGAGTAAGAGGCGGCGATAGAGCGTAACGATTGCTCCACAGAAATAGGGAGACGACCCGAGAGCTGGGCAACCAAATCCTACAAATAAAAGAAAATGTAGTGAGTGAATTTCCAAGATTCCGTTGCAACAGAAAGCTACGTGTCCTGATGGCACTGTAGTGATTTAGTGTTCATATTCATACAAAAAACCTGAAACCTTCCCATATTTAATGACCATACCTCTTACTCTACAGCATGACCCTCAAGAAATGCATGTACACTCTCATCCCTTCTACAAGTTACTGAATCGTCTTCCACAAATTTGTGTTTAAAAGACAAATTCAGTTAAGGTTCGAAACGCTATAGTGCGCCTAACCACACGGAATCTCTTTAACGCATTCTTGGCGTCATAACATTCTTTCTATACTCAGCTTCTCAGCCCCTTTACGGCATGCCTAATGCATTTTTAATGAAAGCTCGATCGCTCTACCGTGATGAAGCCGAGGGCAGAAGCTCGAATATCTTCCAGAAGATAAGGGACAAGACGAGCGATAAGTCAAATAGATCAAGTCAGGTCAGGATGCTCTCGTGTTTGAAAGTGTCCAATTCATGAGTTTGGGTTGAGAGCAAAGACAACATTTAACTCCCAGCAGACAAAAGTGTGTGGGAAACCGGTGGCTCAAAAGAGCCCTTACCGCTTTCTGGCATCGGCGGAGTTTATTCCAACAAATGGACCATAAAAGTTAAATTCTAGCCAATTAAATGGTAGAGAGGAAATGGATAACGATGTGGCTATGCCGTATCTTGCTTAAGTTAGCGATTCATTTGAACGCAAGGTGAATGAAACAGTGTTTGAACAAACCGGGACCAAATGATTCATTCTGATCCAAAAAAGATGAATGTGGCGAAACGAAAGGCAATGAAATCCATGAAGAAATCGCACACTTTGTCAAAAGGGAAGCGTGACTGCAGGAAAGGATGGTGATACGAAGATTTTTTGGAAAAACAACTGTCAGACACCCTCAGCATGAAGACCAGTTGAAGCTACATTTTTCACCAATGACATTAATATTAGAGGAATAAATTATGGCCTAATAAGAAAGCAGATAGAAATGCGATGCTACTGGAGTACGGAAGACACCTTCAGAAAAGTTCAACCAGAAAGGAAAAGCATATGACCAGTAAACAGAAAGAAAAGAGACACTATGAAAGAAAAATACCCCTTGAACAGAATTGTGATATTCGACAGTGAGTTCCAGCCGGGACCGCCTTCAATAATGCACAAGAACGCCGTTAAATTAGCACCTAGCTGTCATGGAGAACAGGTAACAAGTGCTCGCGAAAAATTAGTCCCATATCCGGATATTCACCCGATATAATGATCCCAATCGAAGCATAACTTTTGCCTAAACGATCCTTGCAACTGAAAGAAATCCCAGACATTAGTAATGTTCACAACTTACTGGAAACATTCCAGTAGCAATATGTTGGCATCTTAGTACGATTACGTGATAGATAAACACGCCATTGAAAGCTGGTATTCAAAAATAGAGGACCTTGGAAGTCTATTTAAAAACGTCGCACTGGACCAGATAGTCGAATAGATAATGTAAGAATCCAACCATTACAGTGTGGTGAAACACCATTTATTGAAATCATTAATAGTATGGGACAGGTCCTTTCAGCTGCCAAGACTCGGTCTCAAGACTCAAACCATACCACCCATTTGCAGCTCTTCTCAGAGTTCATTAAAGAGCTGCCCCTGGGTGTGGGCGCTCGAAATTATTACTAGGACTAGCAAGAATACAAAATAATGAGCATAATGTAGCAAAGCTAAACTACGAATCTAGCTTGCCCCTAGCTCGAGAAGTTGCACCACTCATACCAATTGTTTTTCAGCGCCTTTGTTTTGAAAAAAATAGGTAGTTCCAAAAGTGGATGTGAGTCGGGCGCCACAGTAATGATTATGAGGACATCCAACTAAACGGAATTTTTGAGCACACAGAGTGGCGGAAATGCTTAAGAATACCCAATCATCTCCGCCACCGTGAATGAGGGTTCACGAGAAACGCATCGTCCTCCACTTACCTCTAGCTCAAACAGGGGCAGATTAGGGTCGCGAAGACACTGAAATAGTTCATCCAACTTTGGTTTGAACCAGTCGGAGAAAAAGGGTTCAGGGAGGACGTAGCCTAGGAGAGCCTCTTCCAGTTCGCGCAAACATCGGGTGAAGATGCTATGGACGGCAGAACCAGTGGTGGTGACGAAGCCGGGCAACTGAAGGGACGCAGAGACCAGGGAGGTGGTAGCATCAAAGCCGGAGAAGATGCCCTCGTCACTGAAGGGACCACAGGAGAGCGAACTTATCGAGGGTACCATGAAGTCCGACGAACTGCAAGTGTCTGCTGCCCCTTCGGTGGTGTGCACTGGAATCAACTGACCGCTTAATGAGGAAAGAAAAAGGTGTACACAATTAATAAAATCTTTGTAGGATTTCATAGGTCTGGACTACCGAAGATCACGCTTATAAAGATGTGGCCTAAGTACGTTGGCAATAAAGTAATTAAAGTTCACAATACCGACAATGGTATTCGTAGTAGATATGGTGATTTCCCAACCTTGAAATCACTAAAAGATGAGCTTATCACAAATCAATTCTTAGTTCAAAATAACTCAAAAGCGTGTTTATAATTATAGGGCCAGAAAAATTGAAATACTGAGGCACTTCCCCTTCAAGCTAACTGATTGGCTGAAAAAAAGGAGAAAAGGGGGACTATTGAGATTCTAGTGGACCCTATTGGGCCAAGAAAGTGCATGAATGCTGGGACTTGAAGCTTCCTTAACCAGAATAGAGAGGATCTAATTTCACCTACTTCTATTCTTGTGAAGTTCTAGGGCCTGTGACAACGGAAATTCAATCGAAATTCTTTCAGGAAAAAATGGAATTTAGTTATGCCAACAGAACTTCCAAGATCAAAACTGCTAAGACGTATATCCACAGCGGATGCATCCATGCATTTCATAGCCAAATTTTTAGCTCCTTTATAATCAGCGGTTGGTCCAATCCTCACGATTATCGAAGCCGACTGCAAAAAGATTCTTCCTCTTTAGTTTGGTAAGTAAACCGCGTGGAGTAATTCCCACAGTGATTAAATGAATGGAACGACGCCAAAGTTGTCCGTTTTAATTAATAAAACTCAAAAATGAATATTTTCAATCTGGAGGTCAGGATACAAACAGGAGCTAACCAGAGGGTTTAAGGTGTAACAAACGTCGAAAACTAGAGGGTGCAAATCGTCCCAAGCAGGGTAACGGAAAAAAAGCAAAATGTTGTAGAAGTATTGACGAGCTATTTGCCTGTAAATGATAAGAGGGATCGGCGTTTAGATTAATTCAGAGACGCATTAAGAAAAAAGGGCTAAACTGCATTGCAATACCTTTAACACGGCTTACACTAAGCAATACACATGGCCAAAGTATTTAGATACAAGCAAAAGACGGTATTTGCACGCAAATCCAGAATATTCTAATCAAAGTATGGAGCAGTACAGTGTACTACTGCTACGGGCCTAAGATTCCTCCAGCATAAAACCCGAATAACTCGACTGCATAACGTCAAACAAAAGCAGTCCCTCAGCTTGCTAATTGCAAGTCCGTACTGCTAAGAAACGCTCTTGGAATGTGTGGCTCTAGATGTTTTCACTAAACAGTAGTGGGCACAATCAGTGTGGAAGGAGCGATTCTTCATCTTAGCTGCCATTGCATAAAAAACAAGGTATGTAAAATTGGAAAGGTGTGGAATATTGGAAAAAAGACAAATCTTGCTTGTAACGTTCGATTCCTGACTTAAAAGAGACACTAAGAAAAATTAAAACAGCGAACTTGCAATGCTAGAAAACATAGAGAAGGATTATCTGCGCAAGATGGCACTGCTAAATATAACCCGCTCACAATAAATCCACCTTTAATAAACCAAACTTAAATAATAAATGAAAGAACATTCCAACGTTGATGATTGAGTCCAGACGCCTTTGCATCTAAAGAGGATGTCGAGTTGAAGTACGAAAATATCAAATTGGATGAATTTACGTGAAGAGCTCGAGATTCTGACACCGTTGTGGATCGTCTAGCTGAAGTCTCCCAATCGGAACTCCAGTCTCAAGGATGGCACCAACACTACGAAGGTGGTAGAGCACACCGGATGCTGGGGCTCGCAGTTCCAACACCAGTTTCATCACCTCAACCAAGGCGTAAACCTCATTCTCGAAGACGTGGCATCCGTCACCAACAATGTACTGCACCAGCTTCCCCGTAGACGGTGACCTAGCAGAGAAAAGGGAGAAAAAGTTCAGATTACATACGCTCCTATCCTTACCAATTTATTAGACTATTTATGCGGAGATCGCCTCTGCAATTCAAAGACAAGTGCTTACGGATCAAAGGGCTTTAAAGCATTAAAGGTAAAATTTCAATGCAAACGCAAGCCTAGCACTTAGTTCCAAAACCAAATCCCACATTCCCAACACAGGCATTGCTATCACAACGCTTTCCTAGATATATGATTTTTACAGCCCTAGACGACCAAAATTCAACTTTGAATTGGCCGAATTCGCTGGTGTAATATTACAGTGTAGCTAGTTTCCGACGTCTGAACGAGAAGTCATGGTGAATCCAAGACTAAATGCATTTCAAATGCCACCAGAAGAGAGCTTCTGCTCTATTTCAGGAAAGGATTTCAAGGAATCCCTTACCTTACCTTACCATCAAGTGCAGAGCACTACCAAAGAAAATCGCATCTAAACAATACAAGTCGTGTATATGCGTACACATTCTCTGGACATTAGGACTGATGTGGCACCCTGCGACATCCAGCTTTTGGAATCAACAATCAAAACAGAAGGCAAATGGATTACGCGAGAGAAACCACGCACATTGCAACAAGATATTATTCCATTAACCGAGAAAGGCTCGGTAGCATTTGGCAACCTTGCTCTCTTGGAGTAAAATGCCTAGAATAATGCTAGTCCCACTGCGAAGAGGAGAGGGAGGGAGGGAGCAAGCATACCCGCAACAATGAGAACTCATTGATGCTTAATACTTTGTGGCGCGGCAGTTAATGTGAGTGGAAAAGTTTCCGAGTTCCTCGGTCACCCGTCAGAATTTCAGAACCGTCCACCACAACCGTTCTTAACCCTAGTTATTATGATGCTTCATCATTACCTCCAAAACATTATGGCATTCTGATTAAATGTTATTGACCCGGTTGTCGAAAATGCGGACAACTTAGAAAGAGCCTCAGCATGCGTGCTGAAGAGAAAGTGGTAACTAATGCCTACAACGATCAAATGCACAAAGAAACGAGATCGAACTCGCAGGTGAAGCCAAGACAGCAACCAAACAGACAGTACATGGCAAGTCCGTCCTGACAAAAAGTGATCGGTACACAGATTTCACTCACTGTAGAACCCCATCCGGTCTAAGAAATGATTTTGGGGTAAATTATTCCAGTAAAGTTTGTCACAAAGGTGTGACAAATAAACTTCATCGAAAATTGCAATATTTGCTTGCATTCGCGAACTAAAAATCTTGTTTTAATGGAATAGCAGTTTGGAGATTTAGAGGCGTACCCCCTAAAATTCTCCTAGGGGTAATGAAAAACCGAAAGATCTGGCGAAATCTCCCAAATCCCCTCTAGCTACTCTCCTCCCTCCTCTCAAAGCAAAGACGAAAATTACCGCAGGATAGATGGATCACATTCCTTCGAGAAGGCTACTGTACGATTGTCGATGACGGTGCGATAGCCCTGTGCGTCCTCTTGACAGTAGGTCATGTAGGAGGAGGACTCGTGGTTAATTAGCAAACCGTCTCCGGACATTCGGAGCACCTCGACCGATTGAAGACCACCGTTGGTTATTAGATGGAAGGTGGTCTTACCCGTACGGATGACCTAGGAAAAGGAGACGATATCGGGCCCAAAGTTAGAGTTCTGAGTACCTGCTGAACTTAATGGTCAGTAGGACTTGACTGGATGCAATGTTTATGTTTGAAGAATCACCGAAATCCATTAATAGCATAAAAGCAAAAACATCCAACCACAGATCATACATACTTGGCCAGGTGCGAGGATATGTGTACCGATATCTTCTGTCACAATATAGGTAAGTAACGAAACTAGCTGAGCATGATGATTTCTCGCATCAAGACTGTCAAATGATGCAACGCAGAATTGAAAGGGGAACAAGCAACACCGAACCCAGGATATTGGTATTTGGATTTCCTACAAGCCCTTCAACCGCCACCTTTCTAATTTTGCCTCTTCCTCTTCAATCTCGGCGTTTCAATTGTTCACCTGTTTTGAGTGCACGTCCGGAGCGCTCTGTATTTACAAACTTTTCAATTTCCACAAAGGCAGCGAAAAAGAACTTCATCCCTTTGAATGCCTAAACTTTCTATCAGATAAGAAAATGAGCCTTTTGTATCCCTTCGCGCACAGCTTGGCACAAGTTCTAAGTCCCCCTCCACTTGAGGAACGGCAGTCCCTGCATCAAGCCCTATGGACGGTCGAAATACGGGATAAAGCCAGTAAAGTAACAAACTCAGACGCGAAAACTGAACGACCCTTCTTTTGACACCATCTAAAAATGATGCCATGTTCAGATTTATAACCCACCACTAAATGCAGTACAAAACTCGCAAATACTCAGAAAAATTAGACAATTTTGGACTCTATTTATTATGCGGTCAACATGATTAGATTTGAATCGAAACATAAATCAAATGATAATAATGATGACTTTCCACTTTCATTTACAAAAATCCGAACACCTGGAAGAATCAATCGCGACAAGAAATTGATATGAGCGACCACGGGTAGTCAGAATTTACGTCCGTGCAGAACCGTCCAAATACTGTTAAATGGGCGAACTCGATGCTGTCTTCATATTCGCGACTTATTGAAGAAACATTTAGTTACTGGTTTTAAGGAAAGTTAAAGGGAGTCCCATGAAATTGAACTTTCATTTGTGCCAAGTCATACGCTCAGCTTAGTTTAAGAGCTGTAGGTATATACGAGACTTCAGAGCAACAAAGAAAACCTACCCTTTCCGTCTAAAATGTGGAAAAGATTGGACAAATACACTGTTAGGGTCGGCTGTGATGCTTGGATTGATGGAAATAAATCATGTGACAGCTCTAAATCGCAGAATTTAGTGCCATGCAGAACGTGACAACTATGAGCGCAATTGAAATGCTACAATCGGATACACCAACGTACAGCCGACTCACCGGCCTAATCAACGAGCAATAGATCGCCTTAGGCGCAGTGAAGCCAAATCAGATTTGCCGGAAGCCTAAGAAGGCTCATCGCGTGTCAAGACTTGCTAAAGCTTAAATCGAAGCAAAAAAAAAACAACACAACTCATGCAACTGAATTAATTTTTTATTCATATTCAAACAGAAGTTTCAGATAAAAGGCTTAGTGAAGTTCCTTACCTGCAGAACATACTTAACGCCGTCTGCGATCAAAGTGACATCCACAATGTTACTCAACTCGTTAGTGGGGATGAACTGACCTCTGCAATTGGCCACAGAAAGGTAGGCGTATTAGACAATTGAATCATAAAGTTATGGCTCATAGCGACGTTAAGGTAATCACCTTTCAACGTGGGCGTGAAACGTCTTGCTGGCCTTTTCAAGTGCATTGAAGCCAATGTGAAGGGCAGTACACATCACCCCCAATAGTACATCTGGTTTGTCGGACTAAAAAAGAATGACAATAGGTGATGGGCATTCGTAGGTCATTTTGCGGCTCATTGAGTGGGTTTACTTTAAATATAGGCGCGTACTCGATCCTTTTGGGCAATTAGACGGTCAAGCCACGCGGTATCAATTTCATTGCGAGTATAGGCATCCGATTCGAGGATCTTGATGAGGTACTCCACCGTGGTTCGAAAATCGCCACGAATCAGCAGTTCCCGCAATGCAAGCACCATGTTCCTGGATAAAAAGAAGTAAAATTTTTGGATTACACATACATTAACTCCCCCGTGAAGGACAGGGCGTAAGACAATACAAATCAGTGAATGAAATGTATGCAGACGACTTCTCAATCCAAACCATACACTCAACACATTTTAGCAACTTAACCTCGAAATTTAAACCCTTTTTAAAAGCAAAAAGTGAAAAGAAACGGAATGCATCACGACTCTCATCAGTGCCATGTTGAACGCCAAGATTAATAAAGGTTCTCTACTTTTACATCACCAATGAAACAGTTTAGACGAAAGATGCAGTTGTAGTTGAGTGCCATGTAGCTATTTCTGCCTGACGTGCCAACCGTCTACATGATCTGCAGAGGTGATTGGCATCATGGGGCAAAATTAACGTGGAAATGATGCAAAAAGCTTCACTCACAAACTGAATACTTTGGGAACAACCATGTAACAGAATGACAAGTACATTTCTATTTGTGTGCAAACCGTAGGGCTAAAATTAACCTTCGCTCGTCTTCCTCGAGTACACTGAAGTGAAAAATAGCTGTAGTGATGGGACCATTTACAGGACCCTAAAAATTACCAGCTGGACGCATTTACAGACAAAAGAAAGCATGGAGAGGGACCTAGAACTGGAAGTTGAAAACCTAAACAATAGAAAAAGCGGGATTTGTTGGAATGAGAGGATGCAACGTAGGGAGCACTCACTCTCTAGCCTCCTCCCTCGAGGCTTCAGCAGAGAAGCAATGACCAAACTGCGAATCAGCAAACTCATGGATCCCACCCACAGTGCCGACACTGAAGTACCCCCACACAGAGCGACTGCTCTTAAAGTTAAGCTCAAAGACGTCTCCAGAGTGCGGCTTGAAGCCCTCGTCGGGATCCTCGCTAGTGATACGTACCGCGATTACATGTGAGGATGGTGGGTTGCGGAGGTGGAGATTATTGCTAAGCGACATGGAGTAGTCGGAAGATTGAGAAAGGCCAAATAACTGGCGGATGTACTTAATCCGTATCAATGGCAGGCCCATTGCAATCTACAGAAGAGCAATGAATGATCACATTTATTGAAAATGTTACGTTTAGAGCCAACAGTAAATAAAAAACGGCAGATGAAGTTGTAGCTACTGTTAGAAAGAACTCTGAAATTCTGATTCCCAGACTATTCGTTGTTAAGTTTAACTCTACGTACCTGAAGCTGACAAGCAGGTAAATTGACCCCGGAGATAACCTCCGTACAAGGATGTTCCACCTGGAGGCGGGGATTCAGTTCCAGGAAGAAGTACTCCTGAGTTTTTGGATTGTAGAGGTACTCCACTGTGCCAGCACTGCTATAGCCCACCAGTTTCGCCAGACGAATGGCGTCCTGAAAGGAAAGCCATTTCTTACAACTATTCATAATGCTATGCAAGCATGTAGGTCTGCTTTCATGCTGGTGGTAGAGGCCTTACAAAAGTAAGAGTAATATATTA
This sequence comes from Taenia crassiceps, assembly GCA_023375655.1. Lineage (NCBI taxonomy): Eukaryota > Metazoa > Platyhelminthes > Cestoda > Cyclophyllidea > Taeniidae > Taenia > Taenia crassiceps. The sequence goes on from JAKROA010000010.1 coordinate 769,540, forward strand.
TCAAATATTTTATTCTTATTATGTGTCATGCACTTGTTTTATTTATGTATGCTAATGCGGGCACCAGTGGTGTCCCCAACACTTATGAATGCGATGAAAAGTGGAATTTCCAGAACTTAACCTCATCAAACGACTTCAAGAACAGAGACTATCATGCAACTATAAAGGTAGAGATGGGTGGCGTGTCCATTCCGTAATCTGCATGAGAAGATGGAAGAATAGCTTACCCGTTCCATGGCATCAAAGACAGCCTTGGGTGCGACTACACATGGTGCCTCCTCAAGAATCTTCTGGTGACGTCGTTGAACGGAGCAATCACGACCGTAAAGACTGATCGCCTCGCCGTATTGATCAGCCAACAGCTGCACCTCCAAATGGCGCACCTGTTCCACACACTTCATCACAAAGACCGGTGACTCCGGCACCTCGCTTCGCACCTGCATGGGGACGGGAAACACATTGGATGCGAATAACCTACGAATTGGTAAATTTCGTTGGCCTAGGAGGACTATAGAAGCTCAAACAGCACTTGCGATTACATATATTTAAAAATACGTGCTTCGTGGCAGTGCTACACCCAGCCGCCGGCGCATATCACGTGATCCGGCAATAAGCAACTTAGGTTGCGCACGAATTAGGCACAGTAGGATTTTCGACTGTAGACCAATCACTAGCGGTGCAGCGTGCACCGATGAAGATCTCCGGATATTTCGAAGCCACAATGTAATGCCGATAAGTTTTGAACCTCCATCGCACATTCGCCATAATTCTTTGGCGTTAGTTGCCGGTAATGAATTAGCCGCGCAATCGAGAGAAATCGAGGCGCGCACTCGTAGTGCCTAAGTTGATTGCTCCACTGTTTTACAGTTGGCTAATGTAAGGACTCAAGCCTACGATTACTAGCCTCAATTAAAAAGCACAATTAAATGCCTACTGGGGATATCATTCACCTACTCCGGCCTCACTTGAGCCGCCTAGCCAACCATGTTTGAGTCCCTGAAAGACGCAAATTGGTTTGGATAAAGAGTATCAAAAGTGCCCCGAACTATTCAACAAGTAATTAACAAACCAGTCTGATTAGATGTTTACAGAAGAGAAAGAAAAGCATTTACCGAAAAGGCCACTTTAACAGTTATGACGGATTGTTTCACTGTATCGTTAAAGAAGTAATTTTTGTTGAAAAGCTGAAAATCTGAAGCTTTCAAGGTTTGAACCATAGTCCAACTTTACAAGTTATGCTCAAACACTGGAAAGATGCTTATCACCTGACGGAAGTCACAAGTCGCATGTAGTGAGCTCGAACAATAAGCAAGAAGGTTCAAATGAAAAAAAAACGAATTTTGTGCAATGGTTACACGCCAAAAAACACTTTTCTAAATTAGTCCGAACCGAACCACCGGACCGAGACCCATTGATTCTTAGACCGCATTTTTAAGAAGTAAATGCGAAAATTCCTGATAATCCTGCAGTGCTTTAATTGTTTGCTGAACTCCCGGTCTTGGTAACGAGCCGCTTGGGGTTCCCCTATCGTACTACCGTCAGGCCGTCAAAAGACCCCGAGCCCTTCCCAAAGTCGACAATGCATATCCTCCGGCCTTTAGGGGAGCCTCGGGATGCTATGGTTTCGTCTTCAAAGGTCAATGAATGTCGAACAGGGCTCCACATAAGCCAACAATACAGGGGATTACAAAGTGGGCTTATTGCAGCACAGTGAGGAGTTACTAGAAAACATTTATGCTAAAAAAATTTGTCAAAGAATTGTATTTCCAAAATGCTATCTTTATAGGCCACTTCCAGCTTCGTTAGGTTACTTTTCTGCCGCATGTAGAAATAAAGGGAGGAATGTTTTCGGTTCTACGATAGGATCAAATTATTAAACACCATAATTTTTGGGTGTAAGCTGGTAGAACGATTCCATCCAATACAGCATCTCATACATTCCACTTTACAGGGTTTTAACAACCAATGAACCCTTGAAAATACTAGAAAAATAATGGGGCTGGACAGAGGAAACACTTGCGAACGCCTCAGTTGCATTCACAAAGTACAGGTAAATCCAACGCTACGTTTAGTAAGGTGTATTCCTTGGCGGTTGGAAAGAATCACAAGGGGAGGCGCGACCCCCAAGCACCAAAGTCTCTCAGGCGGTTCACAAAAAAAACCACCAAGATAGTTTGAATGAAGCATATTTTGCCGGAATAAAATGGTCCAACAACCCTCTTTCCAAAAACGGAAAATCATGCCTGCTTTAATCAATCATGTGTAAGTACCGAAAATACCATCAATTGTTTTCATATTACCTGAAAGGTAGACAGTTTCTACGCAAAATTACCGTTTGAAAGTCCAAGATTCCATGAAAAGGAACAACTAAAGAACCATGAATTTGAACATCAAAGTTAGTTAAAAGCCACTTTTGGCAAAAGCCAAATATAAAAAAACCCCTAAGAAAGCGTTAAGGAGACTTAGTGAGTCGTACTTGATTGAAGAGCGCAGCAACATCCTCAGCGCGACTGACACGTCGAATACCTTTCCCACCACCACCTTCCGAGGCCTTGATCATCACTGGGTAGCCGATGCGATCAGCCACCGTTTGGCACTCCTCCGCCGTCTTCACGCAGGCATTCTCAAAGTCATCTGCTGTGATGACCTGTGAGACCAACGACAGATTCGGTAATCCTATCGTCATCACTGAATCTGTTAAAGCTGGCTTCTCGAGGGTCTCGATATTCACAATTATGTCTGTGGGGGGTGGAGAAGAGACAGCGCCGTCATTAACATGGAATGTTAAATCAAGCTTCTCAACATGCTGCGTGATATGATGCTAAGTCCATACCAAAAGGACATATACCAGCTAGTGCGCTGAGAAGTCCTGAGCCCTTTAAAGTAGGCGAAAAGGACCAAGTTTAACCAGAGACTCTTCGCAGCATTGATGGCCACCTGAGGGACATTGAACTTATTCGATTAAGTGGATCAACCGTCAGAATGCATTGCGACATTAGTTGGATACAACCATACCATTGACCATCAGCGTGTAATTAATGATTAAAGACCATTAAAGACCAAAACACAGAAAATGAAAACTCATGGAAAGCAAATAATCGCCTTTTGAAAGTTATTATGACTCGCATTAATCGAAGGTGTGAAATACGATAGCCATGGGCATTTAGAAAGGCATGGCAAAACGCAACTGGAGCTTCAAAGTACCCTTCCGAGATGTCGAGCAAGAATAAGCTAAAAATGACGGGGTTAGAAGGCCATGTCCAATTGGAATGATCTTCACAAATTTACTGGGAAGAAACCCAACGACTTCTCAAAAGAGTAAAACGCATCCGTTTGTGAGTAATAAGGCTTCAGCACTACTCCATTATTTAATGCCGAACAATGTAGAAGACTAGTAGGAAGAAGTGTACCATTGTTTCCTCTCGCAAAGAGTTAGGCAAACAAAAGGCATCCAATAAAGACTGAAGAACAATTTAAAGTGATAAAGTTACTGCTCAGGTGAACTGTCATTTTCAGAACCACTTTTGGGGTGAATCGCCTGGCAAGTTAATCACCTAGCTGCACACAGCTATCTTCGCTAATAAATGAATGAAAGAGGACTTACGAGAGCCACTCCACGGAACGGTTGGAATACCAGCGCTTTGGGCAAGGATGGTCGAAGCAATTTTATCACCAAGAGCCCACATGGCCTCGTGCGAAGGACCTAGACGAGAGAGAGCAACAGGATTGATCTGATGTTCAGATTTTAACAGAATGAAACTGAATAAAGGCTCGTTGCGTCATATTGAGCTGCGCAGGTGTGGAATGAGATTACCACCTCACCAATGCAATCCAATTTGAACGTGCTGGTTTCATCAAGTATCAGCAATAAACGAAAGGAGAGGAGCATGATGACACTTTGGTCTAGGTTAACCTCCTGAAATGCCAGCAGAGTGGAGAAATACGCCGCAACGGAGGATGTGTTTTAGACATTTTTGATAGCCGCTTTAACCGTAAACCCACGGAATGCCTTAGCTGAATCAATAGGCAAACAACAAAAACGACCCATTCAACTGCACCTCATGCGACAAAAAGTACGACAAAGGATTGCCAGAAAGGAACATCCTACAGCAATTTATTTACTGTTCAAGACATACCGCGAGTTAAAACACCCTAGCCTGTGAGGTGCGATCTCAGGACAAGGAAAGTGAGGCACTACACTTATGTGACGCTGGTAGCAATCGGTTGGACCATATTCTAATCGCGATTACATTCAAAATGCTAAACGTGTTTAATCAAGCCATTCTGCTTGGTGCTGCACTCCATTCGCCCCGTTGACACTTAAATACAACTTGGTAACCTTTTCAATTATTACCAGCTTCTTTTTTTCCCGTAGTCTTATTGAAGACTTTTAAACTCCTCTGTTCTACCACTTTCCAACTAGTCTATATCATTTTCTAGGCATTTTTTGCGAATAACAGCAGATCCAGCCATCTGCAGAAGTGCACTCGCTTTAAAGAACCAGTGGAAGCGGCTTTATGCAAAAGGAAACTAACAAAACATATCCCCAATGAACGTTTAGTCACCAAAGCCTTATTAATGTTAACTTTGATCTGTGTACTTTTATGCCAGAACGAATCGAGAAATGTTTAGAATCGTGCAGTACAGTGGTAAAGTTTCATTCAAACGAAGTGATGAGTAAAAGAACCCCACGAAGTGCTACCACCCAATCCTCGCGAAAGGAAACTCCTGCTTCTGCGAGCTCAAAAACTAATACGCTAATACCCACGTGAGATATACGTGATGCCTCGATTTTTTGGTCTGAGTCCACACACCACAAATGCGACACATGTTCATCATCACTTTGTGCTAACTGATTGCAGTAGGTCTAGTTTCGCAAACAGATTGATTAGGCTTACAACAACAAAAACTCTTGGTCTGGTAAACACCATTTTCGGTAGTCCAAGTGCTAGTCACGCACTAGTGGAATAAAAAATCTGTAATGTGTTGTCCGGACGCCCTTTGAGACACCGCGTAGCGAAAACAATACAGGGAAAGGTGGAATAATCAAGATTTTACGATAAAAATAACGCATTCGGAGGCCATGAGAAAAAAAAGCAAATGGCCAAAGATATTCGTGCAGACGTGGAGGCTAACAAAGGACTAACTAGGACAAAGTAAATAGTAGAGAAAATACGCGACTCGTTACTAGCAGGATGAGCATAAATTGAGAAATTCTCACCTAGAAAGGCAATGTTATGTTTTGCAAGGACCTCGGGGAGCTGAGGGTTCTCCGAAGCATGTCCCCAGCCGGCCCAGACAGCCTGAGGATAAAATAAATGGAAAACTGGTTAACAGTGCTATAGTCTTTTAATGATGCATATGACCACATTTGCCCATTCAGATTTCCACGATTTGGCTACCAAGCTGATGACATAGAGATGTGCCAATAGATTCGGAGCCGCTCCGCACGCCTTTAATGAAACAATGCTTAGAGATAACCCGGATGTTGACTACACTTCCAACTAGGTAGACACAACGCCAAGTCGCAAAATGGACGGCTGAATCTACGGGAGGTCATGGCAGAAAAATGGTTGGAACTGCGCCGACTTTTGTAAACTATGCTAGTCCCAACCTCTGTAAAAATGACCAGACTTGAACGAGTGATATGAACACAGTAACTTATGATTATGGCCCAAACATCTGATACCTCTCATGCCGTATTTAGGAGATTAGCATAAGAAATATGCTCAGTGGGGAACGTCGTCCAGTCTTCAGCACTGCCTTCCAAGTGAATCCTCGACGAAGTTCGCCTAATAAAGTGTGTGATATCCGAGTCGCATGCATATCCCTCTCTAAAAAATCGAGAACTCTACCAGCCGTGAAACAAACTCATCAAATCATCTTTAGTTTATCTAGCGACTGGTTAAAATTAATCTGAAGAATAGCGGCGACCGAAACAAGAGAGCATAAACTGAAAAGGCCCAGAGAGACTAAAAAGACAAGAGAACTGTAGAGCAGAATGATACCCATTCCATAAACACGTCCTTTTAGTTTTCGCAATTCGATCACCACGCTGACATCATGGAGCTAAGCTCTTTTCAAATTCACATGCCGGACTAATTCTTTGAAAATATTTTTAACTTCTCTTTGAGGAGAATGGAACCGCGATTCCAAATCTGCTGAAAATTGGAGGTAGGCTCACATCGACATGGTTGGAGATAGCGGTTTGGAGGATGAGTTCAACGTTGGCGTAGTTGTTGACGTTTGATCCACCAGGTACCATGACCATCTTATTGGCCATTTTGATATACTCTGCGCTAGCTTGGACATCTTCAGGCGAGGCCATACAGACGAAGAAGAAGGCCTCTGCATTGCGGAAGGTCATATAGGCCCAGCTACGAATGGAGCGCATGCACTTCACTGCAGCAATACCATTGTTTGCTACGAGGATCTGCAACGGCAAGTGAATTACACACAACCTGTCAAGTTAACCATGCAATACTTTCCCACATCTACATTTATTTGATTACTGGCAGGTTTCAGTCTCACACGATTTGGTAATATAGAGTTCGGCTACTATTTCCCTAAACCCTGTAAGCTTGCGAGATTTGCGCTGTTTTCCGGGACAACAATGAGACGTTAATGATTGGACAACCAGGAGAAACTATTCTCAAAGATTCTCCACACCTGCAAACATAGATGGGGGTGGACAAAGAGTAGATTAGGTAGTGACCACCTCACTTTTCTGACCAGTTAAAAGTGACGATTTTGTGCACGCACATATCATCCCATTGCATTGAAGCCAAAGGTGAACAACTAAGAATGCCACAGTAACTGCTTTCACACATTAAGCCCGATTCGGAAACAAAAAGTTGGAATAATCAGGGTTAGGTTACAAGCAAAAGCACCTTAAAACACAACTTTCATCTAACAAATTACACAAAAATGATCCTGCACGAAAAGCCTTCACTAGCTGAAAAGAACCATTGAGTAGAGAAACCAAGACGATTACATGCGATAACAGGAAGTCAAACAAGAAAACAAGCCCAACCGCGAAAGGAAAGAGCAAAACCTCAAGCAAAAGCGGGTCTGTCTCCTTACATCAAATGAACAGGAGTAAACTGAATGAACAAGATTCTTTTCTCAAATTTTACTCCCGAATTTCAAATCCTCCTTTTGCTTCATAATGAGTTGGAAGGTAACTATTCAGTGGGTTGACTACGGCAGTTATTTGGAAGAACAGTGCAATGCCACGAAAATAAGTCAATGATGAGAGGAGAGAACAGGAATTCAAATAGACCCAAAAAGGTCGTTTCCTACTCGGGAATTGTAGTGTAGTGTAGTTAACAACTTTTCCCATGCCTATCATATATAACTTGATAAATTGTGGAATTAATTAACACAAAAAACACGAGAACCTCAAAACCATTCCACCTAATGACTGAATCACAAATCAGTTATAAAATGAAGAACTCGGGACTAAGATTAAACACTAAAACAAGATGAATCGGATCATAACTAGAATATCTATTTTCGTATGCTAAAAGCAGCCTAGCATCGTGTGGCCCACAGTTTTAAACATCACGTGACTGAGTTTTGAGACAATCACATTACAAGTTAGAGCTTTACGCAACTCATTTGACTGCAGACAGAAACACAGTGAAACGAACCACAAACATCGTGAGATTACTTACAAATCAGCCACTGCTATTCGAAAGTCAGGGAATTCAGGATTTAGCTGAGACGACCACTTCTGAATAATGAGCAACAAGTAAAGTGGGTTAAACCGTGAACGACCAGGGAAATCTTCAGAACTAAAACTAACTTTTCTGTTGGAGGCAAAAAAACGAACTGCGAGGTTCCATCTGACTCAAATTGCTAATTTGAACGTAAAACATAAAAAACTGCAATGCACCAAAACAGCCGCGAATAAATATGCTTAGGTCTGTTGGCCTTTGATGGATAACGTTTGAACTAAAAAGGGCTAGATAGTGATTGAGAGAACGATGAGTGAATAGTGGAAAATTCACTTTCAAGTCTCAGCGAAATCAGAGCAGCACAACGGAAGATAGTGAATTGTGAGTACCTCATCTTACAAATCTCAAGTGGAACTTATGAGCACGTGACTACATAGGAAAACATTACGCCACACCATACTAATTGGTCAAGTACTCACAAATCGGCCTCCAGTGGTAAAAAATCAACGACTGTGAGCGCAGACCAATGCGTTGAGATAATAATGCGGTATTTCAAGCGTGGACGAAACTTAGAAGGGAAAGGAATCAAAAAACCGAGTAGACTCACCCAGTTAAGTTAATGCATTGGGATAATGAAACCCACACTAGAAAAGAGACCTAATCATCTATACGATCCCTTACAATTGATTTGAGAAATAATTAAGTGAGCAACTTAAAGAAAAATAGAGCGAAATAATTATAAAAATAAGAGGGCAATCACAATGATAATCCGAACGGGTGATTTTTCTGCCAAATGGTTTGGTGAACGCCAAGCATGCAATCAGCACTGCAACACTTTGCTTTGCTTTAATTCACGGATATCGAAGTGCTGACGTAGCCACAGATTGCAGGCACAAATCGGAGACTTCCTCTCCTATGATCAGCCAATATCCAGAAAAATTTTTCAACAAAAGGGAGACTAAGAAAACAAGGGCTCGTAAACGATATGGAGTTGTATAAGCGAGGAGTGATGCAATAGTAACTTCTTTGTCACCGATAAGAATGGTATAGCATTAGGACTGCGCTTTTCCCACCCACCGTACAAATAAATGAAACGTCTACTCCTTACTGGTGTAAGACGGCCACTACTGGGAGGCCAGGAGAAACTCAACCACCGTGGCTGAGCTCTCTTTGCCTCAGTATGACGACAATTGTCAGTATTACTTATTCCTTTTGGTAGATTGTGTCATACATGCGAGACGTGAAAACTCACACTAAATCAGTGTCACACAAAACTCTAACAGAAAATGAATCAATACGGTAGCAAAAAATTCGGGATATATCAAAAAAGCGGAAGATCAAGACGCACCCGTTTGATACACCTCTGTCCATGGTAGGCACGGACGAACTCCTCCGGGGATAAGAAAGACATCTTTCGACTTTGGCTTTGTAGTTCGCTAGCAGAGAAAAAAAGCATCACTGTACTAGAACATTTTGCAACTGAAAAACACCTTTCACTTGAACCAAATTTTTTTGTAAATTAACAGTGCAGCTTGACACAAACATTTTCATGAATACCAACATCAAAATGAGAAGGAACTGTGCATGAAAATTGTGTACTTCTCAGTCGGTACTAAGATAATCGGATCAACTGATTCTTGGAGTAAGAAAATTATCAAAACTGAGGAACCGTTAAAATGTGTCAAAAATTGAACTCAGAGGGTAGCCGAACCGAGTAAACGCGAATACCAACACTTAGGATCGATTAGGACAATGAGAAAATTTTTGCCTGGGATGCTTCCTTTTGTGAACAGAACTGAAACTTTAGTAATGTGAGATTGAAAGCGAATAAAGAGTTCACTAACAGATCGACTTTAACGGAGGAAGATTCCACCGCTGGTGTGCTGTTGTCTATCTTCTTAGCGCCAGACTTTTTGCTTGCACGCTTTCTCATCTAAAAGAGGGAACACTAAAATTTCAACGATGGTACGGAAATAAACCATGCGATGTATTAGATGGGTCGTTTGTCGACCATCTGACAGAAGCTAAAGAAACAACAGATAGAAACCAAAAGCTTGTGAAATAAAAATTGCTAAACCTACTAAAATGCTCGACGTATTAAGTTATTAAAGGATACGAATTAATGGCATCGAAGGCTTGCCTCAACGACAGTTTAGGTAAATCAATAAGCGCAGTCAAAAGAAGTTAGAATCTAACAAAAACGGAATCGCCCAACTATGACACGCTAAAATAGAGGCTGAGTCAATTAGTGCAGAAAACAATTTCATTTGTGAGTGGTTACGAAAACAATCCAGCCACGGCATCTGATCCTTAATACACAATACTATAAATATTTACTCGGAAGAGACAGCTACTACCACTCGCATTGAAGCAGCACGCAACACTACTTAGATACTAATCGCTTTTAAGTCATTGACAGACAAATACACATTGCAGCATACAATAAAATAAATTAATACTTTAATGAAAAGTCGTAATCTTACCAACTAAAATTACATTTACCAATTTCAATAATGGGAATAAAATCCACTGAGGAAACCGCGGCCCGAAAAGCAGATGCTGTATTTACGAAAAACCCGCCTAAGCGCAAACTGCGCAAGGTTAAAATGGTGTATTATATCTAGCTGTATGCAAACATGTAACCTTTGCTTACAGGTGTGATTTTACCATCAATATGCTATTAATTTAATCGCACACATTCCATTAGAACAAGTTTCTGAAACCTGCAACGAATTTACGAAGTTGGCCGGCCTCCAAGCTATCTCAGCTGCCTCAACCCCTCTGCTAGTTGAACAGATATATTCGCCTACAGTGCTATACCTCCTTTTGACTTTGTAAAAGCCTTGAGATGTTCCATTTGCGTTACATGCTGGATGTTTCCCTAAATCTCTTTATCGATTAACAACTGTACCGGAGCCAGTAGCATTTATCGCATTCCGTGTGACAAATAGGCGAGTTCATCCTACAAAAAATGTCTTCTTTGATCTGAAGGAAAGTTGCAGCAATTACATTTAAAGCAGTCAAAATAGGGCACAACCTTAGAAACACTCCATATCCATTTACACTACTGGAGGGGGGAAGTGAAAATAACACTCTCTGTAGCTACCTTATATTTGTGTTTTAAATATAATCTCTTAGCAAATGAAGCAGGGCAAAACCAGATTTTAGACCGAGGAACGTATGATTGAGATAGCAAAACCTCTCCCACTCTAAATACAGATTATAAATAAACGATGGTTCTTATTTAGTAAGGTTATAAGAAATAGGTGGTGTTAAAATCAGCTATCTCTGTAGCAAAAACGAATTCGTGATCAGCACTGATGTTACTTGAAGACTTTTTCATCGCTAAGTATCCTGTCCTTGCTAGCGAAAGACCTTGTCGAAAAAATTACAACTTGCAGTATGTTTAAATCAAAAAAGCGATGTAATGCGTTCTTATTTATTAAGCTCATGAAGCATAAGTTTTCTTCCTTAGAAGTGGCTAAACTGTAGCAAGGTCGCGCAATTAATCAAAATAATTATAATTCATAGTGTAATTAGAGCTGCCTTAAATTTTGTAGTCTTTGTTTGTGCATATTTTGATTTAAAGATTTTAATCACAGTATTGCGATGGCAGTGGATGCCTATTAGCCTTTAAAATGTTTAAAGTACTCAATTGTCGGTTATGTCTTTCGCGCGGCGAATACGGTCTCTTTCTGCTCTCGGGCTAGCCAGGTATGTTTGTCATTTCTGACTCTATTGGAGAGCATATATAGCGGCTCGCTATTGTTGCCACTACTCTAGTACTAGGCTTTGGGTAGCTTCTCGTTGTTTAATTTTTCTATAGTCTATCACTCAGCAATTAGCCTCACTTAAAGTTTCTTTTGACCTAGTTGTTTCGTGTGAAATTTATAATCAGTAACCTACTAATGATTTTCTCACGGTTATTTGCTTCTTGGGCTTACTCGTTTTGTTTACTTTGTCCGTTGACTAAGGGAAACCAATGACACCTCAAGACAATCTCCCACCCTCCTACGTTACCTGGTCCAATGCCCAAGTCGTCGCTTGGGCTGAAGGCGTGGGCTCCTTCTTTCAACCCTACCTTTCCACCCTTCGTGCTTCTAACGTATGTGGACAGCGGCTCTCCTGTCTCTCTGACTCCGACCTTCGGTCCCTTGGTGTAACCAAAATTGGTGATCTCCGAAAGATTCAAACCACCGTTTCCCGTCTCATTAAGGACTATGCTGACCTAGAGGTAGAGAATATGCAGAGCCTTCTCTTTAGTGTTGTCTGCGTTACCGGTCAATTTTCTGCTCTCTTGAAAAGCGCTCGCTTTCAAGAGACCCTTACCCAAGCTGCAGATGGATTGGAGCATCAGCTGGTAAAGTGCCTTCTTCGGCTTGGCTTTGTGGTAAAGAAAGCGGCTTCCTGGCTTGAACGGAGCCCATTTTTACTAATCTCGAGACTAGCAACGCTTCGTGGAGTCATGCTGCAACGCACAGTGGACCTGAACACAGTTCTTCAATCAGCGTTAAAAAATTCGAGTCTTTTATCCTACATAGGAGCGATGCTGGAACTGACGTGGGGACTGAGAGATCAATTGGAGGCGGTGATCCACGATTGCGATGACTCTCTCTTCTTAACCCCCTGTACAGTTGAACATGTCTCTCTGCGAAAGGGCGAACGTGAAAGTTATGTGAGTGTCTCTTTATTCTTACACTTTTTTGGCTTAGGGGTTTACATTTTGCACTAATGACTGCAACGTTCACATAATCCAATCACTGGACTCGGATGTAAGTTTTTTAGCCGCTGTGTCATAAAATTTGGGATTGTGAGAATCTCGCTTCTTTTGTAGCTACAAGCGCCGGCTTTTTCTTGTGGACGAATAGCGAGAGACGATGAGATAATTGAAGTCAATCGTCAGCTTGTAGTAAGTGTGTATTCCATCTCTTTTTCTTCATAAAGGAAGCTTTTTTAAATGAGTACTACCAGTCGTCGCCCAAACATGGTATATTGAAAATTTAATTTTTAAATGGCCTTTTTTGTGTTTCAAGGTGTACATTTCCTCGACTGTGAAGTATGACATTTTTTGTGTTCAAGTATAGGCGTCTCATGAGTAACGTTACGACTTTTTGGTATACTTTAGTCAAAAGATGTAAGTTAAGGCCATAAACGAAGGGTAACCTTCAGATTCTAAGGTTTGAAAGGGAAGTGGAAGTTATGGTTAAATATATCAAGGAAACAGCGAATCTTGACGCATTATTTCGCTTTCCGACTTATAATCTCGATATCCTCTCATTACACATACCCTAATTGGAAGTGAAGTATCATTGTAGTGACCAAGCTAATTCCATCACTCTATAATGGGCTCCCCTTCTCACGTCTCCATACAGCTGGGTTGGGAACACAGTGCTGTAGCGCAGTTAATTCAGCAGAGCACCCGCCGCTTGGATCTGCGGGTACGCAAGCGGCCCGCACACTGCACTGACTATTTCTCGGTCAACTCGCGACGCCAACGCATGCAGCTCATGGCCAAGGCGCTACGGCCCTTCACAGCCGAACCGCAGCACTCCAGGCGGGTTTTTTCTTAATTTTAAGAGATGCAATTTTGACAATTCTGGCTAGTAGTTCTACAATTGTTGGATTTAGGCTCTGATAATTAAGTAAAGGAAGGTAGACTCCATCGATAATTATTTCCCTGTGGCGGAAAAATGCATCGGTGGTTGGCTAATTTTGGGGATTTGATGTCAGTGATAACTCAGTAGCCATCTTGAGATAACATGTTTGCCCTAAAAGAGTGCTACTTGCGGTGTTTACCTGCCTTTACTGTAATTTTTGTGATGTTATTACCTTTGCACATAGACGTTCGGACTTCTTGCGCAATCGTACACCCAAACGGCGAACACAACCACTTTCGAATTCAGCGAACCCCTCTGTCTCTTCTGCCGTCACCATCACTGCGAATATCTCTCACGAAGAGGAGAAAGAAGAGGAGGTACAGTTGGCGGAGGCAGTTGCGTTGGAAAAGACGTTGGAAAAAGTTGAGCCGGAATGCACCTCCACGGAGGACCGTCTTAAGGCCCCCATTCCTCCCTCAAGGTCACACAGTCGTCACCGCCAGGAACGCTACTGTCAAACCCTCCAACCGCCCCCCCTTCCCCCCTCTGTTTCCACCAGCGATCATGCTAAGACGTCTGAACCACTTCTACCGCCATCACTAAATGAATCCGAGTTTCATGCTCCGATTAGGTCCCCGTTTGAGATCACTACATCGCCGCTGCGTGAGGGTAGACGCCGCCCCGTTACTCTTGGTTCATTGGACGATTTTTCCCCTGGATCTCGTGCTGCTGCTTCTGCATCTTCTACACCACCGTCTAGTTTGAGTCTCACCAGAGCCAAAAACAACTGCCAAGGCTGGCTGTGGCTTAAAAAGCGCACCTCTACATCTTTTGGAAATCGCTACGTCAAGCGGTGGTGTGTATTCAAGCACAATACTCTCTACTACTACCGCAACCAGGAAGAAGAGAATGCGGAGGGTCTCATCCTTCTCCATGGGTTTACAATATCTCCGGTGTCAACTGAGAGTGGGCGATCGGGAAGGTATCCGTTTCGAGTGTACAACGAATGGACTCGGTTCGTGTTTGCCGCGGATAGTGAAGTCGCTCGCACCCGGTGGATGAATATGCTTGGTTTGGCGGCGATAGGCCAGTCGGCTTGTCTGTGGACATCGCCTATTGGCGGATTTTATCCCGGTTATCTTCCTGCAGCACAGGAGTCTGTAACAGTAGCTGAGAAGGAAGTGGTAGGGGTTAATGCGAGGCTGTTGGAGCCACCGAGGCCACATACTTCGGGTGGAGAAAACTCGTCACGTAGGCAACCGGTGGTGAGTTTGACTGTGATTTAAAAGTTTACTGTCAAGGTACGGTTATCTCTTTTCCATACCCAAAACGGAGAAGTGAATCATTTGCCAATTTTTAAAGTTCTCCTATATTTCCTAAGTTTACAAAACGAGTCTATGGTTCCTAATCAGGAGAAGTATTTACATAGTATTGCAATAATATTGTCCACTATACTATCAGCCTTATTTATTCTAATGGATGCGCTTTATTGCTGGTTATAGACCATTCACCGATGCTCTTCAAGCCTTAACGTTCCCTCGTCTTCGGGATTGCAACAGACGCCTCTCGACACCGGTCCATTGTCCAGTTGTCACCGTAGATCTGGACCACATAGCCACCGTAAACAACAGCCCCATCGCCACTTCCTTTCCGTTAGCGCCTCCTGTCTGGTCAGTGACTCCACCAACTCCACTGACGAAGAAGCAGAAATAATCAAGAAACGATCAAGTGCAGGAGAAGCCGAAGGAAGTTCCTCACCAGCGAATCGATCACCGTGCCGCTTGATACGTCGCGCTGCGATGATTCGTCGTCGGCGTGTGCGCCGCCTCACCGAAGGCTCTATCTCGCCTTCCGCGTTTCTTACCTCCCCACCGGTAATGATACGAGCGCACCACTCATCTGGATGGATGTCTCTCTCCTCTGAGACGGTGGTGATGGCCTCGGGGCTTCTGGGAGAACAACAGCGACAGACTCAGGATCAGCAGCATTTACATTCCATGTGCACTAGTAGCGGAGGAGACGAGGGCGAGGGTGGTAGCCTGCTGCTTCTGCAGAACCCCAATCGGCTCTCACCGACGTGCTCTCCATCCAGCCGATCCTCAGAATCGCCTGAACAGGTCTTCTTGTGACGCTGTTCTGTTCGATGGTGGCAGTGACATCGCTTTGACTGATAAATATGCACCTTTTTGATGTTTTCAGTGTCCTGATCGGAAAGTAGATGAGGTATTGACACCTGGGGAAGAGGGGGAGGGGAAATGGAATACTTCGTTGTGGCGTAAGCGGCAGCAGACACTGTGAACTGCTGCGTATTTCGAATACTGGCCGGGATTGTAAGTGATTAAAAGAAAAACAAGGCTCAAGGCTGCAGTCATAGGGAGCATGAACTCAGTTGGGGTTCCTGGGTCTTCTGGTTGGTGGAAGCTAGCATACGACGTGTGCCACAGTAAAGTCTATCAAGATCGCAATTAATGATAACAAATGCTGGAACGATGGGTCAAAGTTCAAGACTTTGGAAGGCAAACCAGAGAAGCAAATGTGTGAAATCATTGTGGATATGTAACATGCTTGTTTAAAGAGGCTGTTGAGGTGACAAATGGATAAATTATGTCAATCACGTAGCCTAGCAGTCATTTTGTCCGTAAGGTGCTGCAAGGCCTGGAGACTTCTCTGAAGACTAAAGCAAATATAACACTCGGACGGACTATGTATAAGTTAATGCATACAATAAACGTCAACAAGATTTGGGGACACCAAAAAGGCAATATGGTGCAACTAAATGCTTTGGAGGAAAGTCCACTACTGCTATTCTTTCCACCTGCTTAAAATTAGGATTGCACTGTTTTTAAAGCACTATGGAGATAGCGTCCCGAGGCTTCCTTAAGGGTGAGAGATGGCATAACACTAAAGCAGAAGGCATGTTTTCAGCAAGCAGAGGGAATGGGGCTGCTGGAACGGCTTGAAGGCCAGCTCAATCTACTAGGTCAGTCAAGCGCACAAAGTGTTACAACAGGAGTGTAACAAATTACTTTGGGCAAAAAATTGTACTTCATGTACATCAAAACGTTGTTATAAAATACACTGAGTATGAAATTAATCCTATGTGTGGAGTATAAGGACATACAAAGCTAAGCTTTTTGTTTTGAAAACATTAAATCTGTTATTTCCAAATGTATCATTTTGTAGTCATGCAAGGCATTACCCTTTTTTAATTGAAGTTGAAACGTTTAAAAGTATTGCATTATAACTTTAAAGTCTTTGAACTGTGGAAGGTAAATTTCGAACCAACTTGTTTGCATCGTTCACGTATGTGTACATGCAAAGCGCGACAACTTGAGTGCCTTTGCTGCCAATTCGATTGGTTATCACGACGGCGGCTCGGCACGGCCCGTCATCGATAGCTATTTCGGGTTAAATTTATGTGTTTCATTGTACTTTAGGCTGCGAATATCGTATCGCATGCCTTAGAACTTGCTTTTTGCGTAAGTAAGCACGTTGTAATGTACTCCCTAAACTTTGGTAGATATATCGGCCTTGTTTTGTGCAATGGCGAAAGTAGGACATGAAAGCTCAGCTATTGCGAATAAGGGATTTTATCTCAGCGATGGAATTCTTGGTTGGTACGTCATTTATTCTCAACTGATATTTGAATTAAGCAAAATTTCTGTGGTAGTGTCATGGAGGTCTCTGACTGATGCAGCCATGTATTTCACAAACTGCCCTCTCGAAATCATTGAAGCTTCTTTTGTTGGAAAATTTAAAATATTTTCTGACAATAAAATTGAGATTTTTATTTATAAGTTTGAGTCTCCAGAGCCTGTTGGTCGGCCATCTCTTGAACCCTCGGAAATTATCATACCACTTTTTGTAAGTTGGTTTATTTAATTTTCGAACTGTCTGCTTATCTTAACCTTTAATGTTTTAAATATCTCTGAATTTTCAGCTACTTCGTGGCTCCCAATCAAGCATACTTTCCGCCGATTCTTTTTCAAGGCGCGTCGCGGAGTTATGGAATGGAATCTCCCATCAAAATGTTTCCCCACTTCATTTCTCGGATTTCTTTTTTGTGTGGTCAATAGCAGAGTTTCGTTCCGAAAGTGACAGAAAACTGGAGGCCACCTGGATTGCTTTTAATGCTATTGTTCCGAATATATTTTCTGGACTGCAGAAAGTCAGGAATTATCCTTTCGATAGCGATTGCTTCCGCCATTGCCTTCAAACGAATGTTGCAAAGTCTAGGTTTCACCATTTTCAGCGTCTTGATTTTGGCAATATTCATCAGGAGTTTCGCTTCGGGTGAGTTTCTATTAGGGAAACTCCTTTTTTTAACGGATATGAAGAGACAAATGTTTAGTGCGTTGCTTTTCAGCTTCTTTTTAATGGATTCCTCTGGACGTCTCGTGCCATATTTAGATGGGGAGAGAGCCATCCAAAGCACTTCACCTGCCGGCGTGTACGTGATTTGACGTAAATGGCACTTAAAATTGTGTAGAATTATTAAAATTTGACGACATTTGCTTTCTCTTCAGGTGGTGTACAGGAGTACTAGATGAGAGGCAGAGCACAGTCACTGCACCCACCACTTTTAATACCTGGTTATCTATACTCCGTTATGCGTTCGCATCTAGGGGTCAGCGTATTTTCTGTATCTCTCCAGTGCTGGCTGTGCACAGTGCTCTGAGTAATAACATTTCTTTTTACTCTATCCGCAACAACGGTCCGGAGTCTCCACGCTCTCCCTGTATTGAGTTTCCATCTCCTCCCGCATCGATGGGTTACACTTATGCCAACAGAGTGTGTTAATTTGAACTGATTGTTTTTACCTTCTAATCGAGTAAACTCATAGTTTTGGTTGTAACACAATGTTCTTGCGTTCTGCTGCTAGCTTTTTACCCATTATAAAAAACGCGTATGGCTTTTATGAAGTGCCTCTGACTTCATAAATGTCAAATTGTTTCTTATTTTTTGAATGCATCGTTATAGAATTTTTGGATGTAGTGAAATTTTTATATTGTCCTGCTGAACATATTGCTACACTTGAGGTTAGTTTTCTTGCTCATTTTCCAAATGCGGCTTCTTTTTACCGTTAGTCTCGCAGGCCCAATTTGAACTGTTTGTTAGTATAGGGGAGGAACTTTATATTTTGGGGGAGGTGGGCAGCATGAGGAACGAACTTTGATGTTTTTTCTTTTGTCAAATATTAAGTTCAGATGACCCTGCATATAGGCGAACCTGATCAGTTCAAGCGTATTTTGATCATATTTTTGCTCTTTAACGGATTCATCACAAGTCTTCCTGTTCGGAAGCTACGGTACATAATCGTTAAGGCTGTGAATGCAGTTCTGTTGAAATTATTAACTAACTTCTACTGGCAAATTCACATCAATAGGAGCTTTTAATGACTTCTCGATCATTTTGTAAACGTTCACGTTCTTTTACTTAGGTTGTAAGGAGGAAAGGCAAATTTCTTTCGAAACTACAGACTAGTGCTTGTTGAAGGCATCTTATTGGGTAGTTATTGGAGTTCAGCTACTTATTAAGCGTTTGAGAGGTTTTATTCGCTGAACCAAGCTTTAGCAAATTTATTTCAAGCAATTTTACTAGCGCAAAACAGACAGGCTGATGATTTTGGCCAAAATTTCTTGCGGAAAGCTTTACGAAGAAAATATGGGAAACTCACTGTTTCATTAGTGGTGACGATTTCTCGAAAAACCATGGGAACTAATATTGGGTTCTAGAACGAATCCGTTATTTTCTGGAAAGACTAGAAAACCTTTTCCTTCCCATATACTGTCTAGAATGCGTTAACTTTTAATTTCTCACCAGTGGATAATTTTATCTTCCTCCATTCCTACGTTTCTAGCTTAATTTTCACATGCTATCCGGCTCCGAAGACTTTAAAGCGCGATCCTCACGGGTCTCCTCACAGCGCGTTGTCGTGCATCTGACCAATCTCAGTCCCGTACAGCTTCCTAGCGAGATGGCTCTCGCCGACTACGGCAAAATGCTTGAGGCTGTAGTTCGCTTGTCTGCTGACCTCGACTGTCAGGTGATAAAAGGACCCTCTCCTGCGCTGAGGATCGTTTCAGCCAGTAGGAAGTCGTCCCTTATTCAATCAAAGCAGAATGGCAGGCCTGTGTGAGTTTTCGTTTTTATTTAAATCTGAAAACTGGATTGGACAGTTTGAGATTCTTACTAATCCTGCCATTCTGGTTTAGAACTTCCGAACCTGTTTGATTATGATGTTGAAGTTGTTGCCACACTTAAAAAGTCTCTCCAGCACTTTATTCCCGGCAGCTGGTCACTCTTCAGATTGTAATTTTTGGCAGTATGCTATGGTTTCGAACGTATCACGACGCCTTCACAACTTCTAATCATTTTCTACAATCTGCCTTCCTCTCTGTGTTGATTAAGAATCTATTTATGCAATAGATTTTGAGCATGGGTAGATTCACCAATTCCACACAACCAATTGAAACCCTATTTTTTTCTGAGAGGCTGCAGGACTCTCTTACGTTATTATGACGATGAGAACTGGGTGCACAGGGTGATCTGCGAATGCCTTAGCAATAAAGCTAACAGTGAATTTTTTAATCTACTCGGATTGCATCTCTATGAGAAGTAGCAACACCCCTACGCTAAACGCAGTTGCAGTCAAAGACAAGTTTGTGTCTCTTCTGTACAAGATGTTCAGTGTGTGAGGAAACGCTGTTCCTTCTTCCCATATACAGCGTGCTTGGCCTTCATTGTCATCTTCATTTGAGGCGAAGATGACAAGCACCGTTTTGAGGAATAGGGATTACAAAACAAATGAGGAATCTAATCGATGGCATTTTTTGCCTTTCACAGCTTTTAAATAATCTTAATTAGTTTTGGTTCTCCTTGAAGCATCATTATATTTGTTTGGAAAAGATCATACGGAGTCTTTATTTCTCCCTCTCTCTACGCGCTGAGTTAAGCTTGAAAACAAATCCGAAATCCTTATTAGTTCTGATGAATCGTTGTTAAAGTACTATAAATGAGGACGGTGCTACCAGAATTGCATCAGGAAATACCATAGTGGAAATAGAATGCTCATAATTGAGATAGAAATCATAGCGTGAAATTCGTCTGTTTCTACAATTTACTCACTCGTTTCCCCCAAGTCCAAGTACTGTTTTATTCGAATTTTCCCCTATCCACTTTACGAGATTCATTTTACTTTATTTTGTAAGGCACAGTAAGTGGGCACGCATCGTTTTGCGAATGGGTGGTTTGTTTTATTCGCAGGATGTAACATAGTTGCTAGTCTTTATGCATAACCATAGAATGACCCACACTGCTGGCTCTTGCAGCAAGCGCTCCGTCAAATTTCACCTACCCAAACCCAATGACACTACTTCTTCTCCGTTGCCCCGCCTATCTGAGGTGACGGGTTTTGAGGTGCCGGAGGCCTCCATGCTGTTGGAAGAGGGTGTCGTTGCTATATCCACACCCACCTACAGCCCCTACCGCTACTTTCCATCTCCTCCTCTCCCTCCACTGCCACCACGCCTCCCTCAGTGCTGTCATTCACAAGCATCACCCTCTTGTTGCCATCTCCAATCAAACAACAACACCAACGTATCACCGACAGCTCATGAGGAAATATCGAGGTTGGAGGCTCTGGTAGAGCGTCTGCTTGCGATACAACAGCCCCGCCAGACACCAGCAACAGCAACCGTAGAGAAGGTGACAGTTGGAACCAACACATCAATAGCTCACGAAGTGTGCAGTGTGGCGGTTAATACCAGTTTGGTTTGGCCCACAGCTACTGACATTGGACCGGCAGCTACGACGTTGTCGTCGACATATTCGCCATCTCTGCAGACTCCTCGCCAAACAAGTGAATCGGTGGGAGTTCAATGTGAGCCAGGTAATTGAACTCAGGGAATGACTCAGGACCCATCTCTGATGTGTTCTACTACTTAATAACATTTTTATATGAGTTTCGGTTCGTAGTCTTCTAAAATGTCTGGGTTTAAAAGCGTGGAAATGTCTTGCTATCTTACCTTGTTTGTTCTTAGTATTCAGATCTGAGCTATTGTTGACTATTTGCTGCCCTACCAGGATCAGTATCGTCTCATTTGGGCGCCCCTTTATTGAAGCCCTTGTGCAGGCAAATCTTACTGCATTTCTCTTAAAAATGTCAGAATTCATTCATAATTAAGACAACACCTTTTACACCACTGAATCGAGTCATAGGATCTTGCATAAACAAAGTACTTTGAAAATCCACCACCGGTACATTTTGTCAACATTTGGATGGAAAAAACCGGGCAACAAGCCCATAGAACTGTTCATTGTGTTTCGGCTCTATTTTAATAATCTAAATCGAAGATCACTTAATGGTACCATTACCTCAACTCAACAATATGGTAAAATTCCTCAAAAAAATCGTCGCGTCTGAAACCGAACTTTAAGCTCTCTCAGCTGAGCGTTCTTTTCATGCCAATTCTATAGTTGAGAACTGTCTGCCTCAACCTCAGGGCGTTTGTCCGTTTGCAGACGACTTTGACCAATCACTTGATTTTCTACCGTCTCCTCAGTCCCCCTTACCTCAGCCTCCAATGCTTCAACAGTCTCCGGAGTCTGTTCTCTCCCTAGACGCTAGCTTTTCTAATAAACCACTGCCTCCGTTGGATCTTCCTCCACATCAGGTATCGCCTTATCAACAATATTTGACTGGTAAAAGCGCGCCAAGATGTATAAAATAGGTTTTTTTGGCCTCACTGTACACTCTATCCCTCCCTGTGCCTCGGTACTTTGTTCGCCACACTGCACTTTACTGAGCCGTTAGGGCGACTATAGGCATGGGTAAAACGAAGGTACAGACTACAAAGTTAGATACACGGCTTGGCCAAATATAACTAAAGCGTCAGCTTATTTTCAATGTAGTCATTCACCAAAAAGCATTCTGCATTTATGATAGGTGTAACACGGTTACGTTTGCGCTTAATTTTTTAAGATTCCACCATTCTCCTTTTGAGAAATTTTTCAGAACCCTTGCAATGAAAACAACATCGGTGACACTGGTTACAGTCGACTCCTGGTGAGTCAAATGTTCTGTTTTTATGCTCCATTACCACATAATTCGATATGTAATCATAATAAAGATTAAAGGAAATATATGAATGCTAAATATTGGTTCTACGATTGTCTGAGCAGTTAAATTTTGCTCTAAATTTCGTGTATAATTTGAGATATATTGTGTAATTATCCCAGAGTACTCTGGCACTAGCTAGTAAATACATACACGGACCTCATGAGAATCAAACAGATCGTTTCGAGTTGTCCACATGGTGTTTTTAAATTGTATATAGGACATAGACTTGTTTGGATCAAACATTCACCCTATGGAAGTACAGCGATTTCATTAAACACAGGTTTTGGTGCGCAAAGTCACAGTAGGATTCAGAAGTCTGGAAAAGTCGGAGTAGTGAAAGCTAAGTAAAAGTGGGGCGACCCTTACCTTCCGTTGAAACGCCCCCAACTTAATTACTTAAATGCCGTTTCTCAAACCGAATTTCGCGTGCACTAAGGATGCCACTTAAATCCATATATGATAACTCTAGTAAACCAAAAGGGGATTTACTTGCCAGGGTGAAATGCCTCTCAACTTTTCGTTTTACCTCCCCTTCTGACTTTCCAACTTGGTAGCCCCGTGATAAACCCCTAAATCTGTGTTTATAATTTCGAATATTGCACCGTTGCTTAGTTTCCTTGTAAATTCTAGAATCTACCGAAAGCAAATGATCCACCTGACTTTGCTTCTCTCCTCACTTATTGTATCCTGCGAGGATATCAGAGCAAAGTGTATCAAAAGTGCTAAAGCATCTTTTTGCAGTGTTACATTGTTAGCCTATGTTTAAAGGCAGGAATTCAACAAGTACTCGGCTCCACATCACACATGCGCAAGACGGTCTCGGCGCCGAACGAGTTGTCTCTGGTTGCAGCTGACGCGGTGGCGCCGCCTCCGCATTTGTCATCTACCTCCGCTGCCCCAGACACGGAGTGGCTGAGCCTAACGGACGCCGACGCCGAGGCAGACGTAGCACGGCATCGGCGCCGCTGCGAGGAGGAGATGGCTGCGCGGCTCAACTTCTCGCATTCTTTCATACCCCTCAAAACCGATGTATCGTCGCGTGGTGGCCCGTGAGTTAAATCAAAATATCTTTTGTAATAGCCAATAAATTTAGTTTATTGTGGCCATCTTGTCCAGCCGTTTAAGTAATTTATGCCAAAATTCAAGCTGGAAATTTAGAAATTTAAAATCAAACCAAACCCATTAGTATCCATTACGCCTTATGTTTTCACTTCTAGTTCGTTGAGATTAAGCACTTCTGCGTAAAGAGTTATCTATTGGTTTCTTCCCCACTTACAGCTGGTTAATTCTATGGCGGTTATTATTCAGTCGCAAGTGTCAAACTCGATAGGTGGAGAGAGGCTGCTGTACTGATATTTAATCGGCCACTAACACAGTTACCTAAAATGCTATCAACTTTCTTTTAGGGAAAAGAGCACTCCCTTACCAGGCCAATCTGAGGCCAGTTTCCCCATCGCCCACGATAGTTTCACCCCCACTCCAGATTTGCCGCCTCGTTCCCCATCACCACCCCCACGACTTTACAGTCGCCGTAGCCCCAAATCCACGGATGAGAGTGCTATTCTGATGGGTCTGGCGCGTAAGTACCTTCCACCTTCCATAATAGCTCAGCTAGCGCCCCCAACGGCATCCACCACTGCTGTATCGCCGGAGGTCAGTTATTGTGGCGCAGACTTTAGTCTGGCAACGCAGCGCTATCTGATGGAGCACGGATTGCTGTTCGCTGGGGATTCTAGCAGCATACGAGTGCCGGAAGAAGGGTGGGACTGGCAAGGAAAAATTTATCGTACCGAAGTCTCTGACATTCCACAACTAACGGTAATGGAGGAGAGTGGGGTGGTGGGAACTCGGGAAAGCTACCTACCATGTTCGCGTGTCTTTTCAAATGTGTTCGACGACAAGCAGGAAGCCGGAGAAACAGAAGAAAATGTGAAATTTGATGCACCAGTTCTTGATCTAGAGCACTTGAGAGCGTTGCCGAAGCTCTTGTAATGTGGTGAAGATTGTAGATATGCGCCAACGCATTTTCATGTGGGCTGTATAGTGCTTTTCGTAATAGATTCTTTTGTACGATTGTTTTTTCTTGCATCAGAAATAGTAAAGGTATTTGTATATCCGTATCAAACGTGGTAGGGGGGATCAGGCGAACTAGTCTTCTCCAGATGTGCAAGTGTTGTGAGAAGTTATGCGTCTACCTTCCCAGAGTGTTGGGGGGTTCTAGAAGCGTGGGGTAGCAAGTCATTGCAGGAATTATGACTAATTCTAGAGCGCCATTCTAGATAATTGGCCCAAGGGCGCGTTATTGAACGTAGCTGCAAGGTAGACCTCTTTGAGACACGCGGAGCAACATTCGAAGCTAGTTTTCCATAAATACATTGCTTGAGTACTTTTACCCAAGGTTAGGACTTCTTTCTCAAGCATTTTTAAAAGTAAATGCAGACCCTTAATTAAAAAACTTAGAGGTTTTAATTGGAAGCTATGAATAAATTGGCTTTTTACGTTTACCAAATGCACTATCAAAAGGTCTCATTGGTTTAAGCGGGTGTTTTGAATGTCTATCTGTTGTACTCGTGCCCGATATTTCTGCGCTTTGAGTTGTGGTCTTTTTACAGCTGTCTAGTCTTGAAAGTGTAGGCAGAGTTTGTGTACGAACAAATTGTGATGTTGCTTATGGCTGATAGCGTCATTCTAGAGCAAAAATTCTGGTCTAACTCATCTTGTTTTCTAGTTTAGCATCAGACAGTTATTTCGTCGTCCCATCCATGCTGCTTCCAGAACTTTTTCTACTGCTGACCATAATGGTAAGCACTTCCCACTCCCACCTAATATCCATGGGTGCCTTAAAATCGTGGATCACGTCCAAACTCCCGCACCCGCTCATAATGATACCCGGTGACGGTGGTTCACAGGCTTATGCTCAATTCAAGGATTACATTTCTGATCCATTTCAAATCTGGATTGATTTGCGGTACCTCATCTCACCTAGAACATTCAGCGATTACTTCAAGTAATTTTCTACCCTCTTGGCTTTAGTATCAATGGTCGGATATGTTTTTTCTTGTTGTTAACTTGTAGGCTCAAGTACAACAATGAGACGAGGCGAACAGAGGAAAACGACAAGGCGGTAATCACTTTTCCAGGTTGGGGTGAGACCTGGTCAGTCGACAACCTCGATTCCCGGCCCCACTCAGCGACCAGGTACTTTCAAGACTTGACCACCGCCTTCACACAGAATCCCTATTACGTTCCCAACTTCACTATCCGCGGAGCTCCCTTTGATTTCCGCAGGGCTCCCAGTACGTTCTTGATTCAAGCATTGTATTCTTTTGGGCAAGTCACCCGAAAGTAAAGGTTTTTGTGCACCAAAATAGACGAGAATGAGGATTTCAACCCGAAGTTAAAACAACTGGTGGAAGAAACGTTTCACAATGGGAAAGGACAACGTGTTGTTCTGCTGGGTCACAGCATGGGTGCGTTGTACGGATTGAGCTTTCTGGGAAATCAAAGCGACACCTGGAAGCGCCATTACATCATGGCATTTGTAGCCGTCAGTGCTCCTCTTGGAGGCTCCATCAAGGCATTAAAAATTGAAGCCAGCGGTGAGTTTGTTTATCAGCGTCTCTCAATCTGATAGTTAAGGGTTAAAGTTGTTTTTATTCGAGTTCACCTTATTATTCTGGATGGCCGACTTACAATTAGTCAGGTTATTCAACAACCACGTCGTTACCATTAGTCGTAGATTTATGATATTGGGTTATGATATCATTATTGGGCCTGTCCGTTGTTAACCTGCGACTGAGCTGAATCAATGACAAGTTATTTCGTTCTTTAGCAAATATGGAGCGGCGTCATAGGGACTCGTTTCTTCCAAAGTGTTTGTTTACTTATCGTCTGTGTTTGGTACTGCATCGTCATTGATTGGATTGGTGATAATAATATTGGTATGAGTACTGGTGTGTACCTTCATTTGCCAGTTACTAATGCTTTTCGCTCTGGCGCTTCATCAGTGTTTCCTTCTGACAAAGCGCTCATCATGCTTCTGGATGAGAATCGCATTCTTCTGTAGGTGATGGATCTGTGGTACATGGCCTTTTTTCATAGTTTTAATCATCTGTAAAAGTGTTCGTTGATTGTTTTGCCTAGATGATGCGCAGGCTTGTTAACTTTACTGCAGGTTCACCATGTAGTTTTTATTGATACCACTAGTCGGCCATTACTATTGAAACAGGTGGAGGCAAAGCGCAGTGTAAGCGATTAAGTTCCTTAAGAAGGATTTGCAAGAAATCTGAGGGTATCATATAGGATATTAAAACTAATGAGACTTTATTCACTTAATTGGAATATCAAGGCCGCTAAATGTTCACCACCAAAAGGCCTCATGGGCCGCCGTAAGTGTTAATCTTGTCTTCCAATGAAATAACTTTAATCTCTCATCGCATTTTGCTTCAAAATGAGGTAGTGGCAGTTTTTAGGTCTAAAAGTAGTTGCATTTTTCATCCTTGAATCGCTAAAAATTTATAACAACGCATTCAATGTGAATCCTTTGTCCTTCCTTTAAATCCTAAATTCATTCCATTTGGTCGAACGGATGGTGCTGATGTGCATAATTTCAGTTTGGTTGCAGTCACCTGATTGTCGTGACCATGTGTTTGGATGCACATGCACAAACAGGTGAATGCTTTTTGGCTCAGCATTAACTCTTTTTTAATCCACTGGATGCAGGGCCATTAAACTCGACTTGTTTATTGTGTCGTCGCCAATGGTGCAACTGTTTGCACTGACTTTTATCGTGAAATGCTTGGTTTTACTTCAAGAATTTGAATTTCCTCCACTTGATTGACCTGCGGAATCTTGACTAATTGTGATGTATCCGATTTCAGTGGATTGGCGACTTTGCGCTAACCCCATAACTCTAGATGACTGACTGTCAATTCGAGTTGCTCGAATGGTTCCTTGAAATCACGAGTTATTAGGCGCGAGGTGTCCTACTTCATTAAAGCATCCGTATTGAACTCACTGCCACTTGTTCTCCATTTTGACTATTTAGACTCGTAATTGTACACAACTGATTGCGTTGCCTAATGCAAGTTAGTAAACTACTTTTGGCCATTCCTGATTAATTGAAAGGTAAGTAGCCGATTTCACTTGGACCCACTGGACCTGCGATTTTGCTTAATCAGACCTTTCGAATGTCAGTTAGCTGGGTATGAAACGTTCATTTACCTTCAATAATTTGTCTTAAATGTGTCGTTATTATGAGGCGATGTCAAGTTCGCGTTTGGTTAAAGAATATTATTAAAGATAAAGTCACACTTTAATGAGCAAGGTAAAAAGCTTTTCCTTCAACCGTGGGTTGGGTTGTTGAATGGACGTTGCACTGGCATAGACTGGTGACAGGACCGACGCGTGAAACGAAATTTGTCTGAAAATATATGTCGGTCTGTTGATCGAGATAACCTATTCGGACATAGTAGTTGCAATTGAATTAGACTTTTCAAGGGCCTCAAAATAGCCTAGGAGCTGCAAAACGTATCAGGCTATGTGGATGAACCTCTTTATTCTTGAAAATGCGGATATGCTTAAAATATGCTTTAATGAATGTAGTCAACCTAGGCAAATGGTGTGCGCATTCCGCGTAGGTCATTTCTTCATGACACCTATCCGTGAAAGCAGGTGGGAGCCCTGCTAAGCTCACCCCAAAACCAAGGCTGCCTGTCAGGCTTTAGTGTGCACAAGTAGGACACAACTTCGCGGCAGAGCCTTGCCCACATCTCTGTCGTGTTTAATTTGTCCAAACAGCGCAAAAATGGTTTATCGTTTTGCCATTTTGGCAGGTGTTTGAGGTACCTCTAAGATTCTTCACTCAGTGATAGTGAAACGACTCCTACTTATCCCTGAATAAGTACGCTGTTGTTCCCCTTGTTTCTAAGGTGACAACTTCGGGATCTATTTCGGCAATCCACTGTGGTACCGTGAAATGCAGCGCTCAATGCCCTCGCTGGCCTTCCTTCTGCCCGATCCGCGACTCTGGCCCAAAGATGAAGCAGTTATCTACACCCCAGTAAAAAATTACACTGCCCATGACTACAAGGAGTTCTTCTTTGACATTGGCTTCCCCGAAGGTAACATGTCTCATCCTTCATTGCCTCTGAAGGCAGAATTTGGCAGCTTTAACGCAATGCTTCTTTGAACTCTCTTCTTTTACTTCTATTGATTGGAATTTGTCCACTTGGAGGGTGTGAAGCATAAAGAAATGATGTTTGGTGTTCCCATTGCTGAACTCTGGCCAACCATTCACTCAGTCTTCAGTTATTTTTTTTTGGATTTCTTGGCTTCCAACGCTTGTCGAACCTGGTCTGACTCGAATCTTTCCTTTTCCGTAAAAGTAATTTTTACAGTATCCTTGGGCCAGGACGGTGAATGGTAAACGGATCTATTTTCATCCTAGTGAACTTGTGTCTCAGTTGCATTCAGCTTCCCCTACTGTACAGTTATTCAGGGCCAACAAATCTGTCAAACCCTGCGTTATTTCTGAATGCTTTATTGAATGAACAGGACTGTTTGGGTAGAAGCGTCTGTGGGAATATCGGCGAATATCTTCCATTACACGTGTCCGCCCCCACTTTGAAGTCAGCCAGCTTTCCATTGAGTTGGTTTTGAGAATTAAGCTAATAACCTTTTCTACGAGATCCTCTTCATTTTCGGTAGATGATGCACCATGATTTCATTAATCCATACGCTCTTGTTCAGAGCCAGTATCACCCTGACTCTCTTTACAGGTTTCCAGATGTATGAGGACTCCAAGCTGACCGTGGACGGCTTAACACCTCCCACAGGAGTGGACAAAGTGTATTGCATCTACAGCTCGGCGGTGAGGACACCTGGTACTCTGGTCTACTCCTCGGCCTTCCCTGATGCTCAACCAGACGTGGTGTATGAGGCGGATGGTGACGGGACAGTGAATATGCGGTCGCTCAACGTCTGTCAGAGTTGGGCAAATGGCAGTGGACGCGTGGACCAAGTTGAAACCTTGGTCATACCGGGTGTTAATCACCTCTCCATCGTCCTCGACTCCCGTTTCATCGATCGGGTCAAGGAGATTTCCAATGCAGAACAATTAATGCCACCAAGAGAATCGTTTTGGCAGACCCTTTTGTATTCATTAGGTTGGCAGTGACAGAATGGTACCTAATCCTCCCAATTCCTATTTTTTTCCTCTAAATTATTTTGTTATATGTATTTGGTGGGATTTTGATAGGAAGTCTACTACTTTTTTTTGCGTTTTCTTGGTTGACTCGTTTTGGGCTGTTGAGTATGCAAAACTGATTGTCCCTTTGAGGATGGGATGCACCCTCCAGTCGATGCCTACAATGTCCCTACCTTTCATGCTTGCCTACTTTGGCGTTTTTTGCTCCCTGAACTAACATAACAGTGAGGGTGGTTTGAAATGCTGTTAAAGAAAACGCAGCAGAATGGCACCAGTTGCTCGTGTGATTGGTTGTCAATTCTCCTCCACAATGATGAGGTGAAGCTTTTCAAACTCGCTGGATTCAGACTATTGACACTTATGGAACTTTTGGTTGCTGTGTATCAAGTCTGAGGGGATAACACCTTACATGGTGTTGATAAAGACTTGACTTTAAGGCTGAGTGAGCTTAAAATGAGGCAGCAATGTCTAACCAGCCTCAGAACAACTTGAGCGGTAGGATGACATCCCTTGATGGTGATATGGAGTCCACCTGGTGCTGCTAGTTTCTTGGATCAGTCCATTTCACACAGAGGCGTGCCCTCAGCGGAATGGAAAGGGGAAAAGGAAGGAGTGGGACAATGAGAATGTAAAGGTGCCAACGTATATCCTGTGCTAATGCGTAGTGTAGTCTTCTGAGTGGTAAGATTTGCCGTAGTTTAAGATACTAACCCTCGTGCAGCTTTTACGAACAGGAACATGATTTTCTTTCCACTGAGTAGTTGGTACTGTCTGTTTGCAGAGAAAGTTGTTCTTTTATGGAAATAGCATTTCATTCTCATTCAACATTCAGCGACACTTCTGTCTATGGATTACCACCTGCATGCAACGTGAGGACAGCCTTTTTGATGTCAGACCTGTGTGAGTGAAATGGTTATCAAGTCAACCATTTGGAGGTGACCAGCCGTGACATATTTGCCGATTTTCATAAAGCTCTGCGAAAGTGAGGGGGAATAAAGTGGTATTCACTGGAGCTTATTATCCTTTTTTATTGCGGTTGACGTGGGTTTTGAATCTCTTGCACATCTACAGTCTTGGATTCGCCTTCTCAAATGATGCGGTTGAACGCGGTTTGAGCCCTGCCCCACGTCAAACAGCACAGTCATTCATTTACCGAGTTATTCAATCAGCAGTGAATGGTGATGTCACACTACCACCTTTGGCTGGCACAAACTGCCATCGTATGCCTCGTCCTCTCCAAATGTCGCACGGTAAGCACGACGAGAGACTGTTTCCTTAGTCACAGCTGCATTTCGTAGAGCGGGTGGACATTAATCACAAATGCTAGGTTAAACCAATGCTTAGTTATGTGCTGAACGGTGGAGCGCACAAACCAAGCTACCTGCACCGATCGCATACCCACGAACGTAAACATTCCATGAACTGCATTATAGGGTGCCGATTTAGTTAACCCTTGTGGGGTATAATTTCAGGCCATTCACTTCTTTTAACCTTTAGGGAAGATGTTTAGATTGTTTAGGACATCTAGTCCACAAATCAGGGATAAAATTCACGTAGCTGAGCGTCCCTAAGCCCTGTGACTGCAGCCAGGGCGACAATAGGGTGTTGACTGGGCCTGAGTTTGCATTGGTGTAGTCAGTCCCGGTCATAGCAACGACGCACCAACAGAAAACAGCCTTTCGTGTGAATTCCTAATCACCAAGATCACAGTATATGCGCTAAGCATCTCCTCCTTTACTGGTAAGAGGTATACAGGCCTTCTACCCATCATACCCACTAGATATTTCGGGATAATTAATGATCAAGAGACTTTTTTGTTACTTGACAGATTAGGCGAAGTGAAGCAGATGTGCTTTTATTTGTCATTATGTGGCCAATGGAGTCCAAAGCAACTAAGCCATCAAATCGTGAGTTGTTTGTTCTATAAAAGCAATTTTGTAATCCACAGCAAACGAAGTTGCGTAATTTGACATGACATAAAAGCAATCAATAACCCCCACCCCCCTTTCATCGATCAGGCTCTTGGAGGCTATGGTCGATTTCGGGCTATCGATCGAGGAAACCATTAATTATCTTGCTGTTGGAGGAAAGGAAGCTTTTAGCATTAAAATTGCTTACTTTCGCTCAGCATTTTGTGTTTTTAAGCAATTGCTTTGTTTTATACCAATGTGAGGGTCAACTGGTGGCCCCAGAGGCGCCACCACCCTCCCTTGAAATAAAGCTAGCGATGCGCAATCTATCGCCAATTCTATGGCAAAATGTTATGGCGCTGGATCGTTTAACAAGGTGACAAATCTGACAAGGTAGTGAATACAAAGATGGGCGAGCATGGCGGCCTAACGGGGGCAATGACACGTGAAGGACGCGATCTGGGTTCACTGGTTGTTGTTTGTAATCCCGAGGCGTATTTTTGTCCCTGAAAGATCTCAACACTAATTCATGCCTGTCATTAAAATTCGTCCATTCACTTTTACAGATAACTCAGTGGTGAGCCCCAATGGGGTAAGTTTAAAAACCCTTTTTTGGGTGGCACGCATATGCACATTCATAAAGTATATTTTTCCTTCTTGATGTGACATTTAAACTTGCAAGATTGCTAAAACAGATAAGTTTAGATAGCATTTTTCAAGGCAGTGACCTTAGACCACCTGATAATCCCTCTCTGTAAAATCCCCTACTCTTCTTTTTGGGTATTCGGTATGCAGATTTGGAAGCGTTCATTCATCAGCTCGGAGATTGTGCGAGAGAAGCAGCGTCAACTGCTAATACTGCGTGAAACCAACCTTCAAACGGTAAGATTCTACTGCCTCCTGCGCTTACCAAGTGTCTGATACCTTCTTCAACTAAAAAGTTGTTGTTGCATAGTTTGCTGGCGCCTAGTCGGACGCCTCTTAAAGCGACGATTGACTTGTGCCCTTTTTAGATCGATGAGCGGCACCGCTACATTTTTGACTTGGTAATTTTCTTCTTATATGCAATGTACAAATTCGCCCTTTTTAAATCACGCCATTTTAGAGGCCAGATTTAAGGAAAGGCAAATAAACCCTTTCTTGAGCAAATGAGGCAATGCTTTGGGGACGGAAGTGTATTTTTCTTGCATTAATTGACTTGCCAAATCTACTCAACGGGTTTAAATTAGTACTCACGCTGCTTTCAATTTCTTCGTACAATTTGTTTTCCTTAGGGACAAAAAGCACGGCCCCTAGTGCATTATGTCTTCAAAAATAATTAAAATTTATTCTATGCGCTCTTTTCAGATATCTACAATTTCCCATCAGCCAACGAGCAAAATTGAGAACAATCTCCTCATCGATGACAAGGTCTTTCGATGAAAAATATGCAGCATAATTAAGCATTAAGCAACTATGCAATTTTTGTGTTTTAGTGGTCGTTGTTTGACAAATTCTTCAAATCGGCTGGAAAAATCCTCTGTCTCAGTATCTACTTCCAAGAGGTGGATACTTTGCTGACCGATCCTTTAAAGAAGGCACTTTTATTTGGAAATTTATTTTAAGATGTTCCATGATTCACTGAGATTGTAACAATAATGGAATAATTCCAGGCTCATAAATCTGCCACTTAAGCACTCAAGGATACTACTTAAAACAATCTCAGCGTGGAGTTTAAACCTCCCATTTTATTCAAAATCCTTTCCAATAGATTACACTAGCAATAATAATGAGTGAATAAATTTGTTTTCCAGAATCAGCCCTCCTCAGACGAAAAGACTTCTGAGCCACAGTTCTTCATCGCGAACGAAACCAATGAGGTAAGATAAAATCTTGTGCATCCACTTACAATTTATTGTTCTCTCGATTTAAGCAACTTATTGGCAGCGCCTTCTTCTTTCTGCGCGCGTCGGATCGAGATATTACCCCAGAAAATGTCGTGGGGGAGGTGATTTTTCACTTTCATGATGCTCAGAAAGGCAACTTCATTGAAACAACCCAGAACCTTCTTCAAGGTGTCTACATGCCCGCGTTTCAGAACGCTCAGGTATATCCGTCTCTCCATTTGCTTGCGCCTTGCAGCAACCAAATCAAAGCATTTATAAGCAGCAATACAGCAAATGTTTTAAAAGGGAGTGCTGTTTTTTTATTACAAGGATGCTAGAGGGAAATACAATGAAAATACGGCTGAAAGGAACGAAGCTGGGAGGCATCTTAGTATCGACTTAGAGGCGGGCTTGCAGAATGATGGCATGGAGAGCAAATTTTTACTTCATAGAGGCTTAAAAGTGTGAATACTTTTGTACGCTGCTAATTTTAGCAATGCCTATTCCACACGGCCTCACAAGGAGGGCACTCAATTTGTCACTCAGTCTCCGCTTCCTGTGTCAGGCATTCACAATTGCATTGCTTATAGTAGATGACATTTTTGACGTAACTAGGTGTATTTTAAAACAAATTTTAGAATTGGGGATGCTTGGAAAGGTATCCTGAACAGAAGACACAACTTCTGAACGAATTTGTCGACATAACGTGGCGATACCTTCGAGTACTAAAGCAAATTCAAGAGAACTCCAGTGTTCACTTTCTCTCCGTACCTTCGAAGGACGATGAGGCCCTCATTATCTCACTTAAGGGAGACTCAAATTTAAAAGGTATTCCACAATTATTTTAAGTCATTTATCGTTTTATTATTCGATCGTGTATCACGTTGATTCGGTGTTGAGGATGCCATGACGCATTCAAGACCCGAGAGGGAGCATCACCCCAAATGGCCTTTGTAGCCTCGAAGCAGGCAGATTGTGCACAAAATTGCCGCGCTGGCTACCGCTCTCGCCTACTTCAAGCTTTTGAACGATCTTGACCCTAGAAGGCGCATTGGTCCATTGGGCGAAACCTCAGAGAGGGTACGCACTCCAAAACTCTTCAACTGGTCCCCTACTTGCGCGTAAATTACGCGGTGGTACAATGGAAATATCCGTCTGGGACGTATAAACATTCTCAACTAAACAGCACTGCAAAGTAGATTTCCACGGCTAAATATGCTAAGTGGTGGCTGGTTCAGAAGTGTGGGAGCTGTTCGGTACAACTCTCTGCAATGACACGATGTTACCTGATGGGACGTGCCAAGTATATCAGGACTGCTTGCACCTTGCAGGGTGTAAATTTAGCAACTTACTGAAATGCTATTCTTTGTTTATACATCATTTAATGTTGATTGAATCCGATGAATGTGACTTGAACTTGTCCATTTCACCAACCCAGTTTATTCGGTTCCAAAGGCGCTGCGGCCTCCCATTTGATCTCCGCTTCAGCGTTTGGGAGGGTCCAGTGTGCAGTAGTAGTGTATACCACTCGAGGGTGGTACGCGATTGTCCAATCCCGGTAATGGATCACCCAAAGTTAGCTGCATCGCCTTTTAACGAAACTGCCTGCCCTTCAGAAGGTGCGACGTGGAAGTGAGAGTGTGAACGTCGACCCGCGAATATGTCATTGCTGACTTATGTGCAAATCACTAGAAAATGGGTTTAGCTGCCACACCAAGCACTAACAAATGAAATTGAGGTAAAAAAAGGACATTTAACTACCTTCACGTAATCTGTCAAGACGCGTCACGCTTTGTGGTCTTTTCGACCGTCAGGCTGACGTATGATACAAAATCAAACGTTAGTTGGGGTAGGGGCAGGTCATTGGGTATCCCCAAATGACCCACTCACAGCCAACCCAACTCATGCTCAGCAAAACGCGTCTGCTTTGTTTGACGTCTCCCCTGCTGGAGGCCAGACAGGAGCGGTTGAAGTTCGCTCATTCGATTCAACGCCATACACTTTGAAAGTATGTTGGAATGCACTAGAGAAGTGAAGGCTTTCTCCTTCTCCGTTAGCATCACCTGCATGCTCTTGACAATTGCATGCCAAAAGGACGATGGAGAATAAAGTTGAGACAAAAGCATGGGCGAGAAGATCCAAATTTTTCCTTTTATAGAAGAAAGTCTGAATGATGCATTATTAAGCCTGTTTCTTGTTGATAGTGCGTACTTTAACGAACAAAATCCCTCGGAAACCTTCCTACCGTTATTTGATCCCCACTAAAGGAATTGCATAATTTCACTTTTTTACCTTTTTTTGTGTTGAAAATGAGCAAATCTTACGAAGCATCAGGTACAAGAAGGACCATTTAAACGTTAACCAGGATGCCTTTACATCTTTGCATGTTGGAATCGTTTTAGTGGTGGCAGACATCAGTTTTGACTTACCACCAGATCTTGGCTTCCATCGGAGGTGTTGAACTCTCCGATTTTATTCCAAGTCCCACGCCTAACCCTAACCCATTCTCCGAAGGCCATTGCCCAAGTAGTCGTTGTGGGCACGGGTTTTCTTTCAAGGATGGTATTTGTCCTCATCTTGAATCCTTTAACAATTGTGTAGGACTAAAAATACCAGAACCATTACGGTGAGTTGCTAAGACAACATAAAGGCACAATTTGGATGGAAAGGTTAACTTTTGCATGCATAAAGTGCATCCGATTGATGCACCACTCGACGCAAAGTCGTCTAACCTCCAACCTGCAGGCATAGGCACTAATGCGAATTTTGTGCTGTGGTGAAGCAAGTTCCCTGCTGTTTGAATGCCTAGGTCTTAACAAAGACAAATTGCGAAGACTGGACACTGTGCTCTCTACATGGAACAAGCAGGTGCAATTGGCAGTGAATGAGTTGAATCTCATCATCAAGGAAACCGATGATGCTGGACCTTCGGATGAACTGGCCTACTGGCGCTCCCGATGGGACACTCTTAATCGGTGGAGTCCATTCTGTTCCTTTCTGCTCTATTAACGATTAACTCGGCATAAACTTCCGTAAGCTCTTTTGAGCATTAAAAAGGGGCAAGGGGATGGTTGTTTGAAGGATCGGATTGCATTCGGGTGAATTCGACAAGTAAGCTGGCAACAAAAGCTGCAACGCGTGTGACTGCCGAATGGCGTTTGGCTTCAGTCTCGTCTTCCGGTGCTACTTGACACTTGACAAGGAGACCTGAACTGAATGCGATGGGCTTTTGGAGGATTGAAGAAGGAACTTTTTTAAGGGTCGCTGACAGCCTTTACGACCGGAGATGGCGCTTCGGGTGGAGGATGAGGGGGGAGAATGATGTCACGCCACCGAATGGAAGGTCAAACCTGCAAATGCATTTCAAAATGTTTAAATCACCCACTTATTAGTTGGCTCTTTAGAGTTTGGGAAGTGGCGTCCGGTGGATTGCGCTTTTGTGAACTTGTATTTGCGCACACTTTTAGACTCCAAGAAAGCATGTCAAGTTGTGAGGCGTCTATCGTCACGAAAGCCCTTGCAGGAGTCAAATTGGCGTCTGTTGACTTGTGGAATGATTTGGTAAGGAAATATTTTAGGCTTTGGTTTACTCTTGCGTAACATTGGAAGATTGGAGGATAAAACTTTACAGTAAGTCGAAAAAAGGCTTTTTTACTTAAATAATTTGCTGCTAATTGGAAGCATAAGGATGCAATGTTACCAAGACGGATTTGGCAGAAACTGGTTTCACCCTGACTTCACCTTTTAAACTCAGTAAATGTTTATGACGAGTGGCAATAAATACGTGATTTGCATGGAGCAGATACTTTATGAAGATTTGAGGAGTTTTTTTAATTTCTTACTGAATTTTTCATCGGCATTGCGTAGCCTAAGGTCATTTGCCTTATAGGCCAATCAGATCTCCAAATATACAATAGAAGCAAAAAGCAATGTTCAGTTTCTGACCAGTTTTGAGAAGTATTTCGGATCGGTATTCCACGAATGCCCGGTAGGTTGATTTCTTCCATACAACTAACGAAATTTGGTCAGAGAAAGCTGAAAGAAGTGATTCCAGCCTTGGTGGATTCTATCAAGGTGATCTTCGAGGTGTCGGAGTATTTGAACACCAACGAGAGAATAACGTCGCTCTTCGTTAAAGTGACCAACAAGCTGGTCAGTGCGTGTCGCCGATTTCTGTACTCCGAAGTGGACAACATTTGGGACCTGTCAAGGTTTGCTTTACTCCCCACACTTTGCAATCCTCCAGACGTTTGCTTGCCCACAATGTTTAGTTTGTAGGACTAAATGGTCGAACTGTGGTGATCAAAGCTAGTTGAGGGCAAATTGGGTCAAAAGGTGGCTTTGAAGGTCGCCATTCCTGTTACCCAATGCGTGACAGCCGAGCACGCGATCGCGTAGGGTCCGTTGAATGTGATTTTTTGCATTTTAGCAAAGTACTCCATGAAAGAATTAACGGCTGCTTGGAGTTATACCTCGTGTACCGCCAAAATTTTCATGCAGTAAGGGTGAAGTTGGCAGCGAATCCGGACGGAAGACAGTTGGTTTGCAGGTGCGAATGTTTATTCTGAGTTTGATCTTGTACTTTTGTTCAGCGAGAACAAGATTTTTGGGAAATTTGATGCCTTTTGCCGTCGGCTCTCAAAAATTGGCGATATAGTGATTCTAATGGAGAACCTGAGACCGATCCTGACTCTTCATGCCGACGATACGATGGATGTGATTAGCGCATACCAAGGCATGCTCGATTCCATCCACCAATGGACCGGCGATCCAACCGATCCCAGAAATAAACAGGTGAATTGCCAGACCCTTTTTTATTTCAAAACATCTTATTGCTTAAAAAACAACACTTGATGCGAAATTCCTTGCATTCATGGACTCGATTATCACTACTTGACCATTACTGTTTGAAGCCGCTTCGGTCTGATCCGAAACTAACGCGGTGAGTGTAAAATCCTGCGCCCGCGGTAGATAATAGAGGAATTGGATCTCCACCGAATTCAACAATAGGGAGCAGTAAAGGCTCCCTTAACAAAGAGCGAGACGATACAGAACCAAAGTGCAGGCAACGATGGCCAAATGGACTGGCGATTACTTGCCTCCTCGGTTAAGCACTTCGTGGTGCCGGCATCTCGACGGCTGAAATGGGTTCTCTTTCATTCCAACTGGACAACAAATGAGCTCCTTGAGGCCTCGTTCAATACAAAATAAATAAGAGACTTAGTAGAGAGTCACCTAAAATTTTCGTTTAATAAATTGTTTTAACAATTCCTTCCTGTAGAGAATTTGGGCTTCTGCATACTGAGCCTTTAAGGCAGATGTATGCAAGGAAACCATTTTCGGGAGATTAATGAAAGCATTTTCGAGGAATTCTTTTTAAAATGGATTTCTATAAAATAGTAATGTTTCGTGCAGCTGGTTTTCCCTTCCAATTTTCCCATAAAAATATGTATAATTGTCCTTCTTTGGCAGTTCACGAATGACTTGGAGTCATTCCAGGCCAAACGCAAGTCCCTACTCACCCAAATTAACGCTCTGTTGGACAAATGGCTTTCTCGACGCCTTTCCGTAAGTTATCATCCATTTCAGCTTCCCTCCCTTCTAAGCCACCTCCCATTTCTCTAACCCTCTTCCCCTCCAACCTTCAAGACATGCCACCTTCTTCACTTTCTCTCCTTATGGGAAACGCGGATCACGGATCCGGATTTGGATTTTGTTCCTCGCTACCTACAAATCCTGCGTGTCTATGGTGACGAATTGGGCCACGTGCGAGACGTCTACGAAGCAGAGAAACGGGCGCCGCCGCTAGAGCGGGGCATGACCCCAACAGCCGGACGAATTAGATGGGTCAGGGCTCTGCTCCACAGAATACGTCAGCCTCTCGAAACAATCCACAGTCGCTGTCCGAGTGCGCTTGGGGTGAGAGAATCATTAGCTTGGGTTTGGGTATACTTTATCAGGGAGAAGAATAAAACCTGCTTGCAATCTGTCTCAGGCAAGCAAAACAGATTGGACCTCTGCTTTAAGGCGCTTGAGTTACCTAGCAATGTGCTTAAAGTCTAGTAATTTGCCAAGATGTAAAGGTATTATCACGATGGGCTGGAATGACAGCGTAAATTATCATACTATCCAACGATGTTAGAGGAGGCACGGCAGAACTTAACGGCAAGTAATACAGCAACAAAATGGCTACAACTAGGGTAAATGTCGAATAAAATGCAACGGAAAGGCCTAAGGATTATTGCACTACAGCAAACATACATTGATTGTAAATAAAAGAACAGCCTCTCTCTCACCATAGACCGCGAATGCAGGAGTAGTGTCGCGGTATCAGAGGTAGGAAATGCTTTCTCGAATGCTCCACAACAGGTTCAAAAGCTCATCCTCTGCTTGGTTAGTGTCGGCGTAGAGATGCTGTAGTAAAGCCACCCCCAACCATGAGTCAGGATCCTAGTAGTGTCCGTGTTTA
Organism: Taenia crassiceps; assembly: GCA_023375655.1. NCBI lineage: Eukaryota > Metazoa > Platyhelminthes > Cestoda > Cyclophyllidea > Taeniidae > Taenia > Taenia crassiceps. Next base: position 809,388 of record JAKROA010000010.1, read on the forward strand.
TGCGCATCAGCTGCACAAGTACGTGTGCATTGTGGACTGCCAACATAATCCTTCGCCACGTTGGGTCTTCGTGCTGTAGGCTGGTGGACCGAATCTGGGCTCTGACCACCACAGCCCGAACAGGCAGGCAAAGCCAGTCACAAAACTAAACCACACCTCGCACCAACTGCCACAAATGTAACCTGTGCAGGAATTATTTCCTAGTAAAGGTGATAAAACCCCATTTCATCCTGATACGCACAGTTCTCTGAGTAATTGTTGCCACATTCTCCAGCATTCAACTATCCCAGAGCCATACATAAAACAATAGAGGCACTTTTCGGGAAAAATCAAAACAAAAGTGGAGGGAACTCGACCTGAAAAGGATAGAAAATATATCATAATAACAAGATTTTGATAGCTCGGAGAGTTTTTGATAAACTGGCATACTACCTAATAACCGTTGGCTTTAAAGGTTCATAAAACGAGCCAGTCGAAAGTATTATCACAAGCAATTTTATTCAGTTAAGGATGACTCGTCTTGGATTTTCATTCTATCTCTAGCCAGCAGCTTAGATAAACCCTTAACCTAAGGACTGGCTAGACAATACCAATTTTGACCGTGAGGAACCTCAACGTTGGATTTTGTTTCCGTTTTGGTAAAATTGGGAAGGAGAGGCGCAAAGCCAGCTTTATTGCTTGTAGACATTAGAAGGTCAGAAGCAAGTTAAACGGTTTAATCAGCTGACAACCGTTCTGGTGAAATACGAGGCAGTGAACTACCACAAGTGGTGCAACAGCCTCGAGGATGCCTCATGCAAACTCCTCGAATCTCCTCTCCTGCTTTGTGACCCCGAGAACGGCCAGTTAACCGTTAACCCCATCTCCACGCCCTTGACCATCATCCGGGAGTCCCAGGTCCTCCGCAAACTCGGTCTCAAGGTACCAAAGGTTGCTATGGACCTTCTACTTCAGGAGAAGCAGCTCAAGAACCACAACTATCAGTGAGTTAGATTGAGTAAAAGGAACCATTACTCTCTTTACCTATGCTGCCTTATTATCCTCTTTTTCAGACTGAGGGAGCAACTCTCGCGGTTTGAAAGGCTACAACTTTGCATTGCTCAGCCCATGGTGGCAATATTTCGACCGTATTTAAACGCTGTCGTGAAAAGTCTGTACCCTGGGGTAGTGGACATCACATGGAATTCGCTGCAAATCGAGAACTGTGAGTCTGAGGCCTCTACCACTGTACACTGGGACAGGACGAGTGTTTTGCTATGACTTGAGCGTTCATTTGAAAGGCCTATCTATTATATGAATTTAAAATGGGGATTTTCATCAAAGACAGTTATTCAACAACGGTTGATTGTTAACAGCAGACTTCGGGATGGACGTATATCTTAAAATTTTCAGTTATCAGGAATGTGGAATTGGCCCTAGACAAATTTGAGTTTGTCGTAAAACAAACCAAGGATTCATTGGATTGTCGAATCAATGTCCTCCTGGCTGAAATGTCAACAGCACTGCCCCTTGATTTGAGCAATTGTAGAGCCCTTTCCGTGGAGGCTTTTTTACAAGATCTCACCGCCATTCTGTCTGCAACCACCGCTGGACTGAATATGTGCGTGGCCTTTTGATTAATAATCCATAGGCAAATCAGCCTAAAAGTGCTTTTCAAATTCTGCATAGCTAAAAGTACAAGGGAGCACTTTTCTCCTTCATGCCTAGGAAGAGCAAACTTGTGGAAAGCGCTGTGAACGAACTTGTGAAGACATTGATGAACAATCTCGATGAAGAGCATGCAAAGGTCCTATCGGAAGAAACCCATTTTAGTTGTTCAAGTCCCACAAAGAAGGGCAATCAGTGCACACATTGTCTCAACTGCCTCTTTTTCGACCTGCTTAGTCAATTCAGCCAACGAAATATTGAGGCAGTAGTTGCATGTAAGTGCTCCACTAAGCTTATGATCAAAAATCAAACTAAAAAATTACAATTAAACAAGTATGGGTTTGTTTTAAATGTCCCAATCTTGTTAACCAGTGCGTTTTGCTTTATCGCATTAGTCAATTCCTTCATCTGCCACTGTTTAACGATTTGGCTTTACTTATTTCTTATAAGTAACATCATGAGACTTCAGGTTTGCTGGGGATCTTGGAGCAATTGAGATCACGCCTGCAGGTGGACGTCTCAAAACCAGACTCCATTTCCCCCGAACTGAAGACACCAGTGAAAAACGAGGCTCTATTCGTGTTGGAACTGAATCTAGAAATTCCCAACATCGTTTGTCGACCATCACTAACTGATCTACAGGCAGGGCTGAGTAGAGCCATCAATATGATCCTTCGTGTTTCCGACGATATTCAGTCATGGGATCACATCAAACACTGCCAAGAATTATTTAAGGTAAAAGTGCTTCCACTGTTTCCACTTTAGCTTAACTTCTAAGTTTGGCGAAACAATAGAATGCATAAAATACACAATCTTATCTTCATTACAAAATATTTTATACTTGACCAAAGTTAAAATGTTAGTTTGTATTAAAGCAGTAAAAGTTGAGTAGAATTTACAAGGTTGTCCCATTGAGAAAGACTTCTGAGCTGAATTAACGAGAAGATTACTTCAGCAAACAATAGTTATCAAGAGACTTTTCAATGTTAGCCAAATTATAGCAATTCCATAGGTAGCGCTTTCATTTAAAGCTGCCTTTTTACCACCTTTCCTGAGAAATCGCAAAGTGTTCGTCCCAGCGACCTGCTGAGCAGCAGTCAGGACTCGTCAACAATTTCCTTCCAAGCCATTCCTTCGAATCTTCTTCGTCCCTTGCGAAAGTTGGTACAGGAAAATAAGAACATCATTAAAGTAGTGACTGACTTGAACTCATCCATCACCTACTACTTTGGTGATATATCAAGGCTAGCTAACGAACTCACGTCCGAATTCTCGCATCTCTGGAAGGCAGCCGTAGGTTGCAAATGTAGCTGGAGTTGAATTATATAAAAAAGAAGCTTCCATGAAATTTTTACCTTTTAGGACCCACTCAGTTCAGCAAAGGAATTTATTGATAAGAATCCATCAATCTCGGAGGTCAGTGATGAATTGCGGCGATTCAAGGTTAGATCTCTTTCCGAATTGCCAGTTCATACAATAACGCATGAAAATACAAAAATGCTTCAACTATTTAAAGGCTTTTGAAGAGGCATCCTCGAAATTGCCTACGAATTATCGAATGGGTTCACTCCTGCTTGGAACAGAAACACTGAAAGACAGTCTCATCGCAGAATGTCGTTCCTGGCAATCAGCAATTGGTAGTGCCTTGAATACCAAATGTGGCGTTAAAATGGCATCAACTTTGGATAAGATGGAGGATCTGCTGAAACGTCTCCAGGGTCCAGTTAAGGATTTGGACGATGTAAGGGCAAAAATGGCAGCTCTCGATGAATTCCGCCAATCAGAAATTGACCTTGAAATGTTCCTCATTGAACCCATGACAGAGGCCTGCTCCCTCTTGGCAAGCTTTGATATCCACTTCAGTGATGGTATTGCCGAGCGGGTTGAGAGTCTGGCTTACACTCTGCAAAAGCTGAAGACGCAAGCTTTCACATCAAGCAACCATCTATTGTCTATTCAGCCGGTCTTTAGGGCTGAGTTGGAAGCTGGTGTGGAACAATTTCAGAAGGAAAATGAACAATTCACAGCCGACTACCGAACGAGGTAAGTATTTCCACGAAATCCAATTTGTTTTTAGGGGTCCCCTGGAACAGAACATCAAGCCACATGAAGCCTCCGATCGACTGGCCCTCTTTAATGCACGATTTGATGACCTCTGGGCAAAATATGAGACATATTCCGAGGGTGAACGACTATTTGGTTTGCCAGTTCGTGAATACCCTGACTTACACACCATCCGGAAGGAATTAGCTCTACTTCAGAAGTTATACCAGCTCTACAACACCGTACTGGACACTGTCGGCGGATATTACAATACGCCCTGGACGGATATCGACATTGAGATGATTAATCAGCAGCTGATAGACTTTCAGACAAGGTTAGATATGGATTACCTTAAACGACCTATGGAAAGCTGCTGTAGTGAATTGTAAATGAGGTACCCTGGGAATGTCTTTAGATGTAGACGATTGCCGAAGGGTTTGAAAGAGTGGCCAGCATACGAGGCGTTACAAAAGAAGATTGATGACTTTAACGAGACCTGTCCACTGTTGGAAATGATGGCAAATAATTCGATGCTGCCTCGGCACTGGAAACGAATCGAAGCGGTGATAAACTGTAAACTCGACGTCTATGCGGATGGCTTCCTGCTGAAAAATCTAATGGAACTTCCGTTACTGGAACACAAGGAAGACATCGAAGTGAGTCAATAAAATTTTTAGAAAATTTTCTTTGATTCCTGAGTCTCTCTGCACGATTCTGATGATCAGGTGCAGGGATTTCATAAATTGACGCCAATCATGCTTTTTCCAGGCTTAAAGTAACAATTAAAGTGATTAAAAAAGATTAGTCATTGATCTCAAACTAGAACTGTAGAGCATCTACTTGGCCGCTAAAAATGCCGACATTTGAAAAAAAATGCAACACACTATTGATTAATCTTTTCAGGATATATGCATCTCATCAGTGAAGGAACGCGATATCGAATCCAAATTGAAGTCCATCATCAACGACTGGACGGCACAGAACTTCCAGTTCTCTGTGTTTAAGAATCGTGGAGAATTAGTCTTTAAGGGTGATGCAGCGATAGAAGCGATAGCCCTGCTGGAGGACTCCCTTATGGCGTTGGGTTCGCTGCTATCCAACCGGTACAACGCTCCCTTCAAGCCGCATATTCAAGAGTGGGTACGCAAACTCACCACAACCAACGAGGTCATTGAGAACCTCTTCAAGGTGCAGAATCTGTGGATCTACCTCGAAGCGGTTTTTGTGGGTGGCGATATCGCAAAACAGCTGCCACAGGTGAGAGACACTCAACATGCCACTGTGGTTTATCAATCAATCAATCAATCAATCAATCAATATCGATTTCTTCCCATTTTAATTAAAAAATCGGTTTCGTGGCCTTTGTAATGATTGGAAAAGTTGTAGCTCTAACGAAGCAAACGAACGGTCATTAGCCTGGGATGTCGCCCAACCTCCTCCCGACCTCTTCACTTCACCTCGGGAATCACACCTTTGAGAGGGGACTGTTTGCTCACCGATTGATTTACTTGCAATTGTGAAGATTTGATAACGCCGTGATTGTTAAGCTCGTTATGCTCAAACGAAGCGTGTATAGCGCCTGTGTCACTAACTGAGGATTCGGCCTGCTTTGAGTATGCGCCCCTCCATTCGTTTGTGTATTTATGTGGCCATGTGGTCAAAAGTCAAGCAGGAGTGGGAGCTGCGACCTGCCTACCCGCTCTGGCACAACACGAGTGGAAGGTAGGCAAGAGATGCTTTTTCTGAGAAGCAGTGTAGTGAGTCAAAGAGAAAAAAACGGAGTGTATTGTGTCGCACACCGCTAGACCTGCCCGTTAACAAACTTTGTTCTTTAAGAGCCCCTTAAGTAATGGTCGTCCACGTGATTAGCATTACCTTCTCTCGTCACTAAGGTACTGCGTAGGAAAACCACAAATGAATATTAGAAGGTGGATAGAAGTGGAGGTGGCCATGCCTGGGCTGTTCGCCTCTCTTGACAAAGGCCTTGTGAGTTAACAGACCAGTGGCTAACCGATGTTATGCTCATTTGTCAGGAGGCGAAACGCTTTGCCACAATAGACAAATCCTGGCAACGCGTGGTCCAACGTGCTCACGAGAATTCCAACATGGTGACCTGCTGCTCTGCAGATGACACGCTGACCCAGGTGCTGCCCTACCTGTTGGAACAACTGGAGCTGTGCCAAAAGTCACTTACTGGTTACTTGGAGTCCAAGCGTCTTGTATTCCCTCGCTTCTTCTTCGTCTCAGACCCGGCACTGCTGGAAATTCTTGGGAAAGCCTCTGATTCTCACACCATTCAGGCGCACCTCCTCTCCGTCTTTGATAGCATTAAAACTGTCTCTTTCGATGAGACCGTCTATGATCGGATTCTGGCCGTTAATTCGACTGATGAAACTATTGAACTTGAGGCTCCGGTTATGGCTCAGGTTGGTTGGTTGCATGGAGAGATTCATAGCCTCCTATGGACCGTTAATTTTCAATGCTTAGCGCATCCAGCATACAAAAGACAAGCGTTTTGTCAAACAGGAATAAGTTGTGAGTTCTACAGTTGCACAGGCAATGAAGATCGAAAGATCAAGATAAGCAAATAGTTCCTGATGATATCACTTGTCTCTTTCCGCTAAAGGCACGAATTCAGAGGACACTTTGATGTTCAACTTGCTTTGATACCCCGCAAACGGCCTTTCTACTGTTTCACTATAAATCGCTGATTTTAGGGTCACGTTGAGGTATGGTTGGGTGAACTCTTAAAAATGTCCCAAGAGTCACTGCGTCAAGTCATCCACAACGCCTATAGTGTGATCAACGACGAGGACAACTTTGATCTGCTGAAATTCGAAGACTCTTTCATCGCGCAAGTGGGTCTCCTCGGCCTCCAGTTGTTTTGGACGCGCCATGCCGAGGACGCACTCAGCAACGCACGTATCAACCCCACGGCGATGCGAGAGGCCAACTTGCGGTTCCTCAAAATCCTCAACCAGCTGATTGAGGTTACTACAAGGGAATTGACTCCACTAGAGAGAACCAAGTATGAGACTCTCATTACAATCCACGTCCATCAGAAGGACATTTTTGATGATCTGGTAAGTAAAAGGAGATGTGCCATCAAGAAATCCAAACTATTTAACTTGTAGCGAGTGGTGAATGTATTCTAGAAGGTTCCTTGGGCCAATTCTTAGCCTGGTATAATAAGCGTTAATACTATTCCCACTATTCTCGATTTCCTCATCACAAAAACGGAAAACGAGTACAGAGAAGAAAGAAAGGTTGTGTACGGTAAAAGTTTTTCAAACCCCCCCCCCCTCTTAAGATGAAAATGCGGGTGCGATCTCCGACGGACTTGGAGTGGCTGAAGCAGTCACGCTCGTACTACAATGAGGAGAGAGAGCAGTACATAGTGAGCATCACCAACGTCAACTTCATCTACCAGAACGAATTTCTTGGCTGTACCGATCGACTGGTTATCACGCCTCTCACGGATCGGTGAGTTAAATGGCCCCAATTTTCCACTCCTAAGTTCTCGCACATTCACGTCTTGAGCATACTCTAGAGTAATAAATCCTCCCAAGCAGCTGCCATTCCGGCATACATTATGCCTCCTGATGGTCTTTTATCTTCAAAAACACGGGCCTAATTAGTAGTCCGAAGCAAACCAGGCACTTTTGTCGATTCCTACTCATTACTATAGAGTTTCTTGCCTCCTCTTAGGTGCTACATAACTCTGGCACAAGCTCTGGGAATGTCTCTAGGTGGGGCTCCAGCAGGTCCTGCGGGCACGGGGAAGACAGAGACAGTGAAAGACATGGGACGATGCCTGGGAAAGTACGTAGTGGTCTTCAACTGCTCTGATCAGATGGACTACCGCGGTTTAGGCCGCATCTTCAAGGGGCTCGCGCAGTCTGGTGCCTGGGGCTGCTTCGATGAGTTCAACCGTATCGAACTGCCTGTCCTCTCAGTGGCCGCACAGCAGATCGCCATCGTTCTGGCCTGCAAGAAGGAGCGCAGACGCCAATTCGTCTTCAGTGACGGTGACGTAGTCGATATGAACCCCGAGTTTGGCATCTTCCTTACTATGGTAGCGCATTTGAGTTATTCTTACTTGGAAGCTTCCACGAGATATCCATCAGATTTGATTTTCAGTCGCCTTCAAACTTGATAAACTGAGCTTTCGAGATCATTAGCCATTCCTTCCTAGTAAAGCAGCTTTAATATTTGAATCAATTCTGTCAATCTTGCATCAGTTTCTTCTGTGACTTTTGAGGAAGGAAACCATTTCCCCTCTTTAGAACCCCGGCTATGCTGGTCGTCAGGAGTTGCCGGAAAACTTAAAAATCAACTTTCGTACCGTCTCTATGATGGTACCAGATAGGCAGATAATAATTCGTGTCAAGTTGGCAGCCTGCGGTTTTTTAAAAAACATTGAGCTAGCCGCCAAATTCTACACGCTCTACAAACTCTGTGAGGAACAGCTCTCAAAACAGGTGAGTCCGAACGGAAAGTGAGAAACCATTAAAGCTTGCTTTTACCTAATGGAGTATACAAGACTCCGTACTTTAGACGCATTTGTGCGTTATCAGTCGATTAACATGTTTAATAGGTCCAAAGAGCCATAGCAACTTCAAGCTATTGTGGTGTTGAAGGCAGAACCAAATTCATTGGCATTTCTGAAGAGGGAATGAAGTACTTAAGTCTCAATTAAGTTTTGCTCTGAGACGGACCTCGCGAGTTGTTTGCCTCTTTGCAGGTGCACTACGACTTTGGACTACGCAATATCCTCTCGGTGCTGCGCACCTTGGGCGCCTTCAAGCGGGCCAACACGGACCAGCCGGAGCCGACCTGTGTGATGCGCGTGCTACGCGACATGAATGTGAGCAAGTTGGTGGACGAGGACGAGCCCCTTTTCATGTCTCTCATCGATGACCTTTTCCCCGGCCTGCGCCTTGAAAAGAAGGGCTATCGCAGCATGGAGGCCGCCATCAAAAAGGAGGTATGGAATTTCCTTTACACGTTTGCGTCCGTTCTGCCCTTTAGTACTTAGCCCTGAATTTGGTGCTTGGTATCTTAAGTTATATGACCCCTCATCTTCCTTATTTGAGTCACCACTTCACATATGTATCTTATTTAGTTCAAAAGGATTAAATTATTTTGAAAAGCAAGCGATGATGGTGATAGTTGAACGGCTTTCGGTGGCCGGTAGGCCTTCAAGCTATGCCTTCACTTTGGGTAAATCCATGCCCTTTAAAGGGAGTCCTCGGCAATTCTGCATCTCTACAGAATTAAGCAGATAAAGTTTTGGATGCTATAATTCAAAAACTTTTTGCGTTTTCTGGCTCTGTAGGTGGAAGAGCAGCAACTCATATTCCATCCACCTTGGGTGCTCAAACTTATCCAAATGTACGAGACGCAACGCGTTCGCCATGGATTCATGGCTCTGGGTCCCTCAGGATCTGGAAAAACATGTTGTATCACCACCCTCCTTGCTGCTATGACGGCGGAGACGGGAGCTCCTCATCGGGAGATGCGTATGAATCCAAAGGCCATCACAGCCCCTCAGATGTTCGGTCGCCTCGATGTGGCTACTAATGACTGGACAGATGGAATCTTTTCCACCTTATGGCGCAGAACCACAAGGCTGAAGAAGGCGGAGCATTGTTGGATCGTGCTAGATGGTCCAGTTGATGCGATCTGGATTGAGAACTTGAATTCTGTTTTAGATGACAATAAGACTTTGACACTGGCTAATGGTGACCGAATTCCTATGGCACCAAATACGAAGATTGTCTTTGAGGTGCACAATATTGATAATGCTTCGCCTGCTACAGTATCGAGGAATGGGATGATTTATATGTCCAGCTCAATTCTTGACTGGAAGCCGATTATTCAAGGTGAGGGCATAAATTTTCATCGGTACAAATCGAGGTCCCAGGCCCACGAAGGGCCTGGTCCCATTGAGATCACCAATCAGGCGTGTGATGGAAGGGCCTTTGGGTAGGATGTCTTTACTGACTGACACCTATGATCACAGCGGTTGAGCGGAGGCGTGCCTGAAGCTGAGTCTGAATTCACACCTGAGTCACGTTTTCTTGTAGTAGTGACCTGACCTTGGCCCGAAAGTGGGTGCTGGGGTGCTGAAAGTGTGCTAATCAGGTGGGGAGAGAAATCACAGACCGTTTCCAGGATGCTGGTTGAAACAACCATGACGATGGAGGCATTTATAAAGGCGAGCATGCTCACTTTTCTGGGGCCGCAGGCGTCACCAGCACTCAATCAATGGTCTTTTAAAAATAAATTTCTTGCTATCACGACAACTTTATCTTTAAATTATTCCAAATCGAACCCAGGTAATTTTTCCCAGATTTATTATGTCTAACACTACTTTTTCCCTTTTTTAATGAGCAAACCCGCTTATTAGTTATTCTTATCATCCTTTTTATCCTACATCTGCTACTACCTGTGAACATAGGTTTGGTTCATGAGGCTCACCTTCAATCGTGAATATGATTGGAGGATTGGGATAAGAGTCCGCTAATCGGCTAATATGCTCATCTGACGCCTTTGCGACTTTTTTTAAATTTGCCTTTAACATACAATAAATAAAATAAATAAATAAGTAAAATAGGCAAAAAATTTTCTGTCCTTAACTCTCAAACTTCGTCCTTTGATTGGAGTAGGAGCAAGGTTGGTTAACTGCCACCTAATTTTTATCGTATAATCCACCAGAATGCGTTTACTTGACTTTTAGCATGGCTGCTAAGAAAGTCGCCTAGGGTTAAGGAAGTAGTCATGAACATTCTGGAAAAGTTTTTCGTCGGCGCCTATCGTTATGTGATCGAAAATCTGAACGCAAAAATTGAGGTGAATCCCATTTCAAAATATGCTGCATAGGGCAATTCTGCGACACCCCATGCCACTTTCTTTCCTTCCAGCTTCTTGAATGCAACTATATCAAGCAGATAATTGATCTTTTGGAGGGCCAATTGCAAGATCGTGAAGAGAAAGAACTGCCCGATGAGTACCTCAGAAAGCTGGTCATTTTCGCCTCAATGTGGTCACTCGGTGCTCCTCTCGAATTGGAAGAACGCAGCAGGCTGGAGCATTTCCTTCGAACGAATCATGCTGATCTTTCATTCCCCAAAATCAGCAAAGATGACACTTCTCAGACCATGTTTGAGTTTCTGGTCGATAACGATGGCAATTGGCAGCACTGGAGCAGCAGAGTTGAGAACTATGTCTATCCTCACGACTCCACTCCTGATTATACGAAAATTCTTGTTCCTAATGTGGATAATACACTAACGGAATTCCTTATTCATACTATTGCTAAGCAAGCCAAACCCGTTCTCCTCATCGGTGTACAGGTAATGTCTTTTTTTAGATTCTGAAGTTCAAATTTCGATTGATCATTGGTTTGACTAATTTTTCAGGGGAGCGCAAAGACCGTAATGGTAGAGGGTTACTGCAGTCGCAGTGATCCAGAAACGCATCTAGTGAAGACCGTAAACTTCTCCTACGCCACCACTCCAAACATGTTCCAAAGGACTGTAGAGAGTTTTGTGGAGAAGAGGGTTGGTTCAACCTACGGTCCACCAGCCGGGAAAAAACTGACCATCTTCATCGATGACATTAACATGCCCGTGATCAATGAGTGGGGCGATCAAGTGACCAATGAAATTACGCGGCAGCTGATCGAGATGCGGGGTTTTTATAACCTCGAGAAGCCAGGTGACTTCACGAATATTGTCGACATTCAGGTAATTCTTTTTCTTTCTTTAAGTTCCTTGAAATATTTATCAAAATGCACTTGACAGCCAAAAGTAATTGCCAATGAACAGATAGATTTTATGAAGATGTTTTGAATAAAAAGATCCCTAAATAGAGCTTTGATTGTTTCTATTAGGTGATAGCAGCAATGATTCATCCTGGTGGAGGTAGAAACGACATTCCACAGCGTCTCAAACGCCAGTTCTCCATTTTTAATTGCACCCTTCCAAGCGATACCTCAATGGATCGAATATTTAGCTGTATGGCAGAAGGCCACTTCTGCGAAGAACGTAGCTTTCCTGCAGAAGTACGTGATCTCGCCAAAATCCTAGTCTCCACTACGCGCCTCCTGTGGCAACGTGTTAAGGCGAAGATGCTCCCCACACCAGCCAAATTTCACTACGTCTTCGATCTTCGTGATATCAGTCGAATATGGCAAGGAATGCTCCGAGCAGAAGCAGAAGTCATCTCAACGCCACAACGCCTTCTTGCTCTGTGGTGGCATGAGGTCACCAGGGTCATTGCCGACCGATTTATAGACTTTGATGAGAAGGAGTGGTATGTGAATGTATTGAAACAGATGGGAGAAGAGGTGGGAGGTGCTACTGTGGCCTCAGAACTATGCTATAGGGAGCCATTCTTCGTGGATTTCTTGCGTGATCCGCCAGAAGCGACTGGTGATGAACCTGATGACTTTGTCTTTGAGGCACCGAAGATCTATGAGCCAGTAGATGGTCTGGAAGTACTAGCGAATAGATTGATCTACTTTCAGGTATGCAGATGGTGTATTTGTGCGACTTCTGACACGTCTCTGGAGGCACAATAGAGCTCACTGGTCGAAAAAAGTGTTTATTGTCGAAGTACAAAAAGGTTAGGATGTTATGAGTAAAACATTCATCACCGCATCAAGATTGTTACTAGAATCTGAGAAGATTGAGAAGTTCGTGTACCCGAAGGAGGAGTAAAATCATCATTCCATTACTTGATCTTCTTCCGTTTCTTCTGAGGGCGTCATTGGCGCTCTCCTGATAATTTTTCCTTTTCGGCAGTTACAAAGCATTCTTTCAGTCTCTGATATTTGAGATTTTTCAGCACCAAGGGAAGATGTTTTAGTCTCAAAAGGGTCAGTCTTCACGAAATTTTGCGTATTTGGCATCCGGAATTGATGTGCCTCCTGGCGATGTTCATGCGTTATTCAGCAAAGGTGATCGGGATAACCATCCTTCTCGCCAATAATGCCCTCTCGGGTCAAAAACTTCATAGAAGATGGGTACTAGACGCTTAAATAGGACGTCATAGCATCCGTGGTATAGTGTAGAATCCTCTTGATTAATTACACTATTGAAAAAAATTGTAATTATACTTTACATTAGCCTAAATCCCTTTACCCCCTTCTACCAGACCATGTACAATGAGACAACTCGTGGGGCGAAGTTGGATCTGGTTTTCTTTACTGACGCAATGATTCATTTGGTGAAGATCTGTCGAATACTACGGCTACCGAAGGGACATGCACTTCTTGTTGGTGTTGGTGGTTCAGGCAAGCAATCGTTAACAAGATTGGCCACTTTCATTGCAGGATATCAGACTTTCCAAATTACAATAACCAGGTAATTCCCTTCAGATCTTTACTCTTGCCTCGGACTTGGGTCTCCTTTTCATGTGTTTAGATGACGTAATGCTTAAGCTCTTGTCTTGAAAGTGCAAGATTACGTACACAGAGAAAAGCTTCAAATATGTCCGTAAAATCATGAGAAGCAACGTTTAGAGTGGTGATAATGCATTCAAATGAGGTTAAGATTATGCCTTCATTGCAAAACAAGGTTTCTTATTGACGTTAAGTGGAATGCCAGGTATCCACTTAAAACTCACTTTTCACCTTACAGATCCTACAGCGTGTCCGATCTAATGGACGATCTGAAGATCCTCTATCGTCTTGCAGGCCATGAAGGTAAAGGTGTAACTTTCGTCTTCTCCGACAACGATATAAAGGAGGAGGCCTTTCTGGAACCCCTCAACAACATGCTTGCCTCCGGTGAGGTGGCGGGACTTTTTGCCCGCGACGAAATGGATGAGATCCTCAGTGATCTCGCTCAGCTAATGAGACATGAGTGTCCGCGTGTTCCGCCAACCAATGAGAACTTGTACGAGTACTACATGCGACGAGTGGCGCGAAACCTGCACGTCTGCCTCTGCTTCTCTCCGATTGGACAGAAGTTCCGCACGAGGAGTTTGCGCTTCAAGAGCCTCATTTCGGGATGCACTATGGACTGGTTTCAGCCGTGGCCGCGGGAAGCTCTGGTGGCGGTGTCCCAACACTTGCTAAAGGGTTTTGATATAGTCTGTAGATCTGAAGGGGCGATTATCAAGTCGGCTTTGGTCAATATTATGGGCACGTTCCACGTAAGCTGCAGGTTTTTTCGAAAGACTAAAGACACCGTCAGAATTAGTTTTTCGACATACTAACGGCATTAGTTATTTACTTGTGTAGCACAGATTTCTGGTTGATCAGAGAGGAATAGCCAAGCCCACCTTCCGTTGCATCTGAAAACACCCAAATTCTGCTGTAACTTTAGGATGGGAGCATGTCACATCTGTCATTTACCCACACAAAGATTTTTTTCGATACTTCTTTATCCAGCTCAAGTTCAGTTGCTGAAATGAGGAAATATGGGGGTATTTGAGTGATTTTATAGCTCACATCCCTCTGAATACAGGGCACAACGACATTTACAACAAGCCAGTATTTTTTTACCCAGTTACGCGTTACACATTACTTACGACTCTATTTGGGCCAGTTTGAATGCTAATGGCTGGAGTAAATTTGTAAGCAAGTCAAAAATAACTTTTGTAAGTTTTTTTCCGTACTGAGTGGGTTAGAAAGTTTTAAGTGATTGGATTTCATTTACCTGAAGTTTATTTAATCCACAAATACTCAATTGGACTACAAAGCTAAACCAGAGTGTTCACCCGATTTTACTCACCGATTGGCGACTTATTTATTATTTCTACTGGTAAATGCCCTTTTGTGGTAGCATGCCTTTAAGGTCAGAAGGAATGGCCTTGGCCGTTGGATTGAGTAAATTGCAAAGTTTTTCGGCTAAATTCCAAGAAACATTTCTGATCGGCGTTCCGATGTCGACGTTGATTTTAATCGCAAGCTACCAAATGACTTGTGCAAAAAACGACTAGTTGGTACTTATACTCGAGTAAGTAACTGACGACCACAAAAGTGCGGTGCTTCCAGTGTAGCTAGTTGCAATAGTTCGTCGCTAATAATGGGGATCTTAGCGACCCCATTGTCTTAATGTCCGTTTCTAGGCTTTCAAATCATCAGTTTCCAGTAAAACCTGCCTGTCGGCCTCGTTGACTGAACTCAACTCGATTGCAAAGCTTTCCATGGCGTTTGCATGCGATTTTGAGGTTTGCTGTGTGGTAAGTGTATGCAACGATCAGAAATGGCTTACGTCTGGATGCATCGCACTTGAAGTAACCCACTAGTCCTAATAGGAACGGAGCATTATTAGCTTGATTTGCGTGTGTAAGTGAGCCAGGGTTAAGGTGCCAAAACCTTTTGGCCATGGCTAGGTTTTCAGTCGAGATACTTAATATTCCAAAACTTCTTTGTGTGAGGTCTTCACTGAAGGTAGTGGCTACAGTGGAACAGAGGGAGACAATTTCTTGCCCCATTATTCAAGTGGTGGCTGTTACCCTTTCTTAATCACGTACCTGAGGTCTGATATCGAGCTTCCAGCCAAGGCAATTCCTAGACATGGTCTTTTGTCAGTGTGCATGAGCGGGCTAGGAGTACAGCTTCTGGTGATTACAGAAAATGTTGAGTGGTTCCATTCATGGGCCCGTATAGCATCGTGATTAAGCTTGACCTTGCAGTGGTTGTTAGCACCTTTGAAGTCTAGTTCAATGTCAATCCGAAAAGAGAAGAACATCGAGAAATTCAAGATTGCTTACCAATTAATTACAAAAAACCTCTAGGGAATCGAAAAAGATACGTTCTCCAGGGGTTACAAAAATCCTTAGAATAGGCAGTCGCATTATCACACGGGAAGTTAGGCAAACAATTGAAAAGGAGGTGCTGAACTAAGAAAGGAAATGGGAAATTTACTGTCTTCAATTTCTGGCGATAAAACAGTGCTAAGATGGAATTTGGGGTATGCTAATGGTTCTATGCAAAAGCACCGGATTATTAGAAATATTATAACTGCTAAAGGCTCTTTGATTGTTTTTTCTGCACCGCCATGCTTAGATAAATTGAATTTAATCGAAATACTTTTGACCCTGCAACCCCCCGAAGGTACTACAATCACAAGAGTGGGAACTGGTTGGCAATCAGTGATGACGTTTTCCTTTTCATCGTGCAGTTTGGTCGCTGTTTTAGAGTGAAATGACCAATTCTCTCCTTACCTTTGCTCGTCCTGGAAGAATTCAGCCTCCTTAACTTGTGCTATTTTACCCTCCAATCAGGTCCTTCCGTGAGGCCAACGTCCCCCCTGCCCTCCCCCCTCATGTTGATTCAAACCCCAAAAAAATAATTATTCGAGAAATTAAGTCATTGGCTGCCTGTTAGAAATGATTGACTGCCGAGTGAATTACAAACAGACGAATTTGCTGTTTTTGGTGCTTGAGGTGTTTGCCTAACGGTGCTACTACTTGTTTAGGTCATTATGTTGCAAGTCATCTAATCCGTAGACGAATTAAAATGGGCCTTTTAACTATGCTATAAACGAAAAGAACATCAAATCTGATCACTCTTTTCCTTCTCTTGGTTGGTTTGGAACAAAAGGATCGTGTGGCCACAGCTTGCCAGGACTACTTTCAGCGTATGCGTCGCCAGACCTACGTCACGCCCAAATCCTATCTCTCCTTTGTCACCACTTACAAATCCATCTACTCTACCAAACGCGACGAATTTGATGCTCTCGCCGGTCGAATGGCCTCTGGGTTGGAGAAGCTCTCTGAAGCGACGGAGGCGGTGAATAGGCTCTCCGAGGGTCTCGTTGTTATGGAGCGTGAATTGGCTGCAGCCAATCAAAAGGCAGAAGCAGTGCTCGCTCGGGTAAAAGAGCAGGCAGGTGCTGCGCAGACTGTCAAGGAGCAGGTGCAGGTGGTGAAAGACCGAGCGGAGACTCTGGTGGAAGCAATTGGAAAGGACAAGGGTATTGCAGAGGAGAGGTTGGAGGCGGCTAGACCTGCTTTAGAGGAGGCAGAAGAGGCACTGAAAACTATTAAGCCGGCACATATCGCCACCGGTGATTACTTTGGCTAGTTCTTCCTCTACACAAAAACATAACCAAAATTTGCTTTTTGTAAGCTAACCGGGAACTGCTAACGTGATAGGCTAATTTATTTCCATAAAGTTCGAAAGTTGGGTCGGCCACCACACCTCATCATGCGAATCATGGACTGCGTGCTGATTCTCTTTCGTAAGCCTTTGGATGCAGTCACCCCCGATCCAGAGAAGCCATGCCCCAAACCCTCATGGACGGAGGCTCTCAAGCTCATGGGAAACACTGCCTTCCTCTCAAATCTACTCAATTTTCCCAAGGTGAGCAGTCACACTTTTATTATGCACTGACCATTCCACCTCCTTGGATTTTCAATGACTTCGATATATAATGTGGAGGACAACTGAGCAATAGATCCACATCTCAGACCGGATTCGATGAAGCCCTGAACGTTAATCTAAGTGTGGCCGTATAACCTTGGAAGCTATGGAACGGATTTGAGTTCTAAGTAGGTCATGCTTTGATCCCTTTCAAATGGATCACGACACATAGAAAGAAACTCTAAGTCCAACAATGTAGCTTCTAACCTCCTCAACTTAAGCACTATCGCCGTCAAAAACTAGTCCTGAATGTGGCCTATTAAGATGTTACCAGAGCGTTTTGCCCTCCATGGGGGAAGAATGAAGAAGGATGTGCAAGAATAGTTGTTGAATCAAAAGTTTTTGCCTTGTGAATTTAAAATTAAAAACTTCCTCTTCCACTTTTCATAGGCCAATCAGTTTTCGTAGATGAGTTGAAAGTGCGGAATGCCCCAATTTTTTCCAGAAAATTGAAATAAGTTATTATTTGCAGAATTCAGCACCACCTCAAGTAGTCAAACTTCCAAAAACTCATTGAAAAATGAAGCACTTATTAGAAAAATACCTCAAAACAAACTGATACTTTCTAAACCCTCCTGTTTCTGTCCCGTCAGGACACCATAACTGATGAGACGATTGACCTCATGGAACCCTATTTCCAAATGGAAGACTTCAATCTCGAACAAGCCAAACGTGTCTGCGGCGATGTTGCTGGTCTCTGCTCCTGGACCAAAGCCATGGCCGCATTCTTTGCCGTGAATAAAGAAGTTCTACCCCTAAAGGTACCCAAACAATTACTGCATATACCTTCTAGAACAACCTCGTGATCCAAGAGACCCGATTGGCCCAAGCCAATGCAGAATTAGGCGATGCTCAAGCACAACTGAATGAAAAGCAGGCTGAATTGGATCGAGTTCAAGCCGAGTACGACAAGGCGATGGCGGAGAAGCAACGATTTGCCGATGATGCCGAGGCCTGTCGACGCAAAATGGCCAATGCTACTGCGCTGATCGAAGGACTTTCTGGTTGGAATTTTAAATGAAACTAACTTCTATTAAATCACGTAACTAACAAAAATTTAACTTTTCTCATTAGGCGAAAAGGTTCGGTGGACTGAGGCGAAAGCTCAATTTCAAGCTCAGATTGAAAATCTGGTTGGCGATGTTTTGTCGGCCACAGCCTTTCTCACCTACTCCGGACCATTTAATCAAGAATTTCGCAATCTACTTAATCAACAGTGGCATAATGAGCTATCACGAACCAATATTCCCAGATCACCGGTAATGTCTACATCTATTTGCCCAGTAAATGACACTTACTTTCTACAGGACTTAAGCATCGTCAGCATGCTTGTGGATAACACGATGCTAGGCTTGTGGAATCTTCAGGGTCTACCTGGAGATGACCTTTCGATTCAGAACGGGTTGATTGTGACAATGGCTAGTCGATTTCCGTTACTTATTGATCCGCAAGGTCAAGGCAAAGCCTGGATCACCAATAAGGAGGCTGATTCCAACCTTATGGTATGTATCTACCTTGGCCACTTCGTTCATCAATTTTCCTCTAATAAGCCAAGGTCTAACTGGACCTCTCATTCACTACATCTTGAGTGATTTAGGTTAAAACGCCCAATTTATCTCTGAAAAACCAAAGGGGGTTACCAGTTCAGCTTTGGTAGCTTCACGGCTGAATCTCACACCACGCTGTTGTGATAACTCTTGCAACTTCAAAGGCAGCTATTGCATTGGAATGTGTCTTATTGGTTCCGCTGCCATTTACCGCTCACAGTTCGTCCATACTCTGTCCTTGCCTACCAATTGCTTTCTTGAAAAGGCCAAAGTGGGATAGTCTTAAGCAGGAACTGTATTTTGTTTGCTTCTCTTCCCTTGTTCCATTTTGCTGCTGCTCAGTCGCTTATCCGGGCCATTCAGTGGTTCCCTCTACGGATGCTTTCGATTCCGCCAAATCTGGTTGCAATAAGTAAACTCCACTTCAGCTGCTCTTTTGTTGTGTGTCCTTGCAGTTTTAACTACCCACAGATGACGCTCCCCTTCTGCAATGTTTTGGTATAGCACGCCTTTAAATAAACAATTGTTTTCATTCTTTTGGAGCGAGTACGCATACAAGTGGAACGCTTGCAATAACACAAGTCCTGTCTGACCATCTTAAGCTAGGTATGTAGCAGACATACAGAAGAGCTATGTGACCTGGGGCATGGATAATAGCCATTCATAAGTGTTTAGTGAAGGTGTCGATTATCTGGTACACGATACCAATGAATGGCAATCTTGGAGGCATTTTGACTGGTCGATTACTTCCAGGTGAGCTCCCTGAACCACAAGTACTTTCGGAGCCACCTGGAGGATGCCCTATCACAAGGCCGTCCACTGCTGATAGCAGATGTTGGTGAGGAACTGGATCCGGCCCTGGATCGCATTCTAGAGCGCGATTTCGTACGCGTGGGCACTAGCTACAAGGTCCGAGTTGGTGACAAGGAAGTGGACGTTGACATGGATGGTTTCCGGTTATACATAACTACCAAACTCCCCAATCCACTCTACAGTCCTGAGGTGTTTGCTCGAACCTCTGCAGTTGATTTCACCGTCACTCAGAGGGGTCTGGAGGATCAACTTTTACGAGTGGTCATATTGATGGAAAAGAAGGTGATTTTAAATGGATCTATACACCTTTGTATTCTAAGTGGAAAGATTGTATTTAATTTAAAAAATTGATGAAGGATTAAATAGCCCAGTTGCAAAAGGGTTAATGTAAAAATTGACTTACTGATTGTGCTTAAATCATGGAGATATTTGCATTTTATGTCCTCATAATACGGTTGACCGTCTTTCTGTTGAGCCCATCAGCTGTTAAATCACAATTGCCCACCTTTTTGGCCTATGTTTTAGTGGTTAGGAGAATAGTTTCCGATTTCCAAACAATGCTTTTCTGTATATTCTACCTCCAAACTATGATGTCGTTTACCATTTAGGAGCTCGAAGCCGAGAGAACAAGCCTGCTAGAAGAGGTCACTTCCAACAAGCAAAAAGTTAAGGACCTCGAAGACAGTCTCCTTCTTCGGCTCACCTCTACGGAAGGTAGCCTGGTGGAGGACGAGTCCTTAATAAAAGTTCTTCGAGTCACCAAGGCTACGGCGGAGGAGGTTCGAAGCAAGCTCCTAACCGCCGCTGAGACAGAGTTGAAAATCAACAATGCACGGGAGCAGTACCGACCAGTGGCAACGCGTGGATCCATTCTCTACTTCCTTATTGTGGAGATGTCTATGGTGAATGTGATGTACCAGACTTCACTGCGTCAGTTTCTCGAGAGGTTCAATCTCTCCATGTCTAAGTCGCCAGGATCACCAGTTACACATAAACGAATTAGGAGCATCATCGACTATCTCATGCTGGACGTGTTTCGCTACATTGCAAGAGGCCTGTATGAGAAAGATAAGTTCACCTTTACTCTTTTGTTGGCATTGAAGGTGGCTTTACAGGAGAAGAAAATTTCCCTAGAGGAGTTTCAGACATTCATAAAAGGTAAGGGACACTGAATTTAAGAAATTCGCCTCATTTTTTTAATGCCAGATAATTTCAGCAATCGTGCTCCCCTTTATCAGGAGGTGCTGCATTGGATTTAAATGCAGTTGAACCGAAACCACGACAGTGGATTCAAGATATAACCTGGCTTAACCTTGTTGAACTCAGTAGACTGTCAGCCTTCACTAATCTTCTTAAGGACATTCCACGCAAAGAAAAGGTAGGACTGACACATTTCTCAAGAGTTAATGCAAGTCACTTTCACCACCTAGGGATCTTGTGCTAAAGATTTTCAGTTTTTTGTTATTTTAGGAACAAAATAACTTCCCAAAATTGTTAATGGAGCTCCTCAACTGTGTATGTGTCAGTAGAGTTCAACCAATCGGAAATGTATTGGTGTCTGTTTTAAGCCAGTCATTGTTATCTAAAACTCATAAATATTAACTAAAGTAAACGTCTTAAATAATATTACAGCAATGCTTGTCTTTTATTTAAGCTTCCAACTGGAAACTTTATGATGAAATTCATGCCTTTGGGTGATGAATCTGCGTTAATCCCCGATCACTCACGGCCATGATAGAACAATGCCAAACTCTGGAAGCAAAGAGTCTTTCATTATTCGGATCCAATAAGCTTATTTAAATGCTGGTTATACTAGTGTTGAGTATGGTCTGGGCAATGCTCAGCTTCACACCACCACCAAATATGGTCAGCCAGTGACTGTAAATTCGGCTGCTCTTTATCATTCAACTCTACCAGGGTCTTCTTCAATCTCCGGTGTCTCCACTGACCACCTTGGATGGGATGACAGCCAGCTCATGCTTCAGCTATCCCTAAATAAATACAAAAACCATCAATCACACCACCCTCTCCCCCTCCAGTCAATGGGAATTCCGTAGTTTGGACGCCAAGCAAGGAATTCAATAACCGCGCTTAACCTCAAACGAGCAAATAAATTTGCACAAAGTCATGGTTAGGCAGTATGTTTGGCCTCCTCTCCCTTCTCTCTGTAGAGAATGAAGCGTCTGGGGGGGGGGGTTCGGGATAAGCACACAGGTAATCAAAAACTAGAACATTACATAATCCTCTTTATTACTTGAGTGTCATCTTCAGCACTCTCCCTGATTAATCGTCTGCGATGACCATCATGGGCTATTCGGGAATAGCTGATCTTAAACGTTGTTGGATAAGAGGAGGCTTTTACTCTTCGTGAAGCATTTGGTGGAATGATAGCATGCACCTCAGATTCACAACGGGCGTATTTCGTTTGCCGGTTGCAATTCTGGAGAACATTGGCCTATGAGTGAAATTTGGAAATAAAATACAATGAAAAGTAACATCAAGGAACCAGATTTCTGCATCAACTCCCTCCCTCCCCTTCATTGCGTTTCTCATTCCACTGCTGTCCAATTGTCTCTATGTTTTATATTTTAACTACCGAAGACGCGAAATTCTTCCATATTTATGTGAGTTCTGCGAGCAACCCTCTTATGGACGTTTCCAAATTGTTCAGGTATGGTGCTGACTCGATTGTCAATTGCCTGCTTCCAGAACAGGAGGCTGATTTGTGAATGCAGCTTCCATAGGTCTTCTGCTATGGGTCCGGGGATTCACTCACTTCAACGTCTTGGTTCGAGTTGGTAAAAAAACCAGGACAGCTGTCTAATTGTGTGGAGGTTGTTTGGCACTTTCGCAATTGTAGCATCTCAAGTTTTAGCCGATTCGATAGGGAAACATATCAGAATGGAGGAACGCTTAAAACTAACTGCTTAACTTAAATTTATTGTCCCAACAGTGGAATCATGATGTCACCGGAATTCTATGCTTGCCCAACTTGAATTCCCTTAAGTACTGAGTACATTTTGGTCGCGCCGAAAGTCTCTACTCCCATGAACCCTTACCCATTTTAGGCTTAACTTCTTGATTTGGGCACTCTAGAAGTCGAAGCCGATTTCCATCTTGCCAATCGCACCGGTTATATGTGACCTTGACTTGAAATTGACTAACGCCTTAAATTATTCAGGTATTTCAGCCCTAAATAACGATTTCTCTAGTGAAATGCCCTGACCTCAAATAACTTTTGCTGGTTTTCTGCTAGTATCTGGGTAACAGCCCTCCTGTTTTTTCCACAAAATCAAATATCTTCTGCAGAAATCTATCCGCTCATGACAGAATTCATAGGACAAACAAATTAGCTTTCATCTCGAGCGCTTTCTTCTACTTATTTTTCTTTCTTCCAGTCTTGGAAGCGCTGGTTTGATAGCGACAGTCCCGAAGATAATGCCCTTCCGGCTCCCTACGAGACAGCCTTGGAGGGTCAGACCTTTCAACGTCTGCTTTTGGTGCGCTGCTGGTGTCTGGACCGCTGTCTTCCTATGTCACGACGATTCATCAGGGAGGTGCTCGGCGAGGCCTTTGTGAACCCTGTTATCACAGACTTGGAGACTATGGTACTCCAAGATTCAGACCCTCACACTCCTTTGATCTGCTTCCTCTCCATGGGCTCGGATCCTACGGAGAATATCGAGCGACTCGCTAAACGTCGTGGTCTAGGTAGGCCGTCTCTTTGCCTACAGGTGTTTTGATGGCCATTGTGAAGTTGCTTCTGTTGCTTCAGGAAGTCATTGCTTGATCATACCGAGTCATGGTACTGGCTCTGTTTAGCCAGAAATCTCGCGTCCATGAAGCTCTATAGTTCTCTAAAATAACTTGTTTTAGTTTGCGTCATTGGAGACACGGAGATGATTAAAGTTTTTGACTAAAAACTCGCATTTACTGTCCATTTCGACTTCTATAAAACAAACGATACTCTGATTGTCCTGCCGAGGGCAATTTATCAGGTGACTATGGGTAAATATTTTGGGCGGTTATATGTTGCGCTGGTAACAGCTAAGATACTCGACCGCACTACCTCTGTTCGCATTTATTCGTTTTCTTAGAAAAGAACGCACTTCTACAAACTTGTCTGGTTAGTTTAAGTAACCAAGTGCCTTGTTGGCTTCACTTGGGTGTGTTCGTTTTCCTTTTGAAAATGTTAACACTTGTAATGAGTCATCCTGATAAACAGAACGAATGACAAGGAAATGAAAATAGTCAGCAATTGCTTCTTACCATGCTTTGTAGCCTGCGGAGCAGTTTCTATGGGCCAAGGTCAGGAAGTACATGCTAGACGTCTCATTGCAGGCAGTATGGCTGAAGGCAAGTGGGTTCTTCTGCAGAACTGCCACCTTGGTCTTAACTTCATGGACGAACTCTTCGATTTGGTAGGTTGTGGCACAGGCACTTTATTCCTTAAAGACTCCAATAGGGCCATTTTGCGGGCTAAAGAGGAGTGTATTAAATTTAACTACGATCAATAATGCCATTTAATGCTTCAAGTCTATTGGCAGTTTCCTTACCAGCGTGGCATATTTAGACCCCTCCATTTCTTCACCTGACCTTGGTGTCACAAGCGTGTTATACGTATTCTTCACACGCTTATGGCAACTGGAGTTGAGCAAAATCGTGCTTTTAAATAAGATGGCGAAGTCAGGTTTTCCTGGTCGAAGGACAGTTGTCTTTGTAGTATTAGATTAGCATGTAGGCTAGCAAAAAGTTTGCTTCACTTTTTGGCAGCAGAGCGTTTAGTTTGCCAAGATCAAAAAGAGAGTCTTCATACACTCTTCACGAACATGTTACAAATGGCGGTGACGTTGGTTCTCTAGGTAACCACCTCTCAGAACGTTCACGAAAGCTTCCGCTGTTGGATAACAACGGAACCACATCCCAAGTTTCCCATCGCCCTACTACAAATCAGCACAAAATTCACCTTTGATCCCCCAATGGGCGTGCGAGCTGGACTGCTACGAACCTACGCTATGATTGGCCAGGAGGGTGAGGACCAATTGGAAGCGAGCAGCGCCGTCCAATGGAAACCGCTACTCTACGCGGTGGCCTTTCTCCACACTATTGTACAAGAACGTCGTAAATTTGGTCCCATTGGCTGGAACATACCCTATGAATTTAATCAAGCAGATTTCACCTCTACAATGCAGTTCATTCAAAACCATTTGGATGATATGGATGCACACAAGGTACTTTTGTTAAAATAACCTAGACTTCAACTGAGATTGCGTTTTCGATTTCTTATAGTGGCTTTTTCTAATTAGAAACAAAATAGTGGATTTAATCAGTCGTTGAAAATTGTCCTGAAGTAAAAAAAAGCTTCAGCAGTCTCTGAGCCTTCTTATTCTAAAATTTCTTTTGCGAAACCTGCCGTATTTAGCTTAAGATGTAAATAAAGATAGCAAGTATTCTATAGAAAATCATAATTCCTCCTCAATTTCCTTTAACAACCAAAAGCACCAATATTTATTGTCGTAAAATGGTTTGCCTTTTCTCGAAAATGAATCACCAATACTAATAACTCGATGTCCGTATGTACGAGTGGTTTGGACCCTTTCGAGGTCAGGTTCAATAATCAATAATAGGTAATCGATAGATGAATCTGCGGTTGGTCATCGACTGAAACTACTAGAAAAGGTGTCCCCGTTCTTATTTTCACTCGAGTTTGAGTTACTTAGAGGTCGACATCTAAAAAATTCTCATCCACGTTTTATAAATTGTTTGGAGACAAAGCCCCACCAAAGCACAGCAAAGTATCACTGGAGAAACACTCCCAGTCTCGGTACTGCTTCATGCTGTGTGGCGTTTTGCCATTTAGTTTTCCCAATTGGAGACAATCAGGAATCAATTCGTCATCTGTTTAGGGGCTGACGTCCCTCTGGAATAATGTGATAAACATTTTCTTTCAAGTGCTCATTTTATTTAACCTCTTCCTTTTCTCCATATTTGCTCAAAATCCTTTTTCAAAATTACAGCAATGGTCTATTCTAAATCTTAGCTTAGTGGAACCCACCAGTAAATGTACCATCATTTACCCTAGTTAAATGCACGAGGCAACTCCTACTTTAATCCCAGTTTAGTATCCTTTTCCTATTGGCATCAAGTTGAGTAAGACTTGGGTAATAATTTTACCTACCAAAGTGCTGTTCGTTCCCTCCGTTTGCAGGGAATCTCTTGGCCAACAATCTGTTACATGATCGGTGAGGTTCAGTACGGTGGTCGAGTGACTGACGACTATGACAAACGTTTGCTGAACACTTACACACAGGTCTGGTTTACTGACCGCATCTTCATGGACGACTTTCAATTCTATACAGGATACAGCATTCCAAGGGCACGGACTGTAGAGGAGTATCAGATCCGTATCTCTGAACTCCCTGCCACTGATTCACCTGAGTGCTTCGGTCTGCATCCTAACGCCGACATTACGTAAATGAAACTGACGCTTGTTGTTTTACTAGTATATGTTGATGCTTCACTGTGGTCAGTAATTATGGACTCCAGCTTTGAACAAATTGTACCTCTTTGTCAAGGTATCAGACCAATAACGCATCGGCGGTACTAACAACGATTGCAAACATTCAACCCAAGGATAGTTCCGGTGTAGGTGGTGAAACTCGGGAGGCCTTCGTCAATAAAATGGCCAAGGAAATGCTCTCCAAACTGCCGCCTGATTACAACCCCTTCGAAGTAATTAGATCTTTATTTACGTCTTTATTGCAGATACTGTTAGCTGCTTCAGTCGGTTCAAAATTTACCTTTTAGTTGCACTTAAAAGGTTTTGCCTTCCAGGCTGTTCTTCTTTGAAAAGGAAGACATTGAGAAAGTTTTGATAAGTCATGTCATTAGATAGGCAAAAAAGTATACAGAATTATGGTATATAGAATTATAGCATAGTATATAGTATATAGAATTAAAACAATTCATTTAACCTGCTTTACTCAAGGTGAAAGAGCTATTGCAACAGCTGGACCATCTCAAACCACTGCACATCTTTCTGCGCCATGAACTGGATCGCATTCAGCGGGTGATTAGTTTAGTGCGTGCCACTCTGAACGACTTAAAGCTGGCCATCGACGGGACCATCATCATGTCAGAGAATCTGCGTGACGCTCTCGACAACATCTACGATGCTCGTATTCCCGCTGTGTGGAGGAAGGTCATTTACACATCGTGTAGCTCGAAATTCACTGGTCTGGTTTCAATGTTTTCTCTGCAATACGTCCATGTTATGTCCTACGCCTTAAGTAAAAATAAATGGGGTAGTACTGCATTAAATAAATTAAAAAAACAGAATCACCGTCCTAGCGGTACGGCAGCTTCATTGTGAAATTTTTTTCCAAGACGAACTCGTCATTTTCATCCAGCCCAAGTATGATGTGGGGATTAGTTTTTTGCTTGACAATTCCCCCTCCAGCTTAGAACATTACAAGAAATGAAGTGCTGTTAATTCACAGGTGACAAGGAGGTTCAAGGCTGTTCTCAGCATACAAGGAAGCCTAGTAATTTTTTTGTTAATTTCCCATTCTGGTTATGCGAACTTGAAACCTAACTCTGGTAACCTACCTTGTAAATATAGATAGAACTCATTCTTTTTGTCACCTGCCATAAAGCTAAATAATTGGAGCTCTGATCTCGCTACACAAATGGATGGAGGTGGGAAGCCAACTTGTTCTTTTACAGCAATAGCTATAACTGGTCAATCAGTGGAAAGAAATCGCCTTTTGTCCTTTCAAGGTACCGCAACGGAATTAAGGCAATTTACACACGTTAAATGGTAGTAGGAATAGCCTGTAAAGTACAAGCAAACCGGATAAATTTAGTGCAGGGCTTAAATGTGTTAAATGCATCTCGCTGAGGTGCTACCAAAGGGAGGGCTGAATAAATAAATAAATAAAAAGATGGGATAATAGGTAGTCGAAATCGCAAACACAGCAGAGTCCCACTTCATCAGGAGAGTGAAAGACACAATGTGTCACACGCCTACGGTGCTTATTTTTGGCATCTTATAGGTTTCCTGGGACTCGGCGACATTGGGGTTCTGGTTTACTGACCTACTGGACAGAAACACACAGTTGCACAGCTGGCTGTTCCATGGCAGACCCAAGGCCTACTGGTTGACCGGCTTTTTCAACCCTCAGGTATGTTCCCCTCCCCTTTCCACCAAATCATTTGATCTTTTGTGTTAATGATAATAAACAAACTAATGGGTCAGAAACTGGTGTACCACAATAAAGTGCTCTAGTGCACTAGGACGCGACATTTTTTTAATTAGCATACAATTTGAAATCGAAGCGTTTGTGAAGTATAAATCCGTCCGTCATGTGGTTTTGTAAATGTCAAGACGCGCATCCCCCCCAAATGTGCGGCATGAAACCGTCGGGGCACGTAATACTACTGATGTCGACAAGTAAAATTGGCCTGATGTTTTAGGGCTTCCTAACGGCTATGCGACAGGAGATCGCTAGAGCTAACAAATTTGCACTGGATGTGGCAGCTCTGACCAACGAGGTTACGAGAATGTCTCATGAAGAAGTCTCGCGGGCACCTCCTGAAGGTAAATCTACTCCTTACTTTTCTGCTATTTTCCTTAATTGCTTAGATTTCCAGGATGTGTAATTCAAATTCATTCTAAAAATTCACCAGAATGCACGAACTCATATGCATAGTAGCCTTTGTGGATAATTTACACTTCATAAGTCAATTTGTTAATGACATTAAACAAAGGCAGCGTTGTGGCAATGGTAAATTGCGGTTGCATCACCTCCAAAAGTAGGTAAACAAGGACGTTTCCTCAAATCAGAGCATTATTTTGTTGCAAAAAGATAATGATTTTCCAGGGAACTAGCCACTTCAACTACTTTAATCAAGTACATAGAATGTAGCAAACTTATTACTGAAAACAGAATTTTTTATTCCCTCTGCTTAAAAAGGTGTTGGCAAACAAATTTGTGTAGCAGTGTCCATACCTCCGTTTTATCACACGTATGGAGATTTAACAACTTTTTTAACACAGGTGTTTATATCTATGGACTTTACCTTGATGGAGCTGGGTGGGACAGAAAAGCTTGCCGCCTAATGGAGCCACCTCCAAAATTACTCTACACCCCACTTCCAGTCGTCCATTTGTCTACTTGCTGTACCACTGGCCAGGCACCACTCGCACCGGCAACATCGGCTATCTACTACACCTGTCCAGTTTACAAGAAACCCGCAAGAACGGATCTTAACTACATTTTCCCTCTACAACTGAGGACGAATCGGGATTCGAACTATTGGATACTTCGTGGGGTGGCTCTTCTCTGTGACATTAAGTGAAGCGCGTATCACGGACATCAAAAATTAGCAAATTCCCCACCGAAATCACACATGTTCAATGAATATCAGTGATGTGTCAACCCGAGCTCGGTATATACTAGAATGAAAATAATTGTTCTCAGAGCCAAATTGTCGGCGCATTGCTACCATTTGCGGGAGGGGGTTTGTTGGGCTAGAAGAATAACAAAGTCCATTGTTAAAAGTCAACGACAGTTTTTATCGGTCAAAATTGCCACTAAACCGGCCCCCTTGGTAAAGGTAACCATATTGTATTAATCCAAACGACCGTAAAATTTTTAGATAGAAGCAAAAAAATTAAATTACGCCCATTAAAAGCGCTTAATTTTTTTATTGACTAATTTAATGATAATTTACAATTAAAAGACAAATTCACAGAAGATTTTTCTACTTTGACAAAATGTTTTAATGCGCCAGTTACATTAGGCGGTGTGTGGGCGCGCGCTTTTGTTTCCGTGTATGATGAGCAACTTCAGGGGGGCTTTCTGTTTGGGATACGATTATGTAGGTGGTTTGCGGTAGATTATGGCTTTAGAATTTCACAAAAGAATGGGATAGTGAAATTCCAAGGTTTACAGAGTGCGACTTATATGTCACGCTCCCTATCATGATTTTTACTTATTTGGCGGTATTTTCCCTACCATACTTGATTATGCTGCTCCGAAACTCCCATCCACCTCGGAGGCGGACCTCTCTGTACTTCGTTAAACACGTGAGAAATAGTTTGTGTTATATTTTGTAGCTGTCATACCTAATGTTACTGGCGGTTTTAATCTCGAAATTTGTCACCATGGCAAGCGACGTAAATGCTTACGCTTTGAACTATCTCTGTCCGAGTGCACTTTTTACAGCGATCGTAAGTCTTCAGTCAATTTAAAAGAATTTATTTTTACATTTATGCACTAGTTCTTTCATCATTAGTATCAGTGGATCTAAAGTGTTAAGTTAGCATCTTTTCTATTACCACATTTAACTTTTGTAAAAGATAGGGTTTAAATTGATCGCATCTTGATTATTTTGCAATTATATCTGATTTTGACCGCTAGTCAATGCAAATTTTGTTTGTTCAACGTCCGCTCAAAGTTAATTTCGTTGGAGCGATTTTTCAACCCTTTAAGCTTTTGGCAGGTAGCTAATTATTTTTGAAATTTAGGGTCAAATATGCTTTTGCATTCATTGCAAAGGTCAAGTATTTGACCTACTGTTGCTTAAAATTGCATATTTTGCCAGCTATTCCAGTTGTCAATTGTGAATCTGGAAAGTGTTCGAGATAGAACCAGCTCGGCTGTCTACTTTCTCTGCTGCCTTCTCATTTTTGCTGCGTCGCTGATCATTGCTTGGAACATCAGTTCCTATAAACTGCTGCCTTCAATCTCGGTCAGTTTGAATTTCGGCTTTCTTGCCTAGTAGAACATTTTCCAACTATTGTTGCAAAAAGCGACAGAAGACCGCTCTGTTAAGTCGTCGTTGTTGGCAAGACCACATTCCCTTTTCATGTGATCCTTACTGTAGCAACGAGTTTCCATGCAGCCTCTACCAGGGGCTACCCGATAAGCTAGGAGTAGTCATGAATAACTTGCACTTGCAATCATTTTGATTGTAAACAGGTGGTTTAGAGGACTAGTGTCATGAATTTGGCTAACGTGTTTTTCTGGTTAATTCACTTTTGGACACTGACCTCTCTAAGGGATTCGATACAGAACTTATGCTCGAATATCATCCCGATCATTAGAGGGCTTACTCGCCTTGGTAAAACTGATTACGCAAGTTTAATGTAAAAGGAGATTGTTTTTTTCTACGTCTGAACAAAATGTAAAGGAAAGCGCAAGGTCTGCCCCATTGTAGGTTGATACTCGCTGCACATATTGTGGACTAATCCACTCCTACCATTATCTTTTCATTGCAACAGTTTAACGAAGTCGTATATCTAGTAATCTACAGAAATTTGCTTGAGCAGAAAACTTTGTATGAACGTAGGATACTCAACCACTGGTTTCGAAAGCTCAACGGCCTCAACTTCTACCCCCGTATGTTATCATTGATTATGGTTATAGGGGTGGGATAATTATTTGATTCTGTTGCGCAAAAACTCATGTGACCATTTCGATTTCGAAATCCACTTTGTTATATCAAAAGCTTTGACTTCGGAATTCCTTTTACCATAAATTTACTTAAAGCATTGGGCGAAGGGGCTTGTTGAAGTAGATATTCTAAATTTACTTATGCTCGTGAAAAGTTGTATAGAGAAAACCATTGTTTCATTCCTCGAGCGGATTTGATGATTATTTCACATTTGACACTATTTTATTGCCTTCCCTGCTTCTTTCCACTCCATCTCTCCTTTTACTTTCCCACAATTGCTTCTTGTTCCTCTTGTTTGCATTCTCCTGCAAATATGTTTTCCTTTTTTCACTATCTACTACTAACTTTTAATGGACCAAGAGGACCCGAGAATGAAACTTACCACGTCTTATTTACTACATAACAAATTGAATGCCCTGCTTCAACAGCTGTTTTCTCATTATTTTCAGCGAAAGGCCATGAATGCTAAAGTGTTTTATGGTGGAAGAATAAAGTTACTGTTGTGAAATTCCTTCTCACCGAGGGGTAGATTTTAAGTTAACATACCGAGAAAGGACTGCCAGCATCCATATGCACATTATGGCTAAGCAAATATATTGAATATAATGCAACTTCCTAATAAACGATTTAGTCGGTTTTGGTCTAGACTAATTGGCGTTATAAACTACAGTCTTCAATCATGAGGCTCTGGGACGCTTTTCCTTAAGCCTTCGTCGTAGTTTCACTCGAGCTTCATGCCGTTGTGTGGTGTACGGAAATGAAAGTCTCATCGTTATAGGTTTTTACAGGAGTTGAGAAGCTGTTTGTGCAACTCACATGGGTAGAATTTCCATTTCTTCGGTGATATGGCTATTTATACAAATATAGGAAGGCATTAGATTTTCAAGTTCCTATGCCACACCAGTTTCCACTACATCATCCACCGAGATTACAGTTTTCACTCCATCCTTTCTTGTTGATGTAGTTCACAATTTTCGGTGTAACTTTTTGCCACGACAGTTCTATACGAATCGTGTTTCTGTATTTTCAACAAAACAGACGGAAGTTCAAGGTAGCTGCTGAACATTGCATACCATTTCGCGTGTCCCCAGCGCTTGACCATGTACTAGTTTAGTTAGGGTTCATAATTCTGGCCTAGTATTTTCCATCAGTCTTCTTGCTTCAAATACTAAGTCAAACGGGACTTTTGCTTTTTCATGCGGCAGTGCCATGCAATCTTGAAAGTAGCAAGCCTTTTCTGTTATCACTTATGAAAGCTGACGCAAAAGTTTTGTGTATGCCAGGTTAGACGGCGTCGACTAGTATGACATGCGTGTAGATAGGACATTATGTGACATTAATGCAGTTTCTTCCCAAAGAAGGTGTGTTATTCGTATCCAACCTTAGATTATTATAGGGCTTTTAGTCGTCATTGAAAGCTCCACATTTTTTGTCTTTGGTTCAGCATTCAGCTGAAATCTTAATTGACTTACTACCCGTCGATTTTACTTAACCGCATACGTAGTTAGTCTTTCTGTGCCACGCTATAAGCGAGGTCAATTTATCACTTTTTGTTAGCAGAGAGGAGTTGACAGTTGCACTAAGGGAAGGAACAGTTATTTAAGGAGGATCAGGGTGTCCCAGGTCGCATTATTACATGCGACTAGCCCTGTCTGCGTCATTTGCGATAGAGATCAAAGCGAGCTTTCGGGGTTTAGGAGTTTGTAGCTTTGCCACAAATGAAGAGGCACTAACAATCGCTTCTGTAGATGGTGTAATGATAAATGTTTTCCTAGATAAAAGTAGTACCATGTTTAATTAGCATGTCCATGTCCAGGAGAGACAGAAAAAAACTTTGACCGCCTACATCTTCCTTTTTTGACGTAATGCACAAGTCTATACTCATCATACTGTGTGTGGGCTACAGCGACTCACATTCAAAACTGTGCCAGCGGTGAGAGTTTCAACGCTATTCATGTAGGCCTGTCCGGTCGCACCGGAACTTGCTCCTGTGGCGAGGCTCTGGAAGTATGTCAGCTGCTAAATCGGATTTACATGTGCAGTAGGAGATTCAGTTCCAAAATAGCTTGAACATCTCTCATCTTTCATATTCAGCCCCGACAAGTTTCTCTTAACATAAGTATGCTAAGTTGGCAAATCAGATATATCCAGCCTCCCTCCTTCCTATGTAACGGTTTTGTCCTACCTACCTAAGGTTGGCACGGTGCATCTGATAGTTGTAAGATGCTAACGTCCATCATTGAGCATGTACTAGGCCTTTTGGTTTGCAAAAAAGTTGCCAGTGCTCTTTTTGAAGAGGGAAGTCATTTAAAATCAGGCAGTTAGGTATTAATTCTATTTAGAACATGAGCACGTTAAATTCTTTTGCCAGTGTAAGGAAACATCTTATTCCCACTCTTCTCGGTATAAAATGTCCACTCCATCTTTTTATTTCTTTTTTCCCCCTTTTAACTGAAGGAAAGATAGGCGATTTGGACTCCTCATATTCTTTCCTTATCACTGTGCAGGCGTCTCCCAAGTGCAACAAATCACATCATCCAGGTTCTCCTCATCTGGCTTCCTGTTAATGCTGTCGCATGTCGAATTTTTATCTTTTCAAAATACAAGAAAAAGATAAATGGGATGGTGGGTGGTCAAGAGGCTCATACTTTACGTTTTTTTCAGCTGTGCTTTGTTTGGGTTTTTGGCTAAAACCAAAAAAGTGGATTCTCATAGCATCTGAACAGTCCTTTCAATATCGTTTGCATTAGTTTTAATATTCAAATATCTTGAGATAATGCCACCCAACAGAGGTACTCAACTCCCCTGAAATTTTAAGTAGAAAACATCCCTATGCGATGTTTGCTTCCAAATTTGAAGGATGTCAAGCAATCAATTCCATCGCGTTCGAGTTGCATTAATAGCTTAAGAGATGCGAAAGCCTATCTTACCCAAAACCCTATCACTTTCACTATCTCCAAATGCTTTACTGTTGCTCTGAAGTATTTCCAATTGTTAGACTCCTCTTTATCCCCTTCAATTTCGCTTAGTCCCTTTTCAAGATGTTACGTAGTCACAAGGTGCCGTTTCAGGTGGCAAGTTGGGACGTTGCATATAAGTTGCACCATTGGAGAAGGCGAGTGTACAGTTTATACAACTATCCTTCCAACGTTTTTTGAAGACACGCCACTCAAAGCTCTGTGTTTGCAAGCTTCTACCATATTTTGAGGCTGCGATGCGTTCGTGCTTGGAAATGTTGTCTTCCTTCCATATTCTAATTAGGTAGTCAAATCTTGGAAGTTTATCGCGCATTTAAGTGCCAAATGGACCTCCAAATGGCACATCCTACTATGCGTTCTTGCTTATGCTTATGAATGGGATCAGTAACCATTTGGCTAGCTCTTCTTTCTCATATCATGAATCGCGATAATGATTTTTGGAGGTTCATCGCTTAAAGCCTAAAAGGTGGAGCCTATTTTGTTTACGGTACCTACCAGGCAGCCAATCAATCAATT
Source organism: Taenia crassiceps (assembly GCA_023375655.1). NCBI lineage: Eukaryota > Metazoa > Platyhelminthes > Cestoda > Cyclophyllidea > Taeniidae > Taenia > Taenia crassiceps. The sequence goes on from JAKROA010000010.1 coordinate 843,776, forward strand.
TTCAAGTCCCTTTTCGGACACATCAACTGGCTCATGTAATGGCAATACGAAGACCACCAACTTCGATAGTAGCAAAAGTTCACCCTTCGAAGTATAGTTTTGCCAACCTATCAAGTAATCTTTAAGGCAAAGCGACTTTTCTGTGTTATGAGGCCAACGTTTCCCATCGTCCGATTGGAAAACCTGCAATGTTGCCATTAAACTTAACTGAAACTAGGTTTATAGTTCAAGAATCACTCCCTTTTTCTATCCCTTAGGCGACAAAATCTTTGTTTTCGTCTGTTACTAAAGGGACGGACTTCCGAGAGCTGCACGTCATCTCTCGTCTTCTCAATTAGGAGAAACAAAGTGAGGGCAGGGAGAGGTTGTTTTTTTCCTCAAGGCGAAATTAACGGCTTGTAAATCCATCAGTAGCAACGTTGTCATAAATGGATGGGCTGAGAGAGGGATAATTAGCTGCCTTTTAATCAGCTTTTCTTTTGGGGGAAATGTAGATTTTTATTGATTTCAGGGAAGGAAAATCAGCCTTTTTTGGTGAATAATTTGTTCAAGCTGGTACATCCCTTCCTCCCTTTTACAAACTTGATTGCGGTATGTAGGTCTACTTATCCACTAGGCGAGGCATCCATCTGACCCTTTCCCAAATGTTGGGTGGAGACCATCTATTGAGGTGTAAAGTGGCGAATCGCCTTGAGTTTCCGACTTTTCTAGGTGGATTTTATAACAGACAGTCAGTGTTTCAAGGGAGAAGTTTTCCTGTTACGATTAGATGGCTGCTAATCTGCAATGGCTAGATAAGTTTGGATGGCAGATGTACACATCAAACCTATGTTTTGTAGTGGTAGATAATAATCCCGGTTCTAAGGTGTGAATACTGCATAGCACCGCTTATCCAAAGCTTGCAGAGCAGCTTCGCCATGGTAGCACTTGTCCATAGGACCGATTCATCTTGAAAGAGCCTGTTCCCCCACACTGATTCGTTGAAATCGCAGATATCTATAAATGATTGCGTTCATCCTGTAACTTTAAAACGGATAGTAGTGTGTCATTTTAATTCCTGCGACTAGGCACGCACTTCACCACTGAAACTGGGAACATTTGAGATGCCGACAGCATTTAGTTAACCCCTATTCCGATGAGTGGTTGAGCGACCTACCGTCAGCATTATGCTCACAGTCTGCAAAATCTGGCTATGCGATTTCGTTAGTCTCCATGCGCAGTTGCTGTTATTGTGGCTTGTCAATGCTGAAGAATACCTGGAGAGGAGTGGGTTGGTCTACGATATGTACACCGACTAATCAGTGTGTAGTAAGGCGAATTTTACGCCACTGCTTGTAGCACAGTTGCAGTAATCACCCTGTTTGAGCCCATAAAGTACTTATATGCTTCTGATGAATGCTATCATTAAAAAATTAACGGTTAAGGCTTATGACCAATGTGTAGAAAGACCGATTGATAGCACTAACCGCCCGGCTTTACAACTTATTGTTCTCAAAAGCTTGGTCGGGCAGGCTCAATAATCATCAGCATAGCGTTTTTCACCTAGTCTGGTATAAGAACAACGATTTTTATTAGTTCCATTATGCAATCCTACTAAGTGATACTATTCTTTTGTAATGTTGAGGAACCAAAACACAACGTACTGTCGAGGAGAGGAGTGTCAACATGCAAAGTAGCCTCCAGACATCGGTGGAAATAGACTAATGGCGTGTGCACATGCTAAGAAAATCTAATCGTTTTCTAGAATTTGCTTAAATTACCTTACCTATGACTTGCATGACGAAGGATTAAACGAAAAGGATTGTTGAAATTGTGCAAACTTTTGGACCACAAGCGTTCCTAAACCATCTGGTTCAAATGCACTGGCCGGATAAAATACTTATTTTCTTCTTCATGAAGGTATAGTGTCCCGGGTCATTCTTGGAGACCAGTGGAGACTCGATACCTGAATACGGTATGCATCACCAACGTACAGAAGATCTGAGGGGCCACTGACATGGTCCGGAAGTCAGTCTGTTTAGCGAAAGTACCGAAATAGAGCCTTAAGTGCCCGTACAAACAAGACAAAGAGTTTAACAAATCAGAGTATCGCAGAGGTTTCTTTTTATTAAATTGTTTTTTTCCTGAAACGATCTTTCCGGTAAATTCCTAATATTTTCGCTTGTCGTTACCCTTCCTTCTACAGCGAAACTGGACCATGTGCACAAGTCCAAAAGCCAGACATGCAATGTGAATTATTAATGAAGCCTTTCCCACCTTGAATTTTTCAACCCTACTAGATGAAGTGGGAAAGAGTCTACTTTCCATCGACCACGAGTTGACGTAAATAGGAGAATCTGTGCTTTTTCCAGTTTAACAACTCCTTCGCTTCTCCTTTCAACAGACTCTTTTCTGGTCAGGACCTCAGATCGAAGGTTGTTGGTAGACATCGAGACTGAACAGTAACTAAATTAGCACCCTTTCGTTCCTCACGATTAACTCGGCTTCTATAATTTCAGTTTTCAAGCTCCAGTCAATAGATGCGGTAATTGCGATGAGGATTAAATCTTAGAGAAAAGGAAAAGGGTTGCATACAGCACAATTACAAAAATTTTTGTAGGGTTCCACATTTTGGACCATGTAAAATTATATGGTCACAAAATTGAAGGATGAGTTGTTTCAATTTACTACTATTGCTACTATCCTCCTTCTCTTCCTCTTTTCATCCTCCTGAACGATTTCATTTTAACTTTTGCCGATTATCCTTTAATGAAAGCCCTAAGGTTGATTTAATTTTTGGGTCAAGGTACCCATCTTATTTGCAGTTGCCTCTCGCCTCTTGGGTTTCCATGCTAGCCATCCCGTTACGCTGAAGTGTTTGTCAATTCTTGTCTGGGATGTCCTACAAAACCAACCTGGGTCGCTGCATTTACAGTAACCACACAACAATGGTTTGGCTAGAATCTCGTCCAAGGCCAAAAATTTTTGCGTATTGTTGTATCGATAGGTTCTGTTCTGAAGTTTAACACAAATGCTAATAATTCAAAGGTTCTGTTTGGAAGGTAGTTCAATTTTAGACAGGATCACGCTGAGGTTCTGATCCACCCCTGCGGCGGACAGTTGTAAAGCGCAATGAAAGTGGTGTGCTTTTTTGATGATTCATCTCTTTACTTTTGACTGTTAGTAAAAGGATATTCTTATGGATTGTTGGTTGCGTTTCGACGCATGGATTGACTCATCGGGTGTCAAGTGGCAAATAATCCCCTTGAATAGTATTATTCATCTTGTATTACCCAGCAGCAACAGCAGTCCTGTGGAAAGATAAAAGAAGTGACGTCGAACTCTAAATAAGCATGCTGAAATTTCAAACCATCCTTTTGAACTAATCCTAGTGTCTCCATACCTTAGTATCGCCTAAAAGACCGATTCTCATTTGAAGTAAATTATAATTGAACGCTGAAGGATGTTTTTCGTCTTCATATTTCTAATTAGCTTCGGTTGCTTGTCAGTAGGAAACACTAGTATGGTTACCTAAGGCATGGTTTCTGTGCGTTATCTGAGTTGATGAGACTGGAAGATCCATGCTGAAAAGTTTAATGCCCAGAGTTCTCTTATTATACTTTTCTAGATGCAACAACCACCACTAAACACGGTAGTCCATCCATAACCAAACTAACGCATTCCTGATCAGAGAAGACTTAATTTTTCTGCACCTTTAACGCTAGGCGTCTGATTCATTGAATTTGCCCCTGCCACCTGGCTGGAGTCTGGCGGTAGCGCCACAGGAGTTGATCGAGTATCTCTTCTGTGCGTGCGCTTTCTTCAATCTAATCCTCGCCTTTTTTTCTGATCGTCCCGTTCCTCCGCCCACCCTCTTCATCCACCCTGTCTGCGCCTCTGATGATCCTGATTCTGATCTGATGGCAAGTGACGAAAAGCCTATGAGGAACGGTGGTGGGAGAACGAAAGATGCCAAGGCGTCCCAATCAACTCCGGTGAGTTTTAGGATGGGGATTGATACGGTGGAGAAAGTGTGAGTTGGAAGTGTTCATCGAAAAGTTGTTAGAATTATGGCCTTTGAGAAGGGTAAGAAATTTTTCTGGGCTAGATCAGGTCAAAGGGTGACTTTTCGAGAAGTGGAATCTAATTATGCTTTTTTCCCAATGATCCTTTTCTGTTACCTTTATATACATATAGCACTATTTATCCACCACCCTAGAACGCCATTTTGTCGTAGAAACACCTGTCCCTCTGGCTGATTTATCCCCAGAGGGCCTGTCTGGCGGCACTAACTTTTTGAAATCGCTAACGTTTTTAAACGATCATGCTTATTGTACAATTTTACAACAGATGGTACTGTGTGGCAGTTGTCCAGGTCTAGCCAAGCATTCTATCACTACAGCTGAGAACGCCACTGACGTACGGGGGTGCGTTAGGAGTGTTTGAGATGTCGTTACTATTCAGCCAGGTATCCCTACGGCTAAGCGTTTGAGCGATTCCTCACCATACAAGGCGTGTTGCGGTCTCCAGTACAATTGGAAGATTATGGACCTTAGCCTTGCAAATTTTTTGATCACCGCATGCTCTGACCCATATACATTCATTGGCCATTATCGCCTGTTGATAATGAACAGCCACTGAAATAGGGTGAGGAGGATTTGACTGCTTCACACCAAGTACGGCGACTGTTACTGTGTAGAGGAGAAGAATTGACGCTTGGTACTACTTATAGCACCACCGTAACGGTGCATTTTGTAATCAGCAAAAGCAAAGTAGCCGTTTAATTTAACAATGTTTCGCATGTCCTTTTTTCTAAACTTACTGGTATATGCCACAGTAGGGAAGCTGCTTCATGGAGGAAGAGTGATCCGTCTGATATTTAGTCTAGATAGAGAATTCATCCTACATTGTTCTATCTCTCCAGGTGTTAACGTTCTTGCTTGCAGGAGCTGTGGATTGAATGCTGAATGCGAGCGTCGAACCTGCCCATGCTCCGAATACCGGCTCATAAAAAAATAACTGGGCAGTACTACTTGCATGCCTAACCATCAATTCCCAAGTACAAATGTAGATATGAAGTTACCCCCAAAATGGTCTTCCGTTCTGCGTAACATACTCTTGGCGTGATAAAAGTCAAACAAATTTTGCAACAATAGACTTGGAGTTGGAGGGTTCATTGAGGCGAAGGAGGTGAATCACCTCGACTCGGTTTGCACGACCCAGTTTGGTGCGAGTGCACTTCAGCTCACTCCAAAACGGTAGTTCCTCCAGATTCAGACGATGCTATTGGTAATGGTTCCATTTTTGGCCTCCCTAAAAATAAATCCTAGCATCAGCGATACACCTTGACTTGCGTGTGAATGTGTGTGAACGAGAACTTCTTTGTTTTCAAAAGTAGTCGATTGCTTGAATATCAAGAGAATTTGTTTCAGCTCGTGCCCAATGAGGGTAATTCAAAGGTTTTCAGCTATCGTCAAGAAGTCAATTTTAAAAAATAATACGTTATTCCTTTCTCATCAGATGAGGAACTGAAATATCAGTAATTCTTCTTTGGTATCCAAGCGGCCACCCATTATTAATGCTTGCTTCGGTTCTAACGATCTGGTTCAACCCGCCACCAGTTTGGCTGCTCGCCTAAGTATGTCCAAGGGTTTGGAAATTATTAGGCATCGCGTTGCATTCAGTACTAAGTCAGGAATATCTAATTCTCTTGAAGTCCCCTGTGCATCAATGCACATTTCTGGTCCATGCGAAATGTTCCGCGGCATCAAGGAAAGAAGTTACAGTATGGCGAACACGTGGTTTATCGATTTTGGCGCATGTCACGCTTATCTGTCACAGTACTTACTTTCTACCTTCCCTTTTCATCCAACCCTCCCCCTCCCAAGCCTCTAATTCTGCACTCGCCAAGGTCTTGCGCAATTTACCGTTGTGATGGCTAAGAGCAGTAAAGGCTCGAAAGAAAAAAGGTCCAAAGGCAAGACCAAGGGAAGCAAAGACGCCGCCAAGAGCAAATCCAAAGGAAGTGGGAAAAACGCGGTTGAGGAGGCTCCGCCCGTCGATGTTGCTGTACAGACTTGTCCCAACAACTTCTGCTATCTCTGCTGCTTTCAACTCTGCGACGCAGCTGCTATCCAATCTCATGTTCTCCTTCTCTCCCATGCACCCCAAAAGTTTGGTAATACCGACCTCAGCCACCTTTGTCGCCTCTGCCACGAACTAGTTCCCCTAAAATGGGGTCCCACACACAAATGCTGCAGTTTAAAGACCTCGTTTATCAGCCGTAACACGTCAGTTCCCACCCTTGAAGGGGGGGCACCCTTCCAGTGCCTCTTCTGTCGTGGAAGGGCTTTGAAATCTCGCAGCGACTTGGTGGTCCACCTCCTCGCCTTCCACCGGCCCGACCGACCAAGAGGACAGTGTGGACTTTGTGACTTTCATTTTGAAGAACCACCCCCACCACCACCGAATACGAAAATTTCGCCTCCACCGCCAAACGCAGATTTGGAGACTATGAAGCAATACAGAATGGCCCTTAGAGACGCCGAACTTAGTGAACTGCTCAAGCTAGAGTATGCGGAATTGAAGGTGGGAGAAATTCAGCTAGAAAAACACTGTGCCACCGAACATAGCCCCGTTTATCGCATTGTCTCTCGCGAAGCCGTACAAGAATACACGCATCTACGTGAACCTTATACCTGTTTTCTTTGTTGCCGAATATACAAAAACAATTGCGATTTCCATGCTCATGTACTCTGCCGTCATGGGCTAAAATCGGAGCTGAAAGGACGTTTGCTCACTTGTGCTATGTGTGGCGAGGCAAGTACCTCCGAGGAAGGCTTCGACAAACACGTCCACACCAGACACACCCCTGCTCTGCGGTGTTTGGCAGATTACTGGGCAAGAAATGAATTATTACAAGAATATGTTTGCTGTGCCACCACGTGCGCCACATGTTGGGAGATCTACAGGGAAGATTTTGAATTGCAAGCGCATATTCTTGTAGCTCATACCGCACCACGGTTCCTGAAGTGTGGATGGTGTAATATGGATTTTTTTAGTGGAATAGAGCCACTGGATGGATTTCTTATCTTCCTTAGTCACGAGCATAATCATGCTAGGGAGCTACATGCTGCGGCTTTAGAGCTGCACATGACAGCTGCGGCCATGCCGCCGGCTCTGCCGGATGATCTGTCAAAGGAGGCGGTGGAAGCGGCTTTGAAGACCTTGGGAGGTGGTGGTGGAGACGAGGAGCCGAACTCAGGGAAGTCAAAGAGCAAGGATAAGTCGAAAAGCAAAGGTAGCAAGGAGAAAGCGTCAAAGTCAAAGAAAAATGACTCCTCCAAAGGAGGAAAGAGCAAGGGGAGCAAGAAGAAGTAGTAATGGAAAACAAAGTGGATTCGTTGCATTTTCCCATTATCGCTTCAGTCTTCCTATGCGGTTGTCTTCTTTTCTGCGTCGTTGCGTCACTGATGAAATAAATGCATCACTGATGCTTCTGAATGGTTTTTGGATAAACTGAAAATCGTTTTTCGGATGCTCGGCCCCCATTAGTGTTCAAAATGGACTTCATTAACTAGATCTAATCGAACGTGATTTTCAGGTAGAAACTAATTAAGGGATCATTGGGAGACAAAAATTCATTTCGGTATTTTGTTGCATTATCAACGTCGATTGAAATACAAAAGTTATTCTACTGCCTTTATAAGCAGCATCAAATTCGTGATTTATTTCCAGATTTAATGTCTATGCCGTCAATCTCCAAACGTTGGGGTCCGATAAAGATAGGGAACTTCAAATCCTTGAATGTTTGTTGTGCCGTTGGAAGATTTGAATTAGAAGACAGGGATTTGGAGGAATTCGGTTTCTTTACATCTGTTTGAGCTTGGGATTTAAACAGTGAATTTCTGGAAACCCCGATATAAAGATTACTTAGCACTAGAAAAGTTTTTAGATTTGACACGAATTATGCTTTGTAGTGTTTGGGAGATTTGTTATGCTACACGCAAAAGAAATATTAAACGCGGACTCGGGACGTAGCTTATGAAAACTTGTGGTACTCTAAGGATCCCTCGTCAGAGATTCAAAATCACTGCTTTGCTCAGCCAGTTCATTTGGTTTTGGGGTTTAGCTGGTTATTTTATCAACTCTCCAACCAGAAGGTGAGGAGCAAATTTCAAGTATCGTAGGCTTGAGGAATTCTCGATGGGGTATCGGAAAACAAGGAACTGAACGCATTTTTTTCAGCCAAACAGGGATTGCAATCGAATAGTACTTTAATTGCTTTTTTTTTAAATTAACTTTCATCGACGAACTTAATCAGTCGTTGGATGAGACCTCTCGACATTGTTTCAATTGCTAACCGTTGATGCACAGTTTTTCTGGTATCAAATTTCGAAGATCAGACCTTCAAAACATATGAGAAGATTTAGCTGTGGAAGATAGTTGTTGTTGACTCTGGGTTGGATTTTAGAGGCATTTCCTGATATCTCCGTATAAGTAAGTGGGAAAGTGTGGGATGTTCCTTATTTAGGTAGCAACCCAGTAACGCTTTCACTCTTATTTCAGAAGAATGCTTTGGCTAATCGTAAGAAGTAGATGCCCTGGTATCTGTTTAGACATCAAGTGATACCAGTAGGATGTTCGTTCTTTTCTTTTTGCATCGTCATTGTCCTCGGATTGATGTCTCCCCGATTACATTTCTTTAATTTTGATGTAGAGAGGGGAAGTTTCTGTACCTCTCATCACTTGGGATGATTTAGTGATAAAGACGGCCCGTATTTAGCTTATTTGCAATGTAGGATTAATGGCTCCTTTTTCTACAAAACGTTGGATATTATGCCGAAAAATGTACAAATTATGCCACCAATATGCTTTGAATGGTATAATTAATGGGCACAAGCAACCAGTAGTCTTTGCCTTTGCGATTTCGTTATAAAATTAACCTCTTCTTCCTTCGTCTCTTTTTCAGACCCTGTGTCCCGAGAAGTACGTCTCTTTTCCGTCCAGAATCACATTCTTTTGGGTTACGAGGTAGGCAATTCCTAATCCGACAACTTTTATTTTGCTGTCAGAGTTTTATTTTCTCCTGCTTAGCTTCATCTTTCATGAGCCTGCTTGGACTCCTGTTTCTTTTAGATGAGGGCTCCATAAGCTTTTTCGGTTGTAGATATATAATTTATATATCACTTAGAAAGCAGAAATGATTACTACCTAGCAATTGGAGCATTATAAATCGTAATCACTGGAAGCTTCAACCCAGTAGATTGAATGCCAGCGTACTCCACTTCTCATCGTCGGTCCTTATGTCAAAAAACCAGTTGAAGAACAGGGAAAGGTGGTTTTGGAGCTGTTTAAGTCAATCATAGGGTGTATTGGTGGAGAAGTGATTTTATTAAAGTCATTTTGAAGGGTTGGAAGATTTTGAAATAGGTGGGATGACACCTCTGCACGCTTTCGGCGAGGATACCCAACCACCAAATTTAGTCACTTGGAAACTTGTTGCTACATCTGGTAGCGTTCACCGAGATCCAGTTATTATCAACGCATCATAATTCGGTTTTTCAAGTAATGCACACGCCATTACTTGTGGCGCCAAGGGACAAGAGCAAAGGTGGTGGCTTATTCCAGCATTCCTGGGAAATCTCTGCACGTCCTCAAACCTTCTATACATTTATGGGGACAAGTGGTAGCAGCCATTTGTTTAGAATTGCCTCATCACGCGTCAAATTGTGACATTTGGCGTTCATTTCTCTCTTCATAGGTTAATCATTCTGGGATACCGGAAAACTTTGGAATTATCACATCTCTGGGTTTTGGAAGCGAAGCATCTCTCGGATAGCATTGTACCGCCCTTTCTGCACAACACCTGCAAATACCTTTGTGTTAACATTGCTGGCGACTTGGATGTGTAAGTTTTCCGTACCTGAAATGTAGGATGGCCCTCCCTATACCGCAGCCATTTTCCCTTGAGACAATGGCAATAAGAGCATTACACTTTTTGCTGTTGGGAAACAGCGATTGGAGGCGTTCAAATTTTATGCAAATGGGTTAAGACGAATTTTCCATTTGTCTTAAAATTTACATGGCACTTTGACACGATAAGACAATAGGCTTTGCATGTACTTTGTGCAGAAAAAGCACAACTAAAGCCTATTCAATTTGACTGCCCACTTTTGTACGGCTTACGGAAGGGTGGATGCACACGTTTTCCAGTCAGTATTTACCCATTTCGACGACAACTCCCCAAAAATCAGATAGTGGGTCCTTGATACCATAAGTGGAGCCTTGATAGTCGCCCCAAAGACAGCCCACTTATATTATTCAACGAAATTCGTGTTTTGAAATCTTGTAAGCAGGTGGCTAGAGTTGTTCTGAAAGAACATTGCTGATTTGTGCAGTCCCATAAGAATAAACCTCTTGGTAAATGATCTAAAACTTCCTATGACCAAATCTCTTCATAACGGACCTAACGGTCACCCACAGGAAGCGTTACTTTTTATCGCAATTTAATCATATAGTTTTGGGGCACTTTTCAATAGCACTCATTGATTTATACCTTTTCTGGTGATGTCCTTCACAAAGGAATCATTTCTAAATCGTTAAAAACGAAAGACCTGGCGTTCGTCCCTTAATGGTCGAAAGGTTTCTTATTTCCATCCTTCTAATGAACACAGAATTTATTCTCAGTCGAGTGCAGCCATAATTTATGCAAATGTCTTGTTTTTAAAGCTGTCAAACGTCAATGCACCCTAAAAGGGTGATTAATTTTTTCCTCTATTCTGGATTATTTGAATTAAAGATTTCTGACAAGAGTGAAAAAAAACCATAAATACTCAATTGAACTTGTTATAGATGAGAACGGACATGATATTCATTAGGAAGGTCTTTCTAGCTTCAATACTTTTTCATGTCCGAGTAACTGCCATGCCGTTATTCACAAAGTAGCGCTGATTGACAATTTCTTGCTCTATACCAAAGTAAAGTCAATCCACTTTCCTATTAAGGTACTTGTGCCAAATTTAGGTAAGGGATTGGTGCATGGTGTGTGTGTTTTTTAACTTTTGAATTTATTTATTTTGTCGAAGAGGCCGCAATATGTTGCTTATATATATATATATATATATATATATATATATATATATATATATATACTTCTGAACCATTTGCCATACCAAAGCCTACATGAAAAGGTATACTCACTTTCACAGGAGGTAGCTCCAATTTCATGCTTTCCATCCGCATTGGTTTAAGCTGGTGTCTTGAACAAAGCTGAAGGGCTTAATGTCATATCCTCGCCAATCAGGTGCTGGAGGTCTCATCCAGTGGCAAAGTGAGGTGATAGAGCCTCTTTTAACCATAGGCTGCAGCAATTTTCACCTCAAGAGTTTGGGATCTCTGATCCTAACTCTATGTTGTCGTCACAAATGTCTTCCTGCATTGTTCGTGTTGGACCTAATTATTTCTTTACGTATTTAATTTACCCACTCCGAAGATATGTGCTAGCACTAATGCAGAAAAGTAGTTAGCAGCAGTTACATTCTGACAGTAGGTGCAATATCCCAAGGTTACCGTCTTGACCAAAGTTAGGTTCCTGCGTCCCTGCGCCATCGGTAAGAACCTTCTCGCGTTTTGTCACAGCCACACAATTTTGGTTTTTTCCTGATTTTAGTCGTAGCGTCAATGCTGAATTGGTGCCCGGGGACTCCCGATAATTCGTTTGGATAATGTTTGGCGAAGTGTCTGGATTACCGTTGGTTCATAGCCCTATGTCATCAAATTTACACTACTAGATCATTGGTTAGCATAACATTTACGTATTCAGGTACTCTTGTTTCGATCTTAACTTCTCTACGATCGGGTTGCTTTCTTTTCATCGTCCTTTGCAAGCCCTTTTTATGGATAGCAAAGTAAATTGGAAGGAAAATGAAGCGATTTAATGTTGTTATAAATATGAAATGTTATGAGAGCTTCGTCACCTCACCAATTCATCCATCCTTCAAAGGTGGGCTTATGAAAGTCGTTGTGGCTGTTAAAATATTGAAAAATAGTTTCTATACCTCTACCACGCAGGGTTGTCAAATGCCTCGTATTGGCCTGAGACGCTTACAGCTGCGTTCTGCATTACCCATTCCCGGTTTTTAGTACTGTCGAAATTTTTAAGGGTGAAATTACATCCCAAACTTCTCGTGATCACGGTATTTCAGTGTTTTTAATTCCCAAGTTATTTATGCTAAAAACTAGGTGTTTATAAACTTATCCCCAAGGTGGCATTAATAAATTCAGGTCAAAACGCTAGCTTCCGCCTCATTGCCCTCCCGCTTGGATTATGTTTGACAAAATACTTTTGCTGCTACTTCTAGATCTTACTTTGGCAACCCTGAGGTAGAGGTATCATCCTTCTAGCAACCATGGAAATTAAATAAGTGTGCTTTGACTTTCTTTTGCTCCTATACCCGTTTGGTTTTTTGACTAACCAATTTAGGAGGATTCCATCACGTGTGTAGCCTTAGCAGATTGAAGGTCATCTGCAACATGGATGTGCAATGAATGACTATTTGCGTGTAATTTTTCCCTAATTGCCTGTGCCAAGTCAAAATTGTGTAATGGTTGCATAACTAAGCTTACTTGTGTGGACGAAACCGAAGTGGGGAGGAGTGTGGCTAATTGAACGTTCTCACTCACGTTCTTTTGTACTCTGCGTTAAAAATCCCCATATCTAACGTTCTCTGAATCGGTTGTTCACATATATTACATCCTCCACGACGATGTGGAATTTAGGTCCTCTGGCAAGAATCATTGAGGTGTTGAAGTTCATAATGAATTGCAGAAGGACTGGCGGTTTATCAAATGAAGCAGCTGGAGGGAAAGGCCGTAACACTGTGCTGGCGAAAACCTCTTGGCGAAACTTCAAGCACCGGTATCAATCTGTTACGGATGCTTCTTGGTAAACATTATTAGTTTTCTTGCTCTCAGTATTTCTAATGGTCTTCGCATTTGAGATCAGGCGCGTGCTGTCAACCGACCAATTCACCTGTCGGACACTTCTCTGGCAATTCAATTTCCTATTTTGGCAGCTTGGGTCTACGACAGAACTCAAGTGCTGAAAATACTTAAAATGTTTTAACAACTGTGCTTGTGTGAGCATCACAAAACAAAGATCGAAATCCACCCATTTGAAGTTTGTCTGTCTCACATAGTACAACTCCGCACAGCTTTTAGACTGAGATTCAAACATGATGGTAATAATTTTGACCGCACATATTTTCTATATGACTGGGTGTTAACATAAGTTGGAATACCGTGACCATTTGCAAAAAGTTTGTGTCTTTCATTTCATAATTGCAACCACGTAGTCTTACAATGTTTTATTGGTCAAGCTGGGCTAGTTTATTGTTTGTTAAGGTAAATTGAACCCCTCAAATTGTCCCAAATCCTGCCTTTTTATTAAAATAAAAGATTATCGGTTCGTGCTTTTGTAGTGTTTAAAGTTTGGCAGAGTATGGCCACCATGTGCAGCCGATTAATAGCGTTAGTTTCTGTGACCCAGTAATGAATCCTCTAATTCAGGAAATACACATTTAAACAATGCATCTTTCTTGTGCCTCTATTAACTGCTTTCCGGCGATTCGATGAAGGCAGTCTTGTGTTGAATACAGGAATGATTCGTTGTCATCGCTTACTCTTGTGGTAAATGCTTGCTGACCCAAAGTAGCTGACCCAAAGTGTCACCCCCGAAAGTTGTCTTGCGAAAAATCATCTACTAACCTTCTCTTTCTCTGGAATTGTACCAATCACTGTCAATTTTTCACAAGTATATCTGCTGCCTAAGCACTAGAACAAATGTGTTTACCCTCAGAGCAACAATATACTATCAGCAATTAAAACTCCTTTTAACTAAATCAACCCAACCATGGCAAAGTTGAGGTCAAGTCGTAACCCTGGATTCTTTGGTCAGATTTGAAGGATCGACGGAGCTTTTGCAAGCTTCATAGCTGATTGCAAGGATTCTGGACAGATTTTGATAAAATCTTTAATTTCGTTATCCATTCGCCGTTAATAGGCAGAACTTCTGACTGTTGGCTCTGTTCAGGTGCCGCTGGGGTGTTCGATGCAAACTTACAGGTATACTCCTAGGCACAAAGGCTTAGTTGATGTAAAATGTAATGAACACACATTGAGCAGCCCCTGTAAGGTCCTTATGACTGTTGAACCAAAGTTGAAGTAGTCAATTATTTGTAATAAATTCCTTTCTCGAAATCAAAACATTTTCAAGCTTGACTGCATTCTGGACTATGGAGGCTCCCGAATGGCATGGATAAGATGCTTAATAAATCTGGACTCTGCAGATCCCCAATCCGACCAGTCCTCTATGCAATAATATTGAAGGCATAATGAGTGGTCAGTGGTTGAGTCAGTCAGCAAGGGCTCGTGGCCAGTAAAGTGTATGAGCTATTAATTATAAATCAGCTTGTGGAGACGGTGTGTAGAGCGAATTGGTCTTAGGGCTTCCTTCTTTATTTAGCTGGGATGTTTTTAGGCTGCTGTTAGTGTTCGCGGGACATACACAGCGGGATCCATGGTTCCACCTTAAAACACAAGTAATAGCATAATTTTTGCGTCTTAATTGAAGGCTTCTGCAGCCACAACGATTCACCAAGAGATCTGAGTTCAAAATTGTCTAATTCACATTCTTCTGATCAATCCTACTCAATAGTTCTCTCAAATAATCAGTAATAATAGGTCATGAAAATTCAAAAATGAATCACAGTTATTATTTGCAGGACCTTATTGACTTTCCACTAAAGCACCATCACTGATACCCTCTACTATATCAACCTTGTCAAATTTTTGTGAGTCCATAGAATCTGAAAGTAAACGGGTAGAATGAATTGCGAAACTGCAGGCTTGAAAGCACCTCCGAATCTTTGTTGTTACCATGGATTTTAAAGCATGATTTGCGTTTCCAATATGCATGGTAAGTGGGCTACTTAGGAACAGCTTCTATGCCATAGCAAATACTCTACACTCCAAAGTTTACTTAGGAATAAGTAAAAATATTCAAATCACTCTAAGCTTTTAAGATTTCTTCATGCGTTTTTTTTGGTAGCCATTAGTCATATCTGAAAATAACGCTGCTGAAATTAGACAACATTGAGTTAATGACATTGGGAGTATGCGTGTTGGTAATCCACTTAACGAAGCGCTAAAAATTATAGAATTTAAATAGGCAGGGATTGGAAACTGAGTTTTGGAGACAGCCTTCCTGTGATAGTGTCCAGTCATTTACTCCTGATTCACGAGGTCTGTCTGAAAACGGAGTAGAGCGATTTCCTCCATATAGGCTGTTGAACTGCCCGCAGGCAGGACACCCTTTTGAAATTTGGACAATGCACTTTCGCATCATACAGGGCGTGTAAGAAAAAGTAGAGTCTCGCTAAATCGTTCGAGTTCCTGTCTGAACATCTCTGCCTATGTTAGGGCCTAACAAGCGTCTGGCATTCGGATGTATTTCTTCGCACTGCTCTCAAGGTCTTTACTAAAAGATTTTCATTATTAATTTTAGGTAACTGGTATAGGTGTTTATGGCTCAACAACATCATTACTTTGGTATTTCGGAAGTCTGCACCGGTTTCTATCTATGCTCTCATCCTGGAAGGTTCTCAAACTGTAAGGTTAGACATTTTAGGTGATAAGCTAGAACGGTCACCGTCCGCGTGCTTCAGCATACTTATACGGCGGAGGCGTACACACACACACCGTGGTCCGAGTCTGCTTAGATTTTCGTTCGTAAAGGCCTCTGGTCTGACGTTTCCCAGATCTTCCTGTTAAGAATGCCCTGTCACATATGCACACACGCATAGCATTGATGTCTTTTTGCCATACCACACAACTGGTTAAAGGGACCATTAAGAGAATTCCAATCTCCGCTTCAATCTGGTTGGCATCTACGTCGGTAAGACTATTACGTTGGAACTTCGTTAGCAGGTAGCTCTACAATTATCACTTTCGCCGGACCATCAAATACGAGTGTCTCGGAAGCTCTTATCTGCATTTATGATACGTTTTGCACATGTCGTCATTCACTTCAACCTTTTGAATGCCATGGTAGCTGCAACGCCTATCTATTACACTGGAATTTGCTTGATTCCAAGTCCAAATTAGAAATTTCTGTAAATGCATCACAGTTAAGTTCACAAATCTTCCATAATGTATATTCGCAAGGTCCACTAATCTTTTAGGTAAGAAATGGCTTTGCCTAAATAGTATGTGAAGGTCAAGGATGGCTTCAATCGTAAAAAGTCGCATTAATCAGGTTTACATTATTGGTAACTATCCACCTCGTTCTTTTCTACATGGAGAGCTCTAAATTCCATAAGAAAGCTAGAAACTAATCTATTTTCCACTTACAGTTTACTTAGACATAAGTAATTAATTTTTGAATACCCATTCTCAGCTTAAATTACCACGAGTCTAGTGCTGCATCAAATTGAGTTTGTTAATTAAGGGTGTTAAAACTTCTTCTTGAGTAGCATAGATCCCACAGTGGTGTGCGAGCGGCGGAATGTTGCACTTTAACTTCATATACAACTCACGTCCAAGGGAATTGAAGGGAGATAAGGGGAATGATCTCAAAGGAAGGCATTTGAAAGCAGGAGATGGAATCACGGAAAACCATGATGCTACTTTAGGGATAGTGCAGTGGGATATTCATATCGGAACGTACTGTTTGCATGGACTGAAGGAGAGGTTTAAGTCTCTCTGATATGTTTTAACATTGGCTTTCTTTTCTATTTTACAGACCTCACACCTCAAAACCTCAATTCTCTATCTCCTGGCCATACCAAGAGACCAGTTTTACAGGCTCTGATGAGCAGAAACCTTCTATCGGTAACCGATCGACCGAGAGTGATGCCGCTAACCTCAATAATGGTTCAACCGACGCCCGAATATCCCTTCCCTCAGGACGCAGAAGCACCTTCGCGGAGATCAGCCCGTTCAGTAGGACACAGGTCGCGGGTGCGGAAGGTCAAGGGAGCCGACGTGAGTCCCAAACTGATGCAATGGGAGGAAAGTCTAAGGTGCAACGGCCCCAGCGGACTATGTCAAGCGTGCCGGACATTGGAAAGAAAACACAAACTTTGGGTTGTAAGATATCTTTTATTACCTTTTTGCTATCGCGGTAGCCCTTATTCACTTTGTAGAGCATTTGATACCTTAACAGAAAGGTAATGATGGAAAAGTAGCTAAATTTGGCACATTCGACTCAAACTTTACGGTTCTTCGGGTTTTCTTTAATCTTATCAAAGTTGTTCAAATAACTAGGCTGTTTTAGCATCGTAGCTGAGTATCCAGGAGGACTTTTTGTCTTTTCAAGAAAAGACAAGCTTTAGAGAGCCACACTCAATTTCAGAGCTCGCTCTTTTGTTCGTGTCGTAAAATTCACATCTTTTTTAAAAGGATTGTTATTACTTGAGTAAGATCCATCGAAATAGCAGCTAAATTATTTTGCATTTCGTAATTCCGCAGCTGTGGGTGTGACCTGAAGTAAAATCATGGTAACTGTCTAATAAAATTATTGGGGTCGTTTAGGGGAAAGCTAATTTAGGCTTCTCTCTATTTATTTTTTCAGCGACTTCTATCCTGCCCAATGTTAGAATCCGCTTCTCTGGGCATCCCTCGAAGTCCAAACAGCCACTGTCAAAGAGGAGCTCCGCTTCTGGTGATTTAGAAAGTGGGCCTTTGGGACATGACAGGGTGGGTGGTGGTCGCCTTTTCGTATGCTATTTTCGTAACCGGATGTTGTTCTCTTCGGAACCTCGTTCCTACTAAGGTTTGTTTTTGCAGACAAAGCTATCCAAGTAGGAGTTGTTGCTTACCTCTGGCAGTAAACGCTTATCTATCTGTAGGAGTGGGGTAAAGGAACATTGGAAAGTATCAGGAATGAGAGTTTGTAATTTTTGTCCGATGAAAGAAGGCAGAGTGTTTGTCTTCTTTTGATCTGGATTCTATGTGAACAAATCCGCAAGTAATCACCTCTTTTTTGCATTGCTGTAAAACCTTTCTATTGAAAAGCATCGTTTCTTTGAGGACGTGAAAAACTTAACAGACTAAATTAAAATATGACATTTAAACAAGCTTGTTCAATGTGCTAATTCATTCAAAGTATCCGAGAGAAGGTGTAGATCATGCGCGGTTTTACCCTCTAATTTATTCTTACTCCATAAATAGTGGTGCATAGACATCCTTTGGAATTGGAGTGGCATCTACCAATCTGAGGACCGAGGTATCCATCAACCAGCATAAGTGCATTGCATCATAGGGCATAATATTTTTTTGGTTGTTTGGCTCACAAAAACGAGACTTGTTTAAGGATGCATAAAAGGTTAGCTTGCATTTCCTTTCATTGTGGACACATTGTCTCAACGCAAGGTTTAAACGCACACATTCCAACACCTCCAAATTGTGCACCCACTGCTCACTTCTCTGCAACTTCATCGACGTTTCTTCACAAAGACCTTTCCACATCCCCACAACTGCCATACACTGGTGCCGCGTTGGTGACAGTCTGATGAAACATACCCAACATCATCACTCACCACTCAACTGTTGTACCAAGGGTGAAAGCGTCGTAACCATGCTGCAGCAAAGCGCACTTCATGTGCCTGCGATTCCACCGGACCCTGGGTGAATGTTTCACCCTCAAAGCATACTTCGCTCTCCCCAAAGACACACCTCTGCCAATGTACACCACGAGTGATCACTGCTGTCACTCGTCGCCTCCTTTGCGTCCGCTTATTGGCGGTTTCCCTCTGCCCAAAGTACTGTCCGAGCGGGGATTGCTACTTTTGTGTCGGGTCGTCAGCGCAAATTAGACAAGTCTGTCTAATGCACAGCTGACAGCCAGCACCTTCCCACACAACGAGGGGTGGCAGACCTCCCACCAACGCTGCCGGCTGCCGGCTGCCGAACCAGTCGCCCGTCAGTGCGCTTCTCATTTGCTCCCCAAGCGGTGAGAAGCATTATGAAGAAGTTCCACCCTTGAGGTGTCATGCATAATCACCAGCATTTCCTGAATGCAATAATCTACTCATTCGTCACAGGCGAAAGCGGTGCGTCTGGACGATCAACCCACCTACTCGCCATGCATCTCAACGGTTGATGGGCGAAGATTGCAGAGTTGGGTGGTAGCTGAGGTAGACAGACGACGCACGTCAGTTGCACACAAGGTCATGGACTGAGAGGGAATCAGTCGCAGTTTTCGTCCACTAGCCCACTATCGTCACACCACTTGGTCGGTTCACTTTGGGAAGCAACACACACACACACACACGTGGAGTTGTCATTCGACACCCTCAAGATGTGCCTTCGAGAACGCGGACAGGGCCACTCAAGGTGAATTGAATAGGTGCGAATTGACTAGTCACACCCAAATCTCGCCACTGCAACGCACTACTGCTGCATTGGCGACAATGTGGTAAGACGTCCATGGAGCCACTCATCGTCTGCACATGGGGACGATGAGTGTGCCTCTCTCCCTCTCCCACTCCCACTCCCTCTCTCTCAAGAACAGTCCATACGCATTTCAATCAACGACATCGAGTACGTGTGTGCGTACGTGCGTGTAGCGTTGACAACGAGCACGATCGGTGGTTGGCTCAGTTCCTCTTTCCGTCCTCTTCACGAGCAATTTCCTTCCTTCTTGCGGTCTAGCTGCACTTTCTTTGGCATTCTGCCTTAGACTGCCACCCAAACACAAGCTGGCACTGCGACGTCTGCTCCAACGTCTTCTCTAGTTGTCGAGGTGAATCAGCAAAAGTACGCAGGCCATAGTTTGGACAGTTTCATCTGTCCACTCTTCCGTGCAGTGGTATGAGATGACATGTTTCCTTCTCTTTGTTACACTCACTGAAGGAGGTGCTCTGTTTTGAGGTGGGTGTGTGTCGGGGCACCTGAATGACTGCACCACTTGTTTTTTTATAACCTTGTCCGACTTCCTGATAGGTGGATGTTTCTTCTCTGACGCGTAATTTTTCGCCAGTAGTGTTTAATTCAGACCGCATAAGAGTAGAAAAATACGGTTCGGAGGTCAGATTGTTCTTTCACTACTGGTGGTGCTTGCTTCCGAGAACGAAAGTCGTACTACTCTGAGTTTGTTCTGGGCAATGTAATAGCGCCTGTTACACTGGTAACAGTGCGGTACTACATTACCAATGCTGATAATCAACGCGTATACTAGGAATAAAGGTCTAAATGGATTGGGTTCATTACTCGTTGGGAACTTCATCCTTGCCTCTCATATAATTGAAGCTTTAGTAGTCAATACGGTTTGCCAAAGGTGATACCTTTTCTAATGAATTCGAGGCGAACTTGGCGGAATTGGTGTGTAGGAAAGAGATAATTTGTTTCTTTTCCTGTGGGACTGCGCATCCTGCGCTACCATAAGTAAATGATGTTTTGCAAGTAACCTTATATTGTGAGATAGCTGTTAGTGTATTATCGTATTTAGCTAGCTCAAATTTACACGAATTAGGTCATTTTGAAGTGGTACAGAAGTTGTTCTTTTTCCAGAAATCCCACCACGATGCAGAATCCCTCCCACCAATTCTCTGTGTTTAATGGGAGAATTTTGAGTAAAGTATGATAATTGGACTACGGTACATATGTGCTCCATGATTATTTGTAAGTCATCACGAAATGGTTGCACTTCGCTACACCTCTGTATTAGGTACTGAGACGTAGCAAAAATTTTACAAGCAAGATTTCTTCATGAATTTGCCAGTTGTAGGGCCAAATTGGGCTGCATGGAGGTCAGAGTTTATGGTTGCTAATCGACTATTTAGGAGTTGGATGGTGTGCATGGCTTTTGAGACATCCACCTTTCGTAGGCTTAACTAATGCATTCCTCTGTGATTTCTTGAGTTTTTCGTCTAAATTTCTCTATTCAGCTGACACCACCGAATAAGCCTAGCGCTGCCGATTCACCAAAATCGGGGCAGTCGAAAAAAAGGAAAGTAAAGGGCGGGCTGGTGAAGGCACTCTTGGACACCTTCGGATGGCGCATGTTCATTGCCGGTCTCTTCAAACTCTGTCACGATATCTGTCTGCTCTGTGGACCTATTATCTTTAAGTAAGTCATTGAATATTAAATCTCCTTATTCGTAAAGTGTAGCTCCTGCTTCTTTTTTTAAAATGGAAGTTAAGGACTAAGCCAAGTAACACGTGCACTCCCAGTGTCGCATATGCGTAACGCCTATTTCTTATCAGTGGATGGCAAACGATAACACCGACTCGCATTCAGAATGGACTTGTTGAGGTTGAAATGATTAAATTCCAGTTTTCTGATTCAAAGCTAATAAAAGGTGGGACGGTGAATTGCTTCTCACTTCTCCATCGCCACTTTAAATTGAGATGATTCACTTTTGCTCGTCAAAGAGAACAAAAGCATTATTGTTGACTAACAAAGGCCTTAAATATCATAGATTTTTTCAATTAACACGAAGTGTAACACGCTAGGTCTCCTCTGAATGTGAAGTGCCGGCTTGCTGACATGCTCTGGATACCACGCCGCCGGCCACAAGTGCAAGAGGCAAACATTAAATGTTCGAGATTCAAAAACGAACGCAACATAAACCCTAATTACTATGGTAGATCTTTATTTGTCTGTCTTGGAGAATGCTCAATAAGTACAAAATTTTCTGAGTTCACAAGCAAAGACCAAGTCATGCTTTCTTGCTAAAAATAAACAAAGTGGAACCGTTCACAAGTGCACGTTTTGGTTCCGGTACAGTAATTTATTTCCATTCACTATGAAAATGGGCATGATAAACTGGAAAAAAATACACCAACAGATTCTCATGCCCGTGTGAGACGCGCGAAGGCTAACTCGATCGCATCAAGAATGCGGTCTGATCTGTTGGACCTGCTTACAGGAGAGATTCCACCAAAAGGAGGAGCCATTACCTGTAGCGATTCGAGGTAAAGATGCTATCTTGTTCTGGTTGAACCTCTGAACAAGTTTGGAGATCTTGTTTTCCTATTGCCAACTTGCGCCAGTGCCTAGAGGTTCACTGCACTTTATCTAGAGGGTCAGTAAAGGCAAAACCTTCTTCAAGTATTTCCGTGCGGACAGCAATGCCTTTTAAAAATAAATACCTTCTATCACATTGGAGATGAAGTGATGATTTATAAAATTAGGATGACGTGAACTTTGACCATTAAGATTTCCTTTGTATGCGTCTTTATCTGCAAGGGAAAAGACTGAGTTAGCTGAGATTAGCGCTGCCGTCCCGACATTAAAAGCAATTCCGGGAATGCCACCACTGCCCCCATATGGTAGCTTCTTCTTTTGCGTTATGCTTTGCCAAAAGGGAAGAAAGTGACGCCATCTTCCGCCTCTCTAATTGGCTTCTTCATCTCGCCATTCTATCTTGACTGAATGGTCAAACCGCGGCTCCTTCTCCGCTTCAATAGCAAAATACTCATGTCTTCGTGAAGAAGTGTGGTTCGCTCGTACGCCTATTTTATTTGTTATAGTTGAGGTTTAGAGGCTAGCTTTTCTGTGGACCACTTGATGCATATCGCCGTCTAGAAAGCATTTATTCACTATTTTGCCCATTTTCTGCAACTGCCTCATTGGAATACTCAGACGCCCCAAATTCTGTGTTTTGCCTACAAAGACTCTACCTAAGTGATTTTGGGAAAATCTTCCTATGTAAACGCTATTCCTCTTCCCTTCCAGTTGGAGGATACCAATTCCCTTTTTTAAAGAGATTATTTATTTGCTGCTTACTAGCCTGTACCTTGTAGCTGTGTATCGTGTGTACGTATATCTTAGATTGAATATGCGTGAATTATTAATTTTCCAATCATCGTAACACACAACACCTTCAGATATGAATGTTCTACTTTTAGACTTTCTCCTCGCCAAAGCAGATATAAAATCAGTTTACAATGAACTTATACTTTATGTCCAAGGTCGTAATCGTGGCTATGCTAGCTTTGAGAAAATTTATCTTTGAATGTAGGGTTTCACTAATGGGAAAATAGCTGTCTCATAACACCACAGAACCTATGTACGATTCTATTACCAATAGGACCCTTTTTTGGTTGTAATGCGTTGGCATTCCTGACAAACAGATTAAGTTCAAGAAGCGGAGGGCCGTGCAGGTCAATCCTTCAAGTGTTACGCAAATTCTATCTTAAAATCAGACCTGCGTTTTCTCCGTGTCATCAGGATGACCTTCTGAGGCCAAAATTGACACCTCCATGGTGAATGGTAATTGATTTCAGCTAATGTTAGATTAGTCTAGAAAATATGATCGGATGAAGTTAAGTCGAGTTTACCCATTTGACCCTATTGTGACAAAATGAAATGGGCCAGGTTTACTGACAGCAGGTTAAGAATCCCGAGATGTTGTGCATAGTGAAATGTTGCTCTTAGTAACACAGGATGCTTTTAATTCTCATCTCTTAATTAATTATCCTTCTCTGTCTGGGATAGCACATGATAAAGGAAAGCTCTTACTTGGCAAACCGCGTACTTGTAAGTTCAAGAGTTAATCCCTTAATGTAGCAGAAGTTTACTACTCGAACAGGAAATAATCAAGAAGGCCAAATGATTTTTGCGCTGAAACAAATTGCTTCTATTTATTTGCATGGCCACCTTACGTTGCCACCATCTTATGCCCTTCCGGCATTTGCTTGGTGAACACCTAACGCTAAATCTGGATATGAGTGAATCCACTACTAACATGCGTATTTCATGCAAATATTATATTTTCCAAGCGCTCGTTTTTACAAATTGACCTCTTGGTTCCCCTTTTGTTCGTCATGCCTCCCGGATGCACATCTGGGCCACTCTGATTCTCGATAGTGACTTGCCAAGCCAGAACTTGGTCCATATGTCAACGGCCATTACTTCATGTCTCCTGACTCTTCCTACATTAATCGGGTTAAACTCTTTTTACGATTGCTTACAAACATAAGGCCATGACGCCAAAGTTTCGACAGAGACTTTCGGGGCTTCCACATTTGCACTATTTTTTATTCTCGTGGGTGTAAATAAGGAGTGTCTAAGATAAACCACCGATATTTGATGCAATCTCTGTACAACTTTTGCAGTTCCCTTTACACCTGAAGAATAATCGTTACTGAGGGCAACTGATATGTTAGAAGTAGGCTGGTGGGACACATTCAAGACATCCTATTATTGCCTAACCTCTCATCTC
Organism: Taenia crassiceps; assembly: GCA_023375655.1. Classification (NCBI taxonomy): domain Eukaryota; kingdom Metazoa; phylum Platyhelminthes; class Cestoda; order Cyclophyllidea; family Taeniidae; genus Taenia; species Taenia crassiceps. The sequence goes on from JAKROA010000010.1 coordinate 867,985, forward strand.
CGTCTTACGAAAATGGTAAACGCTCTTCCTCTACCTTTAACTTTATTCCAACGTAGTTAAACAAAGACCACTTGGTGTTTCCCACATTGAGGTCTTCCACACCTCAAGATTAATAATACTTTTTTTTGAAGAATGTATGACACAAAACCTCGCCCCCATCCCCTCCTCCTCCTCTTGCTACAGTCTCTCTCAGACAGTCCACAAACTGTGAGGTTCCTCCTTTAACCGAATCGAAAGGGGAGCCCCTGCCCTCCACTCCATTCTGTTCCACCTTACGGACAGAAAATCGATAATGCCGAGGCTATCATTGGTCTGGCAAAGAGAAGGAAATTCATCAAATTGTTCAAGTCTAGAGGGCTTGAATGATTCGCGCGCATTCTGTTGGTTTTTATTTAGGGCCTAGTCTGAATGCCTGTTGGGCGGTTAATTTTGGTTTACTTTAGTAACTCTTGATCACGTACCGTCTCACTTCCCTTTGTCTGAGTTCTCACTGACGGTGTGGGCAAATTGAGGTATTACACACTTTTTGGGATTTAAGGCATTTCCATAAAGAAAGGTGGCTTTGTTTTTAGTTAATGGGGGAATTTGTGGCATTCTAATTCCCCTTTAGAAACGTCAAAGGGCATCTGTGTATGACATGGACCATACCATATTTGGATGAATTGGGGTTGGTAAGTTGTTAACAGGAGTGGTACTCGCGGAGAAATATGATGCGTTGGCGTGTCGACTGAAATGTTGGAAAGCAGAAGATTTGGTATAAATCGGCACATAGCTTGCTCCACCACATGTATTCTTGAGAAACCCCAGGGAGTGAAGGCCATTGAATTCTTTCCAGAGGCTAACATTACCGCGGTCTGACTAACAAAGTGACGTTTAATAACGTTTCATAGCTACGCTCCAATTCAAACGTCATAGGAATGAGGATAGTCCACTGTCTGCGCCTTAATAAAAGCAAATGGTGGCACTGCTAAGGTTTACTGCTTAATGTGAATACGGAACCTGCGTTAACACCACAAAAGTGCCTTTTAATGGTAAAAGTGGAGAATCGGTTAACGATCCTAACTTTAAAGATTTAAAACAATTGCTGCCAATTTTAACCCTTACAAGGCGATTTAAGTTATTACCCGGTTAGTATGTCAGAAAACACACACTGCTTTAAATTTCATCATGCACACTTGGTTGGGAAATTGATACAAGTTCTGTTTAACCCCTCCCACTATCAGTGATGTCCTTGAGATGAAGCTCAGGAAGCAATAGTGATACCAAACCCGATGTTCCCACCCAATTTGACCCACATGGACCTTCTGCTCTTTCTACAAAGTTGCATCTATCAAACGAAATTTTTAAGTTGTTTTCCTGACCACGGCAGGATATTTACGCCTTTTCATACTCCATCATCGAAATATGCTATTGACAATGAAGCAAGCGCTTCCCCATTATCCAAAGCTCAAAGTCTCTCGATGTCTCACTGTCTCACTTGGGAATAGGCTACTCTTCCTGGTAGTTATACTGGTGAATTGACATTTAATCGCAATTTTGGTAAATCTCAAAAAATCTCTTTTGAAGGTCTTTTTTGATTATTTATTCAGGTCAGTTCTTCACAAGGCATTTATGAAGTATCCCGAGTGGTTGATGCTGAAATCTGCAGACTAACCTACTGATTCTTTTTTCTGCGTATCAGAACTAAATCTTTTACATCTTTTTTTTACCACTTACCATAACAGCGGATGGCGTCAAAGTAAACTTTCATTAGTGTCCCCATTTGTTTATCTATTGACTGTCTGTTACACGGAGTCGAAATGACTTGCTCTTCCACCTTTCATTCCATCAACCTTACCTGCCCCGTTTCATATTCACGTTGAATCCATTTATCGTCGAACCATTCATTTTTATTATCTTTTATCCCACATCGATAAGGCTTTTCTTAATTCACTTGTCTACCTTTGTCACACTCATCTGGTTTTTTTACGTGTTCATCTATTTGAATATCTCTCCATCACCCTTTAGAATCAACCATCGCTCCACTGATTCATTCGCCCATCTATCTACCCTCGTTCCTTGTACCCCTAATTCATTCGCCTTACCGTAATTCACTTTTCCACCCTCCTATGTCTTATCTACCCATCTCTACTTAATCTCTCTATTCCAAAGAAATATACTTATCTACTCATACCTATTCGATCGTTCGTCCATTCCTGATTCGTCTGCTTACTCACTTCGTCTACCCACTCCTCATGTACATGCCCATCTCGGACCTATTTATGACTCCCATAGGCCGTTAATCATCCGTCTACTTGCAGACGCCTGCTGAATTTTTTGCATTCGGAATCGGCGGAACCAATGTGGCATGGCTACGCGTACGCCGCCTTAATGTTCCTCACTGCCTTCATACAATCCCTTGTGCTGCATCAGTACTTTCGCAAGCAGACCCTCATCGGTATGGACATGCGCACTGTCATCATTTCCGCCGTCTATCGAAAGGTGAGAGCCAGACTCCTTCTGCTTCCACCACCCTCAGAAATTGTTAAGGGAATCCACAATTTTTAAGCATCAAATATTAATTCCTCGATTTGGAATATATGGCGAGTTGACTTATTGGATTATAAGTTAGCACAACAGTTTGCTCATTAGTATATTTGCCTTGCAAAAATAGTGAGTCTTCGTGGGGGTCTCTTAATGATTATCTGCTTATTTACTCGTTGCGGCGACTAAGGTTTTACGTCTTACGGATTCGTTGTTTTGAATATTTGAAGATTGCCAAATTGATAGCCATATTCTTGGCCGTACCTACTTAACCTCGTTCATGATAAGTCGAATTTAACGACAAAAAATTGGCAGTTGAAATTGAATTCGGTGGAAATACTTACAATCACCACTCAATCACTGTTGCTGTATGCCCTGCACGGACTACACCTCTTCTTTTGATTATGCGTAAAATACCTTTTAAATGCCATAATGCTTGAATTGCGAGCGATTCTCAGCTTCGCTGAAGGCAGCCTTGTGAATTTAAAAGAGGTCATAGGGTCCAGTTGGAGGGAGTTTTCCGATACTTCTTACTAAAGGTACTGGACTTAGATTTGTGCCATCTAGTTTAACTGATTAATCTCTTTTGAATTGTACAAAAGATTTCTACTTGTTTGTAAAATGTGGGGTATGAGATCCTCAGTCTGCAGCTTGCCCCACTGTTGTATTCTCTCACGGTAAAGGCAGCATGGTAACAAGGCAACTGAACGCCAAATTGAGTTAGTTTCACCAAAGCACTGGTCTCTTATCATGAACTGCTGTGAGTTCTCTCAATGACATGCTTCCTAGACCCCCTTTTCTACTTTATTGGCAAGTAAGGCACTAGCGGTGTGCATAGCTTTTTTCATTTAATCCACATAAATAAACCATGAAATGACTATACCCGTCTTTGGACTGGCTAACTGCCATTTCATTAAGCGGTTATTTCTTGACTCGGGTCTATCCCACCGCATCACTTAATTCGAGTAAATTTACTTATGCTGCTTCATTGGCACTTGTCTTAAGTTGTCTGGAGTAATGCGCTATTTCCAAAATCTATTTCAAACCAAAAAGATAGCAAAATGGTTAAAATAAGCCACAAAAGACTTTGGACTTTTAAACCCTGCAATCAACTGAATTATACGTCTTCATCCTCTGATTTGCATTGGCGCTGACCCGATACCGAGAAATGCTCAAGACAAGGTTCAATGACCTATTAGTCTGACCTGCGCGAAATCGTAGACAATCGATTTATATGGAGTTCTGGATGCAAATCCCTTTGTCTTCTTCACAGATGAAGTGTTTTCGTTTCGCAAAATTCGTAGATTTTTAGATGGTCGTGCGATGATGTTTAGCTTGGATGTCTTTCTTGAGGAGAAACTGTGGCTTTTTCTTGCAATTCGAAAGGCGGAATTCGGGCTTCGTTCCGTTTACTTCGCGCTTTCTTCTACACCCACATTTACTTCACTTCTTCCTTTTTACTATTACTGAATTAGCGGCATGCTTGATCTGCCAACATTCTTCCCATGGTTATGAAACATGAGCCATTTATAATTTTTATGCTAACTTGTTGAACTACACCATGCTACAAGCAGTTTGTTTGAGTTCAACACGCTAAAATCATAATTTGGATATTCTTAGTTATTTACGTTGAACTGATCAAAAAGTAATAACAGGTAATGTTAAATCAGGCAAGTAAGACGCCCAGTCTGTGGCTATCACTCCACCTCTGAAATTAGAGGTGAATGGGCTAAAAAGTGTCTTAAAAAATGCGATTCTTTCGTCCTACTTTATCCTCCAAGCACCCAAGGTGACCCATTTCACTCGTGTCCACATTCGGCTAAATAGCACTAATTATGATAGGGTGGCGCCTAGACCCGAAATTAATTTGCATTTACTACGAATGCAAATGTGAATTGACGGCGCTCCTCCAAAATCCGACAGGTGCTCTGATTAGCACCCTGAACATGTTAATTTTGATTTCGTAACATCACTACTTCGAATCCTCAATGATACATGTGTTTTTGGTGCAACGTAGACGAGTAATCTTTCAGTTTAGACTTAAAACGTATCTTAGTGGTAGCTTTTCGAAGATCATTGATTCTGAAAAAACCTGCAACAGATCTGTCTCCACGTCCAAACTACTGTATATTGTTCGTAAATGGCGTGCCTCTAGTAATTAAGAGAAAGGCCTTTCGATGGGACCGAGCTCGATTGCGGAATATGGGATTCATTCAGCTTCATATCCACTGGCATTTGTTTAAATAAAGTTGTCCAGTTTTACTTCTGTTTTATAAAGGCGGACCAAGTGCAGTTCTTATTGGTGTGCTCACTATGCTCTGTTCCCTTACATTTATTTCGTCACTTGATGCCGCAGTGAAGGTCGTTCTCCATCCCTTATTTTTAAGCATTGCAACCGTCCAACCCATAGGTTCTCTGCCCGTTTTTTTGTCATTCTGAAAGTTCCTCCAAATGCGTAGGTCACATTAAAATAACATTTAAGAATACCCTATCTGGAAATTAAATAATAGCCTTGACGATAATTTCATGGAATTGAAACAACTGAACCGTTACTGTGAAGTGGATTTTTAAAAAGGAGATTTAGCATCTCTCTTAATATTACCTTTTAATTAGCACTCAAATGCTACGAAGTTCCACTACGGAAACGTCTAAAGAATGGCGTGTTAGAACTAGTTTGTCGTCTTGGGGACACTGCATTTCGTGGTCGGTGGCATGTCTGTACCAGTGACCGGTACGCATGATGACTAGTCTACTTGAGACGTCGTTTTTTCAATTTGACAAGCTATAATGGCTGCACGTACGTAAGTGAAACAAAGCTTTTTAATTGTTCATCCTCCTGTGAAAAAAAACGCACAATTTAAATCGGGTAGTATCTACTTTCGTAAAAGACCTCATTGACTGAATAGAACCCTTCAATGTAGAAAGAAATTTAAATATCAGGATGTCCGTACCCTGTTGACGGTCCTGGTAATTGGGGTCTCGGTCTTAGCAGTGATCAAAGTATAACCACCTGGAGATAACCCACTTGAGGAAACTTTTTATGGGACCAAATCAAAATGCGATTTACGAACAGACACAACTTCCAAATATTAGTCCACCATTAGTACAGGAGAAGCAAAACCCTGTCCCCCAGGATGCTCATGAACCAGCTGCGCTATGAGACAAGTTGAGCCTTCTCAGCTTAAGCTGTTTAATCCTTTTCTTTTCCTACACTTGGTAGACATTTGAGTCTTGGTTTTTTCTCAAATGCGCTTTGCACAACTGACGAGCGTTGGGTAGCACATTAGCTTCCCTTACTCATACTATTCTACCGCTTGAAAGAGGTTCTTATTATTGCCAAATAGTCTATCCATTTTGGCTCTGGACGGTATATTTTACCCATTTGACAGTCCCCGTAATACTCTCATCTTCTTCCCTCTCATTCACAGAGCTTGCGACTGAGTGCTGCAGCGCGTTGCGGGTCAACGACGGGCGAGATCACCAACCTCATGTCAATAGATGCACAACGGTTTTTCATGCTCATGCTCAACATTCACGTCCTCTGGTCGGCACCCTTACAAGTTACTGTGGCAATCTACTTGCTCTGGAAGGAACTCGGTCCCTCCGTTCTCGCCGGTGTCACCCTCCTTCTTGTCATAATACCCATCAATGTCATGATGGCGAAGAAGAGCAAGGCCTTGCAGGTGGTCCTCATTTCTTCATCGGCTGGAGAGTATATGATTGTGTCGTTCAGATTCTGCAGTGCTATCAAATACTTTTTCTCATTCCTCCTGTTCCGATTTTAGTCCCTTTTGGCTGGGTTTGTCGGTATTTGAAATCTTGGCTTTTCGTTAGATATTCCTTGGCAGAGTTTGACCTGATTCCTCAAAGTCTTTGGGTATCCGATTTTATTACTGACAGCTCTGTTTTAGCATGTTTTACTGTTAATATTCCTTCTATTGTGTAACTCATGGTTACAAACACCTCAGCTGCATTGTTTTGTCGCTCTACTTCTAATAATTTGGCTTCTTTTTTCTACGTTACGCATTCTCGACTGTCTTCTTCTACGAACCGCTGTGTAGATGTGAAACAGGAACACCGTCATGATCCTACGTGGTAGACATTAGATTCCAGACTGGGGGTTCTTACCAGAGACAATCTGAGTGGACCGGCAACATTAATGTGAACGGCAGTACATGCGAAATGTCGTTACATTACATTGAAAAATTAATAAGGAATAAGTGGGAGCACAACTAGGAAGAAGTTCTAGAATATCTGAAGATTAAGTACCAAAAGAGGGGTTTCAACCTCCAAAAAGGAACATCTAGGATGCCAAAGTTACTGAAAAAATCGATCATTCAAGTCACTAGCTTTTTTTTTTCATCTTCCATTTACGTAGTCACTTTGGAACGTGGAAACTTACCAGGATTAGCGTGGCTCATCAAGACTTTTCTGAATAATTACAACAGGCCTAGCATTAGGCGCCCGTGTGATTAAAGCATAAGGTTAAACAATTTATTGCATTAGCTTAACTTGTGTTAATAAGTTGTCGTCGTAAGATATGCTCGATAAACAATGTTTGGCTGGTTCCATGACGTCGAGTTCCCTGCTCATCCTATGATCGAGACTAAACATTAAAATTGTACTTTTACAGTCCAAGATTTGTGTCTCTGTATTTTGCTCTCTGTAAGCTTTGAATAACTCTATAATGTAAAACGTACCTTGACGTTTTTCGTCACATTTTTCTTATACAAAACTCACAGAAACTGATCCGCATAATGTTGCTAATAGCTTAAGGAGCAAGGTTTGACGGGTACCGATCCCCCCTCCACCATCTAATTGTACCCTATGATTTATGGCTTACGTCTGACCTTTTCAGTGGCACCTTTCCCGCACAAAAGCTATCATAAAGTTAGGGCAGTCAATCCACACACTTCAACCTCAGCCTGTATACTTTCTTGTTGTCGTAAACCTTTCCTCAGGCCATTTACATGTTATGATCTATTATTTGATTTGGACTTTATATTCTCTGCTTTTGGTGATCGTTTTTTAGTCACAATCGCCTCCGCCTCAATTTGATTAACTTTAGTTATCACTGTTTTTAGTCATGCAGACAGTCGAAAGTGAGGTCCTGTTTGAGTTCTGCACAAAAAACGAATCTTCACCTAGAAATTCACAATTTGTTTTAAAAATTTGCTTTAGGAAAAACAATTGAAGACCACGGACAAACGCATCAAGTTGATCAGTGAAATTCTCAACGGTATAAGAGTGAGTTGCCATTTTTCATCAAGAATAACGTAATCACCTTGTACGATGTTATTAAGCCTCAGTTAGTCGGTGTCTGATGTTATTTGATTCGTCATAAGCATTACTTTAGGAACCTCCAGAAGTGTGGAATATCCTGTTCACCCACTTGCATTCTCTCTATAATCTGGGCGATAAGATTTTTTGCCCAATCGCCTCACCTGATTACGTCTGCCTAGCAAACTGCACTCGCGTTTGACGACTTTCATGCCAACGAGAAACAGCTTTCTGCCATATGCTGCTAGGCATTGTAATAGTTAGTAGTGCACTCTCAGTACCGATGCGACAGATGCAGAACGGCCATGCTTGCGGTCAGTGAAGGAGAAATCGAGGTATCGGCACGTTAAGACATTATTTTGACAGCTTAAAATGCAAAAGCAAAGCTGGATTTTATCGGTAGGTCTACGTACGTCTTAGGCTCAGTAATCGCTTATCAGGTGCCTAAACCTGGAAAAGGCATGTAGTTTTCATAATCCTCCCTTGTCACTAAAGGGGGCTGTAAGTAAGAGAAAATGTCCTTGTTATATTGACTCCAGGTTGTGTCAGCGCGTACCGTTCTTAACTGTTTTAATTTAACAAAAAATCCTGAATATAAAGAAGTTGAAAATTGAAGCTCTGCACTAAGCAGGAAACGGGATGGAATTTTGTTGACGCCCAAGGTATTATGTGGTCGCATTGTGTTGCCAGTGTACCCGCTCACTTCCATCCACTCCATGTTTTGCTTTGAAGGTCTTGAAGCTCTACGCGTGGGAGCCTTCCTTCATCCAGGAGGTGGGATCTATTCGGAAAAAGGAGCTCTCCTACTTGAGCAAATACCTCTACCTCGATTGTACCATCACCTTCATCTTCGCTTGTGTTCCCACACTGGTTAGTGCGTAACAATATTCGCCTTGTTTTCGTCTTGTTTTGTCGCTATTTTTCCGGGATCGAGCAAAGTTGGTGCACAGAAGAATAGCTCAGTCCTATCAACTCAGATCGCTTGCATGGCTGTTGAATCCTCGTGATTGAGGTTTTCAGCCATGTTGGTGCTTCTCCATCAGAAGTTGCCCAACGTTTCTATTTGGTGACCGCCGCATCGATAAATGGAGTATAGATCTCGGTCAAAATTATTTAAGTATTTAGAAATTTCTTGTGACAGGGTTGGCGCATTGGTCCCGATTCATTCATAGTAATGAAGTAGTCTGTTGAGGTGTGTTTTCTTAAACTGGCAATTCATCGTGTTCGTTCGTTTGTTGCGTTTGTTTGATGCCTTGAGCTAATTAAGCTGATGTACAAGTTCCCCAATTAAAGAACTGCTTTTTAGAAGATTTTGAATTGGTTTTGAAGTAAAATTTATTCCGGTAACATTCCTTTTTTAGTTAAGAAATTGAGAAACACCTAAACTTTGCATCTCTCTCTCTCTGACAATACGCCCACGATGAAGGGATAAGAGAGCTATTTTGAGATTTTTCTATCGTCTCTGTTATCAATGTTTGTCAAAACTAACACACCTACCATTGTTTTGCCATGATACCCTACTGTTAATTTTTTTGTTATTTTGGTCTACAAGCCCATTTCCTCTAGTTTGAGCATCTCTGATCTCATGCTCAAATATCATTCCGGGTCTCCCTGTAAAGGGCCCATTTTTTATTGCAAAATTTTTTGCTGAGAAATCTTGTCCATTAGTGTTTTAAATTGTTGGAGCAATGACTTTGGCTCCAAGCCATCGGCACTTGAAAATAACTGCCTTGTACTTGAAGAGCGGTTATCACGGTTTACTTCGGGCTGTCTCTTCTGCTGTGGAAAATACCGCGAAATTTATCAACGTTGTTTTTTAACCAATTCCTCTTGGGAAGCACCTATTGCTGCAGGCAAGTGTTCAGCTCTTAAATTTATGATCCACTTCTTTGTGAAGATTATCTTTTGGGGAATGTCTGCGTGTTTTCAATTCTATTTCCCAGCTACTTGGTAAATTCATTTTCTGTCTACTAAACAATCAAAACACTGAATTGCATTTAGCTATTACATCGTCTGGCGCTGTAGCGTACGGTGCCCTCTCTCAGTATTATCAGCGGAGTTTTCCCTCAGCTCACTAGCGCGTGCAGGCACTGTAGTGATGGGTACGTTTCACCAAGCACTGTACGTAGGGCGCGTTTTATATTAGCTAATTTTCCAGTTTCATTGTTTTTTGGCCTTATTGTGGACTATGCGTTGGGTTTCGTTAGATTCAATCCTTTGTCAATATTTTTCGTAAGAATTTAGTGCTTCCACAGGATACAGCAGCAACCCGTTAATTAACTACATGATCATTTACTTACTGTAAATAAAATGTTGGAGTCATGAAAAGGGCTGAGAGACCGACAAAACGGGTGGTACTAACAGAGCTGCAGTTTTACGACGTTTCATCATAGCAAGAAGTCTTTGGGATTCCACATTAGTCCGTTGGCCGTAGTCAATGATGATATTTATTTGCTAGGCTTTGCACAAATCTGGACGATGTTCCATGTGAGAGTGCGCATTATGTCGATTGCTTTTGGAACAACTACAGGGTGGCAAGCGGTCCCTCGAATCTTCATTTGAATTTCATTGTCGCTGTTTTTCTATCTATGTCTGTACTTCAAGTCCAGGAGGTTGCAGGAGAGGATAGTCGACCAGTAGTAGATCTTAATGCCGCGCTTGTGGAACGCTGATTAAGACCATCGTAATATTCCTACAGTAAAAAAGAACTTTTCATTTTACCGCGCGATATTGCGCTAATAACCTTTCCCTACTTTCTATCCCTGAAATGCCCACACAAATGGCTACCTCAGTAGACCCACTCATTTGGTTAGTTTTAACTCCGTCCTTCAATTTGTTACCGCATTACTTCAAGTAGGAAGGCATTGTTCGTGGTTTTAATTTCTTCTTGTTCTTTCCTAGGTCGCCCTCGCAACCTTCTCTACTTACATTCTATCGTCTTCGGAAAACTTATTCACTCCTGAAAAAGCCTTCGTTTCGCTTTCCCTGCTAAATATCCTCCGTTTTCCTCTCTTCATGTTCCCTACCCTCCTCTCGAACATAGTTCAGGTGAGCCCTCTCTTATGTTGATGTTTTGATTGCTTTTAGCCCCTGCCTATTAAAGTAAATGTGAGTCAAAAAAAATGAAAAATTACTTTCGTTGGGTGTCTCTCAGTTTCAAGGTTGGAAAGATTTGGTTGGATCAAGACCTGTTTGCGCAAAAGTGTTTTGCTGATGTTTCTTTGTGTTCGCCTTCGAAAAAAGCACGGAAGACTGGCTGTGGGATGTGGGCGTATGGTGAAGCTACCTTTAGTTTGGCAACATGAGTGTTGCGACTCTGGGACACATAATGGCCGCATAGTTTGTAAATACTTGCACTGAAAAACCAGAGTTTGCGTCCTCTCGTGTGTCGGCGAAGCTGGGCAAGAGAAAGCTGCTTTGTGCACCAATTTTATCCCTGTCGATGGGGGAAGGATCGTCTCCCTCCAGATTTGCTTCATGCCTGGAGGTAGGTGCAGAGTGATGCTGCAAAAAGGTTTAGTAAATTATATGGGAGAGTAGACCATAAAACTTGAATGCAAGTACTATGATTGATGATGTTCCCAATTCCAATAAAGTGACTGATGGGTTGTTGACATTCAAGCGTATGTTCGTGCCACTGAGTCCTCAACAATTAGACTTATGGAAATCTTCTGGGTAGAATTGCCATCTTTGATGGAATTTAGGTTTGCGTTGCGAGCTAACTCAGAAGTAGAACAAAAATTAAGCTCGAAAAAGGAGTATTTACAAGAATGCTGATGTCGACTATCCCTCGGAATTCCTAGAGACCCGCTCTAGAGGGCCTTTCAGGGAAGTGAGATAACTATCACAAATTTGTTCTTATGTAAAACGCCTTAGAATGGGTTTCTCACATTCCATCATATCCGTTGACTGTCTTCAGGAAGTTAATTTCTGAAGTCATTAGCAATTTTCCTCGTATTTTCGAATTATCGCTCCTTGAATTTGAAAGTTTTAGGGGACCATACAAGTTAAAGGTGAGGGTTGTCGTCGATGATATTTAAAGTGACTTTTACGTGAAGCAGTTTGAGACTTGTCTAGTTTAATCTACTTCGTGCCTCTAATATCGAGCCACCTCAGTAGTGGACCTAGCACATTCTCTACCAGGTTCACAGAAGGAAGTAGGCTATCATGGTTAAGATGTTATATTGCTCAGATAGGACATTAAGTTTTGCAATCCCGGTTCCGTCCCTTTGATTGTGGTTTTGAAACTAAAAAAGGTATAATTGTCATCAAGTTAAGGACATCTTCCGCCAATTTCATTGCTTTGCACTGGAAAAAACTGTTTTCCCACGTAATTCTCTACAATTTCAGCTATTGGTAACCAATGAGTAGTCCATGTCAAATGTTTGCGGTACTGTACCTCTGACATTGTATGCATATAACCTGGTCGTTAACACGATAATAACACCTGACGGTGTGAGCCTTGATCCCATTTATGGGTAGGATGCCATCACCTCTACTCTGTGACAGCCCTGGTCGGTTTGGTGTTCGAAGCGCTTGCCGCCTGTTACATTAGCGCGATCACCTTTAAGGCTTTATGCTCTTTGAAGGGATAAGAGTTGTTCCCATACTAAGACCAAGTGGTTGAAGAGATTACTTCATGTTAGCACAGCGATTCACTTGCCCATCCTCCTTCAACGCTATTCAAAGATAGGTTTCTCGCTCGTCTCTTATTTTGGGTGCAAGAAATTATGGTAAACGGTTTTTAAAACACCTTTTTGCGCATAAGAATCACTAGAGCTGGGACTTTCATTCGTCCCATATGGTACTCATCAGGTGGTTTTCGATCGTACGGAGACACAACGTTAACTGCCCTGCTGTTATTTAATTGAGATCAAATGCTCGCTCTTTTATTCCTCACAAAGTGCTACTTTGGATGCTGGCTTGATGCAATGAATGTCCATCGTAGTCAAGACTCGTGTTATTGAGACTGTCTCTGGCCATTGCCTGTAGTGTCCAGCTCCAAAACGCCTTATTAGCGTAGTTTTATCACTTGGCCTCTAGTAGATCTCCAAGCCTTAAATAACAGCGCCGGAATGAGAGAGATACTTTAAAGCGATTACCGTTAAATGGTTTAATGGTTCGCTCTGTGGACACGAACAAAATGTTACATTCCAATTACTCTCTGAAAGTATTACGAAACGCATTCTTTTTATGTGTAACCCGCTACTTTAATTCTCCGGGTGACCATGTAGCTTTTTATTTTGTTGGAAGGCAAACATTAACATGCCACTTAGTCCCTTTCCTTGCCTCTTCCTTATTGGTGTCCCCGGTTCTCCATACATTTACATATACAACGCGGTCCATTTGAGATAAATACCTCTATTTTATGGCGAGAAGAAATGGTTAAAACCAAACCACTTGGTGGCACTTTACTCAAAACAAAACCTAATGAGGTACTTTCAGTCCCGTTTTCTGGCGATTACCGATCTTCTGGTTTTGAAGGGATGATTGGTTGGCGTGCAAACGAGATGGTTTTTAATTATTCCGCTCGAGCATATGGGAAGTTTTCAAGTCAAAGGAGGTTTTAATTTTACAAGCCGGAGGTGGTATGTTGATATGGCGACTGTGTAATCTCACCCCTCAATATTTAGCCAGTTCAGCTAAATAAAAACGGAAGGTGACGGCTCCAAAAGATGTAAACTATGTATGAAGGATTACCTTTTTAGAAAAAAATCAATTGTATTGCACATTCCTTTCCTTCTTTGAAGGCATACGTGTCGGTGCGTCGAGTGACCAAGTTTCTGTTGAACGCGGAATTGGACCCCATCGCAGTGAGTCATGAAGACACTCCAGGTGTGGCAGCAGTAATTGAGAATGGAACACTCGCTTGGGGACCGGACTCTGAACCTGCGCTGCAAAAGTAGGTTGCCCTTATCACGCTTATTACACACAAGATGCTCAAGTTGTGGCTGTGGCTTCTGAGTTTGTAAAATTACCAATTTTTAGGGCTGAAAGTTGTATTTGCTTCTCCATCTAATTTCCTATTATACTTATGCGCTTATCATAGCATTTATTTGACACATGGAAATGAACCGCGACCTAGACTGACGAGAACAGTCAGATTTATCTTGTTACCAACACTGCTACCCCGGGCAAGCTAACTCGTTGAATTTCAAAAGATCTGTGCTTTTTAAAGTATGGGACAGAGGAAGTGGTTTTTGGCATTGCTTGAGAGTAATTCTTGTGCTAGTCTACATTTGACCTACACTTTGCCAATGAGGCCGGTCAATTTTGAAGAACAATTTTCTAACCCCTCCCCGCGGCAATGAAGTCGTTTCAAATAGTAGCACGTTACGCACGCATGTTTACGTGTTTTCTCAATTCTATGCGTTGCTTGAGATAAATGCCTTTGCTTCCTCCAATAGTATTTGTTTTCATTGTCACACCGTTTTAGTTGTACGATTACTACACATTTGTGCCAGGACTAAACTCCATCTAGAGCGTTTCCCTTATGAAACAACCAGTACCAATTTGGGTCTTCTGCTAGACCAAAAGCTCTTCTTTTTTAAAACAATGAGCAATTGTGGAGTGAATTGTCTGGACTAACCATGGCATACGAGGTTAATGTTATAATTATTCAGAAAGCGACTTAAAGCACTGTTTTTATATAGCTATGGAGCATTCAAAAAGGTAAGCTGGATGAGTTTCGCTGTATGGCTGAAACAAGCCAGTGTTAGAATAGAAATCGTCTTCTTTCTATTTTTCTAAATCCATGCAACCCATTACCCTCTTTTAAAAATGCTAAGCAAAACAAACGGCAATCCTGTCACCGAGGGAGGATGATTTAGCAATCGCTTTTGTCGTCATTTTTATTTTCCCTTTCAAAACCACCTAATGAAAAGCGAACGTGATTTGGTAAGGACCTTTTTGTGACCTAAAATTGCATAGGTAAACGCGCTATTGTAGTAGTGATAAAACGTGTATTCCTCTTTTCTGGCAACGACGGGTTCTGTGTTGGATGCTCATTTCGATTCCCATTGCCAGTTTTGTTGACACTAGTGAATTATCTTGGAAGGCAGAGAACTTAATCGTTTTACTTACAAAGCAGGCTGTCAAAGTTGGTGATTGATGGAGTTGCGTTTTACTTTGCGAAAGGTTTAATTGAATTGGTCCAGGTTACTCCTTTAGCAAATCAAGTGTCACGAAGAATTTCTTTTTAGCTGATTGATTGGTGTCCAGCTTTCTGAGACCTATGGCACTTTCGTTATTCTAGTAAGGCCCTTAAATGTCCAATATAGCACGGATCTTTACACTATTGTGAGAACTTAATGTGTAGCTAGCAGAATCAGGGCTCCGCGGGGCTGACCCAGAGTGGTTCTACTTGTGACCTTGGAAATGATAACCACCTGAGGCGAATAACTGAACATTCTATTCAAGCTCATCCTATTTTCGTCTATCTCTAATTATCAGTCTCTTAACCTCGAGATTCCACTAGCCACGAACCTCATTTCAGGCTAGCAAAAAACATCTTTTCAATTTGTGCGTAGGTCGAAAGGGTGATTATTTTGGTGGCATTTGGACCCATGCGGGTTCCCCTACACACACCCACCTCAAAACAGAGCACCTCCTTCAGTGAGTGTAACAAAGAGAAGGAAACATGTCATCTCATACCACTGCACGGAAGAGTGGACAGATGAAACTGTCCAAACTATGGCCTGCGTACTTTTGCTGATTCACCTCGACAACTAGAGAAGACGTTGGAGCAGACGTCGCAGTGCCAGCTTGTGTTTGGGTGGCAGTCTAAGGCAGAATGCCAAAGAAAGTGCAGCTAGACCGCAAGAAGGAAGGAAATTGCTCGTGAAGAGGACGGAAAGAGGAACTGAGCCAACCACCGATCGTGCTCGTTGTCAACGCTACACGCACGTACGCACACACGTACTCGATGTCGTTGATTGAAATGCGTATGGACTGTTCTTGAGAGAGAGGGAGTGGGAGTGGGAGAGGGAGAGAGGCACACTCATCGTCCCCATGTGCAGACGATGAGTGGCTCCATGGACGTCTTACCACATTGTCGCCAATGCAGCAGTAGTGCGTTGCAGTGGCGAGATTTGGGTGTGACTAGTCAATTCGCACCTATTCAATTCACCTTGAGTGGCCCTGTCCGCGTTCTCGAAGGCACATCTTGAGGGTGTCGAATGACAACTCCACGTGTGTGTGTGTGTGTGTTGCTTCCCAAAGTGAACCGACCAAGTGGTGTGACGATAGTGGGCTAGTGGACGAAAACTGCGACTGATTCCCTCTCAGTCCATGACCTTGTGTGCAACTGACGTGCGTCGTCTGTCTACCTCAGCTACCACCCAACTCTGCAATCTTCGCCCATCAACCGTTGAGATGCATGGCGAGTAGGTGGGTTGATCGTCCAGACGCACCGCTTTCGCCTGTGACGAATGAGTAGATTATTGCATTCAGGAAATGCTGGTGATTATGCATGACACCTCAAGGGTGGAACTTCTTCATAATGCTTCTCACCGCTTGGGGAGCAAATGAGAAGCGCACTGACGGGCGACTGGTTCGGCAGCCGGCAGCCGGCAGCGTTGGTGGGAGGTCTGCCACCCCTCGTTGTGTGGGAAGGTGCTGGCTGTCAGCTGTGCATTAGACAGACTTGTCTAATTTGCGCTGACGACCCGACACAAAAGTAGCAATCCCCGCTCGGACAGTACTTTGGGCAGAGGGAAACCGCCAATAAGCGGACGCAAAGGAGGCGACGAGTGACAGCAGTGATCACTCGTGGTGTACATTGGCAGAGGTGTGTCTTTGGGGAGAGCGAAGAATGCTTTGAGGGTGAAACATTCACCCAGGGTCCGGTGGAATCGCAGGCACATGAAGTGTGCTTTGCTGCAGCATGGTTACGACGCTTTCACCCTTGGTACAACAGTTGAGTGGTGAGTGATGATGTTGGGTATGTTTCATCAGACTGTCACCAACGCGGCACCAGTGTATGGCAGTTGTGGGGATGTGGAAAGGTCTTTGTGAAGAAACGTCGATGAAGTTGCAGAGAAGTGAGCAGTGGGTGCACAATTTGGAGGTGTTGGAATGTGTGCGTTTAAACCTTGCGTTGAGACAATGTGCCGACGTTAGCAATGCGCACGTGCTAGCAAATGGCCACCTCGATTTTCTCACTCATGGATGGTATTCCCTGTGGTGTCGAAAGATCACTTCGCGTGCATTGTTATTTAAGGCGTGTTGACATGAAGTGGAGTGCTCGACCTTACATGGATCACATGGTTCATTTTTACCCTTTTGTTCCTTGGGATAATGCATAAGTATATTTGCGAAATTTTTACAAATTTTGGAACAAAAAATCACACTTTACTTGTTGGTGGAAGTAGAATCGGGTGATTGCGCATTTGTTTACATGCGAATTTGAATACAAGGGAAGAAGAATTTTTTATCGTCTTTTTGTTGGTTGCCGCCATTTTTTGATTTGTCTTGGCGCTTTCATTTTCTTCATTGGTTTTTTGGTCTAACTCATGTGAGGATGGCGTTGTAGAGGACCAGTGTCATCTTGACTAGATCTTGAGCCGACGTTAGATAGGCATGTTCGATCAACCTTCCAATTTTATGGCCCTCTTTCTGCATGACATTTCAGCATTACAGCCTACTTTCCAGAAGGCCAGTCAGCAGCCATCGTGGGTCGTGTGGGCTGTGGTAAGAGCAGTCTTCTCAACGCTCTCCTCGGTAACATGGAGCTCCTTTCCGGTCGCATCAACATCAAGGTACGCCATACCATACCAGCTTTCCACCGCCTAAATTCACCTTAATCGTTATGTTTCTCCAGGGCCGCTTGGCACTGGTCTCGCAGCAGGCCTGGATCTTCAATGCCACTCTACGTGACAACATCCTCTTCCATCGTCCCTACGACCCAGAAAAATACACCAAAATTATCAAAGCCTGCGCGCTTGAACAAGACATCAAGTTGCTGCCAAAGGGAGATCTTACTGACATCGGTGACAAAGGCGTCAATCTGTCAGGTGGACAGAAACAGCGAGTTAGGTGAGTGTTTATGGAACTTTTGCTCCATCAAAAATAGTTGCAGTTTCATCATTGTTTATTGTCTAGTCTCGCTAGAGCCTGTTATGCCGATGCAGACGTCTACCTCCTCGATGATCCCCTAGCCGCTGTTGACACTCACGTGGCCTCGCATCTGCTGAAACACGTCCTTGGCCGTGGGGGTCTTCTGGCCGGCCGGACGCGTATCATAGCTACGCACCATCCTAGTGCGATCGCGGCGTCTGATCGCGTAGCTGTTCTGGATTCTGGTCGACTAGTCGAATATGGTAGCTACGCTAGCCTCAGCAGGCGATCCACCAGTCACCTCAACGCCTTTCTACGTAGTGAGGAGCTCCGGCAACGCCTGATGTCAGAGAGTGAAGCGGCTTCGGAGCCGCGACCACCGTCTGCTGCAGCAATGGGATCCGAGATTTCGGTGGTTTCTAGTCATCGGAGGAGGCGAACTTCAACAGAGTCGCATCCGAGCTCGCATGTTTTACCTAGCGATCTGGTGGAGTGTAGGTTTTGAGATTTTTGTTTGGTTTATAATCGTACTAGAATGGTTCTCACCTTGAACCTGGTCGGGGTTTAAAAATTTGCCATTTTTATCAAAAGACGCCGCGATACATAGCACTCTGTTCCGAGACCTTCATCTTTCTCTATTGGCGTAGTTGCATTTAGCTGCGGAGTAAAAGAGGCACAGGATTTTTCCTATTTAGAGGTTTTTGATTAGTTGCGAATTTTGCCCCTTTGTCGATCGAAATGGCCACTTATTGGTTTCCTATAATATTTTCGCCCTTAAAATTCGTTCTTTTCTCGACTTAGTGGCCTTAATGGAGGCGGAGTCTTCGGGCTCGGAAGGGAACGGTGAAGTAGAGGCCTTTTCATCGACACGTAGTCGTTCGAGCTCCATTAAAGTGAGTTTTGGTTTTGAGTACCGTATCTAAGTCTTCGTGCTAGAATGTAAGTACTTTGGAGTGCCCTAGAGGGCGCCTCGTTTACGTCCCACCTATTTTATACTAGGAGGCACGAGAATCCAACAGAAAGTCTACTAAAGGGAACAAATCATCTGCAATTACAGATGACGAGAGGACTGATGATGGACAAAGGGGAAACTTGGAGACCATTGCCACTGGAAGGGTAAATTTACTTCCAAAAGACTTCAATTGAATCCCAAACATTTTTTACAAAGCTGGCAAAAATAAATCACGGAAGAAGGACAGTTTTGTTATGATCAGCAGCTAAGTTTTTGGTTGTTAAGTAATGCTTGTCTATCGACCGCTTGTAGGTAAAGTTTACAGTCTTTTGGATGTACATTCGAAGCGTGGGTCTGTGTCTCTTTCTTTGTGGAGTCCTCTTGCTTCTCTTTACTCAAGTCGCTTGGCTTGGAAGTAATATTTGGTTGGCTGATTGGTCAAGTGATGCCTCGAAATCCGTCAACAACACCAAAAATTCGTCTAATAATCAGACTACTGTGGAACCCGCAAAGAGCGTAAGACTGCGTTTGGGTGTCTACGCTGTGATCGGGATGTGCCAAGGTAAGGTCCTCTTGAAACTGTTCCTTATAACTTAAAGCTGGCTCACCCTTCCATTGATTTGGATTTTGGCTGATGAGGCATTTGCCAACTTCTCAGGGGCTCTCTTTGTTCCATGCCACAATTAGCACTCTGTTTATGATGCCTAAGCTTGGTAGGCGGATTCGATTTCTTCACCTCGCACTGTTTTAATAAGTCAGAAAGGCTTCAGCAAATGGAATTGAACAGCGCTATCACCTCTGAAGATAAATTGCAATTCCATAGTCAGTCGAAAATCGCATTTGTAGACTTTTAAATAAGTATTCCTTAAAAGAAGAACTACCATTGCAATATCATGGGACGGATTCTTACAATTTTAAGTTTGGACTGGCTTAAAATTGTTTGATGAAGGTTGATTTTGCAAAGGTCGACATGTTTCCCGAATTTTACAGGATTTTTTTGCTTTTGGAGCGCCAAAAATTCGATGAGGTAGCACAAAGTTTTCTTAAGCTAGACAATATCTCTGCTCTCAGGGCCTCTGAGTGTTGGAGGAGACGAGGTTGGCACTCATGATTTGGGCAGGAAAAGTGTAGAGGCTTTTAACGCCTTACAGTAGGAGTGCAGTCTATGGTTGGTTGCTTAAACTCACCACTAGGCTGAACCTGAATTGGGCTTCATTACCGAAGTAAAACAATTGTGGGTATCTCGTTCGGGATCTGCCACCCGGTTTCACCGAATTGTGTTGCAAATGCATTGGTTGAGCGAATTAAAATGGCTGGACTTTGGTAGTTTATTCATCTCGGGCATACTCTGACACAGAGGGATGTTACCCTTAGTGGTTGGGCTTGCCAAATCTTCTTTTTTCTGAAATAAATAGATGCCATGCCTATAAAGTAGAATGACGCGCATTCCTCCTCAGCTGGACGGCGTCTTTGTGGTAGCCATTGAAGGAGTTGGAGTCATGATGTTGGCCACAGCAACGACCGTTGGTATTACTGCTATAAATCGGGCCGTGTTAAATTCCTAAGATCTGCTTATTTCAAATGGTGAGATGAGAATGTAGACCCTGGTGTCTCTTTAGTGTGATGGGTTGATACAAATAATTTGTTTACTAGAGTGGCACTAGACAGCAGCCTTCTAAGAAGACATCTTTACTTTGCCATCTTACATTAGTTGTCTTCAATGTGTTGGCCTGTGTGATGCTGGCCTTTGGCAGTATTCGAGCCGCGAAAGTGCTTCATCATCAGCTCCTGTCATGCATCCTTCACGTCCCGACTAGCTTCTTCGATACCGTGCCTCAGGTAGGCTCTTTCGTTGATATTTGACATGATACTGCATTCTATTAAGGGAGATTTTTTTCGTGGGATTTCTTTGTAAATGAGGTGAAGAATAACAAAGCAACTAATAAGGACGAATAAGTACATTTCGCTCATTCCTGATTACTCCTAGTCTTTCTGGGTTTCAGGGTCGGATAATGAACCGCTTCTCCAATGAAATATCAACAACAGACAATCAGCTAATGATTTCAATGCGCTCCATGCTGACGACCCTCTTCGCCTGCCTCATCACTTTTGCGCTCTGTGCTTTGCCCAGTGCCTATATTCTCATCCTCCTTGCTTGTCTTCTCGCTTTTTACGCAACCATGCAGGTAAGTGGGTGAACTTCTTAGCTTACCACGGAAGTTATCATTGTCTAGCGCCAATGCAAAAATCCAACCCCATTAGGAGATTAAATGTTGACTGCTGAGTGACTGAGTGTTTAATATTCCTGCTGTGCTTAACTTGTTCTCCGCGTACGGGTATCCACAGGCTTTACATATTCTTTCGCCAGAAGATCTCGTCACCATATTCTGTTGCTCCACACATCACCTCTTTTGCCTGCCACCTTGTTGAATGTCGCCGGCCTCCACTGCTTGTAGTAGCCGTGCAACGGCATGGCTTTTTGTAGGCACCGATCTATTCGAATGTCTCTGTCGTTTTGACGTCACCTACAAAACTTCCTCGTGATGTTGTTTTGTCGACCAAGATGTAAAAACCTACTACTTTTTGGCTACTATTGGTAATGTGTGTCTCCATTCATCCACTTTGACAGAACCTCTTTGTGACGACAAGCCGTCAGCTGAAGCGTTTAGACTCGGTAAGCAAGTCGCCAATCTTCTCTCACTTCGCAGAGACCCTCCTCGGAGTGGACACCATTCGGGCCTATGGATTGTGCGACCTCTTTGTAAACTCTAGTGACACTCGGGTTGACACGAATAATCGCGCCCTTTTTGGGACTCTTATCGCCAATCGGTGCGTCCACTTATCTCATGGGTGTCTCGTTTTACGTCTTCATCTCCTTCCATTGCACTGTTTTCTAGTTTCCCCTTTTGGTTTGTAGCTCACTGCTGACTGGGTTTTATATTGGCAATCAGAATTACAAATTTTACTCAAACCACTGTCTAGGCGATTTGTTACAGGACTTGCGTGGTGCGTTCCTTGCAAGGAATGAAAGATATCAGGCATGTCAGTCTTATTGCAAGCATAAGGAACAGATTCTCATAGCGCCTTATTACGATGGCAAGGATGGATGTGAATTGTAACCAAATGCGGAAGGGCTCGACACCTCAGGCATATTTCACCAAGCCTTATAAATTGTCACGTTTTAAGGCTCCTAACAGGGAAACTTGGGAGTCTCTATGTCCACCTAATTCACACCCCTCTTTGGCTCTGTTCGTGTTTTGGTAGGTGGCTCTCGATGGTCCTAGAGACAGTGGGTAACCTGCTGACATTCTCTGTATCAGTGGCCTTCGTTGCGACTCGCGACACTCTGGCCGCGGGCTTCGCGGGTCTAGTGATTAGCTACACTCTGAACGTTACTCAGGGGCTCAGCTGGTTCGTGCGAATGGCCACGGAATTAGAGACCAATGTTGTTTCTGTTGAGAGGATCCAGGAGTACTCCAAGCTGACAATCGAGGTAGGTCACTCGCTCTCCTACTCACTTTACTACTTTTTTCGCTTCGGTGGCATATCGAGTCTTGCTTCAGTTGTCCACTCTCCTTTGTGCCTAATATCGTTTCCAGGGGGTGTCTCGAGGCGGAATGGGCTCATAAAGTAGAACTTGATTTTTCTTCCCTCTTTCGTTTATATTTTAGGCGCCATGGGAGGTGCCAGCGAAACAGCCGCCACCCCAGTGGCCTGAGGGTGAAATTGAGTTTGTCAACTACAGTACTCGTTATCGCGATGATCTTGGTCTTGTTCTTCGCTCCTTATCTTTCACCATTAAGCCTGGTGAAAAGGTATGTCCCTTTCTTCTCTTGAGACATTTTGAGAATCTTTGTTCCAGTTTGACAGCAGAACTTGGTCTAGATACCTTGCGATAGACAGAGGTTCGATCTTCATCCTTCAAGGACACTTTTCCTTAATTGACAGGCATTAAACTTTAACTTCATTTGTTGGGCTTTCGAGATCGTAAAGAAACATTTTATGGTGGAGCGAAAGTCCATCTGTAATACAACAGCCAGTATAATTTGCTTTAGTGAACATTCTGTTATTTTTATTTTCAGATAGGGATAGTGGGTCGGACGGGCTCGGGTAAGTCATCTCTCGTGTTGGCTCTTTTCCGTATCATCGAGGCAACCGAAGGGGAGATACGCCTTGATGGGCACAATATCGCCGAGATTGGTCTGCATGACCTACGTGGCCGCATCACTCTCATTCCTCAGGCGAGTCGATTTCCCCTTTTTTCTTTCCTCTGCTCCTCTGTGCCCAATTGCATGCTTCACCCCGCTTTTTCAAACTTGCAAGGATGTAAAAATTTTAATTGCAGGATCCAGTGCTCTTTTCTGGTACCCTTCGGTTCAATCTGGATCCCTTCAACACTCACTCCGACGAAACGATATGGGAGGCCCTCACATTGGCGAATCTTCGCTCATTTGTGGAAGAGACCTCCTCTGACGGCCTTAAAATGACCATTGCTGAGGGCGGCAACAACCTCAGGTCTGATCGAAATTCGTCTACGGAAATTTGCAGAGAACTCGTGGCAGTACATTTGAGAATTACCTTGTTTTAGTGTGGGCCAACGCCAGCTGGTGTGCTTGGCACGCGCTCTCCTCCGACAATCACGTGTCCTCGTTCTGGATGAGGCAACTGCCGCGGTCGATCCTCAAACTGACCAACTGATTCAACGCACGGTTCGCACTGAATTTGCCTCCAGCACCGTTCTCACAATTGCTCACCGTCTCAATACCATACTTGACTATGACAGGTCTGTTGGTATGAAAAAGCAGTCACTTATTGAGGTAGTGTTTACTTATTTAAAAATTTCTGTCTATTTTAGAATAATGGTCCTGGACTCTGGGCGTCTGATAGAGATGGGTTCGCCAAAGGAACTGGCGGGTCGCAGTGGATCGCTGTTCCGCGGAATGTTGCTGGAGGCAAATCTTCTGATCACGGTGCTTGGCTCATCGCAAATTTAGATGCCGTCCTCTTCAGTTAATTACGCAACTGTTGCTTTTTTTACAACCTCGACGAAGCGCTCGGCGTGGTGAAACAATGCCACCTAATTCGTTTCAGTTGAGCCCCTGAATGTAAAAACTAAACAATAATTATCTCGCCTCTACACTGCCAGAGGCTTTGATTGTTAACGTGGAAAGACAAATTGTACCAAAATCAAAGCCTATGTTATTTACAGACACGACAATCATGGATATATCGAGGCTGATATCTGGAGAAAGCAGTGCATTTGCCAATTCGGGTGTTGACTATGCGTGTAGGTGTACGGTGCTTAAGCAAACGTGGAGGAGGGTTATGAATACGCCTCTGAAACAGCGTACACACACACACATTGAATAGAATCTAACCGAAAGAATTTGGTGGGATGCCTCGTTTCGACTCAAATCCTTACCAAAATTGGTAGCTTTACATGTAGCATGCCAAGGCTACCTAGACGACAAAAGGGGAATTCAGTTGAGTGGCTATATTGTTTTATCCGGCTGAGGCTAGCCATCAGGCCATGTCAACTGCTCCATCTCCTCTGTTGATATGATATGTGTATATCCATTCTGCCTTAGTGTTATGCCATCTTTTGCCTCTAAGGAAGTCGCGGGAGCTTACAATTGCACCATACTTCAAACTCAATGAATTAATTTACATTAAAATAAACGAAGTAAAATATAACTGCTATCAGAAATTCATTTTCGTATTTCTGCGAAGCAAAATATATGTATATATGAGGATAGTAAGACCATCTCATAATAATAGTGAAATAAGCACTAAAAATTAGCAAGTGCACATTTCAAAAAAACTTAAAATAACCTCTAATTTCAGCTTTTATTAAAATACAGTATCTATTAATTAAGTGCATTTTAGTCTGTTTGTTTGATTATGTTTGATTATGTCAGCCAATCAGTCTGCAACAATTAGGGTGTATTCTGTTCCGTTCGCGTTGATTTGGAGCTCACGCGGAGTTCACTGATTTGTGGGGACCATTTCAACTTTACCAGCTTTGACGCGGTAACATTGTATTTTCGTACGTTCGTGGTCTACGAATTTGTTTTTTGTTCTCAACCTTGATGTCCTCTAGGCTAGCCTTCGTTATTATTTCTGCGTGCGGGCGTTTTGCTCAATCATGCCTTCATTTTCAGCCTCACTATTTTCAAGTTTATATCATATTATGGGCTTCTTCCTGTAGTTACTAGCGGTCGGCTGCTTGTCTGTCGTCGTTTAGCACACCGGCTTAGATAAGCCGCCCTAATCGGCTGCTTTTATCGTAAATTATGTTGAGCAATACGCGATTTCGAATTTTTTACAGCCTAAGATCACTGCATTCTCGTAGCAGCTGCCTTTATTTGAGAGTAAAATAGGTGTCCGCAAAATAGTCTCCACAGCATTACTTTATCGTTTAGACCTTATGACTTGCATTGCGCATATCGACTTTTACTCGACCGAATTCTAGTTATTCTCCCCATCAACACGCATTTGTCGCATATTCACCTCTTATTGTATCTCGAAAGCTTTGCATTTTGAAAGGTGTAAGGGTGTCATGCAACTTGTGGTTTGAAAGGCTCTTCAACCAGGATGCTTCTCATTTGAACTTTCATATGCACAAGAGTTTCCTTGTATTTTTTATTGAGTGTAAGGCCATCGTCAAAGGTACTGATTTTATGTTTATACACTCATTACTTACATAAACTTATCGCCATGCTCGTGAAATTAAAATACCTATTCTCATCTATTGTAGTAGACCATTTGTCTGGTATGGCAGGTGTTCGGATGGGCCATGTTTCATTTTGCAACGCATTTTCTTTCCTACTTGGGGCAGTTCTGTTGTGATTTGCCATAAAGGAATAAGCGTTTAAAGCGTGTTGCTTAGAATCACATCTCGGGTACTTGTAAGTTTCGATATCCGCTCCCATAACTGGAATACGGGCACGTTGTTGCTGGATTTACAAGTCAGTAATTGTACTATTAGGAATTTATGTGCATGGAAATTCGTATGTAGATGTGGCAATGTAATTTATATGAATAACTTTCGGTGACGGTTCCAAATGTCTGAAGAACCGCTCTCTGAAAACGCCGTAGCTCTCACTAAAGTTAAGGTAAAATGAGGATCGAAAACAGTAACTTTAGACTCTAGGATGTCTAGAATGCTATAGCTGAAACAGACATCAGAACGTTTACAGAAATCGCGGCAGGTGCAATCATAAATGCAGTTGGGCTCTTTGTAACTTTTTATTCAGTAAAGTTGGTGGATGTTAACGCGTCTTCTCCGATATGCCAGAATTCAGTTGGCGATCAAGGATGAGTACCGGATTATTTGATCGCCAGCCGCCGAAACCACAGGCTCGCCCATTGCTCCAGTTCAAGGCGGGCAAGATGACCATGAACCCAGATAACAGTGTACACGCAGACGTGCGTAAGGGCTGCGCCTATCTCTACCAGACACCTGGCGACTACAGCGTGCACTTCTGCTGGTTCGACCGTCGTACTGGCCTTATTGAGGAGAACTTTGTTCTGGTACCACGCGAGGCCGAGTTCAAGCCCGTACCGCAGTGTAAATCGGGTCGGGTTTTTGTGCTCAAGTTGAGTGCGCCGCAACGACGCTTTTTCTTGTGGATGCAGGAGCCTAACGCTAGCAACGATGCACAAATCTGTGAGACAGTCAACAAATTCATCAATACCCCACCCGCACCCATCGGCAGCTCAGTCGCTGGGAGCTTGGTCTCCTCGCGCTCCGCTGGACGCATGGCCGACTTTTTCAGTGGAATGCGGGGTCTGTCTGGTATGAACCAGAACGATTTACTCACGCTTTTCTCCATGGGCATGGGGTTCGGAATGCCATCAGATGGTGAAAGGTAAATGTTTTGATTTCTCAAGTATTGCTTTGATCTAGTAAAGTGGTGCTTATGGTTCCATTTTGCGACGTTAGTGTTTCTGTGCCGTTCCTGCAGTCCTATTTGAGTCGGACTTCATAAATATGGGATTTATCCCTCATCAGTCTGCGACAGTTGCGACTGCACCAAGTGGCTTTTGGTAGACAAGTCAGCTGAATTTGCGTTGAGTGCGGTGTGCTCTCAGTCTGAGGATAATTGGATATTTTTGGTTTTTCTTGTCTGGAATCGAATTGGAGAAAAGTTGTGACAGTTGGTGCCGTGTTGGAATGCGAAACCGTGGGTGGTTGTGATAGTCGGTTCTCCTCTGAAATCTTGGTAACGAATTTATTAATCCTATCAACTTAAGTCAATAGGTAATCAAGTTACTGGCGAGACCTGGAACGCTATAAGCTTATTCATGGTAGTTTTTTGGAATGCCGTCAAACTTTCCGTGTAAGTTTCATGTACTGAACTTTTTCCAATCGTCCATTTTGCAGGTTTGATAATATTCAGAGCTGCACTTAATATTTCCTATGAGTGTCGGTTTATATGAGCCTATAGAACAAGATTTTCGACCACGCTTGCTGTTTTGCGTTATTTTCTGTTCATGAAGTTGGG
Source organism: Taenia crassiceps (assembly GCA_023375655.1). NCBI lineage: Eukaryota > Metazoa > Platyhelminthes > Cestoda > Cyclophyllidea > Taeniidae > Taenia > Taenia crassiceps. Next base: position 895,303 of record JAKROA010000010.1, read on the forward strand.
CTGGTATCAATCAGAATAAAAATTACCAACCTGTTTCATCCACAAAAGCGTGTGACTTCATATTTATTTAAAAAACTAGGTTTCAGTTCAGCGAATATTCTAGTGCTCACACCACCTTTGCTGTTCTTCCTCTAATATATCTGTGGCTTTAAATGATTGACTGGTCCATGGATTCTGAAAGTTTTGACCCAACATTTATTTTAATTTTTCACGGGATTGATTTTGACCCAAACTTTTTCTTCAAAGGCTGGCAATATCTTTGAATTTGCCTCTACTTTGTCTTGATTGTTTTCAGGACGGTTTTAGCCTTCGTGAGGAGTCTTCATGCTGCTCTGAAGTGCTTTTAGTGAGTTTAATTAGCATTTAAGCTTCTATCCATGGTCTCCGAACCATAGCGAAACTCCGATTTTCAGTCGTGCTATCAAATGAGAGGCGGTTCTCGAGACAACCTATACTTTTTTGAGCTCAGATTGCCTGAAATCAAGTTCCGTAGAAGCACAATTTCGAACCCATTAATTTTTAATAAGTGCAAGCCCGTAAACATTCAACCTTACAGAGTTCTGATATCTCCACCGAGACACTACTGACGCTCCCAGTTGTTCGCACGACTGACAGAATTCTAATTTCCTTTTTACAAACTAAAGCCTTCTTCATTTTTATTCACACTAACAGAAACACGAAATTAATCAGGATGAAGGATCGGTTGTTTCGAGTGTTCGTTCAAGTGCTGCATGAGAGGTGTCCCAAAACTTCAAATCTATGCGTCTTATAGTAAATGTCTGTTCTTCAGGGAATTTAATAGTGTCCGAGAACTGCGGCAGTTTCATACCTCTTGAGCTACTTTGTCGGGAACTGTGCTCAACTGGTATCCACGCAAATAATATAATTGAAAAATTGAGGCCGTCGCTTTGAAAGGTCTGAAGTCAAGGCAATTCGGACGTAACACTTGAGGAAACTGGATTGTTTTCTAGCTCCATGTTACAGCGGAATGCGAATGCGCTAGGAGTTCATGCCTCTGTGTTGATAGGCAGCACTTAAGGGAGTCGTAATATTCATGATGTTTGTTGTCAAATGCTCAACCGTTTTCTTGAAATCTGCATACTGAAAGTGAGTGCTACTTTGGACAAGGCGTACCTTGCAGATATTAGCAGAAATTTTTACTGGATAGGGTTTGAAGCTGGAAGCGCATTAATTCAGTTTCTGAGGTGATTATATCGTGCTTACTTTGGTGACTTGTTGATCCTGTCCATTGTTAGTTCGGCACAAGCTTTGCCGGTACCGACGGATCGTCTCCCCTTCTCCAGTCGAGTAGAAGCGCCGGCTATGCATACTGCCTCCTCAAGTTCCGTTCCCGCTATCCCTGCCTCCAATTCTGCCCCCGCTGCAGCTGGCTCCTCCTCGTCCACTGTAGACAGCCAACCCGTGAGTTGTTGCCTATGGATTTGCTTCTTACTTTCGGCTTTGATGGTTTTTGATTCCCTGTTTTGCGCCGTTTCTTTAGGGCAAACTCCGTCTTCAAGATCTCCATTCCATCCTCTCCACCATCCAATCTATCGCCACTTCTGATCGTAAGTCGTTTCTCTTTTTTTGCAGTCAATCGCGAACACTGCGGTTATTAAATAAGGTGGTGGAAAGGTGACAGTTTTGTTCGCAAGATTGGTGGTGTCGTTTAGATTATATCCTCACTTTTGTTCTGTGATGGTCACGAAAATTAACATTTTTGTCCAGTTCTCACGAAAAGGATAAGGTAAGGCCTTGAGGCGTATGGTTGGGTGAAAAGGGAAGCCTTGCATCCTCCGCATTAATTTCAACGGATGATGCTGTTGTTGGTGTTGCAATGGGAGTGGATCACATGATGCAGTGTCATGGCCTTAGCGTTAACCACACTGCCAATCCATTATCTTGTGCTCATTTTGATATCCGTCTTGTGGAAAAGAAGACTACTTGTATATATGCATTTCTTGCTTTCCATTTGGCCTATGAGGTTTGTGCTTGTAATTGCAAACCGGCCTTCAATGACACTTTCGATCACCCCTTCCGCATGAATATCACACTATTCTCTTATAATATTTCGCCTCTTCCATCTTTGTATTAGCGTTAGACAGCCTCATCGTTGATCGGATCGTGACAATGTTTGTGATATGCTTTTTTGGTTGAGGATGCTTTGGCCTACGTCGGATGGAGTTGTTTTCCTCTGTTTTATTTCAGGTCATTATTTTTTTATGATTCACTACTTCATTAATAAGTTGTTTATCAATAGCTCAACGTCTGGAAGGTGGAGGCGTAATAGCTGTGATGACACCCAAATGATAGTCTACAAGGCTGGCACATGATGTAGTGACCATCGCAGTCCTACCTGGTTTAAGTTTTAACCGCCCCCCACGGGATTGACAGAATTTTTATTTGTCTGGTTCCATGTTCTCCAACCTGTTATCTGAAACACATCCAAAATTGTCCTATTGCGGGGAAGTAGAAACAAATTCCCCCTTTTCGCTCAAAATACGCTCTTGGGCGTATTTCTACTGATATTAAACCTCTGGGACGCGAATCACCGATCTTACTCAAAATCTTTAAGATGGTTCTTTGCCCCTTTTGGGCTTCTACCAAGGCATGTTCGTCATCCAAGTAATGAAATTGTTCGTTCCACTCCTTCGCGTAGAAACTGTGCTCTTTTATGGGTCGAAGTTCTAGACCAAATTAGCTCCTAAAATCGATTACTTCCATCCTCTGCCATCTCTCATCCTCAATCAACCTGACAGAATCGGGGAGAGGTGTCGACATGACTCAGGGTCTGAATGTGGACACTCTGATCGAGGTGATGGACAAGAAGCCGGCGCTGGCGGAGCGTCTGGCTGCTCACCTTCCGCCCATCGATCCCGAAGATCAGCAGCTCACCCCCAGCCAGGCTGTCATCGCCAATGTCCGCTCACCTCAGTTCAAGTATGCTCTCAAAGTGAGTCATAAGCCGCTTGTAGTTTTTCGTTTTTCCTTGTTCATTTGCGTGTCTGAAAGTGGTCCACAGCGATGCGTTTGGTCAGAGCATCAGCCAATAGAAAGATTTACTGGAGCTAGTTGGGTACAAAATGCCTCATTTTTAGGCATTTTCTGAACCGGAAGATGTGTTCATGGTTGAAGGACTTCCCGTGAAGCCATGGATTATCTCACTGACGTTCACATAATCTCCAAGGGTTTATATGGGGCAAGATTTTCGAAGTAGCTTTGTTGTCAGAGTGGAGAAGTACTGAGAGACCGGTATCATGGCAGAAGACCTATATCACGGGAGTGATTTTCGATTTACAGTGGAGTTTGTGTATGAAAAACAAATGCCAATTTTTTCGTGGAAATATCTGTGTTGCCCTGTCAGTGACTTAATGGGCGAGTGCACGGTGCTTATATGTAACTGTTTTTCTTTGGAATTCTGATCTTGTTGTACTAAAATTGTGGAGGCGGACATATTTACCCCACTGGCGAGGCTTAATGTAGCTACTGTTCTTATGTTTTGGGGTCATTCTGAGTAAATTAAAATGCCACCAGAACTGACCGGCATTGTGTTTCTTGGGTTAGACTGACAAAAAAGCTTATCGTGTTTTCCTGTCGAGAGCCCGTAATTTGTCATTCGATTGATGATACTGTAAATCTGTCTGTTTCCCAAGGCGTTCGATTTCAGCGTTCATTTAAGGCTAGATTGGGGAAAATCTTCCCACTTTCTCGAACCCAAAGACATCAGGTGTCCGTTTCCTCCTTTTTTAGTCGTTTTCGGAAGCCTTGGAATCGGGTCAACTGGGTTCGGCTCTTTCCCAATTCGGTCTCGATGAGGAAGTCATCAAGTCTGCCGACACTGGCGGTAGGGTTTTGATTTCCAGGAAAAGAATGTTCTTTAATCACTCATTTTCTCACCAAACGGTAATTTCTGTCTAGATCTGGAAGTGTTCGCCTCGGCGTTGCAGAAGTCCCTAGGTACCGAAAACAAGCAACCTGAGTCGTCTTCCACCTCTATTGGGGAGACATTAAAAAAGCCAAAGGACGATGACGAAGACAACAGAAAGGACGACGAGGGAAGGGAGAAAATGGATACTACTTAGGTGGGAGGACGTCGATTTGCCCTCTTCTTCCCCTTACACCCAAAAAATAAGCACTTACGCCTTCGTCCCGGTCATTCGAACCACGCAGTCGATTCCCAATTTTGCGTTACCTACAATGATCAGATTGCGTATCACTTTGTGATGTTCCTTTTACGCCTCCCCACCAGTTATTCATTTTACTCAGTTGAAGGCAAGGCGAGGTGGCGCCAGTGCTGGTCAAACTGTCTCAATTGCTGTCTTCTCTTGTGGTGCCTCGCTCTATCTGTCTATCCTTTTCCACCCTTTTCTGTCAGATGCTGCGCACCAATTTGCTTGCTACTGAATCTCTCGATATTCTTCTCCGCTGGGGGAGGTTGGTCACGTGTAAGTTCGTGCGACAGTTCGTCCTGATGGGGCTCTGCTGAGAACAAAGGTTGGCCTTTCAGTTGGGCCCCATTCCCTACTCGTGCCTTGGGAGACGGGCGGCATCATGCTGTTAACTGCACCGTCTAGTGTCTCCTAGATCCGGGATGACTGTGGGGGCTAGAGGGCTGTTGTTAAAAGACAGGAGGTCGGAGCCTTCGTGTACGGTTGTAGGACCAGTTCTGGAGGTCAGAGGGCTTGGGGCCGTTGCTAAATTTTGATAATCGCGGGGAAGCGGTCAAGCATGTGTAATGCGTTTCTGGTCAAAAAGTTTTTGGGTCTCAGATTGGAAGAATTGGTAAAACTAGAGTAACCGATGACAAGTTGGAACACTTTTCATATGACTGGAGAATAGTACAGGTATAAGAAAATTTTATCAGCAAGAGCGATGTTGAAAAATCTGAACTCTAATTATCCACTTGAGCTGATGCAGTCTCTTGCATCCATAACGGCCACGAACAAATGTGTTTTTATTTTAATTATATGTAAAATTGCTGTATGCAATATTAGGGACCATTCGCATTGTTTTGAAAAATTTTAATATTTTAATAGGTGTCACCAGTAAAAACAATGTATAATGACCTTGCCGGTCCAATTGTGCCTGTGTGCAAAATTGCAAAGCACTCGAACGGCGTAAAATGAAAGTATACAGATAGGCAATATGAACCGCTATCGATTAACTCGGCAATTGGGCGATGGTACATATGGATCTGTTTTATTAGCCACCTCCATCGATACGAACGAGAAGTTTGCCATTAAGAAGTAACTCTTTTTTTTTCACGAAACAAGGTTAAGAATGAAAAAGAAGTATCACTCGTGGTCCGAATGCCTACGTCTTCGAGAGGTTAAGGTATGTTTGGCGCCTTAATTTCATTATTGGGTTGGTTTTGTGCAGCACCTTGGAGACAGCTATTGATGGTTGATGACGCCTATTTTAAATATATTGGGTACCTGTTGAGACAATTGCCTAATGCTTTGTTGCAAATCATCGAAAAACGTATCGAATCTGATAACAGTCGAGACCTTTACTAACTTTATTATTCATTGGTTTCTCATTGAAGACCTTGAAGCGCCTTGAACACCCACGCATAGTAAAACTGAAAGAAGTCATTCGTGAGAAGGATGAACTCTTCTTTGTATTTGAATATATGAAAGAAAACTTGTATGAAATGATGAAACGCAGGTGTCAATTGACTTTTCTTGTCTATGCATCTGTTAATTTTGTCTTCTTTGTTCGTAATTTTCATTTCTGTACAGTCGTCTATCAGCAAAATGTTTTGTAGGAAAAAGCCATTTTCTGAAGAATCTGTTCGTAAAATCATTGGACAAGTCTTGGATGGACTTGCGTACATGCATAAACAAGGTATATTTTCTGATGTCTCCGTTGCTATCTTGTTCTTGCATTCATTTATTAAGCACTTCTTCCAAAACTGGGCGCTTTGTTTTTGGCAGTTGGAATGTCCGTACTCTAACTAGTTTTGTCTTATTAGCTTACTTCCCAAACTGACTGATTCTCTGTTATTAAGGTTACTTTCATCGCGATCTGAAGCCAGAAAATCTCCTCTGCTCCGGTGTCGATGTTGTTAAGCTAGCAGATTTCGGTTTGGCTCGAGAAATTCGCTCCCAGCCGCCTTTCACAGACTACGTCTCTACTCGATGGTTAGTTTGACAAGACTTCCGCCTAATTCTCGGAATTTTTGTAGGTATAGGGCCCCAGAAATCCTATTGCGTTCACAGACTTACAATTCACCCATCGATCTCTTTGCAGTGGGCTGCATCATGTCGGAGCTGTTTACTCTGAAACCTCTTTTTCCTGGTGACTCAGAAATTGATATGCTTTTCAGAATTTGTAGTGTTCTCGGCACTCCATTGCAGGTAGCTCCCATTTGCCTTGCAGTCACTTACCTACTGACAACGCATGCTCAGTAGTATAAAAATCAGTCTCTTTTTATAGCACGACTGGCCAGAGGGTTACAGGCTGGCGAATGCGATGAATTTCAGGTTTCCCAGTTGCCCCCCTGCTCGACTGAGCAGCATTATTTTCAATGCCAGTACAATAGCCCTGCAGCTGATTGGGGAATTGATCTCGTGGAACCCGAAGAAACGGCCAACGGCTCGTGCTGTAGGTTAAAATTTTTTCAACTGTTTTTTTGTGGTTGCAGGTTTTTGGTACAAAGCGCTACTTTACTTTGTGAGCCTGTGATGCATAGATCCATTTTCGATTGGTTTATCTCTTTGTGAAGCAAAGGAAGCATAACTGCACCGAACCGACTTTAGACCTAATGTACTGCTCCGTAAATGGCATCTAGACGTTTATTACCAATATTGAAACCTCAAACTAGTATTACTATCTAAGTCGTTTTAAAAAGAATCATTATGCCTTGTGTTCACGTGGTCTCTTGCAAGGCCCTAAAAAGCAAGTTCTTCGCCGTTCCTAATGTGGTTAAGCGGTCGAACAGTGAGGCAGAGAATATTGCTCCTACTCTTACGGTATGCAAGGCTGCGATGGTTCCTGTATCAACCACTCTTATTGGGTCCCTGGGCACCCCTGTCTCCGACACTGCCATCGTCGCCTGTCGAAGGGGTTTGGAGGTCAGGGACAGAAATGGTGAGTACACTAGCATTAACATTTCTCCATGTCAACGATGGAAGTTTTTTTCGCCCATTTGCCTCAGCATTAGCCGCCACGACAGCGCGTTCCTTTTTGATGGCCTCCCTATTCAAAACCAAGATTTTCTTGCTTGTGACGCTTGATTCTCTACTTGTGAATGCTCTAACTGACTGAGTTTAAGAGGTCTCCTCCCTTTTGATAGTGTCAATTTCTAAAATGTTCACATTCGTCGGCGCTTAAAATTTGCCGATGGGAGATCATTTCACTCCTGCATCTGCCTTGATGGAATTAGGATTGGGCGCCGCATTATATTTTCCGCTGCAAGACAAGATATTCCACATATTTTCAGGCTTCATGAGTTATAAAATTAGCGATATAATGATCGCTTTGATCAAATATGCAGCTCATTTCTTATCACAGTAGTCTAACTCCATAAGCATTAGGCGATTTGTGCAACGGCCGCCGCAACAAACGCACCTGCCATTCGTGGTTAAATGGCATAATTGATAAAACCAAATTTTATTTTACTAAATTAGAAAGAACTGGAGGTGCCTACCAACGTTGCACCAGATTATCTATTTTTGATTTTTTGTGGCCATGAAGGACAATACATAGGTGGGTGCAAAAGAGTCCGATGGGCAGACGCGCGAATGTTTTGATCATATTTGAGATGTTATATGGCGTTGACGTCTGTTCCCATTTCGTTCATACCCGAAAACTAGTCCGTAAGGGTTATGCTCATTCATTTTCCTTCTTATTCTATGTCCAGTTGTCCAAAATCGTCTAACGGTGCCTTCTTCAATGGTCGTCGGCATCAATGACGATGGGAGTGGTCGACAATTTATTGCTGCATCTGAGCCCTCTCTACAAACACCCATGCTGCACAGCAACCGAAATAGGGTCGGAATGATCACTCCTTCTCCTGCTTCCACTATTGCCAATTCGGATGCCGCGAAACACCTTCGTAACGGTCTTTACAGCCGATGGGAGGCTAATGGCATTTCCTATGTGCGTTTGTGTGGTTGTCAGCGCTATGTGCTTGAGGAGCATGACTTATCCACCGTTTGCGAAGTTGGTAGTTGATGAGAAGGAAATTGTGGCGTCGAGATTCCTTGACGTGTTGGCGGAAGTGGGTATGCTGGGGATGAACGGTGTTAGACATGTTCCACCACACCTCTAGTAATGCAGCGCCCGAATTGCCATTAAAAGTGCCATAGGCCTCGCGAGTCCGGGAGTAGGGCTTAGGCAATCTGGAGTACTTCAAGCTTGGGTACAGCGCTATATCATCGATGTAGAAATTGAGGGTTTTCGCATAATTGGAGTAGTTGTTCTGCCAACCAGTCTATGCTTTGTGTTGAATGTCATCATGTAGATGGCCCAGTGTTAGAAGCGGAGTAGATATATCCGATTTGGTGACGATTTAAGGATGGTTGTAATCGGATCGAACTTCTTGTCGTTACATAGGATCAGAAGAAGTACTCAGAAGCTGTTGTTGCGACCAATGATAGGTCAACTGGTGCGACAACGCAAATAAACCACCTTGATAACACCTCGCCAAACCAAAGCACTTTCCATCCACTCTTCAATGGGCTGCAGCCTTCCACTCATACCAACAACTTGGCTAGGCACGCACGTGGTAAACGTGTAAGTACTTAACTTGTTTCGAAGAGAATCAGGCCTTCGGTTTCTCTAGAGCTGGTGTGATAGGTTCAAGCTCCTTCTAGCAATTGACGTGCCTTGTCTACTGATTTGGTAGCCGTTTTGGTTCTCCGAGTTCTAAATCCGTCTAACACTTTGTTAAAATCGTACCAAACAATTGGAAACGAAATTTCCACTTTAGCGTACATCCTGCTGGAAGTCTTCACCATCAGCCTACGGCAAATCACGGATGACTAGAGCCTTAACCTACCATTTGATGTTACTGCTTAAATCTAGCTATCTTTTTTCACTCATATATCAATGCCTGTGCAGGAACAATCTGAATTGATGCCATACACATAATCTTAGCATATTTATTTATGTCCTGACCGAATTATAATTGCTTGGAGAAGGTTGGTGAACTCGGAGTCATTCACACCAACGCCCCCAACCGTCATTTGAAGCCAGTGGCTAAAATCAACGTCGCAGACGAGTTGGAGAGGGAGTTCTTTCATGCCCTGGCCCAGCCGCCAGTGCTGTCGCAATCATTGCCTTTACGCCAGTTCTCTGGTCAACATTCGCTCGCTTTCCGTGGTGGTGGCAGCGAGGCTGCATCCCAGCGGCAACAAGGCAGTTTCGGCCACGGTCATAACCGTCACCACATCCGGCACAACTATTACTGTCGGATGCCTCTTCCGCGACCCAAGCTGCAGCCACCTTTGATTAACATTGCCAAAACTGATAGTGGGGAACACCCTCATAGGTCAGTGAAGAGGTTTGTAATGTTCTAGTCGTGCTCGTTTGCGTGATGATGATTGAAAAGTTTCATGAAGTTAATAGTCTGCCAAAAGGCATGGCTCCTAAATTTAGGTATGCTTCTTTGTCGCCAAAACGGTAAGCCACCTCCAAGTCAGAAACGGTAGGCGTTACTGGACGGTACATTCGTATAACTACCTTTGCGTGTGGGCACTTTTGTTGAAAAACAGAGCCATTGTATAAAAGACAAAATTTAAAGCGGCCACAATTGTGTCTATTCTTCTCCGTCATCTTGGTTTTCATTTCAGCTAGTAGGCACTGTCGAGAGCTTTATAACTGAGGTTACTTTACTTGTTAATTGACTTGGAAGAAGATGGCGTCTTGGTAATCCTTCTTTGTACTCACAACCAGTCCGAAGTTGATGCCTTTATTCTACAAAGTTTTGGTTCGCTAACCTTCTGAAATCTTATGGAGGCAAGTTTTTTGAAAATGTATAGGACGCCCCGGGTATGGTCGGGGGGCTGTGCCGCCGAGTAAGGACACAACCTATGAAGAGTTAAGAGTACGTCAAATTATTCAGCGCGATGGTCGAATTTCTTAAACCACAACCAGGAACTTCATTCCCTTGTTAACATTGTCGTGGACACTGACGGCAATGACAAAGTTTAGCAAGCACCATGCTTGCAAGTTGAGATGTCACAACTTGACTTCAAGATTGCATTCCTCTTCTATGAGTAGACTCATTTAAGGGCTAATTACCCAGCTTGATATCTTCCACGTATGGGACGGTTGCTCAATCGACATGCAGATTTGAGGGCATGAAACAGAGGGGTGACAATCACGAGGAAGTAACTATTGATGCCATTGTTCTCTTTCATTGCTTTCATTGTATAAAAATGTCAACTTCTTTTCTCTCGTCTCCTTCAGGCTTCCGCGCGTTCTCGTCACAGGTGCACCTGGAAGCGGTAGTCGATCTAAACCTTCTGGAACCCTCCATGCTGCCTCCTTTGACACCACCTCGTTAGGTGCTTTGACAAGCAGTTGCTCTTGGTCTCTAGGGCTTGGTGAGGCGGCAAACCGGCGTGCAAACTTCCTCAGTGATCTTCTTTTTACCAGTAAACAAAGCGCCTTTGCTGACACTATTCGAGGTAGGTTTTGTTTCGTCTTTTTACTCTTCAAATTCTTTTTAGTGTTCTATATTGCTGCTGTATGCATCTGAACACTCTCCTTGTTCTACCTTTACTCCTTTCGACGTCTTCGGCTTTTGTAGTGAAAGGCTTGACTCCAGCACTCAATCGTTCGAGCGGATCGTCAGCTCACGTCTCAACTCCGTGGACGGTTTCGGAGTCGAGATCTTGCCCACTTGCACCATCGCCACCACACCCACAGCCACCACTACCAAATCTAGGTGTAGTCTGTCAGAGAACGTTTTTTTCCCTTAATGACTTCAAATCTCGTGGTCTTTCATGTCCCAAAGCCTGCGGTGAGTCCTTTTTAAAATCGGATTCAATATCCGCCCAATGATTTTGTTTATTGGTTTCCCTTTGCCCAACTTCATTTGGATATTTGGTAGCTGATTTTTTTCTTCAGGACTACATACCCCAAATGCAGATAACGTTGGCTGTAGAGGTTTTGGTGGTACTATTAGCAGCAAAAAACAAAGGTCTCTCGAGTCCCCGAAAAACACCTCAGCCTCTACGCAACTGCAGTCGGTTCCCTTCCTTCCCTCCAAACCTCACTGGTCTGCCAAGTGCGTTACCTTTATGTGACTGCATGCAGAAACTTTCTTTCTACGAGTCTCACGTTGCTTACTTCACGTTTTAGGTACCTAAAATCCCTCTAGCTGCTAGCCTACTTCGTGTTAACCTTCGGGAAGAGGCAAAACTTCACATTTTTTTGTTTCCTATTTGGGCAGCCTCACACCTAGACCCCTCTTTCCCTCCTTCCTATGTCCCGTCTTCCCTCTGATCTGCTGCATCTATGTGTTCCTGTCTTTTTTCCGACTTAAATAAACCGCCCCTTCAAAGTACCTGGTAAGATTAGTTCGGGGGTTGTCGCCTCTAGCTGGCCTCGATGTTGGGTGACCATAAATTGTGTGCTCCTCCGCGCTACTTACTGAAGTAAGTAGGTAGCCAGCAATGCACCTGAGTTAAGAGACGTAGCACAGATAAATTGAGCAGCTCTGTGCCTGCACTTTGGAACTGAAAGTGAGCATGTTCCTATGGTAGAGTAGTGCAGATGTTTTATGATTGCAGACAAATACTAATTACTCTAATTCTATGTTTTAGGTAAAGCCGTTTCTCATAAAATAAACCATTTGATTTGCCAAGTCTTCTTCTTTTTGTGGTTGTCGATTGTATGTCCGCACTTGCATCTGAAATGCGTTTTGTATGAGCTTAAAGTGGCTACCGAGATTGCTATTGCTAGGCTGCATTATGTATTTAATCAGCAGTTCTTCGTAGAAGAGCTGTCGAATCGTCACCTATTGCTTCAAATAAAAAAGTGGCGCTCTATTTCAGCATGGCTGACCCCGAGTTGTCATCATCGGATGTGAGTATACTGAGCTTTTTCCTCCATTTCTTGCAATTTTCGACCTGAGCAACCTCTTAAACCACATTAGTGCTATTTTTGCCCGTGTACTGTGTGCCGTTCTCATTGACCACTTTGCCTTTGCTAGAATTTAGGCGCTGATGGTGACCAGGATGCGAGTGGAAGCAGCGACAAAAAGCGGCATCTCTTTTTGAAAGACAGTACTTTTTGCTCGATAATTGGATAATTTATCCAAAGTTTTGCAATTGCAAAATGCTTCCTGTGTTTACACTTCTAGTCCGCGCCATGTTGTATGGCTTTGGCGATGTGGAAAATCCCCTACCGGAAACGGTTGCCATGGTTGAGGAGATCGCGGTGCAATACATTCTCGATATGGTAGGCATTTTTCACCATTTTGTCAGAGGAATTGGCAATGACCACCGAGTGTGTTCTGATTCGACGTGATGTCATTCAAATTTGGTCTACAAGTAACCGATAAGCAATAAGATACATGGAATTTTTATTGAGACAAAGTTTGGTTGGACTTTGTTATGCTGTTAAAAATGGCAAACTTCTCCCGCTTGTCGGGTTTCTTTTCTGCAGACGCGTAGGGCAATGGACATTGGCCGAGTGGGCAAAATAACGGTAGAGGACATCGCCTACCTTGTGCGCTCCGATCCGCGAAAGTTTTCGCGGGCGAAGGAACTTCTCCTGCTCAGCGAAGAACTCAACAAAGCCAAGAAGGCTTTTGATAATGATTTCTAGACGGTTTTTGTGCAGTAAATTATTTGTCAATTTTTGTGGCTTTTAAGACGTAATTTCAGCAGTCAAGCAAATCCGTTGTAGCCATTGTGATGAGTTCCAGAGTCTAAATTTGTACGCATCTGAGTACATTCTACCGCAGAAAGACTGCCTCGGATCACCCGTGCAATAGTAGACTTTATCAGTAGCGTTTAGGATGCATCAGAGGAACAAATGAAACGAAGCAGATACTGTAAACGAGTGATGGTAACGTTGATTATCAAAGTCAGTCCTGGTTAGTTCGGTGAAGCAGTGCAAGATTTGGTGGTCATCCTGTTTAAAAAAAGGGGGGCTCATTTTCCTTTGTAATCAGGAAGAAGTGGCAGCATTATCAGATGGTTGTAACTTACTGTAGCGGGAGCTCTGATGAATGGCCAGAATTGTTGGGAAGGCATAATACGAAGTTTGCATAACTCACACAAAATAACTAAAGATAAGTACTTTGCTGTCACTGAGGAAGCAAAACTGGGTGCTTAGTCGATATTAGGAACGTGATTCATTTGCTATTAGCTTATTTTGATAAAGGGTCCTGCAACGTCCCGAGACTTCCATGAAAGCAAAGGAAAGCATGCAATTAGGGTAGAATGAGAAGGAATCGGGGCTCCCGGCATGGCCTGAAGGCCAACTCACCTGGATAGGAAAACATGGCCACCCATGTGATCTCAAAAATAACCGGCGTTCAGACAAATGAAATATCTCAGGCCTCCTTTGAGTACCCATCATTGTACTCACCCTGAGAAAGTTGAGTTTAAGGCCACGCCTTAACCCCACCCCTGTTGTGCGTCAAAACTATTGATTCTATCCGTTCCGATTACCGACACTTGAGTGGCCGTTTCGCTTTTACTGGGTGGAATGGCCTTCGAGCCACCCTATCTGTCGCATTTACCTTCTGTTCCCTAAATACATATGTTCATCCAAGCAAAAGATTTTCTTTTGCCTTCGGGAACGTCTTGGGACGTTCGCCCATATAGAAATATGAAGATACCACATAAGTATTGCAGCAAAAGCTCACACAAACTGAATTATTAAGACACAATTAAATTAGGTTCTGACATCCCAAGTCTTATCTAGCACTGTTAAATTGAGCTATGAGGAATTACAGCTCTTTCTGCTTCAGTGTAAAACATAGCTTGACAAAAATGACATGTTATTGACAAAATTTTGTATTTATCTCTAATCTCTTGACAAATTGAAAATTGCAATAGCAGCCAGCTTAATGATAGCCTAAAATGAATATTCACATTTTTAATTATCTGGTAGTCTACTCCACTCATTGTGCTGAGCAGTTTTAGATGCAAAGTACTCACAAACTGATGCCAGAGAACCTACAACTCATCTTGTTATCTGGGAATGTTAATTAAGTACTGTCACAACGAGAACGACCCGGTTAATAGCGTTTGATTTTAATAGCTAGCCTATTTGTTCATACCGATGTCGGATAGCCAGTACATAGCTGGAGGTGTCTTCCTAGAAATTGTGGATTCCGACTGGGTTCTTGACACTTTGCCATTCGAAGACATACAGGTAAACACAGACATCTTACCAACGTCTGAACCCGAACTGGGTGCCAATTTGGACCCTAATCAACAAAATTCGCTCGAAAAAATCACTCGTGTTGAGTACGACTTGCAATCCCTTTTGCTACCAAGAAATCCGTCTCGAAGTCATTTCCTTTCTGCGCAAAATCTTCCAGAACTTTGAATGGAAATGAGTTGGAAGCCGATTATCGTGCGTGCTGAGAGTCTTCTTGGCGGTCGAGCGCCCGCATTCGATCTTTCTCTGCTGGGTGAGTCTGAGTCGACCTTCCTTGTGAAACGAGCCAGTAAACTTGCCTCTACAACTGACCACAAGATCGCCCAAGTAATCTGTGCACAGCTTAGGAGCGCCTCCAGCAGCTTTTTGAAGCCGTTCATGTGGACTGGCCCCTTTTCCAGGGACAAATATGCACCCCAATTCCCTCAAAGCATGCTCATGCCCATGGTTGGTCAATGCATCCTCAATCAGTCTGAATCGAAATTTCTGAGTCTTCATAGGAAGATGGGAGAAATTTTCGCAATTATCAATTTGGCCATGACCCTTCATAGGTTCGAATAATATTGTTCGATTATGCATCTCTATCTCCTATAGAACTATAGTAGATCTATCAACTCTACCCTCCAAATCATGTGATAGCCCTACCTGGCTTGAAAATTTGGAATCAGGGAACAAAATTGCCGTTCTCTCTGGTGATATATTGCTGGCCAGGGCGTCGCTTGACCTAGCTTCCTTTCGTGTACCAAAGGCATGTTTTGTTACCCGCGGTGGTCAAGCTCTAGTTTTGCTTGTTTTAGTACTGTTGTACATGTCTTTGTAACAGATTGTGGAGATGGTGTCTGGTGCAATAGCAGATGCTCTGCGGGCGGAATTTTCCGATATTGCAACGCTGTCTTTGTCCTCAAACGCTGAGTTTGCTTCTCCGTCAAAGCTGTGGCTTGAACACATAACGTTAAGGCACGGCGCTCTGCTTGGTGGGTGTTGTGCAGCAACCGTAGTCCTGAATTCGCCTTCGGCGACTGTTTCCAGCTCGCTGCTTCAAAGCGCCCGGGATTTTGGAAGCGCCTGGGGCTGTCTTACTCGGCTTTTAGCGGAGATGAAATTTGTCAATGAAGCTCAGGTAGAATTCGTTGAGGATGATTTTTTCTTCTCCGCAAGCATTTTACTGTTCCGTCTTTTTAGTTGAAGATCGATGCCTCTGGAAGCCCTAAGTCCCTGACTTTTCTTGGCTTCACTGAAAGTGGTCTTCCAGAGCCGACGTTGGCGGATGTATGCTGCACCTCTTCAGAGGACTTCGCTGCAATCTCTGATCTTTATAGGTCTTTGGCTACTTTGCTTTTAAGTCAATTGCGTGCGGCTTTTGGAGGGCTTTTGCGGTCTAGCGCTACCAATAATGATGTCTGCTGTCTAATTGAAGAATCTGTAAATCTGCTCGCTAAAGAGGCCAGCTAATTGTGTTTATATGTACTGGGTAGTCATTGTGTAGTTTAACTGCCTTGTGTCTTTTCATGCAAAGATTTGCGACGTTTTTTCTCAATAAATGGGGGGCCTAAGACTGTAATTCCGTTTCGTTCCTTTGTCCAAAGTAGGAAAATGTCTTCTGTTTAGTAAGTTTTGGGATTTATAAGGTGTTTTGATGGTTATACGAGAACCGGAAATTCAGCGTGTTTTGCAGTTCCCTACTGCCAGCATGCTTGATGTGGTAGATAACAAAGCAATAGATGATTAAGTTAGTCAAACTTCTCATTTCTACGTGGCGACTCGGTGTTGGGCCGTGCTTACCCTTCAAGCAAGTGGATCACAAATCGGTTGAACAGTGATGTGCTGACCTGTTGAGTCATGGCTTGCCTTGCTGAGTTCACGTCGTGGTCGCCTGAACCAACCCTGATTCCTCTGACTCGACTGCTACCGATGCGCCATGTGACACCATTCTCCCAGGAGGTAGGGTGAACTTTATGTGCAAGAGGTGAGTCCTGCCGGAATTTATCGGCACCTGGGTCGCTGCCAAGGGCATTATTTCATGTGTTACAACGAAATGAAGCTATCTGAATCTAGTTTGGGGGTCACAGTAGGGTGTTCCAGGGGTTAGTGCTACAGCCTTGTGCTGGTCACCTCAAATGGAGATGTGATTAATTCCACCAGCGAAGTTGGTGTCCCAGCACGAAAGAAGCAAGGCCCAAGCAGGGCGCAGCTTGTTTTGCTGTGCGTTTCAGACTGTGTGGGCTCTAAAGCTTGCAATCCAAACTCAAAACTGGAGGCTTGTGTCAACACTGGCAATGGAATCTCAGTATTTCTACATGGTGGCATTCAGTCTGGTTTGCCTTGCAACACTCTTGGGAGTGGCTCAGGCTACCTCTCCGTTGGTAGCCGTAGGTAGGTCGACTCCAAGGCACTAGCAATTCCAAGTTGGTAGGTTAAATTACTCGTTCAAACGCCACAGAAGGTATTCACTGTGGCTAGCTTAGTCTACAGAGAGTAACAATGGAAATTTACTGAAAGCATTTTGTTCCTTACAACCTTCTGGATGTCCATTTCTGCACAACAGTCGGTAATGAGACAAGACGAGGTTTAAACTCCCCGAAAATGCTCACATAACGAACTCTTCGTGTGCAAATGAGCATATTTCTCCATGAGCGTTGGATAAAAATTGGACCGGTTTCACTCGCCCCAAAATGCCGGAAGCAAACCAGATTTAATTGATGCATTGTTCGTGTTCGCTATTGAAGCCAAATGGAGAAGTGCTTCACACAACTTCTGTACCAGATGAGGATATGGCGATTAAAGCCAATCCTTAATAACCGAAATTTATGTATTTAAAGTTGGCTTTGCAAGGTCGAAAATTCTTTAACTTTCATGCATTGCGCATCGTTCGAGAAGGTCGATTGTGAGGAGGAACAGTACTCAAGTCCACCAGGTGCCCAGCGGGCAGGTTAGGTATTCACTCCGCTATTCGCTAGACGCATGCTGCCAGCTGATTGGCTCTCCCCAGCCCTGTGGAAGACTGAACAATGGACCAATGGGAGGTGTCAGCAGGAGGGATCGACAACAGCCCAGTCCCCCTTTCCCATAGCCACAAATCTGCCAGCTGTGATGCCCGCTGGAGGGAGGCGGATTTTTCAGCTGTGAAGCGCTGTCGTATGCAGATTAGAAGTTAGGGGTGAGCCAAATGAATTACTTTATTGCCATCTACTAATTACCCTTCCCAATCCTTTAACGAGTTACCTATCATATCGAAAAAATGATAAACTTTTTTCAGGCTGAGACAACGCACTTCTGTGAGGAAATATTCCCCCATAGATTCCGCCAATAGAAATTAAGAATTTGTTGAAGGGAATGTGAAACTGGGTTGGGTGGGCATCTGGTTACTCCATTCAATATAAGTAAAGTTTTGCAAAATTAATGGTCACGCATTTTGAGTCCTACCCTGAAACCGATATTTTACGGGAGCAGACAATTCTCCCTCCCCACAAGGTCCGAGAGCAGTGAATTGTACCACTTCACCGTTGGCCAATAAAAGTCGCTGGGGCTTGTCTCACTGTCTGTCTCTCGCGGAAGGAGCGAGCGTCTGGCGCTGGGCTCATCTTAGGGCATTACGCTCTTGAGCAAAACTGTAATCCCAGCGTACGACACCCGATACAACCTCTCTCGGTTAACGAACTTGGCAATCAGAAATGGATGAAGCGAGGGACGTACTTTGATAAATAAATCGCCTGACTTTGAATTTAACATGAGAAGCTAGTAAATAAGATTAATGATATGACAAGTGATCACTCTAGGGACTTTCGAAGTGTTGTCCAAGTAAGTACCATCACTTGACGCCCAAAGATCGCTATTCCAACAAGTAAGTGAAGGTAATCCTCCTTCCTCCCCTACAGCCGGAGCAAGAATGAGGCTTGTCTTGGCTACAGCGATCTGCATTTTATTGGGCGACTTGGACTCCTGCAACGCTAGTGACAAAGGTAATGGGAGGTTGTTCGCTTTCCTCACAAATAACCCATTTTATAGGCTTGTAAACTATGCATAAATCCCGCTTTTACCTTTATGCATCTTGTTCTAACATTGAGGCCGTTATTTTTCTAAGAAAATGGAGATTGCCCTGTTGAAGAAATGCTTATGCCTTGTAGACTTCAAATTCCAGTCTTACGAGAGAACGTTGATCAAGCGGTTGTTGGAGAAGTACGAGAGAATGGGTAAAATAGGGAGACCAGTGATGAACAACAACCAAACGTTGAATGTGCAATTTGGTCTTTCGCTGTTTCAGCTTATGGACCTCGATGAGGCTGATCAGCTGTTCACGGTGAATGTCTGGAATAAATTTGTGAGTTGTCCACAAAAATTGCCCATCTAAGCTTAACGTTGGACATCGCCCCGAGTCCTCGCCAAAGTTGTAACATGTCAAGGCAGTGTTGGAGAGGGTGCTTCGAGGCTACCTAGGTGACCTAGTGGAGAGCCAAGGGCCCATGCAGCTATGCGCATAACTGAACAGACAACCCTGTTACTAGGTTTATGCCTCAAAGACTCCAGTTTTAGGCAAGGGTACGCAAAGACTGGCATCCCAAAGTTTCCATTTTTAGTTTTAAACAAGGGACGATGAGGATTGCAAAACTAAAGTGTACTGACAAGATGAATCTGTTTACTTGAATTGGCCAAAGGCGAGACAATTAGATATGCAAATAATTATTTAAAACTGTCATAAGATTAAAGAGGAAGAAATTTTTCCTAAGGATTTTGCCAAAATGCCGTATTTAATGATATTTTGACTTGATTTTAGGCATGGCGTGATGAAATTCTGACATGGGATCCAAAAGACTACAACGAAGTGAAGCACGTTCGAATCCCCGTGAAGCATGTCTGGACACCCGACATCGTCCTTCTTAACTAGTATGCCGCAAATAATACCTCTGCTTCTGCTACTCACAATGGTTGAGTAGCATTGCGTCTTGTCGTACTTTTCAGTGCTGACGAGCGTCTGGAGGAGTTGCGTGAGGTGATGCTCACCGTTGACTACACAGGCCAGATCTTCTGGAGTCCACCGTCTATCTACAAGTCTATGTGTCGTATTCAGATGGAGCACTTCCCATTCGACCACCAGATCTGCTATCTTCGATTTGCCTCCTGGACGCTGCACGGTCGGCGACTGAACCTCACGTTTTTAGATGGCATCAAAAGTGCTCTGCTCGACGATTACCAGGAGAGCAATGAGTGGCACATTGTGGCGTATCCAGCAGTTCGGCGTTTCTTTCGACAGACATGTTGTGACGAGCCCTCACCCAACCTCATATTCTTCTTCGTGTAGGTTACTGATTCACGCAGAGCAGTGAGTCATCCCCAACCAAGAAAATGCTCCTAACGCTATTTCGTGCTCTTTCAAAATGGGCATTGTGTATGTTGCATATCATAATTAAGTAGAGTCACTTCTTTGTATGTACGCGTCGAAATTGCTTTCTGCTCAACTCCGATGGTACTGAATCCTCTCCCCTTTCGAGCACAGATTGAAGCGAAATCCGGACTTTTACGCCTATCTGCTCGTTCTTCCATGCATTCTGCTAGCAGTGCTCAATCTGGTGACGTTTTGGTTGCCTCCTCAAAATCCTGCGAGAATGATGCTTGGTGAGTCGTTATGTCTCCCCCTAGGCCAACGTTCCACCCAACGTTGGACATGACTGTTCGCGCTTCTCGCCAAACATGCTGTTGTACTGATGCCGTAAATGAGGACCGACGATACAAAACGCGGGGCAAAAAGGGGTTTTTGAAAGCCACCACTGGTGCTTCTTGCTTGTAGCATATCTCACAGAGGTGTGGACTATCCTGCCTAGCGCCGTCAATGGAAGCAACTAACTCCTTAGTCCAGTGTATGGATGTGCAGTATAGTGAAATAGGGCTGTTAAGCAGATCTGCAAAACGGGGTGGTTCGAGAGTCACTTTGAGGCAAATTTGCGTTCTCGTCGCCCAGGTATGAACATCTTATCGGGCTTTTGCATTCAAATGAAGTTCCTCACACTGTCGACACCGTCGGCTTCGAATACAATTCCCTATTTGGGTAAGTTCTGCATTGCTTATTCACTCCATACGAATGTCTACGAGCAAATCACTTAACTGGTAAAGCGGTGGTATCTTTCAGAGTCTGAGGAATTTTTAGATGATTCGAATTTGTCGGTTGAGTGAGGGGCAAATTAAAGATGAAACGAATTGTTTGATCTCATTTGAGCGTTTACCTTATAAACTGCAGTTAAAAGTATTCTGTTTTTGGAAGAAATCAGTTCCGACCAATTACTTTTCATGGCCTGCTAATGTTAATGGATATTCGTCGGCAACCATTTCTGTTGATTGTAACATTGAAAATAATTCCCGAATATGTATATGTATACATAAAAGCGTACGAAAAAGCTTTATAATTATTTTTTTCGTAAAAATAATCGTCAGCAGACGATACCAGCTCTTACCAATGAGGCACTGGCTAGCCACAAATGCCGCTTTTATCAAACAATTCATCACTGGAGGCATAAAACCAAGCTATGACTAACTTAGCTTCTGTCGCGTTCTCACTTCTCGACTGTCTTTCCCATCTCGAGTTCGCTTGTCTGCCACTAAGAAAGGGAAGTAGCCACCTCCGCTTGGGGCCTTATTGCCAGGGGAATACGGAGGGCGGGAAGCGATAGCATCTCCTCCTCCCGTTCCACATTGCGGCGTGACGTCTTCCCACGAGTCAGTTTTGCGCCGCACTGCTTTGTTGTTGGAGCATAGTAAGTGTTATGTCCTCCAACCGACTGCCCTGCTCTGGCCATCCTGGATGCATCCCAAGGGGCAGTCGTTCTTGTCCACCCACCCTCCAGTTGTGTCGTCATGCACTGAAGAGCAATTGATTACCTTTGAAGCGTTCTGTCTGCATTGCATCGTCGACATGCAAGAGAGGTGTAGTCTTGCAGGAGTGAAGAGTTGTTTCCTGTCTCTTCTAAGTGTGTGGAGATTGGTTTGAACACCACCAGTGGAGGCGGGTGCTGGGACACAAGAGCACGGAAAACGTTTCCCATCACGACTTGGTTAATGAGCAAAGAACAAACTGACATCTCATTTGCATGGGATGGAGGGAGGAAGTAAGACACAGATTAGTGACAGGGAAGGGTCCACGGCTCGTAGTTATGACCGATCACGAAGGTCTTTTGCATTTTCTCCTCGAACTCGCTATGTCATTAGCTCTCACCTGTCGCACATCCAAATACCGCATGAATTTTTCTACTCTCAAAATTTTCCTTCCCAGAAATGCGTGCTTACAAGAGAAGCAGCCCGGAACAGAACAGACGAACAAACGCATTCATTTCGATAGTCCCTTTCAGTTGTAGTAAATAGCTTCAGCAAACTGTAAAAGAAATCTTCGACACAAACAATTATTTTCGTTTGGTAAACCTTACAAACAAAAGCATACCTTAGCGATTTATTCATAGAATTATGAAGCACAAAATGCCTTACACGACCTTCCATGCTAAACCAAGTAGTTAAGTTGGCGCTGAGCTTTGATTCTTCTGATACACACCGCAGCCGAATCGCCACAAAGTGGTAGAAACGCGAATCAATCCATCATCGCGTTAGTTGATAACTTTAACTTTTGAGCCTTTTTTTTAAAGTAAAATCAGCCTAAATAGATGTGGAGACGATGGCGCCAAAACTTGACGCATTCGATTATTCCTTTTGCAGGCTACTACTACTGCCTAAACATGGTTCTGATCGCCATTTTCACCTTCTTCTCGCTCATCGCCGTTCAAATTCACTTTCGCGAGGACCGAACCAAACCTTTGCCTACGTGGCTGGCGGAGGTAATTTCTCACATTGAGGCATTTCAGTGCACCCATCCTGTATCTATCCTGTATCCATCCATCCATCCTGTATCCATCCATCCATCCTGTATACATCCATCCATCCATCCATCCATCCATCCATCTTGTATCCATCCATCCATCCATCCATTCTGTATCCATCCATCCATCCATCCTGTATCCATCCATCCATCCTGTATCCATCCTGTATCCATCCATCCATCCATCCATCCATCCTGTATCCATCCATCCATCTATCCATCCATCCATCCATCCATCCATCCTGTATCCATCCATCCATCCATCCATCCTGTATCCATCCATCCATCCATCCATCCTGTATCCATCCATCCATCCATCCATCCATCCATCCATCCTGTATGCATCCATCCATCCATCCATCCTGTATCCATCCATCCATCTATCCATCCATCCATCCATCCATCCTGTATCCATCCATCCATCCATCCATCCTGTATCCATCCATCCATCCATCCATCCATCCATCCATCCTGTATCCATCCATCCATCCATCCTGTATCCATCCATCCTGTATCCATCCATCCATCCATCCATCCATCCATCCATCCTGTATCCATCCATCCATCCATCCTGTATCCATACATCCTGTATCCATCCATCCTGTATCCATCCATCCTGTATCCATCCATCCATCCATCCATTCTGTATCCATCCATCCATCCATCCTGTATCCATCCATCCATCCTGTATCCATCCATCTATCCATCCATCCATCCATCCATCCATCCTGTATCCATCCATCCATCTATCCATCCATCCATCCATCCATCCTGTATCCATCCATCCATCCATCCTGTATCCATCCATCCATCCTGTATCCATCCATCTATCCATCCATCCATCCATCCATCCTGTATCCATCCATCCATCTATCCATCCATCCATCCATCCATCCTGTATCCATCCATCCATCCATCCATCCATCCATCCATCCATCCATCCATCCTGTATGCATCCATCCATCCATCCATCCTGTATCCATCCATCCATCCATCCATCCATCCATCCATCCATCCTGTATCCATCCATCCTGTATCCATCCATCCTGTATCCATCCATCCATCTATCCATCCATCCATCCATCCATCCTGTATCCATCCATCCTGTATCCATCCATCCTGTATCCATCCATCCTGTATCCATCCATCCATCTATCCATCCATCCATCCATCCATCCTGTATCCATCCATCCATCCATCCTGTATCCATCCATCCATCCATCCATCCATCCATCCATCCATCCATCCATCCATCCTGTATCCATCCATCCTGTATCCATCCATCCATCCATCCTGTATCCATCCATCCATCCATCCATCCATCCATCCATCCATCCATCCATCCATCCATCCATCCTGTATCCATCCATCCTGTATCCATCCATCCTGTATCCATCCATCCATCTATCCATCCATCCATCCATCCATCCATCCATCCATCGATCCTGTATCCATCCATCCATCTATCCATCCATCCATCCTGTATCCATCCATCCTGTATCCATCCATCCATCCATCCATCCATCCTGTATCCATCCATCCATCCATCCTGTATCCATCCATCCATCCATCCATCCTGTATCCATCCATCCATCCATCCATCCTGTATCCATCCATCCTGTATCCATCCATCCATCTATCCATCCATCCATCCATCCATCCATCCATCCATCCATCCATCCTGTATCCATCCATCCATCCATCCATCCATCCATCCATCCATCCTGTATCCATCCATCCATCCATCCATCCATCCATCCTGTATCCATCCATCCATCCATCCATCCATCCATCCATCCATCCATCCATCCATCCTGTATCCATCCATCCTGTATCCATCCATCCATCCATCCATCCATCCTGTATCCATCCATCCATCCATCCATCCATCCATCCATCCATCCATCCTGTATCCATCCATCCATCCATCCATCCATCCATCCATCCTGTATCCATCCATCCATCCATCCTGTATCCATCCATCCATCCTGTATCCATCCATCCATCCATCCATCCATCCATCCATCCATCCATCCTGTATCCATCCATCCATCTATCCATCCATCCATCCATCCATCCATCCATCCTGTATCCATCCATCCATCCATCCATCCATCCATCCTGTATCCATCCATCCATCCATCCATCCATCCTGTATGCATCCATCCATCCATCCATCCTGTATCCATCCATCCATCTATCCATCCATCCATCCATCCATCCTGTATCCATCCATCCATCCATCCATCCATCCTGTATCCATCCATACATCCATCCATCCATCCATCCATCCATCCTGTATCCATCCATCCATCCTGTATCCATCCATCCATCCATCCATCCTGTATCCATCCATCCATCCATCCATCCTGTATCCATCCATCCATCTATCCATCCATCCATCCATCCATCCATCCTGTATCCATCCATCCATCCATCCATCCATCCATCCATCCATCCTGTATCCATCCATCCATCCATCCTGTATCCATCCATCCATCTATCCATCCATCCATCCATCCATCCTGTATCCATCCATCCTGTATCCATCCATCCATCTATCCATCCATCCTGTATCCATCCATCCTGTATCCATCCATCCATCCATCCATCCATCCTGTATCCATCCATCCTGTATCCATCCATCCATCCATCCATCCATCCATCCATCCATCCATCCATCCATCTATCCATCCATCCATCCATCCTGTATCCATCCATCCATCCATCCATCCATCCATCCATCCATCCTGTATCCATCCATCCATCCATCCATCCATCCATCCATCCATCCATCCATCCATCCATCCATCCATCCTGTATCCATCCATCCATCCATCCATCCTGTATCCATCCATCCTGTATCCATCCATCCATCCATCCATCCATCCTGTATCCATCCATCCTGTATCCATCCATCCATCCATCCTGTATCCATCCATCCATCCTGTATCCATCCATCCATCCATCCTGTATCCATCCATCCATCCTGTATCCATCCATCCATCCATCCTGTATCCATCCATCCTGTATCCATCCATCCATCCATCCATCCATCCATCCATCCATCCTGTATCCATCCATCCTGTATCCATCCATCCATCCATCCATCCATCCATCCATCCATCCATCCATCCATCTATCCATCCATCCATCCATCCTGTATCCATCCATCCATCCATCCATCCATCCATCCATCCATCCTGTATCCATCCATCCATCCATCCATCCATCCATCCATCCATCCATCCATCCATCCATCCATCCATCCTGTATCCATCCATCCATCCATCCATCCTGTATCCATCCATCCTGTATCCATCCATCCATCCATCCATCCATCCTGTATCCATCCATCCTGTATCCATCCATCCATCCATCCTGTATCCATCCATCCATCCATCCTGTATCCATCCATCCTGTATCCATCCATCCATCCATCCATCCTGTATCCATCCATCCATCCTGTATCCATCCATCCATCCATCCTGTATCCATCCATCCATCCTGTATCCATCCATCCATCCATCCTGTATCCATCCATCCTGTATCCATCCATCCATCCATCCATCCATCCATCCATCCATCCATCCTGTATCCATCCATCCTGTATCCATCCATCCATCCATCCATCCATCCATCCATCTATCCATCCATCCATCCATCCTGTATCCATCCATCCATCCATCCATCCATCCATCCATCCATCCATCCATCCATCCATCCTGTATCCATCCATCCATCCATCCATCCATCCATCCATCCATCCATCCATCCTGTATGCATCCATCCATCCATCCATCCTGTATCCATCCATCCATCCTGTATCCATCCATCCTGTATCCATCCATCCATCCATCCATCCATCCTGTATCCATCCATCCATCCATCCATCCATCCATCCTGTATCCATCCATCCATCCATCCTGTATCCATCCATCCTGTATCCATCCATCCATCCATCCATCCTGTATCCATCCATCCATCTATCCATCCATCCATCCTGTATCCATCCATCCTGTATCCATCCATCCATCCATCCATCCATCCTGTATCCATCCATCCATCCATCCTGTATCCATCCATCCATCCATCCATCCTGTATCCATCCATCCATCTATCCATCCATCCATCCATCCTGTATCCATCCATCCTGTATCCATCCATCCATCTATCCATCCATCCATCCATCCATCCATCCATCCTGTATCCATCCATCCATCCATCCATCCATCCATCCATCCATCCATCCATCCTGTATCCATCCATCCATCCATCCATCCATCCATCCTGTATCCATCCATCCATCCATCCATCCATCCATCCATCCATCCATCCTGTATCCATCCATCCTGTATCCATCCATCCATCCATCCATCCATCCTGTATCCATCCATCCATCCATCCATCCATCCATCCATCCATCCTGTATCCATCCATCCATCCATCCATCCATCCATCCATCCATCCTGTATCCATCCATCCATCCATCCATTCTGTATCCATCCATCCATCCATCCTGTATCCATCCATCCATCCTGTATCCATCCATCCATCCATCCATCCATCCATCCATCCTGTATCCATCCATCCATCTATCCATCCATCCATCCATCCATCCATCCATCCTGTATCCATCCATCCATCCATCCATCCATCCATCCTGTATCCATCCATCCATCCATCCATCCATCCTGTATGCATCCATCCATCCATCCATCCTGTATCCATCCATCCATCTATCCATCCATCCATCCATCCATCCTGTATCCATCCATCCATCCATCCATCCATCCTGTATCCATCCATACATCCATCCATCCATCCATCCATCCATCCTGTATCCATCCATCCTGTATCCATCCATCCATCCATCCATCCTGTATCCATCCATCCATCCATCCATCCTGTATCCATCCATCCATCTATCCATCCATCCATCCATCCATCCATCCTGTATCCATCCATCCATCCATCCATCCATCCATCCATCCATCCTGTATCCATCCATCCATCCATCCTGTATCCATCCATCCATCTATCCATCCATCCATCCATCCATCCTGTATCCATCCATCCTGTATCCATCCATCCATCTATCCATCCATCCTGTATCCATCCATCCTGTATCCATCCATCCATCCATCCATCCATCCTGTATCCATCCATCCTGTATCCATCCATCCATCCATCCTGTATCCATCCATCCATCCATCCATCCATCCATCCATCCATCCATCTATCCATCCATCCATCCATCCTGTATCCATCCATCCATCCATCCATCCATCCATCCATCCATCCTGTATCCATCCATCCATCCATCCATCCATCCATCCATCCATCCATCCTGTATCCATCCATCCATCCATCCATCCTGTATCCATCCATCCTGTATCCATCCATCCTGTATCCATCCATCCATCCATCCATCCATCCTGTATCCATCCATCCATCCATCCATCCATCCATCCTGTATCCATCCATCCATCCATCCTGTATCCATCCATCCTGTATCCATCCATCCATCCATCCATCCTGTATCCATCCATCCATCCTGTATCCATCCATCCATCCATCCTGTATCCATCCATCCATCCATCCTGTATCCATCCATCCTGTATCCATCCATCCATCCATCCTGTATCCATCCATCCTGTATCCATCCATCCATCCATCCATCCATCCATCCATCCATCCATCCTGTATCCATCCATCCTGTATCCATCCATCCATCCATCCATCCATCCATCCATCCATCCATCCATCTATCCATCCATCCATCCATCCTGTATCCATCCATCCATCCATCCATCCATCCATCCTGTATCCATCCATCCTGTATCCATCCATCCATCCATCCATCCATCCATCCATCCTGTATGCATCCATCCATCCATCCATCCTGTATCCATCCATCCATCCTGTATCCATCCATCCTGTATCCATCCATCCATCCATCCATCCATCCTGTATCCATCCATCCATCCATCCATCCATCCATCCATCCATCCATCCTGTATCCATCCATCCATCCATCCTGTATCCATCCATCCTGTATCCATCCATCCATCCATCCATCCTGTATCCATCCATCCATCCTGTATCCATCCATCCATCCATCCTGTATCCATCCATCCATCCTGTATCCATCCATCCATCCATCCATCCATCCATCCATCCATCCATCTATCCATCCATCCATCCATCCTGTATCCATCCATCCATCCATCCATCCATCCATCCATCCATCCATCCATCCTGTATCCATCCATCCATCCATCCATCCATCCATCCATCCTGTATCCATCCATCCTGTATCCATCCATCCATCCATCCATCCTGTATCCATCCATCCATCCATCCATCCTGTATCCATCCATCCATCTATCCATCCATCCATCCATCCATCCATCCATCCATCCTGTATCCATCCATCCATCCTGTATCCATCCATCCATCCATCCATCCATCCATCCATCCATCCATCTATCCATCCATCCATCCATCCTGTATCCATCCATCCATCCATCCATCCATCCATCCATCCATCCATCCATCCATCCTGTATCCATCCATCCATCCATCCATCCATCCATCCATCCTGTATCCATCCATCCTGTATCCATCCATCCATCCATCCATCCTGTATCCATCCATCCATCTATCCATCCATCCATCCATCCATCCATCCATCCTGTATCCATCCATCCATCCATCCGTCCATCCATCCATCCATCCATCCTGTATCCATCCATCCATCCATCCTGTATCCATCCATCCATCCATCCTGTATCCATCCATCCATCTATCCATCCATCCATCCATCCATCCTGTATCCATCCATCCTGTATCCATCCATCCATCTATCCATCCATCCTGTATCCATCCATCCTGTATCCATCCATCCATCCATCCATCCATCCTGTATCCATCCATCCTGTATCCATCCATCCATCCATCCATCCATCCATCCATCCATCCATCCATCCATCCATCCATCCATCCATCCATCCTGTATCCATCCATCCATCCTGTATCCATCCATCCATCCATCCATCCTGTATCCATCCATCCTGTATCCATCCATCCTGTATCCATCCATCCATCCATCCATCCATCCATCCTGTATCCATCCATCCATCCATCCTGTATCCATCCATCCATCCATCCATCCTGTATCCATCCATCCATCCATCCTGTATCCATCCATCCTGTATCCATCCATCCATCCATCCATCCTGTATCCATCCATCCATCCTGTATCCATCCATCCATCCATCCTGTATCCATCCATCCATCCTGTATCCATCCATCCATCCATCCTGTATCCATCCATCCTGTATCCATCCATCCATCCATCCATCCATCCATCCATCCATCCTGTATCCATCCATCCTGTATCCATCCATCCATCCATCCATCCATCCATCTATCCATCCATCCATCCATCCTGTATCCATCCATCCATCCATCCATCCATCCATCCATCCATCCATCCATCCTGTATCCATCCATCCATCCATCCTGTATCCATCCATCCATCCATCCATCCATCCATCCATCCATCCTGTATCCATCCATCCATCCATCCATCCATCCATCCATCCATCCATCCATCCATCCTGTATCCATCCATCCATCCATCCATCCTGTATCCATCCATCCTGTATCCATCCATCCTGTATCCATCCATCCATCCATCCATCCATCCTGTATCCATCCATCCATCCATCCTGTATCCATCCATCCATCCATCCTGTATCCATCCATCCTGTATCCATCCATCCATCCATCCATCCTGTATCCATCCATCCATCCTGTATCCATCCATCCATCCATCCTGTATCCATCCATCCTGTATCCATCCATCCATCCATCCTGTATCCATCCATCCTGTATCCATCCATCCATCCATCCATCCATCCATCCATCCATCCATCCATCCTGTATCCATCCATCCTGTATCCATCCATCCATCCATCCATCCATCCATCCATCCATCTATCCATCCATCCATCCATCCTGTATCCATCCATCCATCCATCCATCCATCCATCCATCCATCCATCCATCCATCCATCCATCCATCCTGTATCCATCCATCCATCCATCCATCCATCCATCCATCCTGTATCCATCCATCCATCCATCCATCCTGTATCCATCCATCCTGTATCCATCCATCCTGTATCCATCCATCCATCCATCCATCCATCCTGTATCCATCCATCCATCCATCCATCCATCCATCCTGTATCCATCCATCCTGTATCCATCCATCCATCCATCCTGTATCCATCCATCCATCTATCCATCCATCCATCCATCCATCCTGTATCCATCCATCCTGTATCCATCCATCCATCTATCCATCCATCCTGTATCCATCCATCCTGTATCCATCCATCCATCCATCCATCCATCCTGTATCCATCCATCCTGTATCCATCCATCCATCCATCCATCCATCCATCCATCCATCCATCCATCCATCTATCCATCCATCCATCCATCCTGTATCCATCCATCCATCCATCCATCCATCCATCCATCCTGTATCCATCCATCCATCCATCCATCCATCCATCCATCCATCCATCCTGTATCCATCCATCCATCCATCCATCCTGTATCCATCCATCCTGTATCCATCCATCCTGTATCCATCCATCCATCCATCCATCCATCCTGTATCCATCCATCCATCCATCCATCCATCCATCCTGTATCCATCCATCCATCCATCCTGTATCCATCCATCCTGTATCCATCCATCCATCCATCCATCCTGTATCCATCCATCCATCCTGTATCCATCCATCCATCCATCCTGTATCCATCCATCCATCCTGTATCCATCCATCCATCCATCCTGTATCCATCCATCCTGTATCCATCCATCCATCTATCCATCCATCCTGTATCCATCCATCCTGTATCCATCCATCCATCCATCCATCCATCCATCCATCTATCCATCCATCCATCCATCCTGTATCCATCCATCCATCCATCCATCCATCCATCCATCCTGTATCCATCCATCCATCCATCCATCCATCCATCCATCCATCCATCCATCCATCCTGTATCCATCCATCCATCCATCCATCCATCCATCCATCCATCCTGTATCCATCCATCCATCCATCCATCCTGTATCCATCCATCCTGTATCCATCCATCCTGTATCCATCCATCCATCCATCCATCCATCCATTATTCCATCCATCCATCCATCCATCCATCCTGTATCCATCCATCCATCCATCCTGTATCCATCCATCCTGTATCCATCCATCCATCCATCCATCCTGTATCCATCCATCCATCCTGTATCCATCCATCCATCCATCCTGTATCCATCCATCCATCCTGTATCCATCCATCCATCCATCCTGTATCCATCCATCCTGTATCCATCCATCCATCCATCCATCCATCCATCCATCCATCCATCCATCCATCCATCCTGTATCCATCCATCCTGTATCCATCCATCCATCCATCCATCCATCCATCCATCCATCCATCCATCCATCCTGTATCCATCCATCCATCCATCCATCCATCCATCCATCCATCCATCCATCCATCCATCCTGTATCCATCCATCCATCCATCCATCCTGTATCCATCCATCCTGTATCCATCCATCCTGTATCCATCCATCCATCCATCCATCCATCCTGTATCCATCCATCCTGTATCCATCCATCCATCCATCCATCCTGTATCCATCCATCCATCCATCCTGTATCCATCCATCCTGTATCCATCCATCCATCCATCCATCCTGTATCCATCCATCCATCCTGTATCCATCCATCCATCCATCCTGTATCCATCCATCCATCCTGTATCCATCCATCCATCCATCCTGTATCCATCCATCCTGTATCCATCCATCCATCCATCCATCCATCCATCCTGTATCCATCCATCCTGTATCCATCCATCCATCCATCCATCCATCCATCCATCCATCCATCCATCCATTTATCCTGTATCCATCCATCCTGTATCCATCCATCCATCTATCCATCCATCCATCCATCCATCCATCCATCCTGTATCCATCCATCCATCCATCCTGTATCCATCCATCCATCTATCCATCCATCCATCCATCCATCCTGTATCCATCCATCCTGTATCCATCCATCCATCTATCCATCCATCCTGTATCCATCCATCCTGTATCCATCCATCCATCCATCCATCCATCCTGTATCCATCCATCCTGTATCCATCCATCCATCCATCCATCCATCCATCCATCCATCCATCCATCCATCCATCTATCCATCCATCCATCCATCCTGTATCCATCCATCCATCCATCCATCCATCCATCCATCCATCCTGTATCCATCCATCCATCCATCCATCCATCCATCCATCCATCCTGTATCCATCCATCCATCCATCCATCCTGTATCCATCCATCCTGTATCCATCCATCCTGTATCCATCCATCCATCCATCCATCCATCCTGTATCCATCCATCCATCCATCCATCCATCCATCCATCCATCCATCCATCCATCCATTTATCCTGTATCCATCCATCCTGTATCCATCCATCCATCTATCCATCCATCCATCCATCCATCCATCCATCCTGTATCCATCCATCCATCCATCCTGTATCCATCCATCCATCTATCCATCCATCCATCCATCCATCCTGTATCCATCCATCCTGTATCCATCCATCCATCTATCCATCCATCCTGTATCCATCCATCCTGTATCCATCCATCCATCCATCCATCCATCCTGTATCCATCCATCCTGTATCCATCCATCCATCCATCCATCCATCCATCCATCCATCCATCCATCCATCTATCCATCCATCCATCCATCCTGTATCCATCCATCCATCCATCCATCCATCCATCCATCCTGTATCCATCCATCCATCCATCCATCCATCCATCCATCCATCCTGTATCCATCCATCCATCCATCCATCCTGTATCCATCCATCCTGTATCCATCCATCCTGTATCCATCCATCCATCCATCCATCCATCCTGTATCCATCCATCCATCCATCCATCCATCCATCCTGTATCCATCCATCCATCCATCCTGTATCCATCCATCCTGTATCCATCCATCCATCCATCCATCCTGTATCCATCCATCCATCCTGTATCCATCCATCCATCCATCCTGTATCCATCCATCCATCCTGTATCCATCCATCCATCCATCCTGTATCCATCCATCCTGTATCCATCCATCCATCCATCCATCCATCCTGTATCCATCCATCCTGTATCCATCCATCCATCCATCCATCCATCCATCCATCCATCTATCCATCCATCCATCCATCCTGTATCCATCCATCCATCCATCCATCCATCCATCCATCCTGTATCCATCCATCCATCCATCCATCCATCCATCCATCCATCCATCCATCCATCCATCCTGTATCCATCCATCCATCCATCCATCCATCCATCCATCCTGTATCCATCCATCCATCCATCCATCCTGTATCCATCCATCCTGTATCCATCCATCCTGTATCCATCCATCCATCCATCCATCCATCCATTATTCCATCCATCCATCCATCCATCCATCCTGTATCCATCCATCCATCCATCCTGTATCCATCCATCCTGTATCCATCCATCCATCCATCCATCCTGTATCCATCCATCCATCCTGTATCCATCCATCCATCCATCCTGTATCCATCCATCCATCCTGTATCCATCCATCCATCCATCCTGTATCCATCCATCCTGTATCCATCCATCCATCCATCCATCCATCCATCCATCCATCCATCCATCCATCCTGTATCCATCCATCCTGTATCCATCCATCCATCCATCCATCCATCCATCCATCCATCCATCCATCCATCCATCCTGTATCCATCCATCCATCCATCCATCCATCCATCCATCCATCCATCCATCCTGTATCCATCCATCCATCCATCCATCCTGTATCCATCCATCCTGTATCCATCCATCCTGTATCCATCCATCCATCCATCCATCCATCCTGTATCCATCCATCCATCCATCCATCCATCCATCCATCCTGTATCCATCCATCCATCCATCCTGTATCCATCCATCCTGTATCCATCCATCCATCCATCCATCCTGTATCCATCCATCCATCCTGTATCCATCCATCCATCCATCCTGTATCCATCCATCCATCCTGTATCCATCCATCCATCCATCCTGTATCCATCCATCCTGTATCCATCCATCCATCCATCCATCCATCCATCCATCCTGTATCCATCCATCCTGTATCCATCCATCCATCCATCCATCCATCCATCCATCCATCCATCCATCCATCCATCCATCCATCCATTTATCCTGTATCCATCCATCCTGTATCCATCCATCCATCTATCCATCCATCCATCCATCCATCCATCCATCCTGTATCCATCCATCCATCCATCCTGTATCCATCCATCCTGTATCCATCCATCCTGTATCCATCCATCCATCCATCCATCCATCCATCCTGTATCCATCCCTCCTGTATCCATCCATCCTGTATCCATCCATCCTGTATCCATCCATCCTGTATCCATCCATCCATCCATCCATCCATCCATCCATCCATCCATCCATCCATCCATCCATCCATCCATCCTGTATCCATCCATCCATCCATCCATCCATCCTGTATCCATTCATCCATCCATCCATCCATCCATCCATCCTGTATCCATCCATCCTGTATCCATCCATCCATCCATCCATCCATCCATCCATCCATCTATCCATCCATCCATCCATCCTGTATCCATCCATCCATCCATCCATCCATCCATCCATCCATCCATCCATCCATCCTGTATCCATCCATCCATCCTGTATCCATCCATCCATCCATCCTGTATCCATCCATCCTGTATCCATCCATCCTGTATCCATCCATCCTGTATCCATCCATCCTGTATCCATCCATCCATCCATCCATCCATCCATCCATCCATCTATCCATCCATCCATCCATCCTGTATCCATCCATCCATCCATCCATCCATCCATCCATCCATCCATCCATCCATCCATCCATCCATCCATCCATCCATCCATCCATCCATCCATCCATCCTGTATCCATCCATCCATCCATCCATCCATCCATCCATCCATCCATCCATCCATCCATCCATCCATCCATCCATCCTGTATCCATCCATCCTGTATCCATCCATCCTGTATCCATCCATCCTGTATCCATCCATCCTGTATCCATCCATCCATCCATCCATCCATCCATCCATCCATCCATCCATCCATCCATCCATCCATCCATCCATCCATCCATCCATCCATCCGTCTACCTACTTGTTTTGATTTCATCATTTATCAACCTTATAACTTGATAGCTGACTACTACCCTCGCTTATTGAAATCGGAAATTTGCCTTTTAGCTCGTGAAAACGTCATCAAGGTGGTTGGGCCTGCAACCAGGTGTTCTGTGTCTTAGCAGCACTTCTCATACCGATGAGAACAACATCAGTAGGATAGAAATGCATTTGGCCAAGGAGCGACGGCGTCGTCGCGACTCCTTTGAGGCCCGTGGAGCAGCTGCCCAGATGCCTGGACCCTGCTATTGCCAACAGCAGCAGCAGCAGCAGCATATGCTACAAATGCAGACGTTGACGCACTGCCAACAGACTCCCATGACAGCCCCTGCAATGAAAACTGCTGGCAAACAACTGGAAACGAGTTTAAAGGAGATCAAGAGGGCTCTTCGTAATCTAATGCACAAGGTGAGCGAGCGACTCAAGGTCACATCATTAGGCCAAGGGTTCACCAGTGGCCCAATCAGATTTGCTGATTATATAGATATTTGCATAACATTCCGAGTGAAGAAAGCAACAATCCATTTTGCATTATGTGAACGATTCGATTTTTAGTTTAACGAGAAGGACCAGATTGCCCGCCTGGCCAGCGATTGGGAAGCGGTGGGAATGCTGGTAGATCGGTTCTGTTTTTGGGTCTACTTGATCCTTATTGTGGTCACAGGCATGGTCACACTGATCCCACCGATGCCCTACGTCTACGAAAGAGCCCTCAACGACGAGGCACTCATCCAACGCTTTAAAGAACTTGCCAATCACGTAGAATCTATTGACAATGTCTAGTCTGCACAGTCATTCACTGATCAAACGGCTGATATCATATCGTCTTTTAACAATTTTGTGGGGCCTTAAAGGGTGATGCGATGCAGAAAGCGTTTAAGATGCCTTCTTGTGCAGACTTAATAATTGTGACTTTTGGGAGAATTGGCATTGCTTCCGTATCTGTCCTATGTCGCCGTGCAGGCAGCAATTTCGTTTGTATTAACAGCTAAGGCGTTCAGTCAATCTTTTTTCCCGTGAAATCAAACTTACTCGCATTTTTTTCCCATGCCGGGAACATAATATAAATTCTTTAAGAAGTCCGTCTCTCCAATTGAAAATGTCAATTAGGAAGGCGGAATAGATAGGACCGGATGAGTTTGTCTGCAATGAGATAATTTTGGTGTAATGGGATGCGTAGCAAGTTGTCTATGGCACAATGACATTCCAAACGCATTTCAATGCTCCATATTAGGTAAAAGGGTCAACTTGAGAGTTCACCTACTCCTGCTAGATAAATTCTGGCGACTTATTTGTGCTTGAAAGAAAGAATTTACACCGCAGTTACCAATTACAACGTGAATGGATACTGCTTATCCCAGTAAATACCTTTAGTTATTAATAAAAGGTAGCGCCCTCAACGGTTAGACACATGTCGCCTCAACCAGGACGCGGAGTAAGACGGGGAGAGGGCAACCATCCGAGTTTATTTTCCTAAGCGAACGTAAATAAAAGTAGAAATGACCGCCCATACAAGCGTCTGTCTACAGTTCTCGCTTGATAGAGTGTGGTCGATTCACCAATGCGGTCTGATACGAGCCTAAGTAGAAAAATGCGGCTTGACACTTCTCTCTGACTTGTTTTCTACTTACTCCCTTACTTGGTGAAACGTTTCCTCCTAAAATTAATGAAAATAAAGCGAATTCAAGTCAGATAATGGAATTAATGCACAGGCGATGGCATAATAACATTCGAGCTCAATACTCGTTTTAGCAATTGTACTAGACCAAGCATTATGCCAAAACTTCCATTAAAAACACTTAGAATGTAAATATCAAATCTGTAATCAACTATGGAAAATGTAATAGCTCACCCTATTTTCTTACGTATCTTTTCGTGTGATTTATACCCGTTTTTCACCATTTTTACCCCGTGTAGTCAAACCTTCAGGAGATGGGGATGTTTTCGCCTAAAAAGTAAGATTATGTCTGTGGTACATTTGAATAAGGAGGTAAGCACAACCAAGTGGGATGCTGTTCTCGCTTTTAAGGGCGAAAAAAATTGAGCTATGAAAATATAAATCAAGCGAACCGGTGTGCTCAATCAACTCGGCAAGAAGCTGATTCACATAGGTGATTTTCTCCACTTAATTTTTCTTATCGGAACTCCGTTCTAAGAATCTTTCGTGGGAATCTAAATCACTATTGTATTAACGCTATTAGTGAACTTTGCTGTGCTATAAACGCCTAGGTGAATTCGGTGCGTATGAAAATGGCATGATGCCGGTGGGCAGTTGATTGGTTTTATTTTAACCAATAGCCAACCGGTATTGTGAAAATGCACCAATCAAATCAAAGAACCAAATAATGAGATCCATATCGTCCAGAAAACAACCTTTTGTTTCGGTGGTGCATAAGAGGCGCTTGACGGTGCAGACTTGGCCTGCGCGTCGAAGAGTTTGGAGGCAAGACGAGTACCACTTGTGTTGCTGGTGGTATCGGCGCTGTTTGTGTTGTTGCTATCAACATTTTTGACTATGTTAGCAGCAGTCGAGTGTACGTGTTGTGATCGAGGCTCCTAATAAAGGAGAAATCACAGTACTACTTATTGGTAAGTGTGCAACAAAGCAGTCAAGCAAGACCTGAAGCCGTGATAACTGCCATGAGTCATTTATTACTTCTCGTAACCTACAGATCAGCCTTGCTTTTATGAGTGGCTTCGTACCTTCAACTGAGCAGTCTTTTTCTCCTTTGGGTCAAAATGCAGAAGCTGTAATCCCAATTTCTCATCGTCGCCATCTATTGCGGCCTTTGATGTGACTATCGAGCAGTCACAAGAAAATTCCTTTTTGTCTACAGCCTCTGCTTGAAATTCGTCCTGCCTCTCCTTTACTGCCGTAACCTCATGCACTAAATGTGAAATGATCGTTTTGGACTTCCCTTGCTTTGTACCGACTGGTAGCTTTTGAAGCATCCCCTCAACCTAAAGAAAAGGGAGAAACAATTAAGCAATTTCATCCACAAGCTGGGTCTGTCACCCTCCTACCTCCATAGAGTCGCCTCTAGCAGCTGCAGCACCACCTTTCTTGATCACTTTGGTGTCATTCTGAACTTTCACGGGTCGTGGAAGTGGTTGCATTTTTAGTGGTTCAGCAACCTCAAATTCTGGCCAGTCGTCATAGGACTGTGCACCCACGATGGTGGTTGGGGGAATAGCTTTCGACTCGTTCTTTAGCTCCAAGAGAAAAACAGCAACAAAGATGCCAAAATGGATTCAAATATGAGCCGAATTCATACAAGCAAAGGTAAAATAGAGAGCTGACTATAATTCACTCAAAAAGAGTTCACAAATGTGACAATTGAATGTACCTCCTTTGACATGGTGCGCCTCCTCTCTTCCTCCTCGTTAATTTGCGCCTCAGCAACCATACGAGCCAAATTCTCTTTGGCCTTTAAAACGGCTAGTGTGCAATCACGGCTTTTGTCAGGGCAGCCACTGAAGACAGCATAAGAGTGGTTTTAAAAACTTTGACAAAATGTCGGGGTAGGCACTACTCTAAGTCCGCCTGGCTTGAGAAACACGTGTAACATCCACAGTGTACTTTCTGAGATCTCAGAATTAATGCTACATGAACTGACAATGAATTGTCTGTCCACAAAATTTAACTATCGACCATTCAGTGAAGGATCGAGAGAATAGAACCAAAATAAACGCATGAACTGATATTCCAATTTGATTAAGCGATTTTTGGGCAAGTTAAATCAAGTTCTTTTTCAATGCCGTGTACTCCTCTAATGCATGGATAAATATACCTCTTCGTCAGATCCAAAGTCGCTTCAACGGTTTGTGGACGGAGGAACACCTCATTCGGCATGCGTGATTCGACGGCCAAAATCGTTGTTGCTGGACGAGTGGAGGATTCTGCAAACTTTTTTGGTGCTTTAAGGGAACACTTTTAGCCAAGTCAAGTAGATTGCAAGCAGGTTTTGCTTGAATAGTGTAAGGTAGACTTACTATCAGTTCGTAAAGCAATATCATCCACTCGATTGGTGGTTATCAGCTGAGCTTTTGGTTTAGGTTCCTGAAAAAAGGACATTTGACGAATTAGAGATGAGGACATAATGCTAAGGAGTCTGGTGCAGCCTATGAATATGCTTTGATTGCCTGAGGCTGCAAAAAAACTTTTTAATGATATGAGTGCGAAGAACCTCATTTCTGGTAGTGATAGTGTCATCCCAACATATTTAAAACATACTTTTAGAGACGAACTGGCTGACTGTTAGCGCATCCACTTGATTACACTAACGACTGAATCAGTGCCCCAATTCGATATGAGTCGAAATTCTCTGCTGGACTAAATAATATCAGGGAGAATAATCAGCAATGGAACTTATGTTTAAACAATCACCGAAGTAAGTCAAAATGGATAGCTGATTCTCTAGCTTTAAGAAATCTCACACCCAATACCTTTACGCCTTTACTACTTCTTCATCAATCAGACTTAGTTAAGGTTTAGGATAAGGGCAATGAAGTGCATCCAAAGGGGTAGATGCAACGTAAACTTCCACGAACCCTGTCATTAGAATTAAGAGCAAAGTAAAAACCCCTTTTTACCATCTTCGCTAGATGCTGTGGCGGAGTCGGTTGTGGAGGTGGTAGCACCCTCACAACCGCAGGGTCAGCAATCCCTCGGGTGGTGGATCGGCTCCCACCACGCTGTGCGTGTGACTCAATCATGCGTTGCTTCTCCTGCAGATCCGTCTGCAGACCACGAACGGTAGAGGCCAGTGTGGCGCACTTGGCTTGCAAGTCGCGCTGTTTCCGCAATAGGCGAGTGCGCTCGCATCGCTGGTTCTTTTCCAGATTGTGCACATACTTCTCCAGTGTCTAGAAGGCAAGAGGAAACCTTACCACAGGAAAAAAATGTCGTCAATTTGAGAAATATTGAGAAACACCTGAATGGGAAGAACATTAAGATGGAGAGATGACAAACACTTTGGTGCATGCAAAGAGCAAATTTGTCGGTAGCCTTTCAGACAAAAAAGGCATGGTTACTGTTGTTGCCGACTGCTGATAATGAGAACCTCAACGAAGCGCATATTGAATAAGACCAAGTGTTCCCTTGAACGCGATTTCACCCGGTATAGGAACAAGCAGTAACAGGGGGCATATGCAGACCAGTTCTTGTTGATCATTGCAATTTTTCCGATTGTATTATTGGGTACGATAGGAAAAGGTAATATCATGTCCCCTCACTCCTTACGCAAGGTCTTAGGGTCGAAACTACACATTTTAAATCCTAATGCAGATAATAACTAGGGATCCTTTATGCCACAATAAGGTTCTACTGGACGATACGTTTAGTAGCTACGCTGCCTGGAGCATTTGAAACCTAAGTTAGATGGAATTAAACTTTGGAATATTACTATTGAAACTGAAGTCCCAGGCCTGTTCCTGCTAGTACTGTGATGTGAATGGGCACATGAACTAGTATCGACCAAGAAGAGGGCTACAGAAAGGTCCGACTAAAGTGGCATAAGCCAAATACCAATGACAGAAGATTGGCAAAAACGATTTATTAACAAGATATAAAATTGTAACCAAATAGAAATGGGTAATGATATTGGTGTTAAACAGAAACTTAAATGATCCAGCACGTGGGACTAAAGCTAAGGTAAACGATAGCTACTAGCATCAAATGCTGAACGGCACCTAGACCATTCGACAGATTCATCCACCAACTACTACAGAAATCGTTAACTAATAGAGCAGAAGGCTGATTAGTTACCAATTAATACAAGATGGGGTAAAAATCTACGGATGGAAAAAAGAAACTCATTCATGGAAAAAAGACAGCATCAAAGTAAAAACTACTATCACCTGTATGAGATGCATGGGAAAATTTCAATGTTAATTAGTAGAGATTTTCAGATAAATATTATGGAAACAAAATGTGAAATATTCCTCAGTCGATGAGCTGTATAGAAGGAAATGCAGAAACGGCATGTTGAAAATCAATCGTGATGGAACAACCGTAGCAGGTAGGCGAAAAATCGCAACATATTTCTAGTAGCGCCTTGAGAAAAGTAGGGCGTGATTAGCATTATGACGTAATTGTTGTTTGACCGAAAGGTATTCTACTTAGTGTTACAGTCATGTGCAGCAAAGCGATGATTATATTCCAAGCACCACACCAAGATTTACCGGGGTGCACCAAACGAGTTTATGGGAACTGTTTATGAAAAGACACATCAGTCTGAGGGTGCAAGATGATTACCAAATAGCGTTCAGCAAAACAAACTTCTCATGGAATTTTTAAAAATAAAAAATCAAATATGTGTTAAAAATACATAGCAAATTAAACACGACGAGTGGATAATCTGACAGTACAACGGTCTTATAAGAAACTCGAAGGCATCAGCGCTTACAAATGGTGAGACACTTATAGGCGGCACAAAGTTTCAAAACTGACCAATTTGTCCCTCTCAACGGATTCATATTCTGCTCTTAGACGTTGCAAAGCTGAGATTAGCTCCTCACGTTCTGGCAGATTCTGCTCAAAAGCGAGGTTCCTCAAATGCTGTAGCTCCTCCTCAGCTCTGTAACGTGCGTTTTCCGATTCCTGCATAGCCTTGTTTGTGCGAACAAAAATGTCCTTTAGACGTTTCAGCTGCTCGCGATAAACCCTTATCTCCTCCATCTGGCTATTCATCAACATTGGCAATTTTGCATTCTTTCCGTCTAACTAAATCAAACATTTCATTACGGTAAAACTTATCCACTATGAAATTGATAAACGCAAACTCAAGCCTCTGATTCGTTTTATTAAAAAACAGATCAACTATAGAACCTTTTCAATGATGGCAGCTTGAACATGGCCTTGTGCCTTTAGCATGCGATTATCTTCTCTTAAGGCACACACTTTGCTCCTAAGGAAATCAAGCTGGCACTGTTGATCACTTAATGCCTCCTGTTTAGCCATAAGTATCTTCTCCAGCAGTTCATATGACCTCTTTCGTTCACTTCTAAGGGCTGACGAAGTCATTTTTGA
Source organism: Taenia crassiceps (assembly GCA_023375655.1). NCBI lineage: Eukaryota > Metazoa > Platyhelminthes > Cestoda > Cyclophyllidea > Taeniidae > Taenia > Taenia crassiceps. Next base: position 937,921 of record JAKROA010000010.1, read on the forward strand.
CGTTACATTTCTTCTTTTCCTTCTACGAGTTAAGACTGGCGAAAAGTCTAGAAGTAATTATCATGAGAAAGGCAAACCTGGATTTATTGGCGGAAGTGTCTCATCATTACTCAAGGGGGGTATTTGCAAGTCGAAGGAAATTTCTGATACATCTGGCCCCTTCAGATTCATTGCAAAGTCCACACCGTTAAAAAACCACCAAACCTCGACTCAAGCAGATAGTACAGCATTACAACACAAATAGAATATTCAAACAATAAATAATAGAAAACAAAGTCCATTTAGTAATATGGGTGATTATAACTGCTTTTAAGCCGAAACCGATCGCAAGACGATTGCTTTATAATAGACTACGGAACTAAAATGATATCCATGGTGGATCAAGACCTATTACCAAAACGATTATTGCAAAATGGTTGCAATAACTGCTATTGCATAATGTTGATGCTTTTTGCCACACAGACTTAATGACTGCGAACTGGGCTATTCGAAGTTAAGTGGCCATTTAAGGCTACAAAATTATATGAAATTTTTGGCATTATGTTTAAGTATTGATCTGTGCTGCTTTGACTACATGGTATTCCGATTTCTAATTTCGCAATTAAGCGATGTATTGTTAGCAACTAATAATGATTGATCGTATCGAAGTAAATAAGTTATGTAGAATTAATGACTATAATATCCCCTTATCCAATAGAGAATCATTATAATAAACATAATCTTCATTGTCATTGAAAGCTCAGCTATGCTTTACAAACTTATTTATACACCAGCAATGCCAATCAGTTCAAATGATATGTGCATGTTTCTACGATAACGATGTCATGGGACGATTAATCGGATGAGAAGCTTGATAGCCTCATATTGAGTTCAGACTCCGTGGAGAAGTCCTCCGTCTCGGCTAATTCTAATTCCCCGCCTGGAGGTAGACTCCAGTCGGTTTGGCAGCTTGCCTCTGACTTCTACAATATAAAAACCATGAAATGGGGATTTTAATTATTCATATTTCCTCAGATGGTCCAAATTTACCATCGATTGTCTCGTTAGTGGTGGAAATAGACATCTTTCATGTCGAATAAACGACTTTCTTTGTTTGTTGTCATCCAATGGGACTTGAACTGAACCTGCAGAGCCTCGGCGAACATCATCTTCAACTCTTTGATTAGGTTTACCGTTCGTTATCCTAGGTGGAAAGACCTCCGCAGGTGATGCTGTCAAATCAGACGGTGGTTTGAAATGCTTTTTCGGTGGCTGGGATGGTGAGGATGGAGAGATTTTTCTGTCGCTTGCCATTTCCACTACTTCAGTATTGGCAGAAAACTTTCTGCCCACCAAAGGATTGCTCCTGTCAAAACAAGCAAAAAAAACTTTTGTATATAATTGTTATGATTCCACCAATTGCAAGGATGACGGTGTAGTCATGTGTTGGACTACGCAAAGTATGCTAAGATAGACTAACATTCATTTCAATTAAACAGGCACTGCAATAAAGTAGCGTGAAATTCTTACAAAACAGAGCTTTTCCAAGCAGCTCATTCACTGATTTTAGTCAGCATAGCAGTCTCCCGTTCTCTCCCTGTGAGGCACAGTCTTGTGTTTCTTTAGTTTACAAGGCAATGAGGTAAAGCAATAAATCAACCGCCATATCCCTCCATGTCCCGCTTCTCTAATGCCACTGTGTGATTGTCTAGTGACTGATTCGCATGACCTGGCTCTACCAAATGTTCCTGAGGCCGTGTTCCCCTATCAAATCCCGCCTCATTGTATTGAGGGAGTGAGGGTAACAGTTGCATTTATTTGGTTTCCAGCAAGAAAACTGAACTAACTATGATAAAGAAGTCATCCACAATCTGCCGCGCAGATATTGACACACAAGTAATCGCAGAGACATGCAGGAAGGAGGAATGGAGGTGGGACGGGCGAGAGGAGCATGTTCTTGTAGGGGACAAGTGATGTGTGCCTGTGTAGTTTGAGTTGTGTGAGTGGTGAGTAGATCGAGTAGGCGTTACCAGTACCTTAGGAACATGACAAGTCAGAACCGTTCTTACCGTAATTTTATTCAATTGACTATCAAAAGCAGCACATTCTCATAAAGACTCAAAAGAACTCTTCAGAAATCATTGCTATCTTCCAAAGCGTGACAGATTGATGGCATCTGTTTGTTTGCCTTACTTTTAGATTTTCCATTTTACAAATATTGCAGATGAAGATTTAATCATCACTCACATCGCTCTCGGTACTGTGGTCTCAATATAAAATCAGGCACTGGCAGTGTGAAGCTCCTCACAGCCAAGAATGAAGAACTGAACTGATTGTGACGCATCATCGGTGCCATTTCAGAGTGCTGCAGTATAATAGCACGATCACCTCTGATGCAATACGAATTGCCTCAAGACCCTTTCTCCTCTTCATGCGCAGACTTGAAGTTCATCCTGCACGATAACGCATTAAATTCTGCATCGACAGTAGAGGTTGGTGAAAACAATCCTTGCTTTTCCTTCACCTCGTGACACCCCAAAAAGTCGCCTGTATTAGAGCGGGGAAACAATCGACCGCGCTCGACATTTGCGTGTGCAAACGTGGATCGTAGACAAGAACTGACCGATCACTCATCGATGCGAGCCATTAATAGGTGCAGCTTCATAGAATCCAACCACAATCGCAATTTTATTATTGTTTAACTAGGACATTAAAAAGATTTTCAATGGATGGAGATGGAGATGGAGATGGCTAACACGCTTGGTGTCAAGTGGGCGAAGGAAAGTTGATTAGTGCGGCTTAAGAGGCTTTAATGACCACCTTCACATCGGTCTCCGCTACTGACTTTGATTTGTCAAACAACTGGACTTAATGGAAAAAGCATTTCGCACGTTCCATGGTGCGATGGGTTAGTGCAGAACCACAAGAAGCCGCACACATGAATCACGGTTGACAGACATTTATTTCTTCCTAACTTGGTCTTGGGCAATACCATCTCCCCTCTGGTATTTGTAAGAGAATTTGCACAAACAAAAAAAGTGGTTCCAACTCCGCTTATTTGCTTTGAGTGCTAACAATCCCCGATGTTGGAAGAGGCTCCGCGCTTACCTTCACCTATGACTGTTATAAGGAAACCCTTGTAACAGTGGACGGTGCCACCAGTTCCGTTTCTTGGCATGGACATTTGGGATTTGTTGGGGAAAACTTTACATCAGTGTTCCCTACTGCGCAGAAGTGGTCTTGTGGTCGAATCTCCAATGCATCGACCATACACAACAGAGGGCATTTTCATGCATCCTTCAGCTGATCCATTTGTAATGCCTTTGGGTGTTCTTTAAGGCTTCATCAGAAACGTTTGTATCTTCTCCGAAAATGCATAGGTCCACAAAAAGGTGACACTGGAAGTGCCTCTTAGAATGCGCCGAAAGTCACTGTCCCGGCTAGGCGAAAGGATGTGGGAAGCTCAAGCATTACTCGCATGCTACTAGTCTGAGAGTCTAGCTGTCGTGGAAAAACGTGTAACAGACTAACGCATTAGTTCACTGAGTGACCTAAAAGCCCTCACGTTTCTGATACGCCATTTTAAAGCTGTTTGCTCTAAATTGTGAATAATCGCAGCGTTTGAGGAAGCAACGTTAGCCTAGTTTAGTGTGAGCAATAGAACATTTGGCTACATTAGTTAGAAGAAGGCAAATCGTGGAGGAGGCTGAGTAACTGCTTTCCACTAATCTGCCGCGCCTTACCCGATGACAATAAACCTCCATGAAATCACTTCGACTCATTCCCTCCGCCTACCTGATAAGGATGTGCTGTTTGGATGGTTAACTGAATCAAATTTAATGCAAATGGGTCCGACGGTAAACACTTCCGAAGTAGGTCGACCGCTCACCGGCAGTCTACTCACCAATAATGCGACTTGCACTTGCACAATGTGCATCATCTCATCCTCACACCACTATCCTTCTTTCCCACCCTCCATTCTTCCGTCCTGTGCACGTATGCATCCGTGTCATCCGTGTCATCTGTGTCATCTGTGTCATCTCCTCCTGCTTGGTTCAGTTTTCTTGCTGAGTGTCAAAAAGGGCTTAAGTGAGCCACATCTATCCTCTCCATACAACTAGATGGTAAAATGGTCATGAAACCAGTCGATACAGTCAGATTAAGTGAACTTCTCCTCATTAGAGATTGTGCAGGGAAGAGAGCGGTGGTGGCTCGATCGTTCACAAGATTGTACATCACAGCAAGAGAATGGGAGACTGCGGTGTTAACTGAAGCATTAAATGGGTCATATGGAGAAGCTTTGATCAGTTCTTTGCATGACCTCTCTATGGCACCGCTTTGATTGGTCCTCTACGGAGTCGTTACTTTTCAAATTTGTCTTAAGCACTGCAATTTGTATTCACTTATAAAAAGCTTTGGTGTTCAATACTTGAGCGCTTTAATTATGTTAATTTCGTAGATTTACGCTCGTGGGGGCATAGGTTTCCCACATGAGTACCTCCAAGATTGGAGCCCACCTTAATAGTTAACTCCCTGATTGAAACAGTTTTTTTAGTTTCCATAAATCCTTTTTGTACATGGAAATTAGAGTTACTGGGAACATGTTTACAAACTCCCAGAATCCGCCCATGTGGGAACCTAGGATGTCCACCCATTGATGGATAATCGAGCAACATTTCCTGTGGGCAGAAACCAGAGATTCGGATTTGCATGCAGTTGATTCACCTCCAAAAAGCGCCAGTTCGGCAAAACTGCTGCTATTACAAGATGACGAAACCTGCATCAAATGTTACGGCAATGTTTGAGTGTTAGTAAAGGCTTTTCAAACAGCCTTCAAATCAAGCACGTCCTACGTCAATCTCGTCGTAATAAATTCCAAACATCCTGTTTTCTAGCCAAAGCCGGTAGAAAGTACATCCGCTTGATGGGGCGACCAAGACGTCACATATTTTACCGAAAACAGCAAATTAGTTAAAGCAGGCGACGCACCTTTTCCCAAACACTTTCTTCTTTGATTTGTCCTTCTTGTTGACCTTGGTCTGCAGCACTCCTATATGGCACCGAATATCCTTCGCGGTGGTGAATGACATACGTGAATTCTTCTCCGGTCGACAGAGAATAATGTAGGTTTTTGGCATGAAGAGCACCACGAGAGCAATCGTGGCAGAAATACTGATGCAGAGAGTCAGCGTCACCTCCGTCTTGTAGCCTGACAGGTAGACGGGAATGATGGAGAGCCAGAGGACGCAGGTGGTGTACATAGTGAAACCGATGAATTTGGCCTCGTTGAAGTTCTGCGGTAGGTTGCGTGTCTTTATGGCGTAGATGGTGCACAAAGCTAAAGAATTTCAAAAACACCCACTGAATTCAGCCTCGGCATAACTGTTAGATTGTAATTACATATGGAACCCACATTCCGGTCATTTTAAGACTCATATGCAGTTTGGAACTCTATCAGAGTCCGGCGCTTCTTGTTTTCTTTATCCTGAATCAAAAAATTTAACAGAGTCCCTTGAGACTTCTCTGGAGCTTTCTTTAATCTGGAGCATTGCGAAATTGTTGGCGCAAGATTCCTCGCTACAAATTTGGACACATTTACTAATGCTGGGTCCTCATTACTGTACGGTTTTCTTGCAAGCAAACGGCAATATTTGCAACCAAAAGGGGCACAACTCGGTTGCATGCTTAGTTAAAAGGCCAAAGAATGTCTTTAAGTCGTTCTTTGGCAATTTCGAAAGAGATCCAGAGTCAGTCTACTGCATTCTTCTTTCAGTTGTTGGTGCCTTTATAGCCTCAAAGCCATAGCCTGGCGGTAGGCGTGCTGGAACTCAATTGCTCCATTTAATTTACTCAACGCTTAACTACAATTTGTTGTTCCTCTGGTATTTGACTGAAGTTCCTTTCATGATAAACTTTAAGGACTTTTTAACCTCAACAGATAACTTGGCAACATTCAGCTAAAGCGGAGGGAACAGTTTACAGAGGGAAAATTTCTGCTGAGGCACCAGAGTCACTGAACATAATGAAGGAGTACTTAACACCGAGGGTGCCTCAGACAGCATTTTTGTATCGCTCCAGGTCTCCCTTGATAGAAGCCCAAAAAGTTGTTAAATAGATCTCACTCTATACACTAAGCGACGCGTTGTTATACTTTGACTGTCCACCAAAACTGTGCGTTTCGGCCAAGCGCCTTCCCCAATGCGGTTCAAATAAGAAAAAAAAAATCCATGCGGAACAGAATTGACAAGATGTGTAGCTGACAATGAGACCAAAATTTTTTTCTCTCAGTGGAAACCAATGATCAGCTTTTCTGACCACATGGCGGCGGTCTCTTATGGGAAAACCGGTGCACGAGGAGAGAATAGACAGCACCACGATTTGACATTAAACTACACGAGTATCAGTTCGCAGGACGTGATTTTCCGTTCAGTGGCACGGCCAAAGCTGACGCCTGCAGCCTTCAGACCCTTCCAAAGGTCAATGACGCCATCTTCTTCCACGTCGCTGTGGAAGGATGCAAAACACAGAAGCTCCATCTGTTTGCGCATCGCATTCCAAAAACATTTTTTTAAAGTGCACAGAACCACAGATCTACCGGTGCTGAAGTGTTGCCCCTTTATCATACTCCTTCACAAGGACAGATGATGACTACCTCACACGAATGCAACATTAGCACTGCCTTTCCGCAGTTCTTCATCACATTTAGGTTCTTCCTACCGATTTGGCGAAAAAGCATAAGCGTTTTTTTCTTCATAAAAGCCCGCAACATAACAAAGAACAACTCGTCACAGCTCTATTGCACTTCTAACAACTTAGCTGTAATTTAAAAGTACCCTTGAAGTTACGGAATCTAACACCGAGCAATTCAGCAACTAAAAAAAAACCTACCATCCATTTAATCTGTCGCGCTATTTCTGTACGTAAAAAGAGCCTCGAGTACAGCCTATGGAAGGACAACTTCAATCCTGTACTACTTTGCAATGGTCCGTTGTCTGGTTGTAAAATTGCGCCCGTTTTGGTCGCACGCTGGGGTGGCAAGACCTTTGCTCGAAATAGTTTATCACCGCGTTGCAATGATGGAAACTCTCGCAATGACTTAACCTTCCCGGCCTTGTGCAAGGTTAGCAGGGCGTAAATAACTTGGTTTTGGATGGAGTTTACTCGGCTAAATTAATATCTAAAATAAAATTGTTTAATGCGGTTGCATTTTTTTGCAAGAGACACCATCATCATTACAACTTAGTGGCTAAGAGAGGTGTTGGTAGTTTGAACTGACCTATGAGTAAGATGGGGAATGCAAGAGGAATTATAGTTCCGCGTTGACTGGTGTTGCAGCACAGACGCGCCCGAATGAGGTCCTTGGAGAATCGCAACTCCGTACCCGGTGGTTCAATGATCAGCATCGTTGCTATTACTGCCACCTCTACGGCAATCAGCGCTAATAAGGGAAGAATGATATTTGAGCTTTAGTTTTATCACAGTTTTTGCCTTTTGTCGCTTCATTACACTTGTGAACTTGCAAGTTTTATGCTTCTACACCCAATCGTTACTTGACAGCCGTGTTAAATGCTTCAAGGGACTGCTAAGTCGTGCGTGATCTTTGAGGGCCTATTTTTCCCTTCAGTCTCCACTCGACGAATGCCAAGTCGAAGTGTCCGAAAATTAAGAGAACTGAATATGGAGTCACAGCAAAATGCTTTCAAGGTTGTACAGATTTCGATGATCAAGGTTATTAATCTATTTCTACTGTTAGACGATAAGCACGGCTGATTGCACCTATGAGAGTGTTTCATGAGGTCCAACCACTTCAAATTAATGTCAGTGTTCTGTCGGGAGTGCGGACCAAACAAGGAATTTTATTGATGCGTCGGCATGACCCGAGATCAAAGCAGTGACACTGTCACATGGCGTAGGCGACTGGTAAAACGTCAAATTAATGTGAAATTCAATGAGGAATTTTGAAAATTTCAGATATTTCCTAAGTACATATTCTGCAGAATTTCGAGGTCCAAAACACCAAGGTGTGCTGCGCCTGCTCTGTGAACGAAATCGTTTTCAGTGGCAATTCTGGTGAATCCTTAATTGTCAAAAATGCCTCCTTAAAATCACCTCGCTCTTTTTTTGCAACATCATTTTTTGTGGGTCACTACCTTTGTGGTACAAACCAATCGCTGCTTTTTCAGGGCTGCAAGCTAAATATGGAAAGTAGGTGTGAAGCTTCTTAAACTCATTCTTCCAAGTCAAATGGCAGGCTAGCTTTTAGCAAGCTCACACCTGTCCTGGTCAACATAAGGTTGTAAATAGTCTTAGAAGTTAAATTACTATTCCTTCGGCTTCCTCGATGCCTTTTAAGCCTTCAGCGGTCGCACAGACAGCGATGCGACACCCAATTTCTACCTGAGCACCGACGACTCTGCTGCTGAGCCCATACCAACAGCACAGCTTCGTTGCACAAAACTAGCGTGTATGAGAAGGCTGAAGAGCATGTGCATTGGAGGGCGTTTAAACGAGCAACTTCTTTTTAAGTAAAGATAACTTATTTGAATACTAGGCGAGGGGAAGGATGCTTTGCCTACAGCATCTTGCAGATGACGGAAACAAAGCTAAATTAATCCTACGATCCAGCAGGAAATTAAGTTTAGAGCCAAATAGTGCCACATGCTGAAGCTAAGGAGGGTCAAAGGAAGAGTAGAAATTCCTTGCGTTTACATGTGTCTCATAGCAGGCAATGGGCGGCAGGTCGGCAACCCTTCTACCTCACCGTAAATTGTACTTATTGAGCAAAAAGTGGCTGTACCAGTTGGGATAAAATTTCCGTGCCGAGTGGAAGCACGAGTCCGCCACCACCGGTGAGCGTTAGCCACTGCCTTGGTGTACACTCAGTGGGTCATAACTAGTCGCATTGGCGTTGCGGGTGAGGCCATCCTGATGCCTGTGGCCGCAACCGAGTTGAACGCAAACAAACCGTAGTCAATGGTCCATGTCTACTCACCGCTGTCCCTAACACACAAATTAAAGCAGTTCTTTTTAAAAAAAACTTTTGTTTGTTTGATGTGGGTCATTTGAGTGAAAATTCTTTTTGGCTTTCCTTAGACTATCAAGGCTTTATTGCGAACAAAAGGCTCCTTACTCCGTCAAACAGGACTTCAAAAAGCAACTGTCGGACAGGAGAGATGATTTACACGAATGCCGAAAAACTGCTTTTGGAAGTTTTACTGCCTCAGAAGAAGATGGTGTGTTGTAAAACTGCACTTTAAATTATTGTCATTAGATCCTTTTAATACAATATTCGACAAAATGTTTGGTTAGGTTTGTTTAAACGCAGCAAACTCACTGAATATATAAAGGTCTACACAAATCGCTGCTGGAAAATAACCAAACTTTCAGAAAAAGACATTCCAGTTTTTTTGGATTCTGCATAAGTTTCCGTCCGGTAACCAAACCTCTTATTTTCCTACTTCCTAAGCCCTCTACAACATTTTTAAATGTGCGTTTTGGTTGAGTTCTCCTAATTGCCCTTGGTCTGAATAAGCCCCTCTTTCACAGTCCATTACCTTGGCTTTTTGGCCAAATCCGTTGCAGTTTCCTCCCCTGCACACATTCGTCACCGTGTCATAACAACTATTGCGTGCATACCACTTTGGTTCTTTTCCCTTTAGTCTCGCAGGGCATCGCTCCAAGTAGTTATCACGCCTTCTTGACTTTATATTACCCCGCATAAAAGCGAGGTTAAAAGTGGTGACAGCGAGAAATGGAGCAAGAGCTAAAATAGCCCTTAACTTAGTTAATGCCTTTCTCGAAATCTTTTCCTATTTTGGTACTGCAAAACAGCAACGATTCAGTGAACCACGAGAACCTGACACCTGTCCGCGTGATAGACACAAGTTACGCAAAATACTGAACAAAATGAACACATTCTCTGGTAGACGTGCACACAAAAGGCGATCGACGCAATGAGGAACATTTTCTGCAGAGCAAAACTTAGGCCTAAAGGAAACTTCCTAAATGAAGTCGGATTATTAACAGAGCACAACAGGTGAGCCCTGCTGGAGTATTTTATGATAATCAAAGGAGTTTATGCACAGAAGGCTTCAAAGCAACGCATCTTGGTTCTCATGGACGAGCCATCGATGTTTCATCAAACTACTTATAATAATAGCGACTTCCTAGGTCCCCCGCCCTACAATACTTCCGAACAACTCGAGTGCTGTAGGGATGGGATGGGAGTGACAAACCTTTCCGAAGCATTCGCTTGATCAAAAGGGTTCGATTTTTGGGTGGAGGCTTCAATAACAAATCAGTTTGCTTCCGAGATTAATAATATCGTGGTCTTGGAAGGCAATTTGGGCCAGAAAAAAACAGGTCAGTGTCCTTGCAATTTGGGTTATCGTAACTCCCATCCCTTTTTAGTAGTTAATTATCGGCTACTCTCCGGTTCCAAGCCAACCTTTTAAGTCTATTATGTTTGGGATGCCTTTTATTACTCCCCTCCCCAATCATTCAATCTTCCAACCCTTTTGTGTGTCCATAATCCCAACTGCCATTACTTGCATTTAGGCTTGCAATAATAGCAGCAATGGCAACAACAGCAGCAACCTACTTCCAGTGATAAACAATTGAGCAGCCGTGGAGAGGAACCTCTGTTTCTTCACCAGAATCTTCTTTGAACCCTCCATGATGCGTGCAATTCGGTTGGTCTTGGTAACCAAAGCTGCGTAGATGGCGGTAAACGCTAGCCCAGGTAGAGTGCGTTGAAGGGCGCAGGTGGCAGTAGAGGGACGAAACAGGACGAGGACAGTGAAGGCGTGGGCGAAAAGCATAGCGACAAGGATGAGCCACATTAATTCTCGAGTTGAGGCTTTCACCACTGCAGTGTCACGATAAACAATAAAGACGACAAGGATGAGGACGGTTAGGAGACCACCGAGACTGGCAAACACAATGGCAGTGAGACAGCTGGAGTCCTTCCAATGGGGGTATTTGGGATTAATAGGCTCGCAGGCTAAAGTGAGAGAAATGACGGATTATTGCATTGCTATAAACTCAGGCAAATATAAATACTGTTAACTTCAGTCCATTTCGAGAGACTTAAAAACTAATTCCATTGATTTGATGGTCTCTAGAATGCTTCCACAAACCATCTCAGAGTATTGGGGTTCACTTAATCACTTATCCTTTCCATGCTGTCCTGAAATAAAAAAATTATGCATAGGAAAATCTCTGAAACCTTGAGGATTAATTTGTGATCGTATCCACGGTTCTCAAAGTAAGATTTGCTTCCTGTACGTCGAGTGCTGGTGCTCAAAAGTTCTACTTGCTTGCATTGTGTTGACAAGAGCAAAAATGTTGCGGAATGGGAACGTATTACTAAACGATTTGCTGTTGTAGCCTTCCGTTAGTAGTTGTGGATATTTTTAGCCCCGAAAATTGCAATCATCACTGAATACCTTTGCATGCGCCAAACTTGCGCACCATCATCGATGTGGGCCAATTGCCCGGCGCTCCAAGGAGCGGCAGCGGGGCTTTTGCTGACGCACAACTAAAGACTTAGGTTTGACTTTGGTGAGTTAACCATGTGAGGACTCCGATTCAAAATGGGGTTCCGCTGCATCCGGTCAGGGAAAGTTGAGTTAAAATGGGAGTAAAGCTTATAAGGGCGAAATCTCGCGATCTAGGCACAAACAAGAAGACTCCAATCTGTGATTTCTTGCATAAGCACTGTTGGCTTAGTTGAGCCGCTAAAACTCGACTTGGAATAATAATGTTTAAGTGCTCAAGCACGACTGGAATGCTTTAGAATTACGAGTTGAGCATCAAAATCAGAAATAGGTATGATTTGGGACCTTCTGCACACTACCAAGTTCCACACACGCTGTAAATAGTTAAGACACAGGAAAGGGGAATTTTGAATAATCAACATGAGGGCAAATATGCACAAAAGTTGTTCACTTGGCAATGATTAGGAAAAGCTGTCAAAGTCGTTTAATCATTCCTTTGCGCCATTCTGGAGTTGGTTGCCTGAGATTTACCACTACAAACTTCCACACAGTTGCTAACTTGTTATTCTACGGTTTTCGTTGCAAAAAGGGGCCTGCACACAACCTCAGGGATTCTACTTCGGTAGCACACTTGGCCAAAAAGGTCAACATTCGACCATCGAAACGGTACACGGCCCAAAAGCTGTTCGGCACATTTCGGACGACGCGGACATGTGGAGAATCACCTCCTCCCTTACGATTCAGATCACTCCAAGTTGACGTTATTTACTTCATTGGTATTTAATTTAAATCGCCTGAAGAGGTAATTCTGAGGAGCTATCGACTAACTCAGGGAATTTGGCAACTTCGAAGGGGATTTCTGCGCCTTTTATTAAAGTGGTAAAGTAGGTTGTACGTTGAAGATTTTTTTATTTTTCTAAGGATATGGGATGATGCAAAGTCAAATATTTTGAACTGTTATAGTCTGCTTGATCTAGCCTTGATACTTTTTTAGGTACATCGTTTTCTCCCACGTAGCGGGTTTAAAGATCGTTCGAAGAAGATGCTACTTGAAACGCAAAGCGAAAGGCTGTAATTCCTTTCTTCCTTTTGCTTAGGTGACACCTTAGAGCCCGGTGAGTGGCTTCCTCTCTTGCCTGTCGGAAAGACGTATTCCATCCTAGCAGAAATGCCTTCATACTACTCCAGGAAAGACTCACTGTGCCACATTGAATGTAGCAGAAACGCGCTGGAGTTTGTGACTCAGTCACTTAGAATCTCATTGTTAAATTGCAAATTCTTGGTGGATGAATGAAGAACGCATGCTGCAGATGATAAAATCTGTGAAAATTTCTGTGTTCTTTAAAGGTGTTATTGACGGACGGAGAGCCTTTGGCCTATAATTATGTGGAAAAGTGTTTGCCAGCTGTCTGCCATAACTATCCGAAGGTACCAACGGAGAGCAGGCGAAACCTCCTCCACCCTTCCACTATTTGGATGGTTGGGTAGCACCAAAGTGAAAACAAGATGACGAGGAGTAAAAGATGCCAAAGATTTACTGTTTAGAAAGCACTTCAAAGTCAAATTTTTAAATAAACTACTCTGCCCTTCAAAACCAGAATATTTTGAACTGACGATGTAGAGACTTGATGAGGGACACATTTTTCGGAACAAGGCATTTTCATTCATGACAATGAGGGAATAAACAAAATCCATGCACTCAACGAAAGGAAAAATTGTACACAATAGCAGTAGCACACTCGTCTTAGCGCATCCATTCAATGCTACATTTTATTGTTATTTTGATCTGGCTTCTTCGTCTTACAACTGCGTTTATGGCTTTCACACCGTTTCGCACATAAACCGTCTGGGAAGGACTTGATGCGCTGAACTTGCAGCAGTGGTTAGCAAGTCCTACTAAAGCAAATAAACAATCATCTGGCACCCGCTGGAGTTGATTCGGGAGGAGCGGAACTGGACTTGCTTCAAGTTCCGCACGGCAAGTGGTAGTGAGGAACAATAAAGTTCAGTAATAATTGTATGTAATACGAAGAAAACTCTACAGTAAATCTCTAAACAACCCAATATATTGTATAGTCTAAGAGGGCGATCAGGCCCTTAAAAATGCCTCTGTTAAGCAAGTAATGCTGCAGTCAGTGAATTCCTTGCAGAATGAACATGATGTTTACCTCCTCTCTGTCTTCTGTCCTACAATTTAAATTGTTTCTTTCCTAATAAGATTTGGCCTACCCAAGACACCAAATTCAGTAAACCTAGCCTAAGTTACGGCTAATATCATCACTAGCAATTAATGTTCTCTTTAAATGAGGAAATTCTCGGTTTAAGTCAATTTCATCCAGCAGTTGGCTACGCTTGACATGGGAGCCTGCCAGGCTCGAACCGGAAGGGTGGCAAGAAGGAGTACTGGCAATCAGCGTCTTAGGACTGAAGGCAATCTTGCATTTTAATTAGACAAGCCTTTAAAACACCCTTTTGCTAATAACTACCAAGCGCTATGTGCTGGCACGGCTTAATACAGTTTCTGATGAAACTTGGGGCACCGCAGCCCAGCAATCCCATGTCATGCGCCCTAAATAATCCACTGGCAATCCAGCACTGCCACTACTCAAGAAAGGAAGCCTTCAGACGTTAAAGTACTTTTCTGGATAATGTTGATGTAATGCGATGTCATTTGGCTGTTGACACTTTAAAGTGTGGGGATTATTTGGCCAACCGAATCCTAAAACCGATACAATTAAACAATACCTAATGATTAGAGGCAGGGAACGGTAAGGAAACTGCATTAGACGACGCCTGGACTGCGCATTGATGTGGCATTAGTGCAAGATTTACGCTGGCGGAAAGGAATTGGTATTGGCTGGGGAGCAGAAGAACCACCTTGCCTTTTTCCACCAAACCTCTGCAGCATTCACTGCCACAATTTCACAGACAAAGGTTGATTCGCATATTATTACGAGAAGAGAAAAAGCAAACGTCTGTTTACAAAGCCGTTCCTAGTGGGCTGAAAAGTACGCTGGTTTTGTGGCATATTAGGGGAAGACAAAAATAAAAGTAAAATCATTCCACACGAGTTCCATGATACAATTCTACGCAACTCCTTCATTCCTTAATCCTTTTAATGAATTTGACATACAATTAGATGAAAAAAACCGAGAGCAACTTAACTTAAAAATCAGTGGCTGCTGTGGATAACAGGACAGCATCAGGACAAGAAAATAATTTTACATCCTCTTCCGGGTACTTGAACTACATGTGCCCCTGAAAACTCACTCCGACATTACGAGATTTCAATGGATTTATTTGCCGCCTCCAAACCTTAGAGCGATGGGCCGTAAGTCTTCACAAAACGGAGGGGCGCTCGCGGGTTTTCAGTGCAGCAGCTTTCTGCTAAGACCTGTTCTACAGATGGCAGGAGCTGGCTGGAAACACGCAATCGTGTATATGCATGTGCGTGCATGTACGCATAGTAAAGCCAGAATGGGCCTACATTTGACTCCCAGCAAGGTCCTCGTCATTGTGCACTCTGCTCTGCTCTTCTCCTCTCGTTTTAAAATCCAAAATAGTAGAAAACCGGTTGGACCTAATGCCACTTTGGCCTGTCTTTAGACGGAAATAAATCCAGTCCTTAAGCAGCCCTATCTCTGTGCAAATGTTTTGTACCATTTGGATAAGATGCGGTGACCAAGCTAACCACCTAGAGATGCTTTACAAGTCAGTTTAACTCCGATCGGTATCCTCTGTCTCATGATGGCTGAATGGATTGAATTGGTGACTAAAAATGCCTTGAGTTTGACGTGTCAAGAGCCTCAAAGCATAATCATTGTGAACACAGAAAGACCTTTAAACCTATCCAAAAGGAAAGCGCTTCAGTCGAAGCCCTGCAATTGGGTTCTCTTTGTATTCTGGGCATTGGTAGATGACAATGTGTTTCAAAGGCGGAAACCTTTCATTCATGTCTTCCAAGAATGTCATTCGAATGAGCCGTTTTCAGTGATTTCATGAGTTATATGCGATGAAGAATACCCTTTCAATCGAAGCTATGCATTGGCGATTTACTCGCAGCTCCTGCCACACTCATGAGGTGCGCATCACCTTCTTCCCGCTAGACTACTCATTACTTGCAGGTACGATCAAACGACAGTCAAGACTGTCCATGGACTAAAGGCCTATGGATTGCGGCTGAAATTCATCTACTCGATGCAAGTCAATGTCCAAAAAAGTTCCAGACAAACCAAAACTGACCAATCAGTACAAAAGCCTTTTCCTTGCAAAAAAATGTCAAATTTATTAGTTAAGAAAGGGAATTCCATCCACGAGAAGGTCTCGTGCTTAACTCAGGTTGATATAAGCCAGTTGATACCATCTTTTCCTTTCCGTATGCTTTTTCCAACATTTTTCCTACTGGAAATTATCACCACCTTTTGACATTTGAGAATCAAACGCTAAACACAAGGGACGGTTGAGAAGGGAAAGTGTGGTAGTAACCAAAAATGCAATGGCAACGTTGTCCTCTTCCATAATCAGGATGTTGGGTAAAAGCAGAATTCAAAAGGCCACATCAATCATCGAAATAATTTCTGAAGCCTTTAGCAGGCACTTAATTGTCACTCACTTTTCCAGTGGATTTTCAGAGTTTCTCTACAGATCGGTCTTCGTGTAGGTGTCGCTAATTTCCACAGCTAACAAACAGCTTCTGATAAATTCATGTTCCGACTTCCAAGTTTTTAGCTACTCTGCGAATATTCCCATCGTCATGTTTACGCTCTGGCTTTATCCTTTTATAACATTTTTTAAAAAGGAGAATGTGAAGCAATTTTAGCCTTCGCAAGGAATGTTAGAGCTCATAAGTGATGGAATTCCCATCTATAAAGCGATAATGCAGAAGCGCACTTATACGAAATCCGTAAATGAGTTAAAAAGAGGTACTAAATGGTTGCTGCAAGGGCACGTCCTGTTTACGTCTGTTTCAAGGAATTTATTGCTTATTCGACTTTGTGGGTCTGGAGTGATTTGCTGTCGATTGGACTTCAAAGTCTAATGCTCTGTAACCGAACAAAAGAGCTCATTCCCACCTCATGAGACTCACTTGCAGCTTTGATTAGAATATGTTTCCTAATTTAAGGGTTGAATGGACTGTTCTTCTTCATCAACATTTACTTCGGCCTTCGAATTAGGGGTTGTTAGTTGTTGGCGCGATATGCCCAAAGGGAGCAGGAGGCGCTTGATAAAAATTGGGGCGGCACGAGCTTATGGAGCAGCTAATTACGGGCCTTGGGGACCAAACGCTTCATGGACTTTCGCATTTGACGCCGTTTTGAATAAATATTTCGTTCGAGTAGCATCCATCTGGAAACTATTTTCCTACATATTAAAGGCTCTTTGAGTGGTGTCTCCATAAGCAAATTTCGTGATTTTAGAAGGAGGCGACAAAGTTGTCAACTTCCATCGCTATTGAGAATGCCAGAAATAGCAGTAGCAAGCATGAAGCAGAATTTTCCCATCTGTCTTTAAAAATTTTAGCAATAAATAACCATGAAATTATTATGCTTATTAAATAAATGCCTTCTTGACACTAAGGGAAAAAGCGGAACCGGTGAAGCTCTCTTATTTTTTTTTGCAAAAAAACTCGTGTAGTTAAGGTAAGATTCATCAGTGCTTTGTTTCTTGGAAGTTTAATCCATATTCGACAGGGTGCTAGTTTACTAGCTTCACTTCCGCTAGACAGTGCGCCCTTAGAAGGTATCAGCCCAGCCCTGAACATCTTGATGCTATCCAACTGCTTTGCCCGAGCTCTTTAGACGGTTCACACGTACGTAGCCATTGTGACGAAGGAGGTGACAGCTACAACCTAAAGAACTTTTACGAGGAAGACAGAAAAGTGATATTGAGTCTGTAGTTCTTACACTGACGTCCCAGATGCAGTTATGGTACTCTCTACGGGGATGTTACCGCTACTTCATAATGCTGGAAAAACATGCTGTTGGCTATTGCCAGTCGTTGCTACCTCCGATAAAGGGAACTTTTTGCAAGTCTGTGGACTGTTTAGGAAGTGGATAAAGTTGAATCCCTTAAGTAAACACCGTTTGGGGAAAAAATTGTTAAATCTCATCAAATGCACCATTAAGAAATGGCTACTAGTTGTGAGGTGGAGCGTGTAGTGTCTTTCGAGGATGGACAATGATGGTTTGATTCAGTTAATGAATGCTCAACGACAAAGGCTACTTCTCATGAGAACTCAGAGTAAAGCAATCGTTGCTAACTTTGGTGACGCATGCGAATCCATCTGTTTGGTGTCTGTCACGATTTACACTCCATCAGTCATGTCAATCACTACAAAGGGGTTCAGGCAAGTCTCCCCTTGTTAAAAATAATAGACACGCAGCTCGTCATGACTGGGTACTAAATACTGTAAAAGTATCCATACCTCTTGAAATGAGCAGGATTTCTTTATGCAGGTGGAAGTGAATCGCATCTGTCAACTGCAAGGACTCAGGGGAAGGAGGAAAAATAACCGAGTGAATCGGTGCACCAAACATTTCACCAATGCACACAAGGAATCGTTTGTTTGTTTACGCATTCTTACCGATCGGTGCACGAATATCATAAACTGCATAAATCTCTCTGGACACCTGATAATTAGTTTAAATGTCACAATTTGACCTCTTTGAACGCAAGAAAGTCCCTACCAATGCATTCCTCCCGCAAGTACTCTTTTTAGAATGGTTCGGGCGACTTCAACAAAGCATATCACAAATACAGATGAGCAGATGTTATGGATCCATTCAGCCTTCCTCGCATCTAGCACTGACTGAGGTTTCTGTGAGCGATTTGAAAATCGAAAGGTCCATCCACGATCTACCGACAGATTAATGCACAATGGTTGATGAAAGAAGTGTAAATTCTGCTGAGGTGAAACGCAAAAAACACCTAGAATTCGCCTGGCCATTGCTAGAAAACAGAATATTTGAGTATTCCATTGCTTGTGTTTGCTTATTTCATTAATGCAGAAGACATTCAGATAGTTCCACGATTTGGCTTTAAAGTTGCGCACCTAAAGGTGACTTTGAAGGAGCTATCAGTCCTAAAACGCTTTCAAGACTTCCCCAAGTCTTGAAAGTAGCCCCTGAATCGAGAAAGCTACAGGCCGAAAACATTGTGAATAAATGTTTTTTTAAGGAAGGACCACAGACTGCTATTGGGAGGAGAAAAGGAGGCAAAAAATTCACATGCATACCCCTAGTGCGGCCCATAGTCGCCAATTGCGTCTAGCCTCAAGTTCATTTATCAGTTGAGATTTTTTTCACTGTAAATGAATTCACATTAGCCCCTCAGTGTGGTCTGCCCTACTCTCGTAGCCATTTGGCCACTTCCTGTGACATTCCAGACAGGAGTCTTGATGGAGGCCAATTCCTTTATGCCGACTTTGTTGTTTTGGGGTGCCTTTAACCAAGAATAATTACTAGTCTGGATCAGGAAATCATTATCCCATGAAAGTCACGGGTCGGCACTGCATTATTCCCTAAAGGGATCTCTAACCTCCTATTCATCCATTTATCCTCTTCAGTGATGCTCAACTTTTGTTCGCTCTTTTCACCATTGTCATTTGACTACCGCAAAAATTGAGTTCTACGCAAATGAGTCTTCATTTATTTCCGAGTCATACGAAGAGCTGCAAATGGTGACTTACGCGGATTTGCGAAAGTAAGCGGTGAATTTTTCTGTGACGTCGTTAAAAGTGAAAGCGTTGCAGTGTTGGGGAAAGTACTTGCAAATTTATGGGATGAAGTCGAAATAGACTAAAACTTCAAAGTGGATTTTTATTCCACTTGTTAAATGAAGCAGCATTTAAAAGGTTGGGTTTAAATCTGTTGCTAGCATTGTACTCTTCAACAGGCACACATGTGTGACGCTGCGATATTCTCATCTGTAGCCCACAGCACAACCGCGTGGTAGTCCTCATGCCTATCACCTACGCTTGAAGCCGTGAACGGAAGGCAAATTTTCTTCGCTAGGGACGGTAAACTTTCTTTGGATGCTTTTTCAGCACCAATTTAGTTCATCAAAAAGTTTACAGCGATTGGTGTCCCTTGAATAATGAAAATTTAGTCGGTTTCCTTCACCTACTTTTGTTGCAATTCGCACTGAATTGGCGCAGATTTATTCAATGCAAATGAAGGCTTGTAAAGAAAGCAGGCTCAACAATTCACTATCCTAAACATACCCAAAGTCTTCATAAATGCGAAGAATTAATTATTTAATCTAAGCAGCATTCCATCCATAGTCAAGTCTAAATAAACCAAAATGCAAGTGGCAGGAAACTTCACATTTTGGCCCTTCAAGGAGTAACTCGATTCCAAGCATCTAGAGCCGATTTTTCTTTGCAACACGTATTTGTCATGAGCAAATTAAAGGGAGTGTATTTATGGAGCACACTCTCACTGGTCATTAATGCGTCCGCGGTGCATACGCAGTCATGAAAGGCGTTGCTATTTTTTGTCCCGTCAATACCTTGTTTTTGACAGTGTTGGCGGGTTGGCATGCTCACGGGAATTGCATAAGCGCACAAAATTTGCACAGAGAAAAAGATCCTTAAACACTTTGCATCTTAACTAGTGGATGCAGAGGATGAGGTGACAAAATCTAAACAGGTAGTGACACAAGTGTCGGGCACCAATGGAAACTCTTCTTTCAGGGGGTACGAAAGTGATGCAAAATCTCAAAAGGCATCCACCATCACTCACCCGTTTTATTTTTAGTCGGTTTAAAGCCCAATTTGCAGGGTTGACAGGTCTCGTTTTCAGCCTTCCATTCGTTCGGCTTGCACGGTTGACATATCCAACAGCACGTTTTCGACTTGTCCTTTATTATCTGCAGAAAATACAAGTCAATTAGCTACAAATTATTTATGTCATTTTTTCGCTCTTACAAGGAAGTATGCGATAATTTTTTAAATTTTTTTGAGGGTATTCTGTTGAAATTCCTTCATTAGTCTTGACCGCTAGACCTCCCTGTTTTTACAAAAGTCCATGCCAAGCTATTCAAAAATAGTGTTTTTGTCCGAATCGGACAACGGCGAGGGGGATGGGAGGAATGCACGAAATGAGTACTTGCAGAGTTAGAGCATCGGAGAATAGATGGCTGTGCTTGTAACCATACGCGGAGGTATACAAGAGAACAGCAAATGAACATGACTACTATTGCCGTTTCCGGAAGGCGAAGTGCTTTTAGGTGGCTCAGTATTTGGTAAACAGCTAGCGAGAGAAAAGAGATACGCCAGACGTAACGCTTGTTAACTAAAGGTGAAATTTCCGAAGACTTCTTGGTGTCCGCGCCTAAAGAACGCTCGAGAAGGAAGTTCAATGTTGTCCGAACTAAGCACCAAGGGTTGGCCATAAATTATTGCTCGTCACAGCGTAATATTCAAGTGGGCAAGCACACTCTTAACATAGTTTAAATACTTTAAACCTCATAATTAATTGGTTGCTATCTTTAACATCTTAATCTTATCTGCGGATAGAAATCAGCACTTTCGTGTTTGATTGCATGCCCACGAATAACTTTTCGTAAGCATAATCATCGTAAAAAATCCGAACGAAAAAGGGAAGTGTGATTGTACTTAAGTTCTAAGCTTGTTGCTTAAAGCAGACGGTGGCTCAGCGAATACGAGTGCATTGGCCTACCTTCATTGGGCAAAGGGGAGAAAAGGCGCCAAAGGAAAGCGCATTTAACTTTGCACAAACTGTTGGTGTCAACTCAGTCCTGATCAATTTAGCAAGGATCACGAGACAACTTTTTAGATCCGCTCTTCTGAAATCATATACCGTTTGTGTTTAAGTGGGATCCAATTAACCTAAACGGGCAGTTTTGTTTATGCAGCCTGTGAGAACCTTGGGAAATTAAATCCAACATGAACTGAGTAATTTGGAAGTTAAAAAAAAGGGCAGCTCTGGACTTTAAGGTAGTTGCTTGAAGCCCGTCCCTTACTGAAAAAATGGAAGCAGATTCGAGTCAATGCGTTAATAATTTTGCCAAGAAATTGGATTACCGGGAAGCATTCAATCCGACATGTTGTACTTCTATGAGTCCCAAATGCTTTGAAATCATGTTCAGTGATCCACAACTCCATACTCGACCAGTCACCGCTCGTCACAATAAAATGCGTTCGTGACAGTCCGCACAAGGATGAGTGTTGCGCACTAATGATACACACAAAGATTATCCGGGAACGGTGTCCAGGAGGACGACAAGGCCTTTTATGAGAGGCGCTGTCTAGCAGCGCCAAACTTGCGAAGGAATGTTCTTAATCCTACCTAGAGGGAATTCCTTCACCTACCCAGCCTATCCATTAGAAGAGGTTGAAGGCCGACGAAGTCTGTTGTAACTAAAATGCATGAACCATTAAGATTTACTTGTGCCTCCTTTCCTCTGCAAACACAAATAATTCTATCGTCCAAACCGATTCTGTGACAAAAACACAAAAATCCTCATAATGCAGGAGGGTCTTACGCTCTCCTGAGTAAAAAACGCGATACTTTGCTTCCCTTTTTCACAACTGATCTGTTTCGGGCTGACGCTATTAAGGAGCAACGCAATTTGGACCTGCAAAACGGTGGATTCGAATTCCTGCGCAATGAAACACAAACCTGTTCCGGGATGAACAAGGAAGCCTAAGCGGAAGGCCACCGCTAAAATTTCTGTCCTCTTTATGGTCCAGTTTTGCAGTTTATTTCCCACTCCTCACTCTTAAACTCCTTTTTAGCCGCCCTAGTCGAAGTCATGCTGCGTATCTGCTTCTCAAGTACCTATCCCGTTTCCCACCATCTTTTTGAGTGCCACAAAGTGATAACACTCACTACTTGCTTAGGCGCTACAGAGGAATGCGGTAGAAAGAGGGAAAGAACTGCAATTGTACACTCATTCTTCCCATCCTTTAGTATGGACCACATGGAGAATAAGTGTTTCAGTGGTATACAATGTGAGATCTTGAAATTTCTTGTAAAATGAATTGACTCGCTCCTCCTGCTCATAAAAGGCTCCTGCTATACTTCTTCGAGCAGTGGCTAACAGAGAGCTTGTATCATTTCTACGTGGCACGTTCTGCTAGCCCAAGCCAGTTCCTCCCTCAGTGCTGCCCAAGAAGCCAGACAGGAAACGACCTTAACTGCTCATTGGAAATCTCCCCTTTAATTTGGTTTTAATAGAAAATGGAAGGAAAAGCTCGTGAGGCGGGCAAAAGGGCGGACTATCAATTAACTGACATTTTTTATCTCTTATAGAGTAAGCAAGTTAAGATTCGTAGGTGTTTCATGTGTCCCTGCCAGTCAGACTGAGTCATTTTGAAAAGCAAACCGAAAAGTTCACCAACTTCTGATAATGCGACGGCACAAAGATGTTTCAAAATCAACAAAATGTGTAGGTTGCTTGCTTCAAAACATTGCAATGAGCTGGTTGTAATGAATTATTTTTTAAATCAAGTATGACACAAGGACCACATTAAATACCAAATGATATGTCGGGGATAAAAAGTTGAGCAAAATAATTCCTTTGTGGTATTTCTTTCATCCAAACGCATTTGCGTTCTTTTGATTTGCTTATGAGCTTAACTTCGTTTCTACCCCTACATTTACGTTTGGATGCATGCAAGTTTTTGAGCAAACAAGTCGCTTTTAAGAGAAGCATATGCAAATGTATTTATTTTACTGTCAAAATCATAATGTCGAGTGTTTAAAAGAATTTCGAACAGATAAGGGCTTTTGTCGAAAAGTGCCTACCTTAGCCTCCCATGTGCCGCAGGGTTCACTACAAAACGACTGAACCGGACCGGAAGCTGTTCCATTTTCCGAATCACTCTGCCACTGAATGAATTCCTCTTGAAGCGTTATCAGGCGTCCGTGTTTCCATCGGCCGACTTGTACGTAGTCAAACACCTCTTCTCCTCGTTCAGTAAAGTAATGCTGGTAATTCATTAAGTCGTAGCTAAAACATGCACAAGGAATTCATCAAAGATACAATCCACAATAATGCTGGTTGAGGTTTCTTCTAAATACCTTGCAGGTGGATCACCGTTTTCATCAAAAAAGATGGTATCACCATTACTGTCAGTAAAGTTGGACTTAAGTAATTCTTGATACAAAAGACTGCCATTTATGGGTAGCAAACCGGGACAAAGCCCCGGACGTCCAACACCGCACACAATCTCCTGAACTCGATGCAGTGCAAGGGCAACCACGTAAATAGCCAGATTTAGAAGGGACAGTTTGTTGTCTTGTTGAAAAGGCAAATTCTTTAAACTTTCCTTCCCTAAAAAGTTAAACAGTTTGAATTAATATTATCGTTTGTTAGGTTTGATTAAGTCTCCTCCAGCATTTTGAAGCCCTTACCGAAAGTTGGAGCGCATCATATTGCTACGACACTAGCCATTGATCACACCCTTACAGCTAATACCCACGAATTATCGAGCGATGAGTTCTGCTTAGGACCCCATTCACCGATAATCAATACTCCTTTGGGTCAGAACACCGTTCACTATTTCACGAAAGTTTGATACATATATATATATATATGCACATATATGTCCGAATTCGCTACACTGTGCTGCTTCGTGAGGGTATCTGATTATAATCATTAATTTCAGCATTATGAGCGCAGGCTGAAGTTGGATTTACAACCTCTCCCCCACCTAATTATGGCACGTAGGATAAATGCCAAAGTGTGTCTAGCTAACCAGTGCAGGGCTTGCGCTCGCTCTCCGACGAAGCCAAAATTGCGCAGTTGAACTTCTGCTCCCAGAACTCCGTAAACCAGGGATTGACGTTGTGATGCGTTTGTGGTGTCAGACCGGTGAAGTATTCATTGAAATCCTTCACTTTAGGGGAGTGGATTTTGATGGAGAAACTGCCCTGAGCCAAACGACTGAAGGCTCGTTCTCCAGTCTTGGGGTCGATCAGGGGTCCCAGTATGTCCTGCCGGTCCGACCATCCGTCGCTAATGAAAGAATTGAACACGAAGGTAGATCTGAGATTACGTACCACGAGGAAACTTTGTTGTTATTGTCCGTTAGTTTGCATTTCTGATGCAATTCCCATGACAACAATAAACGAAATAATAAGTACACGAAGGAACAGACAAATATGCCACTACTTCCTCGGCCTAAAATAATCCCCCAGTTTTTGAAGAGAATTAAAAATTCACATGCTTTACTTTGGTAGAACGTTTGCTATCAAAGTTTTCGTCAATGCGTTAGCATTCAGACCTCGGGTGGCCTTTTGACTTTAAAAGTGTGTCCTCCAGATCCACATTCATGCCATTTCGAGGACGTCTCCTTTGGTTTGAGGTCTACTTCTATCCCCAATGTAATGCCTTAGTCAGAGCCAAGTTTTGAGGCAAATTTTAAGGGATTTCTTGAAAACTTCTCAGCTTCTCCTTATGTGTCCAGCGGCAATTAATTCCCCAATTTCGTGCTGTCACTTTTAAAACATGATCTAATCAAAGAAAATACAATTAACTTTGATCGTTGCGCTTTGTAGTGCTTTTGCCTCCAGGTTGCTAGTCGTTTTTCTCATAGATATCCGAGAGGCGAGTCAGAAAAACCACATTAGGTATTTTTCTGTTTTGTTCAACAAATGACAGCTAAAATCGTTTGGATCTTTGTTTATTTTGTTAAAAAACCGCAGCTTCTAGTCCCATTTACTTTAGTGAATAGGAACTGTGTAAAGTGCCGAGTGAATGTGCCCCTCGAGGCGACTCCAGCTACCACTTCCAGTGCTTCCCCTCTTGTTCCCTTCAAACTTGGCTGCAAATGCAGGCAGACTCTGTGAATTGCCAACAGCATAATTTATTGAGCAAATGACTGTGACCTACAAGTAAAAGGAATTACTGCAAATTAGAGGGGAAGGGAAAGTACTTTGCAAGGAAATGCACCGAATCAGACAGGCGGAGACGCAATCCCGAGGAAATGTCAGTCATGGGACATCAGATATCATAAATGGAAATAAAAATGGTGCAAAGCGTTTCATAAGCGTAATTAGATGCAAATAAGGAGGAACAACTGCTGCAAAACGAGTAATGATCCATTTTCGTGCCTGCGCGATCAAAAGTTGTGTGACCTCTGCGAAACTGAAGCTAGGAACCTCTAATCATCTGATGCAGTGCATTGCAAATCGCAAATTGTAGATTACGAGCCCAAGTCAGTAGATCGTGTGCTGGTTTCTTAGAAAATTGCTTTTAAAGCAGCAGCAAGGAAGAAGTACTTTGATAGCACGTCTAAATGCTCTGGAACTTCCGCCTTTATGGTAAATTCACCACCTTGCGATTTATTTTCTCGACAAAAGTGAGTCGTTCGCTGTGCTACTTCCCGTGTCACAGCTTCCGGGATGAGCTGAAGGGCTAATTTTGCAATAGCGGTGAGCGGACCCACTTTGAAGCTGTTGGGCCAAATATCGAGTGCGACCATCACGGAAGACATGAGGCATGAGGTCGAGCTAAAACTCGTTGACCTTTGACACGTTTCCCCTAACCTTGTATCCCAATCACCCACCAGTGCATAAGTAAGCGGAAAGTTTAAATAGATTCGATTACTCAGTAAGCAGATGCCGATGAACTTTGTTGTAGACACCATTAAGCTGCGATTTGACAACGCTTCCTATCCGGCTAAATGTGCAAGTGGACTTCTTGAAGCAATCCCTTTCTGCGTTCGAGGCAGATGTTCGGTAAGCCCAGACTAATTAAAAACAGGGGCTATTGGCTCTGCTCTGGATAGTATCCCATCGCAGAGTCAGTTTGTTCAAATAGTTTCATTTTTTGTCTCAGTTAAACTGAAGTTGTTCTAACAGGTTGAGGTATTTAGTTTAGTCATGGCGTTCTGTCCATCTCTGTGACTGCTTTAGTCATTCCACACATTTAAAAAAGACCTTCTTCCTCACTGATATGCAGTTGAATTTATTATGATTCCTCAATTTACACGCTTATTTACCTTTTGCGATGCCAAACGTGTGGATGAATTTTGTCATACTACTTAGAAACGATCCGGTTCTCATGATCATGCTTTACCCAAGCATGTAGAAGGTGTGAGAAGAGCCTCCATTCCGAGCTCTAAAAGCCGAATTGTGATTTGCAATAGACTGCTTGGAGTGATGACAGTCATACCATCCATAGCCCCCATTTTTTCACTCCATTGTAATCGTCTGTTGTAAATAAAGCAAAGTGCTGAAAGAGGACAACCGAGGTTAATCTTTTCGACTACCTTTTAACCAATTAAATGGTTTTTCTTCACTTTAGCGAGAATTGGCGATTTATTTTAAAACATTGTAGGACTGCATTTTTGGCCGACTTTTCGTGACTGCTGGGAAACAAAATTGGAGGGCAGACGAATCGGCTTCAGAGGATGCAAACGGAAGAGGAGCAGAAAAGAAATGAACGGCCTTTAAAGCATTTGTCTCCATTTTCTCACCGATCGCATGCTTTGTAAAGCAGCATTAGCATATCTAAGGAATGCTCTCTTTCCTGTCACCACCGGATAACATCTATCTTCGTTTGAAGAAAGGAGAGTAATTTCCACTTAACTCCTCTCGAATCCAACACTAGGTTAATTAAGGGCTTTAAAAAGCCCTCAAATTCAATGGCTAATGCATTAAGCTACATTTTCCTTTTTCAGTCTGAAACACTAAAGGCAAGAGGGTTAGCGGGAGTCCAAATTTCTCCCTCCCAAGTTGTGACAGCTTAGCAATAAAATAACTTCTCAAACCCAAAGTTGGGTTGCATGCAAGGGAGACGGCGTTTTAATTTCCGTTCCCAGTGTTTCTCCCTCCTGACCTCTGTTATTACCGGGAGTTTGGCTTATCAACGCCATCGAATCAATACAGTGAAATCGGATGTCAAAGGATGGAACGATGGAGCCGCCCAAGGGAGGCTCTAATGATTTCACATTTAGATTCTCGCAAAGCAGTGCTCTAATTAGGCCAAAACATTGCAATCTTTTAGGACCAGAAACAATTCCTGTCTGGTTGCATTTTCACTGAATAGTATTTGTAGTCCCGCCAGTTAAACACCACTGACTTCATTTTGGAAAAAAATTTCCCGACTTTTAACAGGTCAACTTGGCGCGTTCGGTCGGTACTGCCAACTGCTTTAGGCTGAATCAGCTGCATTGACAAATCTTCCCACTAAACAGCCAAAAGCCTACTTCTGTGCGTGCGTGAACCGGACGGAGGGTCGTGGTAGCATATTATGCCCAATCCCCATTTCTGCAGGGTGGAAGCAGCCTCAAAGTAATTGATAAGCTCCATCTCTTCCCTTCTCATACTCAGTTCCCTTGAATTAGGCGCTAAAATGGCATGTCGCGGACGTCCCTGATATAGATGGACTGCGTTTAAATAAACATTCTATTATGCCTCATGTAAGGTGAATTTTCTCTCTCCTTGATGATTTCACTACTTCCTCAAACAGCTGACTCCTATTGTGGATGAATCAAAAAGCATTTTGGGTTGTATGCAAGTTTTGGCACTTACGCTCCAATAAACATGTAACCCTTGCCCTGTAACTGCAAGGTGTCCATGGCTTTTAGCAAGCCGGCCACTGTTTCGCCCTGGCAGAAGCACACCACGACTTTAGCCTTTTGATTGGGATTAAAGATGTCCTGCGCCAACTCCAGAAAGGCTTCCTCCGTCTCCTTGTTGTCGATGCTCCTCTCCGTCTCGGAACAAATTCCCACGTCGTCCATACGCAATTTTAGTGCGGCTATGCCTCGATCACCGTAGAATCCTGCAAAAAAGTCCACTTTTCGGTTAAACTTGGCTTGTTTACTTTGAAGCATATTTATCCGATTCGAAGTTGATAACTGGCATTTACGAGGCACTCAGTGCGCCATTTCACATATTGTTTAAGGGAAATAATGTTGGACAGTCAAATTCATTGTCATCTTTGCTAGGCTCTGATTACGACCTCTGCACTGCAGTTGCTAAAGCCATAAGCTAAGCGTTCTTGGTGACTTTCCTGATTTCGCATCAATCTTCAATCATTTCATTATGACCAAGATGGCATTATATGGCCCATTTGGGACGATGTGTCGTGGTATTGCGTGTTACAAATTCCCTTGCTGGTGCATTTGTGCTAAAACAGAAGCATTGGATCCAACTGAACTGCTGATCAGAATTTCAAGTGAATGGACGTCTTGGTGACTTACTGTCGCGCCCTTATTTATTACCTTGGCAACTTTTAAGCTTAAAATTTAGTAGTAAATATAAAAAAAAACACAAATCTGCTGAAGCGTAGAGGGGAAGCACTTAGAAGCAATTTCACTAAATGCAATGGATGTAAGGCAATTTGGCTGTTGCCATCAATGCTGCACCCAGTTACCGGCCACCGGCACAGAAACAGTGTCCGCCGACCGCGATGTCAACGGTGTCAAGTAAACACTCCACGGATGGCGCTAAACCCTGCACCAAGACCTTTAGGCCTGTCATTTTGTCCCACCGCATTTTTATTGCAATTGGTAGGTAATTAGAGCCAAAGACTGAATTTAAAATGGATTAAAAATTTGAGGAAACTTTGCTTGCACCTACTTTTCCGAGGTGACAGTTAGTCCATTCGTGGAGTCCTGTGTTGTCAGAACAAGGCTTGACCATCAGTAGTAGCTTCGTTGGTCAAAATCCTATCACTTAAATATCTGCGTTCAGTGGATCAAATGCCTCGGCGTTTAGTTTGTCAGGGGCTAGTAAAAATAGTGAAACAATCGAGGCATAGGTCGTACAAGAGAGGAGAAAACAGCCTTTTTTATGTGCTGAAGTATTATAGGCAGATAAATGCCCAAAGGGAGGACAAAGCTCTTTGTTTGTAGTTAAAGTGAAAAGGTTCGACTGCAATTTTGATGGTGCAACTGATAGGCGGTACACTGAACGTATTAGCCAAAATTAAGACCACAGAGACAGGCAAAAGCACGGCTAGTCTGGCACACAAAAGCTTAGATTACACCAGTTAAGCCGCTGAAGGGTTAGAAAATTATTCAAACCGAGACATCTAAGATGCCAGCAGGTCAGTGAGGAAATTGCATTTCATGTTATGCCTTTGTAACACGAATAAACTCGTAGAGCTTATTGGTAGAATTTTCGTGGAAGGTTCCCTTAATCTCACTTCAGTTAGCATAAAAACTTCACCATTTTAACACAGCACCTTGTGTTTCTTAGTCTCCTTTTACTGACGCCGTCAAACAAGCTTAAGCGTTCAGCTTTGCTCTTTACTGCACGAGGCCTTCAGTGTCTGTACGTTGAACCTTATTCAAGCGGAGTGGTCGGAAGGGAATTTCCACGCTCAATCAGGTCATGCGCACACTAAGAGCAAACACTTCCATATTTTAGACGTAGGTGCTCCCCTAGCTACAGGTTCTTCTCTAATCTCTTAAATCAATGGAGGTGAGTACAACACCTAAGCCTACATCAAAGTCTAGTCACTCATCCACTTCATCCCCGCCTATCCTTCCTCCTCAATTGGTCAACAATGCATGGCGTGACGTCTGTCTACAGGAATACTGCGAAATGCTGGCGTCCACTTTTGGGCGACTCGGAGCGTGGTGCCTTCAATCGGCGGGAGAGCAAGCGCTTTTCATACCGCCTTGCACAGAAAGCTGATTTCCTCCACGAAGGTTGTCACATTCGAAACTCACAAACCCTTAAGAGCATAAAAAGAACTCACGACGATTACAAAATGAGCTTGACTGTGTTCGAATTTGATAGTAGAAATGAGGCTTTCTGATAAACACAAGCTTAGCTTTTCATTTTAAATGTCCCACGCATCATGATGTTTCGATAGGACGCAGAAATTCTCCAAAGAGGAAACAATAAATGAGTGCGGTCTTATCCTCGGTCGTCTTTAGTGAGCGCTTTAATAAAATAAAGTTGAGTGATTAAACGCACAAGTCTACAGTAACATTCTACTTCGGACTCTTAAACAGAGCGTGTGGCTTTATTCGTCACCGACGCTAAATCCGTGGTCAAGAACACCTTCCTATTTGGAAATGCGAAAGAAAAGGGAGGTCATAGCATCACCTATCCGCAGGTTTTGAGCATCTCTTTTGCATCAATTTTTCAGAAAATTGAAAAGCCTCTCCAATGTAGTCTTTGCATTTTCCTTTGACCACTTCTTCACCTAACAGTACAACTTGCAAAGGATGTTTATGCGTTTCTGAAGGTGGAAACTTCTTACCAATCGCTACCGTTTGATAGATGGGCCAAACCGTGATTTTTTTACTCCGTTGGCAGGATAAATATTGTTCTGCCACCACCATTCGATTTGATCAGGAGCATAGCATTCTCGACTAATGCTTTTGTCCATTAGCGTGGATAACCCTCGTCGGAGGTACGAACACCCACGTGACTGTCTGAATCTGATGTGTGTGTGTGTGTGTGTGTGTGTTTGGCATTGTGCACAAGAAACGAAAATCCCCAACAATAACTTGCAAGCACACCGATCTTTTGTCGTCCAATCGCCTTAATGTTATGCCTCCCGCCTTCCTTCGGACGCCAGCGGGCCTCATTTCCCATGCACTGGCGCCCTTTCAAATCAGGGTTCCACAAATAGCATTTAACTATTTCTCCACTTTTTGTGACCAAGTATTATTTAATGTCTCAATTAAAAATTCTCGTGGCAACAAATCATGGGCTTTAAACCCACCGCAACTTCAAAATTGCCGCTCCAAAACACATAACACGGGTTAGTGAAAATTATGACTCTTAAACACTTTCAATAATCTATTGTTAAAAAAGACTTTGCAAAAATTGCCCAACAGGATTTGTCTTTAAAATGTGCAAAAAATCCCTTCTTTCTCTTGTTTTTCGTAGGTAACTAATTAAGGAATGACTCGACCGCGTTACTTAAACCAGAAAACATCAAAAATGTTAAAGGGAAGTCTTGTGTGTATTTGAGCGAGCTTTGTGCAAATAAACCTTTGATCAGTTTGTAATGCACTTCCAAATTATCCGTCTTCCAGTTGTTCCGCCTTGGAGCTGCAGTAGCTAATTGGCTATTTCGATGCTATGAGGTAAAAATTAAGCTAGACACATCCTTTCTATGCGGATGGCCGTTTTTAATGCTTTCAAAGTGCATATTTTGTGAGTGTCAATGTCACCCAGTGCCAACCCGCACTGCCCATCACGCACTCGAAAGAGAGGGCTTCAGGGCGATGAGTCCGCACTGGCATTCCATGCCATTCTGGTGGGAGGGTGGAACCGTGTACACAGTGCAACAGTTGTGCCTTGGGTGCGTGTCATTTGTGCCGCGCACAAACCTTTTGTCTGGGTTTGATGCCCACGTGGAGTAAAATTGGACAAAGGCTTCACCACCCATTCAGGATGGGAAAGCTGTGGTCGACTGTCTCGAGTTTTAAATGTGTTTTTTTTACCGTAGGCGAAAATTGTCTCATTCACGATAAATTCAATCGTTTACTAATGGCGAAGTTAACGACGGGTATTCTTTGGCTTCTCTTAGATTTTGTGGCACGAGGAGCATGGGATTTTAGTCCACTACGCTTTATAGCCTAGTTTTTGCACTGTACATTTGCGATCATTTCGCATTCCGACGCCTAGATCCTGCACCACTTCTTAATGGGCGTCTCAAAGCCACGAAAGTTGCTTTTTTCCTTTTTCTATAATTTATAGCCCCCTGCTCGTTTCAGTTTATTTAATAAAAACAATTGGATATTTCTTGTGGTAAATTTAAGCCTAATTATTCTTGAGCATATTGCTACCGTGGCTGTCACATTTGTCGAAATGAAGCAGCAGACCACGTGCTAGACCAGACCGCGGCCGGTCTCGCAGCTGTCGCGTAGCATTAACTGTCACATTTGCTTGGTGATTTTTGCGTCCTAGCTTCGTTCAATGTTTGAACAACTTTTTACATACCTCACGACAAATGAATTTAAAACGGTGAATGGAAAGAGGCTCTACTTAACGAAACAATCGAAGTTAAGCAGAGAAGAAAATGAGTTGGGGCTTTCAGATGGGCTTTGGTGCAGATGCTGATGAATTGGCACCGCCAACTTTGAAAACTGAAGCTGACGACTGCATCCGAGGGGTCATCTGTAGCCATATATTATTTAACAATGCAAGACTCCCAATAGTCTGGCGAATTTACTGGCGGAATATCATTACATAAGCAGGAATTTTTTTGCCGCAAATTGTGACATTTCAAAGTTTTATCCGACAGCTTTTAAAGAATCTCTAGGAGATGGCCTTTCATTAGTAAGTGACAGCCAAAGGTAGTTCGCCTTTGAATGCGCAAAGTACACTTTCATTTTTTGATTTGGAGCCCTCGAAATGTAGGTACTCGCGAAGCCAGACCAATTTGACTGCAGTTAGCATGCTATCGGCTTGACCGGCAGAAAGGAGCTGGCGCTGACAAGCCCAGTCTTTGAAGGAGGCGCATTAGTGACAATAAACTGTGAGACCATTGACCCGCCTCGGGCCTCCCACCTTCATCCATTTTAGTTGCCGTGTTTTCGAGGCGCACGATAGGTAGACTCCGTCCAGAAAGGTGTTAATCACTCACCACCGACTAATTCAAGGCGGTAAGCTTTGAGGTGGTTTTTTATGTCGTAAAACTTGGGCATTTCCGTTTTCATCGAAAGGTACGAGAAAAAGAGAAGGGGTAAATGATATGCCTGTTTAACGAGTTAGTTATTGGGTTACTGTAGAGTAGCAGTACACATTTTGGGATAAACTCCTACCCCATCCTCCAGCACAGACTGAATACTACAAGATAAAAATGTCGTCTAGAAGGCCAAATACGCTTTCTGCTAAGAGCAGAAACCGCATCGGGACTGACTCGCGTAAAATCGGAGGAACTGCAGTGAAAGGCACCATGGGAGGACCTGGTATCAGCAATAATCCTACTTGAGCTCTCTTTCGTGAGATCTATCAAGAGAGCAGCATATTTTGCTCAAGAACCTGAATAGTGGAACTAAAGGCATTTCGGATATTCCCCTGCTGCAATACTCGTGAATGATATCAGAGTCTATCTAAACTTGTAGTTCATGACATCTGAATGCCATAGGTAGTTAGTATTTTAAACGCCGATGATTTTTGCGAGAATAAATCAAAATGTATTTTAAAAGGCATAGGATCTTTTACCATCTTATCAAGACGACTTATGACTTTCGGCAGGGAAAACCACGGGACAGGCTAAATATTGGAGAGCAAGTGCTATTGCCGCCGGCACCATTATCATCATCATCATCACTTCTTTGAACTAACTATCTATGCATTATTTAGTGGCCAAAAAAGGAGTCAATAAAACCTCACCGTTAGAATTCACTAGAGCCACATAAGTCCATCCATATCTCTCCAACAACGAAACAATAACCTCCACCTGTAAAGCGTCTGATGGCACGACACGCAGAAAGTACTGATACTCTGCGATATTACTTAATTCCGCAGCGGTGGCTGAGTAGCCAATTTGGGGAATGGAGAATAATTGTAGCACTTGTTGCACCTGTTTGGTCATTTCACTCGAACCGGGACCGATCAACGCGGCTATTGGTATCTCAATACTACTAGGTGCTACTCCAGGCGGGAGGCACTTCTCATTAGATCCATTCGTCATTCGTAAACAGTCCTCGTACTCTCGATGGACAAATGCGGTCCGAATAAAATCCATGCACTGTTCCAGGGCTATTGGAGCATACCAACAGGAGTCGCGAGCGTCCACTCCCAGACGAATCTTTGGAAGGATGCTCTCATTCTCATTGATTGTTTGAATGGTTCGGATGAAGGCTTCTATTCTATGGATTCCGTACTGTTCACGCACGCTGCCACACTGTCTGGAGAAGGCTGTATTCACTGTCGGCTGTTCATGAATAGGGAAGAGGGCACCAATCATAATGTCACCGGGGATTCTGACCTTCAGTTTTTGGTAGAGAGCTCCATAGGGAGCCATCTGGAGTTCGCTAACAGTCACTAGGAGCACAATCCATATCCATCGGGACAAACCCATAGGAGGTAAAATTCGGCTTTAATGCGTGCTGGCAAAGTGTGATGTTGGTATACTTAGCTTTCAACATACTGCAGTCCAGCCTTGGTTATTTAGCGATTCCCGATGCTCTGATTGGCGGAGCGAAGGACGTGCGCGAAGGCGATTGGATGAATTGCACAGCGTAGGAAGAAACTTTAGATTGAGGACCATCACTGCATCGGTAACGGGTTTGAAACCTTCGGTATCACTTATCATCCTCACTTCTTACCATTAAGTCTCAGTCAATGCAATTCTAGATTTTTTCCAAGCAGAGAACAACAACGCCTTAAAGAAAAAATACCAATTTTTCAGCAGCCAATTGAAAAATGTTCTATAAATACCTATACCTTCTGATTGGCATGAAAAGAGGTATAATTTTTAAATAATCTTGCTGTTTTCATTTAGCAACCAAAAGCGCTTTGCTCTTGTGATTGACGAATAGCATTACTTCCTTCCGTTTTGATGCAAAGGCGGTTTTCATGGTCTGCTTTATAATGCCGTTCGTCTATTTAAAGTTGCTCTCCCAATAAACGTTGTTAGTAAGTTGTAAAACATTTAAGACTTTTCGCCTTCAGAAAACCATTAGGAAGGTACGTAATTTTTACAGCTTCCCTCAATAAGGAAATAACTAACAATACTTCTTAAAGTAAACGATGCGTGCCACCATTCAGTTAAAGAGAACCGGAACGACTTTTAAACTTGAAAGTGTCTCCTTGGACAAGAAATGGTGCGCCATGGTGGTAATCGGGCTCTTCAAGCGCTTTACAGGAGCTGACAATAGTAGTTTCTGTAGCTGCGGTCTACATTGAGCAGATACACTTCGGCCACTTTTATTAGCCATTCGCGCGGCATGCGGACGTCGACGAGTACAGTAGGGGCATGTGGCATGTGGATTCCCGAAATTCGCAGGACACTGATGCTAAAAGCTGCACTTGAACTCGGCAGGAGCCCGCTTATCTCCGGCTATGGTAGCCGGAGATAACTTCCAATTAAGCTCTCACGCTCTCAAGCCGTGGAATAAATACCATTCACAAAGCCTCAAAGGCGTGGATCTGGTCAAACAGCTTACAATTTTGCTTTACTTTGCTTGACTGACCCAAACGTTTGCTTTTGAGTAGAGTTGGCATAGTAATTACCACCGTTTCGAGGAAAAGCAGTAGCGAGTGACTAAAAACAGGCTCTCCGTTAGCCGTCCCAGCCGCCTACCTTTCGATCAAAGAGCGAATCCCCGTAATAAAGAGCTATAACTTTACGAGTGCATGGGACTCATAAATCACGAGATTACTGCCAATTTATGGTCCAGCCGGACCATAGCCGAAGCGCTAACTCACCTAATAGTAATTAAAACAAACTGCTCATTTTTAAAAGAATAACTCAAAAGCGAGTGAAAATGAAGCAAATTTTAATAATTCGCTTAAATTATTAGTCGATATCTCAGAAGTGGAGCCATAACTGTGTAAAAAAAGAGTTTCCTGTGCCCCAAGTGGAATTGTGGGTGGCGGTCCAGTGGCAGGCAAAGAAACTCATTTAAACCTAAGTACCTACCCGTCTTGAAAAGGGAACCATGATCATCCCTAATTGAGATTTTAGGGGCTAGTTCTTCAGCCAATCCTTCTTGACAGACGAAAGGCACAAGAGGCATAGAGTCGTTTCATCGTGAGTCGCGCAAGACAAATAAATCACCACAACGGAGACCTGGATCACTCCCGAATCTGCAGGAGGCATGATTTAAATTTGATCCAAACAAATCAAGTTTTAACGGCGGATTCAGGGGGCCAATCACTAAGATCCCAAAGGACGAAAACATAGTATGCGGACTATGACACAGCACTACATTTCCCTCCTGGCCACCATTTTGGTGCCATAGCGCTGCCTCTGCGTCATCTCTTTCAACCCGTCGTCTCACCAGCATTCACATCTTGGCATTCTGCAACCCAGTAGGAAGCATACAAGATAATGGGTGCATTGAGGAATTCGGTTCAACATCGGAGAATGCCCAAACAATCATCAGGCACTGACAGAGGGATTTCGTCTGGTTAATGATAAAAGCTAAGCGGTGAGGATTTAACAATGCGTCGTAAAGGAGCTCGATTGTTGCTGTTGTATTATGCAGTCTACAATAAACAAGGCAGAAAAGACGCAAAGTTGACGGTAGATGTGGCAAAAAACTTGCCTAAATAAAACGATTTCACAGGGACGTGTTTCCATATTATGCCCAACAAACAAATGACCAGATGAGGGAACATGCTTCAAAGTTCCGTTAAAAATTGTCTCAAGATTCCTGCAAAATTAGCAAAATTTAAAGGCAACAAATGAGTCGTAGTGGATTCACTTCGGAGAATTTGGGCTTTCGTTTAAAGGGAGTGGTCACAGTTACTAATTTGACATTTTGAAAAGCCAGAGAGAAAAGGAGAGAGAGAGGACATGCTTTGGAAGGATTTTTGGAAAATGAGAAAAAAAATATGCTGGAGACTGCCAATGTTACACGCTGGTATCGGAGACAGCGGGAAATGGGGAGCTAATATCAGCAAAGTCCTCGGACTGTGTTCGGTTATGGTAAGGTAAAAAAGCAAAATGCATGACAACAGTCTAATAGTAAAATACCTTCTCTAGCGAAGGAGAATGGGAATGCCTTGATTAACGAAAATCTGCCTGAAAGCAGCCCACTCCACCGAGATCTGTGCAGGACGGTGCTGGGCTTACCGTGCACGCACGAAACCCGAGACAGGCGACGCAGGGGCTACAGTGAAGGGCAGTTTGAGGGCTCCGTGCTACTCCTCGAAATTAGAACCTATTCACCAGCAGTCGGTTTCCGCATCGAGCACTTCACTCCTCCTCCCAGTGGGAGACAGTTTTGTGCTATTCTAAATGCGACTGCAAGTAAAGAAGAGATTATTTTGGAAACGATATGTTTAGGAGAACACAAGTGAACAAATTAGTAAATATTTTTACTCAGGAATGAAACATAACGTAACCACCAACAGGTAGAGACCAGTTTTTAACATTTAAACAAAGCTGAGCGAGGAATTGAAGGTCAAAAGAGTCTTTTGGCATTTTGAGTCTTCGGAGCATGACTTATTGTTGGTAGACCATAGGCCTGGATGTAATGGCGTGCCATTAAGAGTTTGTGTGGCAATTATAGTCTTTTCTGGAGCCTTAAGTGAAATTCATCATCAGAGCTTTGAAGGCCTGGGCGGCGACAGGCAAGGATATAGTGACGTGCCACACCAACGTGGGTTTAGAAACTTGCACTGAGCGGTTTAATGAGTTATTAATTGCTGCAAAGTCGCCTTCTTCTCCTGGCATCATTCCAACGGCTTGGCCCTCTTGGCCGCGACTTCGACCCAGGCATTGGTGAATGCTCCGTGGTAGAAAGGAAACTGGCGAACGGCCTTTGTGGTTGGATGGAAGGCAGGTTTGGTGTGAGACCCGTTTGCTTGAATGTGCTTTTCAAGTGACCAGCTGTCAGATTGCTGAAAATGATAGACTTCGTCCAACAGTCTCGTGTCAATTTGTCGCACAGCTTTACTTCACTTTAAGTAGTGGATGTCCGACACTAAAAAGCGAGCAAATTTTTGCACAATTTTCTCTTTCATTTGCTTTCGTGAGAAGTGTGTACCCAATCCAACTTGACCAAGCGATGCAATCTAATGTTGGCTTAAGTTATGTCTGCAGCAATTGCAAATGCCTGGTTGTTGGTGGATTTGCGAGAGGCTTTCTGTAAAGCTAACACCTCTTGCAATTGTAGTATTTCCGTTTGTGTAAAAGGACAAATCATGAAATGAGCGCCCACGCAAGTGATGCAGCTTTAATGGCGGGACTTGCAGACTTGCAGGAGGAGCGCATAAGTTCATACGGATGTCAGAGTTGTAGCGACACCTTGCGTTGCGTACCATTCGTCCGCTCCAACAAATGCATGATCGTCCACCATTGTGTTAAAATAGTCTTATTGCCTTCCCCTCTATCACCGAGTACAGAGTGCTGAATGAAGGGAACTGGCTACCCTACAACTGATATGCCAATCAGCAGTGTAAACATTGTAACTGCTCCTATTTTTTTAACAACTTAAAGTTTTCTTGCCCTCCTCCTTGTCTTTGCGACGAGTGGTGGTTGCCGGCCAGCAAAATCGGCTGGACTGAGAACCTTACGCATTTAAATTCAGCCTCACCTCGCAGTTTGCATAGAAGTGAATCACAAGTTAGTTTTGACTTGGATCGAATTGTACCTGCACGAATGTATTTGATGTTCGCCAAAACACTTGGCTTTGTTATTCGTACTGCTATTCTTGTTGCCGTTTAATTCAAAATCCAACTCAACTACAGTAAGAATTTATTTCTAGCCATCATCTTTGAAGGCAGCAAAGGTGCACCAAAGAAGGCATGCCATGCAGGTCTCCATCCAGTTCCATTCAGCATTTCATTCATACAATGGCACTTCAAACCGACGCAGGTCTGTTGGATCGTGTGGTGTTGCTGTCAGACGAAGCCAAGAAAAAACTGTCCAGTCAGTGTGTCCTATTTGGATGCGCCTCCGAAGCAGCGGTCAGAAAGGTAATTGGGGGTGAGTTTTTCAAAAACAATAACAAGCGCAAGTGAAAAAAAGTCCTCTTACTAAGGAGTTGCAGCAATTTGTAGATTAAGTAGCATTTTAACGGGAAGTGGCTTTAAGCCAAATTCATAATGATTTTAGGGAATTATTACCCTTGGGGCAAGGATGCAAT
Organism: Taenia crassiceps; assembly: GCA_023375655.1. Taxonomy (NCBI): domain Eukaryota; kingdom Metazoa; phylum Platyhelminthes; class Cestoda; order Cyclophyllidea; family Taeniidae; genus Taenia; species Taenia crassiceps. The sequence continues at coordinate 977,113 of JAKROA010000010.1, forward strand.
CGTAGTGTCAATGTTCACCCCACCTCTAAGCTGCTTGGCTAGAAACGAAGACGAGGGGTAAGAAGCCCACTGAAAGTGGAGTCTGAAGGTAAAAAGCCTCAAATTTCAAGGCGACGAGGATTCTATGCGAGATAGATATGCCGTATAGAAGTTTTACGTACCCATTGCGCTAATCTTAAACCGCAAAATAGGGTCATTGTTTCCCCTTAACTTTGTTAAATAGACAAAGTCAGTTGCTATTTATGAAGGACAGATGACCCAAGTCAATTGCGGTTGAATTTTGCTAGAAAAAGTAATATTGCAGCCTTTTAACCCCTGTTATGCTCCGATGGGTTTCACCAGATGTGGCAGTTGGGGATTTCACTCCAAAGTGCTTATTCTTCCGGATGTTCTAGCAGAAATCATGTTTGCAACCTGGTTTACTCGATTTTTCACAAAGTGGCTGTCCCAGTCACTTAAATCGTTCCCTGACTTGTTCGTGTTTTTTGGAAAAAAAAATGAGACAATGAAAATGATCATTTCCATAAAACTATTTTCTGAGTCCCATATCCTGAGCAGCTCCCACAATCAACTCTCTTGCATCCGCTTTATCCCGTTCAACGGCTTGTCAAAGTCGTACTACCGCTGGAATTTGATTGGCTGGTAAGCACCTTTTTTTTCTCATGCCATTTTTAATCTTCTTTTCCATTTAATTCTTCCTGGCCCCGTTCTAACGGATCTATTCAATTCTGCGGCCTGTAACTCGTTTGATAAGGTGGTAGTGGTGGTGGTGGTGGGGGAAGAATAAGCCGCCAATCCAAAAGCGTTCTGTGCCAAATTTTATAATGAGTTCTATAATTTCTTTAATACTTTTACAGTACTAAGAGGGAGTGAAACCAGGAATGGGTTAGTGTTGTGTGACTACTGCGCGACCATGCTAAATGAAGAGCAGCGAGCGGTCCTACGCCGAGGAAGGCAGACAGGAAGACTACTCGGGAGCAGATAAGTGCGTGCTAATTCCAGAGGTCAGGCTCTGGCATGCAGTCGCTCCAGAGGGTTCTGAATCATCCCAAATTGGGAGCCGAGTGCGCGTATTTTTTCGTTGCAGTGTGGTTAGTCCCGAGAGAGAAGAACACTACTGAATAAAATGACCTTTTTTTCTTAATATTTTCTCTGCTCTCTGGGAAACTTGGGAAGCAATTGTCGGACCTGTAGTTGTGATGTGGACTTTTTACAAGCGCAATCAATGAGTTGGTATTGTTGAAGAGTCAATCATTACCTTGTTGGACAGAAATTCCCCAACAGTGAAGAATCTAATCTCCCGGATGATGGATGAAGCACTTGGCGCGTGATTAACCTTTGAGGGATTCCTCATCATCGCAATTTGACTTGACGTATCTGATGCGCTGAAGCCGAGTAAAATGCACTACTTAAGAAATGATAGCCTTTAAGTTACATCCGTTGTGCTCAGCTTGCCATCCACGACATGAGAAGCTGGTTAAAGAGCACCGCACCTGTGACACGTTGATGCTCACCAATTATACATGCAACTTGGTGTGTCAACGTACATTTTGTTGCTCCTCTTTACTCTTTAAGGCATTTTAGTCAACAGATCTGCAAAATGGAGCAGGTTTAACGTCATCGAAGTTAAAAGAATCCATCATTTTATCGTCTAAAAACAGAGCATCTACTTCAGAATTCCACCTATTTTGGGCAAGAAAGATGGTTTAATGGATTCCCCGTTAGGAGACCAATGAATGCGTTCTTCTTATATACTTCTAAGCTACATTCACCACAACTCAAGCCTCTGTCGAGTACTTTGCAAACAGTCGCCTCGCTTAATGAAAATAATTTGATAAGGTGAAACTGCATCTGCTTTTCGCTAAATCCACCTACTAATTTAGGCGTCTTTTCCTCAGGTATGCGACATTATTAATTGAAAGTAACTATGCAATGGAGATGTGTCAATCTTGTGAACTGACTGGACCTCCAATGGGCGAGCTCGCGGCGAACGAGAGACCGAACTTCTGGTGTCGCGCTTCCTCCCTTTGCACACCGACGGCAGTGACGAGGACTTTCTACAACACTCTAAAGGCAGGTGTGAGACCTGGGCGAAACTGTTTTAAATTCATCCCCACCTCCAATATTTTCCATTAAGTGGAACTTTAGCCACTCAAATCCTCCTCCAGAGTAGAAGTACTGCAGGACCGGGAGACTGCAGGCGTCAACGGAAATTCATGCTCCATGCTAGTTGGGAATGAGGAAAAGTGCTACAGTAATGTTGCACGCGCTTTCATTGGATTTGCCTTTGCAGCTCGACTACTTTCGAATGGAATGCACTCGTTAGTGGTCGCAAAAGACCTACGCCAGTGATTGATGGATTGGACCTGTTGGACGTCAAAGCAATTTGAGGAGAGGTGAGTACAAACCAGACTCTTAAGGTGGTTTACCATAAAAAAAGTATTAACATGCAGTAAAGTGAGGAGCAGCCAGCCGCAACAACCACCCGTCCCTGTACCCTAAGCGCGGCCTGAGAGGATCAAGTTGTTATGACAAGGCAGAAAGTACAGTTTTTAATGCTTTCCACCTAAACATGAGGGAAAAAAACAAAACAAACAGGTAAAAACCATGTGCAAGAAGTGATAATATAATAAAACACTGAGAGGATAGGAGTTTAAGTTATAATTTCTGCATTATATGGTCTTTTAAGTAAAATTGAAGTATTTTGGTCCGAAAAAAAATTTGAAGGAATAAAGCTAGGCACGCCTGAATGAACGGTGAATACCCAGAGAGCAGATTCCAGCATCCGCACGCCAGTACGGCCGAAAAAGCCAAGAACGGTGTGGTTTAAATCGTCAGTTGTCATTTGGTACCCTAAATAATTTAAGGACTAAGCATCACAACTGTTCATGATGTTCTCCGCCGTTTATTCAACTACACAAATTCAAGCGCATGCCACACGTAAGTTGCGTGTCCAACAAAGCGAGTTCAAAGCGCCAGATGAATGCTGAACCGAGGGCCAGGAATCACCGCGGTCGGCACCAGCAGTGGCAGATGTGTAAGTGGCTACCTTAGCAGTCCCTGTCTGACTACTGAACTCAAAAAAAAGTCTTCTAATTACCTAAACTGTGAAGTAAGTCTTTAGCGCCGGCTCAGATCTCTTACCTTCACACCTTTTGTACAACTAAGCATCTGAGCCAGGCCAATCTACAACCCATGCACCGATTACTCCTTTGTAGTTTCAAAGTTGAGAGCGTGAGCTTGATGTTTGGGGTATTTAAAATGCCTTTCACAATCAGCACAAATCGGCTGCATAAAAAGGGCACCATAATTTTTAAAAATATGCAACAAGTATGAAATAATGACGACAAAGTGTGCTTACCTACCGTTCTTTTTCTCGGTAATAGGTTCGCAATAAGGAGATAATTTCGCATATTGTGGATAGCTCCCAACGTCATGGGCGGTCTCAGCTCTACCTGCACTGAGGCCACCGCTTCAAGATGGTATAGCGGCCTTATTACCCACCCACTCAGCCAAATCTAAGTGGACGACTTTGGAACGGTCCATATGATGAGGTGACTTACACTGACACTAAGGTGCGCTGCCTTAAGGGCTGTCCTCACCGCCCTTCAGGCAGAGCCAAATTGACACAACGCATTTCAGTCTTTGAAACGGTTTTTCAAAAGTGTTCAAGAAGTGCTTTTTGCAGTGTCAAACATAAGTGATGCAATGACTCATTTATAAAAGAGGAAGTTGGAGAAGCTGAGCAAACTAATTTCAATAGGCAATTAACGATTGTAATAAACACTTATAACTGCTAGCGAAAGTATTGTTCACCGACTGATGCCTTTGGTGACAAGATGTGAGCAAGCACGCCATCATTCATCTTCGCCCCATTCACTCTCTGTCCATCCCACACTTCAGCTCCGCAGGACTGGATTTGCCTTGTGCACTGCGTGTGATGGAGATGGTAGCCTTCTTCTCCTTCGTCTTCCCAAAGATAACGCGATCCCCCATACCTCATACCGCAAACTATTCCCTGGGAAAATCTCATGCCTCTGTACACTCTTCCTCATCCTTATCATTTCCTTTGTAACATTACCATCGACAATGAATAACGCCTTTCCTCGGCGACTGAATGCAGATTATATTAGCCGACTAGAAATCAAACTTGACCGATTTAAGTTGTTTCCGCCTAGAGACAAAGTGCTCCATACGAATGGGTTTTGCAAGATCGACCAGACCCAGGCGCATCGGCAATCAAAACGTATTCAGTGCTGTAGGAAAACACGTCCTCGAACCCATCGCCCTCCTCATCGAATATGTGTGCAAGTGAGAAGATACTTACTCGCAGCTACACGCATCCCTCTTGCCAATTCCACGGGATCTGGAGGCTCGTCCGATTTAAGGAGCACATTACGAGAAAGCGCAGCATGTTGATCCTCCCGTGTGCCTATCCTTGGTCACAAGAATCAAAGCCATTTAGTAAAGAATGGTGGTTAAAATAGTTTCGTGGAGGTAATGTTTCGTGTCTGTTCCAAATTGCCATTTTTTCCCATTTCCCACTTATATCTGACTTCTTCGCAGATGGTGAAGATGTTACACGTTCATTTAGCTGACTTCCTCCTGTAGCTGTCACAGACGGCTCCTTAAGGAACCTTCCAGCTGGTTTACAACTGTATTCGCTTCTGATATTAATAACTTTCCTTCAGAATGCGAGTTTGAGGTAAATTTCGAATGCAGACGCCATTTCTAGAACTCTGTTAGGAGTGATTGCAGCTGCGTATAAACCTCTTGTGTCATGTTAAGGCTTGGCAATCAGAAATGAAGTCAAGTCATTTGTCCTTCGCGATAGGATTTCTTTTCATTGTAGTCAAGAATTGTTGGAAGGTAAAAGAGAATAAAACCCTAGGACCGAAAATATACCGGCGACTTACCGAAGGGCTGAAGGGCTGCGGTATGGTCAGCTACCATCCGACACCGACTCATTAATATTCTGTTTACAACAAATTCTGCTAACCTGCGAGCTGCAGACCCGGCTTCATGATAAATTGAAAAGTCAAATTTTCTGGACTGAAGAGAAGATGTGTCCGCGAAGCAGCTCAGTAGATCAAACCGAAAAAAATGGCCTCCTTAATCTTCAAGTTTGATCCTCATGTGTCATTAGTTAGTCATAATTGGATCCAGATAATCGCACTAATTCCACTGTAAACATCCCCTGCAAAGGAGGAGAACACGCAGAAGACAATAGAGACTTGCGTAATGGGAGTCCTTGACTTTGTACAGCAGCATTATATGCCCCTCTAGTGGTATTCCTCCAGTCTCTAGGATTGGATAGTCTCATGCAAAGTACAACAAAGAGAATCAGTAGATAACCAGCTGCACTTTCAACAAAGACGTAGTCATGAGATGATAAGAGTCGCAAGCTAATTTAGGAGACCTACAGTTGAGCCGGAAGTAAAAATACAAGTTGATGGAGAAATGAGATAGAAGAGGATGAGGAAAAGAAGAAGTGGCATACACCCCGCCTCGCCTGGATTCCAGTGGCCATAATGGGAAACCTAGTGAAGACAGAGGACACGGACGAGATGATCGGCACTGTGAATAACTTGTCAAGGGATCATATAAACTCTTTTGTAAATTAAAATATTGTCTCGCCTACATACAACCGTAAATCTATCATCGGCAATGCCTACTTCAATAGGTAGTTGATGTGGTGATGGGGAAAGTGGGTAAGGGACATATAAAGTAGACCAAATCGTTCTCTTTTATCTATATCGCAAGCGGTTACAAGTGCTTCAAATTCTCTTGGCATTTTGCTTTCTTAGCCGATGCTGGATTAATGCTATTGTTTCTCTAGAAGGTGACATCAGCTTATATGAAAGGCTTTGTTTCCTCCCCGTGCCTAGGGAGTATCTAAAACGCAATTATTATTTTTTATATAACATAAGAACAGTGGGACGATTCCTCCTTTCCGTCCTACTCCGGAAGTGTAAATACATAATGATGGTTTGTGTTGTTTTGAACGCTTATCTACAGCAAAATCAAGAACTGTCAAGGTCAGCATATTCACGAAAGTTCATTCTAACTGCTCGGTGATCCTCTAACGCTACCACTTACCATTTCAAAAATTGGCAGCTCTTAGTTCTCCGAAGAGCCGGATGGTAAGAGGCATAATTGAAAGACTATTTACAGAGAACGAAAAGCCTATCGTGCAATCAAATTGCCTAACATTTATCTTGAAGCTCCGTAAATCACCAAAATATGCCTTGTAAAACCAGTGTTCGTTTATACAACTGCTAGCACTCGAGCATGACCAGTGGAAAGTTCTTTGCTTGCAGTAAGCCATGGATAAACGCAGGGACGGGATTATCAGCCATGACAACATTTTTTGCATCGCTTTAGATCCCATTATTTGGCTGACCAACTCTCCCACGTTGGTGGTCCACTTCTGATTGGTTCCCTCAATGCCACTGTCCCCAAACAAAAGCATGTCATTCCAACTGGTAGCGAATGGATGTGGGGAGAGGTGCCCTTTGAAAAAAGCGTACTAACGGCAGTAGTAGATAGTAGTAAAAGGAAACAAAAATCACAGCTCGCCTTAACATCGCACTCCTTTTTTTCTTTCACACTCTCGCGATCTGCATGATGAGAGGAGACCAACTTCGAAAGCATTCCATTTTGGCAAAAAGGACAGGAAAAAGACAGGGAAAATTTAGCCTTACTCATTCCCACATTCATTCTACCTTCGTCAGCTTCTTTTCTGATGCCGAGTGTGCTTTTCTAGTATTGAGATAATGCGTGGTGATTGTCTTATAGGGTGTCGTAAGGGCATCTCAGATCCGGAAACGAGACCGCACCCCTCTTTTTTATTCCACTTGAAAAACGGTGTATGGATTCTTCCACCGGAAAAAAATCCACTCTCATTGCAATTCATGTGGAAATTTAAACACACTTCCATGTAGTGGTGGAGGAACTTCACAACTCCCTTAATTATAACCTTCTCCCGCGTCCTCTCCAGCTGACTCAAGCAAAGTAAATGGTTGCCTTTACAAAGAAAATAATCTCAATTGTTTCTTGTTAATTTGCTAAGCTAATATAGTCTTTTTTACAGTATAAACAGGTCATAATACTGAGGTTCAAGGTGTACTGCTGACGTTGAGAGGGGCTGAGAGACTACCAGCATGGCTAGAAAGCTATGCCGGAAGCACAAAGGCGGAGCCTTAAGTATCCGCTCAAGAAAAATGATGGGTTTAGTAAGTGCTTGGCGTTTTACACCTTCGTTGGACTGAAAATTGAGACCAAGATTCCACTTCGTTGGAGTCACCATCTCTGAAGACAGTGCGTCGGGTGCGCCAGTAGCAGACGGAAAATCTTGGTGGCTCTCGAAGTGGAGGCGCATAACTTGGACTGAAGCTATATCGTCTCGCCTCTCTGAAACGTTGTTCCTTGACTGACCTGCTGTCTGAATTGTCGGAAGGTAGCATCATGAGTTAAATCATTCGCAAGCAGAAACAAACCCAAAGTTTTAATGGGGTGACCAATGTCTTAGAGCAGACGCCTTTCAACTATTAATTTTTCTTTACTAAGCCATAATATCAACAGAAGTCAGCTGATTAAAATCATATTAAGGATGATATGCCAGAGGTGTGTCCTTCAGTTCTCCACTTCGGCGCTGTCCCAAGACTACCCAGTCAATTACCTGCAACTTAAATGTTGCACATTTATTCACTATTTACACCGACAGGCATTTGACTGCGGTGAGACTCCCACACCACTGTCCCTCTGTGCCGATATGGAACAGTTGTGGCATAAAGTTTGAGAGGCTTACGTGCTGTGATGGGAACGAGCGCTTCGACGCGGTCCTTGGATGGAATGCGAAAAGGGACGCCATCTGTGTGTCGCTGACCCCTTTTCCGTGCCCCAACCAACGCTGGCCATAACGGCCACCATCTGGTGAGTTTTTCCCATGCTGCTCTATCAACGTCCAAACCGTGAGGCCAGCGCGTTATCAGAGATGTGAAGATTTCCTGCCGTGCTAATCCCTGACCCTCCATTATGGGTCCTTTCCCATTAGAGCACGGGCACAAGGATTAGTAAGGCTGATTGGTCTGTTTTATTCAAGACTGCATGTCTAGCACATAAAGTAGCGCCAAAGCTGAGTCAAAGATAAGAGGTAAGGCAATACATTGCTTTTAAACATTTAAGTACTGCAATAGTAGACGCATTGTATAGGCGTCAGTGAACTCAAATGTGCCTTTAAAGACGGTATTTGAAGTGCCACTGCAACCAATGATAAAGGAGTAGAGGAGCGCGATAATTGCCCCCAAAGCTTTAATTTTTTACGCCATTCACTCATCATTAGGGTTGAGGATAGAGTAGTTGATCTTCCAGATCCACTGGCTCTGAAATCGATGGTGGGAGGGGGCAGCTACAGAAATGTTGCAATACTCTGGCAATACTCCACCAGTCAAGGTACTTTTCAATTGACATTCTAATAAGAAATACAGTGCCTACTTTTTGCCTTCGGACTTTTTATCTTAAACATTTGGATCCTCTTAGGAAATTCCAGATCTTCAATAAAAAATTTGATGACATTTTCGATTTGGCAAAAAAACTGCTCAATTCACTTTAGTAAGTACCAACTTAGACTGAAAAGCAGTCGCACAAAAGGAACATGTGAACAGTAGTTTTGGGTTTTTGTTTTATTAGCGCAAAGCACTGAATAGGATATTTTTAGACACATTTAGCGGTGGTAAGTAGCCACTCAAAGCAGTCCTCACTTGGAATGAACTCCCAATTTTCCTACCTTGTAAAGTTGCTTAAAGTAAAAGATGTTGATTAGTCACAATTTGCTTTCTATTTCGTCAAAAAAGCCCCAACTTTATAATAAAAAGTGTAAACAAAGTCCACAATGATGGGGGCAGAAGTCATTGCTCGCTCTTATTTAACAAGGCTGGGAGAATAAGGGTAATTGGCATTGCGACGCCAAATGAAGTATCTGGTTCTAACATTCTAAACAGCCTTTCCATTTGCAGGTGCAGCGACTTGCACACGGACTGATCAAGAGGAGAGACTCGAAGCCGATTGGCTAACACTCGCTCATGCCAGCCAATGGGCGCGTCGCAGACGAGCAAATCGTCATGCACGGCTGAACGATCAAAGCTAGCGTCACATGAGTCGGCGCTAGCTGATTGGTTCCTGATCAAGTAGTGTCCGTGCCTGACAGTTCCGCCCACGGCAGACGCAGTCAGATATACAGGTGGTTGGGCACATCTGTTACTAAACAAGCGGAAGTCTAATGGATTTAAAAGGCTGCTCTCATTAGAACAGCTCCAGAGCTCTGCCAACTTTAGCCTCGCTGATAATGCCAAGAATAAGCATTTGTATGTTCCAGAGAGCTTTAATGCACCTCAGTGTAACCGTTAAGTCGTCTAAATGCAAAGTGCGATTGCTGGTTAAAGGACAATTAATTCAACTCCGTAATAAGGCATTACAAAGTAAGTATCATTACTTTTTTTAAGGGGATGATGTCACAACAAAAAGATAGCCTCATTTGATGACTATGCATGTCATCGATGGAGGGGAATTAAGCAAATGTTTAAGTGGCTTCCAGCATGGCTTGCTACAATTACTTCCCATAACTCAGAGAAACTAGCGAAATGCATCCGCCGCATTGAAGGCATGCCCTATGGTGGTGTCAACCAAACCTGAAGAACGTGATTCCAGTGGAATTCAACTCGGATCCAAGGGTTCGGCAAATTCGCATTTAGTAAAAGTGTGGTATGCATTAAGTTGGAAGACTCTAGCGATGATGGCGAAGTTCAAGGATGCAGAATTAAAAGCTGCAGCTGACACGGAAATTTGAGATGTAGTTGACAAATGCCCGACTTCCCTTATGCTTATCGTGGGTGACGCGGCGATTCGTTCACTCCTGCATCGACCGAGAATGGCGTGGAAACACGGCCAAATGGATTCGGCGTGCGTTGACTACCAGCCAGTGAGCGGGTTTTCCTCTATGGGTCAGAACAGAGAATGTAAACACCACAGGTGTATGCTGATAGCGCCTCTTTTGCCCAATCCTTTAACGATTTGTATACCTTTGCAGAAAAGTGTTCGTTTTTTCCCTAACGTCAACAAAAAGTAGTCGTTTAGAGGCTCTAAAATGGTCAAAATGTCAGGTGTTTAAATCCGTAAAATAACTTTAAGCAGTAAGTAGAACTTGTGATTCACTCCATCAATTTGTTGCTGAAATTGTGGACTACCGATGAATTGTGACAAAGTCTTCCACCACCAACAACACCAATTTCTGAAAGAATTATTGCCAAAAGCAATTGCGAAGCAAATCCTCCAGTTGATGGGACTTTAACGGTTTTTGAGATGCCGCTCCAACTTAGCGAAGGTTTTCCTGAACTCCTATGCACGTAGCCCAAAGTAAAGTGGACCGAAACGGAATGAGGAGGCAAGAAGTACCGACTACCGGAGGCCTTTTTTTTTCACGTCAAACAGAATGGGCGTTGCCACCTGTCCAGTGACTCCGAGAGGAGTGTCCCACGATCTTCACTGTCGGTCTGGAACATCACCAGAAGCACTGCCTGGCAGTGGCAAGAGGCGCGTTCTCTTCTCCTCTCCACCTCCTCCAAGGCATGGAAAATTGGCCTATTTTTACTTTTCACTTGCTGAGCAGAAAAGAAAAATGCTAAATTTAACTGTTTTCTTCCCTTTTTAAAGTCAGAAATGAAACTTTGCCTTCTTTTGTTTTCTCGAAGCTCACAGAAATCAAATAGCAGCTTAAAAACATCTGCGCGTTAAAAAACCTTTCCTGCTTCATTCCTTTTGCCTTTTTTTACTGTTGCATGAGGCTACTCCTGAAGCCATTTAGATAAATTAATTTCATTTTCTGCTATGAAGTTCTCCATTCCCTTTGTTTTGTCTCTAGTGAAAGTTGTCCCTCGCATAAGGAGGGCGCTCCCAATTATCTTGGGGACTGGGAAGGAGCGATTGTTGACGCCAGCAGTGTTTCTTGTAAAGTGGGCAGAAAGCTTTTAGCTCCGTCGACCACCACGAAGGCGTATTTCCATTTTCACTCAAAGTGCTACACATTTTTGCTTGCCATTTCTCCTTCTCTCCTTAATGGTAGTCTGGTATTCTGTCTTTTTGATCCACTTTTCTGTCAAATCAAATGCTTTTTTAGAACATTTAGGCTGCCTCTCACATCTGCTGACCGAATTGTTGGTGATTTTGTAGTTGTCTCTGCCAGACTTGTTTAAAAGGGCTTCGATGGGGACTTTGACTGCCCAACTTTTCCTCTTTTACCTGGTAATGGTTAGTCGTCCTACTGCCCCTAATGCCTTCCCCATATACACTTCCCTGGCCTGTGTTGGTCCTTTCTTACCAACACAATTCACTGCCGATGTCACAAATTTTGACCACCACCAAGGCGAATGCCTTCGAACAAAGTTGGTGCCGTCGCCTTTGACCAGGGCCAAAATAGGCAATGACCAATAAAGATGTCGCTAACCGGTTGTCATTGCCGATTCCACATCGTCACTTTGACAGTCGATGGACGTGATTCGATTTCACCTTGTGACAGCTCAGTTGCAGATCATCAATGTCACTGCCCATCTACTTGGGATGACAGCCCTGTCAACGGTAGTATGACTCGTGCTACCGTACTCACTAAAGGGATCCCAGAGGGCCATCATCCACCAGAGCCAAGGAGCTCCGGTGCTTAACCGAAAGGTAATGTTCCTTTCAAACTAGTACCGAAAAATTTCATCTATTTTCTTATTTTAAAATCAGCTCATCTAAGAACTGAGTAGATGCAATTCTTTTCACAAGACATTTGATTAAACTTTTCCAAATCAGCAACATTGAAGTGCTTCTCACTCGTAGAAGTGCTGCTTTGCGTTGAGTGAGGAAAGCGTTAAAGTTCCCAGTTTTTTATGCTTGAGAACGCAAAAAGTGTTTTCCTCACCTGAGCGTTTAAAAAGTACCGTCATTGCTCCCCACTTGGAAGGGAAAGAGAGCCTAAGTAATTGAGGAGAAAGCAAGGTTTGTAATTGCTCCCACGCCCTGTTCCGTTTAATAGGCGATTTCTTAATTAACCTGTCAATTAGGTTGTTGGGTAACTAACTAAGCAAAACTTTTGGAGCCTCATGAAATGCGACTTGGTCTCATGCCTGGTGGGGTACGGGCGTGCTGCAGCCAAACTGGACTTCTTATTGCTGGCCTCTGCTTTGCTCCCGATAACTCAAAACCTCTTTAAGCTGCCTCTCATTGCAGAGGAACTTTAGGCTTCCCCACTCGTTTTGCCGCACTTGGCTCGATTTTCCAAAAAATGCGCCCTTCGAAAAGGCGAATTCAAGTGCAGATCATTCGACGAAGGTTCCGTTCGTTGTTTCAGATCGCATCACCCAGATCCGGATACTGCCAATTCACTCATGGGCAGATGCCTGGCTTTCCTCACAGTCTGGTGGCAGCAAAGATTCGCGTGCTGCTAAAGATGCCGAAAAATGGCGGTTTCTCCTTTTTTTCATCCTCTATTGGGAGTCTATAATTATGGAGACAACAAAATTAAGCACGATCGAGGCATTGTAATTACTGGGCGTGTTTCCAAAAACGCCTCTACCATTCCTCTCCCATCTAGATTAAGTGGGTATTTTATCCTCTCATCAAAAGACATCCTTTAAGAGCTAAACAAAAAAGCGGTAGCTATAAAGGTGCTCTATAGGTGTTGTTAACTATAATCGTGGTGAGAACCGAAAAAAACTGAATGGGGACGTACCAAGTTAATTCACCAGGTCAAACTGCAGTCTACATGGACTCCTTAGTGTTGGAAAGTATTTGCCATCATCTCAGTGCCCTGGGACACTGCTTCAATTATTTTACTGATGTTCCATTCCAGAATAAAGCTCCGATGCGCCAACTCCGAAGTGGAACTTAGTGCCAATGCAGAAAATACCACGGTTGGCAAGCCCTAAAAAACCATGCCTCCACGTCCGCCATCCAAAATGCCCTTCATGAACGGTAAGAATCGCGTAATTCAAAAGGCAGTGGAAGCCTCGACCGAATGCGTTGGGATGCATCAAAACACCGAATTTGGGATCGAATGTCTTCAAGTAAATACGCAATTCTCTCTGCTAACTCATCTCGATTTGAAGACAAGCGAGGCTTTATATTTGCTAAAACTGTTTAAAACCCCGATTTTTTGGTAATTGTTACCGAGGATTTACTATGCAGAAGCAGGATTAAATTGCGTGGAAAAGACATTCAAAGCTGAATATGTAGTTATCTTTTTGTCTACCAAAAGGAGACGAAAAGCGGAATATTCGAGCATTTAAAATCGACATCGAACCTTCCTGATTAACCAAAGAATTGAATTTCCATTAAAGGAGCAACCGATTTTCGAGTCTCTCGTGGACTGGCGATAAGCCACACCGAAATAAACTAATGGCCTATCAGTGACATAAAAATGAGGAAGTTGGTAAGAAGGACAGGTTCTAAAGACTTGTCGATTCGACAATTTTCAGTTCACTACTTGGCCTGCATCTTCCCCACAACATGTTTCGCACCCATTTGTCTGTCCCGTCCTCCTTTGGACCACAATCGCTGGCTATTGTTGAGCACTTGACTTTGGCGAGAAGTAAACATCGGCTCAAAAGGCATCAGGAAGGCCTCCAACTCATTCATCCATAGATTAGGAGGCCAATGTGTTCAACCGGTTCTTTCGCCTACACTGAACCTCGAAACGTTGGGATGCGCCAAAACCAATGCGCCTGTAACCATAAGCCCTTTGGACTTGCCATCAAAAGTGAAGGCAGTGGAAACCGTAGAGATGGTGTGATGGGCTTTACGCTACTGGTTCATCCAGCTCACCGCTTTGGTGGTGCGCCAAGAAGGAAGGGTTTAGCCTCCAGCCCCTCTGTGCAATTCAGGGCACATGTACGATGCAAATTTTGTCTTCCTTAGCCTTCAGCGATGCCTCAAGGCTGCTGCACTTACATTTTAGCCAGAATCAAATAAAACAAGTCATGAAATATGAGAACAGTCTTAAGGCCAATTGTCCATAAAATAACCAGTTTAATGACTATAAAAAGACCCGCCATCACTTATGTTTAAGTTGGCATAACTACTGGCGGCCAATTTAAATGGTGACATTAAAGTTAATGATTTGGAATTAGTTTAATCAAGGCATGCGAAGAAGTCAGCATTCGTTGGGGAATTTAACCACGCAGCCAACGCCGGATGCTATTTACAAGTTGTGGGTATCCCAGGTGGATCCGGTTGCGGGCTGGCCCTCATTAGGTGCGACTTCTTCCTTCCCCCATTATTGTGCGAGTTCTAAAGTGCTCCCTGATTGTTAATAAACTTTTGAAATTATTACCAACTTACAAGTCTGAACTAGAACCGGATATTCAACTCCACTCTGCTTTCCGGTAAAATAACGCTTATTTATGCCTGAAAATAAGCTCATGTTGACTATACAATCTGGAGGCTGGCAAACACTCACTGGCGCCATAAAGGCGTCAAGAGCTCCACGGGATTGACAGATTCTTAAGTCTCTCTCGGTTCCACCCAGCCAATAGGGAGGCACAGGAGGTATTTTCTGTGCGTATAATTAAACCTCCACATAGTACTGTCAACAGCTCCTTAACGAACTCTTTCAGAGGGTTCACAGCCCCGTCCAGTGTCGCTTCTCAGTGGTTAAAAGCATTCCCGCCGAATGCGGAACTTGAGTAGATTCCGAGGACGGAAGTCGTCTTCAGCATCTCTGTTTGGAATCGTTACAGACTCACCCATCCGTCGCATATGCGCCTCTTCCACCACAATTAGGGTTTGGCACTCAGCAAGCAGAATCAGGATAGTTGCCTTTAGGATGGGGATCCCTTTTCACTCCACCAAAGTCGAGTCGAGTCTGGCGAAGAGTCTGGAGGAGCTGCAATGATGTCTAAGCTTTGCTGAATTGGGCATGCCTAATGTCGCGCTATTATCATGCCTTTTTTGGCCTTCTAGTTGTACAATTTCTTAGTTTCGGAGCCAAACACGGTATTACATAAAATATTTTGCGAATTCCAGACTTAATATGCTTAAATATGGCTTACATTCTAATCCATGCATGCCTAGCTGCTTTCTTAAACAATAAGAAGTGAAGACGTTCAAAAGCACCCAGGTTGGACCAAATCTGAATCGTCTACAAACTGCCATGTCTTGTAACGTTGTCAGAAGTACTTCTTCAAGTCTAGACACTAATAAGCCATACATCTCAGAATAGAAGCCAGAGATGATGGACCCTTAAAAAGGTTTATTTTTAATAAAAAAGCAACAAGCTATAGGTGACCGCGTTGGCAATTGATTTCATTGTATTTGTCACCATTACATTGTGTCACTTTCGCTCCAACATAACGCGTTGTCTGCCAACTTCATCTTACAGCCTGTTTTTCCCCTTTGCAGCTACCTATTTTACTTCAAAAATGATCGAATGATGTCCAGACAAGACTGATGATCATCACCTCGACCTTCACCCTCCCCCATGGCCGAGTGTGGAGGTGTGATATCTTGTATCATCTTATAGGAAGAAGAGGCGGTAGGCTCTCTTCTGGCCTCATTAGTCGTCTCCAGGTTCTTTCGAAGGGACCTACCTCAGTAGTACTTGCTTGTCTGTAGTCATCACGCATTGAAAGCGGATGGTGGGATTCTGTGTGGTTTATTAGTGCTGGGTACTCACGATGACGCCTCCACTTGCTCAATACAATAATACACGAGTTCCTTCCCTTCACAGCTCACTCGGCCGGCAGGCAATTCAACAAAAACCCGTGTTTCCATTAGGTGAAACTAAAAGCAAATTGACACATGGCCTTTGTCAATGCATTTAACCAGGATCCATTTATTTGGATTTCTTAAATCCCCCAAATACTGAGGAATTTTTGGTTTTTTGCACCTTTATTACCAAGTCACTGCCCCGACAGGAAGGGAACCTCCATGAACGAAAGCAGGGAAGCAGCTAATGCTACTCTGGAGCCGAAGAAAAATTAGCAAAGTAGACAAACGGGACTCACAATCACCCCAAGTAGCACTCAAGGGCGTAAGAGATCCAAAAAATAGGAGAACATGGCTGAGCATAATAAAATTCCCTGATGCCGACAGATTGACGCACTTGAAAATTTGCTTTAGAGTTAGGAAGTTGGTGCGGTGACCAATTAAGAACTGTAAAACGCAATTTTTCGGTCCTTGCCAGCCTTTCATTAACTGAAAACAAGTCGCCTATTATGCGTTTTAAGCCAATTCATTCTGAAACAGATGATTTGTACAAAATGCCGCCTACTTTGACATCAAAACCCTTTAGAGGAAACCAAATTCAACCAAACGACATCAGGTAATTAAAAGAGACTACACACTTTTCGTATTTCACAAAATGCATGTTTTAAGTGGACGAGGAAGCAGAGTGGGGAGGAGGAAGGGAGGTACTGACTCCCACGACTTGCAACTGTGAAGCTGGAAAGGGGTGATCTATGCAGGCAGGACAATGGGAGATGGAGGGAACATAGGCAAGGAGGAGCAGCATCGAGGTTAATTAGTTATCACTAAACTGCCCCTCCTGCCACATCCAGCTCTGCTTCCCTTCGTAGGCCTTCTCTGGCCTTCGAAGCTGCGCCATGCAGGGGGGCACCGTATCCATCAAAAGTTCTGTAGACGGTGGGTGATTTTTGAAGCTCTCTGGCGGTTCGATTAGACTTTCGAAAGACGCAGAGGCGGCGGCTTGAGGATCTTCCACCTCCTGTGCCACCAGAGGATGATTAGAAGCTTCTATGGAGGCAACTGGACTCTCATCATATCCTACCCATAGTTGCTGTTGTGGCTGCGTTGTCTGAAGTTGATTCTGCCTCCGGAGGCTCCTTGGGGAGACGTGAGCAGCTCCGGAAGATGGGTACAGGGGTTGAAAGGAAGAGGGATGACTGCTAGCTTGACCGGAGAAGCGATCACTTTCCGTGGAGAGACTAGAGTTCACCGCCGGTGAGCACATTCGTGAAGCTACCGCGAAACTCTCCGTTTGAACACATGTATGTGGGACTGAGAAGGGGAGAAGGCGACTGGCAGAGCGGTCCATGGTGGTGGTGCTGCTCTGATGGCTGTACACAAGCCCACTATTCTGCGAGTTGGAGACCTAAGCGAGGATAACACCCAAAGCATCGTGTCACCCCACTTAAATCTCTCCTAAATATGGCTCTACTGTGCTTAGCAAACCTTGCTCGCTACGTGGAAAATGAGCCGCCTGTAGTATTCATGGGCAAAATGCCAGAAGCAAACGAGAGGTCACTTATCGCATTCATTTTCTTTACTTAAGCACCTTCAAGTATTGGGTTTCAGGTCAGGCACACCTGCAGTTTTTTTCCATCTGCAATAAATAAGCCGCAGTGATGTTTGGTATAAAGCAGCTTGAGGTGTTTATATTTATGTATATTCATTTTATTTTTTTGTTCATTTTCTTTCTACACAAAGACCTGTGTGCTGATATTCATTGCAATCCATTAGATTATAATTCTCGCTTTTATTGGCTTCTAAATTATGCAAAAGCCAGCACTAAAAGACATAGCAGTCTTCTGTCGGGTTGTCCTAGTCCGCATTGTGTGGCACTGTGTTTTCCAGGTGTGACAATCACTGCTATCTTACAGCACTTACAGGAAGTTGCACATATCCATGGGATCCAGAATCTCTTTCCAGAGGTGGAAATGCAACTCTTGGTGACTCCTCATTGAAAAAATTGCTTCCTGGTGGCACTGGCTGCAGTCCAGCCGGCCAACAAGCCTCCGTCGCAAACATGGCATGCGGCAGGTAAGTCGAAGTAATACCACCACCGGCACCACTATCGCTGCTCTGTTGATAGCCGTAGCTATTTGCACTGCTTGCTTGTTGTGTCAGAGAAGGAATAGATTGATGCTGCTGTTGTTGCTGTAGCTGCTGCTGTTGTTGTATTTTATCAGCTTCTGAGAAGGTCGTCTCTGTGTTGGCCTGATCAGAAAGGGCCTTTCGACGCGCGTATGCAGCCCTTTGACGACGGGTTCGAAAACCCAGGGCAATGAGGAGGAGGATGAGGAGAATGAGAACTGCCAAACCGACCAGGACACCCAGCACCAGCGGAAACATGGAGACGTTGGTAGGCAGAAGTTTGGTAGGCGCTGCAACATTCGAGTAGGTGAAGCGGGTGTTAGAGGCACGTTTACCAATGCGAAATGTGTAGGCGATCTTATTTACCCGTTGGAACCGTTGTCCTCGAAAGTAGGGTTTCCTCCATCAATGCGGAGTAGGCGGCTCTGTCAAACTCGCTGTGTGATGGATTTAGGAAAACTCCCGGATCTCTTTGTTCTTGCTGGTAGGGTGGAGGAATCGGGCCACGAATTGGATGGACAGGGTTTTGTTCTCGACGATTCTTTTTCTGATAGGCTGTTAGAAAGAATACAAAACAATGTAAACCGTTCGTTCTGAAACCTCAGTTAATTACCTTGCTGATACTGTACGATGCGCTTGTAGGCAACTGACGATTGGTGCAAACATTCTAAAAATGATTCCAGTTGTAAATTTTGTGCTGACGCTAGGAAAAGTCACATTTGTCATCTTAGCCACTAAATGGCAAAAGTTGACTAAATCCTAAGAAATATCGAAGTTCTCCATTGCCTGTTATGACTTTTAATGATGTAAAATTTTCGAGTTTTCTCAGGGTCAGGAATGGACCTACGACAAGTGCGACTGTAAACAAAATACGTTGTGGACGAGTGTCAAGCTCTAAAAGACCTTCAGATGTTCTAGGGCAAGAACGAATTTTCCTTCACACCCTGCTAAGTACCCGCGAAATCGGAAACCGCTGGCATTAAGATATCCGGCACTTCCGATCTACAGCGCCAGAATTGCCGGCTGTTAAACCTTTGCCGAGAAGATTGCTGTCCATCATGATCAGTGAATTTGCATTTTTCGATAGTAACTTTTAAGTTTTCGCAATTTCTAACGCAGATTAGGCACTTTTGGAAGGCTTCTCAAAGTACTCAATTTGTTGGAGCAATCACTACTGACATTTGAAATCATTGCACTATGGAAAACAATAACGCCGATTTTACTTTCGCTGAACACTTTGCTCGCTAAACCAATCGCCTCGGTCCAAGCCGTCTCCAGTTTTTAACCCACTTCCATCTTTGAGCTGTCTGCTCTGTTTGCAATCCTGTAATGTCACTAAATGTTGACGCTTATTACTTAAAGAAACGTCGTCGAGGTGATGTGGATAATAAGATTAAGCAGTAATGTCTCTTCATCCCAGAGAGAGACAATGAAGTCTTCTCGCCGGAACAGAACTCCCTCTCAGATTGCTTTAAACACTGGATTTTTATCTTGCATTCCTCCTCGCTTGTGTTGTTTCAAGCATTTTCGACTGTAGCTGTTCTGACTTTGGTGAGAAATTTTCAGTAGGCAATTCTATTTGCATTTGATCACACACAAGTGTAGCAGATTAATTTGTGCGGTCAAAGAGGCACGCGCCTCCTAACTGGAGGTTTGGCAACGAGTGAACCATTGGAAGGATAACCAGCAGCATATTTATTCCTTCCGATTAGGACTACAGGCCGTTGCGCCGCTTAAGGGAAGCAAGTAATAAGTTGAGTCCTTGAAATATGTTGGTATTTCTTCATGTAAGACACGAGGCACCTATTAGTTCACACGACTTATTTGACGTAGGTACAAGTCGAATTTCTCATCACTTCAGCCGAAAACTGGTACTTTGACTAGCGGAGACATTAATTTGGTTCCAGGGCAGGCAAAGTTAAGCCACGGCCGTCAGGTTCAGCCAACGTCTCACAGTGCAACGACTCTAAATGCCAGCAGCACAACTGAGTGCTACCTTTGTAGATCGGCGCATATTTATTGCTTAGAAGGCATGTATAAAATGTATCCTCAACGTCTCTCCTACGCACCCAAAAAATTGTAACGACCGATATCCAAAAGACAGATTTAAAGTTGAATGCAGGATTTGATTGAGAATCATCTTTAAAGATTACGGATAGTGCCTATCATTCCACAAGGATTCTAGGTGCATTTTGGCAAGGAAAGTTATAAAAATTGATCTTGTAAGAGTTGTTCTAACATCTACTTTAGACGACCAATTCGATGTGTAATTGTTTTTGGTGACAAGTGATTCAATTCCGCAAATGTGGACGTCGTTTCTACGCCCCTGTTGATAAAAAACTGATTTTGGGTAAGTAACTTGCTCTCACTGCCAAAATTCTTGTTTTATAAATCATGCGTTATCCGCATTTGTGCAGGAGCGTTCTGAGTTGCAAATATTAAAACCTTCCAAGGAAACAGTTTGAGAACAGACTGCTTAAATTAAATAAGTAGAGTGATTTGAACATAACTGTTTATGTTTAACTTATATCAAACTATCCTTCCAAATGCCTTTTAGCTGAGTTGGATTTTAAACCAATATTATAAACACTTCCGCCTTACTGATTGTCATTGCGTAGAATGACATCGTTCGGTTTGAATATCCAAAATTCAGCTTTCACATCTAAGCTTCCTTATCACACTGCATTTAAGATCATTAGGCTTTACCACTTTTAAGCAAAGAGCTACTGTCTTTTGTGTTATTTCAACGTTTGACACCTTTTTGCTGCGTATATACATGCATGGTTTTGTTAAGAGATTGGAACACTACTTGCTACCACGGTCAACGGCGATCATGTACTGCCTAGGTAGATGGAACCGATTCTCACATGTACCTGGACCATTGCTTTGGTGAGACTTGCAACAATAAATGCTTCTTACGTTGTCGTGGCTTCGACTGGCGAGGCAAATGCTTCCCCATCACTTTCCAGGCACCTTCCAACACACCAGGAGGCACTAAAGGGATCGAAAGTAAACCGTTATTTTAGCCCGTTGTTCCGCCGTAATGAAAAATGCTAGAGATTACTTCTTCTGCGCCGTGATTTGAAAATAACTTACTTCCTTCTAGCAACACATCGCTAAATTTGTCAAGTCCTCCTATTTTTACCTAAAGAAATCACCCTTCACGTGTGCTCGAGGGATTCGGATCCCCAACGACTGTCATTTTAAGCGCACATGAAGCAGAATTGCCCTTCAAATTAGTTAACAACTCAAAGAAATTAACTGTTATGGGAATCAATTAAAAATGCTGGGGAATGTTGTAGCAAAAAAATTGACAAGAAATCGCGTATATAAGCAGACTCCCTACTAAATGGGCCATTAATCGCAAAAGGTAGAGGCTGGGAAATTGCGATCAGAGGTAATCCATTTAAAATCAAAAAGAGAAAAGATCAATTCACTTCCTAAATCTGCCAATCGTTCATTTTTTTGACCTCATACGCGAATACTTTGCAAGTGTACGAAAAAACGGCAGGAAAGGATGGTTCGCAGCAGATCAGACCCCGAAGCTCACTCACGCCAGTTTGCTTCCATTGGACTGTGGAAGTGGTGGATTTGTTTGAACTTCACCTCTTTTAGAGCAGCGAATGCCACAGCTGGAATACGTGGTACAAAGCAGGCAATATCTTATTGGTCTCTCAGTTAGCTCTTCAATCCGCCACCACCATCCGTTTGCGATTGCTCCATAAGTATTTATTAATTCGTATTGAATAGGCAGATCCTCTGTTTCTGTGGGTAATGTGGGGACTGTGGCTGCAAGGTGACATCGTCATCGGGTCAAGTTAGCAAATCATAATCACCGTCACTTCATCGTCACTGGCTGAAGCAGAGGTGTGTGCCAACTTGAATCTCTGTAGCGCCGCGAACACACCTCTGACTTGTGAAGGAGGTCGCGACCTCAAAGTGCCTGCCACAGAATGACGCTCCGCCCGCGCAAGTTTGTGTGTGACAGTTGCACGGACAGTGTGTCAGGTAAAAATTAACTCGTCATCCCGGCGTTAGGAGCCTCCTGTGATGGAAAATTTAAGCTATGAAAAGCAATTTTACCAACTGCATCCAAACGCTCGTTGCCAGAGCCTCTCAAGATGAAAAATTAGTCACCTCAGTAGCTTAAATATGTTCTTTTTTACCGCAATTTGACGTTACTTAACTCTTAATTTGTTTATCCTTTCCACTCTGATTCATTTTGCCCCAAGCAAACGTTCCATGTATGGGCGGTGAGGAAGATTAGGTGAAAAATCGGAGCATCGCACATTCAGCATGGGCGGAAAATGCGTTGAGGAACGCCGTCTTCGTAGCACTCCATGTTTGGCCTTTTACGATATTGTAGAATCCTTACTCCCCTCTTCTATCGCTTAAAAAGCCGTAAACTTCAGGTCTAACTCAGTGAGGCCAAGAGATGTCGCGACTTTGCCAGACTAGCTACTGTAGTGTAAAGGAGGAGGAGGTGACAGCAAATGCACTGCTTGCCATTTTGCAGGGTTCGAGCAATATCCATGAAGGTCTCCGCGCCACAGCCACTTAAGCACCAAGTCTGAAGACCAACGAAACTCAACTAAAGTATTCGTTGAAGCGGTCAGTTGCGAAGAGGAACGGGGAATTATGCGAAGTAATGATGCCAAGTAAACAAGTCTAAAACATGTTAATCAAGTCAGGAACAAGCCAGTGAACCTTAAGTGTGCTTTTTTAGGTGTTTACCTCCAATTGCAATAATTTATTCTACGCTATTTTCGTAACGAATGATTCAAAAACCT
Organism: Taenia crassiceps; assembly: GCA_023375655.1. Taxonomy (NCBI): domain Eukaryota; kingdom Metazoa; phylum Platyhelminthes; class Cestoda; order Cyclophyllidea; family Taeniidae; genus Taenia; species Taenia crassiceps. Next base: position 999,768 of record JAKROA010000010.1, read on the forward strand.
TTTCACATGCATTTTACATATTTAGCTTAGTGTCTCATGGCATTTTCCAACAGCAAATACTCTGAGTCGCTAGGGTGCATTAGAGAAAAACAACCCACGATGCGAGTAAATGAGCCCTAAAGGCTTAATCATCATCGGAAGGAGAGAAAAAGCGTCTGACTTATTAATTTGAAACGAATAAGACAGCGATGACGGCTACGATGACAGCGCACAATTCCTCCGGGGAATGCGGGTCCGAACGCGTAGCTAACGACGTCTGGGATCAGGTTTCGAAACCTCCCGCTGGGTTAGCATAGACGACATCAAGCGTCCCCTCGGCTTAAATAATCCGCTTATTTCTTGTGCCAAAACTCCACGAATTATGCCTTAGACAAACTCGTCTACCTGCATATTCAGTCCGGTGCGTTGGATGCTGTTGCGATGCAAGTTTTTGGTTCTGCGAGCCCGTTTCGGTGAACCGACCGAGTCTATCTGGGTAAAGCAAAACTATCCAACACATTCCAATGGTGGCAGGGCTACAACGCCAAAACGTGGAGGGTGCCACTGCATTCGGGACTGACCTCGCCTCCAAGGTCTACTGTCACCAGATTTAAAAAGCAAAACGCTTTTCATTTTTAAATTTGGCCAGCGGGAAAAGGCGCTTCTTATTTATTAAAAATTTTGCTATTTTTTAAAAACCGGTTAGGTTAATTGCTAGCGCCGTTTGGAATTCCTAGATGACCAAAAAAGTTTGTGAGGCTTTTGGATAGGAACCGATTCAGTGACCTCCTGGAACTCGTGAGGGGTTGTCGAATCCCCACAATTCTTTATTCACATGCGTTACCAAGCGTCAATCAATCAGTGTGGGACCTTTTACCACACTTTTTGCCTTTTGCCTTTTTACCTTCATGACATAACGTTTCTGGCGGCTTCTTTACCAACTTGTTGAACGAAATTTGAAGAAGGTGCAGTGGCAGAAAGCACCACTTGGAAATAAGTAAGAGAAAGGCTCCCTCCAGCAGGATAAACTTTTTGGAAACAACTTTTGCTTATTTGTTTTTTAGCTTTTGTTGGTTTGTTTGGTCTTCTAGAGCTTAATAAATTGTAACTTATGAGCAGATCACCAAAAAAATATTACTTTGGTAAATAAATGAGACGATTGCCTGCCCATTTTTTTCGAAACCTGTGTGTCGGGATGGCGAAAAGTGCTGATAACTAGCGGGAGGTTTCTTTACTGGCGCTGCTTAGCACAGAAAACGCATTAATCTCCGAGCGTACAAAAGCTCTCTCATGGAAAACCACTTCCAACTACTCCATGTTAAGTGGCCCACCATCCATCATGAAATTAGGAAGCTCCATAGTGTTTAATGTGATTGAATTGATTCAGGTAGAAGTGAGCAACAACAGAGGGAGCAAGCGGTTCACCCATCACAGGAGTGTGCTTTTGTAGCAGGAAAGGAACCCACTTTCTTCCCTTTAATGTATTTGCAAACTTGACTAATAGGCTTCTCTTTTACTCTAGAAATGCTCTTAGGACAGTACACTGTGTCCTCGGTGTAAGTCGGTAAACAGATGGTTTTACGCACGGTTTTTGTTCCTACAACGGCCGGCGACGTTAGCAAGACAGCAAATAGTGCTGTCTCCTCACAGCGAGTTATTGTGGTGAGATAATTGCTCACACCGATTGCGTCCAGAGATGGAGGAGGTAAGAGACTCCTTTTGATAGGAAGCATATTGTAGGATTAATTGGAACACCTTCGCATGGACCGGATTCATGGGGTTCATCTGCCACATCAGTGATCACGATTATCCAGCCAGGATAGTGGAACGGGTTAGGAGTTGGGAGAACTGTCTTCCCCTAATCGTTTTTGAGTTCAAAATTTTTCATTAAAGGCAAACACGTGGTCCGTCATCTCAGGTGCGTGTTTACTAATTGAATGGACCAGTTTCCCGACCGTCCATGACAATTCTGCTCCAAGCACGAGGACAGTCAGGTCCTTTTTGTTTTGACAGGGTCGGTATTGCTTGCAACGCACTGCCAATTTACTCCTTCGACCAGCATTTGAGGAAGGCGGTTTCCTCATAGTACAGTTTGCAAGGCTGAAGTCGGAGAGTTGTCTTGGATTGCAAAAACGGCAACAAACTTTTACTCGTTTGCCAGTTGTATTAAAAGAGGGTCCGTTTTGAAAACGTGTCATTCATTCCCTCCAACCAGTGAGGTTTATCCATAAATGCGACTAAATAGCCCCGTAAAACAAGCGCATTTACTTAGTAACGGCAGTTGATTATGCTAAAGTCTACCTTGAAGTGTTGTCGGTTGGTATACTCTCAAAGAAAGAAATACATGTGTATGACGATAGGATGTTATATGATGTATAATTATGAGAGACAGTTGCTCCAACCTCCCAAACGTCAGTTTTTAATGCTTCACAATTTATAGATGCCTTGAGGAGTAAGTGATGTTGGAAGGTAATGGAAAATGAGAAGAGAAGCCGGCATCTAGTTTCCAAGGCTTTTTTAGTTTTTATCGTTTAAACTAGTACACAGGTTGCAAAAGATGAAGAGCCCAAGTGGCAATGAGAGAAGTGACAGGTAAAAAGGCGAGTAAAAACTGCCCCGCTAAAAAATATCTATGCCTATTTTCTGACCGATCTTTGAGGCATACAAACGGCCTGAGAGTCGAGAAATTTATCCTTGAGTTTATTCGTGCTAATTGTTATAGCAAATTGTGCAAAAAATAGAGGAATTGGGAGTACAGAATACACCAGTAGTTGTCGGTGCTTGGATGACCTTGGTGAATGACCCTATTAAGGCATCACGGACCTCCTGGCTAATCAGGTCTCGGATAAAGAGGTCAACGACGAATTAGGATTCACTGTCAATACAGCTGATCAACCAAATGCTTTCAGCTGGGTGCTACTCAATGCAGGCAAGTCAAATGATTAGGCGATCGTCGAGGGCATAATTACGAAGCAAGCGACCCTTGCAATGAGGTGTACAGTTTATAACCTAACGTAGAAAAAATTTCAAGAAGAAGAAACAGAAGAGAAAGGACCAATGAAAATGGGTACTGAAGGCCAAAAACATATTAGACTCCACTAAACAAAAACCGTCCTCTCTCCAAATCTCACTTTAGACAAATACAAAGAATTCTGCAAAGGCTCAAACGACAAATTTATGAGAAAACTCCAAAGAATTCATTCCTAGAGCTTGGGTTAAAATCTTCTTCAATCTGAAGACTTGTAAGGCAAAGAGATTCGTGATGCCTAAGTTCTGTTACTTGTCAGCAAAGTAGCCGACGGATACCGATCATTCTCTTTTGGTCAGATGCTAAGTTCCCAGTGTAAGAGCTCCTTTAAAATGGACAAATTTTACGCATCATGGGTGGGGGCTTAAGAAAGTGCCAAAGGTAGCGAAATTACGTTCAGGATCTAGATTTGGTTTCCCTCCTCTGACAAGCCTGGATAGGAGAAGGGAAAGAGAGGAATTTAACACCGGCGGAAGAACTCACCGCAAGCGTAGCTGAGTCTCAAATGTCGACGAGCACAGAGCGAAGGGTATCCGGGTGGCAGCATACTGGCGTCGGGCATGACTGAGCAGGTGCGCTCCCTACCACACATCTCCATCAGTCCTCCTGTCACATCCAGTCGACTTGGACACACGCCTACTGAACTCGGCGGTTCTGGAGACATCCACGAAAGAATGGACAGTGCTAACTTCTAAAGGATTCGTAGCTACAAGTATTGGCAGTGCTGATATCCTGTTGCCATTAGCATGACGTGTGGTGGGTGCAGAGGTAATCGCCAATCCTATTTTTCTTTGCATCATTGTAGAGCTCATCACACTACTTTTGACAAGAAATTATTTAATAAGACGTAAACACGTTTTCCCTTTAAGGGCATAAACTATTTAGTTTTTGGCCTCAAAGTAACAGTATCTAAAATCCTACGGATCCAACACTCCAACAGCTAGCGAAACAGCTTCCAAGACCACTTTAATAGAGACGGGAATCTCCTCTCACTATCTTCAAAATAACCGGGTGTTTATGTTCTTCGTGTAGTTTCGTTAACGCTCTAAAAAGGGCATCTCATACGAAGAAAATGATCTGTTGACGATAAATAGCTTCAATCAAAGGTGAGGAAAACCACGGTGTACGACTTCGGTGTGATAATTACAGACCACACCTTTTATCCCTTCAAAGATATTAGCTGGACTCGGAATGTTTCCAATGTCCCTTTGACTCTCTCCGAAACCTTGACTGAATGTCAAGAGAGCCTGACTTGCAATGTGAAGTGGCCTGAAAAATTTCGACATTTTGGCAACCAGTTTGCCCTTTCAAAACGGGGGTTAAACACCCACCGGTATGGATAAAAATTACCCCAGCGCAAGTCTTTCGTGTTTGATTAAACAGTGGGCTTAGAAATGCGACTTTTTGGAGGACCCGCATTAGAACATCTTCTTTGGGCTATCCATGTGCTTACTTCAGCAAAAAGGTACATTCAATTTTCAACTTGTTATTTCGCTTTCTCGAGATGATTAACTACCAAATCTCATTTAAGCACCGTCACCTCGAGTACGCCGAGAGCAACTATCTTTGGTCATTTTTCTTGCCACTTTTCCACTACCCAATCAAATCATGAATGTTTTCCTGCGAAATTCAGGAAGTGGAAGTAAAAATATGCAAACAAAGTTACTGCTGTTGTCAGTAGGCAACAAAAGTGAGCTTCAACAAACCGCCATTAGCGAAAGTTAGTCAAAATCGGCATTTTTGCAGAAAGGAAAGCTTCAAAATCATTTAAATTATATAAACTAATTCCAAAGTATTCCAAGAATTATTCACATTATAAAAGCTTAGCACCCAAATAAATACCATTTGTCGTAAGACTCATCCAGTGGCAAACAATGCATTGCCCAAAATACCAATCCGTTCTTCGACCACTCGAGGCAGACGCTACTCAATTGGTCGAAAGTGTTGAGGTGGATTCCAATAAAACCTTACGCAGCTGCTTAAAGCCATGATGTATTACAGATTACGAGTCACTTAGGAACTGCGAAATACCTGGAGCCTTCGTTATTCAAGGCGTGCTATGCCAATACAGATGTCATTAAAGTCAGTCAAACCTTTTAACGGTTTAGATGAGTTGTATTTACGTTGTTTGCCTTCTAAAATGTAGAATGATGTAACTCTGTTTTTGACTCGATATTGGACTTTGTACATTCAAAACCTCTAGCGTTGGTGCATGGGTTATTTCTGATTTTTGGCCGAAAAATGGTTCAATGTCAATGCTGCTACTCATAAATAAAATAAGTAGCCTGCTCTCACCAACAATCGTAGGGCAAATCTTGGTGTCCACCTGCATTGCAAGTTGGGCGTCTAACACCACAATAGATTCCTCAAGTCCGTAAGTACTGCATTTGATTTCCATGTAGGTATCCCGACAAATCACCAGAGATTGAACCATCTGCGGGCCTAGAAAAAGCCGATTTTACAGTGTTATTGCTGTTCGAGGAGATGGAGGCGGGTTAGCCCTCCTGGAACACATCAACACACTTCAATCCTTAATTCAAGTTTTTGCACTTTGGAATGGCAGTAAAATTGAATGCAGGAGGTCTCTCTCATGCGAAGTTTAAACAACGATAGCGTACTAACATCCCTGTTTCCATTGCCTTCAGCGTCTCTGTCACCTCTGTTTTAGAAGACTCAAGTTATTCCTCTCAGACAGGTCTACAACTTCCTTAAATCGTATTAGTCTGCTCTCAGACGTCTTCACGAGCAGTGATGACTTTACTCCTATAATAAACCTAAATGGGATGACTCTTCACACTATCCCTCTCTTTGATAAAATTTGGGTGAAGGTTCGGCAGCCATTTTCTGCCATGCTCCGAAAACAGACAATTCATCTGACAGTAATCATTAGCAAAAGGTCATATATTTTAATACGTCGCCTATTAGCAGCTACATAAGATTGGAAAATTGACTCAAGCTTTGAAAAAACTGGTCTGGATCTCTATGTTGCAGCTCTACAGTCGAGTCGCCTCCACCTGTAGGATGTGTGGGTGCTGCACTGCCTATCAGTTCTGACTAGTTTTGAGGCTTCGAGCTATTTTATCATCTAATTGGTGCTATCGTTTGGCACTAACTGCTTTAGGGAATTTTAAAAAATTCATAGTCATGGAAGACGGAAATTCTTCTTACTGCATAGAATACGTGAAGACCACTACGTTGAGTTACATTTTCTTTAGTCAAAGATGCAGCCGTGGCAGAAGAGGGCACATAAGCCAGCAGCTTATAAGATACCTAGGGCTCATCTGGTGTAAATTTGAAGCCTATTTGCAAATCCTGTGTGAAAGACAAATTGCTTCAGATGGGGACAGAGAAAAAAGAATCGTTCCCCAACTCAATAATAGCATCGTGAACAACCCAGTTTGAAGTCGGTTATTTTAAATTACTTCTGTCACGTGAAGCGAAATTAATTCGTGTTGGGCGCACAAATGGAATAACTGAACTGCAGCTTTTCCCAACAGGCCATTTGGTATGAAAATGGAAAGAAAATAACTCTTTCTTCTAAAGTGTCAGAAATCATGGAAGGTTAAAAATGCTATCATCTCAAAAGGGCCATAAAACAGTGGCCACCTTCAGAGAGATATTCGGTTCAACTAGGCGGATAAGAAAACTCGCTACCATGGATACCTTCAACGCATTTTGGCAATCCCTCGGGAATCGAGTAATTCTGCGGTGTGATGAGACTTACCAGGTTCACAGCGATAGGCGACGAGCATCTCATTGGAGACGCCTAGACAGAGGGTTTGATTTGCAGCGAATTGGTCAGGCGAGACGTCACAATTGGGTTTGCCCTCGCACAACTGTTTGAGCGGCTAAAACCCCAAAACAGACACTCGTTCATCAAAGCGCATAAGCTCCTGTGTTCGTACGATGATCCTAGTTCCTTTGAAGTCACAGCTTCATAACGATTGAGATCCAGTAACTTCTGCTAAATCCGAAGCCCACATGGTTTGCACAGCACTTTGGGTGATTCAAGTCAAAAGCTTAAGTGCGTCTTCATTCAGCTTTAGGCACATTTTACCAGCAAAAGCATCTGCTTATTGGACAGTTTGCCGGTGAAAAATAGTGAGTAATGAGGCACTATGGAGACAAGTGAATAATTAGATATGGTTTACTCTGGCCGGTTGGTGTAAACACTTCGCGCATGCGCATAGTAAACATACTCCGAGATAGCACCAGTCCCGCGGAGTAAATTATTTACACCCGGCACACGCTCTCAAAGAGAAAGTTTGTTAAACCCAAAAAAGGCGAGAATGTTTTGCGTGATTAATGGGAGTCTGCTCTCGAAGGAGTGTTTTTTTTGCTGAGATTAGACCACTCAAAAATAAGTGACTTTATTACTAAATGGTGGGATGCTACAAGTCACCTCCGGCTTTGAATCATGGCGCCTCAAAACCTTATTTTGGGCTCAGTGATCGACTGTGAAGATCTATCAGGACAACTTTGTAAAAGGCCTTCCAACCCATTATCTTGGTAGGCCCGTTACTGCTGTATTTTGACACCTGACCTGCAATAAAATCACACCGCACACTGCTGCGGTGTGAGACACCGAACAGGTGAAGCGGAAGAACACACGACCCATTATTGCGATTACGTTTTGTTTAAAACTGGAAAATTAGTTACGTAAGTTGAGGTGCAAGCAAGTGGTGTGGTATCACACATTTGTGTACCAAACAAAGACAGGGATGACTTCCACGAGACTGGATAAAAGAGCTTTGGAGGAGAAACTGCTTTCTACTTAATAAAGTCGCGTATCTTATTGGGATGAAGTAAGGGCTCTTTCTAGCTATTAATGCTAATCGTTGCGCTGCGTTAGCATTTCAGTAATGCCTTGAAACCGGTGAAACCTCTACGCGAAATCACACGACAAATAACTCACTCTGTAGCTGGTTAAGAGACCAGTAAATGGCACTGGTACCACCAATAATGATTAAACCCTAAGCAAGATTTGAACTTCGAAATAGTCTGTCCGTCGATTCGCCCTAAGTCACCTAAGCCAGCAGTAGGTGTGAAAGAGCTACCAACTCGGTAATCTTTAACCGCCTTAGTTTTCGCATTTAGTTCAAAAAGACAGAGACGCATACCAAGGCGAACCCTCCCTGTCGCCTGTCATTCGGCTTCCACACTAACGGTGTAGAGTTGAGGTTGCAAACAATCCAGGAAAGCGGCCTCGTGATTTTGAAGTTGAGAGGGAAGATAAATGGCACTGGGTGGAAAAGTTTTGAAACCAAATACTCTGCTCCACAGCCTTTAATGGAGATCATGAAAAGAGAATGAAAAAAGTGAACTTCACCGAAATCAACGAGATTTAATGCAGTCGTTGAATAGGGAAGTATCTTTACTGCGATGGTAAATCATTCCACGACCTTCGTCCCTGTCTCCTCCCAGGCCCACTTCAACACGTTTAAATTGTGCAATGATGCCCAGAGAGCAAAAGCGCCTAGAATGACGGCCAAAAAATCAAAGAGGGCAAGTTCGTGGCAAGGGTACTTTTATGAGCTCTCTTGGTGAACTAAAATAATGCACTATAATAAGTCACAACAGCATTCCCTATTTGGTGGCCCAATAAAAGGGCTCCTGAACTCCATAAGCACTTCCGGCGATGTGTGGATTCAAGCTGGGCAAAGCCTCTTGCCACCGTCGGCATCAAGGCCAGTTGCAAAATTGGAGATGTAAGTGACACGAGAGGGGTCATGTGGAGGGAAAGAGCATTTGGTAAAGTTTTATGGCACTGTCGGGTGGTGGCAGCGGCAGCGGTTCATTACACCTCTACTGCTAACCTCGCCACCTCCACCATCCCGCACATTGCAATTTTACTTAAAGTACTGCCAAAATTACCTGCAGTAGGGGAAGATGGACTTGTAGCATTTTTGATTACTTTTCCACCACTGCACATCAAAATGAGTGGGGATGAAATCAGGGCGGAGTGAGCCTAACCCTGAATAAGCCTCAGCGGAACCATCAATCAAATAACATGAGCATGAATTTGACTAGGTCGTTTGATCTGGGGCTAGAAGGGGTACCGTCTTTAGTTAAAAATTGATAACGATAGATATAGTGTAGGAAATGCCAGATAGATTAAGTCTGGTGCACAATTAGCGGGGTGCATAATGACCCAAAGGATCAAGAAGTAGGCTTCATCTAGAACTGGTGGTCACAAGCGAACCTGACGACGTGAGTTCCTGGTCAGACTTCATTGAACTGAACTGATCTTTGATAACGCACTATTCGATATGCGTTGGCTCCTCGTCCCTAATTTTATCTCAAGAAAACAATCAAAGCGGCGGCAGAAGTATTTCTGTTCGGTTGGATATTTCCCCCTCTTAAGTGTAACTGTCTGTTATGGGGTAGTGCGTTTCTGCTGGCGATTATAGCACCTCTGCTTTGCTCTTAAGTGTATCACTCAAACTTACAACGCTAATATTTACAAACGGTGACAAACTTTCCGCACCTCTAAGCGCCGTGCTGGTTAACACGGTGCGTTCACGCCCCACCAGGCTCTCCGAGGAGGTAATGCGCAGAGGCGGTGAGAACTTCGGTTTACTCAAATCACTTCATTCGACCCCAACACAAGACCACAACAATTTTCTCCAACTGAGTAGATTTTAATTTTGAGCAGTTGCTGTAGTTTTGAATTTAATAATCGCGATATATTTTTTAAAGTCGACCGCCATTTTAAATTTTGAGGCGGATGAAGATTATTGAAAATTTTCATATACCAAATAGCACGTTTACTTATAAGTTAATAAGTCCGCGCCGACTCCAAATATTGCTGAATTTGCATCAGTTTACTCCTCGACCAGTTCCACCAACTGGTAAACAGTCAGGTGACTGAAGAAGTTGGTGTCATTCTTGGTAGAGCCTCCACGTTTGCTTCTCATGATTCGCAGGGACCGACAAAATGCGTTCGACTATTTGTGCGTACAGGAAAAAGCCGCAGTCTCAGCACTGTATTCCCATTTTTCCCCTACCGTGACCTCTCACTGCCTGAATCACTGGTTGAACGTACTGGATGAAAGTGGAGCTGTCTATCTGCTAAACTTCAACATAATGGTGATATTTTGATAAGGATTTCGGCTATGATCATTCTAACTTGTAGATTTTTGTCCAACGCAATTTCTTGCATGAGTGCACTAAGAAGCATTGATAGAGTTTATTACTTTTCCTTGTTTTCCTTGTTTTCCTCAGTTGGTTTCAGTAGGTGCATTTTAAGCTTCTCTTCTTTATTAGGCAAATTTAACTCAGATCCAAGACCGCAGAGGCAGAAGTTTTACCCATGGCCGCCTTTATTAAGCCAACTCTATGGTAGACGCCCTACAATCAAGAGGGCTCCTTATCCCCTGTCACGTTAGTTTCTCCCAACAGTGAGGAGGAGTATGTCGCGGTGGAAGCCATGAGGGATGATAAGCTTTTATAAGCCATTCCCTTGTAAGAAGGCCAGACCAGGAAAGAGGTGTTTGTTGACCTACGTAATTGAGCTGAAAAGTGGTCACTGTGCTGCATCATTCTTTTGCATCAGTCATTCCTAAACGGTCTGCTCTCTCTCATCTTCCATTTCCAAGCCAGACGCAACCCCGCCCGGTCTCGACTATGCACGTTTGTATGGTTGTGCGGTGTGCTACAGATGTGTGTATCCACTATTTACTCGATACAAGGCAATGCAACTTTAATGCATACGAAGAACAGCATTTTAGAAACACTGGCGAGAACAAAGCAGCTCTAATCTGATATTTTGAAAAAGTATCCTTAAGGAAACCATGCTCCACACCATGGCTGGGATAGTTGGAACAGAAACATGTTTGCATCAGCAACGCTCCTATTTACCTGATGATATTTCTCTTGGTGGAAATAATCGCGTTTTCACTAAATTTCACTTTTAAATCGAATTACCCGCTGTCACATTAGTCCATGGGATGGGATTGGATTAAAAAGAGACCAAATTTTCCACTGCAAATTCTAATCACAAAATCTACTTTTATTGGAGAATTAAGTACCCAAAAGGGTGATACACTTCAATTTTGCCTTTTTGAATGAGAAATAGGACAAAACATTGGCCAATACATCTGTGACCGACATGGTGTTCCCCGCGCATGACTGTTCACATGTGACTCAAGGAAGAAATGACCGAACTTTCAGGCTCCACCAAAAAGACCAGTTTTCGTCAGTTCGGTCGGAGGAAGCAAAGCAGTTTTCCAATACGTATTTCTTGTTTGTGTAAGAATTCCGCAAATTGTCTCCCAACAAGGGGGATTCTCAATGGGAAGGCAATTGTTTTGACTTAGTGTAAAGGCATTTTAGCAAACAAATTTATTTTCCCTCTCGATAGCAGCCATTTTCGCAACTTCAATCAGCAGTCACTTGTCTACAAGACAGCTGGCAATCTAATCCAACCGACACAGCATAAGCTGCATTGCTCCAATGGTCCTCGGCTGCAAACTTACTGCGGCCCGTTCATTGTCCCCCTTTCAAATTATGGTTGTAATTGTACAAACTTCAGTTTTTCGCTTTAAAGAATGATGTTTCACAGTATGAGCGATGCGTGGAAATTTACATGCTTAAAGTGACTCTTACAGATTAACCCTCAATTGGAAAATTGCTTTGAGTTTAATCCTTTATGAGAAATCGTAAATGCAAAACTGGAAGCCCAGGGCACGTGTGGAAAACCTGACTGTTCTCCGACATCCATCACACACAAAACTTGATGCGTGTATGTTTATTCGAATTGGATGCACAGAAATTATTTTTTTTTTTGGAATTATAAAAAAACAGGCGTGCACAAAAACCACTCGCCTTAGTGACATCCTTAGCCAGAAGACAGAAGGATGGGGTGAGTTCATTGACCACAACCGAAGACGGTGATGGAGCAGAGAGGGGCAGGGAATGGCATGGCACCAATCCCTCAGGAAGGGGGCCTCTAGACTGGATGAGAGCAGCTTGAGGCCCGTGGAATGCTGAGATGATGTGAATATGCATGCCAGAGGGACAGAGAAGCGTCTGTTGGGCTGGCCGATGGGCTGAACAGACAAGGCTCTCTTGCACCCTAAAGACGGATGTCTCTGCTTGAGTTCCTAATAAAATTCAAAATGGATGAAATGAGGTTTACATTGTAAATGTCTATTAATGAAAGTCTTTAAAATGTGTTAAGGTGTGGTACTACAAGAAGCCATATATTTTAAGCCCAAACGTTGCATGAATGCATAGGGTTGATTAGCTTCTCATTCCCACGCACTACCATCTGGAAATTGGCCCTGCCTATGGTACCTGGTCATCGGGTTTACCAACCTTTTCTGAATGCATGAGACACTCCCTTTGACGTACTTCAGCTGTTTTCGTTACATGAAAATAAACCTCCTTAAACTTTCCATTTAGTCCTTCACCTGCCCATATTCTCGCGATTTTAGCCAGGCCAGACGTTCCTTTTAGCTATAAAATCCCTCGTGTCTGCTTTTTACCCTCCAAGTTAAAAGCGAAAAGTCTTCAAAGCAACTAAGTTAAAGAAAGTTCTACTAATAAAGATTTTGGCATCTTAAGGCAGAGAATAAATTACTCAGTTTTAGCAAATTAATCTCCAAACCACCTTCAGTGGACACTTGACAGTAGCATTAATTAACTGTGCATGAGAGTCAATGGACTGGGCTTCTTCGTTTATGCGGAGAGGTTATTTTGAGATCAGTACAGGAATAGCTTCGACTTCACTCCGTGGTGCAGGTTTTTTTGGAGGAGGATAGTCAAAAACTGCAAACACAAAGACCATCAGCACACTATTCTTGAACATGGCACCTTTACACGTCATCCATCTGACTAAATTTGGTCAATCTAAAGCGTTCGTTTTAAAAATATAGGTGATAATAAAGTGTATCATTTATGCCAAGAATAAAAAAGGCTTGCGTCTATGCTGATAATTTTGGGAACTTTCTCAAGGGCGAATGGAAATGGCCATTCAGAACGCCCAAAAAAGCTTCTTTATCCTCGATTCATTTGCGTGGTAAACCAGCTTTAATAGGCGTTATCTGTACAGACATTGTAGTAGCATCAAACTGTGGTCTCCTGTGATTGTAAACGTGTCAAAAATGCTAATGCCCTGCCACCTCGAACGCGTCATGATCACACGGGGCAATCATCGTGCCAACCTAGATACTATGCAAAAAACACCTGTAAATGACAGGACGGGTGTCAATACATTATCATTTATAAATCTCAAACAGGCAGTTTAGAGTTCACCTGAGCCGTTATCCATAAACACCTGCCTTGTGCATTCGTGGAATACCCACGCCCAAATGTTAATTTTCAACCTCTCTTTAAACCCTTTGATTTGTTTTTTGTGAAATTACGGACAATTTATGCCAATTTTTGCCCATCGCATGCGATGATCTATCGAAATCTTAACCCGACTGACTTACCGTTCTGTAAAATGATGGAAACTGTTTGCCTTCAACTGACTAAAGAAATTGTGCAAAGTGTGTTTGACACTGTCAAGGCTGAGTGCGTTGCAAAAGTAGAGAAAAAGGAGTTGGTGCACACTTAACCGGATGGTTCAATTTGCATATTGGATGCGGACCCAACAAAGGGAGAGTGAAGAAAACACGCCCGCCAGTACTCCAAGATGAGTGCCTGTGACGTGCTGGTGACCACCGAGTATTGTAACCGTAAAGTTTTCAAGGATTATAGGTTCTAAAATTTCACACTGTTTAATTTATTCAGTCAAGTGGCTATCAAGGTAAATCTTTTTCTCATCCCTTTTCGACCACAAGGAGATATTGCAATACTTCACTCAGCCAATCACCTCCTCGGATGCTTTATCAGGGTGATGCGAGGTTGCAAGCCCGATTGCAAGTGTGTCTGCTTCATTGGAAAAGGCTGCTGCTCACTTGCCAGACCATTCAAGAGGTAGAATTTTACAGCATTGTAAAGTGTTTGTATCGCAAGTTATCGTTAGCATAAGTATAGCGATTTCATGGTGGGACAACGGCTTTAGTCTATCACACACAACTCTTTCTAAGATATCAAAGAAAGAAAACGACTTGTGCTTGGGAATACGAAACTTTCTCAGCTTTTATTAAAGAAAACCGAATATTGGAAGTCTAATAACTAGGATAAGTTAAACTCATAGTCGCTTGGACGGTGGGATCTTTGACCAACCAAATCGGTTACTAAAAAGTATATCCCTGCATTCTAATTTGGATAGTTTTTATTAATAAAGCTGACTTAAAGGAAACGAGTTTGAACGACAAAGAGTGGGATCCCAACCCTCGTATGACAGATGCCTCACGGTGCTACGGTTTCCCCGAGGGCTCCTGATTACTCACTCCTTTTGCCTTGTCTTCAGTGCAGTCGGAAAACAGAACCCTCAGAGTTAAAGCACTGTGGACGTTCAATCGCATCACACGATAGTGCGATTTCTCCGCCCAAATTGTTTGAGGCTGATGAATTTCTGCAATAATATTCAAAGGGTAAAAAAGGCGAGAGTCGCCTTTAAACAATGATGCAAAGAAAGTGCCTGCGTGTGTGCTAAGCAGCAATTGTGTTGAATTGCTTCTACAAACAAGATTTGAACACTCCATGATCTAAGAAATCTTTGACTGGCCAAAAAAGCCTAGTGCACTAAATCACCAATTCCTACTAAAAAGTGTTAGCTTTGGCATTGCGTACATTGTTCGACTTTTGTCGCCTTGGTTGACATTTCCATTCGTAGAGAAGGCCATTCTTTACAACTCTTCCTTCAATTACGAGGGTGAAAATGTGTCCTCTAATCACCGCATTTTACGTTGCAAGAAATGGTTTGAAATCTCTGCCCTTATTCGCGATTAAGTAAAGGCCTTTTGGAAGGTGGGATCTTTGCGCGAAACCACTATTGAAGTTAGCGTAAATACCTTGATAGGCATTTAAGGTGTGCACCTTTAAGAGGAACCGACAGTTGATGAGAAGACTACCATCGTGTTAGTGTACCGTCATCTCGCTCACTCTTCCACACATTTGCAGACGCCATTTGATTTCGGATTGACTGAAAGGATCAAATGCACTTCAATTGTTGACACTCAACCAACCGGTCAGCTGTTGCAAATCGTCTGGGTGTTCAGGGACTGTTTGGCATGCTCCTTGGCACATCATCGTCGGATGGCAGGTAGCCGCCACTTAGTCGAGGTAATGCGATTACAGAACAGGAACACATCTAATTATTTGCAAACAAACTCTGCGAAAGTGGGTGAGTAAGCAAAGATTATTAAATTTGGTCTAAGTTAACAGTCAGGAAAGAAGAAAAAACCTGATATAGGCACGGACCCACTCAATTTGAAACGCTTCAAAGGGACGTCACTCTAAAATCTCTGTGGAAGGTCATCACCGTCCGTAGGCGTGTACTGACAAAAATCAACCAAAAAACGCTCCATTATTTTTACTCCATTCAACGCCGATTAGAATTTTTCCCAACTCAAAAACCACATCAAAACTTTTGTCTTTTATAAGAATAAATGCGCATTTGGCTGGCACAGCCGCTTTTGAAATTACGGTGCGTCTACTGGTTGGGACTTCTTTGAAGTGAATAGGAGAAAAAGTAGGTTCAGACATTAAGTAATCCTTTGAACACATACTGAGGTTCCAGTATTTTCATAATACACTAGCCAAGTTCGCCTCTTCGGCAATCAAAAGTGGAGCGTTTTCCCTGCCATTTGGTTGAACTCAAAAGGCAGACGCGGTGGGCCGCCACACTTCCTGTCAGTGAAGGTGGGAGATTCTATGGTTTATATAAAAATGCTTTGACGATCATCGTTTGGCCTTTTTGGCTTGAGGGATGATTGTCGAACTATAAAAAGGGAAAGTCAAACTGCGATTACTTTGATTAATTGAGAAACTTGTGTGGCGTTTTCCCGAGCTCATACTTACTCAAGAGCAGGCATTTGAGAGGCATGAAATATCATTGTTTGAGCAGTAGAGCGGTTGTATCACCGTGTGCTTCTTAAGTGTTGTCGAGTTAGTCTGGAAAAAGACGTTTGATCTACACAAAGAACATCTGTTTAGCTCGTCAACGTGATTCGGCACTTCAACAATGGACGATCCAGCTCTGTTCAAAGTTTTGGATTTATGCAGTAGATCACTGCCATGTGAAAATATGGAGCAAAAACAATGGGATTCACCACGCTTGACGTGACCTGAAAACAAGCGGTTTGGAGGATCAAAATTCTGGCTACTGTACTTAGCATGGGATCTCCCTAGCTCCCCAGAGTGGACTCCTATCAACAACTGTGCTTGAGGCTTCATTTAAAGTCTAACCGAAGACAGGTCCCCAAGGCTATGACCCTGTCAATATTCGCCACTAAGATCATCAAGGCAAGCTGTGACGAAGAACACCCGTGGGAAAAATGTATGCGTTTTATAAGCAGGATCTAGGTAATTGAAAGCTTATCAACACAAAGCTGCATTCTCCTTGGTTTTATTTACATAGTCTCTGAGATGCCTCGAATTAAAGGGAATACTTACAGTGTCGATTATCAGAATGAAAAAAATACTTATCGCAAGGAATCGTTTGGTTTTTGTATTAAAAAAGCCAATGGGTTGCGATTCCTGGTTCAAGTCTCACGCAAGACAGCACGACAGCACGACCTTCACGACACACTTGACTGACGATAACTCGGAGAGTGGAGAGGAAGTGGCCAGGTAGTATATCCTATAAGTGGGGACTACTTATAGATCGTTGTTTTGGAAAATTAACATTTTACCCTTGGCACTTAGGCCACAAGAAAGTTTCGCTGACTGCAAGATGATCGGTAATTTTTAAACTTAAGGTCCCAGTCTCCTCTCTGCATAGTTTTCATCTAACGTAAATGGCATTTATGCTTGTAGAAGTAATTGTATTACTGCGAAAGGAAATAAATCGTTTTTATACGTCTAGTTTAAGAAGACTTTAGAGCAAAAACCTATTACAATTTATCGCATAAAAGCCTACTTAAAATGAGGATCTAGCCATCAGTAGTTATGTTAGATTTATGATCCCGAAAACTTTGAGATTACTGAAGATTGGTCGCAGAGATGAACTTGAGCAGACCTAAATCTGCATCTGCTATCAAAAGCGGTCACAAAAATTTCTACTATTACCAGACAAATGTAATGCGGACTCTGCCGCAGCGTGCGCCTAAACGCTAACAACCTTTCTGTGCCTTGAGATGCAAACAGGTCACCACTCAAATCCTACTCCCGCCCGAACGCGTCTACTGTGCCATCAAAACATTCTATTACCTCAGGTCTGCTATTCGTAGCGTCTGTATTTTATTTGGGCAGAAGGCATGGTCAAGTGGCAGCACTTCGATGAAGGCCAGCTGGACTCTGCCATCGATCAAAGATGGGGATAAGGGCCTTGCCTCCCCCAGCGCCATTTGGAAGGACCTACTAAAAGGAGTAGTAGGCGAATAGGAAAGCGAGAAGCTCATTAAATTAAGGTGGAAGAAAGCTGTTCATCATTGACCACTTTTTATCACGTGTGCACTAATTAACTATCAGTTGCTTTAAGTCATAATCGTGAAGGGAATCCTCCGACGGGATCAAAATCAAGGTGCATTAAAGAACTGAGGATATCAAATTTACAATGCCGCATATTTTGAATGGCTCCTGGAACGTATTACCTATGGGGGGAATGCAAATTTGCGTACCCTCCTAGGGCAAGGCAGTTACAGGCCTCAGAATGCGCCTTTTTTTTGAAAAAGTCTCAAGAGAATTTCAAAATGTCTAGCATCAAGGTTGTAAACACAACCTAACCGATGAAACGACGCCACATATTATTTACGCGCCTTCTTTGGAATAATAGAGTTCCAGTTTAGGATACTGTCGGACTAAAACCACAAACCTAGTCATCAAATACGGGAAAAAGATTCTCTAGGCAATCGGGAGATCTTGTGGGTGCATATATTGATGCCTTGGAAACAGAGTTTTAAGCATATGGAGGAACAAACGAATGGTTGGGGATAAAATGCACAAATAACCTGGTTGGAGATGAACAAGTGGGTGTCTTGATAATTTTGCGAATTATTAAATGATCTAAAAAGTGGAAAATTAATCGGGTAGACGAAAGAACATCTTGGATTATAAAAATGAAGGATTAGAGAGAGGCGAATGAACAGCGAACAGTTAATAACTTGAGGAGGAAAATGCGTGAAAGAGGAGTGCGTCAATGAAAGCAACGAGCAAGCACCAGTACGTCCACCTTTGTACACCCAAATGGATAGTCGGTGCATCGAATGCGCGGCATTCCCAGAGTGACTGCCCTGTTCATCCGCTCTGTGCGTTACTTACTGATGAACCAGGGCTGAGTAATATCTTGCAAATTGCTAATGATGCATCCGGGGCTGACACGTGCCAGCCGGTTGCTAAGATGACGAGTGTGTGCATGTGCGCGTGGGCGCCCGTGTGCACATCGCCTTGCTTCCTTGCCACTCACTCTCATCCATTGTATTCAAGGGTAATTGCCACGTCAATTTTTTTATGATGAACGGAAGGCGGATCACATCGGGGTTGAAAAGAAATTACTGGCTACAATGCATCACCGAGTCAGCAGTCTTTATGACCGATTGCATTATGCCGGAAATGGAGTTCGCGCTTAATCGTAGCTCTTCACGGATTCCCAAAACGCCTTCCCGTATCGTTTGTAACTACGTAAGAAGGGATGTGAGGATGTCGGTACAATTTCCAGTCGTCAAGTTGGGTCACTTATTTGGGAACGAGCAAATTGACCAAAACAAGACCCTGATTGACTGACTTTAGCTCCAAGATGACCATTTGAACCTGCTTGAACTACCCTCCGAAACCGGAATTCAGTCCTTCTACTCGCCAAAATACCGAGGCATTTAAATAAGAGGAGCCTGCAACAATTGCTTTCAGCGAAAAAATCTCCTCTTAAAGTTGTCTGACGAAATTAAAAGCCGTTATCCACGTAACAGAAGCATAAAAAAACCAGTTGACCTGAAGAATTTCATGGCATATCTACAAACACGGGGCTCTATTTTCCTAAGGTCGAGCGAGAGATTACGATACACTGACCACGAGTTATGTTTTGGCTCGCTTGTCTCTGTACTGGAGTAGGATAATAACCCTGAAAGGGACAGCCAGACACAACATTGTGGGCTCTAGCAGCGGTAAATGAATTTGGCTGAGATATGTGTACAAAATTGTTTTCTGAGTGGTGCTACATGTACTCCACCCACTCGCCGAAAGTCGACAAGCAACCGAACTTAGTACTTAGTAAAACCCTGTTTCTTGACAATCCCGTTTCTTCCTTTATTTTGAAGTAGGTAAGTGCCTTATTGGTGGGTGATGTTATTGTGAAACAGCATTCTCTGTGCAAAGATGTACTGGAGAAAATTTGCCTGATAAAGGATTTGATCCCCTGTGACAACTTCCAACTCCACTAATGCAATTTGACAAGTGTTTTCATGTGACCGCCGGAGGCAATGGAAACTGGTTGCTGCACAAAATTTCAAGTGGCAGCAAATGCTTTTTTTGAGACTGAAGGGAGAAGAGTCTGGGAATAAGTTTCAAGGATGTCTAAGAAATTGTGTCAATAAACCAGGTGGACAGCCTTACTCACCCATTCATTCACTCACCCACCACGCATCAAAATTGTTTATTTAACTCCAGCTAAAAGAGCATCGTAAGGAGGCTTCTAACGGGCACTTCATTCCCATCTATCGCAAAGACACACAATCGGAGTGCATTCGATTCGTCATCACAGTTCCAAAGTTGCTACCCGATTCCACGCATATCCGAACCAACTTGGGCTTTTGTGGTGTTGGGACTTATTGCATCCCTCAACTAAAGGTGAGAACCCACTCCCGTTACTAAGATGGGTCGCAGCCATTAGAACAAATGCGTGCTGACACTTTTGATCTTGCTTGCACGTGGATGGCTAGGAAGGCATTTGTGAGTAGGGGAGTCATTGCTTGATCGTAGCATAAAGTGCGCAGAGCGTTCCTACAATCGTACTACTTTAAAAAGGCCTCAGTCCTAGACATGACTGCATATGGTGCAATGCAATTTCGAGATACGCCTCAAATTGAGGATTAACAGAATCCTCGATGTCTTTATTAGTCAGCGAAAAGACGCCAACTTTTCCGATATCACCATGCCTGCGGATGCAAATAAGAAAAGGGGGGAACAGCCGTGGCACTAGCATTACCACCACCTTCGAAATGGCAGACAAAGTCCCATTAATCAGGTACCCACGTCCCCCTTTGCCTCACCTTCCCCTTAGCGTTGTATCGCGCGTGTGTGGAAGGTTTGTGGGAGAAAAAGCTTTTATCTCTCAACGGCTGATTGTCGCGGAGACAAATTATGAAGGCTTTGCTTGATAGGTAGAGCTAACACTTATGGTTGCCACCATCGTCTGCCTTAAAGCAGAAAAATGCCACCCCTTTGATGACGGCAGCTATTGCAGAATTTATCAGTCTTCAAATTTCCCATGCCTGCCATCTAAAACACCACCAATGTTTACCATGGGTGGCGGGGTGCGTAAAGCAGATGTCAAGTACAACTTAGATGACGAGGAAATGGTGAGGGAGACGTGGCTTTAAGGTGCATCGACATGACTCATGTTGACGGGAACTGTATGACAATAATCACTGATACGTATCAAAAACCAAAAACCTTACTCAGCATAAAGGGTCACTTTAGGCTTGTTTATCGACATCGATAAGTGAGGTTACCTCACGCGGCCTGATTGTTAAGTTCACCTTAAAATATATAGTGAAATCGGAAACGGACTCCTCCTCGAGCTATATGGTTTTGAGGGAAATGGAGGCGTTACATACCGAAAGCAAGTCCATTGCTGATAAATCCCAGTAAGATGAAAAGAAGAGCGCAGGTTCGCAGCATGACGAATCGATAAATCGATACAGCCCCCCGCGAGACCCTCAAGCTGAGCTCAGTTGGACCGGTGAATTAATTTTGTCCA
This sequence comes from Taenia crassiceps, assembly GCA_023375655.1. Lineage (NCBI taxonomy): Eukaryota > Metazoa > Platyhelminthes > Cestoda > Cyclophyllidea > Taeniidae > Taenia > Taenia crassiceps. The sequence continues at coordinate 1,020,743 of JAKROA010000010.1, forward strand.
CCCATTAATAAGGCGTTGTGGCCGCGTGCTTATCGGTGGTGCGCGCAGTGCGCACGAACGTGCAGGCCAGGTAATTTGACCAATCCGCGCGCAATGGATGTGCCACCACGTTCTCATTGGTTGGTGGACGTTCGAATTTGGTTGAATGAGTCCGACAGAGAGCACCGATGCGGTATTGGAAGGGATATTAATCTGTTGAGGGGACAGAGTTTCTCAATGTCAGCTTTTTAGGTTTTTGATAGAGAGGGCTTTGTCCGTAAATTGATTGCCTATGACTAGCGAAGTTCCAGGGAGCACTTAATCGAATTCATGCACTTTTGTGTTAGGAAACTGGCCTGTAAAAATAATGAAGGTCCTCATTTTCCTTTTTTTAGTCATAAGTTCTCCTTGTATGATTTGCATAATTTAAAGGGAATCTATACCGAGGTTTCTTGGTCTTCGTTTATGGTTTGCAAAAGCCAAAGTCATTGCTATGCTCTGAGTAAAGTGGCTCCTTTTTGCGTCATTGCCAGCATAGGATCATACAGCCGTCTATCGAGGCGATCCTCAGGTCTGTATGATGCCGTAGTTGTTTAATGGGGAGATTCGATTTATGTTCTATTGACCTTTCACCCCTTTACAATGGTTTTACGCGCCATCTTACCAATTACTTTTAACTCAAATCGTTGAAATGCTCCTTTCCTGGGTCGAATTGTGTCAGGCATGCCTGCCTGGGCTCGTAACATTGTTGGTCTTTTGACACGGACGAGAGGTTAAGGGGGTAGTTGGTACTAGGTCTGTGCATAGGGGACCAAAAAGGCCTGTGAATTATTGCGCATAAGTAAGACAGATTGTGTTCACCTAAAATTCAAGACTTATTCGTAAGCACAGATTGATCAATCCTGTTAGGCGACCGATTTGTTCGCAAGACTTAAGTTCTTCACTGGATAGTTTATTCAATTCATCCGGTATACTCAAGCTAAAGCACTCAATTGTCATCCTTTTCACTGTTTGTCACACTTGACGTCCGCTCTACTTAATCAAGCGGTGCTTATAACTCCCTCCAAGTGGTCTTCTTCTTGGTGAACCACTAATTCAAAGCTTGTCGACCAGTTATTTTCACAAAACAGTTTCCCCTTTTTCTGGCTCATCCACCAGTCAATCCCCTTTGGTTGCAATCAAAAAATTTGAGGCCACAATCACGCCAAAGTTTGGTGTTAATAAAAACGCTGATCGCGAGGAATTCGACAATCTATTTATGTTTTTTTATTAAACATTAAAGTCACTTCCCAGAACTGAACCCTCCAAAAACACCATTATCCAATCTGCGATCTTATTTGTGTTTCTCAAATGTACCTGGTACCGCCATGTTCCTTTATGCATAGCGGAAGTACGATATCGCAAAAGTGCTTCTGGTTGTCCCAATATGGCGCCAAATGATTCCAAATTAGTTTGTTTCCCCTTCGATTGGGTGCGTCACGAGTGCGTGACGTGTGGGTTCAGGCGCAATACTCGGAGCAGCGTATACCTGACACAGACTGAATAAACAATTCACGCCTAAGTTGACTGGAGTCAGGCACCACCTGGAGGTGAATTTTGTGATTATGGCAGCTTATGCAAATTCACACCTTTTATGACCTTCGGAGGAACATGGTGGTGATTTAATGAGGTTTAGGCTGTACAGCCTTGGCGTATGCAGTTTACGCAGTAGTAAACAATGCTGGCTCCATTTCTATGCTGGCTTTCTGTCATCTGCAAGTTTTTCGTTGCATCAATTATTGATGGTTTGGGCATTTTAAGCTCAAGTCTCGGTTTTCACCAATCAAAATACCCCAGGACCGCTTTGATAAACAGCCTGGCAAACGGAGTAGGGAAACCTCAATTTTAGCGCCTAATTAATAACTTGGCCTCATCTAATTCATGTAAATAGTTTGTTGGGTAGAGGTGATTTGCATATCCAGGGAAGAGCACATTTTGTAAGCTCTGTCAAATCAAGATCAATTGACAGTAAAAGACTGTGAAAATTGGAGTCCATGTAAATAACAAATGCTATTTTAACGATAGCGCCTTGACAAACATAGAGACAAAGGAAATCATAATATTTGTGCAGATTACGGATTACTAAAGGCGAAAAGAGTCGAGGGGCGATTGGGATAACTCGAGGGCCACTCTACCGCACGGGGATACAATGGTAGAACCCTAAGTGGCCCGTTTCTAAAATGGAGAGTTGAAAAATCCGTCATGTTTTTAACCACTGTCACATGTCAATTTAGAGTGTACATCTCATCGTGGAACTCAACAAAGTGGAGTTATGGGGTCATATTCCTTTTTACTTTTGTTCACTAATTTGGACTTCCAGAAAATGTCCAGATACTTTGGCATTTAGTAAAATCGTGCAGCTTGTAATAGCTGAGCTGATTGTGGCCTGACCCCGCCCCCTCGAACTTTTGATGATTTCGTAGGATGCAATTGAATTCTAAATCCCAATTAAAAGAAAATTTTACTATCTATCCTCAAAGACAGTGACAGTGACAAATTCTGCCCATTGAAATCTATTGTTCTCTGTGGAAAGAAGCCGTAAGAAGAGTAGGAAGCAGGAAAGTAATTGAGTACAATAGCGGCTTGTTCAAGTTGGATGTAAATTTTTGGGCAAGAGAATACATCAAATTTTGCCCTCACAATCACAAAGTGAAATGTGTTTCGTGTGAGTCACATCACTCGTAAGGCAGAAATTGGGATTGGATTGGATGGGGATGGCAATGAAGAGAATGGGACGAGACGAGACAGGACGAGGGCGACGCACACTGGCCGCGTGAACGACAGGCGCAGTGTCCCGTGTTCTGCGTCTTACTGTTTTTCCACAGCCTATCGGCGCCTCTGGAGAGGTCTATGCCTTTTCCTTTCCGATGTAAACAATTGGCAAACCCACCTCAGCACTAAACAATGCAGGGGAGAGCGTTTTTCGCAGTCAAAGTGTGCCAGCAAATCTCTTCCACGGATATCATAAGGCTTGTGAATATGGACGTAGCGTTGTCGTAAGCCTACAGGAAGGGAGGGGCCTAAGACCATAGCGTGGATGCAGTTGCATGACACCGTTGTAGAGATGGAGCCTAGAAGAACTAAAAGAGTCTGCGTATTTGAAGTAAACTTTGTAGTCGCATTACACCTGTCACATTTTAAGCATTTTGCTTCAACACTTTCTATAACAGGACTTTGTGTCAAAAATCGAAGCAATACTCGAGTAGAATAAATGTTGAGGTAGGAATGACGATTGTTGAAGACCTTGCTGCCACATTGATGGAGTTCCGATGAGAGTCGAAATTAGACTATCATAGAACCAAACCTATAATTAGCAGGAGAAGCTGCTTTTTCGTAAAAGGTGGGACTTAATAAAGAGACGTTTATCAAGTACTGATATGTCATTCTGATTTTGACAAATTCATCTCCTCTGTGCATGTCAGGGAAAAATAAAAAGTTTAATAAATAAGCAAAATGGATTCGTTTGCCTCAGGTACTTATGCTTACAAATCAATTGGAATTTTACCGTCCTCAGACCTCTCCTTGAAGTCGCGGCAAGCTAAAGTGGCGTAGAAGAACACATACTACTAATGTATTGAGGAGTTGTAGGGCTACTAATGTAAGACTAAGGTGTCGGCGTAGCCCAACACGCTATAAACAAAATTTCAAACCACTGCCTTGACACTTTCCCTTTCCTGGGCATAGTCTCTGGTGTTTCCACCGGTCAACCTCTTGTACCTACTATCACAAAGTAGTCAGCGCAACGAACTGGCATTGTTAGCACTAAGGAGATGGACTTGAAAGCAGAGACACTTGGCAAGTAAAGCCTTGCGATAGTTTCACAGGCCAATTTCCTCCTTGCCACTTTGTTCTTACATCAACGCTGCCCGATTGTCAGTCCCTCTAGACCTCATTTACCAAGCGGGAGCACGGAGAAGGTATCACTTATTTAAGCAATTATTATCCCCACATAAATGCCTTGGTGAACTTCATAAAGGGTTTTTCTTAAATGGTTCAGGTCCTACTTTTGCTTTGTTTGTTAGTAGTATCTACCAGGTATAAACGGCTTCTGTTAGGATGTTCCATTGATTTACCGTGGATACCCTTCTCCTGTGCCATAAAATTTTCTCCTTTGCTTGTTGAAGTCGGGATGTTTGTCATTTCGGATCAAATTTGTTTGCCACTGCTGTCAATGCAGTATTCTGACTCTTTCTTGAAGTCGTAATCTACCAAACTGCTATGGAAGGGCATGCACAGCTAACGCTCAGAGGAGCCGAGAGGCTACTGCCATGACACAGAGTGGAAGTACAGCCTGTAGAGACCAAAATGCCTGTATCGTTCAACAGGGTCAGATTACCGAATCACTTGAGCACCAGCGCTCTCTACTAAGCACCAGACTCACATCCGAGGACGCACAACACACATGGATAGGCTAACAGATGAGCTGCACAAGCTGAACCTCGCAGCACTGCCGTGGAGGTCGAGTGACGGCGATTGAAAGGGTCCGCGTAACTTTGTGTGCAATTCAAGTAAAGGTCATTCTGCTACAGCATTGGTTTAATGTGCACAAAAATAGCCTCTGGGTGACTAGATGCGAAATCACAATTTTTTTTGAGTTTGTATTTTCTCATCAACGAAAACCTCAAGTGGTCGCAACATTTTGCCTGGCTGGGGAGTCGGTTCGTGAGTCGCAGTAATTGCACCTTCGCATTACTACAATTGACTTCTCAGGAATCTGACCTTTCGCAACGCTAAGCAAAAAAAAGGTTTTTCGTTATGGCTGGGAAATCTATTTGTCTCCAATCGTCTGTTTTGCAGGATAAAATATGGCTGTTTTATAGGTGGTCTACTTTCTGTATTAAGACTGCCACTTTCCCAGCAATTCCGACTTCAAGGGTTGATTCTCCGACTTTTAAGCGCCACAAAAGCAAAAAGACGAGGTGATAAAACACCCATATTCATTTAAATATGACCTTTTAATGAAAATAGAATAAGCGAATACAGAGGTTATTTTCCCCTTGGGAAAAATTCTGCTTTACCAAGCAAACAACACTCTCAATCTCTAATGGTGGAAAGTTTGGAGAATCACGAATAAACAGTAGCCAACTAGCGAATTTCGTATATCTTAGACTTGTTCAGACTCCAACTGGCAAAAGAATACTCTCTCAGAAATGATTTTGATGCGTATAAATTACGTTTAAGATTTACTTTGCGGTGACAAGTTTTGACACGCCGAATGCGTGGTTTGTACCAAGCTTTGGCGAAGAAGAAAGCTGCCAAAAGAAGGTTGATTTCAAATCAAGTCTTGGCTTTGGTTGTCACCATCCGCGTCTATTCTTCTATAGCAAAAGATGAAAAACGGCAAAGGTCTGGAGGTTTGTTTCGCAGCCGCCTTTGGTGCCAACTTATTTACATAAATGGCTTCAATTCTGTGGTGTTTCGAATGTGCGTCTTTTTGCATGGCGATTTATGCGTAGCTTGACTTTGTCGTGTCCCTCCAAAGTGAATTTGAAATACGCCACTCTTGTAGGCTTTTTAGACTATAACGTAACCATCTCCAAGCCGCTTTATACGTGGAAATTTTTTTCGGGGAATGGCAATTACTCATTACCGCTTTAAGTACTTCTGGTTTTGGTCTCTTCACATGTAAACTTTAAGCGAAGTAGATTGCTTAAGAAGAGTTGTAAGAATATGAAATGCTACTTGGCCGTCTTCATTAACATTAAGGCTAGATATTTTATTCTATGCGAATAGTCACTTCTCTGCCTTGCAGACTGACGCTTCTCCAGAGGTGCATCAAGATACTACTTAAATGACAGTGGCCTATAAATCGAGTACAAAAATACAAACGTTGGTTCCACTGGCAGAACTTCACACGGATGCATCATAAAAACACTTCTGTTGTAGAACCCAAGTTAAACGGCGTCAAAATACACGTGGTGATCAATGGTAAAACAGGAAGAGATTCAACTGGATGCCATCCGAGCACTGCGATTTGTGCCTTGGCCTAGGAACATGATGCTCCCTTCTTCGGCATTGCTTTTAGACTTTTAGACGCCGACAATGATTAGCACGTAGCAGTCCCGTGCTGTCAAAACCTTGTTCATCCCTCGGCATTATTTCTTATACAAATTTTCTTCAGTGCAAGCTCCATTTTAAAAAATAGAGTAGTTGGGACTGGATTAGGACTAATAAAAGAAGCAGCATTCTTCGTTCCTGGCTTAAGGCCAGGAAGGCTCATGAAAAACTAATGGCAGAAGAGTGCCTGGAGAGTGCTGAAAAAGATATTCAGAGACTGAGGAACTGTGTTTTTGGAATGCATTTATCTCGATGGCAAATTGAAGCGCTCGGACCATGTTGGTCCTCTGTGGTTCTGCTGTTAATGTGGTGCCAGGAGATCTGCTCTTCGGATGCTTTATTCAGTGCTGGAACGCATTTGGTCCTAGCGCTAATTCCAATTCATAAAATAAAAATATTTATTGGTAGAATTTTTAATTGTAAATCACAAACAGGTGTGCTTCTCATAAACAAAATCATATTTCTTTTTTATTCCTGACTCCGAACTATTGGTGTAATGTTCCGTGAACTTTGAACCGCAAAAGAAAGCTGTGTTAAATTTTTCTTCATTGCTAAAAGTCGGATATGCAACATTTGATTAGCGTTTTCGTAGAAAAGAAATGACTTTTAAAAATCGAAAAGGTGTAACAAAGTGCTCGAGTCTTGACAAACTTTCATTTGGAGAAATTGGTAAAATGAATGCCAACGTCTAAAATAAAACCTCGAAAGGCAAGTGTTGGAGGGACCTTTAATGCAGCAGTGGAACCCAAAAGCAATGGAAAATCTTAACATTTTGTTTTAGATAACAAAATCGCCCAAATACAACAACTGGCTACAGAGTAGGAAACAGCGGATCGCCGTAGGAGCAGGCGCCGCTATCTTCAGCGCTCCGCTCGCTTTCCATCCCGCATATTCAAGACCATGTTGGCTTTACTTCCACAAGACAACTAGATTTGTGCGTGAGTGCGTGTCTTGTTAGCTACAGATACAAAAGCTCATTCATGAGTTGTTTGGTCAATACCAAGTCAAGCAATTGCGGCTAAGATCTGCCTCCTCGATGCAACACGATACAACTCGAGCGTGTGGAATGATGCGTTTTCTTCTCAGAAACGGTCGGGCTTGGTGATTCAGGCAAAATAACTTCCTCTTTTTATTCTCACAAGTTGAAACAAGACTTTATACTGCATACAGCACATCGCATTTCGTGTACTGCTGACTCCAAGCCGCTTACCGCATACCGCGTCCTTCTAAGGGTAGGAAAGGAAAAGGGAAATGGAAAGAGAGATAACTCATCATCCCCATCCACATCCTCTATCACCGTATTCCCCTAATGATGATAATCACTAATTTTTTGGTATGAGTGTCAGTAAATCACTCATATTGACACGGGCAGGAAGCAGAAGAGACAATGGAAAAAGAAGTGGAGGTGAGTCAGTGGTAAAGGTAGCTAAATGCAAAACACTTGAAAATAATGGAAAGCAATGCAAATTTGAAGCTAGGTAAGGAGGGATTTGCTCTATGGTTACCCAATTGCCAAGCTTAGAAGCCCTTCGAGACGTTAAAAGGTTAGCATCGCCCCTATCATTACCATCGATGAGAAAGTTATTCGAAGAAGCCTAAACAGAGTTGTGCTGCTTGTGTCCTAACCTGTCTCACGTTCCGTCTCGAATCTTTTGACTTAAATATACGGCTCTTGGTTGCCTAGAGGCCACATTAACACACCAGTAAGTCAAATCTTAGTCCACTTGTCAATTTATCAAAACACTGGAATCTCTTGTCAAAAACTGCCTGCTTTACTCATCCAAATTCAGTGGATTGACGTCGCTATGCAAGGCCCCAGTTTCCCTCCTTTTTCTAGAGCACTGAAGCAGTAATTGCTAAAGACACAGTGAGCTATGCGGAAGATAATATTGTTCATTAGTAAGGGTTGATTGGCACCGATCGCAATCCAGATGCACTTTAAGCAATTATGTATCTCATACGATGCTTCTGGGCTTGGATCTACTTTCAGTGGCAGTGGATCGTTGCCTTCTTCGGAAGTGCATCAAGTGAGTCCAAAAAACATCTTTAAGTAGCATGGTGTCAGATTAGCTAACTCTCCCACAGAAGATCTCAATATTTTTAACGTCAAGCAGCAGAGAAGAAGGACGGAATCATTACCTAAGGTTGCACCGTCATGTCACCCCAAAAACTCAACCTTCCAGTCCACTTGGGTTGAGGGGTCACCAAAGTGCAGTGACGTAATATTATACACCAGGAGTTGTTGGGGCACTTTTTTATCTTCACTAACCCCACACTTTCTAGATTATTTAAATACCTTTTCCCTGCAGCAGATTGGGGACTTGAATTCCTAAAAAAAATTATTACGTACCAGAATTTGGCACTTTATGATGAGGATGTTGGCTACACCATCAAAAATCATCAAGTAGACAACCAACAGCATATGGCCCGATTAGTCAGATCCTGGCGCACATAAAAATGCGCTTCCTAAGGTTTAATCGTTTTCTTTTTGTGAGTTTTGGTGGAGTTAAAAATGTGCCTATGATACTTCGAGGTGTTAGCCTAATGGCACATAATGCATTGTCCCTGACCTTCTTTCTTGAGGCTGAGGTCACAATTGTATTAAATTGTATGGTAATCGGTTGCATCGACCCGTGTAACAGGCAGATTAGTTGAGTTTGGGGCAAAGAACTTTGAGTCAAAATGTCCTTCCTTAGTAACTCCATTGCATTCCCTAAGGCCTTTGACCGGTGGTCGACCATCCCCCAAAACCATGGTTGGGATCTTCCCTTTTACATGGAGCCAGAAATAACTTTTACTTATTCCCACGCTCATACAGTTTAGGACCTTTTTAGTTCACTAAACCTCTGATTGACATTTACTTATTTCTCACGTCTGAAGTGAAGCTACTTCTACCTGGTTTTTGCTAGCCATATGAAGCGGAGAGAGCGAAGGGGGTAGCGACATGTCAACGGCTATTTCCCTCCCCTTACCTCCCATCTTCTTCCTCTACCTGCATTAGTCATGAATGCCACTGAGGCCGAAAAAAGTGCGTATGGGTAGAGGAGGAAGATACCAAATGCCTGTGACACCATGTTGACTAACGTTTGCCGGACTGTTGACAGCCGGTAGCTGACTTCATCTCTGAGGCATCCAGCTTGCCCAACCCCTCAGTCTGTTAAGGATACATTAAAAAGAAATTTTTTGCATGGCCTATTTAACTGCGTAGGCTCTTTTGCTTTCACAGCATCTACTACCTCCCTGGCGGCATGGCCTCCGGCCCATTCCCTCACGGATGACTCAGGAAGATTGTTTTTTAAGTGATGAGTGCAACTACTGGTTCAATTTCTTGAAAATATTGTCCCTTTTATTTCGTGAGTATATCTACTCTGCAAAGTACTAGCCACATGTCCTTCAAGACTGACAGTTGAACGCAAAGTCCTTACCCAATTCTACGGGAATGCGCAATAGATTTATTGCCTGTCCCCTCTACTAATCCAAAAATCTCACTGATAGAGGATCAAAGCATACTGTAAACTTTGCTGACAAAAAGCTCATAATGGTTACAGTTGGTTGTCACTGGTCTTAACAACTATGTCCTGCTGGGAGAGTCCGTCAAGTAGCATACCCACCGCATAAAACTGGCACCCAATGCCATGGAAGTGATGGGAATGCCTATTACTTACCTCCACTTAATACTTTGGTTCCGCCACTAGCAGTAGCGCCATTATCATTAACATAATCAATTCCTCATAAAGAGCTCCGCAATTCTCAACTGCTCTTTTTTTGGCGCACTGGGGATTCGCATTCCCACGATTGGTTTGCTTACTAATGCCCGCTGTAAAACAAGTCGGGATAAAGTTGTGCCATACTGCATTAGCCTGAGCTGTGCACCAGCTCTAAAATATGTCCTGTGCATGCATTTTCCCAAGGTAGGAGCTCTATATCCCTACTGCGACATGGCTGCGCTTTGAGGTCATGACCTCAGTAGTGTGTCACACCGTGACACGAAATTTATGACACAGCAAGCTTATGACTGAGAGGCAGAGAGGGGAGGGGCGAGGTGATCTGCCCTTCAAGGTTGCTCATATTATTGGGGGATTGGAAATTGCGCAATAAAGTTGTCACAAACGTAAAATGAAGTTCATTTACACTAGCGGAGCGCTCAATTGCCATGCAGGATTTGTTGTGGGCCCTATCTCACGGGCAAGCTCGTCCGTCTATGCCTTGACGATTGTTCCGCTTGGCAAAGGCAGAGTAGCACATTTCGTAGAAGCTAGTGAAGAGCCAGGACAATCGGTAGTGAAGACCTTGAGGTAAAACGGTACTTTCTTAGGTGTAACATCTAAGATGCTAGGTATTAGCTAATCATGTTGCGCAAACTTCTCGGTGTCTTTGCATGCTTTGGGCTGCCTTCAACAACCCAAATGCTGATTTAAAGTGTAATGATTACCAAATCTGATGAAAATTCGGTCATGCCACCTATTTTGTCTATCTGCTTTTCATTAGTAGCAATTAATTAAATGTCCTTGTAGTCTTTCTATAGAGATGCCCTGGGAATAACAATCGCTTCTCCTGTCTACTTTTCTCAGTTCTAATTCCCCCCTCCCAAAAGGCGCCAACCTCCAACCCCCTCCTCTCCTCTTAAACAAGCATTTCCTTTTACCTCCTATAAAAACTTCTCCTCGCCTTATGGTGCTGTCGATGTTTGGATGAACAGAGAAATACTTCATGTTGCTTTGTTCCTCGCCTTTTTTCCTTACCTGATGCAGAACCGACATCTCAATCCACAATTCCTCCTACAAGTCATGCACAGACAATAAGGCGTTGTGTACAATTACTGGCGTAATCAGCGTTGACTCAACTTTATACGCACGAATCACTTTGTTTTCCGAGTTGGGGGATTGTAAAATTCACACACAGAGGCTTGGAGAGGACTCATATGTCATGCGGTTAAAGCAACTTCAAAAAAAATTGCCAATTTTTTCACTGTGTGTAAGCATGACCGCTAGCATAGGCCTCATGTGTGAGTCAAAAGCTTTTTTTCGCCGGAAGAAAGCGTCAATGACAGCTCTGTGGCTTCAAGCCTGTAGTTGTGTCGCTTTTGGAGAAAATTTACAACCATTTCATGGCAATTAACGGATGTATTTAGTGCGTGATGGGAATGCAAAAGTCCTCCAGTTTCGGGTGGACCTCATCCGAAAGGTGGATCATCGACTTGTAACTGTTCTCCCGCAACAAAGAACATGCTACTTCTCCTTGTTTACTTGAGCAAACAATTTTCTTACAAGCTGGCTGCAACTACAAGGGCATGAGCGTCTAAATGGTGATTTTTCCTCTTAAGAATCCTGATTTTAATTTTTTTTTGAAAACTCGATTAGCTAAATAGACTGTCAGTATCTACGAGTTTTTAATTAAAACTCCCGAAACTAGAAATTTGCAAGGATAGATAAGTGGATGTCCGGTTCATTTAGCTTGAAAGCTTTGACGTGGGTTTGCCTTCAATAAAAGTTCACTTTATCACTGCGTACTTTTCTAATTCATTGGTTGTGTAACCGATCAAATGGGATGATAAAATGACCGAAAGTTTAATGAAACTTGGTTTTTTTGGGGTTCCTTATGGGCCAGTACACGTGAATTCTGTGACCGAGCAAACACTTTTGACCTCTGGAGACGAAGCAATGTCAACTCGATGCCCTGAACACTTGCATGCTGGCAATTGAATTAAAGAAGTCCCGCCCTGAGGGTTTGGAGGCGGTTGCAGAAGAGGGCAATCTTGAACCTGTCACATTGTCACCCTTTTTAACCGTAAACTGAAAATTATTTGGACTTTGAAGTGCCGTTTGCTTTATTCTAAATGGCCTGCGGGGATAATAAAGTAGCAGCATTCTTCTAAAGCTTAAAGAGGTGATTATGCATTTGGACACAACGCAAAAATGCCTCTTTACTAGTCAGGTTTAATTAGTTTGTCTCAACTTTAAAAACGATTCTTCAAACTTGCCCAGGTTTTTTGAAACGAAACATCATTTTTTTAATTACTGACAATTTTTTGTCACGGCTTCGCGTTGTAACGTTCGGACAAATTTATGCTGAGGATATGAGCAGTGGACAAATGGGTAAAAAATGGTCGATTGTTCATGCTCATCTGGAAATGCCGCTGTATAATTAAGTAAACACAACTGCAAAGCACGGAAAATAATTTTTGCATTTTTTGCACTCTGCATTAGTAGACTGATTTGAACGTATTGGGCGAATCATTTGGTAAGACATCTCCCTACGACGAGGCGTTTTGGGTGTAATTGTCAGGGCATTGAAAAAGTTAGCCCAATGTTTGTTATGCGTCTTAAGAAGACATAATACGCAGGCAGAGCATGTACAGAAGAGCTTGGGACTGCTGGCACGACAGACCAACCGGCGGACGCCTAATGGCGTGACATAGTGTTGTTTGTTGCCAGAACTGGGAGTTACACAAATGGCTACAGTTTTGCCATGCTTTGCTAAAATGATTTTTACAACTTGTGGAGGCTTCTCAAATGGAGACAATCACCTGAATACGCGTGATATAAAACCTAGTTGTGCATCAGTCTGTGGAAACAGTAGTCCATGTTGGACTCATTGCTATTTCCTGCATTCCCCCAGTCCACGCACAGCTTTTCTTGTGTTTACGATAAAATTCACTGTAGACCTAGCAATCATCACCATGATCCACCTGCTGGATGCAAGGTGATGCAACTTGAAGGTGTGAAAGAGAACGCCCTCCTCTTGGAAACGGTCGGCACTGGTGATTTTCAGAAAAGGCGCTTCATCTTTTGATTTTTTATGCGTTGAAACAGCACTCAAATTGCCTTTTGCAAACCATACACTCTATTGCTCACTTCATACCACTTTTCGTGCGCCACATCTTAATGAGAATAGGAGAGGGAAGGAAAGATATCACCTTGATGGTTTCCCCCAAGTGACGGTACCCACACAATCTTGGTGTGAAAGTTGGGCAGCCACACATGATTCCATGCAAAGGAAGCAGGCTGGGCAGTTAAGTGGGAAGTTAAGTGAAGACTGGGCCAGAAGTAGCTGTAGACAAATGCCTGTGTATTAGCGGAAAAACTGGCAAGTTTAATGTTGGAGATGCCTAGCAGATTGTCAACTATCTACAATCTTCTCATTAGGAGGTCTTGCTAATAATTACTTGAGTAAATTCTATCCCTCTAACTTTATTCAATGCAGACTTATCTTGACCGGTCAAGTGGGTAAACTTCTTGAAGCCACAAAAATTAAGCGTTTGTACAATGAAAGTGGTTCAGTAGAAAATATCTTCCAAGAGACCTACGGCGGTTTCGCAGTCCTGGCAGAGAAGAAAAGACTAAAATAACACAGTTTTGACTTCTTCTCTGATCCCTTACCAGTGACGTCCAGTCTTGGAGCACTTCAAAGGGTAGTGTGCTCTCACCTCGTTTGAAGGTCAGGGTGAGGCCACTAGTTGCTACCACTTAGCGGTCCCCCGCATCACAGAGGTCTAGGACGCCCAAACACACAGTATCAAGTTATAACACTGGGCAGTCCGGTTTGTAATAGTTAACGACGGGGTGAACATCCAGCCCACAATGTATCATCGAATGCTCTGCATTAGCCTCAAATATTTGTTGTTTAGCTCATGCTCCCTTGGCAACTTTGCATGTTAAATTTAGAAAGGTCTGCGAAGGATTTGATCCACCTCTTTGTCATTCTAAAACGTACCCAGTCAAGCCATGTGGAGTGGTTATTCTAACTGAGTTTCCAATTTAAGTATTTAAAATTCTTCTGCTCATTTGGCTTTTAAAAAGCTGCATTTCTCTTTCTGCTAAAGACAGAAACTAATTTTCTTGAAAACAGCACTAGTTTTATTCCGATTCGAAGATCTTGAGGTGAAGAAAATGCTTGTCTTGCTGTTTAGCATTAGAAATTGCGTTCAAACAAAGTTCATCATTAAAAAAATAAAACTTTGAAAATCTTGTTCTAGCTCATTGTCACCGCGAGCTCTTGGATTAGTTCAGCCGTGGCGTTCTGTCTGCCACTTGCAACACCCTCTAGTCATCTATGCATTTGCATCGCCAATCCATCCGAATTCAAGCATTTCACTTAGTCCTCTGTGAGAACCTATTTCAGTTGCAAAATTTCTCTTCTCTAAGAAGTAAAACGCACACTTTACAGAAGATAGTTTGAATTGTTTTTTCTTTTTCAAAGCCACTCTTCCACTGTCGATTTTTGGAAGTGTTTCTTCTAACAGTGGCTCCGGATCTGGCTTGCTTCCAGCTATCAAAATAGGTTCATGGGATTTTTTGGTATGGCTCGCTGTAGCATCTTCTTTGTCGCTTTTGCGGTCGCGTACGATGCAAGTGATTGGCAATGTACTCGCATGACAGAGTGTGGGCAAAAAACCCATCAGTATATCGGCGGGGCATTGCGTTGTACTGCTCACCGTCTCCCTCTCACTCTAGCATCACAGATCTTCCGTTAAGATGGCATTGTGTAGCATATCTGCCTTTTTCAAAATACACAATGATATTCGATTCCAAGGCTGCGGGTGCAAAAGCTCAGAATAAGTGTTTCAATTATTATGTCACGCTCAGATATATGTCCAACTCCATTAATTAAAGCACAGACTCACTAACTGCTGCTGGTGATGTGAATGATTGGGGAGAAACTTTTCAAGAAAATAGCGGATGAAACTGCCTTAAACCGATTTAATGGCTCAGAAATGCCTTCTTCCTCTTCACTTCGGCCACCATCGAGGTTTGAGCTCAGTGAATAAAATTTATTTGTTTAAGGCGTGATGACTTTGCCCCCCTACCCCCTCTCTGCGCCCACAACCCGTGCTCCCATGGCCGACATCGCCCGGGGGTGTGTGTGATTCAATCGATATCGCCTCGGTGGGTAGGACTTGATGGCTGGCCCACAGTCAAGCTGGCACCCATACCATTGTGTGACGTCGATCAATTTTACTAATCACGTTCTGACAAGACGTGATTATCCATTGTTTTTAAACGTTCACTCAATTAGGTATCAAAGTGTCAGCAGCGGATGCAGCGTCATCTAGTTTTTCTTAATAAAATGAAACAGAAATCTGTTATGAATCCACCTATGTGTGCAAGCCTTACAAATTATTTGACAGAAGAAAGTTAGTTATTTTTGTGCGTATTTCCAAGGGTTTGTGTGCAGGCTCCATTCACTTTAGGTTTACGGAAGAACCAGGAAATTACGGTTTCAAGTTGTGTGCAGAGGCGGCTAAAACGATTTGGTGAAACTCCACCTCCAACTGGAGAGATTTAATGCTCTCGACTGTGGTGCACTCCATGGTTTGAGATCGCTCCTTTACAGCTGCTATTGCAGCAGAATTGAAGTGGAGGCTTGGAAAAGTTTACACAACATTAACCATTTCCGTTACCTGCTAGTAAAACACCCTAAAAACCGTTGTTTGAATGGTATTCCAAATGGAGAAAACTTTTTAGCAATAAATGAAAATGTTATATTAAATTGTCTGTTGTAAAAATTTTTGCTGAAAATCAAACTTCTTTCAATCAATTCGCTTTCCATTCCACTCGCATTCCTCCTTTTTACTGCATCCCTACTTCCATGCAGCCTCTGAATCGTCTTTTTGCCCCTTTCTCACCTTCACTTGGTGCAAAAATACCAAACTTTTAAATTGCATTCACCATTCTTCTCCCTTTTTCCAATTATATTGTTGGTGCTGCTTTATCGTGCACTGTCTCGACTACTTCTCTTGGGGTTTGGTTATGCTTTTCCATCAGCTGCTTGACTTCCTCGATATTTCCCATCCATCAACCATCCCACTCATTTTAATGCAAGCCTTCCTTGACTAAATAGTGGAATCGGCTGTATTATTGATGAGGGATGAAGGGTGTTGGGCAAATCAAATTAGTGGGACTTTCTATGCTGGTAAATTCTCAAGACTTTTCAATTCGAATTTGCCTAAAAGGAGAGCGAGTCATGTTCCGAGACTAATGAGGCATGGCCAAAGCTAGCGACAAATTGGTATAAAAAGACCGCTGTCAAGGGAGACGGTGCATGCAGTGATAAGTATGACCAATTTACGATGGCAGTCGGACATGTTGTTGACCGCCCCACAGCAGTGTTCTACAGTGGAGGCCGAAGTGTTTTATCCTTTGGATACCCATTCTGATCCACGAATGGTTTCATTTGCCGAATGACACGCGAATAGATGCTGTAAACAACCCTAAGGAATCCCAACGTCCGTCCATGTCCACTCCCGATCTCGACGATCGTTTGTGGTCATTTGGACCACGGCACAGGGCGTCTGTCTCGAGGCTGCACAGGGTACTAGTATCTGCATTGACTACCACGGCAAATGTGCTGTTCTAAGATGGGTTCACCAATCTCACATTCGTCTTTCTTAATGCGCTCAAGTTCGTACTCCTCGTCCCCAAACTGAGACGTTAGCGTTTAGCTTGAAACCTGCTTGTCGTTTTGTTATTAATACACAGAATGTGTGAGATGCCAGTAGCAAGGATTTCACTATTAAAGTTAGCATCGCTGGTAGAGAGACTAAAGCACGGGAGTCTCGACTGCATGGGGGCTAACGTCAATTGCGCTGTAGAGACATGACCACGTACGAAATGTCTAAATGCAGTGACAGTTTAACAATCATAGGCTGTAGAAGACGTTTTCAGCGTTCTCTTGCCCATAGACCAATTGTACTTATCACTAGATTAAGAGGATTGTGCATTCTTTTTGCTGGACCGGACTAAGCCACTTATCTTAAAACGGGAAAAAGCTCACATCCCATACAGTCCTGTACAGCCTTGGTTACAGAGACGAGGCTAACCTCGGCGTTGATGTAAAAACAGTCGTTATTCCACGGTTATTTAACCTTTATATGATAATGTATTTGTGTGAAAAGAAAAAAAGATTGCAAATAGGCAGTACTGTTTCTGGAGAAAATGGAAAAAAAAGGCATCTGAGAGGTGGCATTCCCGCTGCAAACCTCTTCCGCCATTCACTCCTACAATCATACAAAATACGCTAATGAACCAGAATAATTCTGCCCATGGTACAGAAAGATGACTTTTGTTTTTGCTGTACAGCTGAGTCGTCGGTCACTTAATGAGATGATTCACAAAAAGAGGAGACCTACCCAACGCCGGTAAGTTGGGAGGACAAATTCGGGTGCTTTTAAGGCATTAATCTAAAGGCAGGAATATCATTTTCCAATGAACAACATGAGATGACAGCACTGGAAGTACTTTGGACAGATAATATGATGCTGTTGTCTTGGTAGTATGGGGATGGAGTTATGCAATAATACTAAGATTAGTTGAAGCCGCCCTTCACCCAACCAGCTCCTCTGTGAATGGACAACACAGAAATCTATTCGGCATGCTGAATCTCCTCACTTTAGGCAAGACAAAAGACCACTTCGGCATGACATGAATTTCCCGTTGATGTGAGGATGTGATACGACCACCAACAATTGGATGGCGACTCGGAGGGCACGCAGATGATTTTGAAGGGTACAGCTTCCCTGCCAGTCTCGACATTCCACCACACACTGCTTTAACAGGAGCAGTAATTGGGCAAGAGTTCAGCCCAAAAACCATCAAACTGGATAAAGGGATTGATCTATTGTGCTACTCTTTTTGTCTTCATTGGTGCTTCACGATGTGTTGGCCTTTCCTTGCCCAATACTAACTGCCTTTTGACTCCATTCTGACACTGATTAATGGAAGGGCAATTTTGAACGCAATGCGGGTTTATGGCCGGCCAGAAGCTCTAGCAAACTGTCATCACTGACTGCGTGCAAGAAAATGCCGGGAATGCGCATTCATTACTCCAGTCTGGACTTTTTTTATGCGAAAAAATTGTGAGTAAGTAGCATCGTTAATTAAAGTACAAAATGCAACTGCATTTATAAACGAAACAATAAATGGAAGTAATCTACGGCTCGGCATTTATCTGACATGATTTAGTGATTACCTTTGAGGAGTTTAAGTGCCATTCAGCGTCCAAGTCATTCCCCGAAGACTTTATCGTGAATGAAAATTTAATAAACCCTGATTGCTTCTGACTTGTGAATAAATCAAGCCTGCTGGCATTTTTTACTCTTCTTCACCTTTTTTGGCATTTCAGGCCTGATTAGTCGTCATTCTGGACCATTTGCACCCTATTTTGGCGCCAGGAGATATCAGACCTTGCTCTTTGAGTCGCCAGCTCCACATAACATTCAAAGTACATTTTTACCTTCTCTGACCATTCTCTACTTACTGAGATGTACCATCTTCTTGTTCAAATGCACCTCGTTCCGAGGTTATGGAGACTAAAGTGGGAGGATTTCACTTTGAATGGCGACCATATCCACAAAATTCTCCACGGTGGTTAAATACATTTGAACTTATCCTACCTTGATGACAAGGGGGCAGCTCTGTGCCACTGACATTGGAGGCCGCAAAGGTTGGGGTCACGGCGTACCCAATTGAAGTAAAGGGTAGTGTCTTGCGCTGTGTGTTGGGGATACTTTTATTATCTTCACACCGCAATAAATAAGCGAAAGCGGTGAACTACTTAAAAACTTAAGAAGACTTACTGGCAGACATATGAATAGCATGTATTAAGCCTTAAAATCTGGCGAATTCAAGTATTTTCTTTAACTTTGAACCTTGTTTTATTTCTTTAAAGAGACTCAAAGCCTACTTGACCTAACCAAAGGTTGGGTTTGAGTCATCCCGAGCTGTCTTGCTGATGAGGCAAAAATCACGCATTCCCTTTCACGTTGTACGCTTCTCCCCAAGTCGGTAGAAAAGGGAAAGGGAGAGGGGAGGCACGGGGAGGGGATGTGATTTTTGAGAAATTGCAGAAATGCCAAAAGTCTGCTGTCCACAAACAAACGGCTTCTAAAATGAATAAAAGGAGCATGGAAGCTTTGGCTAATGAGGAAGACTAAAAGTCAGTTGGGGAAATTTCTGCTGTTTCGCTCTATTACTGAATATAAGGAATCCCGGGAATTGTGGCGCAGTAGTTTGTTTATTTGCAGAGAGAGTTTAGGTTAGTTACTCTGAACATTTTAGCTGCAAAACTATCAATCTTTGAGCCATGAGAGAGCAGACCACATCGCAGCCTATTTTACGCCTTTGGATCAACTTAGAAAACTTCCATATTTCTTTATGTACAGCGTAGATACGTTCCTACGTTTAGGTTATAACAGAGAATCTTGTCCGTTCCATATTAGTAAGGCTCCTGAGCACGATTCCCCAACTTTATTCAAATGTCCCAAGCATGGAGTTGCAAAACCTGCTAATTAACTAATTTTTTAAATAACGCAATGAACTCAAAATTTTCTTAGACCGAGATTATCTGCGAATGGAATGGACTTGTTAGTTCAGGCTGTAAAACGTTGACATGGAAACCATGGAGTTTCCATTAGTATTAAGCTTATCCGTCGCGAAGAAAAATTTAACAGTAGAAGCGCCTGATGGTGAGATACAATAAACTCTGCTTAATGAGACTATAAAAGGCGCAAAAGGCAGATGAATGGCTCATACTTACATGGGGAATCTGTGAGTTGGGTCTAGAGTTTAAGACAATTTTTGCCCTCCCCCATTCGTTTTTCCCCGAGGTGGCGATTTAGTCACCAAACCATTTGCCATTGAAATAAGGAACACATTCCTTCTTTGTATTGGTTTTTCGAAAAAAAATGATACGAAATAAAAAAACAACCTATAAATGAGAATATTTCTACTTACCTGAATGCCCTTTTAGCCCTTCCTGTCAAAGTAGCTCTGTGGGTGACCCAACGCTTGTGCACTATATGTAACCTTTTGATGGAATGAGTGGTTTGGAAAGTCGGTCTACATAACCCACTGTGGCTAATGATGCATGGCCGCTCATCAAGCTTAATAAATGATATGATATCCGAAGAGCTAAGTAGACTAAGGTGACCAAGCGACATTTATCCAAAACAATCGCATCTAAAGACCGATAAAAATAAGACAAAAGAAAAGATCTTGACGTTAACATCGAGCTTCTGTCCAAGACATTGTTAGCTCATTTTAAACTAACGACCGTTGAAATCACCTTCACTTATATTACCTCTAGGAACGGTTATAGAAATAGGGAAAAGATTTCATTTTTTTTCTCAGAACCACGAGAGGGTTCACGTAAACAGTAATGAGTTGCTTGATAAGGTGCGAAATATCTACCATTTAGCCCAGTTATTCAGCAATAGATCATGTGACGCTGTACAATGCCTGAGAACAAAAAAAATACCCCCAAATATAGCTACAAAGAGAACGCTGCGTTCGCGTAGGGAGATTAAATGTATGTTTTTCCATAAGCACGTAGATCCAAAAGGTTTCACTGAGCTTACTATAAGAGGTTTATTTGCTTTTAAGCGAGATCGCAACCGCAAGTTTATGAGGCATGTGAACTGGCTTATATCGTTAATACAGGCATAGTTTTACAAGCGCGAAGATCCCACCACCTCGAAAGCCCATCCAATAAAATAAATATAGATAATATAAAAATTCCAATAATTTTAAATAATTAAAGCACAATTTGAGCAATGGATTTAATTCAAATTTAAATTTGTTGAAACAAACAATTAATACACCTCAATTTTGCCTATTTTATAAGGCATTTGTATCGATGGTTTTACGGACAACAATGCGCTTCGATTTTATCAATTTCTTGCTTTATTGCCTGGTATTGAACATCCACTGGATAAGTTTTGCGTCTTTTAATTAACTAATATTAGCCCGGGACCGTCAGAAGTCTCCCGATAGGAGTAGTTATCTAGTTCCTGTTCTTAATTTGGGTAATTTCATGTAAGCCAACCCCACAGTTTGTTGAGCATTGTATTATACTTGCATACTGTCTTGATACGTGTTGCAGGATTTTGTCGTTTTTGGTTCTTTGTTCCCCAGGATGCAAAACCAACCAACTAGAATCCCTGAAACTACTCTAAAACTGTTGTATTCGTGAGTCAATTCTTCATTTTTTACAAATCTTACGGTCACTCATAGACTCTTTATTTCAAATACCCCTCAGTCTTTGAAGGATGAGTGGAAGTCCGATTTTATGCGCATATTTTCTGAACTGGAGTATGCTCACTGGTTTTACCTAGACAACTGCCTTCAAGATAAGAATGAAATTGGCCTTGATCTCTTTGGCTTGTGCCAAGAAAGTGGGTGATATTTTGCGAAACTGATACCAAGATTGCGATTCGTAACCTTTTTACTTCTTCTAGTATTTGCTCGTTTCCCATATCTAATTCCTAAGAAGACTGATTGGAAGGAGAAGTTTTTTGAATGGAAGCGTTATCGGGGGTCCATGTGCACGGGGAGCGCAATCATTCTTGATGAGTATCTTTCTATGGTTCTACTGGTCCAGGGGTTTAGCAACAACCGATGGACATTCCCCGGAGGCAAGGTGGGCCAAGGGGAAACTTTGCAAGACTGTGCCATTCGCGAGGTCATGGAGGAGACTGGACTTGACATCGAGCATCGAATCGACCAGGATCTCTTCCTTGAAGTTGTCGTCGGAGAGACGACGCATCGAGCTTACATTGCAGAAGGTTTTCCCCGGACCAGTCGGCTTCAGCCCTCTACACAAAACGAAATTGAGGTAAATTAGGCCGCGAAAGGACTTTTTTTGTAAAGAGATTGGATTTACGTCTGCTTTTTTACTGTCTTCACAGGCGATAACATGGTTCTCTCTGGCGAATCTTCCTTCCCATCTGCAAGATAATGCGCCCGTTGTAAGGATGAATTTCAAACCGAGTCACTTCTTCTGTGTGATACCCTTCGTCAAGTAAGTAATAACGGGTTTCTAGGCATTTATTTAGAGTGGGTATGTCCGATATGCTGTAGCATTTACAAGACTAGGTTTTTCTTATCAGTGCTGTTTTCCTCCACTTTAAATAATTTCACCGGAGTTTTAAACTGTCAAAGTTGCTGCACTTTAAGTGAAGCATATCCGTTTTGTGCACTGGTGACTTCAAATTTTTCTTTCTATCTAAGAATGTTTTCTTCCAGTAGCTGACTTGCCTTTTACAATGGGGAAATTGTCTGCCCTCTCGACCGGTCTTCTGCATTGTTAGCGACCTTGTCTTGATGAACAACTGGGATGCAGTAGTGGTGCAGGTCACTTCTTGACCGATATGTTGGGGTCATTATATTTTGCGCTCCCTAGTTGATATCGCATTACCATGCTCTCACTTTTCTGTGTGGGTTTTTATGATGGCATACACAGTTTTTCAGTACAAGGAACGGGTCTTTGATCTCTTCCTGTGGTGATATTCCGTAGAATTAGATGGATTCATCCCTGGCATCCTTTGGGAACCACACTTGAGATATTCTACAGCCGAAGTGCTTTTGGAGTAATCGCTATTCGTCGAAACCTTTCTATAAGCAAAACCGAAGGCCTTTTGGCACTGGTTTTGTGCTTATTTCTTATCACTTAGTTACCACTACAATGTAGCTCAACCACCTATCTGGGTTACTATCGGCTTCCATGATGGCGGAGAGATAACCGATATTACAACAGGTTTTTAAGGGGCGTGTCTGATTAATCCAAATTGGGACTTTATGTGGAAAACCAAATTGGGTTGTTTATCATATTTTAACATATTTTTGGTAATACATTGTAGTGAGTAGATGGATTTATTCTTTTGACGTTTTTCTCTGGCTGTCGGCAATAAAAGGTCTCATTCCTGATGTTCTGGTGTGGATTCACATTTCACCGTCGCCACTGGTGGAAACGATCAAAAAGGAAATATTTTTTCCCTTCAGAAAGGTAACGGTTCCGAAACCCTATCAGATCTCTTGTCCCATCCTCCTAGACGACTGCGAGAGTACGTGAAACTGCGCCAACAGGGGGTTGCTCCCACTACCGCGCTGGAGCGATCGACCCACACACGGAAGCGTTCTTCAGTGCCTCTGTCAGCATCTCGCCTCCACAACTCTGCCAGCTACTCCACTGTCCCTCCCTTTCCAACTGAATCCCTGCTATCCTCCGCTTTCTCGTTGGCCAGGCCCCTGTCTACCGATCGGGTCTTGATTCAGCCCACAGCATCTCAGATGGAGTGTGTACTCTTAACCAGACTCTTCTGCTGAAATTTGAGTTTCGTATAGTGTTCAGTAACCTTAGGTGCTTTCATCTGGTCCTAGTTTTTTTTCATGCATAATGCCACACCGGTTTTTTTGACTTGATTTAATGTCTTAGTGCTACGATTGGGGAAGGTATCGGGTTTTTAGGCAATCACTCTCATTTCTACCCTTTCTGTTATGATTTTGGACTAAAACTACAGGTTCCTTCAACACTTTTAGATAGAAATAACCGTTGCGTTTGATCTTTTCGCCAATTCACATGGGGTTCATTTATGGTGAAGGCCACATTGATTCACTATTTTTCAGTGCCACCCGAACCTTCACCTTTCTGATACTCTGTTTGTCGATTCTCCGGGTTGTTCATGCTAATTGCCTGGCCGCACAACGAAGCTTATTACTGTCTTGGTTGTAGTGGAGCCTTGGCTGTTGAAACTCCAAAGTCTTTGCAAGGGTAACTTATCTCAGTGGTCATAAAAGCCGGGAAGGTGAGCGATGGTGAATTTGGGCCGAACGATGTGCATTGCACTGCATTGGATTGAAAGCGTTCTGCCATTTGGTTGGTTGAATTGATACGGCCTGGCACATGATGTTCAATGATCAGAAATGTTGGCTGTTTAATTTTGGATAACAGCAGTGCTCATACAAGCAACATCCGAGCTCATTTTTGACAGGAGTTGAATTCTTTATCACAGCTGCTAGTTAGCCACCGGCCCAGCTTTACACCACAAATCACACGTCGGTGCTGGGTTAGAGTTTCGGAAAGTAAGCGCAAGGTTTTGCAATTCTTCTGACTAGTTTTTCTTCCATCACTCTACCATACCCACCAAAAGTTGTCGAATTTGTTAATATGTTGCTGCTTTCTGAGGTCAAAAATGTCCTAATTGGAATGGGACGTAAAATCTAGATATGACTTAGCTTTTGTGTTTCTTTTATGTTGTTATTTACTTCTCCCTATTCCCAAATTCCAGTTAAATGAGTCGCCCTTATTGATTATAGTTTTCTCAAATTTACTAATGAATCTGTTTCTTGCAGCATTTTTGGGGGTAGGCATACTTTTAAGCATTTACAAGATGTTGGCAGACAACATAGAATCGAAGTGGATGGGCCAACTGAAGTTGTGGAAATTTTCAATTTTAGACGCAAACCATTTTTCCTTCTTGCTTTTCTCTTTAAGCCAACACTTGTCGCCTTTGCTTCCTCACTCCAATCTCCTTCAGTCACAGGTGAGTTCTTCAAAAACTCGTTTTTTGCAATTACCCGCATTGCATATCGTATTCAATAGTGATAGCTCACCAAAGTATCTGATTATGTTAGCTCATTTGGCATGCAGTCACCGTAGTGATCGTGATCGTATCTTGTAAGCAGGAAAAATATCGCAAGCATATCGGTAGCCTAGCACATCTAGGAAGATATCAGCTCAAATAACTCCAGCTTTTCGTCAAGGAATCGTTGGGATTGTGGTCAGTGTGTGCTATTTTCTACAAGTTCATTTGCCGCTTTCATTTGTTTAAACATTAAGGAACTAAAGTCATCTTTGACCTGTTTTCTTAGTTTCGGCAGCCTTCGCTTGGAGGAAATCATAACTCATCTTCCACCATCCACAAAAATTTCGACGAGATTCGTCTACTGAGCGTGGACTCCACCGTGGGAAAGGATAGTATTTGGGGTGGTCGGGTGAAACTGAATTCGGAGAGTCTGGTGAACATCTTTGCACCCTTACCCCAAGGCCCTCCATCACTACCAACCTTCGACCTCTTTAGCACCGCCGAATAACTATCTTTCTCTTCAAAAATTTCTTACTTTATACCGGTCTGGCGTTTAATATGGTTTTGACAGCTCTTCATACCAAAGTTCAGTTTCTGGAGTAGCGAAGTGACTTGTTCCCTTCTATTGGACTCACTTCTCCATCTTCTAATACGCTTCGTTTTTGTACATCAGTTTGTTTTTCGCAGGCAGTTACGACACCTCTTTATGACTTGATATTATTTGCTCCCAAACCTTTGGGTATGTCTTCTTGAAGTCTAGTTATTTGATTGGAATAGTTTTCGTTGCCACTAGTTGCAAAGATTGTTCACGATTTCTCTTTCAAATCGCGGAATCTTCCCACCTACCGAATGACAGTAAACTCTACACCGCAAAGCGTTTCTAGGTGCTATTAAAAGATGGTAACATTTTTAGATCAAAGACTGTTCTTTTCAGGTTCTTTTTCTGCCTTGGTTTAACAATATGTCATTTGTTCCTAGTGCAGATTTCTTGATTCTTATTACCTTCTGTAAGTTTCACTGATATCTGGTACTTCTCCCCTAAGTTAGCCCTTTTCTACGCCACGTTTGTCCTTGGGTGTGATTTGAATATCTTGAATTCTCATCTCTTCCCTGGGTGGTATGAATACAATCCATGAAAAGTAATCGCGGAATGACCCTTAGAATTGCCCAAGTCATAAAGCAGGCAGTGCAACAAACGAGACCACATTTTTAAATTGAAAGCGGAACTAATACCAGTTTGCTACAGCATAATCACTTCCCTGATACCTCCCCTGTCTTCCTATGAGGTGAACATCAGATGGCCAAGAAATTTTTGCCAAAGGTCATTGTGGCTCGTTGTACATATCTCCTATGCCTTGAAGACACCTGCAAAACATCTGCATTTATTTTTATTGCACCACAAGGCATAGGTACTCGTCCTCAGGTGTCCAGTTGGAACCCAATCTTGCGTCAGCGGTGTGCCTTGAGTTTGCATACTTTACACATCGGTCCCAAGCCTGTGGCCACAGAATCCTCCCTTCCCGCCTCTCGCATATGATAGCAATTACAAGGCGAACAGACCACGTTCGGGGAGACCCTGTTCACCAGCAGTGTTGAATATAACTGGTGGGACATTTCTTCGATCCTTTAATCCACCGAGGAACTGACCAAACAAATCCCGCTCACGTACTACGCTTTAATGAATTGAGATAAGCCTTGCAGCCCACCACTCCATCTTATGGAAGGTGATTGTTTGCTGATTGACTTGATTGAGCTGCACATTTTCAAGCCGATGGGCACACTATTAGCCCTCCCGAGGCATCCACTTACAACTACTCAACTCTTCTAGAGCATACACTACCTCACGCCTCCAAGAATGTTTGCTTGGTGTGGGTGTTTTTTCGACAGCCACTGCTCCATCCTTATACTCGTCTTCTGTCTCCCTCTAGTGGTGATGGTGGTGGTGGCCTCTTACACCATTCACTCAAACCTGAAGTGAGCATTTGGGAAGTAAAGGGTGTAGCGGCAAAGACCGCTTCCAGAGATAGATTTATTGCCTCCAGTTACAGCGAGGCTTGCATGGTGAAACTCTTGAGGGATTTTCGCTTCATTTGAGAAAGTAATGTAGACAGGAATGCTGACAATATAAATAAATAAGTGTTATATTTTACTAATTCGATCGTGTACATGTGTACTTAACTCCTGATAAATGCTTCAACAATTAATCAGTCCTCGTAATCTTAATTTTCAAGCAAGCGATAATAATGCAGTTCTGTGTTTTGTTCACTTCTACTATTTCTTGCATAATGCGCAGCTATAATGCTTAATGAAATAGATAATTGCTACTACATTTGTATCATCTCAAATTGAAGCAGGGTATCTGCGAAAAGAGAGGGGTGCCGAGAAATCATCAAAGGGTTGGAGAAAAACACTACTCCTCCTGGAAATGAGTTAGCAGGCCGTCGCAAACCTTCTTCGCATCACCCAAGAGCATGTCTGTGTTCTCCTTGAAGAAAACGGGATTATCCACGGCCGCATAACCGACTCCTAAGGTCCGTTTCACCATTATCACCTGAGGGAGGGAAAAGACAGCGAAAGTACTTAATTTCCGTTTTTCCAAAACCGAATTAATTAAAAAAGAGGGTTGCAGTTCACCTTTTTAGCCAACCAGACACGAAGGACAGGCATTCCGGCTAGTATGGAGTTGGGGTCCTCCTCAGCTGCCGAGTTGACAGTGTCATTAGCCCCGATAACAAGGACCACATCAGCTTTTGGGAAGTCAGTGTTGATCTCGTCCATCTCGAAGACAATGTCGTAGGGTACTCCAGCTTCCGCAAGCAGGACATTTAATTGACCGGGCATTCGACCTTGGGAGAACCAATGAAATACATCAGACAACCCTATTAACGTATCGTGCCTTGAAAGCCAACGAATAGTAAACTTTGCGGTCTGTAAATTGCTGTTTTCAAATAATCAAAAGGCGAATTACCAGCCACGGGGTGAATTGCAAATCTAACTCTCTTTCCACGTTTTGTGAGAAGTTTCACTAATTCGGCGATGGGATACTGGGCCTTGGCAACACAGAGACCGTAGCCGGGTGCAATGATAATGTCTTTCGCGTCCTCCAGTAGATCTCCGACAGCTTCAACTGAGGTCTCACGATGGGTGCCTGCCGCAGAAGAAGGCATAAAAATCAGAAGGATATTTTCGGTTAAAGTTTTCTGTTGTGTAAAACTAACTCGATAAACTCTATGGAAGGTCAAAGATTTGCGTCGAGTCATTGATCGTCGATGGTAGCGTGTGGAGTGTCATTCCGCACTGAGATTTCCGACTTTCTAGTGCCGCAAAGAGACGCAACAGTAAAAGCAGTACACGCAAAGATGAGCAGTAAATTTAGCCAGACAGTACAAATGAAGACGGCGAGAAGAATGAGCAGTGCAATTAAGAGTTTTCTTTTTAAGCAAAGGTGAAAAAATTGAATGCTTCTAGCAGCAGTAAGTCGTCCAGCACGCAAAACACCTTATTCAGGGAATCCCATCTACACGTATCCTATCGTTGAATCGCGCGACGGACAAGGCTTGCGGTATCCTCGATGAATGCAAGCTGACGCTTAAGGACATTGGAGGTTTCATGAATTGGCCATGCGGAGGGCAGCGAAATAGCTTTTCGCCTTTGACCAGAAAAAACAACGCAGCCACATAGACTATCCCGAGGGAGTCAGCTGGAGCAATTTACAGAGCATAAGGCAAATGTTGGAACAAACAGCTGGAACAATGTAACAGAGAAGTAAGGAGAGGGAGAAGCAACGACCCCATTTTCCTTTCTACTGCAAACTCCAAAAAATCTTCAATTAACTCAAACTACTCCGCACGTCAGTAGGTAGTTTAGTCAGAAGTGGAATACTAAATCACTCCAGTTTTGTCGAATTTACTTTCAAAACTGCCAATTTAAACTACTTAAAATATATTCAAACTTGGATTCATTTTATTCTTACTGCCATTAACGGAGCCTCAAAAGCCTTAACTTGTTCTTCCCTCGATCCCCACGTTGGTTGAACTGTCCAATACAAGATAGCGGGTTCTCACATCGAGACCTAGATGCCTGGATCCCAGGACTTTGACCCACTGGCATTTCAAATGCTTTCCATCCATCCAAAGCTAGCACACGCGGCAGAAGCAGGTCTAAATACGGGATAACTTGATTATATGATAAGAATTAACCAACAGACTCTGGAAAAATAAGATAGTGCTGGTTGAAGTGAAAGCAAGTTTTCTTCATAAATTTGTGAGTTCTGAGGTAATTCCGAATGCGTCAAAATCCATAGCTTTAACCACTTAGTAATCTTCCCTCTTATTTAATCGCATGCCATGGCTACGTAATCCGAGATCAAGTCTGCTTTGGTTTCTCTCTGTGTAGGGACCTCAAAACACCAATTGGCCCATGCAAAATAGCCTACTTGAGTACGCAAATGTGCTATTTGAGTAGTATGAAGCAGGTGTATGCAGCACCCCGGGTGAGTCAGTTTATGAGGCTTGGGTTTCGTAAAGACCAGTAACCAGAGGTTGGTTACTTAATGCAAACCAACGTCATTCTATTTGGGTCATATTTTGCATTGCCCAATTCTATCGCTTCAGCCGCAGTCAGTTCTCATGCTCATTCGACCGTCAAAAGAACCATCCAAAAGTCTGAATAGGTCAGACTTTTGGATGGCCAGAGCATCTGGTCTGCATGCGCGCGTGATCTCCATGATCAAGCAACTCTATGTAGTTTAAGTCAAGATAAGCTTTCGAAATGATTGCACCCACTAGTCGCTCGGTTGTACAATGTTGACAGTGCGAGATAAGATAAACCCGCCTCTCTTTGATGTCCGAGTTCGGCAATTTTCAAGATCTTTTAACTATGGGATTCAAATCAATAATGGCTAAAACCAACCTCTCTTGCAGTTTCTTACATTCACAAATCAAAGCAGATGGGATCTAGTGGCAACCCAGGAACACATGATCTCCCTGACCTCCATCGCCGTAGCCTTTCGTGTGAATATGATAAAGCTACTTCTAGGCTTATGTGCCTTCCAGCATCCGTGAACGAGCAGGTGTACCTGCAAACAAAGGGATAGCTTTAAGAGGTCATATTATGCTATATGATTAACTTAACTAAGTCCAAATTTAGGTTTCCATTGCTATGAGAAGCAAATAGGTCTCAAAACGCTCTCACCGTCGAACGTCAGCTGGTCTCAATCAAAGCTCAGCACCGCTTTCTTCATATTATGGTACGCTAAAGGAATGTGATAGGTGGACCCCTTGAGCATCGATGGGATGCAAAAGTGAGCCTGATCCTGAAATAAATGTCCATTGTATGGTCTTTTTTCTCGTCTTGCGGTTGTTCTCTAGCCATTCAAAGATCCTTTTCTTAGCTTAAGCAAAAAGGTTATCACCAAGATCGCTGGGGACGATACACAAAAAGGACGATATTTTTAGCATTTAGGGCGACCATTTTGATCCCTTGTCAATCCGTCCCAATGCTAGCAAAAATTTTTAACTACGCATCAACTCTTCCATACGTTCATAAAACATTGCTTTCAGACTTTAATGCTTGGAAGATCCTTGAACACTACAATGCAGTATCATGCAGTTTGAGACCGCGAGACCTCGAAATCAAACTTATATCCCCAAAGCACTGGCAGCATTCAGAACCCTTCATTCACCAAATGGAAATTGGCATAGTGCAAAACAAAATGAATGCTTGGAATAATAACCTAGACCTACCAGTAAGTCCCGTGGCCTTGCTTCCAGCGGTTGTGCCATATCCACCAAGAATGACATTAGGAAGGGAACGATTCATTGCTCGACACATGATGTAGGAGAGGATGGCACCGGAAGAACCAATAAGCGCTCCCACCACCGTCATAAGGCTGTTGTTCATCATGAATCCCTCTGCACACAGCGCCCAGCCTGAGTAGCTGTTAAGCACTGTGATTACCACGGGCATATCAGCGCCTAAACAACCAATACCATCCTTCCATTACTGGCCATTCATGACAAGATGGGTGGCAAGAAATTACAAACCTCCTATCGCCGCAGTTAGAGTGACACCAGAGACGGAGCCAGACAGAGCAGCACCACCGAGCAGCATAGACAGAGGCACCAGTGGGGTGTCTACGTCTCCACCAGATGCTAAAAAGGCTGCCAGGCCGGCTGTGGAGATACCAACAAGACTGGCATTCAGCACGTGACGCATAGGAAGCAACAAGGGTTGAGAATCCAGAATACCTAATAGTAGGAATAAGTGAAGCTCAATGAACAAGGGCGAGTAACCAAGTAAATAAAGGAAGGATAAGAGATGGAAATCAAAATTTACCCTGAAGTTTGCCAAAAGCTACGAGCGATCCAGTGAATGTGATACCACCAATCCAGGTTCCCAAGTAGGCGACGGTTTTCATCAAATTTCCAACTCCAACAAGACTGGGGTCTGCAAACATTATTGGCGCCTCGGTGATGTAGTTGGCCACACAGGTCAGAACTGCGGCGATACCAACCAGGCTGCAATGTCAAATACCACCATAAGTCAAACTTTAAATACAATGAAGTGAGTACGAGTTCTTTTATTATCGGACCTATGGAAGAGGGCAACCATTTGGGGCAGACTTGTGACCTCCATGCGGGAGGCCGCATAACCGCCAACGGACCCACCAACCAGAAGGCAACCAAGCATTTGCGCCAGCAGGTCAGGATGGGGTTGTAGCATGCCGAGGGTGACTGCCAATCCTGCAGAAACACCGGTCAAACCCAGAACGTTGCCTAGATATTTATATACATGAGACTTTAGGTGCTGCTGAAACGAGTTAATAGTTCCCAGTGAAAAAATCTCCTCACACTTACCCAAACGGCTGGTCTTTTGACTGGCCAAAGCGGTGATAGCAGCGATGCAGCAAAGTGATGAGGCAAGGTAAGCAGCATGATGAACCTCTTCTAGACTCATTGTAGGTCCAAAGTGCATCAAACTGTAACCATAGGTGCCAAGCAGTGCCAGAGCTGGGATTCCAAACAGATAGTTGTGCTCCGGTGCGTCAGCTGGAAGTTAATCAGCGGTCAATATTGCTTTCTTCGATGACGCGCACTATAAAACCTCAAAGCTGGTGAATCAATCGAGACATAAGTGATTAGCAAACTATGAGAACTGCCGCCTGATAAAAAGTGCTGAACTGATTTTATCACTTTCACTAAAACAACGATCTCCTTTGCACAAACTTAGTTTACATTTGTTATAATTTGAGGGGATCTCTTCAAGGTAAGTAGCTCTCGTTACCAATTAAGAGACTTCAACTCCTTAAGTTGCTTGCCACTCAGAGAGATTCGAGGTGGGGGCTCAAGTTAGAACACTTACTGGGCCTCTTGAACATGTTGAGCATCCTCTGGGTGACAAGGAAGCCACCACCAATGTTAACGGCTGAGACGAGAGTGGCAAGGGCTGCCATGGTCTGAGGTAAGGTGCTGGGCACCGTTCCTCCACCCATCAGCAGGAGTCCACCCACAGCAGTGATACCCGAGATTGCATTTGTCACTGACATCAGTGGTGAATGAAGTGCCGGCGTCACGCCCCACACTGTGTGGTATCCTATAATTGAGAGGGGAGAAAAAAACCAAATGTCATTAATATCACTACTTATTGGGCTTAAGTATACATGCCGACAGGTCCTACGAAAGTGAATAGAAAGGAAATGAATTCTCGATGCCAGTTTTGGTTAAACCTGCTATCAGGCACTGAAGTAGTGTTGGAGTGGAGAAAAGAGTTAAAAACGGAACACGAGTTGGCGAAAATCGATTTATTTCATGCCTTTCAGGCTTTCCCCTCAGATAGACGATCCTACGACAGGCCATTGCTATGGCAAATGAAATTTTTGCGGAACATTTTGGCTTTTTATCTAAAATCACGACGAAAATTACACCTAAGGAAGTAAAGATCACGATTGCGTCATCTCACTTTCTGTCTTGTGGCCAGTAACATTGCAGCAGAAGGCTGAAAAGGTTGAAGCGAACAGGTGATCATAAAAGACGTCGAGAATGCGGCTTAAAACGATAAGAACATTGTGTTGCAGAATGGCACTTGATAGATTGCATAATTAACAAGGCGAGATTTACCACCATCTCTGATTCGACCCTGCACAGGTAACTGCCACTCTCTTACTTCTTTTTATGTACGTTAGGAATAAGTCAGCTTTTCAACCCACTATTCATAAAACCCAGAAGACCTGGATGCTACACTAGTGGCGCTAACGTAGGCAGGTCAACCTTCTCATGACCACGTGCTTATACTCACCGACAATTCCTGAAAGAGTGAATGTGGAGAGCGTTTGCATGAATGCAGGAGAAGGCGAGGCCAGACCAAGACCCACAAGACCCGACAGCCCAACGCTGGTGGCGAGTGCTGACTTGAGTTTTGCAATTCGAGGATCTACTGGTATTGCAACGACTGCCTCAACCTTCGGCTTCTCTGCCAGAGGCGGAGGTGATACTGCAACGGGGGGAGGCGGTGGCCACATCAGTTCACCCTTGAGAAGAGGCATCAGATAGTCGTAATAAGTCAGGTTTACTCGAATACGAGAACTGAACGGTTTTTGTCGTCTGTACGCCTAATTCCAATCTAAGACTCCCGCTTACACTCTTCCTTCTATTACATCACCTCATTGTAAGTGAATGCGCTACCTTGTGTTTCAACTAGATTAACTGATGTTAGAGCAGTGAGGTAACTGTAGGGTGATCCCGATCTGCAAGGAATCGGGGTTCCTTTACTATGAAATTGGCAAACAATTATGCAGCGAATGTACTACAACTTAAACTCATTGTCATGGGTCAATTTACTTTATCTGATTCCTAGTTTTGTTTTGGAAATAAACCCGATGATTGGAATTATTACATCCCTAAGCTCAGTAAAGCGCTCCTAGAAGCAACTCACAGTGGAGAGGATCGATTGAAAGCATAGAAGGAGTATTTATTGGGATGGGGACTGAAATCTCCATTAGGTGAAAGGGGTGGAAATGCAAGAAAATACCGCTACGTGCATTCGAACTGATTTGTTGAAGGATGTAAATGATACGCTCATTCGCCTACGCTGAACAGGAAAGAGGTTTTAGTTAAGCTGGTCCACTCTTATTCCCATAGCTTGCAACAATAACTCCCTGTAACGCGTATGCATGTATTGAAGTTGAAAGTGGACGAGACCTGTATCCACCCATCAGTGCAGTTGCCTTATGTCAATTCTCGATTGCTTGCATTCATAACAAAGTGTACCACTCGGTTTCAAAGCCACAAGTGGCTTTTGTAGAGCGTCTAGAAAAGGTGGGTATCACTTGTATGCGCTGAGAGATCACATCGGTTCCACGCCACTTCGCACTATAAGCGTAGATGAACATGTTTTTGCCTTCTGACTGACAGGCATGTAGAGCCTGTTTATTAAAAAACGGCATCCTAGCCAATAGGAAAACAGCTAGTGTTAGGTTAAATTTGACACGTAAACACTTTATTCATATCCAAACGGTGGTTATTTAAGACCCATGCATAGCGTGATCGCTTCAGCCTCTGCAACTTTGACCTGCATCATGACGTTCGATTGAGGCCACTTCTGTTAGCAATTCATCCAGGGACATTCGCCTTGCGACGAAGTGGGGAATGGGGAATTTTTCCATGCTACATCATAATTCGCCAATACTACTCACATTCTATGCTTACAACTTCCAATTTTCTCATTCTTAAAACAAAACGCAGGTAATCCATGGAAAGTGCATATCGCAAAGTAGCTGAATCATATATGCGCGATTATGTTTGATTGAATGCATCTTGTGGATGGCAAGCAGGTGAAATGGACGAGTCATGGGATTGGGAATACGGCTTTGATCCTCAAGAGAAGCGTAAACACCAATCCCCACAAAACTTCAACCGTGTGCAAAGTCCCCAATCCCCACTTCGCGATGGCCGCCTCGAGGGTCCTTCTTCACAGTCTTCGAGCATAAAGCCGATGATCGAAATACGAAGCAGTAGAAAAGATATATTCGTGACACTAGTAAGTGAACTTAATCCGAAAGATAAATATTTCAATTCCTATCAGTAAATGTGAAATCTTAAGGAGGCAAAAGAGAATCATCTTCAATGGATGGATCCGCAACGGACAGATTAAGAATGGCTTGCGCCTCCGGTAATTACCCCGATCGAGCGTTTGGCAAGAAGAGGATTAATAACCCAAGTGACACGGGACTTGATAATTTTGGAAGATTTCTGTGCTCCATAAACAACACCTTCTCCACGTCTACGCTGGCTCAGTGGATTTCAGGTTGTTGGCTGAACAGTATTGAGGTGAGAAGAAAGTGTCTAGGAGGTAATATATGAGTCATACTTTGTTCTGTAAAACAATTCAAATTTCTGCTCTTTGTTAAATAGTTCTACTTTTGGATCAGCCTCCTCAGGACTAGCGATTGGCATAAAAATGTCCTCATTTCGAGCAACAAAGGATTGTCAGTCTTGAGTAGTACAAGGCCAGTGCATTTCGCCTTCCACAAACCTGTTCACAAACGAGTCGAAACTCCAGATGCAACGCCTTCCCACATGCACGAAAAAACTGAATGGCTAGCGTCGCTAGTTTGCAGATGATTCTTCGAGTACCGATCACATCGAGATGGCCTTTGCAGATCGTCCAAGGAGAGCGTTGAGGACGACGCGCAAGATGACAGAGAGCCATGCAGTTGTTTGCTTTTTTTTCTATTTAGCTGTATATCGAACACACGACTACTTTGGTCGTCGTAATGTGGCTTTTGAGCCTTTTTAGTGGTTGTCCAGTCCATCTGCATGTGATTTTCTGCGCTGCTTGGGCCAGGAGGTGCATTCTGCAGAATGACTCAACCAGACATAGTGAAACAAAAAAATGCCTTTACCTTCGCAGAAGTGATGACTATTTTTAGATCTCACGATAATGTGGCATGACATAGAGAAAAGCCAGACTACGCATAGCGTGACCATTACTTTAGCCTGCAGTCACATTCCTCGTTGGTCAGGAGCTTTAAAGAAAGCCGTCCCTTCGTCTCGAGTTGACCGTTTTCAAAAGTGCCAATTTTAGTGTGTTTCGGGTGAAGGGAAAGTAATAAACTATGAAGTAAATAAGCATTTACGAAAAGAGCTGAGAATAGCAAGTTACGTAACAAACACCTTTTTTTCGAAAAAATCCATTCCGCGATTAATTGTGCTACGAATGTTGGATTTTTTTAGAGTAGTAGTATCGTCCACACCAACAAGCAGTGTCAATGGCATTAACCGGGGAACAGCCAGTGAGGTCACTCAAAATGTTGAGGGTGCTCAAAATCACAGAAAGACGTCCTTTCCGATTTCCAGGAAGTCCCACTTGATGACTAATGTGCGAACATTCTAGGGAGCAGTACCCTTCCTCAACCTCACCTAATTGGCTCATCTTCGGCAGAGCTGCGTTGTAGCTTTGCTGATCACCGCCTGAAGGTCATGACAAGGTCAAAGCAATGGCTATAAATATGCATGCTTGAAATTACCAACTCGTGCGCTGACTCGTCCGCCTGCATCAGCGTTAGTGTTCCCGTTGCTTCGGTCACTGAAGCGGTCTGTCCACCACTTATCCGGTCGCGGCTTTGATAGGACCCAATGTGTATTTTAGTTTATAACAGTTATTTACACAATTCATAACAAATGCCCACCCAGTCCATCTGTGAACATCTGGTAGCACCTGCCCTACGCCAACTGTAATTTGGACTGGTGTAGAGGTGACCGATTAAGCAAAGCAGTTTGAGATCGCAGGATAAGTTCGCCTATTAAACTTACTCCTTTCTTATCTTGCTTTTATAGGCTGACTGTTGTAGAATTTTAGGCCAAGCACGCATTTCTTGGATAGTCGTATTCGTAAGGAGGGGGATCGTTTAGCCTCAACAGTTACGCCATGGCGCTGGTGTGACACATGCGCCGGGTAAAATTCGCAAGAGCTTTCCAAGACTGACATTCGTGCATCCGAGTGATATGCGCTAAATAGCTTTTCTCGATAAATTACAGCCACGCCTATTTAACTTGACACGATGGGTAAATATCCTGTTTAAAGCTGAAATGGAACCAGGGCAGCTGCAGCGCGTATAAGCGAACCCACTTTGGCATCGTGGTAATCGTTTTGGTTTCGTCCACTTAGATGCTGGTGTTTAGTGGTCCTATGGTCACTGAAATATTTCTCTCATAGGGAAATTCAAAATGATGTTATGAATTAGTTAAATTTTATGGGAAGGGGAAAGCTAACCTTGTAGAGAACAGTGCTTCCCCGAATCACTTCGTCCTCCATGTCGAAATTCAGGAGGCC
This sequence comes from Taenia crassiceps, assembly GCA_023375655.1. Taxonomy (NCBI): domain Eukaryota; kingdom Metazoa; phylum Platyhelminthes; class Cestoda; order Cyclophyllidea; family Taeniidae; genus Taenia; species Taenia crassiceps. Next base: position 1,057,506 of record JAKROA010000010.1, read on the forward strand.
CTTGGCGTCTGAAATGAAAAGCGGGGATACGGTACGTACGAACAAGGAACCTACAGTGATGACAAAAATGCAAAAAATAACCGCGAAAAAAGCACAATAGGATGCAGCGCCAAGACGCACGCTCTGTTTTTTCCGTGAAGAGGCATGGAAGCACCGCCTCCGAGCGCCCAAACAAGGCTGGTGTTCAAGCAGGATTTTGGCTCACAGTTTATGATCGCGATTACCATAAGGTAAAGGATGCGTTCCTTTTGTCATTCAGTGACAACCGACCTTTGCGATGAATGTGAATGAGTGAAGGGTAGTTTGCTCAACGCTGAATGAGACGCAACTCAATTGCCTTGTAATTAGATAGTGATCTCATGTCTTTGGCGTTCGTTCTAATAAAAGGTGTGAATTTGAACTAATAAAAAAAAAACATAAAACAGCCAGCTATTTTTTTAATTAAAAAGAAAACAATAGCCACAGAGTGCACTGTAAACTATGGTTGAGACAATCACGTTTTGCGGTGATCCTATGCAAAGAGACTTGTGTGCTGTATAAGAAGTAAAATGGTTATGTTCAGAAAGATTGAAATGACCCAGCTATATCATGCCAATTACCTGTTGTATCTGTTGTGCCTTCTCTAGACTTCTGAAATCGAAAGAGCGCCAGTCCTTCCTTCCAGAAGTTTCGGTTATCAACGTGTGCGCTCGTGTTTCAAATCAACGGAAGCCGTGGAAGTTAAGCTGAGGCCCTTGTGTCCACTCTTCAATAACATTTCGATGAGGGGATATTTTGTTTTCACGAATGATTATTTGGTATTTACCATTCCGATGGCAAAACTTGCCCCTAGTGCAATCTTATGGTGACAAGTTGTGTGTTGATCAGGCCGTTAACGCGTTGACTAAATGTTCAAAGGAATGACTAGCCCATAGAGGAAAACCACAATCGCCATCGTCACAAGTAGGCGCCACTTTTGGTATAATTGTTTTGCCGTTGATAATTCCTGAGCTTATTGAGCTCGAAATAATCGGACCTTGGGCTCCCGTTCATCACTCACTGCCGAATGCATGCATACGACCACTGCCACTATCGTCTAGCACTCTGATTAGTTGTACCGAGACTAATCTAAAGTTGTGCAGTCAAAAACGTCATGGCTTACCGTGACTACTCCTTGCAATGTATGGAGGACCTATTCAATGCATGGCTTTGTTTATGTACACGCAGTGTAAAGCACAGGCAGGCGGGCGTCAGTCCGTCCGTAGCGCACCTCTCAATTGTGCGCCTCACCATCTGGCCATTATTACGAATTCGCCTTCATTTCACAGAATAGTAGTTGGAACTGATATACCAATAAATCACACCATCTCTCAGCAATCCTAAGCTTGCTCTTTTAGACCTCAGCCCGTCGACCGACTATTCCTGCGAGCATTGGGAAAACTAGAGCGATACCCATGAGAATCCCTTTCCGCGCCTTAATCAGATATTTGATGTATACAATAAACACTGATGGACTGCGATCAGCCGAAGAAAAAAAACCGTGGACAAGAAGAACTTCTGCAAGTGCTCAGAATTGGCTTGGAATGTAAACCTTGGAGCTGATTTTCAGCATAGCACTGGTGCTGTTATGGATCTTGCGCATAGTATCTTCAATTCTCATCAAGGCACAATTCAGAATGCCCAGAACCCTCAGTAGAGCACGTTCCGTTAAACGTATAAATAAAAGTTCAGTTTTGACATCAATGCTACTCGTATCTGCCACACTATCCATTGCAAAAAGGCTCAATTAGGCCTGCCAAGTCAAGGTATTCAAACACGCGCCTCAGGTGCACACCTGGTGATTGCATCAAGGTTGCTGCCGATTTTTAAAGATCGAATCACTTTCCAGACATGTAGCAAAGTAGTAAGGGAATGCCTGCACTACCGGTAGCTGCAATGCGCAGACTTTACTAGACCGTCCAGGCTGCGAGGTGATTGGACCAATGGAGTGCTTGCTGCTGTTTACAACGGTCGGTTTCACACCACTGCCAAAACACCTCCTCCTTTGTAGGCCTACCAAGTGGTCGTGCTCGTTCAAAGAAAGCACCTTCAAATTTGCAAATAACACATTCTTGTGCACTGTGCGACGAGGTTCTCTATCGAAGCTAAAGCTCATCCCAACTAATAACTCCACTCCTTAATAATTTAGCCCCATTCAGAAGCCTATTTAAAGCTCAGCCACCTAACCTGAGCCTCGCTACACGAATATAGGGCAAATGCACTTTATCCGATACTGATGGAACCACCTTGACTGCGCTGTTTCCGACAGAATGGTTCAGCAGAAGGCGTTAGAGAAAATAAGTGGAATCATCGTGAATGGTTTCAGTTTGATTAATCAGAGTCACTGTTGGCCATTAATGTCGAGCTAGTACACCAAAGAACCACGACTGTGGTGATTCGCCTTTCCCTCAGATCCAAATGGTGCTACAATCCTTGGATTAAGGCTTTTTCCCTTGGACGATTTCCTCAAACAGAATTTCGCATTTACGAGTCCTATTCAGGCGAAAGCTAAGAAGTGATATTTGAAGGCGGAGCCAGGTGTAATCAAGGCGAAGTAAAATACTCAGGTATTTTTTTTTCAAAACTTCAGGTCCTATTTGTTATAAGCTTTGCCATAGTGACACCTACTTGATCGCAATTCAATCATGCTATCATTAAAATGGTGATTGGAATGACAAATGGAGACGAAATCAATGAATCGGATGATCAAATAGTGCTTTCCACACAGTACCTCAAGGAATTGACAGGAGGCAGGAAAGTGAGGATGCACCGCTGATTTTGTTGTAATACTGTGAGGACTCAGTTGATCAAAATTGGAATAAAACCACTGTAAATGAGCATTTTACCATGTGTTACCCCTTTGCGCTTTTTTGTTTAAGCATGAGCTATCACAATAGCGAATGTGTCAGCTGTAACCTCCAACTCCACTTTACTACTCTTAGTTAATTTTTAAGCTAACACAATACGAAAACTAGGTGGTTCTTCAGTGCCATGTAAGGTCAAGGTCAAAGGCAAGCATGCTATTCTTTACTAACGAAATACAAAGTAGTTGGAAATTCCACTTTGTAGGACTTTTAATGCATAAAAGCAACGTTTCTAGGCCTAGAGATATTTTTTTTGAAGGAATATGGTGGATCAGGACAAGAGACTTTCCCGTCTCCATTCCATATGAAGTCTTCCTCGCAGGCCATTTCTGTGACAAAAGGCATGGGTTATTGAGTCGATCTGTAAGAATGGGAAGATGACTTTCGGCTGCGTCTGATAAAAACGTTCTACTTAGATACTCTCGAGTTGCATCACAGAGTTTTGAGCTTTCGCTGCTCCTTCTTCAAAAAGTGAAACACGGCGGACAATTCCACCTCCACTCCCACACGCAAAACCCGGTAGAAGTGGATGGTTTGGGATACAATTAGTGCTGTGAACGCTGACTCACCCAGTGTTGAAACGGTAGAGCCATATCTCATTGCATTTTTATAACTTGTGTAAGAGCAATGGAAAGAAAATTTGGCGTTTAAGGCCCCGTGTATAGCATTTAGTTCCTTTGCTCTAAACCGCAAGACTCTTAGTTATAGGAGGAGTAAGTGGATCGGCTTAGCTCTTAATTTGGGCAGCCAGGAAAGCTGTTTCCGACACGCAAGACTAAGGAGTTCCCAAAGGCATTTTTAAATAGCACCCATCGAGCTTGACTGACAAATTCACCATGTGAAAACTTAAAATGGAAAGATGGTAGCGCATCACAACAAGGAATGCCCCAAGGATGGTCTGATGCCCGTCCATGTTGGCTTTACAATGCACGCACATAAACAAATTCTTACAGATTGTAGGAAGTCATTGCAAAGAGCGATACTGATAATGGTAATAACCTTTACGAGCATCCAACACGCATCAAACCAAAGTCCGAAGAATACCCGTGGTGACTAGGCCACGCTGTTTCTTCGGTCGCCATTCCATGCGCTGAGGAGGTCGATTAATGCCACAATTTATGGGGCCGTGAAGGGGCGAAATAAACTGCCAAAAATAGCGAGAACACAAGAGCTCTTAACGCACTCACCACCACCGTCCAGACTGTTTCATCCATGTTCGGAGTGGGTTTCGTACCTAATTATGGCAATTTATTGCAAGCAGTTGTGTTTCTCAAGGTTAAAACGGTCAAGTTGATGCAGGATACTGACGATTTTGAACCGTAAAATTGCTTTGCTAATCGTGACGATTAACTCAGCCTCGGTGAACTTGCGCAGACTTTGGACACGTCAGAGGCGCCCAATTGATGTCGGCTGTCACAGGAACCACCGTAGTAGGGGCAACTAGACGAGGGACAGACTGAGCGGAAATGGAGACTGTAGGTTTTCTAGTGATGCCCTTTTGTTTAGAATGAGCACAAAATAATTGAGAGCCTCTGGAAGGATGAAGAACTTATGCCTAAATGTCTTTTGGAGTCGCAGAAGTGCGTCGTATGCCACCCGTTTTTAATGGGCAGAGATGTAGCTGAATGGTTATAATTAAAGCTGGAGCAGCAGAAAAGAGTGCGGAAATTAATGGAGAACAAAGTAATAAATGAGGTACCTCCCTTGAGAAACAGCAAAGAATCAGTGAAGATTAGGGAGCAAGGAAGTGAGAGTGCCATAATCCAAGAACCCTTTCTCTGGAGTTTATTAAAAAGCTTATACCAATCTTGCAAAATATTTCTTCATGCTTTCTTTTTAGATGAAAGGGCAATAGGAGACGTAGAGGAGCCTCAAGAGGGGACTCAATGAATGTTTGGAAAGACAGGGGTGAAACCGAGTTGGCTAGAAGAAGGGAAAGCTTTTCCTCTAAACTAGGCTTAGAGTTATCAAAGAAAGGATAGGCAGCGAAAGAGCTAGTGCAATTGTCAAAAAAGGTGAAAAAGAAGGCGACAAAAATCCAGGCACCTTGAAAAGGTCAACCATCAACCTTGACTACCCCTGAATTAGCAACCACCGCAATGGCTTACTGCCTGATCCTCGTGACACAGGAAGCGAAACAATTGGTGGGAAAGCAAAGAGTAGCATTCGCAGAAGTTGGGGGTTTAGAAAATTAAAGTCTCGGTTCTAACGATTGTCGTCTATTGTGATGCATTCGTGACCGTACAGAGGATGAAACCTGAAAAGGGATGAAGGGATATGCCTTCTTGCACAGCAAAAAGATGTCTTCATTTATTGTCTCAAGCATTACTGTAATAGTGGTTGTGTCACCTTTTAGCTTGGCAGACACCACAAAAATGTCGTGAGGTGATATAAAAGAAGTAGGAAAGTTGACGATAGAAGACACGAACCCTTGTCTTTTGGCATCATGGCAACGAGGAAGTTGGTGAGGTTATTGGCGAAGAGGGCTGATGCCTGGCCAGCAAGTCGAGAGGGAAAGTCGGTGTAGCCGATGTGTACCACCTGATTCGCTCCGCCCACGTACAGCTCCCCGGGACGTGTGGTCTCCACGTTGCCACCCGCCTCCGCGGCCAAATCCACGATCACTGCGCCCGGTCGCATTGAATCTACCATCGCCTAGAACCAAAATTTACTCACAATCAGGTCTCCGTAGCCGTGTTTGTCTGAATAAGCCTTCCTATGAAGGGATATTATTAATTCCCTGTGGTCTTAATGGCTCCAGTCTTACTAGTGGACAGCAGCAATGATATCTAAAGATAGTGGTTAAAAGCGAGGAAATCTTTTGGAAAGGCAACACCTATGTCTGTTTGAACCTAGAAGCATGCTTTGCTCCAATTAGGTAAGAATGGGACACTTGAATTTCCACTAAAAACGAAAAAGGGAAATCTTTGGATCGGAAATTGCAATTCCTGTTTCGCTAACATCACCCGAATCCCTCATCTATATACTCTTATCATTACATAAATCATGCTCGTGACGTGAAAAGTACAGAGGAAGTGTCCTACTTCGATCGTGGTGCTGGGAGATCACTAACCCGTCAAGATTGGGGTATTTTCGTGTTCAGGAATTATTGCACTCACGGGTGCCACGGAAAGATTCGTTGCTTGTTCACAGGAGTGACTACCGTGCCATCAGCTAGAAACCACCACGATGACAAAAAATGCGTTTTTCTTCTAACCATTTAAGCCAATCGACTGTTATACGGCCAAACTGTGCTTGAAGCCCTCCGCAGCCGCAACTGTTCCCAGGTTTCAGCCCTCCCAGGCACTACTATGGTACTTGGAAGGGCTTTTGTTTCCAGCGCTCGTTAGCACCCAAGTCCTTTCTGTTGCCGCTTCCCCAAGGGTTTTGTAGCCTATCTCACGTCACTGTTACAGCTCGTGTCAATGTTAAGCATAATATCTTGCTTGTTCATTCTTTTCTCCCTCCTCCTTGCGGTCTATCAGATCGCTTAGGAGGTAGGACAATTGAATTTCCCTTATCGAGTAACACGTTCATCTAAAATAACGTTTTAAATCCCAATTCAAGTCGACTAGGCACCCAGAGACGACTGCATACATCGCATCAGAGGGATCCTCTTCATGGAAATTTTCCAACCACTCACAGACAATGGTAGTACTAGGCGAAGTTGTCACCGTCTGGAAACATTTGCTTGGTGATCCTTCATGCGCCCACCATATGTCAAAACCCTTTAGATGCCCTCACTCTGGGACGAACTTTACGCTACATCGCAAAAGCGGATGGCTTTATGGACAAAATTAGTCACACAACGTCCTTCACCGCGACCAATCGAAACCCACCAAGCACAAAATGGGAAGACACGCGCCGACAGTCACTCGTAGGAATCGGAAGGGTGCACATGAAGCTCACCATCCAATTTATTCATTTTAGCCCGTTTTGATGTGCACTGTTTGGAGTGAAAAATGCAGTCTCGACTAAAAACAAATACTCTTTTTTAGATCACGAGTAGCAATGTTAATAGGTGATTTTAAACACTAAATGCTTGAATATTTTTTTATAAAAACACATAATTTCTAATACCTAGTCTAGGTGAGGATTTACTGGCACCGTCACGTATGTGTGACGCCTGTTCCTTGTGTATTTCTGACGCCACCTTTGTTGGCTGAGTTTAGAACAATAAAGGGGACTTAGGATGCGGATAATGATGTGGCTTGGCAGTGAACGTGTAAAGGCATTTTGCCAGCAATTCGCACAGTCAATTTCTTTAAAGTTGTTGCTCTTATAGCCCAACGGTGACCCTCCTACCTGCGTTGGAAATGAAAACTTGTGATTAGCCCAACATATTTAGCAATTTTAATTCATAGAGATGTGTCAAATATCAGATGTGCTTAAGTGGAGGTAGTGTATTTTCTTTGAAAAACCAAGCCCAGATTAGGAGTTGCATGCATTTTTACCTTGGAAAGAAATAGGCTAATATAATACGCAAAACTGTGTATTCATCTTGCTTACCATGATGCAATGGAAGAATGCACTGGAGGTGATTAGCAAGTGACTAAAGCAGTTCGTACGAACTTTGGTAGAAGTCTCTGCAATAGTTTTTTATAACTTTTGAGGATTTGGGAAGTACACACAATGCTTTATGGGTGCACTTCTTGAAGCATGGATGGAGAGGCGTGAGTATGCTAGTTGGACCCGCCCAACCGTGTACTCTACCCTGCTCCAGGTGCCTTGAGCTTCCATGCAGTGTGAGTTAAATCTAAGGCGATTTTTTGACCGTCTGCTTTACGAATCCAAAGGCGACTTCTGTAGCTGGAAGACCTCAGTGTGAACTGCACGAATTTCGCAAAGAACATATTCCACAGAAACGGTGACAATACATCACAATAAAGAAGACACTCACTTCTTGAGCTTGAGTATTTACACGTGATCAACCCTCGAGCTCTTCAAAGCACCAAATTGAAACATGCTGATCGAGAATGGCTCTCTGCCGTTGGTCAGTTGAAAGAGGGCTGAACTCACCACAATCACAAGTTAGTAAAGACAGAAAGGAGGGAAGAGCGAGGAAAAAGATGCAAATGCTTATCCACTCTCGTTAATTACTTAGATAGCACTGCTCCGAGCTACTCATATTACGTTTTGCCCTTTGACTTGTCAAGCAGTCACCAGAGAGGCTGTCTGCTTCTAGGAGCAAACGTGTTGGAAGAGCGGAAGTGGCAGCAAGCCTACGTCCCATGAGCAGAGAAGCATCTATCTTAAACGGAGGTATTTCAAATGAGAGGGAATTTTTTCGTCTCTTTTTTTCCTTTTAACCATAATAAAACCTCCAAAGTTTACTTACCCCATGTAGATTACCTCCAAAATTGGCTATTTTTCAAAGTTGTAGGTTTGGAGCTTTTCCGACGTCTCTTTTGAAAACGAAAATGCTTATTTGAGTGCACTGCTTTAAAACGTGTTTATCTTGCAGCAACAAATGGTCTTGTCCTGATGGTGGACTTAACTAAAGAAGCTCCTCAGTCTCCACAACTTGAACCTCATTATGCGGCATAATCTTTCGTACAGCTCAGGAAAGCCTCAACAGCGAACTGGAAGGTAAAAATACATTTCCCGGCTCAGAAGGCAGAACAGATGAAACTTTCGGGTGGATTCGAAGTGTACGCCCTCCCATAACTCACTAGTCACAGTTTGTTCTAGTTGAACGAATGCACGGAAGATCGGAAGGGTTTCACCTTATACCACACTAATTCACTGAAGTACTTGAAAGACAGAGCCTTACACACACAAATGGAGGAGCCTCAAGAAGAATACACAATTACCAAAGGGACGATCACTGGATTCCCAGTAAGGGCGCTTAAAATCCAAAGTCGACATCTACACGCAAAACGGATTATGCCCCATGAAGAGTCACCTAGGTTGATGAATGGTTCATTCAGAGAAAGCTTGTGGATAAGATTCAGCTTTCCTCACGAAGGCCTGCTCTTCACCGCAGTATCCCTAAAGTGGTTCATGCCTCGGGCCTGTGTACTCACTCTGCCAGACTGGCTACTTTTGGAGGAGAAATCTACCAACCTAACGAAGCAGCTTGCCTGGCATCTGAAGTAATTCACCGATTTCTACGGTGGAAAACATTTGCACCTTTAATTGCTTCTCTTAGTAATGGAGGAGTTTTTTGATCCACTTTTGAAATCACGGACGCCGTTCGCCTGGCATTTTTAATCATTGAAGCGAAGGATTTGAAAACTCCAAGCGTACAGCTCTACAAAAGTTACGTTAAAATTTACTACTCCAATTTCAACATTTGTTCGAGGCTTTCGATTTCGTGAAAGGGCAGAGCCTACTTAGAACAGGCCAAACAGTTCACCTAATACATGGAAAAGTCAGCCAAGGAAAGACTTTTCGGAGCGGATCGACAATCTAAAGGCAGCCAACATACACTCACTTCTCGAAATTTTGTTTACAGTTTCTGCCTGGTTTATTGTAGGTTAATGCATTTTGTGACATTCCACGGCCTAGCTGCGTCTTTATAGGACCACGATGACGGAGGTCCACAGTCATCTTTGGTGAGCTTGCCTAGTGTGCTCGTAATCATCTGCATATATTCACAAAATTTACGCTTCTTTCAGCACCGCACGGTTCTGCATGCACGCATCACCACCTTCGCTCGACATCGCCTAGCCGAGGCTATCAGGGGACGAGTGAATTTGCTTTCCTCTTTCTGCCGCGTTTAGCATCCCATGATGGCATTCCTCGATTTGCTCAACTCGAGTCCTTATTATCTAACTAAAACCCTCAGTCACTTGTACCTTTAAAGTTTCAGTTTCAATATTTACTTCTGATTCTTCATCGACAGTCCTTGTGCTCGTGTTCACTGGATGCTAAGACCACCTACGAACAACTCGAGCCCAAAAAAGTGTGTCGGTAGGATAAGTCAGCCACTTCGTTCCTTCCGTTCTGTCCGCAGTCACCTTTGCACCAGCATTATGCAACTGCGAAAGCATTCGCCCTGGTGAACAGAAGCAGGCGTGACACAGCCAATCTTGCAGCCGTGGAGAAAAAATTGTACAATCATTGTGGCTTAAAACCTCTTCGACTCGAAATTTGTTCATTTTCTAGACCAAAATGAGGGATGGATAGGGAACAGTTCAAGGAACAATCACCTGATGAATGGCTCTACAACGCTTGCAGGAGAGGCCTATTGTAGCTCACATCACCTCAGGACGGAATGGACCCTCATTATCGAGTAATTTAAAGTGTGAGGGACCATAACACCTCGACGCTTCCTGACCAGCTTCCATTTCTTTTCCATTTGCTTCAAATAGACCGGTAATTACGGCCAGCCGTTCTTCAGTGGCTAATGCCTTTTCAGATGATTTTGGCTTTCAATTCGTCCGAACGACTCTGCATTCATGTCACATCTATTGAAAGTCAGCAGACTATTGTTAATTTGTATCAGTAAATTGCTCCTCGATTAGTCAGAACTCGTACGCCTTACTGGCCGCAGTGGCGAACAAACCAAAGTCAAAGGGAAAATTCTAAAACGTCCCTCACGGGACCGTCTGCTCCACAAATGGAGACTGGGGGAGAGGGCAGTGAGAAGTAAAAGAGGAATGCAGACTTTGCATAACTTCATAAAAAACATGAAATAGCATAAACAGCGCTAGCTGCAAAGAATTGCTCTTCGGTTCCAACCTCACTAAATAGGCATTCTTTCGCGCTTAACCGCTCATGTCATTCCTGGCAAAAGACCACCACGGCGTGCTGCAGATGATTCCCTTTATCACCAAAAGGCGCATTTGAAATGAATCAAATCTTAACATTGGAAACATTTCGCCAGGATTTACAGAAAAGAGTTGCCTTAAGTCGGTTTGCTCAAAAGCAATTACTCGCTTTCTCACTGACGAGTGATTTTGACGCTCATTGATGACCGGTAGGCAAAAAATAGGAAAATATGGGACAGCTGGAAACAGCTCATTTGGTTTGCTTTACTTAAAATTAGCTTCAGAAGGCAACTTGAGGGATTTCATTCGTTAAATATTAGTGTCCCTTCCCAACGAGACAAAAGTTTCCCTTCTTCACACATGTGAAGCATTTCTCTCTAAAGATGGACATCTTCGTCTTTGCTTTTTGCGCGCCTCAATCTCGTGCTCATTCTTTTCGGTTGCTTATTTTATTCCCCCTGCGATCCTGTGAATGTCTGAGGCCGAACTGGGCTAAGGCGAGGTCAACTGGAAATGAAGCAATGCGTGTGTCGGGTGGATCGTGAGTGGATGGTTTGAGGAGAACCAATAGCATCATCGTTGGCTGAAATAAAAAGGCCATTTCGCATCCCAAGTCAGTCGGCCAACAGTCCTTTCCCAATAGCAGAGTGAGGAGCAAATAATCTTTCATGCTTACCGCGTGGCATCTGGCGCCAATTTGCTGAACCTTCAACCACAAATTCTAGTTCATACAGGTGTAAACAAACAGTTTCATCACTCAGTCGAAGCATCAGTGAAGATTCGCACAACATTAATCAATGACAATGCATAATTCTTTGTTTAGGTCAAGAATAGCGGATTTTGCTGAATGTGGCACCAAGTTGTAGCTTCTAGATCACTTCCAAATGTCACTTTCTGCTACCGCACCTTCTGCAATTACTATGCATGGTGAATGAGAAGATATTGCCTATCCAAAGTCGTGCTTGCCTTGAGTCGTTAAAGCAAATGGGATCGAGTCGCGTCGTGCAATGTGGGGTAGGAATGAGAGGAAGGCAACACAAAACCTTCCTCCGAAAGTCATTGTTGCACAAATCATGCAGCCATGTTGGTCATGTGATGGGTTTTGCATTTAAAAACTCCGGCGATGGGAAGTGGACAAAGGAAGGGTGGCGGTGGATGCGCCTCTTTGATAAGGGTAAATCAGGCTGATCTGTGATGTGATATATTTGGCGGTTGATAGAAAAGACAGGCAATACAAAAGTTTGAGCTATGGAATTCTGCCCCAAAACCCATTAAGGCTAAAAATTGTGTGATGAAAAAGAGTTTGGAATTCCAAATTAAAAAAAAATACTTTTACTGTTGACGAGAATTGACAAGCGCCTGACGTGGAAACATTACAAGCCAATGAAATGCTGCATTCATGGAAAGACTAGACAGAGCTTGAGTTGATTTTAGTCTGTTCCTTGCATTCAAGTTTTTACCCAAATATCCTAAAGAAAAACTGGGGAAAAAAACATACTGTACAAGTTTTCATTTGATGTTGCCTTATTTCTTCGTCCCAACAAACACCTCCTCGCATGAGATTGAGGAGGCAAGAACAGTGGCTCAAACACACTCACTGTCTAACGGATTGCTTGTAGAAGGGCGCTCTGGAAGGATGATTTGTTCGCGCAGTTATATGCATGTATAAACTTGCATGATGTGCTCACCTTGGTGATGAGTTTGGGTGCCGGTTTACCAGGAATGAGAGCACTGGTAATGATAATATCCACTTCTTTGGCTTGCTTTGCAAAAAGTGCCATTTCAGCATCGAGGAACTCCTTTGACATTTCCTTTGCGTAGCCACCTCCACCTTCTCCGGCTTCCTACCAGTGAGGGGAGGAAGGGAATAAATTCATGAATTAGTTGTGCATTTAAGTAAGCAGGTTCTTTAGTCACCGCAAGCTATGGCCTCTACAAATGGGCACCATAGCGATCCGCTAACCGCCCAACGGTACTATTATCATAAAGTTGCATCCTTAAGTATTTCTAAGGAGGACTTTAGCACTGTAGGTTGAAGTAAACGAATCTCCCAGATGATTTTATATGAAAATCCATTCCTTCACGGAAAACATATGCACAATGAATGGGTGAATCCACTGGCTCACAAAGAAGGCAGCCAACATCTGGAGCGAACTCAGACTCGGGAAACACGCACTTAGGGGCTGTTAGCATCACTAATATGGGGCATGGGGATCGATAATGTCGTCTCCACATCACCCACTACACTACCTAGTCAAGGAACAGATAAAGGGCTGGAGCCCACTGACAAGACGGAATTTATGCTAAATATTTGTTCTGCAGAGATTGCTTTAACCAGACCCTTGAAAAGGGCTCCACTGTTAGGCACGATTGAGATGAGGTGGTCTCAGTTTTAACTGTCTTCGCGTATTGAGCGATATGCAGATGACGTTGGAATGAGATGACCACTCTTTTTGGTGACAAAGTGAGTTGTAGCACTCGTTCATACGGCACAGAAGAATGGCCATGCTGTACACAGGAGACGATGCTCAAATAAGCAGTAAGGTCATTTTAAGGTAAAAAACTTCCTTACGTTATTCGTTTCATTATCCGGATTTTCAAGTCTCCACAAGTCTCAGCAACCATCCTGGAGCTGTAGAGTTTCATTTAGATAACCTAGGCTAACAGGCTATAAGTACTTCCGTGCATTTATACCAGAGTGCAACACGCGGTTAAGCACTGTACGGCTCTCACAGGGCAAATCTGGACACTGTAGAGTAGGGGAGGAATGATGTTCTACGAAGGCTTACCTTGATTTGGATGGTGAGAAATTCAGCACCCAGGGACTCCACCTGTTCACGAACGGCTTCTCGGGTGTCGAAGGCGCGCACTGTCGCACCAAGACCCCGCGCAGTCGCCACGGCAGACAGACCAGCCACACCACCTCCCACTACGAGGACCTTGGCGGGAGGAATACGGCCTGCAGCGGTTATTTGTCCTAAACAGTGGGAAAGAGGTGTTTCGTAAATTGCGGGGATATGGTTAAGTAGAAACCATTTCCCAAAATCTATGGGGTTGGAACGAAAACAAACTTTTAAATAGCTGACTATGGCTTTAGTAACAACTTCAAGATGTGTTAACTTTGCTTGGATTGTCCTAAAGATGCCTGCTTAAACCCGGTCCGCGCAATTCATAATTTACCCATATTATCAGGTCGAAAATCTCCCAACTTCTTCGTATCGGCTCCTATTTAGGATAAACAGCTTTTTGAAAGGGAAAAAATTCATTATGGAAATTAAGCCCTTCAGGATCTGCATCTTAGTAAGGAGGTCTGCTTTATTCTAAATTCGATACTATCCGTCAACAATCTCGAGGTTAGCAAGTTTCCATTATAAACAGATAACGTTTGCAGCAGCTTTAAGGGTCCTAAAATACGATGGGGAGGTATAGCAATGCTTAAGTATTTCATTTGATAAATAAAGTATGTCTCATTTCAATGTTATTTCAATACATCAAAACTGAAATTCCACGGGAAAGTTTAGTCCTGGAATAGGTGCTGATTTTGGGTACATGACATTTAAACCCAAAAATCCAAAAAAATGCTCTAAATTAAGCAGCTATATGGCTGGGGAGAAACGTAAAATAAAAGTTAAGAGGCCCACTCAATCAAAAAATTACCGGCAAAAAATTTGTTATAATGCGAAGCAGCTTCGATCACTGCCTTATAGCCAGCAATGTTTGCCATACTGGAAAGTACGTCGAAGGCCTGAGCTCGACTAATGCGTGGAATACAATCCAGTGCCAGTAAAGTGATTTTACGTTCCGCAAGCTTATTAACAAGTTCCTGTGCAGGGGAGAAAAGAATGAAGTAGATATGACGAAAAGAAAGAGGCAGTAGGATTTTATAAAAAGGTTACCTTATTTTGAGCAGGATAAACCATGCTGATAAGAGTGCTGTTTGGGTTGAGCAAATTTACTTCTTTGTCAACCAGAGGGGAACGAACTTTTAGAACTACATCGCTTTGTGCGTAGAGGTCCTTTGCACCACTTTCAATTAGCTTTGCACCGGCTTTAACATAGTCTGTGTCGAGATATTGTGCCGATAATCCTGCTCCGGATTGAACGACTAGGCTAAAACCTTTGTCTGTCAAGGTTTTTACAGCCTTGTAAAAATATTAAATGCGTAAGTGATCGATTAAATTATGCATCAAAATGTAACAGAAACCCAAAAAGCGTACAGCTGGGGTAAGCGAGACCCTTTTCTCCTCAGGATATATCTCCTTAGGTACACCGATACGAAGACCTTCACTTCCAGGCTTGCTGAATGTTGTGGCGGCAGCTGATGTAGCAAAGCGAACACCAGATGTTTTCAAGTAGCCTTGAAGGTATCGGTTCATACAATATGCTCCCTGACGAAAAAGCACAGTCTCCATTTTGTAATGTCAAGATGAAACGCTTAGATAAGGTAGAGAATCGGAAAAAAACAATATTTGGCGAGGCGAAAAGGGCTGACGGAACACCTCGAATTACCGCTCCGCCATTAACCTTGACACCTGGCTTAAATAATCACAGGTTCTTATTAATTCAGAATATTTTAACTTACAGTAGCAAAATTACACAGCATGGATATGATTCGCTATATCTACGTGGCTATATGGTCATAAGAAGGTTCTGATTCGACCACCAACTGTTCAAATCTGTCATTCTAACGCAATTTCTTGTGTTTTGATTTGCCAGGTTTGTTTGAAGCTTCTCATTTTGCGTTTCGTAACTGCGAAGAACAATAAATTGTAGGATGAGGGTTATAATAATAATAATACTGAAGCATATTTCCAAATTTGTTCCAATTTCTTTGTTAAGAAGATATATAACAATGCTTTTGCGAAAGTCTCAAACCTTTCTAAACTACCCCTAAAATGGCTTATAGTAATGTACTTAGGCTTTCTGTCAATCAGTAAGGCAAAAATACAGGCTCTGGGGACTAGAGGTTTTGCTCCGTTGTGCGTTATATAAGTTAAATTGCAACATTGTTGTTTGTCCTGGTTGACCATATTTCTTTCGTTCAGTGGACTGGTCTATAGACTATTCCAGTAGTCTTAGTCTCTTTCCTTTCGTTAAATGTATGCTTTCTCCCCATGTGTTACGTCTTCCTTCGGCTTCATGAAGGTCTTGAGGCGGTACACAAACATCGGGCCACACTACTCCGCGTTGGTAACAATATGTACGACCTGTAACCAAATACTAAAGCATCGTGAGTGCAATTCGCTCATACACTTAAGCGCTATAACGCGTCGGCATTTGTGAGAACCTGCGAAATCCTCTCAGCCTTAACAAGATCATGGAATCATTAACTTTCGCTTACGCCACTCTCCTTTGGTACATTAATGAAAAAAATAAAAGTCGCCGAAAGAATTCTGCTTCTTGAGACCAACGGAGTAAAAAAACGTTTTAGCCTTATCTATTTAGTCTGAAGATCAAGTTGCTCCAAATGCTGGTAGCACCTAATTCCTTCTGGAACTAAAGCAGCATTATTTGATTATTTATGCAAATCTTGGCTAGTATTTACAATTGCTGAGGTAAAGTGGGTGCTGTATATCCATTATCTAGTCCCTTCGTTTGCATTTCACGTAGGTTTGTACCGTAAATCACTCGAGTATTGTAAGTTTTGTAAACTTTTGCAGAGTTTGGCCAAATTGAATGGCCGTCACCCTCTTTCATGAATGCATCTGCGGCTTGGATTACGAACTATTGCAAAAGGTTTTGAAAGCCCTCATCTAGGGCTAGACTTGTGGGTCCGGAAATGCACTTAAATATAAAATACCTCTTTTATTTGTGCGAATTCACTTAGTTAAATGCGTACCCTACCATGCCATTAGAGCGTTCTCCCATCATCGTCAAAATATAGTCCTGATATGCTTCTTTTTGCCTTTCTACCTCGAATAACGTTGATACGAACACCAGTTTTAAAGAGGCATAAGAACCCAAAGGCGTTTTTTATTACAGCAATCGTCTTACTTATATTTGTGCCCCTCCTAATGGTGAGCGTAAAGGTGTTGGGGTGGGGGATGATGAAAAGGAAGTAAAATTGATGGCAGAATAGGCAAAGGTAAAGGGGCTCGAGACTGCCCTAAAGTCCTAAGAAGAGTTGATACATGGGCAAAATATGTATCTCCGGCACACAGAAGGGCATGCAGCTGCCAGCAGGGTCTGGGGGCTGGGTCGCCCGATACAGGGTAGATTTAACGTCTTCGAATGGAATTGCGAAGCTGTAGCGCGGGGATAGGTTGTATAGTGTTGCGTTTGATTAGGCAGGCACTCAAGTCTCTGGAGGTTGCACTTTCACCAGGTGGCGTGGCCCCTGAGAAATGTCAGCAGCTCCGTTAAATCGTAAGATTTAAGGGAGGACTGGAAGCTCAACTATACGTAGGGATGGAAGTCTGGAGGATTAAAGCATGAATTTAGTCTGAAGCTTTTAACTTTTATGGATGCTAAAGCCAGATGCCTTATTCTTTCTTCTTCATGGAACTACGAAAGTCTCTATCCATGAGGAAACCGCATCTGTCTTGACGACTGGATGTCAAAGTTGGGAGCTCAGTTTCAGCCACGATACCAAGAAGGTGGCAGGGCAAACGCAGAGATAAGAGGGAATTCTTGTACGTGCCCTTATAATGGAGCTACTCTGGGACCTTATTCCTCACCACATTTGAAGCAGTCCTATTTTTCTCTCTCGTTTTATGTCTTCATTTGAGTGATACTTCGAGGGGACAATTTGCGGTTCAGCTACTTACCTCAATCCTAGGGACATTCAAGAAGACATAAATACGAGAGGACTGCGACTTCTCTTGCAATCGCTAACCCTCTCTCTCCCTCCCCACACCGATGTAATGCTTTTGAGAGGAGAGCTCTTAAAATGCGTTCCCCTTTTAATTTATTAAATGGATTTTCAGCAGTTTTTTCTTTCAATTTTTGAGCACTTTGAATTCCTCATCACCTATTGGAAGGTCAAGCACAAGCAAAATGTTAAAATTACAGGTAACACTATCATTCGCTGCTTTCAGCACATATTTGCGCTCTATGGGGATGGTGCGCTCAGAAAGACCGCTCTCCTGGCTTCAGCCCCTCAGTTAGTTCAGTTGGAACCTCCTCAATGGCAGTACCCACACATTGGTGCCAACCTCCTTTTTGAGGCCAGCCGAAATGGATGTGGATGTTATCTAAGGGCTAGCGTAAGTTTGAATGCACCTCAGTGGGACTGCGGCCTTTGAATTGATGATACAGTCACAGGATAAAAACGTTGTCTACTGTAAATTTGCCGGCTTGAAACTTATAATTACAATAAAAGAAGGAGAAAAGTGTGGGGATAAAAATGCGTCTATTTTCATACCAAGAACATTGATATAACTATACCCTGGTGTTTAACTAGCACAAAACCATTGGTCATTCGCCCTCAACTGGCCCGAGGCAGGCCATATCACCTCATCGTGAGAGCTGGAATGCTGTAAACGCATTTTTACGTTTACGGAGCAAATCTTTACCAGGATTCTTTGGAACTTTACGCTTCTCAACTTCCAATTGGCAGACGAGGGATCGGGTCAGTCCCTAAAGAGGGAGCTTCTCATTGCCATGCTGACTGTGAGGTGGTCGCTTTGTCCCTTTCGATCACAAGAGATTTCGTCAACCACCGCACGCTCCCCTACTCGCCACTTTTACCGCTGCCTGCCACTTTGATTTACGTCTGAACTAGTGCAAGACGCGTGCCAGCCAGCAGTAGTAGACGTCATTTAATAGGGCGTGTGGCTATGGTGCGTTAGCGGTTTTTCTTGCGCAAAATACAATCCCAGTCCCTCTTAAGCGCCTTTTGGCAACTGCTGCACCGCGGTCCTTGCGCATGGCCGCCACACAATGCCAACCACCTGTGGAACCGTGCTGAATCATTTTAATAGCAGCAATAGGCTAACTAGTGCATCTTTATAAAGATTGTGCCGAAGAGACAAACCTGAACTACCCACCGAGCTGCATGGCTGTGGGGATACAACGTTTCATTATTGCGCGCGGCAAACAGAGTCTGTTCACAGGCGTGAATGACCAGCATCCACGTGTGGGACGAGCTGAGTCTCGGCTGCCTGCTAGGACTGAAGGAACTTTCAATCCCCATCCACGTGCGTGCTATCAGACAGTGCAAGGAGCACTGCAGATTCTCGGTTTAGCTCGTCTCCGCTCACATGCCTCGCTCAGCCTACAAGCAAGATTGTGACTAGGCGAGATTATCTGCTGATAACGCTCTCTTTACTTCATAGAAAAATAAAACTTCTTCTCTTACTTAATGGTGTCAAGTGAGAGGGGGAGAATTGGTATATTATTATTAGCGCTTAAATTGAAGCGTGTCAATCTCTCTATTTATTGCATGCCATCTTAAAAATCCATCTCAACAATCTTAGCGATTTCGAAATCTCTTGACGTTAACCACCAGCAACTTTTCGTATTATGACGTTGGAAGATGGCAGACAGTCGGTTCCTACCAATTCCCAAAGGAGAAATGATTACTTAACTCTCCCACTCGCCTGCCTTTTATTTCCTCATGTGAAGAATTTAAGTCAGAAGGGCAGAACCCAATGCAACATCGGTAAAATAGAATCAAAATGTTAAAATTTGATTTTGCCAAGTCTATGGGTTTAATGATCCAAAATTGTGCAAGACGACAAGAGGTAAAGGCAACATTGGTGATGCTATTGCATGCCTACATTGCTGCCATCTTCTTCGTTTTGAATATCTCCTTTTTCCCTTTTTTCTGTTCACTCATTAATTCGTGGTTACCGTCTTCTGTTTTAACCGCAGTACTTCTCCCTGGCCATTCTCCAGTCAACCACTCCGTGACGGTGCTAATGCTGATGGCTGCCTGTCGGTGCTGCTTCCGTTGTCGGACTTGCGGGGCAAAGCGTTGTGATTGGTTGATTTCGCATCCACCTAAACAAGTGATTATGTAGTCTTTTAACTTGTTATTTTTGATTGCAGTTGCTAAGTGACACTTCAACGGAAAAAACTCTTTTATTGTGTCATAGCGTTGTCCTCTCCGAGGTGCTGCCGTAACAGTGAACGTCCACAGGTCTGCTGTACGCTGTCTTTGAAGTCGAGGAGAGAACCAAAACTACTAAATTCGGTGTCTTCCCCTCATTTTGTCACACCATTCACAACCAAACATCTCTTGACTCCCATTTGAGCCTGTAGGGCAAAATCTTTAAAAATTCCAAATTTGCTGGCAAAACAATTTAATTTTTAAGTTTAATGGAGGGGCTCGAAAGCCAAAATGGAGGCAACAAGAGGTGCGAGCTCTCTTGGCTGACCAGTTGCACCTCATCTGGTCAGTTCAAAGGGTCACTTTTTTGATGAAGCGCCAACCACTCTTACAACGAACTCATCTTAAACTAATGTATTTGTTACTTTAAAGATCTTGACAATAAGCACTTTTGAATTACTTTAACGCATGTTTTGGGAATTATATTACTTAATTTTGGTAAATAAGTTAAGAATTATTACTCCAATGATATGCTTTTGGAGGCAGTAAAAAAGGCGAGCCCGAACAATTCCTTGGTGCTTAAATCATGGGATTGAGGACATCTGTGTTGTCTTTGTAACAGATGCACCTCTGACGGTGACAATTTGCGGACCTATAAAAGCAGTTTTTTGTGTCACCAAGGCAATACACAATGGGAGTAAACTCAGTCGATTTGTCAGACAACACTTTTGAAGGGAGAGAGTAGCAGGTGGGAGCTATGGGGCAATGAATGTCTACCTTTATCTTCAAATCATTGAGAAAATGCTGTGTTCCTGCAATTTTGAGCCCTCCATCACCAGAGTCATCAAATTTTAGCTGTTAGGCGAACCTTAAGCAGAGGAAGAATGCTGAGTTCACTTCCTTAATAAACACTTTCAGTCCCTTCAATGTCCCTTTGCTTTCTGTTCATGCGAAAATAATTTTTAACAAACTTCTTCAACCTTTGGCTATTAAATTCTATCAAAAAGGCGACCGCTTTTGGACCCATAATTATGCTCTCTTCGTCCTCACTTTAATTGACTACACTGGCTAACCCTCTCTTCCCCAAATCTTTGTCGATTGAATTAAGACTCGCGTTTTGCCTTAAGGACGACTTGATTGGCAATTTTTCCTTCAAGGTAGTCTCAAGCCACCACAAACGCATCCTCCTTCCAACGCTCCCTGGTAAAACGTCCCTTCCTCGTTGCATATAGACAAGATCATCAAATCCTTTTCAAGGAACCAGCTGTGTTTTCTGAAGCTGTCAAAAGGATTTCTCGAGTGGATTGAGGAATGCGGAATGGATAGAGTAGAGGTAATTCTTCTCAAGCAAATCACAATCGCTTTAGTTACAGCTGTTGCAAAAAGTTCTCTGGTGTTTTTAGTTTATACTTTGGCAAATTTAAAGTTAACAAAAGAGAACAAAGTTTAATTCAGCATAAATTCCTTTTATCGAAAAGGTGCGTCTTTTTTGTCTTTGTCACAATGGGGGAGTTGAGTGTCACCTATTGTTGTTAAGATGATTCCAAAACTTGAAAACACCGGATGCAGCTGATCTCCCTATCGTCATGTTCGACAACCCGTGAAGCCATGAAAAGAGTCAGGGAGAGAGTATCGCACTTCCCATTGTCTGCTGCTTCTCAAATAAATCATTTCGGGAATGAGAAAGCCTAGTTTGCACACGAATTAATACCTAGAAAAGGCAAAAGAACATTTAACAAATGCAACAGTCTAGGACGGGGAAATTGTTGTTTCTTCATGCAAAGTCGGAGGTGAACAAAGAGAATCATGAGGTTTTTCATCGCAGAGCGAACTCCTGTGAAGCCTGGGTGTGAAAATTCCGTTCTCATATGAAAGAGCAAACAGTCTAGCCCGCGGAGCTTTCGCTGCTGCTCCACCTCCGCCTTCACAATTGCCTATGCCACTTGAGGTGCGATCACTTGATTGTCTAGCGTTAATGCCAGAATGGCGTGGGCGTTGTCGCCTTTGTGGCGAGACTGTGTGAGACATGCATTCAAAACTGCAAATCGTCAGAGGCGTGATTTTTGAGGCCACTTGTGAACATGTGTTGTCTAGTCAGCACAGGAATGAGATTGCCTTTTCAACGATCAAGCACCCTTGTCTGCTGTCAAAGGCAGCTTCTACATCGAAACATTTTGCCTCAGACGCGATTTTTGGGCCTTCAGAGAGTGATTAGTAGCATCTGCACACACATGCGCATGTTCCATTATCAGAGGGTGGTGTTGTATGACTTAGTAGAGGTGATGGGTGGGTGGGGCCTGTATCGCTTGGAACTACTGCCGGGTTCACCAGCTTCATGAGCCTACGTTTCCCCTCACAAGTGGGTAATCTAACAAGAGAGCACTTCCCATAGACACATTTATTAATCATCCGTTGATGCGTGTGGGTGGGAGCCACCCCACGCCCCGCACCTTTGCCAAATGACGTGGTGCAGTCGAGTTGCGTTGTCAGTCGCATTATCCAACACCAAACTCTTGTCAGCACGTCAATCTAGAACGAGCAATTTCCTGGATTGCAGTAATTATGCTTAGTGGTAGCTTTTGCCAATACACTCTTCCCCTTGTAGCATCTTTATCCAACCCTCACAGAGTCCAACTCCACCGCATCGACGCACTCACAGACCTTGTCGATTTTAGAAGACCAATTTAGCCAGGGGATACATTTTCTGCCCTCCTGCTAGGATCCGGTCGAAAAAAACGCAAGCATAATGATTCCAGCCCAATGTTTAAATGCGACTTCCTACAATTAACTCGATTCTATAATGTCGCGACTTCGTCAGCTCTCTTCTAATCGTTTTTGTCCTCCCTAGCTAAATCAAAATGAGTCAAAACGCAGCCATACCTCAAAGAACGAAGTGGAAGAAGAAGCGAAATTCGGTTTAATTTTATCTTCTAGACCGGGTCAAGAGAGCCGAATGAAAAATCACTGTCGCCCCAGCCCCTAAGCACACACACGTATACACACGAAACCCTTTCTTCAAGTATCAAGGGAGGCGGAAGAGTTAACGTTCGACAACGCTCCCAACAAATGAGATACGAGAAGAAGAAAAAGGAAAAAAAAAGCGAAAAACACAAGCTCACACCCAAAGTGACCTTCTACAAACGCAGCCATACACAGAATGAGAGGCCTCCGAAAGGGTGTGGAAGGAGGTGGTGGTGGTGGGAAAGAGCTAGAAATGCAGCTTTGGCGTCATTGATATATGCTGAACTGTAGCGGAGGTGAAGGAGTGGATAGGTGGATGCTTTCTGGTTCCTACTATAGGCACTGCTCATTTGGTTGGGCGGATGGGTGGAGGAAAGATAGGGAGAGGTCTGTACAAGATGAGAGGAGGGGAGTGGAGAGCCACTTAGGGAGTGGGATAGATGACCTGAACAGTGATGTCGTCACGGTAAAAGCGTGCCACATTGGCGGGAATGGAGAGGTGCATTGCGATTCGCGCCGGGTCCATCTCTCGTCCACCTAGGGCAGTGCGAATAAGTCGACTAGCTGCAGTGTCTCGCGGTCCCGCCAGTGAGGGATTCTAACAGAGTGGAATCAAAACAGACAATTAGTGTACGTGGGATAAACAGATTCTGACCGCGATATGGTGAACTACTATTCCTTAACGGATAAAAATCGTAAGGGTTTCAGAAGACAATTGTAAACTGACGTATATCAATACTTCACCAGATTAGATAGATGAACGTATGAAGGAATAAATGGTCTAAAACTTAAATATCCGCTAAAAATGTCATGATTTAACAAAGAAAAGGGCAATACGCACTCCATGATAGTCGAGATAGTGCTGAGCAACCACGGTGACGGCCTGCTTGGGAGTGAGCATATCCCAGAGCCCGTCAGATGCGAGGATAACAAAGCGGTCGCGCGCCGGATTGAGACGATGGCAAACCACCTGCGGCGTAGCAAAGAGGTACGGCGGACTGATATAGAAGCGCGGCGTTGCGGGATAACTTGGTGGTAGACCACAGAGTCGAGCTATGCTACGCAGCACTTTCGCCGGCATCTTGTAGCGGATGTCACCGAACGCTCGCAGTGGTATCAGCTCACCTGTACAAAAAACCAACCAACTAATTAATCGGTAAGTAAGCCATAAGTTAGCCGCAGAGAAGTGGTGGAGGTTAATGGCTTCTGAAGGCATGTATTATTGGCTGCCAATGCAGAACCAGTGGAGTCCAAGTAAATCAATGACAGATATTCTGATCACATTGTGGCTCTGTAAGGCTAGAAGTACAAAAAGGTGCTATCGCAGCACCGGCACAAGCAGTATTAAGTGATGAGCGTTTCCTTTCATTGTTCATAGCTAGTGCACACGTCCCACGTCAGTCCAGATAACCTTTATCAAGATGAAAAGCAACAGTGGTAAAGCACGCACGAAATAGCCTACAGCGACGGCAGAGGCCATTTCAAACAAAGGTGTAAAACGCGACCGCGCAGAAGACTTCAGACACAGAAGAGCAGTAATAAGACGTTATCCAACAGAGACACCCAGTTCACCGTGCCCAGACAATCCTTGGTGCGCAGTTGACGCATGGAACGCCTGATCGACACACAACACTTCACGTGACGACATTGCGCAGGAGACGGAGAATGAGCGCGATACAATAACTTACAAACACGAGTGCTTATAGCGCCCAAAAGTTAGCAATATTTGATTATCAGTACCGATGGCGAGGTGAAATAAATTGCCCAAGGAGGTTTTAGCCTCACTGACGGCTAGGATGCATGCACAAATGCAGCAGAGATAGAACAAGAAAATAGAAGCAATTCCCGCTCGCTAGAAAGTCAAGAGCTCCGATTTGTTTTAAGTACTTCTCGTAACGGGCTTCTAACCGAATGAGTATATTGCGATAGGGTTACAAGAAGCAAGACTAACTAACGTCTTGTAATTCCCGAGTATAGTTGACTATGAAACATCAAGCATTAATGCAGTTTGCTGCCAACCGGTCACGCGGAGTACACCAGGTTCGTGATGCTTCTGCCTCTTCAAGCTGACTGAGTGCAAGTCATTTGATGAACCAGAGGGCTACACGGTAAGTAAACAAATTTGACCATAGACAATCCTCCAGAGTAGCCGCCTTGAAGTCCCTACGGCCGTTATGCTTCAGATGAGTATATGAACAATTGTAAAGTTCATCAAAACCAGCAATAAGTGTAGCTGAGAGCATTTCGCGACTTCACCTTACGGAGCTTCTGTTTAGAGTAGAAAACTCAGCGGGTTCTATATGGTCTTAGCGATCTGCAGATGTGGACCCCGGGTGGGTACAAGAAACTACCTCCGAAGGAATCCCACCCCTGCTAATGCATGCAGGTTCTTGAATGAATGACCGGAATGAATATGCAAATGAATCCGGTGGTTTTTTGAACTGTTTGAAATCATTCAGAGGAGGCTAGGTGTGGGCGATGCGGAAGAAAACACCTTCAAGTTCTAAGAACCTTATGAAGCACTTCCGGGTTTGGAAACAGCTTCAAAGAACCCAGCACCAATAACTGAAGAGGAGAATTTCAGCAACATTCCGCAGAACCCAAAGCCTGTGAGGGACAAGAAGACCAATGCTTGAAATAGGCAGGTTAATTAGATTGGGAATTCAGTTAGTGTTTTCGAATTGCGATTGTCAAGTCTTGAATAAGATGCCTTTTCAACATTTTTAAAGTTTAAGGTGTACGTTAGGATATTGTTTCACCCACTAATAATGTGATTCTAAAGACACGTTTAAAGAAGTTTGTGTTTATAACTGGTGTGGCAAACTCTTGAAGAAGGCCACACCTTCCATTTTCAGTTATTAAAACAGGTTTGAAAGATTCAATGAAAGCAAGAAAAGAACAAATGTGAGTAGTTTCTCACGACCCCTATGAAATGTATAAGCTGAAGTAGTGCTTATGTTCCATGGTGGGTGGATGCAAGAAGTAGCTCAAGGATTTATTCAAGAATCCAACATTCATAGAAGCAAGTATGAGATAGCTAGTAACCAAAGAATTGTGACTGAGAATGGGATAGGCATAAAAAGTTTCCCAAATCTGCGGGTTTAAAAAGCATATTCACATGGTATTTCATGGGAAAATGTTTGAGTTCAAGGACGCTTTAAAACAAATCTGCAGCTCCCATTGATAAGCTGAGAAACTTAAAGAGTTTTTTTGCTGCACAGGTCTTTTTTCTACCCTCAGAATCATCAACACCCCTGAGATTCTCCAAGGTTAAGGAGTAAACTGAGAAGAATGTCCAGGAAAAGGGGGTGTAAATTTGAGAGCTGTGCTGCTAGCAATTTAGGCACCCTTTGCATAAGGAAAGCAAGTAGTGCTCTTAGAGTCAAGCATAATACATCCATTCCACCAGACGTACGGGAATAGAGCATATGAGAAGCGTAACCAAATACTCACACAATGAAATTTCCTGGAAGATCATGGCTAAAGACCTCCAGATTTACCAAAATTCAAGAACCACCTTTGGACAACAGTCTGATTTCGATAGGGTGCCTCGGAATAAACCTATGCAAGTGTATTAAATAGCGTATTTCACAACCAACTTAACCGATCCACACAGTTGAAAACCTCAGAATCACATTTGGAAGGTGGCCCAAAGCACACAGAGGAGGGATCAACCACGAGGATCACTTTCCGACTCTCCACAGCAACAACGTGAAGTAGACTTACAAAGCAACCGATTCTCAGCAATCATGAGCGAGGACTCGTGAACGGGATGCTGGGAATGAAGGCGCTCAACCTCGCGAACGTTCTGCGCGTTGTGTGGCGGTACCAGCAGCTCTGCTTCCCAGTCCGCGGGATTTATCTTCTTTGGACGCGTCTGCGACGGCTCCTCCTTTTCCTCCCCCTCCTGCGCCACCTCCGCTGCTCCCTCAGCTGTCTCCAGTGTGTCTATGCCCACGTACTTACCCATTACTGCGCCGCAATCACCCACCTATAAAACAATATCAAAATTTAACACCCTTTAAAAGGCATCACTGGTACCCCAGCAGCGCAAGCTGCATACCAATGCCTCCACCAAGTTGTACATTTATCAATTCAGCCGTGATTATTCTCTGAATTCCTTCAGTGACAGTCATTTGATAAGACGAGTTAAAAAGTGTAGGACCGTGCATCGTGAACACTGTGCTGCCAATAGGGCCGCTTGGTCCGAGTGATTGGCCTTCTGGTTATTCACGACTCCCGTTACTTTTGCAGTGTGGAGCACTGGTTCAACTAATAGTAATAATACTGAGTGAGCCCTTTCAGTCTCCCACGAATTAGCATTTAAGACAGTGGCGTGGAACTCTATTAATGGTCTTCCAGACCTGCACACGCATTATAAAACCTTGAAATACAGTACAGCGATGACAACTGTAATTGGTGATAGCGAGGCGAGATGAGTCCAACACTATTGATTCCTCACGAAGGAGTGAACTGGATGTTTGCCAGAAACTCGCAGCAGGAGAGCCATTGAAACCACATCAGAAGGCGACAGTATGAAGTTCTGAATAACAGTTAAATGCGGTGTGAGATTTGTAATGAACAAGAAAGATGCATAAATAAATAAGTGGCATCAGAGAGTCTAACAACAGCATTGCAGCAGAAACGGAAGAAATTGGGGGATAACTGTGACCACCCACCCAACTATCACTACGCGAACAGCCGCATCGCTTCCTGCAGTGGCAGTGCATACTCTGGCGAGTTATGAGTCCGTACTTCAGCAATTAGTACGTCAAAAATTAGCTGGTACCCTCACTTCGACACTAGTAAACAGCTTAAACGGCTAATCACCAGTGGATGTAAGGATTGTGCTTTCGTAAAGAAAAGATGCATATGCCGAAACTAGTGCTCGTGAGGATTGGACATTTTACAAGCATTCTACAATCAAATGCCGTTCATAAAACAAAGTAGCAAAAGACGGGGGCCACAAGAGAGAAGAAAGAGAGAACTAAGACTATGAATGCCCACTTTAAAGGAAGCCATAGAAATTAGCAAGCTGTGTACGAGGGCAAGAGAGTGAGGCGACCGTTTCATTTAGTCTGTTAAAAAAGAACAAAGACAGTCGTTTTAAGTTAAAATGGGCTCAAAAAAGAAATACCAAAAAAACTGGATAGATAAAAACGCATCAACAAGCTTCTAGTCTAAATAACCAATCATTCTCCCCAATATTGGTGGTAATAAATGGACTTCTAAACGCTCAATATTCACAAGGGAAAAGAATCGCGAGACTCGACTGTTAAGAAAGGCATTAGCGTGGAGGAAATTTATGCAGTAAAGGAAATTAAAAACAGAGCGGGATTTCCCCCCTTGAAAAAATTCAAATCATATAACTTTTCGATAGAGGAGTTAGAGATTGCTAATTGGCGTAAGGAAATAACTAAGAAATCGTAAGCACAGAAAGATCGGAAATGGACACTTCATGGCACGAACGAATAACTTCACAAGTCCCAGAGCGTTACTAGAAGGAAGGGAAAATAAAAATTGCAGCTCCCTTTCCCTCAACCTTTCTTAACAATCTTGTTCAAACGACTTATGTATCCATGCCTAATGCCATTCAGCCAAATTGTCACGTACCCAACCAATCCGCCCTTTCTTCTATCATTACTCCCCCTCCACCTATTTGGCCTTCCCCCAGAACACCCATTGATTCACCCAAGTATTAAACCATAAACGCCTTCATTAACCCAGCCTACGATCTCCTCACTTAGTTATTTTATTTACACTGCCTATTCATTCACCCATAAGGGGAGGGGGTCAAGGCAGTGAATGGTGAAACCATCACAACAGGCGTGGATAAAGTTGGGATTAATGGGGGGTAGATGGATGGGTGTGTGATGAACGGATAAATGGAGGCATGGCGACCCGCAAACCAATCGACTGACCAACCTGTAGGATATAGAGAGAAGTGAGGTCGTGGGGAAGAAAGACGGAGGTGGCGACACAACCGGAGAGGACGATGCGAAGAAGGGCTTTGTTGAGGCCCTGCTGGGGGTGTGGCACCGCATCACTCGTGATGTCGCTGTCCATGCGTGTGAGAGCGGCACGGAGGCACGAGGCCGTCTCCAGCACTGTTTCCAGTTCTGAGGGTGCGAACTCCCTGGCCTCGGAGACCAGGAAGCCTTCCGCATCGTAGACGTTGCCGTTAGCATGTAACACGCAATCGGCTGAGAGAGAGCAGTTAAGAAGTGCCAAATAGTGAAGCTCTTGTAAGGCGAGAACGAAAAAACACTGATTTTACACTGTAGAAGCCCGTCAGACCACCCATGCTACATTCTCAAAATCCTTATAAACCCATTCAAATATCCAGAACATCCATGCTTTCATCTGTTCACCTCTCCGGAATCCTCCTATGCATACGTCCATCCTGGATGCTTCAAACGCTCACCCATTCATAAGGCTTCCCTTGATCCATCCCTCCATATAATCATACGCTCATCGATCCATGAAGTACAAGGTTGAGATCCATCCGTCTGCCCCAATTTCTACTTTCCTATTGATTCCTGTATCTACTCCATATCGTCTCTCCGCACTTTGTGTAGCTTTCCAGACATCATTTTATTAATCTACCCTCGAAGTTCCATTCATTTAAATGTTTACCCCATATTCACCCATTCATCAATCCTAAGGGCTTCGAAACACACATTTAGCTGGGATCCAAACCAACCAGGTTGCATCTAGGCATTCTTCCACTCACCCATTCAAGACACTTCTGCCCATCTGCCTCAGATTTTTGTCCAACCTGGACCTACTCAATTACTGATTCAAGCGCCTTATCCAAAATTTTCTTACCAATTCGTCTATCAATCGGAGGAGACATATGCACGTGAACACATGCGGGTTGGCCGCCCCCTCGTTCAAGGCAGCCAATGACCGGACGTGGCTAAGCCATCAGAATACTCACAATCCGGTATTATATAATTGGTTCTTTATCAACGACTGACTATACTTAGTAGCAATGCAGTTATTTGGCTATGAGTTAGAAACACCTGACTCCTCTACTTAAACTAAGGGCGTAGTAAGCCACCGCATTCAACAATGGCAACAAGACCAGGGATATCAAAAGCGGTAAAGTTCTGGGGTTTATTCCGGAAGATAACCGAACAATGCTCATTCCTAAGTCTTCCATGTATTTGAAGAATAGCTCCATTCGTATCAATAATTGTGGAGAAGTATTCGGATTCGACTTACTTCTCTCAAATCCAGTCATCGGTTTGTCCGAATTTATGCATGGGCCTACTCATCCAACATTTGCCTATCCTCCCAAGCTTCCCTCGTTCATCCATCCCAGGGAGATTCATTCACCTCTGATTCATTGGCTAATTCAGTCTAGGTCATTAGCGTTGATTCTCCGCTCACAAAACTGTGACTATCGACCTCAAAAAACACCTGTACTGATCCTCCCTGAAGGAACGTACCAGGAACCTCCCGATCCGTGGTGAGAATTCGCTCTTCGAGGAAACGATGAATATTAAAGAGACGTCGCTGGTTCACTTCCGCGTCCAGTGGTCCCCATTTGCCCCAAAGGCGCCAGTTGCTATGCCGACCGGCGTTATTGAAGGGCCCAGTGGCTGTAATGGCTGCCGCTGCACCGGTTGCCCCAGACCCTCCTCCTCCACTTACCTCCGAGGTCATCACAGCCGCTGGATCGAGGAGGTAGGGTTGGGCCAATTCGGAGGCCTGAAAAGGGGAAGAGATGATAAAAACAAGCATTCAGACACATTGTGAGACAGATATTACAATCCAACTTCATTCATCTAGCCAAGTGGGGGCAGATCCCCTGGATCTACACATCAGGGCCATTCGTATCCATTCCTCCATCCCGTCCGGTAGAGTCAAGACACCTTGGGTAACAAAGCTGTGCCACTGTATCGTGCAACCGTTCACCCGCATTAAAAATCTTTCTGTGCCGCCGATGTTTTTCCTCTTCTTGAGGTCTGTTACTTGCAAAAGCCTCATTTTATATGCTAATGCTTCGCGAATTACCCCAAAGGAAAGAGTGTTAATGCTCAATTTCATTCAGTGTTCGTTCATTCATTTTGTTCATTCTTTCACATGGCTACTGATGAGGCATTTGCAAACATGACTGCATGCCACGTAATAAATAAGATCAAATTAAGATGGGCCAAGATTCTGGAAGGTGAACCGTAAGTTTGTGATAAAAACACTTTCGTTTTCATTTAAAGTGGAGAGGGCTTGTTTTGTGTTGGGAGAAAAAGACGACCCTTGATTTTCACCCAGATAAATAAAGAAAACTAATTTTAACTAATTAAGACTGTTTTGAATTCGACCTTAGTGCAACGGTAAAAACTCATCCATCCAATTCTAAGAGAACCACTTTCTAGATTTTTGGAAGTGACTGGTGGGGTGAAAGTGTAAAGCCACCTCTTAAAAAGCGCAAACCAAAAGGCGAAGAGATTACATGGCATATTCCAAGTAGCAAATTTTGCTTTGTTCTTCTGACAATACGCGGTGGAGGTTTTGTGTGGCTTAAATTTGCGAGAACTACAATAGGATAACGACGACAGCTAAGCAACTTGGAATTAACGGTCGGGATTGCACGTGCCTACAAAGCCACCAAATTTCACCAAGGAGAGGCGGTTTGTTAGGACAAATTCATATCATGGTGAGGATAAAGTTCTCTTCTCCACCCAATGATTCGTATTCAATGAGTTGGCTGGAAAGATCGTAAACGAGTCACACTGGAGTAACAAGCAGAGCTCTCCAAAAGCCCTGATGCAGCCATGACCAAAAGGAATGGAAGAACAAAATCACTGACGCGTAAAAACGGACGATTAAGCGCCGGTCTATCAACGACCTGATTTGTCACAAATCAAAGGAGTCTCAAGAGGATGATATTCCACATGGAAATAGGGGATGGTCAGGCATAACAAATGCAACTTTCGTAATATGATACCTTGATTTAAAGGCTAGATTGCAGGTATCTACAGTATAATCAAATGCCACCTGTTAGAGAGAAAGTTATTGCAATTTTTTACCATTTTTTATCCTTGAAGTAACTGCAAGAACAGAGGCATATTTATTAGTTGGAGCGAGCCCTTTTTAGTTAATAAAACACGACCAGATGCACTGACTCTACTACGCGCTTGTCTAAGAAATCCGACTACGAATTCCGACGTAGCTCAGCTTAGTTTCCTACAAAAGGAAGCTCACTTTTCAAATTGCAAAAGTGTAAACATTTGACGAATATTTTGGGCGTTTTTAAAACCGGGGACGAATTAACATGTCCCTGTGGTCAGTCGAGAAATTGGGGATGGAGGGAACGGATGTTTAGGGGAATTTGACAAGGCAATATAATCAAAAAGATTTTGTTTCCATTTAGCTTAAAGTAGGCACCTCCATTAGGTACTATATTGCCTGATTTCTAACAACGCGGTGCTGGATCCATGTTCAATAGTGCACCAATGCTCACCTGTCAGGTGACTGGTAAACTTACGATTGAAAATGAGGCCAAAAGCAGATTCTAACCCACGGCAACCGCATTAGCTGATAATCTGCTAATTTAAAAGTAACCTATTGAAATTTTCATTCAGTTGTCGCGATCATTCAATAAAAAAGCATGCTGGGAGAATTTGTCCCACAATTTTAAACATCAACACCAATCATAAGCATTGCCTGATTAAATGCAATTGTAAAAAACTAACAATAGAGCACTGTTCCTCTTCAATTATGTTTACGTAAACCAAGCAGCCACTCACAGTTAGCTGAGTTGTCTGTAGGAGACCACAACACCCTCAAAGGCGGTCGTGTACCAAACTTTTCATATCAATATCACTGATTCTTTTACGATAGATTGGCGAATAGGTATAAGAGGATTGATACACAGATAGATGGAAAGATGGGAAGAACGGATCTACCTCAGGTGACGCGTAGATGAAGCGTGAATCAAGTGTACAAGCAATTCGGAGGGGGCGTAGAAAGAGCGACCTACCTGCGGCGGCGCGTGAGGCAGGCTCTGGCGTGTGAGAGCAGCGTGCAGAGGCGCGAGGAGGTGATGTGGCAGCAAATTTGCAGTGATGTAGTCTGCATGCAGCATGTTCACGGCGTGTGCGCACGTATGGCCCGCGTGGCCGTCGACCACGGTAAAGAGGTGGCCCCCCGCGAACTCCGAAGTGTAGCGCGCCAACGGGTGCAGAGAGTCGTAAAAGCCCTCTTGTAATTTAAAACACATCGTTCCACCCAGTCGATACGCCGACCACCGATCTTCCACCGGTCGGTTCACGTCCAGCTACGAAAAACCATGCACGAAGTCTAACTTCGTTTAAACAGTACGACTATCGATACAAATAAATTTGTTCCAACATCTCCATCTCCGTTTCGAAAGACCAACTTAAGTGGCAAGCAAGGAATGATTACTTAAACTTCCTAAAGTATTGCTGTGTTTTAAAACCATTATGCTGCTAAATTTCCACCGCCATCTATGTGTCAACTAACCTATGCCGAACAACTTGGTCGGTAGATGAGGGAATGAATCGATGTATAAAGAGAATAGCTTAACGAATAGATTATCAAAAGGATAGTTTGAATGAAGGATGAATGGATGGGCAGATGAATAGGAGAGTGAGGAGATAGATCAATGAGCCGCAAATCGCCACTAAAAAAGGTGTACCAATGCCGTACACGAGAAAACGGGCTTCAGCTTTCCAATTTAGCTAACCGATTCACGTTTTAACAAGTGCCACGCCGTAATCCGCTCTTTCCGCCACGGTATTTCTATCTCATGTTTCGGATCGGCACTGTAATGAGAAAAGTTGCTCCCAGGATGGATGAGCAAGAGAGTAAATGAATAGGTGAGTGGTTGGATCAGCAGACTAACAATTCAACGTTTGAATAAAAGGATGGATGGAGTTGTGATCAACGGAACGGCAATTGGACGAATAATCAAATAAATGTACTGCCTTACGATAGACGGATATGCGTGAATGAACGAACCAAACATGAATGTATGCATAAAATGCGAATAAATGTAGCATAGTTGAAGTGACGAAACCGAAATGGGTAGATAAATGCTATACAGCCGGAAATAACACCTCCCAACTCCGACTAAATAGCTTAGCCAATTGAGGAGCTAGATTCAAAATCTTGCTCAACTACTATTATCGACGTCTGCAAAAGGGGATAGCAAGCAGAACATCATCAAAAGTAGAAAACAATTTTGAAGGCGACATGACCCGCTTTCCTTGCAAAAACAGTAAAAATCAATTGGGATTTCTTTGGGGTATATTGCAAAGCAATGGTGCTAATGGTAAGCAGTCCCGTGAGAGATAATATACCGTCATAAGTTCAAATGAAAAACAAATGCAGCGGCAGGAACTGTGGCATATATTGGCAACATGCATACTCAGGGTAAACGCAATCCAAATCAGGCTATTTGAAAGGAATTCCAAATACTTTGAACAAACTTGTACAAAACAGGTGAAAATTAGAAAATTTCGCAAAAAATAAAGAGTAAACAGCCCAGTGAGAACATAAACATGGAAAAACACGCCAAAGTACCTACTTCCATAGGCACAAGCCGATTATTGGTTTTGATGGCAAAAAGGCATATTAAAAACAAAAGGGCTCACAGAAACAATTAAATCCATCAAGAAACAGTGGATAAAAAGAGCGTAACTCGGTAAGGTATTCGGGCAAAATACACCGGAATCAAGATAGGACGAACTAGAAGATAAGCATACCTGATTGGCGGTAAACCCCACCTTGTGATCATGGGGAAAACAAATGAATTCACCCTCAAAAATGCGTCGGTTAACTTCATCAGTGGGCATCTTCTTGCTCGACATTGACCCTGAGTCGTCGAAGAACTCGCGCAGTTCTTGCCGTGAGATTCGACGGATGCAAGAAAATAGATTGGAATTCAACAAATGTGAACGCTTTGAGGACGGCCAAGAAGCGCAAGAACGAATGCATCGCGATGGTGCCATACAATTCAAGTATCTGTGATGAAAAGTAAAAAACAGGCAAGTTACTCCCCACCAAAGCATTTAACGTATCACCACTGCCACTTCCAAGATTATGGATAACATGACTACTTAAGTGATTTTGTGGATTTAAGAAGATACTTTGCAGCGCAAATTAGTGTCCCATAAAACAATAATCTTACTTTCAAGCTGTAGCATACAAGTCAAAACCCATACGCCATGAAGCAAAGCAAGCAGCGTAATCCAGTAGATTACTCAAGAAGAGCCCCTTGAAGGAGCATTTGGGACCTATCCTTGAGTACCATGAGCACATAAACCAGGTAAGGAAAATCAACTTAGGATTGACAAAATATTTCCAGCCGTAAACAAGCCCTGCAGTTATCTACCAAATAAATACCCCACTTAAAGGTTACGATGTGTAGCCTTAATAGTCATCAAGGAACCCCGCTTAAGCCAAACCATTACCTCCGCACCAGACCGTTCCCGAATGTTTATTGGTTAATTGCGGCAATTTTGCTTAGCCCACTCTATATCCCAGACAATTAAAACACCTACCTGTGGCGCATGCCAACCTAATCTCATTTGCTAAGTTCCCTTCAAATATATACGCATTCAAAGTAAAAAATTTTTAAGCAAAGCTGAAATTAACTTTTAAATACGTTTCTAAAGTACTGACTTAAAGTAATCCGAGGGGTACTGTCACTGAGGTCAAATAGTAAGGGGATTATTACCGCATCCTTAGCTTTATGGAATATTTGGCTGTGTCTCTAAAAGTGCGCTTTAGGGTTGTCAAAGTTTCTGCGACCGCTAGTTGTTCAAAATAATTGTGTTCTACGGAACATTGAGCTGAGAATAAGTTGGAAATAAGCAAAAACATCTTCATTTGATTTCTCTAATTTGTAAACTTTTAGTGAACTGTATCCTCAAACATACGCGCTGTTTTTGTTATTTGTTTAACTCCTAGTTTTTGGACGAGTCACTTAGATGCATAGCCATCGCATTTCGTCTTAATAAATTAACAAATAGCCTATGGCGATAGTTTCTAATCCCCGTGTTTGGTTGTCAATACGTATTCCACCCGACCATAACGTGCCCTTTCGTCTTCTGTGCAGTCTTTGGATAGTATACACATTCCACCTAGAAAATCTCGCAACTGCGGAAAAGCTTTTCCAACAGAGTAGATTAATGGTTTTGGTTTTTAAATAATGTGTTATGACCCCTTTTCCTAGTGTAACTCCATCTCATTGAAACTACTTTTCCTGGGACAAGAATAGGGACGGCATTCGAATTATTGTGCTTAATAACCTTGTTAGATTACGTTTTGGTTATAATGAAACCAGAATTACAAGGTCAAACCCTTTGCAGCCCTTCTGAGATGTGCGGCTTGAACGTGTCGCACATTGTTTCGTGTGCGGCTTGTGCGATTTTCGCGGCGATTGGACCACACTTTGATGCAAATTAACAGAGACCTTTCAACTGCAACATCACCATTGTATTCTGAATCGCAAGCTGCTAGGACAAGTAATATTTTTATTAACATACTGTAACCTTCGAGCAGCCTTTGTCATTAATAGTTTTGGTGGATTAGATTGTAATATTTTGAGAATTATTAGTCAAGGGCGAAGAGCAGAGGCACATCTGACATTTCGAATCAAAGCAGACCGGTGTGAGTTGGTGCACGGTGCTGTGCTCATAGTTTGCTGCAAAACCATCAATGAAATTTAACATTCACCGGCATTTCGCATCGTTAATTGGGTACTCTGTTGCTGGATAAATAAGTAAATTTGCCTCTGCTTCCTTATAATTCCATACCACCGTGTAAGGGACTTGGCATTTTTCCGCAGGGGGTGTTTCCGTATGGCATCCCAGCCACAGCTTTAACATAGGTAAAGGCTACAAATAATGTCGAATCTGCTTACTTAAATGCACAGCATAAAGCAAAAACAATCTCGCTAGATTCGTGTGCCAATACGGTATAAATGCTAGATACATTGGGAGCTTTTGTGTAGCAAAACGAGTTGATCTAGGGTGTTTGTTTGGGACAATTTAACCACGTTTGGTGGCAGGTAGGTATGAATAAAATTTCTAATTTTTGCCGATTGAACCATAATTTAGCCTTTGGGCTGTTTGACTTTGCAGGCATGGTAGTTCACCGGAATTCCTACCAAGTCGGCACTCAATGGATCCTTTTTAGTCCAGGTTGAGCCAAAACTAGTACCACTGGTCTACCGCGTGGACAAATGGGAAGTGAATTTGTGGCAGTTCATGACTCAGTCAATTCAAAGTGCCTCTATTGTAACCGGCCCAAAATGAATCCCCTGTCAGTGTGCTGGCAAATGTTTTTTTGTTTTGTGATCCCCTCAATGATTAGTTACACTTGTTTTATTGCTACCATCACTGTTAAAATGGCGGTTTTCCCCTTGAACCGACGTTTTAACCCTAGTAGCTGGCATCTTCTGGCCTGCTGAGTATTCCTAAAAAATGCTACTATGGATTTGTGAATGCGAATTGTAAACAAAAAAATAGCAAATTCCTGAGTCCAATCTGTAGTTGAGGTCAATAAATCTGCTCTCTTGCCTTAAGATGTACCTTTTAAGTTCAGCACAACTTCTTCATGGGGTAGGCCATGTGTAAGTTGCAGACATGTACCAACTTGATGCTTTAGCCACAATTTCTACCCCTTAATTTTTTGCCAAAATCTCCCCATTCCTTGTGTTAGGAGTGACACGCGGAATCCACCACGTATCGTGCGCGTGTTTGTGTGTTTGCAAATGTAGCGCCGGAAATGCACCCTCAGTCTGGCAAGAAAGCTTCTCACCATTCGCAAATAACTGCAAACCAGTCGGCTTCATTTTGTAGCTATCAGAAATAGCGAATTTGACTTATTTTAAAAGTACGCGGTCCCTGTGGTGGGTTGTTATTAATAACTAACTTTTCTGTCTCTAGGGAAGAAACTTAGTAAAATGCCACTCTGACTCACTATGCTACCTGGAATGTATTAACAGAGGATCTGTTTAGCAGGCAGAAGACTTACTATCGTTCCACCCAAATTGCACACATGCACAAGCACAGGCGGTTAATCTACAGACCGGGTGCGATGACTCTTGTGATACCAACAATGCCTCTGATTCGCCTCGATTCTGGGCTACTAGCAGAGTTGCTGCCATAAAGAAGGAAATAAAGAATGAATTAGCCAATCATGATTGCTGGCGCGTTTTGATTGTCTGTGACACAGCAAAATCGATAAAGGCGCTCAATCACTTCTTTGTGGCCTGACCTCAGTGTTCGGCTAAGGTCGACAATCAAGTCGGCAATTTTGTGAAATCACAACAATGCAACAAAAGCGTTCTGGAATTGGGTGGATTTCAGTTATCGACAGTAAAAGGGTTTGGTGCTGTTAGGCAGCCTTGCAGTCGTGCATACCATAGGTCTGCCTTCCGCCTTCGAGACAGTGTAGTGAAGTGATTGGTGGGTCGAGGCAATAAATTATGTGGGATTGCCAAGCAACTATTCACGTTGTGGACTTTCTATCCCCGGGATTCGCCCAGCTAAATCATGAAGTAGAGACAATAGTAGTGGAGATGGAAGGGACCGTTTTCGCCTTTAAATCGAAACAGCCAAAGTGCTGAATACTAGGAGTAGTGTAGTCACGAAAAATTTGGACATTCAAGCTTAAGTCGTATTGTCTAAGATGCGAAGGCACAGAATCGTGATAGAAACACATAAGGCAGTTGTTGAGTATCTCCGTCAACTTAGAGGACTATAGCTACACAAGGATGTATTGTGGTGAAGAGCTCAGTAAACTACTACTTTGGGAGTTGAGTCTTTTCATCGGCATTTATAATTATGGCTAGCAGTAAACCACAAGCAAGAGCAGGGAGACAGGTGCAATTGAGGCTCTTTACAGGAGAGGAGTAATGTGTTCGAGGGGTATTTGCTCCGATTGGGTTTCCTCATACATGAGCAAAGCAAAACCAATTCCCATGCGTCGCACCACTTATGCATCTACCTGAGAAGTCAGTCTGGAAATGGTCACGTTTGAAGAAACGCCGACTGATCCGTGAACCTCCAGTCCGTACCAAGCACTCAAAGATGGTCGATGTAGTACTAAGCCCTTGTCGAAAGAGCAAACCACTTTGGGTGGCATAATAACTGCTAACACGTATGAAGCGCTGGCAACTCGGAAGACAGCGACAAATTGATGAAAATAATGGCCCTCCATCGTAAACTCGAATGAACACAGAATCGACGGAACGCCACGAAAACAGTGGACACCCAAATTGCTTGGTAAGGCAACCAGACACCCAGATGAAACCGGAGAAAAACGTGACCGTAACCAGCCCCTCCCATTCCAGTCCACTTAAAACAACCAGAATACCCTAACAAAAGTGTACTTCAATGGGGCCAATTCACTACAACCATAGAGAACCAGAATCATGCTCAGATAAAACCTCGACTATATTCAGCTGAAAAGCGAGAAAACACGATTACAAATACACTGAAAAAAAAACAGTAACTAGTGTGTGTGTCGAGGAGTAAACGTGGCCGACAACGTAGCGGTGAGGAGTCCACTTTACATCCACACGTCTATCGCCTAGGAATTCGGTACGATCCACTGTGTGATGTCAGTTCCACGAATACCGAAATTAGAAGGATACTGGCGATAAACACCAGTGTATGCGCTGCTGATAGGTGGAGGTGGGGACTTTTCACATGTCGCCACGTCATTCTCTACCTCCTGACGAACCTTCTTGTCAATAGCCTGAAAAAAACATGAATGATAAAAGGCTTTGACTATTTCAGCAAAAAGTGTTAAGAGAAGTAAGCCACCTTGATCTCATCATCGGTGGCCAGACCACTGGAGGTCATGAAGCGACCGAAGAGAATAATTGGGTCGCGTTCACGTCGGAC
The DNA here is from genome assembly GCA_023375655.1 of Taenia crassiceps. Taxonomy (NCBI): domain Eukaryota; kingdom Metazoa; phylum Platyhelminthes; class Cestoda; order Cyclophyllidea; family Taeniidae; genus Taenia; species Taenia crassiceps. The sequence goes on from JAKROA010000010.1 coordinate 1,096,945, forward strand.
AGTTTGGATTTCATCGCGAGTACGGTAGCTGGTCCCAGGGTCGGACATGCTATGTCCGAAGTAACGATAGGTTTCCAATTCAACGATTATTGGGCCTTTTCCAGAACGACACCATTCGGCCGCGTAGCGCATCGCCTCGCGGACAGCTAGCACTTCCATGCCATCAGTCTTCGATGAGCACAATCGAAAAAAACAAATAAGCGAGACTATTCACATCCAAAGTCATACAGCTCCATTGTGATATTGAAGAGTATATAAAGCCATTGTGGCGGATAGTGAGCATCGACTAAGTTCAAAGAAAAGCTTAAAGAACTAACATACCCAGATACCGGGAATGACATCGCCGCGAGTATAATAAGCAGTATTGGATGAGGATCTGCTAATTGAAGTACCCATACCATACTTGTTATTTTCGCAAATGAAAATGCATGGTAGATTCCACAATTTCGCCATGTTAAAAGTCTCGAAAACCTGACCCTGATTTGAGGCACCGTCTCCATAAATGGTCACACAGACGTTATTTGTACCATTGCGCTTCTTATGCAAGGCGATACCAGCACCGAGAGGAACCTATGGATTTTCTTAAACGTCAACTGCCAGAACCAATTAAGAACGGGGAGGATAAAATGAACAACCAACCTGAGCACCAACAATACCATTACCGCCATAAAATTCATTGGAGTACATGTGCATGCTGCCTCCCTTGCCGGCAACGTTACCGTTGCTCTTGCCCATGAGTTCGCCAATAACACTGGCAACTGATTCGCCTCGCGTGATGACGAAACCATGGCAACGGTACGCCGTAATGATGGCATCACCAGGAATGAGAGCGGCCTCAACACCAATTGCTACGGCCTCCTAGAGTGACATATGATACGAAACCATGAACAGAAGCATGACAAAGGTCAAATTACAAAGGCCACTCACCTGACCAGAGTACAGATGACAGAAGCCGCGGATCTTTTTCTCCTTGTATAGAGTACTAAGAGTAGTTTCCATTCGCCGGATGCGTTGCATAGTTTCATAGAAGTGTAGAGCTTCCTCCCTGGTACAAGTGGTGGTTAGAGCGGGACCATCATCGAGTTTGTACAATTTAAACGGATGCAAATGCGCGGTAGCCGAGGCAGAAGAAAGGTTGCGCACAACTGAAATGCTTTCTGGAAACTAAGAAATACTAAAACGGGGAGAACCTCGACATACGGCAGCACGAAACAAACGAACAGCATTCAACATGGTCCTGACAGGTTCAAAGAATACTGCGCAGTAGAATGTAGGCAAAATTCATGTTAGTGCAATAAAACAAGATACACAATAACGCAGAAAAACTACACCTAATCTTTTTATTTAATTTTTTAAACATGTTTACAAAATTAAAAATTATACTTTACTAATAAAAGCGCAATTAAGCCCACTTTTATGTCCTGATCCGCGACTTGGAATACACTGCTTAGGTAAATGGTATATGAGATCCTGCCTGTATCTGGACAAAGTTTCCTCAATTGTGAATTTTAGTATGCTTTGAGAATTTCACCTGTTTACCCAAAATTAAAATGTGTATATCGAGACTTATCTCTTATAATTAATTCATCAATTCGAGAAGCCAAAACTATTATGTTTCCTTCCTCGCTCTTTAATCTCGACTCCACAACTTGGAACATAGGCTTTTCATCGGCAAAATGTGCATGGGATTCATGCAAAATGATGCTAGAGGTGTAGTAGCAGCCAAAATAATCAATTTTTTTGTGAATAGTTGGTGCTGATTGTTTTATGCGTTGAGTAGCACTTCCCTAATAATTGGCTTAAATAGGTACATCATAAACCTGGAAGAAATGGACAGTAAGGTTCGCATTATTTGAAAAAGGAAAGGCCTCTGCTTCCTAAAAAATACTTTCAATGAAAAGAAGCACAACTGATTTGCTACCCGTCTAGACACTCTTATCTACTTTTTATCAGGAAAGCTTATTTGGTTACGATTGTCGATTGAGCAAGGAATTTATATTTGAAGAAATATTACAGGTACGTGAAATCGAAATCTGTCGGCTTGCTTCCTCAAAAATACAGCGAAACGCTTTCTACTGAGTTCACCTCAGATTAGGCAATTGTTTCTCCAAATTCCGCTTTCTTAAAATTGAAAGCATTAGAGCGTGATGCGTAGCCAGTCGTTAGTTTGAGTAGACACATAATTACACAGATCATGAAGGCCTTAAAGCGATCGCAGTGCTTTTCCCCCTCCGAATTTTAAGAGGCCTGCTCCATCAAGTGGTCAGTATGAGTTGTCCGCGTATTAGCTGGAAGGTGTATTCAAGCATGCAGGTACCGCGTGGGTCACTTGTCTTTTTAGAATCATCGCATTCTGTGCACACCTTAAAAGTCACGTTTGCATGCTCTGTCTCAGGTGTCATTCTACAGTCTGTAAGCATGGATACTTCCTACTTTGATTTATTCGATTTTTGGTGAGCCATTTTCGGTTGGGTGTGGAGCTGTTCGAAATTCATCATCGCTCCAAGAGTGACGGAACTTCCAATGTAATCACAGGGGGGAAGGGCATGACAGGTCCGAAGACCTTAGGTGATATGTGGTTGCCACAGAATATCATTCTGTCTGGAGGATGACGGGCATAAGTTTTCCCATGCGATGGGTCAGCTTTGTCTTTTCCCTTCTATCAGTCCCGGTACCTGTTTTGGGGTTACTACTCCCCCGGTCGTCAAGATGTTAATAATTAGTGGTTTTTGTTCCCCAGCCTGTGAGGATATTTAGCAGTGATTAGCTAGTGGATGTATGGATTGTAGCCCTATGCGCAAAGCGGCACCAACCAGAGCGTAAGTCTCAATCCTGTGGTCTTACAGCCTTGGCAAAACCCTTTACCCTATTTTATTTCGCCCTTCCCACCCGGTTACTAATCCAAGGGTGCGCGGGTGTCATGCATGTCTAAGAAACCCATAAATTAGCACATTTGTTTGAAACGCCTTTCTGGTAAATTGAACGATTTAAGAGCACAGAGGTAACCGTTTTGACTTCTAGCGTCCTGATGGGTCTTGCTTTGGCCAGTTTAGTGAAACAACCTAGATCTCGATCGTTTCCTCCCTTTCGTGGTCGAGAAGAGCTCCCAACATTAATGCCTACGTCTGTATGAGAATCTCTTGGCATAGGTCGAAGATGATACAATCGTCATGAGATGAGGTCACTTGAATCTGCTTCAGACAAGGCCGGTACGCCTCACGCGATTGAAAGGCATCTACTTTTCCCCTGCAAGGCCTAATTGATCACGTGACTCTTGCAAGACTTTGTTTCAATGGGCGGGGAATCACCCTATATTTTAGTGCGCCGATCCGGTCCTGGGATGGGTAGTTTCAAACACCTCTGCCATGCATGTCAGGCCGCCTTGTCTGATAAACGCATTTCCTTGCTCGTTTCCTCACCAGTAATTAGCGAATTTGCCTAAAAAGATGGCATTTCGGAAGCGTCACCAGAACTCACTACAAACTTGCCCGCTAATGTTTGCAGTGTCTAACCGTTGTGAAAATAGCAAACACCTTAAGTTGTGCTGAACTTTGATGCTTCGTGTTTTTTTGAGCTCCATAGCTGTGTGAGCGATGACACGCTCACGACTGCACTACTAACGTCACTGTCCAGAACGAATGGTGAAGCACTTCTTTCGAAATTCGACAATGATAGAATTGGTGCCGAGCACAACATCCGTCTCGGCTCTTTCCACCATTTACCGTCACTTCACGCAGTGAGGATGGAATCTTATCTAGACCTTTCACAAAACGGTAATTTATCAAGCTAAGGGAACTGGTGTTGACCAAGCCCTCACTAGCTTTGCATGTCAAAAAGCGCCACTTCTTTTAGTTCATGGTGAAGCCTGCGTCACCCAAACAATCCAATGCCGGTCTCAAATTGGTGTTATGCCTCCAAATGCCACTGCCGAATGTTTCCTAGGTATAATATTGCTTCGCAAGAATCGTCGAAAAGCGGCCGCCACAATACAGTCAAAAGGGCTTATTTTGAATTCACAAACCCAGTTCGGCAGTAACGAAAGCTGCTTTCCATGTTTGTTTCCACTACATCCACTTGTCATTGTCTCAATTGTCCGTCTAGGGTGAAGAACCACTTTGACCCATGCAGAGAGTCGACCGGGTTTTTTACGTGGGTTGGGGAGAAGGCACCTCTCGGGTTGCGTTCAGCTTCCCGTAGCCCAACCTTTTTACTTACAGCTTCGTCCTTGGTAAGCTCATCAATGGAACGGTTTACTGCTTCCAGCAAGTGGAATTCTATGCATTTGGGTGATCGTCCGATCGGCTTCGCCTCGCCAGTACCCACCATGTTTCGCGCTGCTTGTTCTCTACAACCTACCGCTTCACCATGCGAATGTATACGTGCATCTGACCAGTAACTCTCAAAGTTCTTTCCTCACACTGTCGTCAGTATGGGTAGGTTTTGCTTAGAGTTCGTCCTGACTATTTGTGGACGTTGCAGCGGCTTTGAGTAGGGCATTGCAAACACCATTGCCACTTTCGTTCGGTAATGAAAGTACCATGATTCGGTGGATCAGGAGAGTACCTCCTACAACATTCAGGACAGTTTTGGGGTCACATGGAAAACCAACCCCGAGAGTGCAACAGTGGCTGCCTTTCCACCTTGTACAAGGACTGGCACAGTAGCACAGCATGGAAGACTCAAGAAAGGAGAACAGAAAACAAGGCATTATGCAATATGTACAGGTGAAAATACACATCGAGGAGGGGATTAAGAGCAAAAAGATTATGGTTTAGAGGAACTTCTGCCCCCCATGGGTGAACTTTGAGCCCAACTGCTTGGAGCGTTCAATGATAGCTCGACGTTTGAGTGGATCCACTCGTGAGGCGAGAAGATCACGCTCTCTGTCGAAGGGCTGCCTTGTTGAGCCTAGTGCTACACGCTCATTCTTCTTTTCCCCTTTCTTCTTTTTAGTTGTAGGTTGAAATAAACGAAAAAATTAGGCTACGAAGGGGATATTTGTGCAAAAACACCCCAATCCAGCTCATGTCAACCACAACCTCATCCGACAATGAGTGTTTTAGATAAGTACGTAGAAAACGTGCCAAGTTTCGATTGGTTAAATGGTAGATCATTTATCCAACCCCAGTTTCAATGAATGGTTGAAGTGTTCCATTCAATCACCTTTTAGTTACAAATATAATTCATAAAATACGCTAATTTCATGATAAGATGCAGAACATTCCTCTCTATGATTCATCGCACGAATACTAGAGTTGTTCATTCATTCAAAGCCCTTGAAAAATAAATGCTGCCCCGTATACGAAAGAATTCAAACGATTTTCAGACAGTTTTACCACTAGTACACGTGGTAGGAGACTAACGGGATTTGGTAAGGCAGGAAATTGACGTTCTCCTTACAGGGCTAACTAATGGAGTTATGCAGTGATGGCAAAGTTTGCGCTCCTCCTAGAGCCAGTAATGGAGACCAACAACCGGACTGGCAGTTTGTCGAACACAATTCGAAGAGCCTTGGAGAGACTTCATCACTATTTCCCCAGGAATCGCATAAAAGTCTCGAGGCAAAACCGAGTAAAAACATCAGCGACGTACTTAAGAAGGCCACAACAAGCGTCCCACCGATAATGGGGAGAGCTTTTGCCGATTGTGGTGTTACAGCATCCCATGAGAAGATGGAAATTTCTTAAAAATCAGAAAATGCCAATGCGCGGTAACAGCAATGAGCGACCTACTTAAGACATAATTACAAGTAAGGTGTTTTTGAAGCCAATTTCCACTTCTCTTTTCTCGGAGGCAGTGAATCCTCGCATCACTTCTCTGGAAAAGTATTTATCATCAATTTGAACGAAAAAAAACACTTTCAAGGTTGTACATAAAAACGCAACTGTCTTAACAAATGCTGACTCAAGTTAATGACGATTGAAGAATATTACGCCGTCTGGATGGACATCTTCCAACAAAGTCAACAAATTTTGGAACACGAAATTTGGTTCTAGTGGAGGTGGAGACCAGTTCCTCCAACTTAATTAGAATAAAAACTGCTCATCACTATGAATTTGAATGACTTAAGGTCAACAATGGCAAAGATGGATTTCATCAGTGCTTGATTGAGTTGGTGAAACCTTTCGATCGTAAGCATGTCAAGAGCAAAACCGTGGTGGGAGCTAAGCGAGTGGGTTCCACCCACCCCCAAACACTTCTAGGACACATGATACTTCATCTTTGGCAGAGAGCCTGCCTTACATGGGTTTAAGTGCGTGGTGGGCTGTAAACATAGAATTACTACTTACTCAAGACCCAGCAATTACAGCTAAAATGTACCCACCTGATATAATGTGGTGCACTAAAAAAGCTCCCTTCGGAAACGGTTGGAAAGTAGACAAATATCCATCTCCGCAAGAAAACTACTCAACGCGAGACCTCATACATGACGCTGCAAAAATTGCCCATGGAGGGATATTCTATGCTAGCAGGTGGAATAAAAGGGGGGAGGGAAACTGCCCATCTTATTCCTCCGTACCATCCTCATGACCATTGATCCGTCCTGGGATCGGGATTGACCAATTACATGACCACCTGCTAAATGGAATAGACTGACCGTTCAGAAGTAAAAGGTGTTCTCTCAGCCTTTGGAGAAGGGGTTTGGTTGTGGATTGCATGAGTGATTATTTGAGCAAATGAAACCTCCTGAGAAGCTTTCTGGGGCTGTGCAATTTTATCTCAAACCCACACAGATATTTAATTACCCTATAATCCAAATAATTTGATAACCAATAAAGGCAGTCAATCACTCTAAGTGCATTTTTGCACAAAAAAATTTAAATTCGGTGCCACTTTGTTGAAACTACTTTGGGAAAAGAAACGATGCATAAATCAAAATCATTGGCCCGATATTCTACCGGGGCGATTGACGATGCAAGTCATGATTAAACGCACAGCGCTAGAGCTTGAAAGTTCATTCTCCAAAGTGGAAGAGCTAAGCTAAAAGTAGATATTACGAAAGGAAGCAAGTAAATACGCTAATTTCACTAAGCAAGACATTTGAAATGCACCTACTGGACGTATAAAACAGATGGGTGAATAAAGTGCGGCGTTAATGAAAGGATGAATGAGTGCATGAGTCCCAGAAGAGAAGGTGGTCATTGAGAATCCCCTCGTTTTTGGCTCCACAAACAGTTTGGCGATTAGAATTAGAAGTAGGTACCAGTTAAAACATGAAACGTAGAGACATGGGAATTGGCTAGGATACTGGGAATAAAGTGTGGCAGGTGCTGACATAACTTACCCTTTTGTGGTGCCGATGCTTATGCTTTCGATGGCGTTTTCGACTCTTCCTATTCTTTCCTTCTGACTCACTACTACTGCCGCTGTTAGTAGTGGAACTGCTACTCTCTCGCCTCTTCTTTTTCGCCCTCTCAGTCTCCTTAGCGCGCTTTCTCTGATGCCTCTCCAAAAGACTTTCATGCCGGTGATGCTTCTTCTAAGGGGAGGAGTAGTAGAATCTGAGTGGTTAAGCCGCCTCCAAATTTAGTAAAATTAAAAGACGCATTGAGAAGCGTGCATTAAGTAGACTTTCAAAGGCGATTCATTATTGCTACTCTTCTTATTCAAAGACAATAGGAGCTTGGTGATAAATCGAGATGGGGATGAAATTACGTTGTACTCATCTGCAACAGCCATCATCTTGTCGTCTCTGGCGGAAGCGACGGCCCTCAGCATCTTGGAATCTGGATCCGATTTTGGAACCTAAAAGAAAAAATGGGCTTCTTTTGCGATACGGTAGTTATTCAGTACCAAAGACTAGATGAATCAATTATCGTACCCCGCTTCATAGAGGGCTTTTAAACTTGTTAACCGTGATACAGTTCTAGTATCGCGTCAATGCTGACACCAAACAGCACTAACGGCAACCGAAACGAATACGAGGAAATCCCAGCCTGGAGTCTACACATATGGCAGCTTTACAACTGACTAATCGGAGCCCTAGTAATCCTGTTCAAGTCAGTAAACTCTACAATACGTCTCATAAGCAACGACTTAAAATTAATAGTTCCCCCTCCGCTAATCCTATCACAGAATCACCACCTGTCGATTGAAGGGATTAAAATACTCACTACCTACAAATTGCTCATTAGAAAGGCATGACTTCGACGGCAAAGTTCACCTTCAGATCACAACCCCTTGGTAAATTTCTCAGACGAGGTTTAAATAGGCAACTAGGATATCTAGATATCAAACCAATTAAGCTCGATATCACTCACATTGGTAGTAACAGTGGTGGCAGCAGAGTGGGATGACTGACCTCCAGCCACCGTAAACCATGAAGTGTCAAGACTGGAGACAGGAGGAGGATTCTGTCGAAATTTCCGCGGCTTCAGCGCCGCTCTTGGATCCGCTGAGACTGGTAGATAGTCTGTCATCCAGGTCTCGCGTTCCAAACCGCCACAGGGAGGTGGACCGGCACGTGACGATGACTTGAATAAAAATGAAGAGTGCGGAAGGGGAATGAGAGTAAAAGTTTTCCAATTGGCTAGACGCCTACAGCATTTTCAGATGTGTGACGCAGTTCCTCAACAATCTCGTTACCAGGTGGGAGGGGTCCAATAGCACCTAAATCGATAGGCGCTACCTCATCTGCTGCCGCCGCTGCCGCCATCCGTGCACGCATGAGATGCTCTGGCAGTGTTGGACCGATACCACCACTAGGTGCCATGGCATCCGGCGCCAGTTGAGGTCCGATGCGTCTTTCTACTGTTTCATTTTCCGCAACACCTGTCTCTGCAGCAGAGCAAGAATCACGGTCTATGGTCTCTTTATTCTAGGAGCGTGAAAAGAACAATGTGTTTGGCAAGGATTGAAAGCGTTTCCAGCTACTAATTCACGACGAAAGTCTGTTTCAAAAGGTGCTGACTATAAGTTAGAACAAGATTTCGAAACAATGCAGAGGTTGGGTGGCACAGAGGTCCCGATTCACGTTTCTGTTTCCCCACAATTCGACCAACACTTTAGGACGTAGAAAAAATGCATATGGCATCTGGCCGACTAGTCCCCTATTCTATAGCAAAGAAACTATCAGTATCGCGGAGCACACAGCAATTAAGCAAACGACTTTGCTAATTCTATTTTACTTATTTTCATTATCGGGGAAGCAGCACCACCGCTGCAAATGCTTATTTTAATTATGGCTTTTGTGTTTGTATGGGCCCTCTTAGAATCACTGTTCTACCCACCACAATTAGCAATTCTCAGATGCGACAAAGCGGATAGGTGACTAATGAAGGCACATTCAGTAAGTTGATCAATGGCTTCAAAAGTCCAGTTCCACGTGGATAAAGTGAACGAAACGAGAACATCATCATTATCATCATTATTTCGATAAGACTAGACAAATCAAAAAAAAACAGACCGATGATGCATTGAAACTGTACAACTTCAGTCCTTACTACTGTCATCAAATCACAAGAGATGGGTTTTCGTAAAAAACGAGTGATTATTGAATGCCTTAAAAATAGATACGGCAGGTCAAGTTATCAAAATTCTGTATAAAGTCAAAACAACCAAATCGACTCTAACAAACAAGTGCCAATTTACGGTCCTTAATCAGAAATAATGCAACTAAGGTCTTATTTTATTGCTGGAGCGCTACCTTGTTACTTCACTGCAGCACCCCACTGATGCAACAGGCAACCAACAATTTTCTTTCTTGTCAAAATCGGCTTAGGAATCACAATATCGACGGAGAATTGTGAACACGTAATCGAGAGGAGGATGTCTCCCATCTAGAGATGGTTCATAACCTCATACTCTTAGCACTAAGGGGTTAAACCTCTTCTCTGTATAAGGAAAAACGTAGAGATGCACAATAGCATTAAACTCACACAAACAAAAAGCAGAACTCGCTACTTTAGCCATAAATGCAAATAAATGGGTAGTATGTATATATTTGCATCTCAAGATAAAAATAAGAAGTAACCAATAGTATTTCAAGTAGCCAGAAGAGGTGGATAGGAATGGATATAAGAACGACCGACGAAATGTAGAAAGGAAGGGGCAAAGGAGGCCACCGTGCTCTTCAGTAGGTCGAGTGGCGTATAAGGGCAAGCTGTCACGACTCCTTGCCGTCGTGACGACGAGTTACTCCGGGGGGTCGGGAGGCGCGTCGACGTAGGCGCAGATAGACAAAAAGGATGAAGAGAAGGCCAATGGCGTAGTTTACACCCATAGTCAGTTCTGTTGGCAAGTGGCATCGTCGAATTGCATGGCTGTTCCTTGACGCGTGTAGCTAAAAGATCGAGAAGCGATGGTCGGCTCAAAACATCCAGCAGGGGTACAACAATGGCAAAAAAGGCATAATATGGTGTGCCTAAAACAATATTTTGTCTCGGCGAGACTATTTCTTACCAACCATGAAATGTTCCGGCTTGTGCGTTTTTGATGGAAAGTCAGAACTTGGGAGCATACATATGGGGAGCGTTCAGACTAAATAAGGCTTGATACTATAGAGATTCTACCATGACGGTAAGCAGCAAGCGTGGTCTACTACTGGAAAATCTCTCCGTTTAGTGCAACAGGAAACGATGTGAGAAAATAGGTGAGGTTCTCAGTCCCTGAAATATGCTCAAATCTCAGTGTCAAGAGCGCTGCAATGACTGGGATGCCACTGATAGATGTTCCAATAGGGTAACCAAAAACAACTACATAAGCTGGAAGTAGTAATGGATGTCATGCTTGGTGCTAAGTGGCAGCAAGACATGACATGGATGCTAAACCATGAGTACTGGGCCAATCGGAGTAATTCAGCTGGCTAGACTGACAGATTTCCCATGAAACCACGAAGTGGATGCCTTAATAAAAACAGTTTTAAAACTCGATTTCGCAAATGATCAAACTAAGTGACACCGGTTGTACATATGATGCAAAATAAGTCCTTTTTATAGACGCAAGCGATCAAATCAATCGAGCGGTTACCCAAAGAACAATCCAAAATTGTTTGCTTTCACAGCGTCAGGTAGCCATATATAATTAAAATTGAAAGAACTGACGCAAAAAATGCGAATCCACTTCGATTGCAATGCGAAAAACATATGCTTGCAACCATTATGTAAACAGTAAGCAGTTAGCAACAGTGAATAAGCGAACATCTCTGTCCATCTTTCCAAAAATAGCTTGAAAGGTAAAACTATCGACGATTGTTTGTGTGCACATAACAATAAACTGGTGCTTAACAACATTTCGAGCCTTTTCGGTCATCCACGATTCGCCTTTTATACCGGCGACACAAGTCTATTAGCTCTACCATGCGTTACTAATTGATTTTATAAGAGACATGCTGGGAAGCAGAAAGCACACATAAAGAACGCTTGAAATGCAATTTCACCAAATTTTAAGATTAGCTCACCAAGTAACTTGTACTCAATGTTCCCATTCTTTTTTGCTAGTCAACTACGTCCAAAAGCTATTATATTGATGGTAAAATATTCTCAATGTGAAAAGTTAACTACTTACGAGAATGAATCCAGGGGTTTTTGAAACACGGTAGGAGAAAGGAGGGAGATTCCACTCCTCCGTTCGCCATGAGCCACCTGTCCGCGTACTAACGGTATGGTTACGGTGGCAGTAGTAGTGCGTGTGGCCCCCAAACACCAGGCTTGGCCGGATCGCGAAAAAAAGCTGTCAATGAAGGTAGCGATGACAAGCTATGCATTATTTGGTAGGATCAGCGGTACCGGTAATTTTTGGCTCTTAAGCATAACACCCAACTGCTTCTGTAGGGCCAGATTAATGCATAAACTCATATCGAATCAGTGTTGGAAATATGAGATTTAAAATTCAATTCTTCGCTGAATACAGTTTACCAAACTTCGCATTCCAATTTAAAGCCTTCATGCATCACTTTAACGACCTCTGAGGTGGTTCAAACGCTAAGCAAGAATCGAATATGCTGACTACCGCCTAAAAAGCGAAGGCGATGGAAGTCTCAAATCAAATCCTTCTTGAAATATGAACTGCTATTAAAACCAGCGGTTAGTAGAGTAAATCGATACACCGGATCCTTCCCAAGTTGCAGGAATCTGAGGCATTTAAATAGGCAGGTAAATGACGAGGTAGGTGAAGTGAAAGGGAAAGCCATGACCAAAGCATTAGCGATGTCGTTTTATCAAAAAAGATATTTACTTAACTAGATCTGGCTGAACGCAGCAAATTAACTTATGCTTCTTCCCGTATCATCGTTGCTCCCCAAGGTGGTTAATGTCAAGCCTTCTTAATCTCTCATTGCATAAAATGACACTGCCAGCTAGAGAAAGGTGACCACATCAAAGTTTCATTTGAAACTTAAAGCACTCCTAGCATCCGGATTTTCCGCAATTAATATAATGCCATGTTCAGCTTTTGTACTCGAGGGACGGAGAGATCGAACGAAAGGATTAACCCATCTAATACTGTATTGACCTGGCCAAACAATTCGCATCAAATACGGGCACAATCATAGAAGGGTGAATGCGAGCAAACTACACGAATTCAATCGTATCATGAGCATCGATTTCTTCTAAATTTACAAACACGAAGGGCTAAAATGTCACTACACGGTTTTTCATGAGTAACTGCATACTACTGAAGCGGGAAATCGCGATTTCATCTCCTAGAGAAAGGATAGCTAAGGCATGAATCCACCTAGATCTAGCTGATTAGGTTGGAGGGCAAACCTGCTTGGTAGCCGAATCGGAGAGACAATCAAAGTCGCTTTTGTAAGGCGTGTGACGCTCAGCCTCGGGCAAGGAGTCGAGCAGTCCAGCCTCGCAAACCTTCTCGTCTGATCGGTAGAGGGGAAAGTGTTGGATGAGGATCGGATGCGAATAGTCGCCTGGGTGAACCGCTACAATGGATGGACAATAGGGAAACAGAAATGTCCAATAATAGTTCTCATACGGAACCTACTTTTTAGTAGCAAGGGAAACAACTGTTTTTCATGTCCTTAAAAGGCCGTTTTTCAATGCCAATAGCAGTGCAGTCAAAAAAGAAACCACTCAACGTTTCAGTTCTGAGAGGATGGTGAAGTTAAAAAAAACTTGAAGAATCTGAAGTCGCATAGCCGTGGTAACATTCAATTTTACCAATTATTTTCTGCCTTCCGTAAATTTACAGATGACCAAAAAAAAGGAATTAGTTATGAAATCGCTTTTGATGAACAGGGGAAAGGGAAGTTTAGGAAGTTTTAATAAGTAAAATAAACACGAAGACACACCATCACTGCCGGGCTCTGTGATGGCCTCAAAGTCGTCCTGGCAGGATTGCAGGGCGAGTTCGCCGCGCAGACACTGGAGGCGCTTTGTAAGCAATTGCAGTTCCTCCTCGGCGCGTCGACAGAAGCGACAACCATCACCTCCCAGAGCCATGCTATTAAGAAAGACGAAGAGGAGACCCCGGTATGCCCACAACCTCACCCCGCCTCCAACGTCTTGTACATCACCGCTGTTGGACCCAACTCTGAGTTCGGAGCTGTGATGGCGAAAGGCCCGATTGAAGCGTGTGTAGGTGTAAGGATGTAGGCTGGATGAGATAGGAATGCGTTTTTAGTTGAAAGAACATTTGTACTTCTCGTATACTCCATCGAGATCCACGAAATGCAGTGTTAGCCTTCTACTTCCTTCAACATGGATTTGGTTCACTCAATGTATGACGCTCTCCCTCACCTTTTAAAACAATAGTATCAAGTCTGCTTGTTCTTTTAATGCCTTATGGACCAACATCCGCTGCAGTAACCTGGGGATCCGCCCAAATCCCCCCATACCGCTAGCCTTTCAACCCGTTTGCACGATAAGGCCACCTCTAGATATCTTAGAAAAAGTTCGAAGCAGTTAAAAGCAGCGGTTTGAGATACACCCTACACCCCTTTAAATAATAATGGATTTGATTAGCCAGCGCTGGCCTTGTCAACTGACAAACACGCATGGATCGACTTTAGGAAATGGAAGCATTTAAATGCGAAAGAAGGAAACCAACGCGTGGATTCACAGCATACATAATGAATTACCAGCGACTCACCGATGATGAAAGCCAATGTCGTGGTTGCCAGGAACGACTTTGAAGACGGTTGCAGAATCGACAGCAAAGATGTTCTGCGCTATCTTAACATCGGCTTTAAAAGCTTCTTCAGGCTCGAAGAAACCGTAATCCAAAAGATCCCCAAGGTGAAGCACAACGTCAGGGTGGTAGAGACTCATTATCGTCCTGAAAGCCCGCTTTAAAAGCCAGTGTCTAAACTCAAAGCAAGACAATTTCATTTCTGGATGGTGGATGCAAGCAGAATACAGACTAGAGTGATTCATTGGTAATCACCTTCGAGTTTTATCAATCCACTGATGGCGGCTTCCGATATGAGTATCCGAAATGAGAAGTATTTTAACGGGTTTCGAGTCATCCCCAGGATGAATGAATTTATCAACAGTGCTTTCTGATATCTGAGGCCATGTACACCTAAGAAGGCTCACGTAAAAAAGCAGATATTCGGTCCAAATTACGAGGAGGAAGAAGAGAATAAAGGCGACCCAAGTCGCATATTTGAATAGCATTATTTCGTTAGAAAAATACTCTTCCGGCCTAAAAACAAATGAATCCCAATGCACAAATATATTTTTTTCAAAAAACGACAGACAAAGAGAAATACAGAGAAAAGATAAACTTTATTGACAAAAAACTGGAAATACACGACTAATTGGCCTTTGAGTGATATTTTTCGTGCAATTTTGACACATCCACAGCCCCGACGAAGGTCCATCCCTCTGGCCCCACGTGATAGACTAAATTTCAAGTTAGACTGGCAAAGTCTGCGACACTTACGATTATTTATCCCACCAGACGCAGCATCTCGGTAGGTGGCGTGGTAAATGGCTTTGCGACCAAGGTCGACAGCTTCCTGATCAGTCATATCGTATCTATGTTCTCCATCAAGAATAGCGTAGGCATGAGGGCTTCCAGATCCAGACGAAAAGTAAGTACCAGTCAAACGCGTTCCATTGTTGTCGACATAGTACAAACCAGGACCCAACTTATCGTATCCAACGATGAGAGACCCAACCATAAGCCCATAACCTTTATAATTGTATAGCATATTAGAGAGAAGCTTCGAAGCTGCAGCAACTGAGATGCGCTCTTTGTTACGCAACTCAAATAATCTTAAGAGAGATGTTCGTCTTATGAAATCCGCATACCTGCACTGCTTCGCAAGCACACGTTCCCAATATGCGCAGTCAGCTGCACCTCCAGCCATAGTTCCCAAAAGATATTTGTTTATCCAAAGAACCTTGTGCACCTGCGGGGATGCTAAAAACCAACTTAGGAGAAAACATTTATACCGATGTAATTGCCAGATGATGCGCGTGAGTCCACTGAAACGATAATCCCACCCTGATACTTAAACGCTAATGTAGTTGTACCATGCGTAAATCGAATTCTCAAGTCTCTAGAAGCAATCCCTTCGTCGGTTGGTTTCATAAATCCCTAAAAGTTCGGCGGTCAGACGATTGCAAGTACCTTAAGAACGGGTTCCACCGGGATAGATAGTTCCCCATTGTGCTCTAACGCTGCCGGGGCATGGACAGCAGGATCAGTATCAAAGAATGACAAGGGCGCCTTGAAATTAACGAATTCGGTCAGTGCCATAGGATAAGCAATAATTTTGTCTCTGGCGCTTCAGGGAATAACTAATAATAACAAATTTTCAAAATCTTCTCTTAATGGCATATGACATCTTTTGTTAGCACCTACGTTATAACTCAAGCTGCCCTACTTTGTAGAACAATTTCGGTTGAAATCTTTATGAGAGAGCATCTGTCTGTGATACAACTTAATAAACTTGACAAGAGTTTCATCTTCCAAGGTATTTAGGTCAGTTTTGCATTTCGATGCATATGTGACATGTATTACAACTTATTAAAACGTAAACTTATCAAAAATTTTTACAAGACCTCTGGTGGCTAAGCAATGTCGCATTATTCCTGCCGTCACTATCTCTCAGTGATCCTTCGAACCATTTCTTACATACTTCGAGCCTTTACCTGGGTCTTCCACGTGATGCCTAGATAATCATGCTAAGTTTGTTTTATCCAGACACAGGCAAATGGTACTAAGGGACATGTTTTTAGCGCCCCGAGACTTCTTTTTATGCAATGTAATTCGTAGCACCATGGCACAATGCTCAGACTCAGCAAACACTAAAGACGGCACCTCTGGCAAGAACCTAAGGCCAACCTAACGAACTGAAACCGAAACGGGCCGTCAAACTAGAATTTGTTATGGTATTCTAGCTCTACTTCCAACACGATTGTTGTGAGAATTATTTCCAGAGCTATCAAATATAATAATATTAAAAAAAGAGCACTAAACTGGGAAGTAATGCATTGTTTTATTGACGAAGAACCAAATAGACGAACAATAAATGGCAAAAGGAGTTATTATTCCTCGACTTTATTCTCTTAGCCTACTAGTAGATTACAAGTACTATATGTAGCGTTAGAGGCTTACTTAATGGCAGAGACCCACCAATATGGAAGAATACATAACTATTCAACCACCAGAGTAATCGGAGCAGCTTCATGTCCCAAAGGCCAGACCCAGCTAGACGAGGCAATCTAGCCGCTCAAGTGACCTAAATCATCGGTCAAACAAACAAAGCATTACCCTATAATCATCCCAGTCTTATCACATTGGCACACCCTGTCAGCTGCTGCGTTTCTTCGAGTATTTGCCTTTTATTGGAGCAGCGTTAAAAATTTTAGACTAATCATGCATTCTTCTTAGGCATTCTCATTGAGGGTAGAATGAAGAAAGCACAAGCAAGACTGGACGGCATTGCAATGCACCAGGTGAGCTTGTCGAGGCGCAATGCCCATGGCGGAGAGCGTCATCCAACCTTACCCCGCACCTTCCGATTGAACTCATCCGCTATATTTTGTCGCTATCAGGAATAAGTAGCTTCGCAGTATAGTGCAGCTTTCGATTCCTATCTAAAAGTTTTGCACGGTGCATGCATAAACGCTGAGATGATGCCCGGAATGATAAACGTCTGAAGAGCTCGAATTTACAACCTGTGCAGTCAGCATTTACATAGGTTTGTTAGTGCAGGGCAATCGGTGCCAGAACCGAGTGTCATGCATTAAAATCCATTCAAAGTGATGACGACAAAACCACAATTGCCTTCAGGATTTCAGTTTCCAAAAATTCATTTTTGGCCAGTGTTCAGCAATGAGTGGACTTGATGTGATAAATGAGAACGACGCCATCAACTTAGCCTCATCGAAGGGTGATTATAATACATTTCTCACTGAAACTTTGCTGACTTTTTCCTCGCTGTCTAGTCGTCAATCTAAGCCTAAATTATTGGAAGCGTAATGTCTTGGCGCTTCTTAGCATATCGCCGCCAACTCCATTGCAACTTTTTTGAGGATTAGATCGGATACCGCCTCATTTGTTGATGAGCGCCGTCGGCGGCCTCTGATGTTGACTTCACAGGCGAAGCACTCCACGGTGGCATTATAATCATCGGTATCCGGCTAAATAAGCAAAAATTTTATTGTATACCGCTCTGGACGGCTTACTGTTATTACCGGTGTGGTATCCCGCCCTAGGTCGACCTGGAAGACGTTGGAGACGTCACGAGCAGGGAGGGGATCAGTAATAAGCGTATCCAAGGTATGGGAGGTTGCGAGCATGAAAGGGTGACAACGGGCACAAAAGCATTTTCTGCTAAGTAAAGTATAACCTGCGAAGGAAAAAGACCATTAAAATTATGTGGAAACTGCCCTAATGTGGAGTTATACCTGAAAGTCATTGATAAAGATACAGTTGCAAATGGAGGTGTTTGAATCAGACATCGAAATAAACAAAACATGAAATTCGACACGCATAGTAAAGCTCTAATTGTTGCGACTTCAAATTCAGGCTAATTTGATAATGTCGAAAAGAGGCCCTTGAACGCTCTAAAAAATGGCGGCAGAGTAGGTGGCAAGACTAAATGGAGTCAGAGGAGAACGAATACCCTCCAATGCCCCAACTTTATATTCCAAGAGCTGCCATCACGTTAATGTCACCGAAACACTGCAAAACCTCATTGTTTTGATTTCGCAGGCGCTTAATGCTCCGCCTTTGGTCTTCCGCTGGGTGAGCCACGATGGATGATGGCCAACACGGAAGGACTGCAGCTCAAAAGGGGAGCGAAGCCAAGCAATACTTCGTTCAACGATCGGCTTTGGTTTTGCAAATACTTCCACCAAGCGGCATGCCCTCTTGACCGTAGTCGAAGTCGCCCTCTCCAGCCCTTCTGTACGCCAACAATAGGCACTCTTGTGCTATCACGTCGGCTTTCGCTTTTTGGTAAGGATCAGAGCGCTAAATATGAGTAAAGTGAGTAAAGTGCCTGATATTACGGGCTATCCATTTTGCTCCAAAAGAGGGTAAAAACTACAAGCCTCATCTACCTTCCCTTTCTACTTTTTTAGCCTTATTCTCTATGATTGTTGGGCTGTTTTTTATTAAGTTCTTATGTGAATTTTGAATGTTAAAAACGTCCCCTCTCCTTTCATGATTTGCCATATTTTATTGAGAAGATAAATGATCTTTTTTGAAAATCGTTAGCATTGATCATTCGAATAGGATGCATCAGCTGATCTGACATGTTGGCGTGGCATGTCTGACAGGTTTAGTCGTGACCACTCCCGCCATAAATGAAAAAGCGACAACGACCATGAGACTGCGGCCACCTCCTATTCGCATTGGTCCAGTGACTCTTGGAGGAGTCCAATTACAGCCCTAAAACTAGTCTGGTTCCCCATCAAAGAACTGCTCGCACCAAATACTTGGAGCCATCCAAGCTCGTACACCCTCACACTCCTAAGCTCCCCTCCCCTCAACTCCCAACCATTCGCACAGTCCTCGCTAGGGCACTACGGAACATCATCGCCAGGTCTAGAGCTCAGCGTCGCCAAAGCCCCTTGTAACATAAGGTTTACCTGCTCTAAAATAAAGATTGACTGCACTTCTTTAACATTACCTCAAGCCCGTCCTTTTCACTATGCAACCTGGAAGGAGGGAAAACACGAACCGTAAGAGCTAGATGGATAGTGTATTTTACACAGTAACGAGTGAAAATATAACACAAGGAACCCTCCAACCACTGTCTTAATGTCCGCCTAACCCGACTTGAAGAGCAGAATGGCCACTTGTCCAGCGTAGAAGTAGATAAAGTGTTTTGTCTCGTGCGTGACATAGCTGCCAAAATTTCTGCCCACAACGCAGTGCCAAGTGGGGCTGTGGCGTTTGTCAAACTAGAGAAAGAGATGGTGGTAAAGCGACCGGAGGCGCAAAACCTACCTCCTTCTTAATGTACGCTGCTATGTCCTTCTCAATGTTGAATTTTTCAAACGCGTGCGTCGCCACATCAATGGCATCCTGCTGCATCTCTTCGGACATGTCGACATTCTTTACCACGGCTTTTCTGGTTCCGTCACTCATGGTTTCGCAGGGGCAAACAGAGAGGAGAAGCGGGCGGGAGTGAAGTGCGAGGCGTCTCTTGCGTGATGTGATTCAAATTTTCCGATAGCTAGCGCCTACCAGTAGCTTAGCCTCATTCCAGCGTTGATTGGTCCCTCACAGTAGCCTGGTTGCAGTGGTCTGGTCGCATGGACGCGGACTTGAGGACAGGCTACTGTGACACGCCTCCACACTCACCGCGGAGCGTGCACACGAGTAATGCGGCCGTCCATATTGCGCCTTCGAACTCACGACCGCCACTCCAAGTGCCCTGGTTCAACCGAACTGAGTATACCCGAGCCCCTGCAAGAAGCTTTACGATTGAAACAATGCGTGGTTCTATTCTGATTGCTTACACCATTTCCTGAACTGTCAATTCATGCCAAAGCGTTAGTCAGCATCCAGCTTTAGCTATGTATGCTTGAAAATACCAAGGCATTATGCTTGCTGGTCTAAGAATACGGCTATCACGTGGCCAGTAACCAAACTAGACCTAGGATCAGTATCTCACTGTATGAAAGCGGGTGATAAGTTATGCGATTTGGTGTCTGGAAAGTGTGAAACATTATCGGAGTTGCGTATTACTTTTGCTTAATCCATTGAGATCACTAAAAATGCGCAAGATACAGGCATTTCCGAGCAAATATTTCTCCAAGCGATAATGGCATATGGAAGCTTGGTTTCAGTATACTCCATCGCCTAACCTGTCCCACACTTGCTGATTAAGATAGGTAAGTTGTGACCACTCAGATGAGTCCAATTTCTTTATGATTTTCAAGCAAAAGCATGAAAGACTCTACGCAGTTTTATTCAGGAGACTAGCGAATTTTTGAAGAGGCACGAAGGGGGAGACAAATATATATCGCCAGGCACACCCGGAATCGTGGTGATTTTGGATATTGTTTTACTATGCCCTATGTAATATCAGCGCATTAAGGCCGCAGATTGCAATGCAGGTTGGAGGAATGAGCCCGTGGTTATGCCCACGGCCCATGAGCCAATTTGCAGGCTAGCAGTACATCCTCCTCAATATCAATATTAAATGTTATGAATTCCAAATATATTCAAGGAGACATTGGATACAAAAGAGAGCAAGGGCATTATTCAATAACAGATCTAGCCAAAAGATCAATGTTTTTGAAAGCTATATTAACGAAACCTGATTGAAAAACGTGTGGCGCAAAAAGGCAAGCCAACATTTGGTATTCCATTTATACCAATATCCATGCAAAGTAACTATTCCTGAATGCGCCGAAACGTTGACGTCTATGAATGGCTGAATTACCAAGGTGAGGGAATGCTAAGTCATTGGCAGTACTAAGCATTCATGACAAGTATTGTACTCTTGAATTAAAAAACATGACCTGGATCAAAATATTAAACCTTTTAAGCAGACTCGGTAGTGCATTGGAAGCATGATGCAAGTACGGCTTGTTTTAATTGACAATCAGTACTGGAGCCGATTTCAGAAACTTTCACGCTGCAATGGCTCCTCCGGCCTCCGCCACCAAGAAGACCGAGTCGAAATCTAGCACTCAGTCAGCTTCAAAAAAGACCGTACGTCCATCCTTAAAGTGCATCACCATTTAGAAAGCGTTGGACTCCATTAACAGTCGTCTCGCTCTGGTTTTTAAAAGTGGTAAGGCCGCCATAGGATACCGCCATACACTTCGTACTCTCCGTCGTGGGGGCGCGAAGCTTATAATTATTGCAAGCAACACCCCTCCCCTGAGGTAGGTAATATCGGGATTTCGGAGCACGTTGCTGAGATGAAATCCTAAACATTTTTTTGGTGGACAAGTTCTCACTTGCGTTAAATAGGTCGAGTTCGATTGACTTGTAGGAAGGCGGAGATAGAATACTATGCCATGCTGTCAAAGACTGGCGTACATCACTACAACGGCACTAATCATGATCTCGGTACCGCTTGCGGTAAATACTTCCGCGTAAGTACTTTGGCCATCGAGGATCCTGGAGACTCGGATATCATCCGTTCCATGCCGAATGAGTCATGAGGATGTTGTTTCGTAATAAATATTGGTGAGCACGAGGTCTGTGTACTTTTTTGTAAGGTGGGTCGACGATTTCCCAGTGGTGATGCTAACTTCTCGACTTTCAGTCGATGTATCCCTTCTGATCTGTAAAAGTTACAATGATCATCCCTGCGCCCGAGTTGTGATTATCTTCGCTATGGGCCAGTCATCGACTTAAAAACTGCTTGAGGCCTGTATTTCGTTTCTACTTTCACTAGAGTGACACGGCTCGTTTCACCGGCGGCTGTGGATCCGATTCGCCAAATCTTGTAGTCACCTCGACCTGTGCTGGCCTCAAATACCAGCCAGCGGGATTCTTCACCCTGTTCAATTCACTAGCAGCTCGGGTCTGACGGGTGACTAGCCTAGTGGCCGCCTTGGGCCCGGAAGGTGGTTAATACTAGATCGGCTGTTTTGGACAACACCGGCTCTTGCGATCCCAATTACACTGGTTTCCCCAACGATGGGACGCCGGCTCGTTCATTCGCCTTCCCAGCCTATAAGTAGGGGAAAGCAGCAGGATGGTCACGATGGAAAATCTAAATATACATTCAATTGGTACGCTTGAGGGAAGAAGGGCAGGTGGGAGGATGTAGGAAAGGGGGTATGGGGAGGGAAATTGGAAGGACGAAAGGGACATATGCAGTGGGACTGATGTGCTGCATGGTGTGCATTATCGTCGCTTCGAGTAACGCATCTGCCTCCGACGCTGGTAGAAGCTAGCAGTCGCATTTGGAGCAGTCGGTGCTACTGCACTGAAGGGGTTTGGCGGCGCTCCGTCAGCTCCACTAAAGGCAGGTGCTGGTTGTGTCTGACTGAAATTGAAGCCTCCCACAGGATTGGTCACAGCAGCACTGAAGTTGAAACCCCCACTACTAACGCCAACGGTACCTCCAGGAGCAGAAACAGCAGCACTACTGCTTCCACCAAAGGTGAAGGGCTGAACGCCAGTCCCACTGAAAGGAGCGGGATTTACAGCTCCTCCGCTAAATGAGGAAGCCTGGAGTTTGGGCGCCGAAAGACCGTCGGTAAAAGAGGAGTCCCCGGTGCGTTTTGTGGGGTCACTGGTAGGGAATATGGAGGGCGAGCTTTTCGTTGATGGCAAGGCGAGAGAAAAGCCAGATGAAGTTGCGGTGGCTGTAGTGGGAGATGCGATGGACCGAGCACCGAACTGGAAGATACCAGTTCCAGACTGTGAAGCAAATGGCGTAGAAGAAGGAGCGGTAACAGTTGCTGCACACGAGGAAAAATTAAAGCCACCTGGACCACTACCTCCCAGCGCCGGAGTAGCGGTGGTGACAGTGCTGGTGAAGCTAAAGGAAACTGGAGTAGCAGTTGTGGCGGCTATAGTCGTGGGTGAAGTAAACGTGAAACAGCCGCCAATACTGGTGACCGCAGTTAAGTTTGATGAGTTGTGAAAACTAAATGGAGCTGTACCGAAGGGGTTGCCCGAACTACCCCCATTAACAAGCCCGGAAGTGTTGGTTTTGGGGAAAGGAAAGAGGGAGGCGCTCGCAGATGTAGCAGTGGCGGTTGTAGTGGGAGTGTTTTGCACACTAGGAAAACCAAAGGAAGGAACCGTTGTGTTACAATTGGCAAATGCAGATTTCACTGGAAACACGAAAGGAACAGAAGTAGCCGTGGTAGTAGCGACAGCAGTAGTAACAGCCGTCTTAAAACTGGCAAAAGGCGTGGTAGTTTCTCCCATTGTTGTATAAGTGGTCGTCGTTGGCTTCGCAGAGAAATCGAACAACGCTGGAGCCGTAGTGGTAGAAGTGGTTGATAGGAATTTGAAAGCGGGCATTGATTTCGCCGGTGCCAATACAGGTGTTGTGGTGATAGCAGGAGCAGAAAAGACGCAGCTCATTTTTGTAGCATCTGATTTGGCAGAGAGACTACACGAAGGCAGATTTAGTGTTGACGGCGTTGTAGACAAAATAGTTCCCATCGTCGTGTTGACTGACGTCGGCTTAGCTGAGAAGTTGAACATCGGACCTGTTCCTGAAGTGGATGGGGTGGTGGTGGACGCGGTGTTCCCAAAACTGAAAACCGATTGAACAGCAGCTACAGTTGAAGATGCGGACGAGGCAGCAACGCTGTCCGCAGGGGTTACAGCCGATGAGAAGAAGGCCCCATCACTGGTAGTGGCGGTAACAGCTACCGCTGTAGTGTTTGCGGCGGCGGTGATAGTAGCAGGAAAGTTGAAGAGGGGCGCAGACGGGGGAGCTGAGTCGCCTTTTACGGAGCTAGCTAAAGACGACAGACTACTGCATGCAGTAGCTGAAGGTATGAAAGAAGTCGTCGTCGGGACCGCAGGTTTGCATGGTTTTGAAGTGGTAGAGAAATCGGTACCCCCAGGGGCAGTGGATTTCTCTAAGGCGAAAGCAAAACTAGACATAGAGGATGTAACAGCAACGTTATATCCAGAAGAAGCAGAGTTAGCAGATGAGAAAATTGTTCCACCAAAGCTTGTTTGTCCAAAAGCAGAGGTCGATTTGGCAACTGAAGGCGTTAAGGGAAGAGTGGCGGTCGAGGTGCTGGTGGAAGATCTCTGTTCACAAGATTTCTGAGAAGCTGACTCCATTGAAAAGGTAAAGCTGGGAGCAACAGAAGTTGAAACAGCAGTAGAAGTGGTTGGGATAGTAGTTGCTGTAGAAACGACCGATTTCATTCCAAAAACAAACGGCTTGTTCACCATACTATCAGAAGTGACGTCAGTAGTTGTAGTGGCGGAATCTTGTTCGCCAATATGCGACGATTTTCCCGGCGAGGGTAAGGCGGGCGCAGACGAACATGTTGTAGCAACCACTGATTCTGTTGTTGCAACAGCGGTAATAAAAGCACTTCCAGAGGAAGACGACACTGGTTCAGCTGCCTTCGATGATGATAGAGTCGGAGATGGCACAGCTACTGAAGATGCTATAGAATGCGGCAATACAGGGTTAGAGGAAGATGTGAGGCCCGGATGGCTGGATGTGGTTGTATTAGCGTCTGAAACAAAAAAAACGGGGATAAATAAAAAGCAACGGAAGGATGGCACACACACAAGGTTAATGAAATCAGTCTTCGTACCGATTGGACCAGTTGAAGTCGCTGAAAACGAATTATCAGCAAGATTAACTACAGCCTTCTCAGTGAGATCAGCAAACATTTGACGAATTTTGGCATGACGCGCCTCCAATGAGTCGGCTTGGGTCAGCACGACAGCCTGTGATGCGGCCAATCGTCTACTCAAAGCATTGGCTCGAGCTCTTGCCTCCAAGCCTGCAATAAACCGCGCCACAGATGTGGGGCGGTTTAAACTGGCTGAACGACTTCGCTGATACAGCATCGGCAAAGCCTCGCTTGTACTCGTGGCGCTGTCAACATGGAATACTGTTTGAGTCTCACAGTCACGCGTGGCACGTCGTTTGGCAGCTGGTGGTGGTGAAAAAGTAAATAAATTTTCGTTAATGATAGAAGTGACACTCTGCCTGGGAGTTGGCCTTTTTCCTCCTACGTCTTCACCCTCCTCTTCCTCCTCAGGCCGTCGGCGCTTAAGTCCGAAAGCAATGGCCTCCAGCGCAGCCGAAGGAAGGCGGGACACTTGATCGGGTAGTTTTGAAGAGCTAGGACGAGTCGTAGAAGCAGATGGCTTCAGCTTGGGTTGTGAAATAACCTCCACGTCCTGAGGCAACATCGGTACTGATCTGGATAAAAGAGGACTGCTGTTATTCTCCTCATTACTACGGTAACGCTTTAGTGAGAGATATTCCGATTCGGGTTCGTCCTCAAGAAGAGCCTCATTAGAGCGTTTTTTACGTTTCGACTCAAGCACCCGAAGAGCGCGTTCCATCATGGAAGAATTGGAGTGGTTTAAAAACTCAATAGCTTTTCGAGGGCGTGAGAGGCTGGATTGCAACGACTGTGGTAGTCGATGACGGACTGGTGAGTGGAAATTAAAAGGTGAGGGAGACAAATCTCTGCAAGCGGAAACGTTTCGCTGAAAGGGGTGTGAGGACGTGATAGGCCTAGGAGTGCTGATATTCCTCAAACCCGGAGAAGAAAAGAGGCGAGAGAAGTAAAGCGGACTGTTCTCCACCTTCTGACGTGTACTACTTGAAGAAGTCTCAATAAATCCGCTACCTCTTCCAGTAGGGGTGGATGCATTACTTTGAGAAAATGGAAACATTCTAAAATGAAAAAATCACATTATTGATTACTTGCAAAGGTGCGGCCCTATTAGAATAAATTCAGTGAATCATTTGAACTGCCCAACTATTAGCCAAAATTCGTTAGAGAAATGCATAAAAAAGAAAGTACACAGACAACGTCGACCAGATTAGCAAAACTAGCGTTGATGTATGCAAGGTTATACAACGAACAATTTACAGAATAAACAGAATGAACATACACAAAGCTGAAGAAAGAAGAGTAGTACGCACAACATATTACCGTGTAAAGCAACGTGTTACAAAAGCAAAGGCTGCCACGGAATTGAAGGAAAT
Source organism: Taenia crassiceps (assembly GCA_023375655.1). Classification (NCBI taxonomy): domain Eukaryota; kingdom Metazoa; phylum Platyhelminthes; class Cestoda; order Cyclophyllidea; family Taeniidae; genus Taenia; species Taenia crassiceps. The sequence continues at coordinate 1,122,989 of JAKROA010000010.1, forward strand.
AGGAAAACTGAATGGAAAATCAAACGCTTCGAAGAAAAAAGGCAATTGGAAAAGAAAACTAAGACATAAACTTAAAAATGACATGTAAAATAGAGAAAACAGTAAAATAGAAATGCCTCTGTCCACCATCAAATTACGATCTCAAGAGCCAAGGAACTCTGACAGAATCGCCTTCTACAAAAGATTCAATAAAAAAACTCCCCGCCGCATGAAGCAAGCAGGACAAACCTCAAATAAACACGGTGATTTAGCTATATCTACGGATCGTAATTAGATCGGAGATTACTGATTAGTTGAATAAAATGCAGCAGTAGCATCAATAGTGCTCTTGACTTAAAACATGTGCTAATATTGAAAAAAAACAAAACCAGTGGGACAACTGAGTTAAGTGACAATAAACCGACTCGATTTTACAAAAATCAAAGGTTATTGTATGCTGATGCAAAGTGAGTAAAATAGAATGACTGCCAGATGAAAAAATGCAAGCGATTCTTAGCTCAAAACCATTTTAATTTCTAAACGATATAGTTGCATTTTTTTAAGATTGTCCTGTAGGGAGAAGAAGATATAGCACTAAGGCAAAATATATACATTTAACCAACAGGAAGATGGGGGCAGCTGGCATGGCCCAAAGGTAAGCTCTAGTCCAATAGGACAATATTCCCACCCATATAAACTTAGTCAGCACTAGCAACGATGTACTGCAGTTTTGACATGTTTTCTGTATTAATTGGTGAACTAAGCTTGGATAGGCAAACCGATATTCCATATGTGGCGCTCCTGGACTTCACTGAAGGCATAAAAGTGCATACCACTAGAGCAGAATATATATTTAATCAACAGAGGGATTAGGTAGCTAGCAGGTCTTTGGCACTCTCACGGGTAAGCCTTTTACTTCAGCCATCGCAACGTTATCAATGCTGGAAGAAAGATGGTATCAATGAATTAAATTCTAGCAGAGCTGAGGAGATGCTAGTCTGTTACGTCATCAACTTCTCATGGCTGCTTGGTAGGGTTCAAAGTTTCTTTTAGTCTGGAACAATGTTTTGTATGTGTCTCTCAGGAGATCTAAGAGAGCCAGTCTTCCAAAACTTGAATATAAATTTTTTTTTAAAAGAAACCCATTCGTGTGGTTTACGGCCAGTGTTGCATTAATTGTAAATAGCTTGCTTGCAAAACCAGGACTCGATTTGGTCATGGGCGACGCAATTGATCATCTCACACTCTCGATCGACATGCCTCTTAGTAACGCCATCTCAAGAGTCTCGAGACCTTCTTAAAAACAAAAGAAGGTGGAATACTTAAAGCAAAATATTTACACATTTGACAGGCCGAAATGGATCAGGGCTAATGCTAGGGCTCCGAGGCCATCTCACCTGGTAGGACCTTTATGGCCTCCCAAGCTACCGTAGCTGAAACCGGCAATTAGACAAATAATTAAACCAATAGACTTCACTTTTGCAATGCGCTTACTGTGTATAGCTTGCTTGAGCATTTCTTTTTTGGAAAGCATCAGGTTCTACAAACTTTCTTTAAACTTCCCTTTTCCAAAAGCAGTTTGCTACTCTGATTAATAGACAAACATTTAAAGGGTTTTTAAATTGGCTTAGGTAATTAAGTTAATGAGCACTGAGGCAGCAGAGCTTAGAACTACTGACCTGGCTCAAATATCAGCCTGCCCAGCCGATTGATAATTACATGTGCGCTGCTCTGTTTGTGGTCAAAAAGATATTGAAAAAACCAAAGAAGGGGAAAAATTTTGGAACACACCAAGTTACTACAGTGTTTTATTTGTTTTACATTGTGACTTAATTATTGAGTCTTCCAACAACAGTCGTGCCTCGAACGTAGGCATTATAGTCTTATGGCACCCCAGGAATTTCCTAAAGGCAAAAGAAGGTATAACACTTGTGCGGAATATACGTATTAAGCCAACAAAAGCATTGTGACAGCTGGCATGATCCAAAGGCTAGACTAGTCGGACAGGACAATATGGCCGCATAGAGTGATCTTAACCGGTAGTCAAACAAATGAAGTGCTACAAGTACACTACCTAAGTACTTTTCAAAGTACACAGAGACATACTGCCTAAAAAGGATGGATATTCGGCATACGAAAAGGATTGGACTCACAGTTGTGGCCCAGATGCCAGTTTTTTCGACTACGCTGCAATAGTGGATATCATAAGTAGACTATGAATACAACTAGAGCCTCAATGATAAACTGAGTTAGTTTCATTAAATAGCGTAGGCACTTGTTTAACTTGGCTCCGACATAAGGCCTTTTACCTTTTAAAAAGCGTGCGAATAGACCTATTCCAGAAAAGCCCTGGCCCCCATTGTATCATTGGAAAGAAGACTCTATTCGTAAGGGCATAAATCTCACTTCTTTCTGCTAAGTTGCAAATTTTGGCAGTGCAAGGGAATGCACACTTTACCGATGGCGGTATCATTGAACATCCAAAACCAAATGGTTCGAAATGACGTCATTCATGGAAACCACACGAAAGCAACGCTTTGTTCTTTTCAAATAAATCCCCCATTAGGTCAGTTTGCAATGCTAAATAATAAGCATGCGCGACTGTCTGTTGAATTTTACTATCATTAACCTGACTTTCCATACCGCTCAGAACCTCAGTTATAGTTAAACTGCCAGCACGGGCTAGCCATATTCCAACCACAAATCTTCTAACTGCATAGAAAAATGATGATGGGCATAAGTTTCTAATTTGCCTTCTTCTGTCACCGCTGATTACATTGCAATGACCCATGCAAGAGGCTGATCAATAGAGAGCAATTGAGACACAATTGAAACAAGGCGTATAGGTTTTTATTACCTAATTTAGTTGAGGCAAGGGATCAGTTTTGCCTCAATAATTGTATTTTTGTTAGCTTAGCTGAGCTCTGACAGTGTTGACTGACCTAAACTGCTCTGTATGTAGAAAATATATTTATTCTGCCAAAGCACTTCGTCTTCCTTCATCTTCAAAGAGACCCCAGGGTGTCGCATTAAATAATAATACAAACTTATTAAGAATATGCCGGAAAAATGCCGATTCTATAAAAGATACGGACCTTAAACAAGACATAATTCACACAAAACGTAAGGAGCAATTATTTGCTATCAAGCCCTAATTTCTACCAATTAAGCTAAACAGCACCGTCTTTGAAATTTAACACAATTTTGTTGAATTGAATAAACAGCATATCAAAGTAGCAACTAAGTATTGATATGCAACCTTCGGTTGTTTAATGCTTTTAATCACTATTTACTTCAGTAAGAAGGACTTCGTGCGCAGATCTAGGACGTCCTTCTACTAGAAGGAGATGTTTACTCTACTGATTTTTCTATTTTATCAATGTGAAGCTAATTTAAACTGTTATGGTTGCGAATACTTGAATTGGCAATATGAGAGTGCCCTCTGGCCGTGCGACCAAGGTTCTGAGTCCTGGAAAACCCTTTCGAATTGTACTTCGTGTGTGAAACAGAGTGAAGTTCAGAAAAGCGATTTCATGAAACCCCGTTGGGGTCAGGAAGCAACGGTTTTAAGGACTACTTCAAGGTACTGTACCGTCCAATATCCCCCCAAATTTCCTGACCAATGCATATTTTTTTACGGGAGTGAGTCTCTTATCGAGCAATGCTTCTGTTCCACGGATTACTGTAATTCCACAGTTAACCGCAGCTTTAGCTTATCTTTATTATTTTTTATTGTATATATGTTAAAATTAAAAATATGGACTTGCTATAGTTTGTGATACTACCCTTCTTCAATCACACCTAAATCAGAACTAAAACGATGAGAATCAAATACCAACCAAAAGCAAATAATGGGTCAAATAGTAGTCTAGAAAAAGACGCCAACGCATAATGGAAATTTGGAACTGGAGATGCATGGATAGAGGGGACGAAAGGAAGGTGGGCGTGAGTGGCTTTTTGTTAACAATGAGGAACAGAAAAGTAAAATCTGAGTATCAAAGGACGCGCCACTTTCCCTGTATATTAATGAAAGCTTGTACTGAGAGAGAGTCGAGAACAAAGGACGTAAGCGTACTTTCGCAGCTTTAGACTACGACCACTTATCCCAGTCACTACCCTGTAGAAGAAAGGCATAATAATGTTAGCAGAGGATGAGGAAGGGTTACACCTACCGTCTCTGATTTATCATCTTCTCCGCTTCCCAACTCCAACCTTAGTTTTGCCGCCTCTCCTTGAAAATATTCTACCGAAAGTTGGATCTCATCGTCCTCTTCCCTTTCTTCAACACCTAAAATGTATCAAGTCTCAGGGACAAAATGTGAGTAAAAAAGGGGGTACGTAAGGCTGATAGGGGCTTTTACCTCGCGGACTACCTACTGTAGATTTTAGAGGTAACTGTTGCGTCATATCCTCCACTTCATCGTCTCCATCATTTTCCCCCACTGCTTCCTCCTTCGTCACCATGACAACACTGCTAGCGGGACTAGAGTACTCCGTACTGGGATTCTTGGGTGGCTGAGCTTCACTCAAGGAATTTGCCTGAGGGAAGAAAGAGAAAAGTTCCTGTTATTAGTCACTCGTAAAGTTACAAGCTCAGCTGATTGATCCAAGTAGAAATAAAAATTTTGGACTGCGATTCTCTTTGTTTTTTCGCTCATGCTAGAAATGGGCATCCTAATTCCACAGGAATGCTGCAACGTTGCCTTCGATTAAAAAATGAAATGAGATCTCTAAAATTCTTGGGTCTGTTTCATGCATAAAGCACTCGAAGTTCCACAACTACTTAACCAAGAAATCAATGCCTCAGAGGCTTCGAGTTTGTTATTACGGCACATTGTGAATGCGAAAGTTACCATGTCTGGATTTTTAGATAATATGCTTCAGCCGATTATTTGCGAAGCGTCAACTAAACGGAAAACACCATACAGACATTGGAATCGCAGCGTAATATTATGAAAAGCTCAAAATAATAGCAAACGAACAAATCGCTTGACTTCTATATAAGCAAGGGGAATCTGAGTGGGGAAGGCAATTTTGAGCCAGTCGCGTGCGAGACCTGAGCTAAGTAAGTTGGTGTATTCCGTTCACATACTAAAACAAAATTCCAATTACAACTATCGGGATTCACAGATTATTCCCGACAAGAAATATTTCTGCGACTTTCCCCTTTTGGCACGTATTGTCCATGGAAGCACAGCCCATGGCTTCAGTCACTATCATTTTGCAACTCTCCGCTGGCTGTTTTCCAAGTCTGCCTGATATGGCAATGGTTATACTCTGAATAAATCTCATTAGAGAAACAAGGAGGATGATGTTGGGCAGCAGCTCCCTCCTACTATGTGCGAGAAGCATCTCACTGGCGGCTTTTGAAACGCATTGCTGGAATAGGTTATTCTTAATAATTCAGCAATTATGCCTGTTTCTAGCGAAAGTTTTCTTTCGCATCTTCAAGTTTTTTAACAACAAAACCAAACACACCTAATAATTGCTTTTACAGTCTACCACAGACCTTCAAAGCATATCTTCTGGAGATTAAGTGACATGGATCTCGGCAACGGGGAGTGGCGAGTGGATGGTTTGAAGATAACCGATTATGCACCCATTTAGTTGGTGAAAGCTTAAAAAAAAGTCATTTCACAATACGTCAGCTAGTACATAGCGCATGTACTAGGAATGAATAGAACTAGCTGAAGGTCTTCAAAGCAAATCATGTTAAATGTTACCGATATTTCCTTGAGCAATTCATCAACCGAACCAATTTTTTTAATAAATCCCAATCACTGTTTCCTGTTACTTCATACTGCACCTTTCCCAAGGGCCAAATAACAAATTTAAGAGAAGTTCAACACTGGAACAGAGGCAAACTAATTGAGTAAACCAGAGGAAATCCAGTCGTACCGGGTTCAGGTGACAATAAATGTATGAGAGTTTAAAAATAAGGTTGTAGCGCTAACAACTGACGTGGATCTAAACCATCAGGAGAATTTCTTAAAATTCATTCTAATCACCTAAAATAGCCCTGAGAAATTGCTCATTATGTGGACAAATAGAGCTGCTAAACTATAAGAGACTTGTTACAGCCAAAACCTACCATAGTGTCGGGCAGCTTGACTTGTTCAGTCAACTTCACTGCATCTGAAGGCACCATCGCCACATCTTCAGCATCCTCAATCTCTTCTTCAATTCCTAGATCTGGAAAATGCAATGGAGTACAATGGATAGAGTCCTTGACTAGAACGGCGGCCATTTTAATGTTGCATGTGGCAGACGAACTCGATCCTTAGTGAACAATAATCCGAATTCCGGCAACTAGGAACAATTTCAAGTGGCTAAAGTCATGAACAGAAACAATAGAATGACTTTTAACCACTGTTTAAGGTCCTACTTACACAGGATTAAAAGATCGCTTAAATGGCTGGTCACTATCGTGCTTTTCATATTATGGCTAAAGGACAGGATACTTGCCCCTCCTCGTGATGGGCTGTTGCATTTCCCGTGTCCACCGCTACTATTGAGAGGATATGCGTTGGTTATAAAACATCGCCTTTGATGCTGCCAATCTGCGATAGATAGTGTTCGTCGTGATGTAGAGCCCTTCCCTCACAAACTAGGCATTTAACTCCCCCCTGATGATTAAAATTGCAGAAAGAATCACGGAAGCCGAAAAAAAAGATAAGCGAAGTCGGGAACATAAACATGAAAAGTGACGAATAAAGGAAGCTCATATGGTGCAATTTTATTTACTAAACATGATCTACTTAACAAATCGGACTCTTCAATCTCTGTATCAATGATGACCCCGAGTAACTGGTCCTTTACGGTCTCCCATGACTAGGCTACCAAAATTTGTTAGTAAAACATCAGCTTTCTTATTTTTCAGAGCATAACTAGTCTCTAACTGCCTACATATACGACTCACCAGGCCACGACTCCACTTCACCCGCGTCCTCTGATGTCATCGATGCAACGGAAGCCGCATTGATTTGCGCGAGACGTGTACGTCTCAGGTCGAGGACATCAAAACACCAAACACGGTAGTAATACCGTGACCAGAAGTCAGTCTCACTCAAACTGCCGTCACCACTCCCGACAGAATCGGTTTCTCCACCATCGGGATCCACGAGCCGGAGGAGGTGATTACGAACAATGGGGCTGGCCTCCAGTACTTTTGACGGTGGTGGGTATGTAGTGGTGGTAGCTAAAACAGTGGTGGGAAGGGTGCCACCCTCGAAAACAGGAATGTTGGGACGAGGGCAGCAGGTATTCTCGTCGAAAAAGTGGCACCGCCATTCAAGGTAGGAAAGAACGTCCTTCTGGTTGGATGGCGGCTGCTCGTAAGTGGCTGGGTCTGCGCGAATCACTTCAATACAGGCCTGTGATGTCCGAAAAGTGATTAGAAATAACTAAAAGAACGCCCAATAATTTGATTAAAGACGCATAAAACGAAGGGATTCAGATTTAAGAACATGTAAAACGGGCTCTACCAAAAATGTCTACAAACCCGGAGCGAGTTTCAATTTTGACCGCCTAGAAATTTCCACTGCCGTTCCTAGTACTCAAATGATCTAAGGCGCCTCAAAAATCATCAACTCGACAAATTTCCATGATCGACCAATATAAGTTAAGGACAAAAGTAATCCTGTGAATTGCTAAAATGGCAAAGTTCATCAAGATTCCCTAAGCAAGCAGAATGCAAACCCTATATGCCGCCAACAAACAAGCAGCAGTCAAAAACGCAAAAGCCCTGCCTCCAGGCTACTCACATCAGTCAAAAAATAGAAACAAACCACATTGAGGTCTTTGGCTCCTGCAAAAACCCAATTTTAACCACAACAGAACTCAAGGTTCGACACAAAAATGATAATGCATAACAAGCTCAAGTCTACAAACTGCTCATTTTGGACAATCGTGCCCGTAGAACCAAAGAAGATAGATACACCTCCAGCTAAAACGATAATATTTTTTTAAATAAAGCAAAAGTAAAGCAAGTCGTCAACAATAGGATATATACGCAACCTAAACCAACAATACAAGACCTCGGCAACTAAAGAAAGCCTTAAAAATAAAAAAAGTAAAGAATGCTTGAAGAGCCAATAATTACATTGACAATTGATTACAACATCTAAAAAAAAGTTCCCATAAATAAACAACTATCAGAAAACCATATGTAAAACAAAATTTTTGGAGTTGAGTGCAAATGCTAGCAGCAACTCCGTGCAGCGGAGTGGAAACAGGTTACAATTGCATTACGCGAGTCCATTCAGCATCATCTCGGCAAAGCACTGCGCCATTGTCACCTCAACTGCGACGCTCGTAGCTACGCCATACCTTGGGCAAACGCCCCCGGGCCAGTCCCAAACCACACCTTCCAAATGCATGCCTTTAACCCCCCTCACGAGGAGAGATTGTAGGCCGTAACAGCACTTACACCTACATCATGCACCACCGCCAACGAATGGAAAAGCCGCCGCAGCACCCCCTACTTTCGTCTTGTCATCCATTTCTCCATTTCAAAGCACTCAACTGCCACTGCAGTACCCCAAGTCAGCATCACGTAGTACAGTCTGAGTTGCTTCAAACACATGTCTAGCGTCATAATGAAGCCCTCACATCCACCAAAGCTCCCACAAGTACCTCAAATATCACACATCTACAATAATGCACGTAAAGGCCAAATCCACATTGCTTATAAGAATAATGCTGCCGATCAACTCATGACTCACTCTTCACTAGGCACAACGCAATTACCCGGACTTTTCGCCACAGCTAAAATCTGCAGCAGCCTCTTCCTCCCTCTATCCCTCGATAGCCACACTAGGATCCAAAAGCCCCATCAACGTCCATAGAGGTAGCCCAAAAGTAGCGAAGAGAAAGTGCATCAACTCACGTCACGATTGTCGACAGCAGTTCCTGTGTCACTGCCACTGAAGGGAAAGTTAAACGATCCACCCGTAAGTTCCGAGATACCTTTCTCCAAAGCACTCACGAAGCCCGAAAAGGAGAACTTGACATTCGACAAGTGCGCGAGCACATTTCCACTACCATCCACTAAGCATGCAAAAACGAAGAAAAACAAACACCGTTAAATTTACGCTAATACGCAACTATGTCAATCCCCTTCTACGCCTGAAACTCTACACGAAATAGGAGCGCAGTACTTCCCACAAACTCCAAACCACTAACTAAATATTCAAATTACAGCACAAAAAAAGTACAGTAAATCTTCAAAGGTGTGTTAAACCACACAATCATTAACGGAGAATTGGCAGCAAAACGCCAACAACTCATTCAACTTGCATTCTTTCCACCAAACGCCTTCTCACCTCTTGACTTAACAACCAACTGAACAGAGCCATCACTGCACGCATTTCATATGCATGCTCCCCAAACCATGCCCACTTGCAGACATTCGTTACAAGCACAAATACCACTGTCCCACTGTTACACAAGGCGAATCCATTCACCTCGCACAGATACACAAAACTTCCCTACGCTAGAAGCAATCACTGCATAGCAGGACAACTACCTCCTACCGCCACTTTGCCACATCAACTACTTGTGTGTGTGTGTGTGTGCAAATTGAGTGCCGCAGAAATCAGCACTCTCCTTGGTCAGTGGTGATGAGTTGGGACACCGCCTAAGTGCCTCCTCGCATTGGGCTCATTGGCCATCAGAAATGTTGTGCCATTCAAAAGGCTCGGGCAAACCTCTGCAGCCTGAATCATCACTTTTGTGGAAAAGAAAAAGGCCACCATGACGAGGACACTGTGAAACCCTGTCATTGCTGACGTTCAAAGACATCCAGGCAAAGCAGAGGTGAATATCTCACAAATGGCCTCCCACGGTTTCACTTCTCACTACACGCAAGCCAACCTTTTGTCTCCTCTACCAAGTGTCCTTCCCGACTAGCTCACCCCTCACACCAGAGATGAAGATTTCCAATTACACACTGCCCCTCTCCACTGTAGCGAAGAGATCCTCCATACATCAACCAGCCGTCCATCACAATCGAACCCAGCACAATGTGCACAGTTGGAGCGCTCTTTCGCATCATAACTAAAGGAACTCGCACCGACTGCAAATGCGTCTTGAAGAACGGTACCCGTAATTGCCCCACTTCTCCACGCTACCAACATCAAGACGTCCAAACGCATCGCACAAGACCTCTCATATGCAGCCAACAGCCGGAAGAAGACCGGACATGCTCAAATCACCACCGCATCCAGACACCAGGATGCAGATAGCGGCCGCACGCACTCCTACCACTGGTAGAACAGACCACACCAAACAGACGACACACTACCAAATCCATCAAGCACACAGCAAGTATGTACCTCATGAGCCGATTTGCCATCACGTGAATTGAGGAAACAAAATGGCCACGTAGAAGTAAAATGACTTTCGGTGGACCGATGGCATAGACATCAGGAGAGCTGAGACACCCTCAATCAGAGCCCCTCGCACTCATTCCACCTCAAATCGCCTACAGTACCGACTCACGACCCTAACCCGCAAACATGCAAATGACCCACCTTGTTAGCCAATCTTACAAAGCTAAACCAGTGAACTAACCCACCTGGTCAAATGCCCATTCAGGAGAAGGAAAACACGTCAAGCTCCACTTCTAGCTGGGCAGACAATCACTTACACCTTGCACTTACCAAACACACACCAATTATAAGAAACAAGGTGGCAGTGAATGATGCACTTCAACCGTCAACTCGAAAGAACTAGACACACACATATTTTCTCGCATAGGTACATCCACCATTACCACAATGCGGCTCCACTCCCTTGCTCATGCACGCCTCTCCACTCCTCTGCAGTTCATCTACCGGCCAACTTCGAGGCCACGTCAATGCTGCTCTGACCTCCCCCGGCTATTCTCCACTCCCACCACATTAAAAAATGCCTCCTCCTCCTCCTCGTCCTCAAACCATGCCATCTCGCAAAAGTGCTCAACCTACTTCTATTGCAAAAGCAGCCACCTCACTGTGCAACTGATTGCACCACCTCCTACTTCCCCACCATGTGCAGTAAGCATCCTCGACACACATTGCGCTCCTCAGTTCTGTCCCACCAAAGCCATCGCCTCCAACCTCTTTCCTCGTGACCATTCTATGCTTTTGCCATTTTGGGCCACCACAATGCTCGAGATTGTTGGATGGAAAAGGAAGGAGTGCCACACCGTCGGGAATGAACAACCACAACTGTCAGATGTCCATACTCATGCCTAACGCCGCACCCGTCCACGAGCACAGTTTCGGGGAGAGACAAAATGACCGGCCGGATTTGCATGTGATGCAAGAGCATGCAAGACCACGCAAATAACTCACCCAATGGACTGCTAAGTATCCGCGACATCTATTGCCTGCATGGCAGCACCCAGTGGTGCATGGAAATGCTCCCAACTGCCACACAGAGGACTGCACCAATTGCCATATCTTTCAGTCAGCGTGAAAATATTCACCCACAACTCCATCACGTGAAGCAAGCATAATGAAGTTACACGTCCCACCTTCAACAACAAACAACCTCAGCAGGTCTGAATTGCAGACGTGCTGGAATTACACACAGCTCCCCTACAAAGCTACCAACTCTCATAACACCCACAAAACGCAAAATCTCTGCCCACAAATAATGCATCCAACAAAACGACAAGATGTCGACTAGTGATTGATGCCAGCCAAACAATTCACACTCACGTGCACAGTCCGATTCAGCAAAGCTGCATTCTTCTCACCTCCCCACGCCATCTGGTGCAAAAATGGAGAATACCTACTTCAAACTACTCTCCATACATAATGCTGGTCAACCAATCCGCCAGACTCGCATTTGCCCAAGGCAATAGGCGCTCCAAAGACAACACCACAGCACACTGTCCAACCACACGGGCAAACAACTCCTTCGGGCAATTAAGTGACTAAATTAGACATACCTAACCGCCTTCCTCAGTGCATCACAATGACAATCCAACACAACTACCAAAGTGTGCATTTACCATTCGGAGCGACCGGATCAGATGGAGGTGGCTCAGCTCTAGCACCCTCCTGCTGAAAAGTGTGCAAAGCGTCAGAGAACTGACGCAGCACGGAAGTGGCGGTTCCCCTGGCAGCAGTCAGAGTATCGCTCGCTGCCACCGACTGAGCCACTTCGCTAACGTCACGCTTTATGCAACTCCACACATCAGCTGACTGAGAAAGTGTCGACTTCAGCCACCCAAAGTAGTCGGTTTGAGGTGAATCTGCCTCACTTGCCTCAGGCTCGACTTCAAGAGGTGCGGCCGACAGTCCGTCCGAATCCATTAACTACGGGCAATTGCAAAATCACCTCTTACAATGTCAGCAACAAATTAAATGCGGCACATACAAACCGAGGGAGTAGAAAAAGCAACGCATAAAGACAAGCGATTTATGGACAATCTAACAAACGAAATGCCGACATGGAAATGCCCCCAGCTCTGAATCAACACAACCGCCTTCGCAAGTCAAGCAGCAATGGAAAGGAGCCTACCCGTGCAAAAATAAATCAACCTCCTCACCCACTTCGAGCAAGCATCAATGGAGGAGACCTATCAGCAGATGTGGAGAAGCTTACCCGATAACGACAACGCCCACCAAAGCCACCTATGTTTACATCTGGCGGTGCTTCCACAGTGCATACGAATTATCGTCACAGTTCTACTCTGCATGTTTAATTTATCTCACCTCCAAACCCAACTAAGCGTTCCATTTTGCATAGTCTGATGCAGAATCGACTAGACTGACCACCCATTGGACTGTCTCACCCAGTTCTCATTAAACATTGGTGAAGCATCAAAAAATAACAACTTGTGCGCCTCACTAACAGTAACTTTCATGGCCTTAGTGGCCCATGCTTAGTTACGTGCAACTCATTCATAGTGTAAAATGAAAAGCTTTTCGACTGTCCTCAGTCCAACTGTGACAACACTTCGCCTTCATAACTGCACAATAGCACATTTCTCGAGTGAAGATGGATTGAGAATAGCCTTTCTTTGCCTAAGCTTACTTAATGTCAGCAATGTGCAGCACTTTTCCTGATCCACCTTTGAAGGTCGTTTGTGAAATCGTGGTAAAATAAATAAGCGTCTCGGGAGCTGGCTGCCGTCACACTGGACATGTCGGCTGTCTCCAAAGCACACGAGAGCCTTAGAGCAAAGGAGGACTTCATTCGGAGTTCTTTCACCTTCAAGGAGTGCACCAAGTTTGTTCCCACCGAACGTTTGAATGCTTCTGCCCCGTAAGTCCGAATCAGGTTACTTTAGCTTTGTGAGGCATTGTGGTTGTGGTGAGCTGGAGCAGAACCATTACTCCTGTGATGCGTCCCCAACACCAAATGGTGCGTGGTCAAGGGACGTCATAAAGACAATCGGCCCTACAAATGCATTCGGGGTTGTGAAATTCTTCTCAGGAGCCCAAGATCTACACAAATCCGCTGAGGTATGGTGTATTCACACAGCACTAGGTCTAATCTCCATAGTTTGTGCGTTTATCCAATGATGACGATCCTGCCAATGTTGTCGAGTTGATGGACAAGCACTGGAGTCTTTTGGGAAATGACGTCCCTCTGCTTTGTATTTCTGTCATCGGTGGAGTGCAAGGGTTTTGCCTTGAGGGCAAGAAAAGGGACCTGTTTTGTGAGGTAAGTGCTGCACTACGACGAGGATGACATGCTTTAAGGGGTTGATAAGAGCTGCACTTGCCACAAATGCTTGGATAATTACTCACGGCCTTAATTTTGGAGTAGCCAATGTTGTTAGCGACGCCATTACAAGAGCAGAAGTCTACCACCCTCGGAGCGAAAAGGAGTGCAACAAAATTCGCTGCATTGGCGTGGCTCCTTGGGGCTTTGTCAAGAGCCGCAGAAAGCTAGTCAGTCTTCTGGTAAGGCCGTGTTACCTTCTGTTGATTGATACGCTCTGCAGCCCACCGAGGCCTATTACTCGAAATACTCCATTGGTTATGCGATATCGCAAGATAAGGCTACTTCCCTGAACAAAAGCCACACGCATTACCTATTCGTTGACGATGGCTTTCGCAATAGCTCTCAATACAGTGCAGCGTGGCGATTTCGCAAGGAGCTGGAGCGCCTGATGGGGACTCCTCGAAGAGGTAATGTCGAGTTGAGACTGCGACGGATTGCTTGGTTTAGACGGAGGCTGTGGGGTGCCAGTGGTTCGAATAATTGTGGGAGGAGATTTCGACACCTTAGAACAGGCAGCCGAAAGCACACAGGCTGGCATTCCAATTGTTGTCTGTGCTGGGACTGGTAAAGCCGCGGATATTTTGGACAGAGCACTGCGTTTCTGGAGCAGTAAGAAGAGGTAAGTAAGCATTCCTTGACTAAGCGTCGGCTGCAATCTCAGCTCAAAGGGCTTCCCCCCATCGCAAGTCGCGGAGTTGCAGGAAATGCTCGCAGTCCTGCTTGGGGATGATAAAGCCAATCAGCGGGATGCCAAGTGGACAGTGGACCATGGCATTGAGCTACTGGAGACCATAATGCAGTATGAGGACTTTGTCAGTTGCTTCGATTTGGACGAGGAACGTGTGGGAGCGAGCTTCGATAGGGCAATTCTTTATGCTCTCATCAAGTGTTCAGCCTCCAATCCCATCGACCAATTCAGGGTTGCACTCAAGTTCGGTCGCATTGATGTAGTGAAGGAGAAGATCCTTCCTGATGGTGCTGGCAGGCTTCGATCTTCAAGCAAAAGGTGTAAGTCCTGCCATTGCCTAGACACCTCAAGCGCTAAGCCTGAGTGGCGCAAGCGTTTATACCCACCGGTGTGTCACCGAGACTGCTCGACTGCTTATTCGTAGGAACGGGCCAGATGGGTTCCCCATAGGCATAGAGAAGGCGGCGCCATGGTGGCAGTCCACCTCGCACTTGGTGCGACTAGTTGAGGATGTGCCTAAGCACGTACCAGTTCACCAAATGCTCCGTCACCTCTTAAGATAGTGACTTTGTGACGAGCTTACGAGAGGTGGAATTGCATTCCTTCACTGACCACCGGCTAGCTAACCACAAAAGTGCAATGTAACGACGACTACGACGACGACGACTACAACGACGACGACCATTACCACCACTAGCACTACCACTAGCACCACCATTAGCACTAGCACTACCACAATCCCACCATTGCGGCTGAAGCACTGGATGATATTGTTTGGCTAGAGAATTAAAAGAATTCCTTTTTCACTAGGATTCTCTTGGTAAAGTGGGACACAAATGGTGCTTTGATGTAAGCGTGCATGGGAGGTGGCAGGCGGGAGGTGGGTGGCTAGTATCGTGGTTTCACAGAAAAGCCATTCCACCCTCCTCACTCCTCACTCTATAGTCCCACTGCAAAAGAGTATTGCAAGTGTTGTGTGATCAGAGTTACTCTTCGCTCTCATCGCTGAAATACAACTGAGTGGTTTTAAGTCCTTGCCCTCTTTTGCTGCGGTCGAAAGACCAACTGAACAGGTTGATGACAGCGGCTCTGCTGGATGACCGCAGGGAGTTTGCTGAGTACTTGATGGAGCAGGAGTTGGTGGAGATGTCCACCTACCTGGATGTGATTACGCTCACGTGCCTCTATAATGGCATCGAGGATGCCTCGTCAATGCAACGCTGTCTGACGCGCTTCAATGTGAGGGTGGAAGAGAGCCAGCCTGGTCTTATGCATGCTGCCTTGCTGGCCACCACTGCCAGCATTTTTGCCATTGAAACGGAAACCTCTGGCGCAGCGAACACGATGCTCGAAATGCTCATCCATCGGAAGCAGGAGAAGGCAGAAGGGGACTTGATCAATCTGCACACCGTGAAGAGGCTGCTGAGGAAGCTTTTGGGCTCCTTCACCCATCCATTATATCAGGCAGTTACGGTGAGTGCCAGCTCGGTGCAATTGCGTGTCCTCGTGGCAAATGTTGCTCACTGTCCCACCTATTAAGAAGGATAGGTCCCCCCTCCCCCTGCATAGGCAGTTGCATGACCGCGGGTGAGGAGCAATGGGGCATGCCATGCACCACTGAATGCTCATGCAAGCATTCAATCAAATGTCTTACTCCTGGCTGACTGAGTGTCCTACCACCGTGCCTTGCTGTGCTTGAAGACTCATGACGGTGGCCTTTGAAGCAGGCAATTTTTGTCTCTCATCTTGACGAACGGCGTCTGACGTTGAGTGATCCATGTTATCTGCGACGAGTGTTAGTGACAGGTCACTTCTTTTCCCACTCACTACTGCCACAGACACAGAGCATTCACAGCCTGCACAATGTAGAGATCCGGTTTGGTCCAAAGACTCTGTCTGCCTGTCTGCCTGTCTGTCTGTCTGTCTGTCTCTCTCTCTCTGTGTGTGTGTGTGTGTGTGTGTGTAGATGCTAGACAATCTAGTACAGGTAAAGGCTAATGATGGCCAATGAATTTGAGTGCTGTAGTGCTGACAATGCAGATATCCTGAAAGCCACCTCAATGCGAACTCTTCTTTCTTCCTTTCAGCCTTTCAATCGACGAGTCCTCTTCCCCAACCCCTTACAGGCAAGGCTTCGTAGCATCCGTCCCTGCAATTAACGCCAAATAGATTCCTTGCTTTGCTCCCTAGTACCTCCATGAGTCGCCGATTGCTTGCATACTAGATTGGTAGAAGGTGAATGCAGCTAAGTATTGCTAAGGGGTAGGTCTTGTTCACCTTGTAGGAGCTTTTCATCTGGGCCGTGCTGAACAACCGAAACGAACTGGCCCTGATGTTCTGGCGCAACGCAGACAATGCTGTGGCCCTAAGTCTTATTGGCTGCAATCTCTACGAGAAGATGACCCTAACTCTACCACCCTACGACACCGAGGGCCAGTTGGCATTGGCCAACCAAAAGGCCTACCTCGAACAAACCGCCAAGACGATGGTCGAACTCATCTACGCCAAATCGCAGGTACGTCACGCTGCTCATCTTCATTACCTCTTCCCTCCTCTCCATGAAAATCGCAGTGATCCTCAATGGCAGTACAGCACCAAGGCGAAGCATGAGAGAGGCTACAAGTTGTCTGTGAAAAAAATGAACTACCCACACTTACCTCCGGCATTATTCCACGATTGCCCTCAATAAGCGTTTGTTGTGGACGCCTTAGTGGAATTGTGCAACAGCTGATATTCACCCTTATTGTGGAGTTTAAAAGGCCATCATGGAGGTGAAGAAAGCGATTTCATTGCATACAACCACATGGTCCACGCTGCTACGAGGTCAAAAGAGGCCGTCGCAACAACAACAACAACAACAACAACAATACAGCGGCATTATAATGCATTTTCGCCACCAGTCATGTCTGGCATGGTAACAGAGCGGGTGGGTAAGTGAGTGGATGGGGGAGAATTCACCAACTACTTCACCACGGAGCGTTAAATCCTGCGCTGTTGCAACTGTCGAATGCACAATTGGTAATTAGTCTCGCCACTTGGGTCTGCAAGGTGAAAAGGCTGCATTCACTCTGTCGGTGAGGGATAGAGAAAGTGTCAAGCTGTATTGGCTGATGCACAAAGCTCAGCTCTGTTGACCAGAATGCAGTTAGTCGGTAGTGAGTGAGAGGACTGGTGCCTTGTGGTGCCCAACCTATGCTGCTTCACGCCATTGCATCATGCTGCACCTGCGTCCTGCCTGCAAATATTGGGAAGTGCTGTCAAGGGACACGTTTGTTTGCTCAAATCTGCCTTTGTCAAAAAGGCGGTCTCTTGCAAGCACCATAGGCGTCCTTTCCAACCACAAGTATGGTGTCGTCGTTGCTAATGGCGGTGGTGGTGCAGGTGGCGCATGATATGGCGATGGCTCTCACCTAGTGGCGTCTCCCTACACAATCCTCTTTCCCCACTGGGTGCCCTGCTCACCATGTGTTCAACATTGAACCCACAGTGGAGAGCGCTATACCTCCTGATGCGGCCCTTGAAGATCTGGGGTCATCACAGCTGCATGCCTCTGGCCATGCAGGCCAATTGTCGCGAATTCATCTCCTCCATCGCCTGTCAGCATGCCATCCAGGTTGAGTGGCGCGCTGGAGTACACGCCAACGTCATCTCACTCCTTCTCGCCTACATCTGCCCCCTCCTCATCTTCACTCCGTTGGTCACATTTTCGTCCAACAGCAGTAGCAGTAGCGACAGCAGCAGCAACAACACTGCCACAAAGAATGCTGCTGAGAGGGACATCGTTCAGCGTCTTAAGCGTGAAACCAAGCATGTAGACATGCAGACTGACACCAATGCCCCCTCCATCTCGGTGACGAAGAAGGTGGCAATGTTCTACCAGGCTCCGCGAACCAAGTTTTGCATTCATGCCGTAAGCTGTAGTGAAGTGCCTTGAGTAGATTACAACGACCAAGAGTTGCAATGTCAATTGCTGCTCTCCATGGTTTCAGGTATTTTATGTCATCTTTTTGGCATTCTTCTCCTACACCCTCCTCTTCGGATTGAAGCCGGATTCCGTGACTGTGCCAGAAGCCGCGCTAATGCTTTACCTCGGTTCCTTCTTTGTTGAAACTACGTGGAGTGTGAGTTACTTCCCATGAAGCAGCCTTTCCGATTTATCACATCCCACTGCACTAGGAGTCAAGCGTCCCTGCTCAATCGTTGCTTTAGTTTCTCAAATCGGTCAGAGGAAGCGGCTCGGTGCGTGCTCGCTTTGGCAGCTGGCTGAGCAAGGACAAATGGCACGCCTATGATGTGATTCTCATGGTTGCCAGTGCGGTTCCCATCTGCTTGCGTTTGGGTTGGAATAGCACCTACATCGTCGCCAAGACCATTTACTCCATCATTTGTAAGTGCATTGCATTGCATTGCATTGCATTGCATTGCATTGCATTTGTCAACGCCACCTCACCCCAACAGTCAGTCAGTTCACTACTGCATTGGCATTTTAGTGGTATTATACTTCGCCCGACTCTTCCAATTCTACTCAGTGAACCGCAAACTCGGCCCCAACTCCGTGATGATATTCCGAATGCTAGTGGAGCTGGCTATATTCCTCTTCATTCTTCTCATCTTCCTCCTGCCCTACGGAGTCTCAACGCAGGCTCTACTCTTTCCCTATATGACGCAGTTTAATCCAGAAGTTCTCAAAAATGTCTTCTACTACCCCTATTACCGAATGTATGGAGAACTCTTCTTGGAAGAGTCTGAAGGTGGGTTACCATGTCCCTCCTCCTCACAGAAGTCGTCAACCCAATCCAATCCAATCCAATCCCTCCACCAATTCTTTCATTTCCAGTCCCCCATAACTTGCACAGTCGACGTGCAAGCACATTTGCCTTCTTAGTCGCAGGTAGTACAACAACCCGGGCGCACCTCTAAGCATCTGACTAGTGAGAACCAGTGCTGCAGGGCACCCGAATGCGATTCCCTTCTGCCTTAGCAACTGCCTCACATCATTCACCCACATTACGCACCTACATAGCATTCAAGCAGCATTATTTACCAAGACGCGTGGTACTGTGGAAACCATGAAGTGGTGCGGACACTTCCCTCTGTCTTGCCTTCCACCATTTGTGACCGGTCAATTGCAAAGTGTCTCTACATTCATGGAAGCATGCTGTGTAAGGGAAATACGAAAGGAAGAGAGGTATTACCACAACACTTTCTGCCCTTGTGCCCACCGTACCAACTTACGCTCCCTCCCTTCCTTTCAACTGCTGAAACAACTGAGCAGATTGAATGAGCTGTTGGCTGCGTTCTCCTCCCAACAACTCACGTATCTCTTTTTCAGCTCAAATGGAGGGCTGCAATGCGACCACGGCGGATGGCATCACTTGCCCCCTGTACAACTTCATGACCCCCCTCTTCCTCGCCATCTACATGCTTGTCGTTGCTGTTCTGCTGATCAATCTGTTGATTGCCATCTTCAGGTAAGGCTTTGTGCATTTTTGCTTCGCGACTTCCTTTGAGTTGCGTTGCGTCCCTTCATCGCCAATAAAGAGGCAAACAGCAACTCGTGATATTGTGCAGCTGCATGTCAGTCGATCCACCTGCACCACCATGGTGGTCTCCTGTCCACGGAGGGGAGGATAGGAGAAATGACCTGGTTGGTGAGGTAGATCGCGTTCTTTGCCTTCTTCAAGATCAAGGCGGGAGCACAACTTCTCCATGTCATTGTTGTCAAGACGTTGCAAAGTGCCTTCCTTCATTTGACTTTAGCAACGTGTACACCGAGGTTGAAGCCCAATCAACGCAGTTCTGGAAGACAACCCTGTACTATCTGCTGGTGGAGTACAAGGCGAAGCCGGTGGTCCCAGCGCCATTCAGTGTGCTCCAGACTCTTCTCGAGGTCATGCTCTTCCCCCCATGCGCTTTCATTCGACTATGTCGACGTCTCACTTCTCGCAAACGTAAGTTCCCCCAACCTCAGGTAATGCAAGCGCGGACGCCAGAACACAAGTGTCCCTCTTTTCTCCTCTCACCAACGTCTTCATGCATGCTTTGCTGCCGAGCCAATGGTAACATCAAGCCTCACCTCTCCCTCCTCGCATGGCGAACGGAGGAGCACCTCCTGTTCTGCACAACTCAAAACAGGTCCAAATGACTTGTCAGGTGTTCAAGTTGCCAGCCTATTTGGGGGGAGGCATGTAAACTTCTCCACTTGACTTAGTAGGCATGGTGCAGCTTGATGCAGCTTGATGCACACTGCACAGAGGATAGGCACGAGCGAATCTGTACATTCCGTGTTGTCGTCGTACTGCCTTCCATTTCCCAACACGATATGATGTGGTCGCATCACAGCACAGCTCATGCTCGCACGACAGGCTTATTGGCATGAAATGTAGACGAGTGGCTCTTCAATTCCACTGTGAAGGCAGTTCGATTCCTCAACGCTCGGCAGAATAGGCACCAATGCTGGAAGGAGTGGGATTCTTGACCTTACTTGCGTGAACCTTTAGGGAGCCACGCACTCGCCGATAAGGCCCACGGGGACAGGGCAAGCAGTGAACACGCGGCGGAAGAAGCCAGTGGAACTGCAGCGAGTGTGGAGGATGAGGAGAAATCTAGCCATCTGGAGGTGGTGACAAGAGACGAGGAGACGGAGGAGTTGGACAACTCCATCACTCAGATGGAGCGATGGACCCTCCGTCAAATCCTCAAACAGGAAGAGGCCTGTGGAGATGCTAACCAAATTTATTCCATGTAAGTTGTCACTGGGAATCGCCTCCTCCCCACATTCACCGTGTCTAACCTTAGTGACACCCAGCGATCACTCGATCCAACATGCTTCTCACTTGCTAGCACTCACTTGCTCAGAAATAGTGTCTTTTTCAATAACGCTAAGTGCCAAAGCGTAGAATGCTATCTGTCGAGGGTCCCTTCACTCTCTCCATGGACACGCTAATCACCAACGACCTGGGGCAAAGTGAGCACTGTGTGGCCATGAATGCAGACTATACTGTACTCTTCCAATTTCCCTAACCCCTTACAGGATGGAGGAAGTAGGCAATGCACTGGCGGTAGCAGATCATCCTGACGAACCAACACCACCATCAGGTAAGCGACATGTCTCCATTCGCCCTCACCTTTCATGCCATCACTGGCATCGCTACTAATCTCCCGATGTCGACTCTGCAGCCCCGGAGCCACGAAGAAGCCTTGGTGTTGTAAGTGACAATTGTAGTGGCCTGGTGTCGTCGACCTTGCTGACAGCATCTATATGCCAACGTGTCGTCTTCTTTGTAGCAGGACCTCAATGTCAGACTCTCGGCGATGGAAGAAAAATTGAGAATTCGCTCAAGCATCACGAGAGTGTGATCAAACAACTGCTCGAACAATTGACCACCGGAAAGTGACCTCCTGCCGCCCGCCTCATGCTGTCTGACTTTTCGCCTTTTTGACTCCTCCTTTGCTCTTCTCTCTGCTTCGACCGTTTAGCTTAATTAATAAAGTGCTCTCGATTTGCAAACTTTTGCCGTTTTTCATGCCGTCATACCAATCCGTAGCATGCGTTGACGCAAAGCCAACTCTACAGCAACCTGCCTACGTTTCATGCGGAAACAGGAGTCAATTCAGACTCACGTATTAACTGGCTGTGATGAAGATGAGAAGGGTGAATAGGGAGAATACACTGTATTTACAGTTACTGATGCATACAACTTCCTCATCCAAGAAGCCACTTCTATCGCGACCAGTGTCATGTAATGCAAGAGGTCCTCGGCCATTCAATAAAACCTTTATTTCAACACGCACACACATACACACCAATTTCAACCAGCGAGGCGTAACACGCAAAACGCTTGTTTGAGCCTTG
Organism: Taenia crassiceps; assembly: GCA_023375655.1. NCBI lineage: Eukaryota > Metazoa > Platyhelminthes > Cestoda > Cyclophyllidea > Taeniidae > Taenia > Taenia crassiceps. The sequence continues at coordinate 1,145,236 of JAKROA010000010.1, forward strand.
GTGCGGGCAAGGAGCCGCTTGTGGCCTCCAGGCCATGCCAGTAGCACCAAGCTCCACTGTACGTCGACAACTCCTCCTCGTCCCCAGTGCTACGCCCACTTCGCGGTGCTGCTACTTATGCAACCCTCGAGACCGTTTCACCTCCATCATCCATTCATGCGACATCACTGGCAAATCATCCGCTCTTAAAAAGCAAAACACCACACCTTTTTGACCAAACTCTTGCTAGCACAGACCCTTGCCAGCCTAGCAGGACTAAATTCACTACCCACCAAAAGTGCGGTAATTTAACGTCCAATGCAATCCACCACACAGCCTTTTCGATGAACATGCACAGGTGATAGGAGGTAAAGCTGGTATGGAGTATTTCACCTTTTCAAAATAAGCACTTCCCAGGGCCACGCCTGCATTCAAGCAAACTCGAAAAGGCACAAAGACGCAATGTAAAATGCACATGTCCACGCAGCAAAGAGGCTGCAACAGTGAATAGGCATACAAGGAGTTGGGCACTCTGACACAATCTACCAAACAAACTAAGGGTTTTAAGCAGGCTCTCTTCCACACGCAAAATACCACCACCCACTTTGCTCCTCATCGATATCGTACTCGTGGACACATCTGCCAGTCATGCGTTTCCATCTCTGACAGTCGTGATTGCTCAACCGCATCGGTTTGTCTTTCCTTCGCCACCCAATCCGGCGAGGACAGAAAATACAGCCACGAGGAAACAGGCTCAGGACAATGGCTTTGGTGGTACAGAAAGTGAGCAAAACAAGGTGTGCCGCCACGGTGGCACCGCAGTACATGTAGGATCGGAAAGAAGCACCCAGCATACTTAAACTGCACATTGTTTGGACTTTGGACGCGGTCCTATCAGTCTCATGGTGAAGTGCCTGCTTTCGCAATAGCAACGAATGAAGGCCTAATACGGCGATCCATTTACGCCGCATCACAGCTCACCTGCAACATGGAGACGCCACATGCGCACTGTGATGGCTGAATGTGGCACTGAGCACACACACATTAACACCCAACTTTCGAATCATTCGACTGGCCAGTGCTGCGAGGGCTCTGCAATCTAACCCAACAAATACTCACACTCCGAAGAGTGTCCAAACACCCGCCAAGTTGAAACAACACAGCCGTACATCTCCAGCCGAGTGACTGCATTCCATCCAACTGCCTTGGCATCCAGTGCCTAAACACACCCTCTCTCTCCCCCCTCCCTTCCTCCCTCCTCCTTCCCTTGGCAGTGGATTGCGCTACTGAGAAGCTGCAACTCATTCGACATTCACCTACCAAATGACAGGACCATTGGCATGATTGCTTGCTTCACCATGTCCAATTCACAGGGCTTCTCATCACCTACTAACACGCACTACGTCAATGGCATCAGAGGACATGTTGGGTATTAGTGCAAGCATCTCAGTGGTCGCAAGGCGTACGCAATGCTGCAGACTGCCGCATCAACACACCAGTCTCTTCCCCTCTGATCGGTTGCACTACTATTGCCCTCCTCACAATATGATTGGCCCAGAGGACAGATGCAAACCCATCATGACAACGTACAGTAAATCATCAAAGGTGTGTGTTGGCAGCAAAACGCCAACAACTCATTCAACTTGCATTCTTTCCACCAAACGCCTTCTCACCTCTTGACTTAACAACCAACTGAACAGAGCCATCACTGCACGCATTTCATATGCATGCTCCCAAACCATGCCCACTTGCAGACATTCGTTACAAGCACAAATACCACTGTCCCACTGTTACACAAGGCGAATCCATTCACCTCGCACAGATACACAAAACTTCCCTACGCTAGAAGCAATCACTGCATAGCAGGACAACTACCTCCTACCGCCACTTTGCCACATCAACTACTTGTGTGTGTGTGTGTGTGCAAATTGAGTGCCGCAGAAATCAGCACTCTCCTTGGTCAGTGGTGATGAGTTGGGACACCGCCTAAGTGCCTCCTCGCATTGGGCTCATTGGCCATCAGAAATGTTGTGCCATTCAAAAGGCTCGGGCAAACCTCTGCAGCCTGAATCATCACTTTTGTGGAAAAGAAAAAGGCCACCATGACGAGGACACTGTGAAACCCTGTCATTGCTGACGTTCAAAGACATCCAGGCAAAGCAGAGGTGAATATCTCACAAATGGCCTCCCACGGTTTCACTTCTCACTACACGCAAGCCAACCTTTTGTCTCCTCTACCAAGTGTCCTTCCCGACTAGCTCACCCCTCACACCAGAGATGAAGATTTCCAATTACACACTGCCCCTCTCCACTGTAGCGAAGAGATCCTCCATACATCAACCAGCCGTCCATCACAATCGAACCCAGCACAATGTGCACAGTTGGAGCGCTCTTTCGCATCATAACTAAAGGAACTCGCACCGACTGCAAATGCGTCTTGAAGAACGGTACCCGTAATTGCCCCACTTCTCCACGCTACCAACATCAAGACGTCCAAACGCATCGCACAAGACCTCTCATATGCAGCCAACAGCCGGAAGAAGACCGGACATGCTCAAATCACCACCGCATCCAGACACCAGGATGCAGATAGCGGCCGCACGCACTCCTACCACTGGTAGAACAGACCACACCAAACAGACGACACACTACCAAATCCATCAAGCACACAGCAAGTATGTACCTCATGAGCCGATTTGCCATCACGTGAATTGAGGAAACAAAATGGCCACGTAGAAGTAAAATGACTTTCGGTGGACCGATGGCATAGACATCAGGAGAGCTGAGACACCCTCAATCAGAGCCCCTCGCACTCATTCCACCTCAAATCGCCTACAGTACCGACTCACGACCCTAACCCGCAAACATGCAAATGACCCACCTTGTTAGCCAATCTTACAAAGCTAAACCAGTGAACTAACCCACCTGGTCAAATGCCCATTCAGGAGAAGGAAAACACGTCAAGCTCCACTTCTAGCTGGGCAGACAATCACTTACACCTTGCACTTACCAAACACACACCAATTATAAGAAACAAGGTGGCAGTGAATGATGCACTTCAACCGTCAACTCGAAAGAACTAGACACACACATATTTTCTCGCATAGGTACATCCACCATTACCACAATGCGGCTCCACTCCCTTGCTCATGCACGCCTCTCCACTCCTCTGCAGTTCATCTACCGGCCAACTTCGAGGCCACGTCAATGCTGCTCTGACCTCCCCCGGCTATTCTCCACTCCCACCACATTAAAAAATGCCTCCTCCTCCTCCTCGTCCTCAAACCATGCCATCTCGCAAAAGTGCTCAACCTACTTCTATTGCAAAAGCAGCCACCTCACTGTGCAACTGATTGCACCACCTCCTACTTCCCCACCATGTGCAGTAAGCATCCTCGACACACATTGCGCTCCTCAGTTCTGTCCCACCAAAGCCATCGCCTCCAACCTCTTTCCTCGTGACCATTCTATGCTTTTGCCATTTTGGGCCACCACAATGCTCGAGATTGTTGGATGGAAAAGGAAGGAGTGCCACACCGTCGGGAATGAACAACCACAACTGTCAGATGTCCATACTCATGCCTAACGCCGCACCCGTCCACGAGCACAGTTTCGGGGAGAGACAAAATGACCGGCCGGATTTGCATGTGATGCAAGAGCATGCAAGACCACGCAAATAACTCACCCAATGGACTGCTAAGTATCCGCGACATCTATTGCCTGCATGGCAGCACCCAGTGGTGCATGGAAATGCTCCCAACTGCCACACAGAGGACTGCACCAATTGCCATATCTTTCAGTCAGCGTGAAAATATTCACCCACAACTCCATCACGTGAAGCAAGCATAATGAAGTTACACGTCCCACCTTCAACAACAAACAACCTCAGCAGGTCTGAATTGCAGACGTGCTGGAATTACACACAGCTCCCCTACAAAGCTACCAACTCTCATAACACCCACAAAACGCAAAATCTCTGCCCACAAATAATGCATCCAACAAAACGACAAGATGTCGACTAGTGATTGATGCCAGCCAAACAATTCACACTCACGTGCACAGTCCGATTCAGCAAAGCTGCATTCTTCTCACCTCCCCACGCCATCTGGTGCAAAAATGGAGAATACCTACTTCAAACTACTCTCCATACATAATGCTGGTCAACCAATCCGCCAGACTCGCATTTGCCCAAGGCAATAGGCGCTCCAAAGACAACACCACAGCACACTGTCCAACCACACGGGCAAACAACTCCTTCGGGCAATTAAGTGACTAAATTAGACATACCTAACCGCCTTCCTCAGTGCATCACAATGACAATCCAACACAACTACCAAAGTGTGCATTTACCATTCGGAGCGACCGGATCAGATGGAGGTGGCTCAGCTCTAGCACCCTCCTGCTGAAAAGTGTGCAAAGCGTCAGAGAACTGACGCAGCACGGAAGTGGCGGTTCCCCTGGCAGCAGTCAGAGTATCGCTCGCTGCCACCTACTGAGCCACTTCGCTAACGTCACGCTTTATGCAACTCCACACATCAGCTGACTGAGAAAGTGTCGACTTCAGCCACCCAAAGTAGTCGGTTTGAGGTGAATCTGCCTCACTTGCCTCAGGCTCGACTTCAAGAGGTGCGGCCGACAGTCCGTCCGAATCCATTAACTACGGGCAATTGCAAAATCACCTCTTACAATGTCAGCAACAAATTAAATGCGGCACATACAAACCGAGGGAGTAGAAAAAGCAACGCATAAAGACAAGCGATTTATGGACAATCTAACAAACGAAATGCCGACATGGAAATGCCCCCAGCTCTGAATCAACACAACCGCCTTCGCAAGTCAAGCAGCAATGGAAAGGAGCCTACCCGTGCAAAAATAAATCAACCTCCTCACCCACTTCGAGCAAGCATCAATGGAGGAGACCTATCAGCAGATGTGGAGAAGCTTACCCGATAACGACAACGCCCACCAAAGCCACCTATGTTTACATCTGGCGGTGCTTCCACAGTGCATACGAATTATCGTCACAGTTCTACTCTGCATGTTTAATTTATCTCACCTCCAAACCCAACTAAGCGTTCCATTTTGCATAGTCTGATGCAGAATCGACTAGACTGACCACCCATTGGACTGTCTCACCCAGTTCTCATTAAACATTGGTGAAGCATCAAAAATAACAACTTGTGCGCCTCACTAACAGTAACTTTCATGGCCTTAGTGGCCCATGCTTAGTTACGTGCAACTCATTCATAGTGTAAAATGAAAAGCTTTTCGACTGTCCTCAGTCCAACTGTGACAACACTTCGCCTTCATAACTGCACAATAGCACATTTCTCGAGTGAAGATGGATTGAGAATAGCCTTTCTTTGCCTAAGCTTACTTAATGTCAGCAATGTGCAGCACTTTTCCTGATCCACCTTTGAAGGTCGTTTGTGAAATCGTGGTAAAATAAATAAGCGTCTCGGGAGCTGGCTGCCGTCACACTGGACATGTCGGCTGTCTCCAAAGCACACGAGAGCCTTAGAGCAAAGGAGGACTTCATTCGGAGTTCTTTCACCTTCAAGGAGTGCACCAAGTTTGTTCCCACCGAACGTTTGAATGCTTCTGCCCCGTAAGTCCGAATCAGGTTACTTTAGCTTTGTGAGGCATTGTGGTTGTGGTGAGCTGGAGCAGAACCATTACTCCTGTGATGCGTCCCCAACACCAAATGGTGCGTGGTCAAGGGACGTCATAAAGACAATCGGCCCTACAAATGCATTCGGGGTTGTGAAATTCTTCTCAGGAGCCCAAGATCTACACAAATCCGCTGAGGTATGGTGTATTCACACAGCACTAGGTCTAATCTCCATAGTTTGTGCGTTTATCCAATGATGACGATCCTGCCAATGTTGTCGAGTTGATGGACAAGCACTGGAGTCTTTTGGGAAATGACGTCCCTCTGCTTTGTATTTCTGTCATCGGTGGAGTGCAAGGGTTTTGCCTTGAGGGCAAGAAAAGGGACCTGTTTTGTGAGGTAAGTGCTGCACTACGACGAGGATGACATGCTTTAAGGGGTTGATAAGAGCTGCACTTGCCACAAATGCTTGGATAATTACTCACGGCCTTAATTTTGGAGTAGCCAATGTTGTTAGCGACGCCATTACAAGAGCAGAAGTCTACCACCCTCGGAGCGAAAAGGAGTGCAACAAAATTCGCTGCATTGGCGTGGCTCCTTGGGGCTTTGTCAAGAGCCGCAGAAAGCTAGTCAGTCTTCTGGTAAGGCCGTGTTACCTTCTGTTGATTGATACGCTCTGCAGCCCACCGAGGCCTATTACTCGAAATACTCCATTGGTTATGCGATATCGCAAGATAAGGCTACTTCCCTGAACAAAAGCCACACGCATTACCTATTCGTTGACGATGGCTTTCGCAATAGCTCTCAATACAGTGCAGCGTGGCGATTTCGCAAGGAGCTGGAGCGCCTGATGGGGACTCCTCGAAGAGGTAATGTCGAGTTGAGACTGCGACGGATTGCTTGGTTTAGACGGAGGCTGTGGGGTGCCAGTGGTTCGAATAATTGTGGGAGGAGATTTCGACACCTTAGAACAGGCAGCCGAAAGCACACAGGCTGGCATTCCAATTGTTGTCTGTGCTGGGACTGGTAAAGCCGCGGATATTTTGGACAGAGCACTGCGTTTCTGGAGCAGTAAGAAGAGGTAAGTAAGCATTCCTTGACTAAGCGTCGGCTGCAATCTCAGCTCAAAGGGCTTCCCCCCATCGCAAGTCGCGGAGTTGCAGGAAATGCTCGCAGTCCTGCTTGGGGATGATAAAGCCAATCAGCGGGATGCCAAGTGGACAGTGGACCATGGCATTGAGCTACTGGAGACCATAATGCAGTATGAGGACTTTGTCAGTTGCTTCGATTTGGACGAGGAACGTGTGGGAGCGAGCTTCGATAGGGCAATTCTTTATGCTCTCATCAAGTGTTCAGCCTCCAATCCCATCGACCAATTCAGGGTTGCACTCAAGTTCGGTCGCATTGATGTAGTGAAGGAGAAGATCCTTCCTGATGGTGCTGGCAGGCTTCGATCTTCAAGCAAAAGGTGTAAGTCCTGCCATTGCCTAGACACCTCAAGCGCTAAGCCTGAGTGGCGCAAGCGTTTATACCCACCGGTGTGTCACCGAGACTGCTCGACTGCTTATTCGTAGGAACGGGCCAGATGGGTTCCCCATAGGCATAGAGAAGGCGGCGCCATGGTGGCAGTCCACCTCGCACTTGGTGCGACTAGTTGAGGATGTGCCTAAGCACGTACCAGTTCACCAAATGCTCCGTCACCTCTTAAGATAGTGACTTTGTGACGAGCTTACGAGAGGTGGAATTGCATTCCTTCACTGACCACCGGCTAGCTAACCACAAAAGTGCAATGTAACGACGACTACGACGACGACGACTACAACGACGACGACCATTACCACCACTAGCACTACCACTAGCACCACCATTAGCACTAGCACTACCACAATCCCACCATTGCGGCTGAAGCACTGGATGATATTGTTTGGCTAGAGAATTAAAAGAATTCCTTTTTCACTAGGATTCTCTTGGTAAAGTGGGACACAAATGGTGCTTTGATGTAAGCGTGCATGGGAGGTGGCAGGCGGGAGGTGGGTGGCTAGTATCGTGGTTTCACAGAAAAGCCATTCCACCCTCCTCACTCCTCACTCTATAGTCCCACTGCAAAAGAGTATTGCAAGTGTTGTGTGATCAGAGTTACTCTTCGCTCTCATCGCTGAAATACAACTGAGTGGTTTTAAGTCCTTGCCCTCTTTTGCTGCGGTCGAAAGACCAACTGAACAGGTTGATGACAGCGGCTCTGCTGGATGACCGCAGGGAGTTTGCTGAGTACTTGATGGAGCAGGAGTTGGTGGAGATGTCCACCTACCTGGATGTGATTACGCTCACGTGCCTCTATAATGGCATCGAGGATGCCTCGTCAATGCAACGCTGTCTGACGCGCTTCAATGTGAGGGTGGAAGAGAGCCAGCCTGGTCTTATGCATGCTGCCTTGCTGGCCACCACTGCCAGCATTTTTGCCATTGAAACGGAAACCTCTGGCGCAGCGAACACGATGCTCGAAATGCTCATCCATCGGAAGCAGGAGAAGGCAGAAGGGGACTTGATCAATCTGCACACCGTGAAGAGGCTGCTGAGGAAGCTTTTGGGCTCCTTCACCCATCCATTATATCAGGCAGTTACGGTGAGTGCCAGCTCGGTGCAATTGCGTGTCCTCGTGGCAAATGTTGCTCACTGTCCCACCTATTAAGAAGGATAGGTCCCCCTCCCCTGCATAGGCAGTTGCATGACCGCGGGTGAGGAGCAATGGGGCATGCCATGCACCACTGAATGCTCATGCAAGCATTCAATCAAATGTCTTACTCCTGGCTGACTGAGTGTCCTACCACCGTGCCTTGCTGTGCTTGAAGACTCATGACGGTGGCCTTTGAAGCAGGCAATTTTTGTCTCTCATCTTGACGAACGGCGTCTGACGTTGAGTGATCCATGTTATCTGCGACGAGTGTTAGTGACAGGTCACTTCTTTTCCCACTCACTACTGCCACAGACACAGAGCATTCACAGCCTGCACAATGTAGAGATCCGGTTTGGTCCAAAGACTCTGTCTGCCTGTCTGCCTGTCTGTCTGTCTGTCTGTCTCTCTCTCTGTGTGTGTGTGTGTGTGTGTGTGTAGATGCTAGACAATCTAGTACAGGTAAAGGCTAATGATGGCCAATGAATTTGAGTGCTGTAGTGCTGACAATGCAGATATCCTGAAAGCCACCTCAATGCGAACTCTTCTTTCTTCCTTTCAGCCTTTCAATCGACGAGTCCTCTTCCCCAACCCCTTACAGGCAAGGCTTCGTAGCATCCGTCCCTGCAATTAACGCCAAATAGATTCCTTGCTTTGCTCCCTAGTACCTCCATGAGTCGCCGATTGCTTGCATACTAGATTGGTAGAAGGTGAATGCAGCTAAGTATTGCTAAGGGGTAGGTCTTGTTCACCTTGTAGGAGCTTTTCATCTGGGCCGTGCTGAACAACCGAAACGAACTGGCCCTGATGTTCTGGCGCAACGCAGACAATGCTGTGGCCCTAAGTCTTATTGGCTGCAATCTCTACGAGAAGATGACCCTAACTCTACCACCCTACGACACCGAGGGCCAGTTGGCATTGGCCAACCAAAAGGCCTACCTCGAACAAACCGCCAAGACGATGGTCGAACTCATCTACGCCAAATCGCAGGTACGTCACGCTGCTCATCTTCATTACCTCTTCCCTCCTCTCCATGAAAATCGCAGTGATCCTCAATGGCAGTACAGCACCAAGGCGAAGCATGAGAGAGGCTACAAGTTGTCTGTGAAAAAATGAACTACCCACACTTACCTCCGGCATTATTCCACGATTGCCCTCAATAAGCGTTTGTTGTGGACGCCTTAGTGGAATTGTGCAACAGCTGATATTCACCCTTATTGTGGAGTTTAAAAGGCCATCATGGAGGTGAAGAAAGCGATTTCATTGCATACAACCACATGGTCCACGCTGCTACGAGGTCAAAAGAGGCCGTCGCAACAACAACAACAACAACAACAACAATACAGCGGCATTATAATGCATTTTCGCCACCAGTCATGTCTGGCATGGTAACAGAGCGGGTGGGTAAGTGAGTGGATGGGGAGAATTCACCAACTACTTCACCACGGAGCGTTAAATCCTGCGCTGTTGCAACTGTCGAATGCACAATTGGTAATTAGTCTCGCCACTTGGGTCTGCAAGGTGAAAAGGCTGCATTCACTCTGTCGGTGAGGGATAGAGAAAGTGTCAAGCTGTATTGGCTGATGCACAAAGCTCAGCTCTGTTGACCAGAATGCAGTTAGTCGGTAGTGAGTGAGAGGACTGGTGCCTTGTGGTGCCCAACCTATGCTGCTTCACGCCATTGCATCATGCTGCACCTGCGTCCTGCCTGCAAATATTGGGAAGTGCTGTCAAGGGACACGTTTGTTTGCTCAAATCTGCCTTTGTCAAAAAGGCGGTCTCTTGCAAGCACCATAGGCGTCCTTTCCAACCACAAGTATGGTGTCGTCGTTGCTAATGGCGGTGGTGGTGCAGGTGGCGCATGATATGGCGATGGCTCTCACCTAGTGGCGTCTCCCTACACAATCCTCTTTCCCCACTGGGTGCCCTGCTCACCATGTGTTCAACATTGAACCCACAGTGGAGAGCGCTATACCTCCTGATGCGGCCCTTGAAGATCTGGGGTCATCACAGCTGCATGCCTCTGGCCATGCAGGCCAATTGTCGCGAATTCATCTCCTCCATCGCCTGTCAGCATGCCATCCAGGTTGAGTGGCGCGCTGGAGTACACGCCAACGTCATCTCACTCCTTCTCGCCTACATCTGCCCCCTCCTCATCTTCACTCCGTTGGTCACATTTTCGTCCAACAGCAGTAGCAGTAGCGACAGCAGCAGCAACAACACTGCCACAAAGAATGCTGCTGAGAGGGACATCGTTCAGCGTCTTAAGCGTGAAACCAAGCATGTAGACATGCAGACTGACACCAATGCCCCCTCCATCTCGGTGACGAAGAAGGTGGCAATGTTCTACCAGGCTCCGCGAACCAAGTTTTGCATTCATGCCGTAAGCTGTAGTGAAGTGCCTTGAGTAGATTACAACGACCAAGAGTTGCAATGTCAATTGCTGCTCTCCATGGTTTCAGGTATTTTATGTCATCTTTTTGGCATTCTTCTCCTACACTCTCCTCTTCGGATTGAAGCCGGATTCCGTGACTGTGCCAGAAGCCGCGCTAATGCTTTACCTCGGTTCCTTCTTTGTTGAAACTACGTGGAGTGTGAGTTACTTCCCATGAAGCAGCCTTTCCGATTTATCACATCCCACTGCACTAGGAGTCAAGCGTCCCTGCTCAATCGTTGCTTTAGTTTCTCAAATCGGTCAGAGGAAGCGGCTCGGTGCGTGCTCGCTTTGGCAGCTGGCTGAGCAAGGACAAATGGCACGCCTATGATGTGATTCTCATGGTTGCCAGTGCGGTTCCCATCTGCTTGCGTTTGGGTTGGAATAGCACCTACATCGTCGCCAAGACCATTTACTCCATCATTTGTAAGTGCATTGCATTGCATTGCATTGCATTGCATTGCATTGCATTGCATTGCATTGCATTTGTCAACGCCACCTCACCCCAACAGTCAGTCAGTTCACTACTGCATTGGCATTTTAGTGGTATTATACTTCGCCCGACTCTTCCAATTCTACTCAGTGAACCGCAAACTCGGCCCCAACTCCGTGATGATATTCCGAATGCTAGTGGAGCTGGCTATATTCCTCTTCATTCTTCTCATCTTCCTCCTGCCCTACGGAGTCTCAACGCAGGCTCTACTCTTTCCCTATATGACGCAGTTTAATCCAGAAGTTCTCAAAAATGTCTTCTACTACCCCTATTACCGAATGTATGGAGAACTCTTCTTGGAAGAGTCTGAAGGTGGGTTACCATGTCCCTCCTCCTCACAGAAGTCGTCAACCCAATCCAATCCAATCCAATCCCTCCACCAATTCTTTCATTTCCAGTCCCCCATAACTTGCACAGTCGACGTGCAAGCACATTTGCCTTCTTAGTCGCAGGTAGTACAACAACCCGGGCGCACCTCTAAGCATCTGACTAGTGAGAACCAGTGCTGCAGGGCACCCGAATGCGATTCCCTTCTGCCTTAGCAACTGCCTCACATCATTCACCCACATTACGCACCTACATAGCATTCAAGCAGCATTATTTACCAAGACGCGTGGTACTGTGGAAACCATGAAGTGGTGCGGACACTTCCCTCTGTCTTGCCTTCCACCATTTGTGACCGGTCAATTGCAAAGTGTCTCTACATTCATGGAAGCATGCTGTGTAAGGGAAATACGAAAGGAAGAGAGGTATTACCACAACACTTTCTGCCCTTGTGCCCACCGTACCAACTTACGCTCCCTCCCTTCCTTTCAACTGCTGAAACAACTGAGCAGATTGAATGAGCTGTTGGCTGCGTTCTCCTCCCAACAACTCACGTATCTCTTTTTCAGCTCAAATGGAGGGCTGCAATGCGACCACGGCGGATGGCATCACTTGCCCCCTGTACAACTTCATGACCCCCCTCTTCCTCGCCATCTACATGCTTGTCGTTGCTGTTCTGCTGATCAATCTGTTGATTGCCATCTTCAGGTAAGGCTTTGTGCATTTTTGCTTCGCGACTTCCTTTGAGTTGCGTTGCGTCCCTTCATCGCCAATAAAGAGGCAAACAGCAACTCGTGATATTGTGCAGCTGCATGTCAGTCGATCCACCTGCACCACCATGGTGGTCTCCTGTCCACGGAGGGGAGGATAGGAGAAATGACCTGGTTGGTGAGGTAGATCGCGTTCTTTGCCTTCTTCAAGATCAAGGCGGGAGCACAACTTCTCCATGTCATTGTTGTCAAGACGTTGCAAAGTGCCTTCCTTCATTTGACTTTAGCAACGTGTACACCGAGGTTGAAGCCCAATCAACGCAGTTCTGGAAGACAACCCTGTACTATCTGCTGGTGGAGTACAAGGCGAAGCCGGTGGTCCCAGCGCCATTCAGTGTGCTCCAGACTCTTCTCGAGGTCATGCTCTTCCCCCCATGCGCTTTCATTCGACTATGTCGACGTCTCACTTCTCGCAAACGTAAGTTCCCCCAACCTCAGGTAATGCAAGCGCGGACGCCAGAACACAAGTGTCCCTCTTTTCTCCTCTCACCAACGTCTTCATGCATGCTTTGCTGCCGAGCCAATGGTAACATCAAGCCTCACCTCTCCCTCCTCGCATGGCGAACGGAGGAGCACCTCCTGTTCTGCACAACTCAAAACAGGTCCAAATGACTTGTCAGGTGTTCAAGTTGCCAGCCTATTTGGGGGGAGGCATGTAAACTTCTCCACTTGACTTAGTAGGCATGGTGCAGCTTGATGCAGCTTGATGCACACTGCACAGAGGATAGGCACGAGCGAATCTGTACATTCCGTGTTGTCGTCGTACTGCCTTCCATTTCCCAACACGATATGATGTGGTCGCATCACAGCACAGCTCATGCTCGCACGACAGGCTTATTGGCATGAAATGTAGACGAGTGGCTCTTCAATTCCACTGTGAAGGCAGTTCGATTCCTCAACGCTCGGCAGAATAGGCACCAATGCTGGAAGGAGTGGGATTCTTGACCTTACTTGCGTGAACCTTTAGGGAGCCACGCACTCGCCGATAAGGCCCACGGGGACAGGGCAAGCAGTGAACACGCGGCGGAAGAAGCCAGTGGAACTGCAGCGAGTGTGGAGGATGAGGAGAAATCTAGCCATCTGGAGGTGGTGACAAGAGACGAGGAGACGGAGGAGTTGGACAACTCCATCACTCAGATGGAGCGATGGACCCTCCGTCAAATCCTCAAACAGGAAGAGGCCTGTGGAGATGCTAACCAAATTTATTCCATGTAAGTTGTCACTGGGAATCGCCTCCTCCCCACATTCACCGTGTCTAACCTTAGTGACACCCAGCGATCACTCGATCCAACATGCTTCTCACTTGCTAGCACTCACTTGCTCAGAAATAGTGTCTTTTTCAATAACGCTAAGTGCCAAAGCGTAGAATGCTATCTGTCGAGGGTCCCTTCACTCTCTCCATGGACACGCTAATCACCAACGACCTGGGGCAAAGTGAGCACTGTGTGGCCATGAATGCAGACTATACTGTACTCTTCCAATTTCCCTAACCCCTTACAGGATGGAGGAAGTAGGCAATGCACTGGCGGTAGCAGATCATCCTGACGAACCAACACCACCATCAGGTAAGCGACATGTCTCCATTCGCCCTCACCTTTCATGCCATCACTGGCATCGCTACTAATCTCCCGATGTCGACTCTGCAGCCCCGGAGCCACGAAGAAGCCTTGGTGTTGTAAGTGACAATTGTAGTGGCCTGGTGTCGTCGACCTTGCTGACAGCATCTATATGCCAACGTGTCGTCTTCTTTGTAGCAGGACCTCAATGTCAGACTCTCGGCGATGGAAGAAAAAATTGAGAATTCGCTCAAGCATCACGAGAGTGTGATCAAACAACTGCTCGAACAATTGACCACCGGAAAGTGACCTCCTGCCGCCCGCCTCATGCTGTCTGACTTTTCGCCTTTTTGACTCCTCCTTTGCTCTTCTCTCTGCTTCGACCGTTTAGCTTAATTAATAAAGTGCTCTCGATTTGCAAACTTTTGCCGTTTTTCATGCCGTCATACCAATCCGTAGCATGCGTTGACGCAAAGCCAACTCTACAGCAACCTGCCTACGTTTCATGCGGAAACAGGAGTCAATTCAGACTCACGTATTAACTGGCTGTGATGAAGATGAGAAGGGTGAATAGGGAGAATACACTGTATTTACAGTTACTGATGCATACAACTTCCTCATCCAAGAAGCCACTTCTATCGCGACCAGTGTCATGTAATGCAAGAGGTCCTCGGCCATTCAATAAAACCTTTATTTCAACACGCACACACATACACACCAATTTCAACCAGCGAGGCGTAACACGCAAAACGCTTGTTTGAGCCTTGGTGCGGGCAAGGAGCCGCTTGTGGCCTCCAGGCCATGCCAGTAGCACCAAGCTCCACTGTACGTCGACAACTCCTCCTCGTCCCCAGTGCTACGCCCACTTCGCGGTGCTGCTACTTATGCAACCCTCGAGACCGTTTCACCTCCATCATCCATTCATGCGACATCACTGGCAAATCATCCGCTCTTAAAAAGCAAAACACCACACCTTTTTGACCAAACTCTTGCTAGCACAGACCCTTGCCAGCCTAGCAGGACTAAATTCACTACCCACCAAAAGTGCGGTAATTTAACGTCCAATGCAATCCACCACACAGCCTTTTCGATGAACATGCACAGGTGATAGGAGGTAAAGCTGGTATGGAGTATTTCACCTTTTCAAAATAAGCACTTCCCAGGGCCACGCCTGCATTCAAGCAAACTCGAAAAGGCACAAAGACGCAATGTAAAATGCACATGTCCACGCAGCAAAGAGGCTGCAACAGTGAATAGGCATACAAGGAGTTGGGCACTCTGACACAATCTACCAAACAAACTAAGGGTTTTAAGCAGGCTCTCTTCCACACGCAAAATACCACCACCCACTTTGCTCCTCATCGATATCGTACTCGTGGACACATCTGCCAGTCATGCGTTTCCATCTCTGACAGTCGTGATTGCTCAACCGCATCGGTTTGTCTTTCCTTCGCCACCCAATCCGGCGAGGACAGAAAATACAGCCACGAGGAAACAGGCTCAGGACAATGGCTTTGGTGGTACAGAAAGTGAGCAAAACAAGGTGTGCCGCCACGGTGGCACCGCAGTACATGTAGGATCGGAAAGAAGCACCCAGCATACTTAAACTGCACATTGTTTGGACTTTGGACGCGGTCCTATCAGTCTCATGGTGAAGTGCCTGCTTTCGCAATAGCAACGAATGAAGGCCTAATACGGCGATCCATTTACGCCGCATCACAGCTCACCTGCAACATGGAGACGCCACATGCGCACTGTGATGGCTGAATGTGGCACTGAGCACACACACATTAACACCCAACTTTCGAATCATTCGACTGGCCAGTGCTGCGAGGGCTCTGCAATCTAACCCAACAAATACTCACACTCCGAAGAGTGTCCAAACACCCGCCAAGTTGAAACAACACAGCCGTACATCTCCAGCCGAGTGACTGCATTCCATCCAACTGCCTTGGCATCCAGTGCCTAAACACACCCTCTCTCTCCCCCCTCCCTTCCTCCCTCCTCCTTCCCTTGGCAGTGGATTGCGCTACTGAGAAGCTGCAACTCATTCGACATTCACCTACCAAATGACAGGACCATTGGCATGATTGCTTGCTTCACCATGTCCAATTCACAGGGCTTCTCATCACCTACTAACACGCACTACGTCAATGGCATCAGAGGACATGTTGGGTATTAGTGCAAGCATCTCAGTGGTCGCAAGGCGTACGCAATGCTGCAGACTGCCGCATCAACACACCAGTCTCTTCCCCTCTGATCGGTTGCACTACTATTGCCCTCCTCACAATATGATTGGCCCAGAGGACAGATGCAAACCCATCATGACAACGTACAGTAAATCATCAAAGGTGTGTGTTGGCAGCAAAACGCCAACAACTCATTCAACTTGCATTCTTTCCACCAAACGCCTTCTCACCTCTTGACTTAACAACCAACTGAACAGAGCCATCACTGCACGCATTTCATATGCATGCTCCCCAAACCATGCCCACTTGCAGACATTCGTTACAAGCACAAATACCACTGTCCCACTGTTACACAAGGCGAATCCATTCACCTCGCACAGATACACAAAACTTCCCTACGCTAGAAGCAATCACTGCATAGCAGGACAACTACCTCCTACCGCCACTTTGCCACATCAACTACTTGTGTGTGTGTGTGTGCAAATTGAGTGCCGCAGAAATCAGCACTCTCCTTGGTCAGTGGTGATGAGTTGGGACACCGCCTAAGTGCCTCCTCGCATTGGGCTCATTGGCCATCAGAAATGTTGTGCCATTCAAAAGGCTCGGGCAAACCTCTGCAGCCTGAATCATCACTTTTGTGGAAAAGAAAAAGGCCACCATGACGAGGACACTGTGAAACCCTGTCATTGCTGACGTTCAAAGACATCCAGGCAAAGCAGAGGTGAATATCTCACAAATGGCCTCCCACGGTTTCACTTCTCACTACACGCAAGCCAACCTTTTGTCTCCTCTACCAAGTGTCCTTCCCGACTAGCTCACCCCTCACACCAGAGATGAAGATTTCCAATTACACACTGCCCCTCTCCACTGTAGCGAAGAGATCCTCCATACATCAACCAGCCGTCCATCACAATCGAACCCAGCACAATGTGCACAGTTAGAGCGCTCTTTCGCATCATAACTAAAGGAACTCGCACCGACTGCAAATGCGTCTTGAAGAACGGTACCCGTAATTGCCCCACTTCTCCACGCTACCAACATCAAGACGTCCAAACGCATCGCACAAGACCTCTCATATGCAGCCAACAGCCGGAAGAAGACCGGACATGCTCAAATCACCACCGCATCCAGACACCAGGATGCAGATAGCGGCCGCACGCACTCCTACCACTGGTAGAACAGACCACACCAAACAGACGACACACTACCAAATCCATCAAGCACACAGCAAGTATGTACCTCATGAGCCGATTTGCCATCACGTGAATTGAGGAAACAAAATGGCCACGTAGAAGTAAAATGACTTTCGGTGGACCGATGGCATAGACATCAGGAGAGCTGAGACACCCTCAATCAGAGCCCCTCGCACTCATTCCACCTCAAATCGCCTACAGTACCGACTCACGACCCTAACCCGCAAACATGCAAATGACCCACCTTGTTAGCCAATCTTACAAAGCTAAACCAGTGAACTAACCCACCTGGTCAAATGCCCATTCAGGAGAAGGAAAACACGTCAAGCTCCACTTCTAGCTGGGCAGACAATCACTTACACCTTGCACTTACCAAACACACACCAATTATAAGAAACAAGGTGGCAGTGAATGATGCACTTCAACCGTCAACTCGAAAGAACTAGACACACACATATTTTCTCGCATAGGTACATCCACCATTACCACAATGCGGCTCCACTCCCTTGCTCATGCACGCCTCTCCACTCCTCTGCAGTTCATCTACCGGCCAACTTCGAGGCCACGTCAATGCTGCTCTGACCTCCCCGGCTATTCTCCACTCCCACCACATTAAAAATGCCTCCTCCTCCTCCTCGTCCTCAAACCATGCCATCTCGCAAAAGTGCTCAACCTACTTCTATTGCAAAAGCAGCCACCTCACTGTGCAACTGATTGCACCACCTCCTACTTCCCCACCATGTGCAGTAAGCATCCTCGACACACATTGCGCTCCTCAGTTCTGTCCCACCAAAGCCATCGCCTCCAACCTCTTTCCTCGTGACCATTCTATGCTTTTGCCATTTTGGGCCACCACAATGCTCGAGATTGTTGGATGGAAAAGGAAGGAGTGCCACACCGTCGGGAATGAACAACCACAACTGTCAGATGTCCATACTCATGCCTAACGCCGCACCCGTCCACGAGCACAGTTTCGGGGAGAGACAAAATGACCGGCCGGATTTGCATGTGATGCAAGAGCATGCAAGACCACGCAAATAACTCACCCAATGGACTGCTAAGTATCCGCGACATCTATTGCCTGCATGGCAGCACCCAGTGGTGCATGGAAATGCTCCCAACTGCCACACAGAGGACTGCACCAATTGCCATATCTTTCAGTCAGCGTGAAAATATTCACCCACAACTCCATCACGTGAAGCAAGCATAATGAAGTTACACGTCCCACCTTCAACAACAAACAACCTCAGCAGGTCTGAATTGCAGACGTGCTGGAATTACACACAGCTCCCCTACAAAGCTACCAACTCTCATAACACCCACAAAACGCAAAATCTCTGCCCACAAATAATGCATCCAACAAAACGACAAGATGTCGACTAGTGATTGATGCCAGCCAAACAATTCACACTCACGTGCACAGTCCGATTCAGCAAAGCTGCATTCTTCTCACCTCCCCACGCCATCTGGTGCAAAAATGGAGAATACCTACTTCAAACTACTCTCCATACATAATGCTGGTCAACCAATCCGCCAGACTCGCATTTGCCCAAGGCAATAGGCGCTCCAAAGACAACACCACAGCACACTGTCCAACCACACGGGCAAACAACTCCTTCGGGCAATTAAGTGACTAAATTAGACATACCTAACCGCCTTCCTCAGTGCATCACAATGACAATCCAACACAACTACCAAAGTGTGCATTTACCATTCGGAGCGACCGGATCAGATGGAGGTGGCTCAGCTCTAGCACCCTCCTGCTGAAAAGTGTGCAAAGCGTCAGAGAACTGACGCAGCACGGAAGTGGCGGTTCCCCTGGCAGCAGTCAGAGTATCGCTCGCTGCCACCTACTGAGCCACTTCGCTAACGTCACGCTTTATGCAACTCCACACATCAGCTGACTGAGAAAGTGTCGACTTCAGCCACCCAAAGTAGTCGGTTTGAGGTGAATCTGCCTCACTTGCCTCAGGCTCGACTTCAAGAGGTGCGGCCGACAGTCCGTCCGAATCCATTAACTACGGGCAATTGCAAAATCACCTCTTACAATGTCAGCAACAAATTAAATGCGGCACATACAAACCGAGGGAGTAGAAAAAGCAACGCATAAAGACAAGCGATTTATGGACAATCTAACAAACGAAATGCCGACATGGAAATGCCCCCAGCTCTGAATCAACACAACCGCCTTCGCAAGTCAAGCAGCAATGGAAAGGAGCCTACCCGTGCAAAAATAAATCAACCTCCTCACCCACTTCGAGCAAGCATCAATGGAGGAGACCTATCAGCAGATGTGGAGAAGCTTACCCGATAACGACAACGCCCACCAAAGCCACCTATGTTTACATCTGGCGGTGCTTCCACAGTGCATACGAATTATCGTCACAGTTCTACTCTGCATGTTTAATTTATCTCACCTCCAAACCCAACTAAGCGTTCCATTTTGCATAGTCTGATGCAGAATCGACTAGACTGACCACCCATTGGACTGTCTCACCCAGTTCTCATTAAACATTGGTGAAGCATCAAAAAATAACAACTTGTGCGCCTCACTAACAGTAACTTTCATGGCCTTAGTGGCCCATGCTTAGTTACGTGCAACTCATTCATAGTGTAAAATGAAAAGCTTTTCGACTGTCCTCAGTCCAACTGTGACAACACTTCGCCTTCATAACTGCACAATAGCACATTTCTCGAGTGAAGATGGATTGAGAATAGCCTTTCTTTGCCTAAGCTTACTTAATGTCAGCAATGTGCAGCACTTTTCCTGATCCACCTTTGAAGGTCGTTTGTGAAATCGTGGTAAAATAAATAAGCGTCTCGGGAGCTGGCTGCCGTCACACTGGACATGTCGGCTGTCTCCAAAGCACACGAGAGCCTTAGAGCAAAGGAGGACTTCATTCGGAGTTCTTTCACCTTCAAGGAGTGCACCAAGTTTGTTCCCACCGAACGTTTGAATGCTTCTGCCCCGTAAGTCCGAATCAGGTTACTTTAGCTTTGTGAGGCATTGTGGTTGTGGTGAGCTGGAGCAGAACCATTACTCCTGTGATGCGTCCCCAACACCAAATGGTGCGTGGTCAAGGGACGTCATAAAGACAATCGGCCCTACAAATGCATTCGGGGTTGTGAAATTCTTCTCAGGAGCCCAAGATCTACACAAATCCGCTGAGGTATGGTGTATTCACACAGCACTAGGTCTAATCTCCATAGTTTGTGCGTTTATCCAATGATGACGATCCTGCCAATGTTGTCGAGTTGATGGACAAGCACTGGAGTCTTTTGGGAAATGACGTCCCTCTGCTTTGTATTTCTGTCATCGGTGGAGTGCAAGGGTTTTGCCTTGAGGGCAAGAAAAGGGACCTGTTTTGTGAGGTAAGTGCTGCACTACGACGAGGATGACATGCTTTAAGGGGTTGATAAGAGCTGCACTTGCCACAAATGCTTGGATAATTACTCACGGCCTTAATTTTGGAGTAGCCAATGTTGTTAGCGACGCCATTACAAGAGCAGAAGTCTACCACCCTCGGAGCGAAAAGGAGTGCAACAAAATTCGCTGCATTGGCGTGGCTCCTTGGGGCTTTGTCAAGAGCCGCAGAAAGCTAGTCAGTCTTCTGGTAAGGCCGTGTTACCTTCTGTTGATTGATACGCTCTGCAGCCCACCGAGGCCTATTACTCGAAATACTCCATTGGTTATGCGATATCGCAAGATAAGGCTACTTCCCTGAACAAAAGCCACACGCATTACCTATTCGTTGACGATGGCTTTCGCAATAGCTCTCAATACAGTGCAGCGTGGCGATTTCGCAAGGAGCTGGAGCGCCTGATGGGGACTCCTCGAAGAGGTAATGTCGAGTTGAGACTGCGACGGATTGCTTGGTTTAGACGGAGGCTGTGGGGTGCCAGTGGTTCGAATAATTGTGGGAGGAGATTTCGACACCTTAGAACAGGCAGCCGAAAGCACACAGGCTGGCATTCCAATTGTTGTCTGTGCTGGGACTGGTAAAGCCGCGGATATTTTGGACAGAGCACTGCGTTTCTGGAGCAGTAAGAAGAGGTAAGTAAGCATTCCTTGACTAAGCGTCGGCTGCAATCTCAGCTCAAAGGGCTTCCCCCCATCGCAAGTCGCGGAGTTGCAGGAAATGCTCGCAGTCCTGCTTGGGGATGATAAAGCCAATCAGCGGGATGCCAAGTGGACAGTGGACCATGGCATTGAGCTACTGGAGACCATAATGCAGTATGAGGACTTTGTCAGTTGCTTCGATTTGGACGAGGAACGTGTGGGAGCGAGCTTCGATAGGGCAATTCTTTATGCTCTCATCAAGTGTTCAGCCTCCAATCCCATCGACCAATTCAGGGTTGCACTCAAGTTCGGTCGCATTGATGTAGTGAAGGAGAAGATCCTTCCTGATGGTGCTGGCAGGCTTCGATCTTCAAGCAAAAGGTGTAAGTCCTGCCATTGCCTAGACACCTCAAGCGCTAAGCCTGAGTGGCGCAAGCGTTTATACCCACCGGTGTGTCACCGAGACTGCTCGACTGCTTATTCGTAGGAACGGGCCAGATGGGTTCCCCATAGGCATAGAGAAGGCGGCGCCATGGTGGCAGTCCACCTCGCACTTGGTGCGACTAGTTGAGGATGTGCCTAAGCACGTACCAGTTCACCAAATGCTCCGTCACCTCTTAAGATAGTGACTTTGTGACGAGCTTACGAGAGGTGGAATTGCATTCCTTCACTGACCACCGGCTAGCTAACCACAAAAGTGCAATGTAACGACGACTACGACGACGACGACTACAACGACGACGACCATTACCACCACTAGCACTACCACTAGCACCACCATTAGCACTAGCACTACCACAATCCCACCATTGCGGCTGAAGCACTGGATGATATTGTTTGGCTAGAGAATTAAAAGAATTCCTTTTTCACTAGGATTCTCTTGGTAAAGTGGGACACAAATGGTGCTTTGATGTAAGCGTGCATGGGAGGTGGCAGGCGGGAGGTGGGTGGCTAGTATCGTGGTTTCACAGAAAAGCCATTCCACCCTCCTCACTCCTCACTCTATAGTCCCACTGCAAAAGAGTATTGCAAGTGTTGTGTGATCAGAGTTACTCTTCGCTCTCATCGCTGAAATACAACTGAGTGGTTTTAAGTCCTTGCCCTCTTTGCTGCGGTCGAAAGACCAACTGAACAGGTTGATGACAGCGGCTCTGCTGGATGACCGCAGGGAGTTTGCTGAGTACTTGATGGAGCAGGAGTTGGTGGAGATGTCCACCTACCTGGATGTGATTACGCTCACGTGCCTCTATAATGGCATCGAGGATGCCTCGTCAATGCAACGCTGTCTGACGCGCTTCAATGTGAGGGTGGAAGAGAGCCAGCCTGGTCTTATGCATGCTGCCTTGCTGGCCACCACTGCCAGCATTTTTGCCATTGAAACGGAAACCTCTGGCGCAGCGAACACGATGCTCGAAATGCTCATCCATCGGAAGCAGGAGAAGGCAGAAGGGGACTTGATCAATCTGCACACCGTGAAGAGGCTGCTGAGGAAGCTTTTGGGCTCCTTCACCCATCCATTATATCAGGCAGTTACGGTGAGTGCCAGCTCGGTGCAATTGCGTGTCCTCGTGGCAAATGTTGCTCACTGTCCCACCTATTAAGAAGGATAGGTCCCCCCTCCCCCTGCATAGGCAGTTGCATGACCGCGGGTGAGGAGCAATGGGGCATGCCATGCACCACTGAATGCTCATGCAAGCATTCAATCAAATGTCTTACTCCTGGCTGACTGAGTGTCCTACCACCGTGCCTTGCTGTGCTTGAAGACTCATGACGGTGGCCTTTGAAGCAGGCAATTTTTGTCTCTCATCTTGACGAACGGCGTCTGACGTTGAGTGATCCATGTTATCTGCGACGAGTGTTAGTGACAGGTCACTTCTTTTCCCACTCACTACTGCCACAGACACAGAGCATTCACAGCCTGCACAATGTAGAGATCCGGTTTGGTCCAAAGACTCTGTCTGCCTGTCTGCCTGTCTGTCTGTCTGTCTGTCTCTCTCTCTCTGTGTGTGTGTGTGTGTGTGTGTAGATGCTAGACAATCTAGTACAGGTAAAGGCTAATGATGGCCAATGAATTTGAGTGCTGTAGTGCTGACAATGCAGATATCCTGAAAGCCACCTCAATGCGAACTCTTCTTTCTTCCTTTCAGCCTTTCAATCGACGAGTCCTCTTCCCCAACCCCTTACAGGCAAGGCTTCGTAGCATCCGTCCCTGCAATTAACGCCAAATAGATTCCTTGCTTTGCTCCCTAGTACCTCCATGAGTCGCCGATTGCTTGCATACTAGATTGGTAGAAGGTGAATGCAGCTAAGTATTGCTAAGGGGTAGGTCTTGTTCACCTTGTAGGAGCTTTTCATCTGGGCCGTGCTGAACAACCGAAACGAACTGGCCCTGATGTTCTGGCGCAACGCAGACAATGCTGTGGCCCTAAGTCTTATTGGCTGCAATCTCTACGAGAAGATGACCCTAACTCTACCACCCTACGACACCGAGGGCCAGTTGGCATTGGCCAACCAAAAGGCCTACCTCGAACAAACCGCCAAGACGATGGTCGAACTCATCTACGCCAAATCGCAGGTACGTCACGCTGCTCATCTTCATTACCTCTTCCCTCCTCTCCATGAAAATCGCAGTGATCCTCAATGGCAGTACAGCACCAAGGCGAAGCATGAGAGAGGCTACAAGTTGTCTGTGAAAAAATGAACTACCCACACTTACCTCCGGCATTATTCCACGATTGCCCTCAATAAGCGTTTGTTGTGGACGCCTTAGTGGAATTGTGCAACAGCTGATATTCACCCTTATTGTGGAGTTTAAAAGGCCATCATGGAGGTGAAGAAAGCGATTTCATTGCATACAACCACATGGTCCACGCTGCTACGAGGTCAAAAGAGGCCGTCGCAACAACAACAACAACAACAACAACAATACAGCGGCATTATAATGCATTTTCGCCACCAGTCATGTCTGGCATGGTAACAGAGCGGGTGGGTAAGTGAGTGGATGGGGAGAATTCACCAACTACTTCACCACGGAGCGTTAAATCCTGCGCTGTTGCAACTGTCGAATGCACAATTGGTAATTAGTCTCGCCACTTGGGTCTGCAAGGTGAAAAGGCTGCATTCACTCTGTCGGTGAGGGATAGAGAAAGTGTCAAGCTGTATTGGCTGATGCACAAAGCTCAGCTCTGTTGACCAGAATGCAGTTAGTCGGTAGTGAGTGAGAGGACTGGTGCCTTGTGGTGCCCAACCTATGCTGCTTCACGCCATTGCATCATGCTGCACCTGCGTCCTGCCTGCAAATATTGGGAAGTGCTGTCAAGGGACACGTTTGTTTGCTCAAATCTGCCTTTGTCAAAAAGGCGGTCTCTTGCAAGCACCATAGGCGTCCTTTCCAACCACAAGTATGGTGTCGTCGTTGCTAATGGCGGTGGTGGTGCAGGTGGCGCATGATATGGCGATGGCTCTCACCTAGTGGCGTCTCCCTACACAATCCTCTTTCCCCACTGGGTGCCCTGCTCACCATGTGTTCAACATTGAACCCACAGTGGAGAGCGCTATACCTCCTGATGCGGCCCTTGAAGATCTGGGGTCATCACAGCTGCATGCCTCTGGCCATGCAGGCCAATTGTCGCGAATTCATCTCCTCCATCGCCTGTCAGCATGCCATCCAGGTTGAGTGGCGCGCTGGAGTACACGCCAACGTCATCTCACTCCTTCTCGCCTACATCTGCCCCCTCCTCATCTTCACTCCGTTGGTCACATTTTCGTCCAACAGCAGTAGCAGTAGCGACAGCAGCAGCAACAACACTGTCACAAAGAATGCTGCTGAGAGGGACATCGTTCAGCGTCTTAAGCGTGAAACCAAGCATGTAGACATGCAGACTGACACCAATGCCCCCTCCATCTCGGTGACGAAGAAGGTGGCAATGTTCTACCAGGCTCCGCGAACCAAGTTTTGCATTCATGCCGTAAGCTGTAGTGAAGTGCCTTGAGTAGATTACAACGACCAAGAGTTGCAATGTCAATTGCTGCTCTCCATGGTTTCAGGTATTTTATGTCATCTTTTTGGCATTCTTCTCCTACACTCTCCTCTTCGGATTGAAGCCGGATTCCGTGACTGTGCCAGAAGCCGCGCTAATGCTTTACCTCGGTTCCTTCTTTGTTGAAACTACGTGGAGTGTGAGTTACTTCCCATGAAGCAGCCTTTCCGATTTATCACATCCCACTGCACTAGGAGTCAAGCGTCCCTGCTCAATCGTTGCTTTAGTTTCTCAAATCGGTCAGAGGAAGCGGCTCGGTGCGTGCTCGCTTTGGCAGCTGGCTGAGCAAGGACAAATGGCACGCCTATGATGTGATTCTCATGGTTGCCAGTGCGGTTCCCATCTGCTTGCGTTTGGGTTGGAA
Source organism: Taenia crassiceps (assembly GCA_023375655.1). Classification (NCBI taxonomy): domain Eukaryota; kingdom Metazoa; phylum Platyhelminthes; class Cestoda; order Cyclophyllidea; family Taeniidae; genus Taenia; species Taenia crassiceps. Next base: position 1,170,920 of record JAKROA010000010.1, read on the forward strand.
TAGCACCTACATCGTCGCCAAGACCATTTACTCCATCATTTGTAAGTGCATTGCATTGCATTGCATTGCATTGCATTGCATTGCATTGCATTGCATTGCATTGCATTGCATTGCATTGCATTTGTCAACGCCACCTCACCCCAACAGTCAGTCAGTTCACTACTGCATTGGCATTTTAGTGGTATTATACTTCGCCCGACTCTTCCAATTCTACTCAGTGAACCGCAAACTCGGCCCCAACTCCGTGATGATATTCCGAATGCTAGTGGAGCTGGCTATATTCCTCTTCATTCTTCTCATCTTCCTCCTGCCCTACGGAGTCTCAACGCAGGCTCTACTCTTTCCCTATATGACGCAGTTTAATCCAGAAGTTCTCAAAAATGTCTTCTACTACCCCTATTACCGAATGTATGGAGAACTCTTCTTGGAAGAGTCTGAAGGTGGGTTACCATGTCCCTCCTCCTCACAGAAGTCGTCAACCCAATCCAATCCAATCCAATCCCTCCACCAATTCTTTCATTTCCAGTCCCCCATAACTTGCACAGTCGACGTGCAAGCACATTTGCCTTCTTAGTCGCAGGTAGTACAACAACCCGGGCGCACCTCTAAGCATCTGACTAGTGAGAACCAGTGCTGCAGGGCACCCGAATGCGATTCCCTTCTGCCTTAGCAACTGCCTCACATCATTCACCCACATTACGCACCTACATAGCATTCAAGCAGCATTATTTACCAAGACGCGTGGTACTGTGGAAACCATGAAGTGGTGCGGACACTTCCCTCTGTCTTGCCTTCCACCATTTGTGACCGGTCAATTGCAAAGTGTCTCTACATTCATGGAAGCATGCTGTGTAAGGGAAATACGAAAGGAAGAGAGGTATTACCACAACACTTTCTGCCCTTGTGCCCACCGTACCAACTTACGCTCCCTCCCTTCCTTTCAACTGCTGAAACAACTGAGCAGATTGAATGAGCTGTTGGCTGCGTTCTCCTCCCAACAACTCACGTATCTCTTTTTCAGCTCAAATGGAGGGCTGCAATGCGACCACGGCGGATGGCATCACTTGCCCCCTGTACAACTTCATGACCCCCCTCTTCCTCGCCATCTACATGCTTGTCGTTGCTGTTCTGCTGATCAATCTGTTGATTGCCATCTTCAGGTAAGGCTTTGTGCATTTTTGCTTCGCGACTTCCTTTGAGTTGCGTTGCGTCCCTTCATCGCCAATAAAGAGGCAAACAGCAACTCGTGATATTGTGCAGCTGCATGTCAGTCGATCCACCTGCACCACCATGGTGGTCTCCTGTCCACGGAGGGGAGGATAGGAGAAATGACCTGGTTGGTGAGGTAGATCGCGTTCTTTGCCTTCTTCAAGATCAAGGCGGGAGCACAACTTCTCCATGTCATTGTTGTCAAGACGTTGCAAAGTGCCTTCCTTCATTTGACTTTAGCAACGTGTACACCGAGGTTGAAGCCCAATCAACGCAGTTCTGGAAGACAACCCTGTACTATCTGCTGGTGGAGTACAAGGCGAAGCCGGTGGTCCCAGCGCCATTCAGTGTGCTCCAGACTCTTCTCGAGGTCATGCTCTTCCCCCCATGCGCTTTCATTCGACTATGTCGACGTCTCACTTCTCGCAAACGTAAGTTCCCCCAACCTCAGGTAATGCAAGCGCGGACGCCAGAACACAAGTGTCCCTCTTTTCTCCTCTCACCAACGTCTTCATGCATGCTTTGCTGCCGAGCCAATGGTAACATCAAGCCTCACCTCTCCCTCCTCGCATGGCGAACGGAGGAGCACCTCCTGTTCTGCACAACTCAAAACAGGTCCAAATGACTTGTCAGGTGTTCAAGTTGCCAGCCTATTTGGGGGGAGGCATGTAAACTTCTCCACTTGACTTAGTAGGCATGGTGCAGCTTGATGCAGCTTGATGCACACTGCACAGAGGATAGGCACGAGCGAATCTGTACATTCCGTGTTGTCGTCGTACTGCCTTCCATTTCCCAACACGATATGATGTGGTCGCATCACAGCACAGCTCATGCTCGCACGACAGGCTTATTGGCATGAAATGTAGACGAGTGGCTCTTCAATTCCACTGTGAAGGCAGTTCGATTCCTCAACGCTCGGCAGAATAGGCACCAATGCTGGAAGGAGTGGGATTCTTGACCTTACTTGCGTGAACCTTTAGGGAGCCACGCACTCGCCGATAAGGCCCACGGGGACAGGGCAAGCAGTGAACACGCGGCGGAAGAAGCCAGTGGAACTGCAGCGAGTGTGGAGGATGAGGAGAAATCTAGCCATCTGGAGGTGGTGACAAGAGACGAGGAGACGGAGGAGTTGGACAACTCCATCACTCAGATGGAGCGATGGACCCTCCGTCAAATCCTCAAACAGGAAGAGGCCTGTGGAGATGCTAACCAAATTTATTCCATGTAAGTTGTCACTGGGAATCGCCTCCTCCCCACATTCACCGTGTCTAACCTTAGTGACACCCAGCGATCACTCGATCCAACATGCTTCTCACTTGCTAGCACTCACTTGCTCAGAAATAGTGTCTTTTTCAATAACGCTAAGTGCCAAAGCGTAGAATGCTATCTGTCGAGGGTCCCTTCACTCTCTCCATGGACACGCTAATCACCAACGACCTGGGGCAAAGTGAGCACTGTGTGGCCATGAATGCAGACTATACTGTACTCTTCCAATTTCCCTAACCCCTTACAGGATGGAGGAAGTAGGCAATGCACTGGCGGTAGCAGATCATCCTGACGAACCAACACCACCATCAGGTAAGCGACATGTCTCCATTCGCCCTCACCTTTCATGCCATCACTGGCATCGCTACTAATCTCCCGATGTCGACTCTGCAGCCCCGGAGCCACGAAGAAGCCTTGGTGTTGTAAGTGACAATTGTAGTGGCCTGGTGTCGTCGACCTTGCTGACAGCATCTATATGCCAACGTGTCGTCTTCTTTGTAGCAGGACCTCAATGTCAGACTCTCGGCGATGGAAGAAAAAATTGAGAATTCGCTCAAGCATCACGAGAGTGTGATCAAACAACTGCTCGAACAATTGACCACCGGAAAGTGACCTCCTGCCGCCCGCCTCATGCTGTCTGACTTTTCGCCTTTTTGACTCCTCCTTTGCTCTTCTCTCTGCTTCGACCGTTTAGCTTAATTAATAAAGTGCTCTCGATTTGCAAACTTTTGCCGTTTTTCATGCCGTCATACCAATCCGTAGCATGCGTTGACGCAAAGCCAACTCTACAGCAACCTGCCTACGTTTCATGCGGAAACAGGAGTCAATTCAGACTCACGTATTAACTGGCTGTGATGAAGATGAGAAGGGTGAATAGGGAGAATACACTGTATTTACAGTTACTGATGCATACAACTTCCTCATCCAAGAAGCCACTTCTATCGCGACCAGTGTCATGTAATGCAAGAGGTCCTCGGCCATTCAATAAAACCTTTATTTCAACACGCACACACATACACACCAATTTCAACCAGCGAGGCGTAACACGCAAAACGCTTGTTTGAGCCTTGGTGCGGGCAAGGAGCCGCTTGTGGCCTCCAGGCCATGCCAGTAGCACCAAGCTCCACTGTACGTCGACAACTCCTCCTCGTCCCCAGTGCTACGCCCACTTCGCGGTGCTGCTACTTATGCAACCCTCGAGACCGTTTCACCTCCATCATCCATTCATGCGACATCACTGGCAAATCATCCGCTCTTAAAAAGCAAAACACCACACCTTTTTGACCAAACTCTTGCTAGCACAGACCCTTGCCAGCCTAGCAGGACTAAATTCACTACCCACCAAAAGTGCGGTAATTTAACGTCCAATGCAATCCACCACACAGCCTTTTCGATGAACATGCACAGGTGATAGGAGGTAAAGCTGGTATGGAGTATTTCACCTTTTCAAAATAAGCACTTCCCAGGACCACGTATGCATTCAAGGAAATGTGTATGAAATGGATCTAATTCTTCTTCACCTCCTTTTCGATCTACCCTACCTCATGAGACAACAAACGCCAAACAGACAGCAACTCTCGCGCTATATGCGCATTTTCTAACCTCGCCTCTTTGGCCAATAGGAATGCGCCTCTCCAACACACGCAAGCGTTGCAGCAAGTCATCAAGTCCCGCACCACAAGCCCTAGTCTCACTCTGTCGGCACACGAAAGCCAAACTTCAAATCACCAGCCGATTAGCTGACATGCTTTAATGGCATTTAATGATGCAAACGCAGCAATTAAGGTTACTCCCTCCTTCCCGCAAACACGGGCCTAAACAACATTCTGAGTTGAAGTGAGGCCCCTACGCTGAATAGCTAGAAATGCCCCTTCGTTGACTGCAGAAAGCACATGGCCCACCACCTTCTCCATGCACTTCTGTAATGATTTTTCACCGTGTCAATCAGTACAACGGAATCCCTAAATTTTGCATTGCTATGATGGCGTTTTTTATCGATCGCTTTCAAGCTTTTTGTGTGAGGGATATTTTGGGCGCTTTTTTATTTAAAAATCTTTATCATTCAATGAAGATTCGATTTCAATATCTGTAGATCGTTTTTGCTCTTACCTCGTATCTAGAATAAGATTTTTAATAAAATTTGTTTTTCTTTTTCCTTATATGGTGATTGTTTGATTGTTGGGGATCCTGCTTTACGGTGTCGATGAGTTGATCTACTCGGTCCCCTTTTCGTTCCTTTTTTGACACATTCGTTTGTAATTGGATTTGAGGTGTAAGCCTCTTGGTATTGGTGTGTAATTTTTTATCTCTTGCTGGTCATTGGTCCTTTTTGATTATTGCATACTATGTGCACCGTCCAATAACCTCTTCTCGCGCTAGAGCTACATCGAGGGTTGGGATTTATTTTTAAAATACACTACTTGCTGGCTGTTAGGGAATTTATATAATCCTTTCAGAAAATGCTCGACTCTGATTGTGATGATATCCTTCCATTGGACTGGCAAACAGAGGCGGGTAATGAGAATGGCGTCCATTACAAGAAGTACATACTTTTTCCTAGCCGTTTATTTTTTATAGCCTGAGATCTGGGGCTGTAGTGAGTCATAACCCACTTACAGGAGCGAAGCGATTTCTCTCCCCAATGCCCAAGCACTGGATTAAAGCTAGCACCGACCAAGAGCTCAGTGTCTTCATTAAGTAAGGCCCTGTTTCCGTCGCATGACTTTAAGTCTAGAAACAGGAGCTCGAAGTTACGCTGATCCTCGACTGGCCCTGCCTTTCTTAAGAACTCCTGATGGGATTCCGACTCGGCGCTTTAAATTTGACGATCTGTCAACAACCACAGAGGTAGATCCGCAAATTGTTACCATTTCTAGGTTCTTGATGACTGCAATGTTTTTGGGAAATACATAGTTTTACTTGGTGGTACAAGCGGCGTCGGCGCGCACCTCGTAAGATCTCTGATTCCCCGCGGTTCAATTGTCACCTGCCTTTCACGAAGGCCACCCTCGGACAGATGGTCTTGTTTTTCCAACGCTTCTCACCTCCAACCTCCGTCTAATGGCTCCCTCTTCTGGACCTACCTCGACCTCAATTGCATGCAGTCCATCCTCGATTTTGCTAACGTAACCGCAGCTTACGACTTGACTCTATTAGGAGTATAACAAAACGTCTTGGCCAATTCACTCCCTTATCCTTGCGGCGGCAACTCTTCCCGAGTCCTTTGAGGACTATAAGTCATCTGACAGTTTCGACCGTGTTGTGCAAATCAATTTCCTCTCTCAAGTACTTCTAGCCCGTCTGCTGCAACACCGTCTCCGTGACACCTTCAGATCGACAGTGGTGTTCGTCTCTTGTGAAGCCCTACGGTATGCCATTTTTTTATGGCACGGTTCTTTTCACAGGGCGGCAAATATAGTAGAAGCGGAGGATGTTTACTCGGCTCTCGATCCGCTCTGCAATTCCTATTCGTGGATCTGTGGGCGTGTCCAACTTTATGCAAATACAAAGTTCCTTCAGGTTCTCTTTGCCGCAGCATTTCAGGAATTTCTTCAACGACGTAAATCACGATACCCCGTAATCCTGGTCTGTTCGCCGGGCAATCTAACTTGGCAAAGCAAGCTTATCTCATCTGCTAGTTGGACATGTTGGTGGTGGCTAAAATGTCTTCGCTTCCTAGCCTACCCTTTTTCCAAAAGCATGGTTAGTAAACTATTTGACGGACTGATCCTGCTTCTTCATAGGAATGCTCCGCTGCCACACTCGCCTTCTGTGCACTCCACGCCGGGACCGACATGTACCGACGAAGGGGAAAAGATTGCCTGTACTTCAACGGATGTATTCCAGTGTCATTGCCCGAGACAGCACTTAATCCAGAAATGACTCGAGTTATTTGGGCACACGTCAACGCACTGTTAGAGGAGAAATTCGTACTACCACCATGGTGACAATAAACACGTTTACTAGAGTAGTTCTATTAGAGTATAAAAGCGGGGGTTTATTCGCACTGAGCACCATACTTTGACTAGAAACGATATAGTTCTTAAGAACATCGAGGTACGCCAATCAACGCCTTGGTGTCCAAGGTGCGATAACGTCCGAATAGAAGGTCTCCACTAGAGGAAGCAAAAAAAAAAACGTTAACCAGCGCCGTCGGAATTGCTGAGAGCGGTGGTTTCCCACTGGAATATAACAGAGGGAAATAAAGGGACCACCTTCATATTTCTGTTGACCCTAAACACGTAAGTTACAAGAAGGCTCGTGGAAGCACCGCGACACTTCCTCCAGTGAACTGTAAGCGTAACGCCCCCCGGTTCTGCAGTCCACAGACTAATTTAGTCCGAAGGGCTGTGGCCGGTGCATGTTGCCGTGGCGCAAACAGTTACACAGAATTAGAAACTGTCATAACCGCTACCAAGCGAGAAACCCGTGTGACTGGATGCTCACATATGTAAAAACAAGAATAGTCACCTTTTTTGGGAACACGGTCGGGGAACATGGACTTGTAGTGCTCAATGGCGAGCAACCGCGTTCTTTTCCGATGCAGCAGAATACGCTCAATGACACGTCCGAACGCATACATCAGGACAGCCGAAGGTATTGTCCTATACAGTTCTTAAGTGCTTATATCAAATCGACTTGCTGTTTACTTGCATAAAAAGGACGTCTGCCATATATATTCGCTGTAAAATTTACGGCCACAGCAAAAGTTGCCAAACCCTCAGAAATCATCGTCGCACACAAATGCAACGGAACCAATGGACGCTAAGAGTAGGAATCCCATGGAAGTATCATGAACATCTCTGGAGTCGAAAACAAAAGCAATCCGCGTTAGTTCTAAATTAAAAGCATTCCTATTCCGTTAAGCCTTTCTTCTAAACTACAAAGTTCAACCATTATCCTAAATTTATTTGTGGAAAGCAATACATCAAATCCGTAGGGTTTTTGACCACGCCGTTGGAATTATATGCACGTTTATAAAGATAAATAAATAAATAAAATGTGACTGTATACTGGGATATTTTTAGCATTGCCGGCAAAGCTTTTATTATGAATTTTTGCAAAAACACAGGCTTTTTCTAATCCTAAGGCAGTCATCAGTATGACAAGGTATATGCTACAGCAGCCTTCGTCCCCCCTGAAGACAATTGAAGGTATGATATATAATCAGGATTTAAATGTAGACTTCCAGGACTATCCCTTTTGGCAGAAGAGTATATAACACAGGCAGAATGCATATATTTGACAAGCGTAGGTATCGTGTAACTGGAATGGCTCAAAGGCTTACCCACAATTGATAGTACAGTATAGCTTCTGAAGTATTCGCAAGCAAAACCAGCGGTCAAACAAACAAAGTAGTATGTTACACTCATTAATTCGGTGCGCAGACAGAAATAGAGGTCATCCCATCCGGCAAGTTAAATTATAACCAACCAAGTGCTCGTAATCGAGGCTGGGAGTCAAGCAAACAGTAAAGCGCTGCGGCGTTGTCAGCGCGCAGTGTCTTGCGAGTAATTTGATTTGGTCTAAATGCCATGCTGCCCAAATAGTTCTAAACGAAAACCCAGTTTATTCCCTCACCGCAAGCGACACTTAAGCACTGAATTAGTTACTTAGATCCCTTTTTACTTTGAGCGATTTCTTATTTGCTTGCATTGGCTTGTCTTCGACAAAGGTCATGACAGTGTAATCAATGTCGATCAGTTATTTGGAAGCTAACCGTACCAGTCATTAAATTTTTGTACAACTTTTGATTCGCTAGATTGCTATGTCAATAATCCCCAATAGCAACTCTAATTACTTTAGGGTTTTTTTCTATATAAAGATATAAGGATTGAGAAAATGCTAGCTACTTATGTTTAAAACTTTGCTAATGATTTTCCTTGTACTAGTTTTTCCGACCTCTGTGTCCCGCTAAAGAGCTCAATACCTTTCTCTTCTTCAAAACAAAGGTATTCAGTTGAAGTATAATGCCTTCTTTCGTCTTTAAGGCCAAAAATTTAAACTAAGCAATATTTAAAAGCATTTAGAGCATTGGTTGATGGTAATGGTGTTTTACATTGATTTTATTTATTTTACTTCATTTTTTACCCCTGCTACTCTACCGTGTCTATCATAAATCAATCTGGCTGGCACAGGAGTAAAAGCACTATTAGTAAGCTCTGCTAGTTATCTTAATAATGTCATTTTGGTTACCAATACCATAATTTGACATCACAATCGTGAGGCGATTGCCAACAGATGACATCACCGTTGCACTGCTTTAGGTCTGCATCATAATTTTTAATTAAAATAATATGCGTTTCTTCTCTCAGGTTCAATTTGCCTGTATAAGTAGAAATTTGTGCAAATCATTCAATAGGAACTAATCTTCTAACTACTACAGCTACTGTAACGACCCGATACTCCCCCGAAGACAAGGGAAGCTAAATTGCTTACCATGATTATAGGTATATTTTACGAAGCGTAGAGTCTGGGCTATTGGAGTGGTCTAAATACCAGGATGCATGGTGGACGCCTATTCAATAAGCCTCAAATTGCCCGTTACCGAAAATGGGATGCAAAGAAGTTTACGTTGACCATGAATCCTAGGTTTCGTGGCTTTATTCATTTTTTAGAGTTTGACAGTAAAAGTTCTCTCGTAAATTTCACGATATTCCTGTTGCCCTACTGCTAATCCTAAAAAGAAAGAGTTTTACATCCTGCACACTTCTTTTGGTTTATCATTTCCTTCTCTGGGTGCTATGATTTTGGTTCGTAACTATTCGTCTTCAATTTTCGCGAAATTAATGGCCACTTAAAATCATACGGTTGGTGGCTTTATGTCGTATCAACGATGGTTATTTTGGCATGCTACTTCAAAAAGCAATTGCATCGACTTAGTTTTGGTTCTATTTGAAATTTTGACCAAATTGATTCTCCACTGGTGGATCCATTGCAGGTTACGCGATACCCACTAGGCAATTTTAGATGCTTTCATAAGCAGTTTGCCTATACACGCATATCAACACTCTTGCTTATGAAAAATCTTGATTGGCTATTTGTATGAACCGGACTTTATGCGAAAATACTATATCAAACATGAAAATATTTATTGTGTTCCATAGTAGTTTGTACCTTTAAAGCAAATTTAGTAATTACAAATAAATATGTAAGACTTTAGTTGTTGCTAAATAGTAATTTTGATTTGCTGTTTTAAATTATAATGATGATATTGCTAAATGATTTGAACGCAACTGTGTCGCTTCTTATTAACCGCCGAATCTGAATAAGTGTCAAATTTTTGCAACTGGATTTTCTTTTTTGTCCAACCTCGTTCCACGTAATGAACGCCAAAAATGCGGCTATTTATAGCATCATTAACGAGATAATCGATTCATGCATCATGGACGATGTTTTTCACCTCCACCGCGCAATTAAATTAGGCTACTCTCATCTGATCCTTGCTGATGCTGAGGATGTCGATGGTGGTGAAAGTGACTCCGCTCTTCCCCATTCCTCCTCTAGATCTGATTCGGTAAATAGGTTTTCGGCTTGTTGTCGTTGCGTAAAATGTCATTGCAAAGTGGCTGCAACTCGGTATGCCTCCCATCTCTCTAATTGTATGGGCCTTGGACGAAACAGCTCCCGAAGGGCAAATAAGTAAGTATATTGCAGATGTTCGTTGGCTTTTTATTGTTTTACTGTGCTTAACTGGTTTTTAGACGGATAGCTGAACAGCAACGCTTTGAGGATTCGGATGATGTTGATGACGCCTACTATCTGGATCACAGTCCGATGTCATCCTCCGGACACAAACACGATTACTCCTCGCTTAGTAATTACTCCAAGAACCAAAATTCAGGCTTTTCTTCTCGAGTCGCGAAGAATAGTATGAAAATTACTGGGTTGTCAAATAAATCCTCCAATGGCAGGCATTCAAACAACTCTCTTCCAGCTGAAATTGTGTTCGAAAAGACAGACTCCTTTGACAGCATTTCTTTCTCCTGTGATGACGATGAGAGCAACTCTTCCGAGGCTACTAGACGCTCGGGTGTTTCACGGGTCAGACGGCACCAGAAGTTGCACGTCTAAATTTGTGCTTAGGAACGCCTCCTTTCTTTCTGCTTTCCCTCTCACGTCTAATCGACCGGCCGCTGTCTTTCCAGAGGGTAGCGTTTATTACTCCAATCAAGCATTTTTGTACACATTTTATGAGGGCGAAATTTAACACCTCGGAGGTTCCATTCAACGTCGTCTTGATTGCAGTTTCTTCTAAGTGGATGCTGGTTAATGTAGGAACTAGAAACCGAAAGAGGTGGGAGGCTTTAATTTGTGTTTTTTTGTAAACAGCAGCAATGCCTACGGGCATCACTTTCTTCCTGAATGGACTTATGCCGATAGTGTTTTAAGTTATTGTTGTGACTTTGAATCATGTTGAATAAATGATTGTCGATTTGGGGTAGGTTCACACGCGTTTTCTGCTCTGTTGCTTTAAGCTTTGGTAGAAAGAAGCGCTGCATAGATGTGGCCGAAACGTAGTTGCGATCACATTTTTATTCCATTTTCTCGCGTCTAAAGCGATCCATTCTCTGCCCTCTTGTCGAATAGTAGTGAAATACCCTTGCGTCGACTGCTTGAATAGGTTGGAGCGTGCTCTTCCACGCAAACTTGCCGACCCACCTTGCTTCATCCGAACTGACCTTTTTTTGCTTCGTTTTTTGTTGCAAAGGCAATGAATCCCAACCCGGTTTGTGGTATTGGGAAAGGCCTCATTAACTCATACGTTTGTCTAAGCCTAACTGATGTCCGAAAACTTTCGAAGCAGAGATTTGTCGGCGCGGTGACGCTATCATAAGGAGCCTGTACAACTGCTTCATGCAATTCCAACACCGGGTGAAAACTGAAGGCAGTCCCAATGAACAGCACTCACTGACGCTCTGGAATTCCGCGTATTTTTAAATAATTCTGTTTTTTACCACACGGAACGATTTGTCCCTTTTGTGACCTAACGATAGGTCACACGTCGCCTACACGTCTCGCGGGCTAGACGCTTAGGCGCAGGACTTACAGTGAGCCGGAAACATCCTCGAATGCCACTACTAGCGAAGATCTACATTCACAAGACCTCCGCTAGGTAGTTGCATGCATCCTGCCACCACTACTTGGACCCATGCTGTGCGGGGATCTACCACTTGCCACTGCGTGTGGCTCTGCAAAACCAATCAGACCCGAACTTCCCTCATATTCCGTCCACTACCAGTGACAGGAAATAAGTGGTGCCCTAGTAGCTAATCAAGCGGCGCGTTCCGAACGCTGGTAGTTATTCTGCATCAGCATCTCCAACACTTGACAGTCACACAGCAAAGCAGAACCCGCGAATCTCCCATTCACTCCTTCAAAGGACTAGAATCATGCTAAACCAGCAAAAATCGGCCATGGTCACAAAAGGGAATCCGTGCAAGCAGGCGTTTGCACTGTCATGCCGTCTAGTTTATGCTAAAAAAACAAATAGTAAAGCAAATTTATAGCCTTGTGTCTGCTATTGGAATCGCAGCTTGAAACCTCCAGAGACATCAAATCGTTGACGAATGCGAATCGGCCAAGCCAATAATAAGGAACCGGAGGGGAAGGCAGTCCCGGTGGACCGGCACACGAATAGTCAGAGCGTTAGCAGCAGAGGTTCGACGTAGAAAAAAAATGATAATCAGGTAACCAGATTATTTACGAAAATGTAGCCGACACGATAACGAAGGAGATGGGGACATAAAAGAGTAGGTAGGAGGATGAACCGACGGAAAAAAACAAACTAAGGGAAAGTTCGGTTCTGCCACTTTTCCTGAATTGACCGCAGCAATACAAGGGCCCGGTTCTCCTCCGCCGCAGTCAGCATGTCAGTGCCTCGAAGATGTGTGATCTTCGTGACCAGCATGGAGAGGATATCGTTGCCGAGCTCTTTCACCGTGTCGTCGTTCATGCGAAGGTGGTTTACCGCCTCCTGCAGGAATCTGTGCGAGGAGAAATGGTGAAGTGGGAAATCCAGCCCAAATTATGCAACGTTCACCGTTTAAACAGCACTAAAGAGCCAGTTTTTAAGTTCCTAAATCAAGTAATACCTTTTGCGTCTTAAGATGACTTAGAAATCAGCATGACTACAGGGGGGAGGCGTTGGAAACCTAGGACCTAGCGGAGCCATGGTGAGAAAGCAGACCCAAATTTCATTGCCTTTGAGGTCAATTTAGGTGTTTGAGGTGACACTTTCATTGAGAAGTTCGCTATCGAGACTTAAGAAGTGAACTGTTACAGCCTACAAGTCCTACATTACAATCTTTTTGGCTAAATGAACCTCAAAATCCAGAGATTCGATTACCCTCAAATCAAGGATGTCTTCAGTTTTATCACAATGCTGCAAACTCAGTTGATCTGCTTGTGGCTTGCATTTGCAACGCTAAGCTTGACACGTGACGCTGGTAGTGGACAAGTTGCCACTTCACTTAAAAAAATTTGTAAATTTGATGACTAAAAACCAAGGCAAAAGCTAAAACTATTACGCCTCCGTCGGAACCGCTTCCCGAAAATCTTACCAACAATATGACAACCCATATCCAGACAGTAAGACGGTTGTGAGGAGAGCTTTCAAGTACTTAAGGCTGCACGATAACTTCCAAGCCTATTTCTCGTTGGGAAACACGAGGCAGTGTAATCGGGACTCATTGACAGGAATGCAGAGAATAGTAGGAACTTATTGGTTTATGCCATTACGTATGTCATTGCCGGCACAAATGGAGGTCATTTCAGAACATGCCAAAGGCCACCGGCTTGCGGTAGCCTTTCCGGTGTTTTTGCTAATACCTGTACACAAAAATACATGCACTTTCAGGTATTGCGCCCTCCTCCCCCCAAGAATTTTGTTCACAAGTCAAATTAGATAGAATGAAGAGGATACTATCTGCCTTAAAGCCGCTTCCACATTGCCATCCATTTCAATTGAAATGTACAACTACCTTACGCCTAAATTCGTTTTTAAAGCATCGTGTTGGAATTCCTCATAATTAAAACAAAATGGTCGAATTTCCGATACAATCTTTTAAGCGATCCGATTTTTCGTAACCAATGTCTCAATGATGCCCAATAAAGCAAGAATTCCAGAGTTTTGAAGAGACGCAGGAAGGAACTCACGATATCTTCATCTCTAACTGTTCTTGAAGTTGCCCACAGCCGAGTTGATGGATTAGGGAAAGGAGAAGCTCCTGTTTTACATTTTGCCGGAAGAGTTGCACCACCGGAACGTTCTGCAAGACCTTCAGTAATAGCGCCTGATTTGCCGAGGTCAGTGCCTTCAGAGTAAACAGACAAATAACTAGGATTCTTTAAGCACAAGTTATCCCCTTAAGGGCCATTACCATCTGTGACAACTTTTAATACGAAGAGTCCAGAGTTGTAACCAATCATTAATAAATGCTCCCATAGTTAGCATGAAGAATCAATCCGAGACCAAGATTGACACCGAATTTAAGGGGCTGTCTGTTGACTAAAGGTTTCGGTCAAACCACAGTTTGGTAAAACTCAAGCGCTTTTCACGTATCGGGAACCCCCCAACAGCAGCTTCTCATGATTTCTTGGAAATGTTGAGATCTAATGTCAATTCAAACAAGATCTTCCTCTTGAAACCGCTTTAGCTTAGAAAATCATTAAGTTATCGCAACAATAGAAAGCAATGCAGATCAAGGGGGAAGGAGTCGTTGACACATTGTAGGACAAAAATTAGCCTAAACCCAACAAAGAAGTTTAAGGGATCAAATGAAATACGCCTGAGTAATACGTTGCTCACCGTCTCAAGAGCCTCGGCATACTGGTGGTTTTGAATGAACATGAGGGCCGATTGGTAAGGGTCCGCCGACGCAGTGCCTCCTGAAATGAAGTTTCGTAATTGCTGCTTGCTACCACCTCCGCCGGCAGTGTCGAAGGCCGATCTTGAGCCCTTCACCGACAAGTCTCTTAAAGTCGAAGCTGATAATCCTGCTCCTCCTACTGCCGACGCAGATGACATTGCAATATCTGGCGCTGGCGGTTGCGGTTGCTGCTGTGAAGCTACCTTTAGCAACTCATCTATTTGAGTTGTAACCTTTACCTATCGGTCGCATAAAAAGAGGCATTGCTTCAATTTTGTTAGCGCTAAGAACCTCATCAGGTACGGGAGTCAGCATCTGCGGTTCTTGTTTTCAGGACAAGAGTGTCATTACTTACCTCTTGTGCTGAATAAGATCTGCTGATATTGCAAAACCACGCATGATAAGTCTACCTGTTTCGGGTCGATTTCTTCCTGATCAACTCACCCGTTCGTCAGCTTATGCTGATGTCACAATTTTGCATGCAGTGTCAGACTAGGGCTTACCTAGGTTCCATCCAAATGGACAATTTTGATCGTGGAACGGATTAAACAGGTGAATGCGATTAAGTTGATCTCAGCAGAAATCTAACCATCAACCCAAATCTGACATCCTTACCAAGAATATCTAGGCAAAGCAAAAACATTTTCAATAGTAATATTACACCTCGAGCTGTAAATATAATCTACCTACCTTCCTTGAATACAAGTGATTTTCCTTCGAAGTTTAGGGATCAAACAAAATTCGCTTACTGCAATGTCCTTGGACAACCGATTGACCTGATCATCAAACTTTCGAACTGATGCGTCGATCTTGTCACGCGAGGACTGAACACCAGAATCCATTTTCGCAATGATTAACTCCATATCTGATGGAGAAACAGCAGTAGTTTTAAAAATCCAAGAAATTTTAGCAAACAGTTCCTCAAGCTACTAAGACGGTATCATAGCCTGTCAAAAAGGTTCGCGTGGACTTGTTCGCTTTGCAGAAAAAGCCTACTATTTTTAAACATGGTCGTGGTTTGGGCAGTGCAGAAACCTTCAAGTGCCATAAGTGGATTCCTTGAGAAGACTCACATCAATGTTTTCAACTCTTAATACCAGAAACCTGATGCTGACTAAGGTTAAGTGAGAGTGAATGTAGCGTGGTAATCTGAATAGCAAGCCATTGGCTCTCTGTGATTATGCCGGTGAAAAAAAAGGTGCATAATAAAAGAACGTAAAAGCCTGAGAAATTCCATTCTAAAGGAGAATTTTAGCTTCAAAAAAAGAGGTGAGGTGAAATTGGCGTAAAGCACTGAAGGTGCTTACGGAGTGAGCACATTCCAAGTTGCAGCCAAGCAACAAGATAGAAACCTAATCACCATCCTAACTGACCAAGCAAAAAAGCTTTCCACATAGCCGGAAGAGTCTTAAATGATGCCATCTTGTGGGCAAGAATGATCGTATCTCCTTTAGAAATGCCCCAGCCAAAAATTAAGGCAATGGATGACGAGTTGAGGGTAATTATAGTAAATTTTATTCAATGCCTCTACCTAAAATCAACAATACTTGAAATCACATCATCTCAACATTAGAAAACCTGAACCATGATAACAAAAAAGCCATCAGAATGGATCAATAGGTTGGTCACATGAAAAAAATTAGCAGGAAGAGTAAAAGCATATTTAATCGCATTTAATATTTCATACTGGCGGACGTTACAGATCTCAGCTTTAGAAAACGACCTGGTTCATCCGCTCAAATGCTGTTTGGATAAAAAATCACAGCCAAACAGCTATAAATCTCCTATCAATTTGCCAATCCAATTCTAAAGGGAGGGAATTCGAAATGATAAAAAGGAACAAATACTGATGAATTCGAAAGAGGTGCGGTAAACAAATTAGTTTCCAATTAGCAACCTTCGACAATGGCTAACCACTTCAACAATGAAACATTTGAAAAGGAATGCCAAGACAGAAACCAGTTAATACGTGAAGTAAACTTTGGGAACTCGGAGGAGTTTGGTAATTCTTTGCGATAGTCGTTCCTTAAGGAATGAATTATCAGAAAAAAGGGCAATTTAAAACCTAGCAATGTAACAGGATAAATGGATGATTCCCAGATAAGAACCAGCCAATTGAGGCTCACGTTGGTTCAGAGCACTTTTGACGAGTTCATCCAATTCTTTGGTAAGTTTGTCAATTCCCTTGGTAAATGCCGGCACAAGCACTCGACGCAGTTCCTCGCGATAAGCAATCGTCATACTGGGTGCAATCGTCGTGCTCATCTGGCCCGAAAAGTACTGGGCAAACTTCTGCAACGCAGAAAATATTTTTGCATAAGAGAACGGCAAGTAGAGTGGGGGAGGAGAAAAAGGGGGGATTCAACGTTAGCCTACTGGATCGACGATGACGGAGACCATCCGATCAGCTACTGTCTTGGGCAGAGGACTCAACATCTCCTCCAGAGAGGCTCGCAAATGCTGACGCAGGGGATCGAGAATCATGGGAATATCTGACAACGAAGAAAACAAGCAATCAAGAAGTGACAATTATTTTGGTAAAGCATTTAATGTTTTGTTTTCTCAGGTTCTGTGACTTTCGTTTCCGTCTTCATTGAGGTAATCAATATTTGATGTAAAATGACGACGTTGAAGGTTGAGAGATAGGCATTAAGGACTAGACATCGCCACAATGGACTGAGGACGCCCAAATGAACGCATAAGTCAAGCATGGAATTCAGATTATCAATCACTGGCCCACGCATCAAGTCAGTTCACCCCAGACAAGATTAACCAAGAAGGCAAGAAATAGCGTTGTGAACAAAGGAGTAAAATCGGAACCCATGGTCCACTGCTTCTATCTACAGAAGCCTTGAAGTGTTGTATAGTACAGTAGTGGGATAGCTAAAATGTGAATGCTTCAAATAGTCTGACAAAAGACTATTTTCAGAAGTTGGACAAATTTATGAATGCAGTTTGTGTCCCCGGAAATTTGCTTTATTCTGCTATAACCCAGGTTTCAGCTTGGGTTAAACGACCCTTCTGGTTCAAATTTACCGTCAAACGAAGGTTGCACCATCGTAACTTTAAATACCATCGACTAGGCAGAACTTAAAAACAATTTTTATTGCCAAAGTCAAAAACTTCCACTCACTCGACTGAAAGATGCTTTGAAATTCAGTTCGTACGACATTACGCGTCTGCTCCTGCAAGGTCTGCACCTGCTTGGCGTCCAAAAGAGATGTCGGCTGTGGTTTCTTTGTTGAAGCCTTTGAGGTGACGGAGTTCTGGATATTATTCAATATTGTTTCCAGATGTGTTAGCTGCTTCGTTGTCTCAGCTTTCTGTTTGCGCACTTTGATTACAGAAGAGAAAGGGACGGAGGTAAGTGAATACGAGGAAAGAAAGGGTTATGAGAAAGGGGAAAGTGGGGCAACTCACCTTGATCCATCAGCTGATTGGCCAAAGAGGGTGACTCGGAGGTAGCAGTGGTGATGGAGGAAGAGGTAGGGGATGGGGTGAGAGAATTAACTTGCCTCAAGATGGTGGCTTGCACGTTGGCCAGTTTTGTGAGTTGGTTCCTATTCTCGTGCACCTTGTCTAAGAGAAAGAAGACTATCCAACACTCCGCGGGAAAAAGTTGCCTAAGAGTGCTAAATAAGGTTGAACGGGGTTTAAACTTCAATGACATCTTGAGAGCCAAATTTCACCTGGAGGTTAACGAGGAGAATCACATGGGTGATTCGAACTATCAACAAACGAGAAGTTGAGTGAGCTGGTGCGTAAGCTGAAATCAGATTCAAACATGCTAAAGGTCTCCGGGATGCCTAAGTTCGAAAGGGTTGTTTGAACTCATCAATGAACGATCGGATGAATCGTGGATAGGTGTACGAAGAAATGGGTAGGCTGATGCGCAGAGGGATGGATGGAGACTTGGGTATATCGACAATTAGGTTACAGGTAAGAAGATATAATAGGAGGGATGAGTAGGTAAGTGAATGAATTATAAGCGAAAAAAGATTGGTAATTTAACTAGGTGATCTGAGTGACAGATAAGTGGATGAATAGATAATTTGAAAGATGGACTCTTGAGAAAAAGAACAAATTAAGTAGTGGGTGAACAGGGCGCAAATACACTAATGGTTGGGCGGATAGGATCGGCTCCAGGTATGAGAAATGGACTATAATTGAGTGATTAATTAGCTGAGTGAATGACTGAATAGATAGATGAATATATAATCGAGTGCATGAAAAGGCACCTGGAGGATGGGCGCGGAGTTGGATGGATACATCAAAGGTAGATAGGGGGAAGGATGGATACTTAAATGGTTTCTTCTTCATGAATAAGCCAATTGACATACTTGTGAGCGTCTTAATAGAGGCCGCCTGGGCCTTAGTCTCGGCCAAGAGACTTTTCAGCAGTTGAATTACTTCCACCTCTCCCGAAGCACCACTTTCAGTGGAGGAAAGAGCAGGGGCAACAACATGATGGGTTTGCAATGATTTTAGAGACCCTGACGTGGCGATCAAATCGTTTGAACTGCCATCCAGACTTCGCACAGAGTCTGAAAGTGGCTGATTCATGCTGAGACTCATGACTTTTGCAAATACATCGTTCACAGGTCGGGAAAAGTCTAGGACAGACGGATCACCTATAAGGGTAGAGAGAGGCACAAATAGTGAAAATTAGGGATGAAGAATATCATTCACGCATCCTGACAACGCCGATTCATCCTGATAAAAACCCTTCCCAGCAAAATGACTAGTCGAGAATAGGCGATTATGGATATGGAGATCTGTAGAAAACAACGTTTTAATTATGAAAGCGAAAACTATCGAGGGGTCGCATAGCAACGCAACGGTCCAGATTTAAAATAAGCATAATAATTGACACTCCTCCATTTAATTATGAGTAGGAACAATCTGACAGAGGAGATAAACGCCGAATGAGAGGTAAAAAAGCGAAATCAGTCTATGAGCAGTTTGTAATCGAGTAAAAGAAAACCAAGATAACATCGCACAAAATTCCGAAAAATAGTTAAAGCTGTGGAATAAAAGATTCCAGTCTTCCATAAACAAAACAATCATCTGACAGAGAACAAGTTGTGAAAATGATAACCGATGCCAAGGATGAGTGTAAATAAAACTTGGAGTAACCAAACCGAAAGGGCGGTAAAAGCGATCGCTTTTGCACTGTATTAAAAGTCAAAACATATATATGTAGTCGAGTCATAAATAAGCGATACTTCGTCACCTTTTCTATTTACTTGAGAACATAAGTAGTGTGGAGCAAATGCAAGATCACTAGACTCCTAAGAATGTAGATAGTGATACGAATCCAGGCTAACTATTAATGTTGGGCATAACTTTCCTTCAACCACCATCGGCCACATAAAAAAAATTGCCGGGATTAAGAAATTGAGTGTTGATAACTAAAAGGGTTCAAACAGAGGAAATGAGCGGCTGTACTTGTTTTCCTAGAGTAGCCACATGATGCATCAGTTCAGCATACAGACCGAGAAGAATAAGTTAAGATTTTTCGTCCAGGATTATAAAATTCAGAGGTGGAAACTCACGGCATATGGAATTTGAGAGACTGGCAACACTGCTACTGCCTGCTAGACTGCGAACAGAGTCTGACAGCTCGCTTGCTTTACTAAGCCCTCCCATTCCTCGAAACGGCAGCTGACTCGGATCGGCTGCAGAAACAAAATAAAACCAAGACCATTAGTGAGACAAGTGTTTAATGTTGATTGGGCAACGGAAACCTCAACTTTGCAAAGATCATGTTCGAAAAGACGAAGTTCCCAAATGCCTCCCAAAATAAAATGTCACATTAAGGTGAAAACAATTCGCATACAGTGTTGCAGGAGAAGAGTAAAAACAGTCTCCTCATTCCGCCATAATTAAATATACCGAGCATAACAAAGACTTGATCGAAATTCGAAGGCATCAACATTCCGACTCTGGTGAACCAAGGCTAAAGATGGGGAGGTCGGTGAAAAAGCGCGACAATTGCCAAAATCTACCAATCGTTGCAGAAAAACGGCAAGTTCCAAGAAGTGTACCCTGTACTCCTTTCCCCAAACAATACTCTAACGCATTCACGCACTCCTAATTAATGCCTGGAAGGCATTTCCACATGGATAGATTCATCGGCATAATTGAGCTATCATAACGGTTTCCATAATCAGTGAACTAACTTGGCAGGGACTAATTATGCTTTAACGAGACTCCCAAAGTCCTAAACAGATTGTTTGCGGGAATTACTGACGAGATCGGAGGTTGGGAATGAGTACAACAGGATTTACCATTAATAAACGCACGGCCAACAGTCAAGCGTTTACACCATTCAGTTGCCCTATTACTGAATAGATGAGCGTCTCGTCACCTTATCGCGCTGAGTAAAGATTCCAAGCATTCGTTGATAAGATCCACCGTCACCACACAGTCGCATCCACACAGCTCCACACTGCACGGTCGCCTGCCGTCTTGATTAACGACGAACGGAGTAGACGGACACGACATGTTCAATATCTAATAACGCCTCATCCAGCCCCGCTTGCAGTACCGTCACGACCTTTCCTTTAGAAAGCCACAAAGTTACACGTCCATAGTTGACATGAATGCTTCTCATGTGAGCAGCATCCGAAGTAGTACGCGTAGCACCGAATTCTCGTTCAAGTTAAGAACCGCCAAAAATGAATTTATTGATAGCAAAACAATATTTGCTTGGTTTACAGATCATCTCACGTGGATGTCTCTAGGTTTCTTGTGAGGATATGAAGCATTGTTGCCACATTATCACTCATCCTACTTGTGTATACATAATACACCTACCTTCAGGCCAGCACATCTAACGTTCCACTGTAGTCGACCGGGTTCCTGCGACCCGCATGCCCAAAAAGTGATATCGAGATAGTGCATTCAAAAGTGAGGCAAAATATTTCATTCAGTTATTCCTAAGAGCATAGCTACTGAATAAGCCTCACCAACAATGACGGCGGAAACTATAAGTCTTTGATTACTCCAACCCCAAAAATTAAACATGAAAAAAGGTCTCAGGGGGACCTTTTCAGGTAAAATCGGTTAAAATAATATCACTTGCTTCGCCAATCCGACGGCAAATTTTAGACCATCATAAGGACAGCTTATTGCTGGTGTATTAAATGTCCCACACCACCTTCATTGATCTTACAAACGCCATTGCCCACCCCCTTTCCTTAGACTGTGATAATGCCTTCGTTAAATTTCACAAGTTCTTAAGAAAATGAAGTATTGCGACTGGTGGTATCGCTTGGCCACCTTTGTGGATCAGGCTGATTGCTCTTGCAGATGGCAGGTTAGCATGCTGGGGTGTAAACAAGTATGGCCCTGAGTCGAAGGGAGAGGTATCTATTGTACATGTTCCAGGATCACCAGTTCATCTCTAGGAGTTTTCTAGAGGGTGCAAATGTGACGAATGTGGAGTGCTTCAGATATTGCAATGTAGGCAGAACCATGATTGGTCTGCAAAACAGGCGAACAACTTAAAGGATGCCAAGAAGCTCAAGTTTGCTCAATTCTCTTTAAATAATGAATTCCTAAAACTCTAACGTCTCGACTTCAAGGACCGCATCCAGTTATTTCAATTGTCCTGATTATTCACTGCTCAAGGAGCATTCATTTATTTACAAGATATCTAAGGCAATTCCACCAAATACACACATAAATCTGTCACAAAATTGCATGATGAATGGAAAAATCAAGCAGGGTACACCTCATTCAGCTGGCTCATCTACAAACAATGATTGATGGGTGGCGCTTGCTCCCAAAGTAGAAAAATATTCAAATCTCTCACAGCCCTTTGCACCCAAGTAGGTGGCAGCGACTGCGGGGAGACTTACTAGCAGAGATGTGAAGTGAGCTAGAAGACTCTGGGCCGAAGACAGTTGCCACTATCAGATTTTCGTTTGCTAACTCTGCACAAGAGGTTTTTTCGACGGTTGAAAAACTTTCTTCCCCATCGTTTCTGCTATCACATAGGTCGCCGCCGAAAGACTGGCTTGTAGGGGTCCTGTAATTCACATTAATATTTCCTTCTAGATTACGCCGCTTTAATCTTGTAATGATTGAGCGTTTTTAAGAGATCGCACCCTGCCAAAGAAACAATACAAGATGGGTTCTTCGCCCGATTTACCTGTTAGCTAGAAAGGTCTTACACCTAATTTAGTTTTACACTCAAACCATCGAACAGGTGTGAGATGAGCCCCAGAAAAAACAAACAATAATGGCATTTCGAGTAAAGGATTTTGCTTTCAACATACCATGGATTCCTCTAAGTGCCAAAACTTGCGAGATAAATAAACAGATGTCAGAAGTAGAGGCTCTACTCACCCTTCGTGCTCCGAAACAGCCTGAGGAGTGCCTAAAGCGTAGGAATAAACACAGTTTAAGTCGATAAAAGGAAGCAGGAATCAAAGAAAACAACATACTCGAATCCACAGAAAGCGAACTCTCAGTCGGGGGCGGTACACAAGGGGCATCGCCGTTTGGTGGTGGGGTGTAGGGCCGAGAAGAAGCTGATGTTGGCCTCCGGTTGAACATTTTCGTGAAAACATTGAAGGGACTGGAGAAACTAGTAAAATAGAATCGGTTATTTCCTACGGCTTCCCTAGGAAAAAGTAGCCGGTGAAGCTTACATGGAACTCTTATTTCCTTCGGGCAATAAAGGCGAGGAACAGTTCCCGACTGTCCCTACGGTAGATAGAGGATCATTATCTAGTGAGGGCTCGGGAGTGACTTTTTCCTCTTTCGTGTCTACAGGAGTTGTCAGATAAGCAGAAAGGATTGGAGTTGAGCTTACGTTGATCACGCCGCATGTAGACGCCCAGAGGAACAGAGTAACTTAGCTTTCCTGTCTTCAGATCTCTGCAAAAAGGTACAGAATATGAAAACAAAAGTGAAAACCTACTTGGGATGAATCAGATTTAGTAGAACTTCAATGTTATCACTGTCCTCCGGGTCGTAGGACACAAAAGCTGTAGAGCAGAAAAAGTCGAAGTTCATGACATGATGACATAAAATTCGCATACAAGTACTTTTGTAAACAAGGTCTGAGAAAACAAATAGACGCATAAACCGATTAGGTGGCAGCTAAAGTGGGGAGTCAGAAGCTCTAGCCAATGAAATTGTAGCCACGACACTTGAACTATTTATGAATGGTAGAGGACTGGTTATGTAGAAGTACGCACAAACGCATACAGACAGAAAATGACGTTGCAATTCAGTTACGCTTCTGACAACTGCTTTTTTCTACTGAAAGAGCACTTACGGCGGTCCAGAGAGAGCGAGCGTGAGACCCGGCTGACATCAAATGCGATACAAGGACTGACGAGAAGAAACTCACTGACACATCTGAATTGCACTTCTTCCAAAGTATCAGGATTCCTGGATAAATGTAGCGCATAGAGAACCTTGGAGAAAGATAGAAAGGTCTCAGTTTGGGATAAAATCCATCAGGAACAAATTTTTCGCCACATTTAGCTTTCAACTATTCAAGTAGTCAAGCCCATGTCATACCCTCGAAAAATAATCCAAGCTAGATACGTATGTCTTTATTTTAATGGCACAAACACATGTATGTGTGCGCATGCATGAATTCGCTCATTCATCAATAATTGCATTGCTCTCATTGGAGCAAGGAGAGGGCTCAAGTAGGGTATCGATAGAGGGATGATTCTTTAGAGGCTG
The DNA here is from genome assembly GCA_023375655.1 of Taenia crassiceps. Taxonomy (NCBI): domain Eukaryota; kingdom Metazoa; phylum Platyhelminthes; class Cestoda; order Cyclophyllidea; family Taeniidae; genus Taenia; species Taenia crassiceps. The sequence continues at coordinate 1,194,976 of JAKROA010000010.1, forward strand.
CGTTTCGGACTTTTGCAACTCCTCCAAAGCATGCTTTTCCTTCCCCTCCTCCTCTATAGCTTTCAAGGATGATCCAGCTACCGGAGCAGTTGCTTTCACATTCCTCTGCTGTTGTCGGCGCTTAACAACCAGAGCGGAAGAGGCTTGTCTGGCCCTTATGGACCTGCCTCTCTTCCTAAACGGAGCTATACAGGATTTACGACCGACTGGTGTGATACTCGACTGGCCAGAGGGAGAGACCTGAGCTCTCGGAGTCGAGCGGCGACACCTGGGCAGTGAGCGCTCACGTGTTTGGGCATAGATTTTGCCACGGTTGGAATTATTTCCCGGCTCACCAGGGAGATCACAGGTGCACATATTTGTGTTAATTTTTGGACGTTTTGATTTGCCCGGCATTATTTGAGGTGGGAGGAATTGAGCGCACACACTTCCACAACACAAAGTGGGCGATTAGAAGACCAGTCATCGATCGGCACCGATTTAAAAGAGCACGTGACTACAGCACATGCGAAGTGATTGAAATGATGGCCCGTATGGAAGTTCGTCATGATACCGGATCAATTCTATCGGTGAAATGCCCAACATCTTCATCCACTTATCTTTCTGACCAATACGATGACCAAACAGCATTGTTTCAGGCGGGCATATGAATTATCCTATTTTTCAAAACTGGTTCTTCTCAGATCGACGTCTACTGAAGCACAATATTTTCGAATGGACAAATTTTTGGTGTGATTCTGGTTAAGAAACGAACTCATAATACATTGCTGATGCGTTTGGATGCAAAACCGAACCGCATAGAAGACAGAGGTAGGCGATTAGAAGTCAAAGGAAGCTAATCCTATTTCACTGTCACCTGGAGTTTTAAACGAATCGATGAGTTGAGTTTAACCAGACTCGAAACAGCATTCATAATCTACGTGTCGCTATATTGCAACCGCATCGGTAATTGTAAAAAGGGACATGTCGGGGTCAAGCACTCCATACCCAATAATCTAAAATTAACTATTGACAATTTACAACATTCATATGAATAAATGGAGAAAAACTCACTGTGCGCTTGATATCACTGGCCAGAAGAAGATTAGCTGCCACACTAAAGGACGTAATGAGCAATGGTTGGGGAGAGGCCTTTATGATTTCACCATCCTCCTGGTCTCGTTCCTCATTGGGGCAAAACCGGATGGTCTGAACTAGAGAGCAGTCGGGTAGACGCCAAAGAAGCAACTCCCGATTAAAATTTGTTCCGCCGATCAGGTACCCTAACGGGGCCGATATACTGCAATAAACGTCGAAAAAAAAGCATTAGAACACTATCATAATCCGTACTAATAGTGTTAAACATTCAGCTACCTCTTATAGTTGACATAGTGGAGAGCGGACAATGGAGAGGTCCCAGACGTCCACTTGCGATAGGGACTGAAGAAGAAAGCTCAGAGCACTACAGCTTTTTGGCCTACCTAAAAGACTCCGATTCGTCGTCGGATATCTTAAACATGAGGATTTGCCCAATGCTCACACCAATGAAGACGGTCGAGGCATCGGCAGTAAACTCCATTGCCTCAATATTGCTGCCACAGGTGGAAAAACGCATCAGAAATTTGCTTAAGAGACGTGGACACGAGCGATATTGAGCTGACTCTGTGCGGAAATCAGTGGCATCAGAGGAAATTTTCTCAATAACCCCATTCAAATCGACAATATATGCCTAAACAAACGCGTAAAAGTGCCAAAACCGAAAAGCTCACATCTCTATCTAAGGCCACCGCTAAAAGCAAGGATGGATCCTTGCGATCTTCTGGTATTGTACACTTCGGTCCCCATTTAAGAGCACAGTGAGTAAGAGTGGAATTGTTTTCGTTGAGATTAATGGATATCAAGAGATTATTCAGCCCATCAATATGATTAATCTGAAATGCAACCATGAAAAGATACATAACCTTACATGGTATATACTTAGCTTTCCGTCGTAGCTTAATACAGCCAATATCGGTACGGCATGCAAGGAGAAGTCAAGTGTGAGAAAGTCACTGTCAAAGTTTTTGAGAAGTGACCTAACACGTGTTTCGCCATGCGTTATCCGTACTAGCGCTTTGGACTGACCTAAACAGGTAAGTGTGTGCGATCGATGAAGCACCTTTAATAAACCACGCGATATTTCCTGATGCCGCGTGACTCGCCAGCAATTTTGTTGGATAATACTTGTACTCCCAATCATACGACACTAGAGGTGCAACCATTAACTGAAGAGATAGAAATCAAGTCACGGAAATTTACAGAACTGCTAGAACTTTTGCCATTTGCCCTGAGAGCGCTAAGTGAACTTGCAACAATATCGACAGACGAAGAATGGATGCCATGAAACTCCTCGTAGCCATTGCCGTCTAAAAATCTAATAAGAGACTAACAAAAAAAAGAATTCGTTTACATTTTCTCAGTAGACGACTCCATGACGTTGGACACAATGGAAGCGACAGGAAATCATCCAGTTCAGTGCCAAGCTTTGACAGCAAATCAACCAATCAATTACTTGTGAGTGTGAGAGTCGTGTTGAATAAAAGTCATAAAGTGGTTGGCAGATTAAAAAAATGAATATAGTAGCTTATTTATCAGTAATTGTGGCTTTAAGCTGGATCCAGTTAAACTGAGTAGAGAATTATTAAGTAGCGAATAAATAAAACATCCTTTATTCTGGCTGAAATTTAGTAGTACTCTTATACTGAAGTGAAAAAGTGAGAATTTTCCAAGCCGCATGGTCGTTTAGGATGCTAAAAAAATTTGTAATACGAAATTGTTTAAACATACCCTTTAAGTATGAGGCAGTCACAAAGTGCAACCGTTGTGGATGGTCGGACGCCATCAGGTCTCCGAAGAGGCAGCATTTCCCCGATAACGCCTCATTCACATTGGCTTTAGTTAATTCGATCCACATAAAAGTTCCATGAATGTGGATGCCAACGTGTGCTAAAGTAATACGTCGCTAGCAAAATAACCATCACTAACTATTTTATTTTTTTTTAGGACAAATCATGGCAATAGGGGATAATAAGCTAAAAAACATACGATAATGCTTTCTCCTTACTGCCAGCTTTGGCTGCGGTTACCTAAGTAGAGGTTGCAATTCTCTGTGGGCTTGACTGCCGATTACGGCTACGGTGCCTGGAGTGGGTATATTGCCACGGCCTGCTAAGGCCAATTATTTTAGTCACGCCAGCTACTTTGATCCTTCTGGATGTTGAATATATGCATTTGGCCACAGTGCTATGTCTTCACTTGCATTAAAGACTCGGGCCGCGACGGAGACACTGTCCTTCGCAGGTAGGCTGGTCTTTAGGCTATAGCAGCAACCTAAAGGCTTATTGTGCGCTAGGCACATATAACCTGAATGAGCATAATCTCTTACCTTGCCTCAAAGGAAACAGTAGGGAAGCTACAGTGTCACTGCTGTTCTATAAATAATCGTAATATGTGGGAACCTGGACGTTTGATAGAGACCAAGCCAATGTAGCAAAGGGAGTGTGCGTGGCTTCGAGCTTTAAACTAATAAGAATTTCTCAAAATTATCTTAACATTCTGAGACAGTATATCATTCAAGTTGTTGGATTCGCCTTTAAAGAGCGTGGCCAAGGTTTCAGTGCAGTTTATGTGTAAGCAAGTTTTTTTTGGTACCGCATAGTGTGCCTTGGAGACATGTGAAAATTCGTTCATTTACCTCTCATTCAATGTTTTCACTTATCATGGCATGGCACGAGTTCCAATAGTTTTCTCCCCCAGATCAAAAAAATTAAACGTAAAGAAAACACAATATGTTGGTTTAAAATTTTGTTGCTAAAATTTGCAGCAAATAAAATGTTTTAATTTTTAATTTTGTATTTCGTTTGTTTACATTTATCATTAATTAACGTCAAGGTTGGGATGCAACATTCAGACGCTCTTTTGCCTGCGATTTGGCTGTTTGGGTCTTCCGCGCCCCTATTGTGATGCTTTCTCAAAATATCGCCGTACTGCTAAGTGAACTAGCTAGAGCTTCATGTCTGCATAGAACGACGAGGTTTCTCAGTGCTGTATCGGAGTTACCGTTTCACAAAATGGTCGAACATTTCTTCAATAATGCTGCCAAGCATGTCGAGGATAAAATGAATAAGGAGCTTCCGTGGCAGGGACCCCCTGAGGGAAAAGCGAAATATGTTAAGGGTGTTCTGGATAACATTAGATCCGTTAACAACGTCACTGAATTTCAGTTTCCTATCAAGAGAGATGACGGCTCATTTGAGGTTATTAATGCCTGGCGTGCTCAACATAGTCAACATCGATTGCCATGCAAGGGTGGTGTTCGCTATGCTGCAGATGTTAACATGGGGGAGGTTCTTGCTCTTGCTTCTCTAATGACTTTCAAGTGTGCTGTTCTAAATGTTCCGTACGGTGGTGCCAAAGGAGCTGTTCGAATCGACCCAAAAGCCTATTCCGTTAATGAACTTGAGCGCATTACGCGTCGTTATACTATGGAACTTGCTAAGAAAGGGTATATTGGTGCTTTTGTTGATGTGCCTGCTCCTGACATGGGCACTGGTGAACGCGAAATGGCTTGGATGGCTGATACTTATAGCCAAACTGTTGGTACGTCTACTTTACTCGGAATTTTTTTTTAAACTCTCTTCCTTGCACTGCATTTTTGTGCCTTCTTTGTGCTTTTTAGGCTACCAGGATATCAACGCCAGAGGTTGTGTAACTGGCAAACCCATAAATCAGGGTGGAATCCATGGCCGTACTGCCGCTACCGGTCTTGTAGGTCAAATTACCATGAACTTTCAAATAATTTGCCAGATTACTTGTGTAACCTATCCCTTATAGGGTCTCTTTTACGTATTGGAAAACTTTATCAATAACGATAAGTGGGCTCGTAAATGTGGTCTCTCGAGCGGCATCAAAGGTAAGACTTTCATCGTCCAGGGCTATGGAAACGTTGGCCAATATACCTCCCAGTTTATGCACGAGGCTGGTGCAAAGCTAATCGGTGTATTGGAGCTTGATGGTAGCATCTATAATCCCAATGGAATTGATGTTCCATCCCTTGACGCTTACAAAAAGAGCCATGGTAGAATAGCCGGTTTTCCCGGTGCTGAAACCTACACAAAGGGTAGTCTTCTCTCCGAGAAGTGCGACATTCTCGTCCCCGCGGCAAATGAGTGTCAAATCAATGCGGAGAACGCTGACGCTATTCAGGCAAAGCTGGTTATTGAAGGCGCTAACGGTCCGATTACGCCCCCGGCAGACAAGATCCTGCAAAAGAAGAAGGTGCTTGTTATTCCTGATCTTCTGGCTAATGCTGGTGGTGTCAGTGTCTCCTATTTTGAGTGGCTGAAGAATCTGAACCACGTTAGCTTTGGGAAGCTCTATTTTAAATATGAAAAGGACAACCATCACCATATTCTCAGTGAGTATTTACAAAAGGCTATTCATTAAATTTTTTGATGTCATTTATCATTTTTCACCTGTTCGCCTCAGATAGCGTTGGACAATCAATAGAACATGCCTTTGGGAAGAAGGTCGACATCCAACCGACGGAAGAATTTAAGGAACGCTATGACGTGAGTGCCAACTGTGATAGCTTTCCAAAACTTTACGCCTTGGATCCGAACCATTTTCGATGTTTTAATCCACTGCAGCGTATTTCGGAGGAAGATGTTGTCCGGTCAGGTCTTCACTACAGCATGGAGCGTTCATCAAACGTGCGTATATTCTACTATATTCTGGGATGTGTCTTCTGCTGAATCGTTATCAACTTTGTTCGTTTCCTTTAGATCGTCATGGATACCTGTGAATGCTACAACCTTGGCTTGGATCTACGCACAGCAGCCTATATCAGTGCGATTGAGAAGATCTTCTACACATACCATGCGTCAGGAATGACGTTCATTTAAGTCAAACTGCTTGACAGCATAGAACTAGACTGGTACCTTTGCCTCAATTACTGCTAATTATACCGCTTGACAAACAAATATTGTGCTCTCTTTCGTCTCACCGATTTTCTGTCTCAAACTTTTTAGCATAAGATAAACGTTTCATCTGGGTCTGTCACACTTTAATCAGGTCTCGGACACATCTGAATCAAGCTGGGGATAGTTCGGTTAAGTTAATCTCCTAGAAATGGTTTCAATTATTATATCCTTTAGTTGACCCTTTGGCTTTGCTCCTCAAGATAACCCGAGAGCACTGTAAGAATAATATATTTAAAAGTTCTAAAACCTTGTCAACTTTATGCTAACTCGAGGTCGGTTTCTGATTTGAAAGATTAGCGGATGGGGTGATCCCATACACTGCAGCCCAGTTTGAAATCGACTAGATTGAATGGCATCATTATTTACGAGGGGATAACCAAGGGCACCAAACTGAGATCCATAAACGGGCTCTAATTCCAAAAAAACTAGGCGTGTCAACTGTCTCACGTTTCAGCGACCATGCTTTTGTTTCAAGAAGGCTATAAAATTTAAGTTCAAAGGGGATTCTTCAAGGAAGTTTTTCTTGATTAACTAGGCTTTCCAAAGGTTCAGTGGGAAATCCAAAGGTTGATTGATGCGAGTTAGTAGATTTCGGCAGCCTTTTGCAATACGAAAGGCGTTGGAAGTTCTTGAAGTACAGTAGATTCAATTTGAAGTTGGACTGCGCGTAGGAAACAAGAATTTAGTGCCTACTATAAGCCAACACCAGTTTCACGCAAAAATAAACTCAGCGGACACGTGTTAAAACAGTTTTGGAAAAGAACGAATCACTTTAATTTAATTAATGCCCTTTCATTTCCATAGCGGTCTGACGACCAAAAGCACCGCATAGTTAATGAAAACGTGAATAAAGAGCAAGAAATTCGCCACGCAATTGACCTTACTCAGTCTTCTGTGCCTTCCGGTGCAGCAGGCTTAAATAGCAGTCCGTGGGATTACTTAGAGGTGAGAGAAACCGTCTCGACTCGGACCAACTTCAGGCTTGAAGAAAGTGCATGGCAGGGTTTGCCACATTTTACCTTCGAACCTGCATAAACTACACTTAGACATGCGTCTGCCACACACAACAGCGCGTCTGAAATTGGCAACAACAAAGTCTGGCGTCAGCGTCCGCTATCGTGACGGCTATCACGGAAGATCTGTGACTTTACCGTTGCAACGAGTAACCGCATCCCCATTATCATCAGCAGCAGCTGCAACAGCATCAACAAGATGAACAAGTACAACCACATATAACTTAAGCCATTTGCTCATTTATTTACTCATTTTCTGCAACAGAATATGTGACTAATTGTTTACGCAAAAGCCATCTAAGTACACAATTGCCAAACCGATTTGATAATGGAACAAATGTTCCTCTCTACTCCTCTCCCTCCTCCTTCAAACCAGTGTTAATCGAGTTACAAAAGTAGTCGGTTTCGAGCATTTCTAGCTTATATGGGCTAATTGCTCCTCCCATTTGGCTACTCATTATTCGCCGGCTGCAGGTTGCCCTTCACAAAGAAGATGAGCGGGACACAATTAACACCACCACCATCAGCAATGCAGCTTTGAGTAGTGGACAAGTCAAAGCATACTTGCGACAGCGTCTTGCCCGCTCCATTATTGACAGATTTTGATCTAAAAAAGGAACGAATGACCAAATCCACCATATGCTAGCCCAGATCTTGCCATCATCGAGGTCGTGATCATCGTAGCTGCTGTTTAAGTGGTCTCCAGTCGTCCTAAATCAAACACTCACCATCACTCCTCAGAGGCAATTCAATATCACAATCCTGTCTCACCTCAGAAATGGGCGCCTATCCACATATCCGCAATGGACGCGGTCTAGTGCCTCGTCGTGAATGCGTCTTTCAGAGCAAACGCTTCATCTATCATTGCATCTTCAATTGGGCCGAGCCTTTTTGTACGTACTTCCCGAGTGTTCCCGTTTGTACAACCAATAATTAATCTACCTCCATCCACCACGACCAGTTCCGCTTGGGCGACTCTTTGATCGTTTGCTCGTACCTTTACCACATTGTTTGCACGTTTCTTGGATCGGAGTGCAATGCAAAGCCTGTCATTTTATGGCCTAGGAAAATGAAGACTGCCATTGTGTCAGGTCTATGGTCGGGCGATAGTCATATGATGGCGTCAGTTAGAATTACCAAACCATCGGAGCTTCAGCTCTCTGTCTGTACTAGTTAAAGTAGCAATTTGCTTCAGACTCATGCATCAATTTGGTCTCATTAAACACTAATGGATAGCAAAAAAATCTGACATTTTAATCACTGAGATACCCTAGGCAATATGGAGTTTTGGCAGCTGTAGAGTGAGTTTCGATTAACCAAATTGGGGTTCGCAAGTGACAAGAAACCACTATGGAGTGGTTACTTGGCACAAATGGGTCTGTTCGTTGTGCTCTTACTACGTCTGTCTATAAAGACGACCGCTCTTCTTACACCGCCATTGCAGCAGCATCATGGGGGAATCGTGAGAGATTGATGAGATTTGCCTAATATTGCGATTGACAGATTAAAGAAAGTGCCACCCAACTGCAATTGCGTTTTGGGGCGTTGGTGTCAGTTTGTCCTCCTGCGGCTGCAGACTGGCCTTTATTCCACCTAATCCGAATCCACTATTGGGAACGAATGATGCTATCACGCGTGGGATCGACAAGTGTCACGAGTTATCTCAATCCAATGTAGGACCCTGGGACTGTCCGGAAGACTAAAAAAGGCTTATTGCGAAGGCAGATGGTGTGGCGATTGCATACAGAGGGACATAGGGACCACTGGCGTAACTCGGAGTCGAGACTGTCTGGTGGAGTTACAATGACGCTGGCCTGAGCCGTTGATTTCCAATCTCGAGAATTCAACAGACACTAAAGGCCATCATTGTAGTGATCGGTGATAAACATGAGTTGATTTGACAGGCGATTATGCAAGTTCTCTATACTACTTAAACAGAGGCCGATTTCTTTTAAAATATTGTTACTATGTGCACAGTTAAAAGAAGCATTATTTTGATATAAGGTGCAGATGCTGGTACTCCTCAGGCATCTTCCATCCTGAAATAAAGTTCTGTCGTGCCCTCTCGCTCACTCTCTGTCTCCATCAACTGCACCAAGAAAGCTTGCTTGAGAAGACGGCCTAAAGTTTGATAGTGGCCGCAATACTATCACATTTCATGCACAATTACCAATTGGACAAAAGCCTTTCCTTGCTAAGAACACTTTGGGAGGGTCCAAAAGTGTTCAACTTGGGTCATACTATGTGATGGGCGGTAGAACGAACTGGAAACGCATTTCGCAGACCAATTTCGTCTTCGTGCCTTGATTACTGTCGGCGCCTGTTAGTTCTCCAAAAGCCAAGCTCTCTACTGCGTTGTTAATGCAATCAGCTACTTACCTGCCAAACAACCTTTAAGGAACAAGTTAAATCACCACTGAGGCGGCTGCCACATGCAAAATCTTCCCACCTATCTTTATAATCGCATCTCTCTCATTTCACATCTATGCATCCAACACTTTAGGTAGAGACAGTAGTGGTCGTACAAAGAAATGCTGTAACTTAATACGGAGGATGAGGGTGAGCGATGTTTCTAACAATGGGTTTCACAGTATGAGGCACAAGGCCTTCCCCTGTCCCAAATGAACAGGAAGAAATCGTCTCAGAGCACGTGCGAGTTGTATCGCATTGGATTGTGCTGGTAAATTTCAGGTTTGATTGCATGGCCTTTAGAAAGCAAACAGTTTTGTGTCAAGTTTACCAAAAAACAGCATGACCTTCCATTTTGGGTTGTAGTGGTGAAAACCCTGGATGTGTGCTAGGGAGCAGTAAACGGCTGATGTTATCTTCATCTTGAAGTATAAATGTAATTTTTCAATTGCAAGCACATCAGTCATCACAAAATCCATTATTTTTGAGTGAAGAGCAACCCCTTCTGTCCAAAGCTCATTGCCATCTCTTAATACCTCCTGTGTGACACGCACTTCATTCACTTCTACCACAAGCTGCTCTACAGTTTGCACTAGAATATAGTTAAAAAGGCAGTTTCTAGGATTGTAACGGGTTTGAGTTCTCGGAAAGAGCGTCTTTTGGAGCGAGAGTTTACTTCTGCACATTTAGACGATAAAACAACAAAGAAGTGGTGCGCTACACCGCTGCTTACCGCCATCTCTAAATGCCTAACTAGACTGTATTGAAGAGGATTTTGTAACTGCCTCTTTGGGGCCTTAGAGCCGAGTCAGTCTTAGTTACAGAAGTTGGTAATTTTGAATTATATCCGGCTGAATCAGCTAATCCAGCTGCACCCAAAGTCCCAGCATCCCTTCAGCTCGCGTAATACACCACTTTTTTCGCCTCTGTGACCCTCCACCGACATTATCAAGTCCACAATAACTTATGGACCCTTAAGTGCCACTTACACCGCCAACGCAATAAGCGCATGTTATGGGAGAAAAGCCTCACACTATAGCGCTTACACTTCCACGAGTGTCCTGCACTAATGACAACGCTTTGTTTCACGGCCGGTTAAATGATCACTCACTTTGTCTTTCATGTTGTAGCCTGCCTCGGTGTTAACCCAATCATTCACTTCTTCTCTGTCAGGCTCAACCAAACATAGAAGAATACAAAGCACATTGCAATTTGGAACCCACTTAAAAGTTGTCATGACAGATTCATTGTAAAAGCATAGTAGCACGTCCAATGCATGCGAATCACTTACCACAAGCTGAGATAAAGATGTCACATCGAAATGTCCATGTAGCATCCATGTAGTTGGCAGGCCAGACGAATTGTGAGAGAAAAAAGGCAAAAATTAGTCGAAGAATAATAGTAACATGCTTCTATTTTCCGGTCGCGTAAAAAGTTGATCATTTTATGCGCAAATGAAGGTGTGAGTACTAGCACCACTACACCAACCGCTAATACAATATCGATTTTTGGAGAGCTTTGCCACCATTAATCGATAAGGGGACCTCAATTACAGAATAAAGGCACAATCAATCACTCTAACTGTCATCAGATTGATTTTATCTTGTCAAGCTGATACTTTAAGTGCACTGTCTCCAAGACGCTCTCGTCCATACACGCGAACCAGTGTTGCGTGTGGTGCCTCGCATCTGAGGCAGACCATAAATTCTGGAAGTCCGGTCCATTTTACTACCCCAAGCAGCTTTTAAACTTCCAACTCTCACCCATTTTCAATAACAAATGCAAATTAACGGACATGCAGACCAAGTTCACGTTTACAATAGATGCAATGAGAGCTAGTGAGGTGAGCATTCAGCTAGTGGCCTTGGTAACCAGACGACGCTGTGATTAAAACAACTCACTGATCGGCACGACAGTCTCTTAAAGGTGACAATCAGATCAGTCCAACCACTAGTACCGATGTGCGTCACCTTCCTGGCCAAAAGGTACATTGAAAAGTATCATCTCCATTCCATCTTTTCGGCACATATCACCTACAGGAGGAACCATTGCCATTCTTTATCCTTCTCCCTACTTGTGCAGCTCTTTGACAATTGCTGACACCCTTTCCAGGTGCTATGTCAAACACCTGACATTCACTGGTTGCCTAGGCCGCAAAAGTGGTATTCCCAGGAAGAAAGTTGGTGAGTAGATAGGTTATCCGATGCGAGTGAACTGGGGACAACACTTCTTAGTAGGTAAAAATGTAACCTAATTTAAGCTTCTGGTGTGATTGGGGCAAGCGTCTTCTGGTCGGAAGCAATCATTGGAGACAGAGGGAAGCAGAATGGCTCCGGAAGTTTGATCGGATGCCTTTGAAGGTGCGTGCAAAGACAACCACTTACTAACAATACTAATCTAATTTTATAAGTAACTCTCGAGATTTATTCATTTGATCTTCCAAATGCATGTCTTTTCATTTAACTCTTCCAGGCAGGCAGTTTACTGACCCGTGAACCACAGGCTAGGCTTGGGAGCAGATGGAGCTTACACAGCGCAACAAAGCCACACCTACCAGTGGTGCTAACCCCATTTTACACGATGTGTTCCCAGATAGAGACCAACCTTGAGGTGCGATGGCATGGCTGCATAGTGAATTGCCGACTCGGCGGATATTTGGGGTACGTGGCCCGGGGTGCCAATGGGCTCCTGCACCCGTCGCACGGTTGGTGTGATAACAGGCTTCATTAACTGATTTATCAGTTTCGTCATTTTCGAGGACAAAACAACAATGTGGTAATGTTGTCGACCTGATTTTCAACAGTTGCTACGACGCATTGAGTCACCCATTAAGACCATCGAATGTCATTCAAGGCGCGGAAGCGTGGCGAAAAGCGTGCACCGAAACTTTGTCTTACTTAAAATTTATTCAAAGATATGAATTTAAACTGACTTGCTAGCCACAGTCCGTCAACTTACAAATTTCATACGATTTTTTGGACAATTATGAGGGCAAAATGAGGCAAAACACTATTTCAGTGTAAAAAAGTCAACCCTTGTTTTTTTAAGGTGGGCAATAGTAGAAAATGGAAGTGCCTTAGACCCTGAAGCCATCACATCCACGCCCACTCATCCAACCGTTCACACCTCAATTCCTCATTCCAGCCATCTAACCAACAAACCGTCACTATTTATATCAAGAGAAGGAGAACTGCCCACATCTCTCCTTCTAATAGAGCTGCTTTCACCAAAGTGACTCATTTGGGTACTTCGCACGTGACTAACAGGCAAAATGACTCCTCCACGTATGCATGACAGTGGCATGCGTGTCCACGTTGGCAGTGACGAAGAAAGACGGTTGTTCTACCTACTGGTCAGGTCCACATGGCCATTTTTAGCGCAAATCTCACCAACTCACCAATAGGTCCAATTCGTAGAGTTTTCCATTTGTGGTGTTTTAAATAGGTACCCAACGCATTATAGGGTGCTAAAAGTCTTTTACAATTGGCGGAACATGAAGCATGGGATGTTCCGCTAACAGAACATTATTGTTAAGGAAGGAACGTAATTCGGTAATACTTGTATTAGGTGGAAAAGCCTGGTCTCTATTTCAATTTACCTTAAAAACTGTTCGCTTTGGTAATGCCTTCAACGAGGAGTTGTTTTCTCCCCAAATGCAACACTTCGGCCGCGTAGACACCTGGTGCCTACTTCATACCGCTGTGTTATGCTGCTTCATCGAAGCATTACTCTCAGCATCGCAGTACATATTCCAGCATTCGGACATGCCAACTTCGCAGCCAACCGCCATTCAGTTGGTCGCTGGAACCGGTGACGCAAAGCATCGCTCATGGCACCGCATCCACGCTTGATACTGCATTGCCACCTATTCAAGCGGTTAATGTTGCTTAAGTAGCCACCCACAATCACCCCATTATTATTATGCACTACATAGGAACCTGCGTAGATGATTATATTCTGTTCAGGCAGATGTTTGCGTGTCTAGGATTGAAGCTATGTCGTATCGCCCATTATGTAGGTAGTAACACTTCAGACGTTAATGTAAGCAGCAGTTTTGGCGATGGGCCAGTTAGAAAGCCCATCAGCGTATCCTATTGGGGTCGTCTGGCTTTTGGGCTACGCCAGTAGCCCCAAGCCCAACTAATGTCGAACATAAATTCCGCCCTGCTTTCACACACGTTTTTATCATTAGGAATATTGCCAGCCACATCACTGCTTTCTGAATGCTTTCATAATATTAGTAAGAAAAGTGCGACTCCTCTCTTAACTGATGGACTTTAAATTGTTTTGTGACACCAAATGGCAGAGGTATAGTCTAAATAACGCAAGACTACGTGGTGTACATTAAATTGGACCTGAGTACGGGTATGCTTGTCTGTTAAAGATGCAGAAGTGGTGGTTTATGGGATGTGATGTACCACTTTTAAATAGGCGCCTCTAAGCGATTACCCAAGCGCCATTATCAAGTACGCAGAATGTACTTATCACGCCGTGGCATTGTGAACGAAATTTCCCCTTTCAAATTATATACCTTCAATGAGATATCTACAGAAATCCTTCTACTTGTTTATAATTTGAAATCTTCTCCGACAAAAAGAATTTGTTACAGTGATTTTAAAAGCGTCGATGTTTTATCAACCGCTTTTCGATTTACGAATACACCCTTTATGCAAACAACCAGAAAGCTGGGATTCATATGGTGGGCCAAGTGGTCTCAGTAAGACATTGTTACTCAAAATAGCAAATGGCTGGATAAAATTAAGTTGTTTTAAAATTTTAACCTAATTTTAATGCCAATTCTTTGAAAGAATGCAACTTAAGTGCTTGGGTAGAAATTCAAGCCTTTATTAGGAAGGCCAAAATCACCAGCTTTCACTGAAGTTATATTCTCGGTTTAGTTTTCCAGGCGTTGGACGCAACTCCGCTCAATGGACTGATCTGTGTCAAAGTGAGGGTTTGGGTGTATCTTGCCTTAAGTCGTTTTCTCCAATACTTAATTACAACCTCATGATAAGCCCTGATCGCCTCGCAGTCTATCGACAAGCTAGAGAAAGCGCCATGCTTTAAAGTCAAATTGCAAAGCCGCAATTGCCCCCCAACGTTCGAGCATTGAGCCAACGAGTGAGTCATTGGGTGGATTTTGTTGCAGCCCGGTGCACCAAAGCCGCGTATCGGCCCAGCGAGCAATCCGCGTCCGCAGGCATCGAAAATCGATGGCCCCCCGTAGCGCAAGTACGAGCCCCGCAATAGCTCACCGACCAATGCGTGATATTGAGTAATTTTTTTATTTCGTCATTGCCTTTTTCTGGTACCGGTACGACGTTAGCAACTAAGATATAACAAAAAAACAAGCGAAAGCTTACCTATCCTAATTCTCGATAAATATATTTTGGCAAGTGTATCCCCTAATCAAGCAATTTTCATGGTGAAGTTTGTCACGCATGTACGTGTTATAACAAGTGTACTGTAAATGCTTTAACTGGCATGAATTTAAAATCATGAATGTTCGTTTTATGACTCTTTAGTAGGCTAGGCATGCATGGTTACCTGCATTTATCCTAAGTTTTCACTACTTTAAGCCGATTATGATCTCTGTTTGCCAAACCTTTTAAGGACAAATATTATTCCTTTTCTCTTGTCTTTGAACCCCTCCTTTTGTAGTCGCTCCTTTTAAAAAATCACAACTAACAGTGCAAAAACCGATACACGTAGGCAAATTTTTTTGAGCTTATAAGAAATACAAATAAGCCGTGTGTAATTTGGATGCCTGCAAACAAAAAAAAACAATGCACGGCCTCCTAAACATGCCACGAAAGCTGTCGCTAGGAGTAAGCTCTTACTCGTCATTAATTAGACCCCATTCTTGGAGGAATTCATGTTTCATTTGTGCTTACTTTCGATTTCGTGAATTGTATGGAATTTCCCACAAAAATGCAATGGTACAAAGTTGTCCAGCCATGTCCTGTTTCGATCCTGCCCGATACAACGACTGTCCAGTGTATAGCTCTAATGCAATGGGTCTTCCTTGAAAGAAAATGCAGTACAAATGAGTGGAATAATTGAAGAGCATAACGATAGAGAATTTAAAAATCGCACTAATTATGGATTTTATTTGAGATAACCTCCTTCTTCTGTCAAAATTGAGTTTGTAGGAGTAGTAGCAGTGCTTAGTGCACCTTTTTTTCAAGTGGATAGGAAATTTTGTTGGAAAAATTTTATCAAGACGGGAGCTGGTGCAACGCCTTGCCTATTAAAATTACAATAAGTGCTTGGATTTACAATTAAAAGGCAGGATTGTCGAGAAATCATTATATCCATGATGGTCTATTCTGCCTCAACTTTTATTTGGCTACTTGGTTTGGAGATTGCTTAGAAGCACTAAGAGTGGTATGCTTCTTTTACAGAGAGTTACGGATGCGATGAGCTTTTAATATGCAAAACTGGTTGTTCAGTTAAGTATTGTACACTGTTCTCAAGAGGATTTGTCAGATGCTCGAAAAGTAACCTTAAGTCCATAAGCGTTTCACTTTCTAATCTGTATTGTAATACCACCATCCTTGTTCACTGAAGGTCTAAAGTTAACGCTCCAGCTGCCACCAAGACAATGGAAAACGATGCCAAGCTTTGGCACCAGAGCTCTGCAAACTTTTAGTAGGAACCCGCTTCTTTTTATAAGGATGACACAGCTTTGGCGTGATCCATTCCGTGCATTCGTGTTAGCAGCGCCCATAATATGCAGTATTTAATAACCGTTTCCTGATTTAACCTTTATGGAATAAAATGCATTTGCGAAAGGGACGTAAAATCGGGCAAATCAGAAGAACAGTCCTCTCTACCCAAGATTAATGCACGACTTTGAGGGCCCAAGATGTTAGCTTTAGAGCCTCAGTGAACCAGCAATAAAACCTCGTGACAGCTGTACGGAAACGACTTCTATTGCGGTAACTCGAAGGCGCTAGGACTGTAACGAGCAGCATTGCTTCGCTTCGGCCATTGCGTCCTCCAACGGCTGAGTCGTCGTGTGTGTGGCAATTAATTGGAATTGCCCATATTTCCGGTAAACCAGAGGCCTGTCCTGCTTGCAGGTTTTAGACTAAGCATGAACAAACTGTCGATGTTGTTTTGTTGCCAAAGCATACCAGATGACCTTGTATCCATTAAAATAAGCTCTTGTTTTCAAAACACTTACCCCACGGCAATCGTGTGTGAAATGTGACTTAAGTACTATCGACGTTATGATCAGCTAACTGCCACTCGGTTCCGTCGTGGGCAGCGACGAAGGCCGTCACATTTACCGGTTTCGGGTTACCAAGCTCGTCATTGGCGCACACCACCAAGTTGTGCAAGAGTTACAAAACGATCTGACAATCAAATCCCTCCGTTTGATTGCAGATAGCATGAGCGTGCCAGTTTTGCCATGGCCATTTGAAAGAACCAATTATAACGATAAAAATGCAGCGCTTCTGCCATTAGGAGTTGTTATTAGATATTGGAAGTGTTCCACCCTCTTAGTGGTTCTCTGTCTGCTTGGGAGAATCCAAATCAAGTGGTGCATTAACTTCGGAGGAGCGCATGTTTTATTCTGTCTTGCACCGACATGGAAATGGAGTGTTTGCTTGCAGTTCAATGTCCATTAATTTCCATTATTCCTGTAGTAGAAATTGTGGTAAACCCTAGACGCAAGTTTAGTGCATCAGAAATTGCCATTAATACGGTCAAAGTTAAGTGGCAGAAGCTTATTTTTTTGTTGCAAATTAGTTTACTATGTTGATGAATTACCAAATAGAAGCACCTAGAGTCTTTAGAGATGAGAACAAAGTAGCGCAAAATTACCTTTTCGAAACGAATAAAAGTACAATTGGGGCACTGAAGGGGCTGAAGTAGAAATGAGGCAACTATAACACATTTTTTTCACTTATTTTCTTAAGCCGCATTTCAGACAATTGAGTAATAACAAGTAGATGTTAATAGAGTAGGCTTTAAACCAAAATGCACTGCAAGAAATCCGCAAGTAGTAACTTCCTGTCCTTGAGGATGGACTGAGGTAGGACATCCAACAAACATTGCCGATTAATTGTGGTGCATCATATACTTATTTAACTCCTGATTTTGGTAAAGACCAGCTCAGAGGCTCTATCTCTGTGCCTTAGGCTTCTACCTGTGGCAAAATGCCTCAGGCCCCTCTGAATGTGAACGTTGCATATTACACCCAAGTATTATGTCTTCTTTCGTCTCTAGGAAGGTTATGGAGAGCAAAACAATTACTCTTTCCACCATGTTGTAGAGGGTTGAAGAAACTGCAACTACCTCCCAAAACGCTTAGTGCACCAATATTTGTCACGCCATCGTCTAGGCCGCGGAAGGCGGGGCATGGGGTGGGAACTCCTTCGGTAGGCCATTTACGCTATAGCCAATGACTTGGGCACATTCACAAGGTGGGCTTTGTGATCGAAACACTGCCTGTATACAGCGGTTCGAAAACATCAAATTTCTGCCCCTGATGCAGCTCTGAACTCTTCCAGGGCATCGAAATTTATGGCCTCAAGTTGCACGCTCGTCTGACTACTTCCGAAAACTAGAGTAACACATAAATCAAAATATTTTAAAGAAAATTCATAAACGCAGATGTTTTAATGACTTAGGATTCCGCCTCATAGAGAATTAAAGCCAAAATAAAATTGATTAAATCTAATTGATGGGTTTTAAAGTCAAATTAGTCCCAAACCCCCGCCTCGTATAAGCAATGACATTTCAAGGCAATGTCTTAGAATTCTACATGCCTCATACGACTTGTTTTTGCCAGCTAGAGAAAATAATTTGCTAAGCTGTTACAGAGCAACATTTGCTTCAATCAGCTACTGCTCGTCCGCTCGAAGCAGTTTGTGCCTCCCAAATGGCTTAAAAATCGTGAAGGCGTTCTTCTAGTCTGCGGCTCCTATGCAAATTAACAAATCTTTTCCAACGCTAAAATAAACTACTGCTAACCTAAGAGACTCAATATTCTAAAAAGCCACAGTCAACTGGTAAACATGCCAATGGCATATGGTAAGCATGTTTAATCTACGCATTTTAAATTGGTGTGT
Source organism: Taenia crassiceps (assembly GCA_023375655.1). Lineage (NCBI taxonomy): Eukaryota > Metazoa > Platyhelminthes > Cestoda > Cyclophyllidea > Taeniidae > Taenia > Taenia crassiceps. The sequence goes on from JAKROA010000010.1 coordinate 1,213,480, forward strand.
CCATTGGAATCAAAACTTACGACTAATTGCTTTAGGCAATAAACAAAGAACGGGGACTATAGCACAACCTCGCAATCTGTGAAATGATCAAAACTTGTCGCAATACATGTGTTCTACAGATGTACCCCTAGATAAGAGGCGTCTTCAAGGCGCGGGTCGATTCCTCTGACACCGACAATTGCCATCACATAACTCCTCTTAATACACTATCAATCCACATTTTTGCCTAAGACGACGAAGTAATCCCAGAGCGGTCAACCTTCTTGTAGAAGGGGTAGTCACAGTGAAGGAAAGGCGAATGAAGTAATTCCTTAATCATTGCTGAAGAATTCTCTCGTAGTTTTCTGTTAAGATAACAATAATAATAGAAAAATGAGTTCCGAGGTACGAGGATTTATATTCAGATACAAAGCTCAATGATGTTTGGAAGAGTTAAAGATTAAATCACTTTATAGCTAGGTCTTCATAAGATACGGAAAACGAATAAACTAGGGAAACAAAGCCTGGGAAGGCTGTGGTAGGCTAAGCCATGCTTATGTGGCAACGGAACTAGATGCGGCCAAATTTAATACTGATAAGCATGCCCTTCCTTAAAAGATGGCTAAGAAGAAAATTCATAATTTTTAATGGCCTCACTATTGTAAATAAATGGTACGTTTGGTGTTTGCTTAACCATTGTTTTTGCGTCCTTGGTGGATGGGATGGCCTCTATCTTAGCAGTAGCACATCATCATTCTGTCACTGACTATATGTGTTCTACCTGAGTATCATTTTTTCAGCTCCAGAGGAGTCTTGGAGTGCTGCAACAAATGTCTGGAAGAACAGTCAATATCGTAATATAGTAGCGCATGAAATCCAACAAGGCTAACAGATCACTTTGCCCTTATAACACACATGTACCTTGTGTGTAATACTTGGTTTCATTGACAATCGGTTGAGGTCACTTAAGTTGCCATATTATTCCGTCTGCCTAGAATAACCTTTAGACCATTCAAGCTAATAATTAAATATGTATATATATACTGCCCTAGTGCTATGCCTTCCTTTTATCCTTTGGGGAAGTCTTGGGACGCTACATAATGAGACCTTAGCGGGTATCACCAGAAGCAAAACAACCACGCTTGCTGATTTTGTTTCTTAAAAACGATAAATTACGCGATCTTTATACGGACGATCTAGATAAACCAGGAAACCAGAATTGAAATTTAAGATTTGTTTATACCCTCCAAATAAATATGTTTGCATGATGGCTAAAGGCCATTTTTGGTCTGCGCGAATTAAGAAAACGCGAGATGGGTGCGATGTTTAGAAGCGAGCGGATGCAGCTATCGCAATTGTTTTTGCACATTGACTCTGCGTACATGTGCATTGTGGAGCTCGGGGAACTTGGCCTTGTGCAATTTCGTGATGTAAGAAACTTAGAAGATCACTCTTCTGTAGACTAACGCTGAAAGAAATGCTTTCCAGCGGAAATTTGTAAACGAAGTTCGCAGATGCGATGAAATGGAGCGCAAACTAAGTATTCCTTGTCCTTTTTTACTTAAAACATTTAGGATTTATGCTTAATGAGATACAAGCAAATAAACTGCAATTTTACGATAGCCCGGAGATTCCTGAAGCGCCTGCGCCAAGGGAGATGATTGACATGGAAACTACTTTTGAAAAGTTGGAGAATGAGACGAAAGAGGTAAATGCAAGCATTGGAAATTTGCGTCAAACCTACTTTGAACTTCAAGAAATGAAGCATCTTTTGCGGAAGACGCAAATATTCTTCGATGAGGTAATTGAGATGGTTAGATAAACTTTTTAACTCTTTACTTAGAAGTCTCAGTTTTATTGCAGAATTTTTGCTTTTTATTGTCCATGCTATGATATTTTGAGCGGGAACCAGAACTTATTTTTTGTGGTTTTGTTTTAAATTCGATGCATTTTCTAGGCCCACCAAACACCTACATTTACTACTGACGAGAACTTAGGCCTTCTTGGTGAAGAAGGTGGTCAGACTACATACAGTGGCGCTGAAATGCACTTAGGGTTTGCCATTTCGTGCACGAATGTCCTGAGTGTATTTTTAATTTTGTGTATGTGCTTCGTAACTCTGATGTCGTTGATCTTTGGGACATACATGATGTGTGAGATGTAGGTCCAAAGTTCGGAATAATTTTGGAAAATGTGTTCAAAAATGCTGCTTGATATGTTATTATAAAGCATTCAAAACAGCTTCGTCATGTTCTTATTCGACAACGTTGACAACGCAGTCCTTAACGGTGGTCAACGAGGCTCTTTTTTTACTCCTTGATTAAACAAATGCATTAGATTATGGTAAATTCTTGTTTTCTCTGTTTCGTTGTCACTGGGTGTTGTCAGATCGTCCATTTCCGGTTTTCGCAAGCCCACCGCATTCACCTCATTGATTTTTCAAATTTAAGTTCCGTTGCTGGTGTCATCCTGCGCGAAAAATTAGCCGCTTTCGAACGGATGCTATGGCGTGCCTGCAGTGGGAATGTCTTTCTTAAACAGGCCGAAATAGAGTTACCCATAGAGGATCTACTCACGGTACCTATTCTCTGTTTTTTTTAATGTAGATTTTGTATAGTTTAGCTTTATTCTTCAAACCTTTCTTGATCTTTTTAGGGTGAGAAGGTTTACAAAACCGTTTTCATAGTATTTTTTCAAGGCGATCAACTCAAAACGCGGGTGACCAAAATATGTGAAGGGTGATTTCATTTATTTTATGGAAACTCAGCTTAACTTTTTGAGGTTTCTTTAATGCCAAGAAAATGAGGTTAATTTTCTACGACTTCCAAATGTCCCTTTTTAGATTCCATGCCACAGTGTACCCCTGCCCCGAGTCTGCGGCCGATCGCCGGACAATGCTAATTGAGGTGGTTCAAAAGATCGATGATTTGGAAACCGTTCTCACTCAAACTCAACAACATCGTCAGAGAATTCTTGAGGCCGCGGCAAAAAAATATCAACAATTGGTTCATTCGAGTGCGCAAAATGAAGGCTATTTACCATACTCTCAACCTCTTCGACCTTGATGTCACCACCAAATGCATGATTGGGGAGTGTTGGTGTGCAGTCAATGATCTTGATCAAATTAATCTGGCCCTGTGTCGGGGCATGCAAAAGTCGGGTAGCACCATCCAACCTATTCTCAATATCATGCCAACGAAGGATCCACCTCCAACATTCCACAGGACGGACAAGTTTACGGAGGCGTTTCAGGGAATTGTCGATGCTTATGGTGTGGCGACTTATCGAGAGGTGAATCCGGCGCTCTTCACTTTGATCACATTTCCCTTTCTTTTCGCGGTTATGTTTGGTGATGCTGGACATGGGCTGGTTATGTTCCTTTTTTGGACTGTTTATGGCTCTGTGGGAAAGGCGGCTGATTGTAAGTCTACTTTTGGATTTACGAACCTTAATGCTAGTAAATGTCCATTCTGATCCGTTTTTGTATCCATTCACCCGTACGCCTAGTTGCCCGACTGTCAAATATTGGTCAGTTACTTTCCTTATCATCCCTCTGACCTAAAATGCGCATCACTTTTTTAGCTTTACTTAGAGGCTGCACCACCTTTAACGCATCATTAATCTATCTTTCCCCGTTGACCCGTTATTTGTTCATCTTTCTGATCACAAGGCTTTGAAGATCAAGGACGAGGTCTTTGACATTTTTTTCGGCGGTCGTTACGTAATACTTCTAATGGGCGCTTTTTCAATTTACACGGGGGTGATCTACAACGACATTTTTTCTAAATCGGCCAATCTTTTCGGATCATCGTGGTACCCCAGTTACGACAAACATGTTATCTCGTCAAGGAGTCTCCTTCAACTGGAACCACGCACTTCGGAGAACATTACTGACCAGATGTTCGCCGGTCAGCCGTATCCTTTTGGCATTGATCCGATCTGGCAGATCTCCAACAACAAGATCCAATTCATGAACTCGCTCAAGATGAAAATATCCGTAATCTTGGCTGTTATTCACATGGTCTTCGGGATTATTTTGAGCTTATTCAATCACAAGTGAGTTATTTCACAAAAATGGTTATAGTCTTAAATTGTTTAAGCATATTATATCTTAATCGACCTTTTTGTTTAACGCCTTAAAAAGGTTTTTCGACAACACTTTATCGATTTGGTGTGAAGCTCTGCCACAGCTACTATTCTTGACCTCCATTTTTGGTTATCTCGTGATTATCATTTTTTACAAATGGGGAGCTTACACAGCTGATGAGGCCTCTACAGCACCCAGTCTCCTATTAGGTAAGTAAGCACGTTTGCGATCTTACCTTCCCAGTGCTTATCAACATGTTCAGGTTCAACTATGAGGTGAAGGGAGGTGCTGGCGATCCATTTTACGGCGGACAGGTGGGTAATTAAAGTTGTATACATCATTTGTGCACCTCCAGGCTGTTATTCAATCAATTCTGATGCTGATTGCTTTGATGTGTATACCGTGGATGCTCCTGTCAAAACCATTCATCCTGCGATGGCGTTTTAAGCGTAGTGTGAGTTTGATTACTTTTACTCTAGCTAGAATCATAGAGAAAAATTGAAAATCCTAATAGTTCTCCTTGCTCGTGCCATGGCTTCTGTTTGTACTTTACATTTATTTTTGCTCTTTAGATTGCCTTGAATCACGGCACACAACCCGAACTGACACCGCCACCAAGACCACCAAAACCAGACTTAAATAATGCCAACCAAGAAAATGGGAGGTCAGTAGAACCGGACACCAATTCTGCAACGCAAGTGGTAACCACAGATGATCATGGTGGTGACTCGGAACACGTGAGCCCATCAGGATACATAACGGAAATAGATATGAGCGACTGAGTTTGGGGATTTTCACAGTAAAATGCTAGGCTTCTCCTTCGATTTCTTAGAGCTAAAAGTAATCCAAGCAAATTTTTTAGTCAGAGTGGTATTTATGTAAAAAAATTGTATATTTTTGATTTTCAGTTTGATTTTGGTGAGTGCATGGTGTATTCAGCCATTCACACAATTGAATATTGTTTGGGGTGCATTTCCAACACGGCGTCCTACCTTCGACTCTGGGCCCTGAGTCTGGCTCACGCTCGTAAGTCTTCGTTTTTCCAACAGTTGGTAATGCAATTTCATCAGCAAAAGGAGAATTGAAGTCTTCTTTTCATTGGTTCCCCCAAATACTTTCTGCAGAATTGTCTGAAGTGCTCTGGAGTATGGTAATGCAAAACGGATTGAAAATTGATGCTTACTATGGAAGTGTCTTCCTATTCCTGACATTTTCCGCATGGGCTGGATTAACTGTCGGTGTGCTTGTTTTAATGGAGGGCTTATCCGCCTTCCTTCATGCAATACGACTGCATTGGTAGGCTTTTACTATGGAAATTTTTTGCGGACTTTATGCACATCACTTATGCAATCTCCTTGCAGGGTGGAATTTCAAAATAAGTTCTACTCGGGGGCCGGTCATCTCTTTGAGCCCTTCTCGTTCAGGGCTTACATCAATCTTCCTCTTACTGAACCCTAGATCAGCAAACCAGAATGAGTAAACGTTGTGACAGGTGCTGTTTCTCAAGTTTGACTGTTGTGCCGTTATTCTGCGTCGAATTTGGTGGATATGAATCATATTTGTTGTGGTCGTTGCCTATCGTTTTATTGGTCGCTTATTGAAGTTGAAGCCCATTCGGGCAAGATTAAACTCTTTATAGAGCTGGCTGAATTACCAGAATAATTCTGAGGAAGAACACCTGAGTTCGTTACAGTGATTCAGGCGTGGTGCCTTGATAATAACGCAGTGTAGGGCATGCTTAGCTACCAAGACATTGTATCTGTTAGATGGCGAAAGAGGAGTAGATAGGGTTTCCTAGTTGACGCTTTGGGTGCTCAAGTTTAGTTACTTAGTTCCCTCAACATGCGTCTTAAATTGCTTTAATGAGAGCAGGAAACGACTTGGAATGGTCCCAATAAATGGGTTTGGACGGCATGGGAATCATTGATACTAAGCGTTTTTAATGCGAGCGTGAGGTATGCATCGCGCCACATTTATCCTTAGTAAGCTTAACGAATAAGCTTTCCTTACAACCAGTCGAGGTCAAGCCGATGGTAAAGCGGAAACTTACTTGGGTCATTCCAGAGCACCTGCAAATTTTGATTACATTGCAGTAGCAAAATGAAGAAAGCCTTATCGGTCGACACTGAACTTCTCGTCAAACATCTAACACCACACTTATTTATATAAGACGCAATCCCCTTAACAAAATGTTTTGAATTTAAACAAAGCTTTAAATTAAAAATTACTGATTTTAAATAACTCGGACAGTGTGTTAATTCAAGGTCTCAATTATTAATATGCGCCAGATTTGTATAACTTGCTTTAGTGCGCCAATTTTGATTCCCGGTCGTGGGCTTCTGGGAGAATGTCATTCAATAATCCTTCCATGTCCATTTGAGCCTATTCTAACACATGTTTTCTATTTGTACATGCTTTTGATTTAAAACATGACGGTTTTGGTGTGATTTTACTGCAATTCTATAATCGTCTTGTACAAACTATACATCTGCATTTAAAGATGCTTTGCCTTGACGAATTCGCAGACATCGCAGCATGCTAGACATTCGTTTGAATTTTTTAAGCTTAATAGTTTTAAACGTCTTACGATGTTTGAAGATTACGACTCTGAGTTGTTGCTAGTGTGGTTATTTCTGCTGTGCATAAAATTCAGACTTTTTTCCAAGCACATGGAAAAGTATGAGCGGTAGTTTTTTAACACGTAATGCAAGCGTATTACGTAACAACAAACAATTAAGTAAAATAAGGTGATTTTCGTTGCGTTTATAATACCTAAACATCCTTGCTGTGGTGCTATATGGGAGAATATGAAACCTGAACAAAAAAGGCAAATCACAACGCGCCAATCCCTAACGCGCATGGTAACAACGAGACGACCTTCTCAGTTTACCAGTGCCAAAAAAGACTGCGCTCGATTACTAAGTGACCTCCTTGCTGGCGAGGATATAATTCAAAGCATCTACAAAAATATCTCCGGTATGTTTCCTTACTTTACCTAACGGTGTCTTAAGATCAATCTGATGTAGGAAAAGCCATTCGACCCTGTTCAACTAAACAAAGAAATTACTCGAATTCTTCTAATCTACCGAATCCTTCAAAGGTCTGCTGTTATATTAAAATGGTTAATGGTAACATATATCATAACTTGAGAACACAGTAGGACACTTGACAGTCTCTTGTTTTTCTTGTGCTACTAAGCCTTTGAAAAAGTCTACTTCAAGAATGATTGATGGAGAGCTATCAAAACGATCCTCTACGGGTTCTGATGATTTGGAGTCGCCGGTAGATTTTGCCAACCTTCTTCAACGCATCAAATCTGTTGCAAAAATTCTCCGTAAGGACATTCCTTTATACGCTTTTATCATAACGCTTTTCGAAGGTGATGCTGATTTAGAATTCCTTGCGAATGACGCCGAAGAAGCCGCATCGCGCATTTTAAAGACTAGTTTAGTGATTCCACAAGCCACAAAATCTAGTCGAGGTTGTCAAACTCTTGCAGAAACGCGATCTGTTCAGTCTTCAACAACCTGCGATACCGAAGTTGGTGTGCAGTATAGTCCTGTGTAAGGTCTTTGAAAAAAGGCATGTTATTATTTAGTCACTTTTTTTCAAGAGTTCTCCTTCCAATATTGTAGCCGTGAAGATTCCACAAAGCTGGAACAGGCCAACAGCACCCTTCCGAGATCATCTTACAGCTTGAGCAACAATACTTTAACTACAATTCAATCGATAGAAACAATGAAAGATTCTAACATTGTATACTTTAGTTTTTGTTGCGATCATCTGTTTAGACTAGTGATAAATCCATAGCAGGAGGGAATCTGAGCTCACAACTGAAGTCTCTCAGTCTAACACTGGGCAGACAACAGGTGGAATATGAAAAGCAGCGCCTCGAGATGAGTCAAAAGGAATTAGCTTTTAAGGCAAGCATAGAGTACTTTTATTTCCTTTGTTTTAATATAAATATCTGCCATGAGGATTGCACAGAATAATGCAGTGGTTGCAGCACCTCTCATTTCGACCCTCGTAACCGCATCTGGCTAATCATAGTTATAGTTCGCCGTGAATAGAATACACCTTAATCAGTCGCTTTAACCATTCACTTTGGTAAGAGCTTAAGTGAATGGCACAAATAATCTACTAAGTTGCAACCTAAAATACGATTAAACCTGAAAAAACATTTCATTTTTTATTGAAAACGCCTTCTTTTCCAGAACAATTTGGACGCCATGGTGAGCCAGTTGAGAAACTTGGTTATGGAGAATGCCAGTCTGAGGCACGAACTGGCAAGCAAGGATGCTCAGCTGACTTCTTTGGGTCGTCTGGTAAAAAGAGTCACCTCACGATTGTCGCAAACACCATCTACACGGGCACCCAATGCTGGAGACCTGCTTGAAATTCCCGTAAACAGTACAGGTTTCGACGCATCCCGGCCCCACCACACCTCATTAAGGTAAGAATTGTTCCATAGCGCTTCAATTAGCAAAGAGCACCAAATTCCCACGCGATTTTGGACCCATGTAACCAAATTCTGGTCCAGTTTTTCATAAGTATTGGTTCAGGTAATGTTTGAAAGCGTAAAGCTGTGACGTTTAACTGGTAAAAGGTAATACTCTTAGATACGCAAAAATCTTGGAATCGAAAAAAACGCTCATGGAGCAGAAAATTGAGAGCATTTAACAAGCGATGATTACGGTACCAGGCGGTATAAAAAAATCTGCCAACACATTCCTTCACTCGCCTTAACATCCGACAGAACAGCGTAAAAGTGCCAGTGAATTTAATCGTTACCTACTTTCAGATCGCTATGGGCAATCGCTCGGAAACTAACTTTAGTGGATCCTCTGGGATAAATCCTCGCTCTTCTAAGATGTTTTTCTCATTGTAACCAGTTGGTTCCTTCGGATTTTGCATATTTAATAATGAGAAAATCACAAGACTTTAACTGGATATTCCTTTGTTTATTAGTCCACCCAGCCTCACCTCCCTGCAGTGTTCATCTAGATTCAGCGACCCATCCCTCACACCAAGAGTAAGGCCTCTTTGTATGTGTGACATCGCCTGCAGATAGTCCCTTTTGAAGGCCTCGAAGATATCGACAATGACAACATTACCAGTGCTTCGGCCATAGAGTCGCGACGATGCGAGCGAACCGTGAGTGCGCCCTGCCCTTGCCTTGGTGATGAAAATCTTGGAGTATTAGGGCCTCTTCCCATGTTTCTTCCTTCTTTCCAGAAGGAATTTGAAAGGAAATTTTGCAGTCCCTCGACAAGTTCACTGAGTTCTTTGCGCACTACCGACATGACGCAGTTCCAAAGAGGTCTGGCAGCTCTAGACGACCAAATTGCGAAACTGCGCGGCTCACTTCATCTCAATGGTTGACTATTTCTGCGTTTAATTAACACTCTCGGCCACTGTTATTTCAAAATTTCTATTTCATTTCCATTTTTTGCCCAATAAGGCGACAAACCGATAGATATCGAGCGTTCAGTTAGTAATTATCCAACTGTTATGTTCAAAGCTGAGGATTAATAGAAATACCTAGAGCTTTCTAGAGTTTAACTGAAACATTTGGACAATCCGAAACGGAGTGACTGCTCGCTATCACATTCATCAAGTTTTTATTTTTGTTGGGTGAAAAGTAGCATATAAGTGATGACTAGTGATTTTTTACTCTGGATTCAAACATTCAAACACTCGTGGATTTTAAGAACGAGGAAGCCTATCTCCACTATGAAAATTGTTTTGCAAATGGATCCCGCTGCAAAACTACTCGGTGCTCCACGCCTCCAAAAAGAACTTCACAATAAGTGGCTTAACGAGGACCAGACGCGCCTAGATGAAACCGATAGTTGCATAAAAAAACCGCAGATAAAATACATCCACTTCAATTTGTCCTACCTATCCGATTTCAGACTCGACCCATGTTCAAAAAAAGTACGGAAAAGCGGCAGTCCTAGCCGATGGTGAAACCGTTCTACTCCACCCATCGTCTTCTTGCCCTTCATACATCACTAATAACAACTACGACTTTGCTAAACACTTCTGGTTGATAGATTGACGGCTGGCTAGTGTCTCGAATAATAGACATTCCAATAGGCAGAAGAAGAGACGATGCGAACAATTGAGGTAGCCGAATTTCTGAGCATGGAGGAATGTAGCTGAGAGCGATTTATTTCCTAGGATTCGAGAAGACGCAGAAGTCGACCGGCAAGTTCCAGCGGCGGCAAAGTCGCCCGACAGTCGGACAAAAGAAGGTCATCGGTGGGGAAAAAGTGCGTCGACGTCTTCGCTGACGTCGGGACCGTCGAAGTAGCCGGTGAAAACGCCTCAAAACGGTGCGACTCCATGGTCCGACTTTGTGCGAACATTAGTGCCACACCTGGTCGTCAAAGGAATAAAAACGTAAAGAGGCGAATAAACTGAAGCATTACCCGCTGATTCAAATGGGGAAAAGACTAATTAATGAATTATAGAAACTAGGAAATTTATAGCATTTCTAGTGTTTCAATATCCAATTGCCAAATGGCCAGTAAGCGTTGAATATTTGTCTAGAATCGGCCAACCAAAAGCAAGGCAGCGTTGGCAAGTGAGTACCGACTAAACCGCTAGTTTAGATAGCCTTTATGCTATGTTTTTATTCCTGCTTTTGGCCATTGATTGGCGAGTTAGGGAATGAATAAAGGAATTAAGTAATAAAGTAAACAGTGAGGCACACTCGGTGTCTCCGTTTGAAACTTGAAAATAAGTGCAGCCCATTTTGAAAAGCAGTTGACAAAATTAGTTTAAAGAGTGCAGAATCAGGAAAAAAAAACTACCGGAATTGCAGTTCGACCCAGTCCACAGATGTTCACAACAGGCCTCCAAGATGGTCATAATGTCGTCCATTGATATACTACGATGGGAAAACAAAGGAGTAAAGACAACGCTTGCAATGTCTATACATTCATAAAATTTTTGAAGATAGGAGAGGAATGGTAGCGATAATGCCTAACCCGATGCAGGAATAATCCTGAAACCCCTTTGTAAATTGTGCTCGAGCGGAAAGAATAGCACTACTAATGAAAATTGACATAGATCGAGTTATCGTCTACCGAGTGAATGAAGGGCTTGAAAAAAATGATCATACGCCTGGTGGCAAGTGCCAGGTGCCCAGAGCGTCAAGCAGATTACTGTCACGACCACAAGGAAGTAAGGATCAACCTTGGTTTTGATTTGCGCAACCGCAATCCAGGCAAATTCATGACAGCTGAACAGCACTAGGTGTCCCTGTGAATGTCTGATCAATATGGATTAGCAAATCATTGAGCACAAACGCAACACATTCCCTGCCATTGTATCACGCCAACTTCCTCAGCCGATCAGAAATGTGCAAACAGTTATCGGTTTACAATGGCCAGTTTTACCAAAAGGTGCGACAAACAGATTGAGTTTAACCCGACAAGATGGGCGTAGGATAGCCTCGGGGAGTGAATGCCCTATTTCCAAGAAATAATTGAGCTGGTTAAGACAATCTAAAAACAAATGATGCCGTCGCTTTTTTCAGTGTCGTTTCAACTAGCCTGATAACCGATACAATGAAGACGACACTAAAAAAGCCCTCTCGCCATTCTATCCACTCTCGATGCACAACACACGGACTATTAAACTCACGGAGCTGTTGACTTCATAGCTGCAGCATATATCGCCAGTGCACGCTTGTCATGCACGTCTTCAAAACCATACGAGGGCCACAGCAATAACCGTGCACACCGCGGTTTCCACGCCTCCATACCTCCAACCTCTTGGGAGTTCGGTGGCAGCGAAGGCGGAGATGTGAGGATGAAGGGCTGCAGTCGAGCAAAGAGAGGCTCCACGCTGGAGGCTGAGAAGTCGGTCACACCGACAGATGAGTCCACGAGGTGACGATACACAGACGTGAGGACGTCAGTGGAGGAACGGAAGAAGAGCAGTAGGCGCTGAAGTACCTCCTGAAGGTCGCGACAGATGCGCTCGTGCTGTTGAGGTGGGAGAAAAATTAGTGAAAGCAGAGAAAAGTTCCAATTATGGTGTTTTCAGTGTCAAAGTTGGTAGCGGTATTTTCCGCGTTAACGACGGTGGTGATTATGGTAGCAAAACCAACCTGTAACCAGTCAGGAACCCCCGAAGGTGCACATGTCTAGAAAACCATGAAGGAAAAATGCTTGGTTAAATATTAAGAATGCCTTTCACCCTTATTCGCAATAAATGGGCATCAAAAAGACACACCACAGCAAGTTGTCGAATCGCCTCCTCCCATTCCTCGTAGGCTGTGCCGAGTTTCAGACACAGGCTCACAGAATGCTCATCGATGAGGACGACCTATAGTTGAAAAAAAAGGTATTGAAATTCACTAGCATGATCTGATTTTTTTTGTAAAGTGATAAATTCCGTTCGCTGCATTTTCTTGATTTTTTGAGAAGACCTGACACCATCGTCCGGATCTAAAAGTGAAATCTGTATTTGCTGAACGGGGAATCCAAATCAGCAAGAGTAGTGATGAAGATTTACGCTTTAAAATAACGTTATTATTTAAATGGAAATTGATAAGTTCGAATTCCCTTGTAGGCATAGGGTAATTGGTTAATGAATTTCGATGATAGGAAAAGAATTAAGAGAAGGGACAATCGGATTCAATCACAAAGCCTCCAAACCAATTTTTAAAGAAAGTGGACAGTAGAATCGACCGAATCCACAAAGGAAAATAAACTAGGATACTTAAAAACGAGTATCCCTAGTTCCTAGTAGACTTCAAAGTGGCTTTTGAGGAAAGAGTAATTACTTATGCTCAAAGATTCGTGAGCTAGAAGTAAAATAAAGGAAAATGATAATTTGGGAGGCTTATTACACCTCTTCATAGAATAATTCTAGCCTTGGTCTCAATTCACCTTAAAATTCCCCCAAAAGAACTGTCCAAAAGTGGCAAATACACGGATTAGTGCATTGCCTTAAGGAAAGACTTTGAAAGGGTGGAGGAAGGTGAACACAGCCGAATTCCGAGTTGGTGTTTAGCAAACCCTCTTGCTAGAGCACAGCGTTGCTGTAACAGAAGGTATGGACCTATGGAACTATCAAGAGGGGGCGAGTAAACGTGAAAATAGACCTGTGTAATGTTGCAAACGCTTTTAACGAAATGTTGTCCAGTGTAATAATAAACCCACTGTCAAAACGAACTTCATGCGTTGCATAAGCAAATCAAAAGTCAAACTCTGCAATAAACTGCAAAAACGAAGCTTACACTGTTGGGATGAATTGCAAAGAAGGGAAGGGGAAGGGCATCGCCCATAATTTCAGCGATTCGAACTAAAATGTTCGAAAAGAATAAGTTAAAATGATGAGGAATAAATTAAACATTTTTACACTTTCCAACAAAATATCTCAGTGTAATGATTTGGGCGAACTAGAAAAAAAAAACTAAAATAGTTATCTCCTTAATCCGACTACAATACTCTTAATAAACGAATTCCAGAGCAAACCATGCAATCCACTGCTCCTAATTGACTCTCTCCTAAATCGAGTAATTAAGAATAACAGTAAAAAGAACATTAGGTTAAAGACACTTCCCACCGATAACCCCAAGCCAGATTTCACTTAAATAGCCCCCCCATTAATGGTATCCTCATGGGATGAAAATGAAGATTTTCCCACTGGCTCATAAAAAACGAATAGTAAAGTTGATTAACAGCCTACTCAGATTTGAGATCCGAATTTCGGGATCAAGATCGCTGCTAGGTGGACATTGACAGAAGGCCGAGTTTGCGAGTTTCACAGCCTGCAGGGTTGTACGATGCAGCATACCCGAGAAGGTACTCCTCAGACCAGTCACTAGAAGACGCAGACGGTCGGCCTGCGCACTCGCCATTGCCGCTCCCATCGATGACTGCTGAAGCGACTTGAGCTGACGTTGACAGGTCATCCAGGCTGTTTCCGATGGTGTCTGATAAAGAAGGAATGTGTCAGCAGACTTGGGAAATGGAGGAAAAATTCAGTGAGAGTCAACTCTTACTGGAATTAGTAGCTGTTGGGGAGTGATACTGGCTGTCGGCAAAGGTTTCACACCTTCGACAGTGCAGCCAAGAGCGTTGCTGCTTCTGGACATTCTTAAGGACAGGTCTGGTGTCTGCTGGATTCCCAACTCCAGACTGCGACGGAAGCACCGGTGTTGGCATGGCGGTTTTACTGATGGTACAGTGGCTCCCACCACGTTTGTCACACCATTGGGAGTAAGAGTGGGAACCTTGGTAAAGGACGATGTAGAGGATGACTGCTCGAAGTTTTTGGGCACAGCGCAGGATCTGCGTTTAAGAACTGTGATGGACTGCCCGTTGGTTCGGCTGGGCAGAGAGTCTAGAGATCCACCAAACGTTGTCAACGCCTGCCGACGTCGACGCGAGCATATTGCTTGTGGATGCATCGAAAGAGTCAATTTTCGTGGGACTATTCGAGAAAATTGTGGAATTTAAAGGCAAATGAAAGTTAAATAGTACGGTTAACTAAGCAGGCTCTTTAGACTTTCACAACTCAACTACCACCAATAGTTCATGAGAAGTAATTCCGCATTCAACAACATGAATGCATACTTGATTGAGTTCCCTGGTATCCCTGCATGATCGCACTGATGTTCGAAGCATTGTCGGTGTTCATGTCAACCGTGGGGAACGCATCCATTAGCCACTTGACTGGACTATCATCGCGCGAGGTCCATGCAATCAGAAGCTGCGAATTGAACCTCCGATGGAGTGTTGAGGGAGCTAGCAGAGCGGCGTTTGACGCCAAATCTATGGCTGCTACGGGTGCAGCGGAGGATGAAACAGAAAGCTGCAGCGAGAGCTGCGACTGTCGCTCCGCCACTAAACCTGGCACTGTCGGTGCACCAACAGCCAAAAAGTCGCCTCCCTCTCGTTCCAACTCTTCCTCTTCCTCATCATCCTCGTCTTCTTCCTCCTCTACATCTTCTACTTCAAGCTCCTCGCCTTCAGGTGGATGCTGGCGTTGAAGCTGTGACTGAGCTGGTGGAAGAATGACAAATGGCTCCCCGGTAGTGCTGATAGTGTTTGCAAAAGTGCCATCCTCACAAACGCTGGAAAGGTCGGAAGGATAGTTTGCTTGTTTCTGTTGCTTCTGGGGCAGTGGCTGTGATTCCGGCTGTTGTTGGTCATCCCCCTCCTCATGAAACTCGGCGTGGGAGGTGATGGAATGACCGCGCACGCCCCATGGACACCGTGATTGGTCCTCCTCAACCAAACAAGAAATTAGTGTCAGTGCAGAATGACGTCTGATAAACAAGACTGTGGTACTATGGTAATTTCGGTGGCACTAATTATTCGAGTACTTTGATAAAAGATACTTCAAAATTTGCATGCCGTGCGTTATCGGAAGTTCGATAAAACGTATACAATTGTTTTCACTACCTGTAAAGGCTACAAGGCCTCACGTACAAACCTACAGGATTTTCACCTTATGGCGTTGAACGCGACCAACACTACAAATAGTTCCGCATTATTACTAGCGGCACTGAGAACCTCAAAAACATTTCAATTAGTCTAAAGCAAAATCATTTATAAGGAAATGCAAAAGACAGGGAGACTGCAAGTAAAGTACAACGAGTTTCGAGCTACAGTATAGCGAGAGTAACAATGAAGAAAGGCCGAAGGGACTGAAATTGGAGCAAAGGACACAATGAGAGTGAAATCAACAAGAAACTCAGAGAAACTACCATGGAGTAGTTAAACAAGCTTATAACGTTTCTTGTATTGAAAATTAGACAAATGCAGCAAGCTCTTTAGAATATTCCATACGCTAAAGTATTCATTACGGAGCTTCTGCAATCCATTTCTAAGTGGACACAAGCTTACCAAAAATTACACCATCATGATGAATTCAGCCTCAAGAAGCAATGAGCCCAGCCTACTACGCGCCTATACTCGTACCGTTCACGATCTATTTCGCATGTAGTCATGCAATCGTCTAGTGTCAATTAATGATAATCATCACCTGGAGAGGTATCATCTCAAGAAATACGGAGGATGAGGACGAGAAAGCGTCCTACTCTCATCCCAGCCTTCAGACTGTACCACTGTAAAGCGCGTTATTTAGAGGTTGAAGCGAGATAACTTCCACAGTAAGTATCGAGGAAGGCATTAAAAACAAGGCGGGAATCACGCCGCGAAATTCGACCTATGCAATACTAGCACCTGACCACAAACTTTTCCATCCTTCTGTGGGTTCATAATAGACCTTTAACCTCCACCCCATTTCCATGTCAATTTAACCTCTTGGCCTACTGAGAAGCAAGAGGTTTTAACCCACCCAGGCTGCATCAGGCAAATCGAGGAAGTTGATGTTCATCAACTGGGCGTCCAGGTAGGTATCTAGGTCATGGAAAACTGCGGCACGCTCTGCGCTGCTAGTGTCATCGAAATGACCGTCGTCTGCAAAGAAAAATGAAAACAAAAGATTTTGGTTGGCTAAAACTCTATCCTTGAGACGTACATGAACAATACACCAGTATTGCAGCCTAAATTTCCATAGTAGTGCTGCAAGTTACAGTTCCGCAAATTCAATTAACCACATTATGAAAACATGGACCTAGGGTACAAATTTTCTGACATTTAAGTTTGATTTTGGATCTACTAATAACATAATTTGACGCTGATACGCTTAAAATAAATTTATACATCTTATAAGATTATGGAAATTAAATTAGATCAAGAATCGACCGAGGAATTGCAATGCTCAGTGAGATTTCATCTAACTTTGACTCTAAATCCCTTGATTTACGTATAGGAGATGACATTAACAAAAAAACGGCTAAAATCAGAGGAAAACGTACCAGGATTACTGGCATCATTAATGGAGGTTGTTTCACTGCTTGAATGCATGCTCAGCTGACGGTCTAAAGTCTCCGTAGACTGACTGAATATCACCTAAAGATATGTTACAATATCAAATAAGGTAGACCGAATGATCCTTAAGAAAGGAGTTAAAGAGCAAGGGAAAATCAAATGCATCACAACACCACAACCAACTTAGACAACAACAACAACAGCAGGAGCAAGGAAATTGTTAATCGAGCCTAGCTCCATTCCACCAGTGCAGCATAATGGGTGCACAAAGAAGTCATCAAGGACGATTAATTTCGCTTTATCTGTCGACGTGTTGGAATCTGCAATTCATCATCAATTTGCTTATCGATTGCTATGATGGACACTTGATTACCCGAACCACAGATTCGGCATTCCTAAGTAGAGGATGTTCGTTTCTTTCCAGTAGCGAGGCGTGACATGAATCGAAATTATTGACTCAAAACAGATAGCTAATATATATACCAGTTAATTGTGAAAGTATTCAAGAAAGGAATTAAAACTTAATCAAAAACAGCGGAAAAGACAACAGAAACAACAGCGAGGTCGGAATCCATGATTGCTAACGAGGGAAGAGATGACAAAGACAGAAAACCGAAATCAGAAGTAAAAGTAACGAAAAAGGAAAGTAAAAAAATCGGATGTACTGGGATGGGAAATGGAGATTAGTATTTAGCCTCTGTTCAGTTAAGTGCAATCATTTCAAGTTCGACTGAAATATTATTAAAATCAGGTGAAAAGAAGCTACCAAGGGGTAAAAAGATGAAGATAGAAGGAAAAGTTGTGTGCAGAACAACTCACCTTCTGTTTTGACGAGTTCTGAGAGGACAAGAGACAAGTGAATAGTAAATAACGTAAAAAATTTTCAGCTTCATATCCTATTATACAAAAAGCAACTTATTGAGCAGCTGGCCATGCTTACTGATGGACTCCGTGGGGCGGTCAAATGATCCAACTCCGATCCATAGCAGCTTAGGAGATTTGCAAATAGTCCACGAAGACGTGCCTACCGAAAGAAAAAGTCGACCGCTCAGATGTCCAATTGGAGAACAATACACCTTTAAAAGAACAACCCCAATTAACCTGTCGATTCCAAGGTGTCTTCCAGGTGCCAAGTCGGAAGAAAGAAGAAAATGAAAAGGCAGAGAGACCACAGACCTCCACCAGATGTGCAGTGCGTGCGGGTGACCGATGCTGATTCTGGCCAATGGCAGAAGTGGCACCGAGGCGAGGCGAGGCCTGCCCACGACCGCCTGCGATGAGTGGAGCGGATTGAAGGACACTGCTATCAAAGTCAAGCACCCGACCCGCCAGAGCGATGCGTTGGGGTTCCGCCTCGGGTAAAGGAACGGCGGCGGCAGCAGCTGCAGCGAGACTGTCCAAAACTCGACCGCTACCAGAGGGATCGAGGCCTGGTAGGCTGTAGACTTCAGGATTACTGGGCGCCGCGGTGAGGATTGCAGAACGAGCGACCACGACTTGATAAAGGAGGGTCACTTCTGGCCACAATGGAGTCTGTTGAGGGAAAATAGTGCGATTTGTAATCCAATGCGAATAACAGTAAAGTTAGCCTTCAGGCCAATGAAAAGGTAGAGGAGAAAGACTTTAAAACGGAAAGTTTTTGTAGGAACTAGTGCGAGATTTAATCGAGTAGTACACCAACTTGCATATTTTAATTGCTAAAATAGGGAGAGATGGAACAATGGGAAGGCATTCAGAACGATCCCAGATTTTTACATCGCTCCTTAAAACGATTTGACAATAGGGATTTGACGGATTCAAACGTCTCAAGCAGATAGTTATAACAGTCGCAAGCTTAATGCTGGAACACCTGACAAACAATCGTGAAAGATGGAATAATATATGGAAATTTGCGTACAATTCATGACTACCTCGTAAGCTGTAAATGCTCAATTTTGGAAACAAATAACTGGCCTAACAATCCTACTTTTTATTTTAAGAGCAAAGAGTCCTAAAAGTAAAGTTATGTACGCCATTTATTACTGCCACCATTGTTATAGTTTGGCCACCAGTGCTTCTCTGATGAAAATGCGTACCGGTACTAAAGCTCTTGATTGCTGGAGATGTCTACAACGTCGGGAAACCTTGTAAACCTTCCTTCTCTACCAGCTCACAAAGTTTACTTATTAAAAATCCGAGGTTTCTTCGGTGGTAGAACCAAAATAGTGACTCACATTAACAAAGCGCTCGGAGGTGGCAGTAATGAAAGTCCGAATACGAGTGCTCATTTCCGATTGACTGAGTTCTACTGCTTGCAAAAACCAGTACCCGAAGTGCAACAGTGAGAGTTGGACGCAAGGCGGCCCCAGTGTCAAAAACTGCAAGAGAGGAAAAGACAGAATGGTTCGGCCGGGTTGATTAAAGTGCAAAAAAGGCGCTTTCCAAGTTGCATGCTTATTAACACAGAGACGCTTCGGCATCCAAAATCCAATTTGCCATCAGAGTGTTATAGTCCTCTGTTTATGTGCGTCTCTGATAATGCTCTCATACTTGCTCACCTCATGAAGGCGTCAAAGAGAACGCGGGTGCTGCGAGGCTTGGTGAATTTAAATACTATTCCGTTCAATTTAGGGTTTCCGTAATTTGTTAATTCCTTTTTTAAAATCAACACGGCATCTACTTCAAAATGCAGATCTAGAACACTAAAAGTGCGGAAAGATTAAGGGTAAGCACAATTCATGGACCTCATCAACCAGCGGGATTTTGAGGCATTACGACGAATGGGCAAAAATAAAACTCCAATTGTTAGACGATGCTAAAAAGTCAAACACTGAATTAATTGTGTTTGAAAGGCACAACAAATTTTTCTTTGAAATGCGAAACAAGGTCTAAAGATGACGGCTTTATCTTTGGTGCATGTACATCGTTACGAAAAACTCAACTGTAAAAATAAGTAGTTTACACAACAGACGTCTGTTCACAACTCAAGCGTTGGTTCGAAGGCATTCAAGTAGACAGGGACGCAGATGACACTTTGAAGGAAGTGGATAGTTTTGCTGAAACAATTCAAATATCCTTACCTCTTAAAGCCGCACACAGAGTAATTATCCAGTTCATTTACGTTTCTATTACTGACAAGGATAGAAAACATTTTACTCGAAGGCGCATTAGGACGACATACGAATAATTTAGTGATGGATCAATTTGAACTTTGTGCATGGCAGATTACCACCACGGCGATGTTCGCAGCAGATGCCAGTTCGGCATGGGACAAGAAAACGAAGCCTAAATGTGACTACCCACATCAATAGTTATTAAAACAGAAAGGAGCCAATGATTTATTGCATTTAAGCAAGCTCTGGTGAATTTTAATCACAAAAGACAACCTATATGAAATATCCGATCATATCAATGCCCTTGATTAGTAGATGGTGAAGGCTACTCAAACTAAGGTACAACTCCATGTCACAAGTATGCTGTGCTTCAATATTGATAATGCTACGCAACCCTGGTTTAACTCAATTCCCGTTGACTTACTGTAGTTAGGAAAGTGAGAATCCGTGGCCCGAGACCAGCACAACCATCCATGAGGTAGCGAGTGACGCATTTAGCCCATTGGTTCACATCCTTTGAGAAGGCTCCATTAGCATAGAGGCGTAGGACAATGGCAAGGTTGTGGAATCGGTAGGCATCCATCTGTAGTGCTAGGTCCGCCAGTTGCTCCGCCGCCTTAAATTTTTGATTTTGGGAAAGGGGAGCAGAACATTCAGTAGATCTTGGTGCCAATTCTGCTGCCAATGAAACTTATCATGCCACGGCTATCATCACTTCAGCCTATTAAAATTCTAGCAGCGGCAATATCACCAAAAGCTGTTCGATGGACTTCAATTTTAGATTTTGCGAAAGAAGGAAAAGTGAACAGTTTAGAAAGTTACTGTTATTCATAATAATAAAACCTATCTAATTATGGCAGTCGGTCTCCTTGCCTCGAATTCTTATCGAAGAAGAGAATACTTTATGGTAAATAGGCCCTTTTCCTACTGGTAATACGGGCTTCAATCCGACAACCGCCATCCCTGTCATAGCGATTATTGTCATTAACGCAACTAACGCTGAGAACTATACCCCACAACTTTCGCCCTTAGGAGGGAATAAGCGACCAATTAGTGAGAAATAACGCTATTCTCAGTGAAACTATCAGCAAAGCATTGTACTGACGCTTTAATATGTGCAATCGGTACCATAGGTAGCACCGGCAGTGCTAATGGAACATTGAAAACGGTTGGACTGTCACCAACTTGCTAATGGAAGTAGGGTGATATTCCACAAAAGCCATTGGCCTCTGATCCTTATCTACAGTTGCAACCGAGACCCCTTAGAGATGGCGTTGGTGACATCGAACTCTAAGTCCGCACTGAAAGAGCAAAGGTTCTATTGAGATGCCTACGCACTGTCCCAAATTGTCATGAAAAAGAGATATGATGTAAAGGGTGGAATCTACGAAGACTGCCGACAAAAAACCGATCAAAAGCTTCACGATTCGGTAACTTTAATGGTAGCGAAGAAAGAAAGGGCTTAAGCAAAGACTTAATGCTCTCATTGCTTCCGTGGATGAATTAACTTTTAGCTGAATCGTTCACAAGAAAAACACTGAAAAACGACTATAAACGCAGGGGGAGAGATTTTGTGGGAGAATAACACATAAGGAAAAGATAGCTATTTCGACCCCTAATTTGCCTTCCACTTTAATAAGCACTTCTGGCACTAGTATTTCAAACCTTTTACACCTTCGTGCAAAGGGTTTAAGGACACAGATTAGTCGGTTTTTTGCAATAACGATTAGAGAGGAAGGAAGAGAGAAAAATTTATTGAAAATTCGCAGGAGGAAACAACCTAGTAATCACCTTACTCACCACCTTCACCCCACTTTCGCGTTCTACTTTTTTCATTCCCTGCTCCGCATTCGATCACGCCGATCAATGAAGATAACCACATAAAATGCCATCCAAAGAAGAAGGATGAGAAAAATGTATATGACGATGAGTGGGATTAGGCAGATTCCTCCCTCTACTACGAAATACAAAACGCCCCATGTTTGACGGTTATCGTATATAGCAGGCGATCTTGCATTGTCCCGAGCGGTTCACTACTAATTCTGTCTTCCTCGCAAAAAAATCGTTATTGAATAATCTTGAGTTGCATCGCGTTGTGGCGAATAGCTAGATCTCAAAAGTGGTCCACCAGTCTTTAATAAATGCACGATACATTTTTAACAATGGAATCAACAGTTCTCAGTACACCCACACTCAAAAAAGCAAGACTAGAGCTAAATAAGAGTACGCGAGTGATTCAGGGGAAATAAACAGCAGGTTCGTTTGCTTAATGAATTTCACCGCACGAAATCTATGCCGCCATTCCTTAACATAAGTTAATCAGTTAACAATCCGTACTTTTCTAAAAACGTATTTTACAGGATGGCAGGAAAGGATGAAAAATTGATGGCCAGTAAAACTTAATGCCTGTAACCTTATGATTCCCGACACATGGATGCCACCCATTTAAGTCTCCCGAATATCCTGCCTGATATAGATGTATACAGTGTTTTATCATGCTTATAAAACACTACTAAAAATACGTAAGTCCAAACTTTTTGCTGCTAAAAATTTCAGACAAGTGTGCCATGCAGTCTTTTCAGACATAACTGAACAACAACAAAAACCTCACGAAATTATCATTGCGTCAGGGCTACTAATACCGGTACGGACAATAACTTTGTAATATTGCCATCGCTAGGATAGCAAGACTTCGTGCAGATCGAAGGCAACAAATAGCTGTTCCGTTCTTGCATTACAAAAATGAGAATGAGGTTTTTAAGTTTATTCAAACTGAAAGTGCTACTAAAATCGATGTAAGTAATACCCTAACTCACCAGAATGCAAATGGGATTCCGAGGTCTCAATTGAGGTGCCCTTTTGGCCACTGCACCAGAACCGAGGATAGCAGTGACAAGAGAGAGCTGTCCACTCGAAGGTGGGGGAACTGTGGTCTCCGAGAGAACCACACTCCTATGTACCCACGAACCCAGAGGGGGTGGTGGTGAGAACGAGGATGGCAGTGGAAAGGATGAAGCTACTGCAGGACTTCCAGGGCCTTCTGTACACGCCTCGCACGCCTCCGTAGAGTAAACCGCTGCCTCCAGTACAGTAGAAGCAGGGCTTTCGGGGTCCTCATCCCATGAAGTTAGCAGCATGGGCAAGAGAGCAATCACCAGACTGGGCAGACTTCCAGGATAGGGAGTACTACTCCCCGTCGAACGAGAATTACCGCTCATTGCGGCTCGACGATATTGCCGGTTTTCCGCATTGGGATCCACTATTGGTGACTTAACTGCGGGGATAAGATGGACTAGAAGGCGACAGGAGGTATCAATTAAGGTGGAAGAAAAGCATCCCTTGAGGAGGAGACCGAGGAGGCCCGGGTAGTCGCCATCTTCGGTGCCGGTGGTCCATTTGAGGCGATGGAGCAGTTTCAGGGCGTGATCGTGGAGACTTGGAGAGTTTTGCTGCTGTTGAGGATTCCACTTGCGATTGCCGGAAGAGGTTGTGGAGGTGGTGGAGGCGGTGTTGAAAGGAGAGCAGACGCATGGAAGGAGACGGGACAGAAGGCGAATGCCTGCGAGATACTCATACTCGTAATCCGAGTCAAGAAGACATACTCCAATCCAGAATATGCCCGCCAACAAGTCGGCTTGTTCTTCGGGAGCTAGGCGACAAGTTCCACCTGCTGAGAGATCTATTGCCAGATCTCCAGAGACAGACTTACGCCTAAAAGGAGTGGCATACATTAGCCTGTAAAGGAACTGCATTTAGGTGCAAACACCTTTGTTTGTTAATCAAAGGATTTTTTGAGTCGAATCAGGATAGCTGAGGCTACAGAATATAAGAATGAATATAGGGGTGGAAAATGCCTACAGTCTGCAGCCAAATTTACGCAATGAAAATCCGACCGAACCGTTCTGGAGCACGCCACCTATCCTTCTGGTTCGCAAATATTTGTGGACGAGGATGACCTTTGCATAAGCGAAATGATTCAATTCCCAAGCCATTCTGTCATTCGGCCAAACGCTCATGGAAACAGTGCCGAAATCTGTGGAACTGGGGATCGAGCCATCACGTCCAAGTGTGCCACTGGTGGACAAACCCACGGTCGTCTTTAAAATGGGATCATTAAAGTGTCTTTTTGCTGGGCGAAGGAAAAGTGCACTTTCCGCAAATTCGAGCCAACGCTAAGATGTTTCTATTTTGTTCATTTTCGGCACATAATACGGCAGATATAATTTATCCTGATTAAAGACATCAATGTGAGGATAAAGCCATTTCCAATTGAGAAGCTTATGAATAAAAGGAGAGTGTTTGGAGTTTTCTAATTTGGATAAAAGAGACGGAAATTACTCACCGAGTCTACTTGAAAGACAGCTTTGAAACTTATTTAAAACCGCATCAAAAAGGAAGAGCGCTTTAGAGTTAGGGCCAAATTTCGCCTTTTCAGTATGTGTACGCGCTGTGGGAATAAGGTTCTCTCTTATAGACTGGCAAGGCAGACATAATAAGCCAAATTAAATTGTCAAATGAATACTTGATTCAAGCGGTTACAAAAAGGCCCCAGATAAGAATATCGGCAGCAGGGAAGATGCTTTCATTCCAAGACATGGGTGATTCTGTGTTGGAAATTTGAACTTTCTTTACAGAAATGTAGTGCTCTTTCCATTCCCTTCTTACCGGCCAATACTGCTCGGATGCGCACGTGGCACGCGCTAAGCCAGGTCATTTGGAGACAAAAACAAGAATTTGGAACCCAGCGCACCATAACGTTTCAAAGACAATGCACTCTGAGGGACGTCTCGAGCTGAGGCGGTAGAGGCCCCCCAAAAAGCCGTCTTTTTGGGCCCTCAGAGTGGAATTGAAAATATTTAGCAGCGAACACTCACTCCAACAAAATTTGACAAGTGACCGGGATTTTGCAAAGATCAAGTTCTTCATGAGTAAAAAATCGCTAAATCCGAGCACACTGTTGTTACTCGGACCACCTACGATCGAAATAGCTTGGGTCTTTTTCATTCATTCAGATTCCAATTCAAGAAAACAAATGCTTAAAGCATTCCTTTTAATGAAAAGGGTTACACATATAATTTGACTTCACTTTGATTTCATTCCATTTGTTTTTTCAATTCCAAATAAACTAAGCCTACGTTTGGCTCAGAAAAGACTCGCAACCTTCACCACATAATTTAAAAAGTTAGCAAAACAATCGCGTTTTCAAATAGCATATATTTTGTTTTACACAAAAAAGTTAAGATGGTTTAACGAGAGCTATTCTTGATTTTACTTTGTAAAAGACTGCATAAATTGACGAAATAAATTTACTGATCAAAGAAGCATGCGTTTTCATAAAGTAACACCCAATATACGTGAAAAGGGTTTCGAAACAGTACAACCTGCTATTCAATTAAATGTCTGCATCTAAACACAAACTCGGACGTGACAATTAGAAACTTCAAAAGGTCAAGAACCGTGGTCCTATTTCCCCTGATCAGGACTGCTGTTACTGCCAACCGTAAAACAAAAAAGACCATTGAAAACCCTTGAAAAACCGAATCCACGGCATAATGAGATTCCCCTCTGACACCTATTATCACCCAAAGTTTGCGAATAGCAAACAAAATAGGTAAAGGTGACTCCGATTCTTTAATAAATTTGATTTAGGTATCACGAATAATGTAGCATTGCATTCACCACTGTACTTAATCATGTCGACAACGGCTTGGAGGCGTTCCAAACTATTGGTGAGTAAGACCAATAACTTACTTAGTTCCATGGGTAGCAGCTTTGTTGATCAAAGGACGATGAAACTAGGTAGCAAATGCTAATAAACATCAAAACCATTGTGAAGCAATGAAAGCGGACAAGTTACAGATTAGCTAAAAGTAGCTTTCGATAGCTTTACAACTCAAACAAGGTATCCGATCAGAATTAGACGCCTTAGACATTGTAACAACACCATTCTCACCTTGCATCATTTGTCGTTACTGCCGCTGATCCAGCATTGTTAGCGCACATATTTGCATTTTGAAGGGGAGGCATCAGAGTGGATTTCATGGGACCCACAGTTGACACTGATGGCGCTACTACGGGGGCCACATCTGCCTCCTCACTCACCGCCTCCGCGTGCGGCGGCATAAGCGGTCTCTTGATTGGCGGTACCGTTAGACCAGAGGTCTGCTGCATCGGGGCCAACGACGGGGCGGGCACTGCAGTATTGCCAACGATGGCAGCAGGATAACCGAGGAGGCTGGAGAGAGAGGAGGAGGAGCCTCGACGCGAGTGACGCCGCTCGTGCACTGGGGGCGTAGATGGCGGTGCCTGCGGTGGCAATAAGAATGGAGGTGCAGACTGAGGTGGTTGCGGCGGCTTCGAGGTGGTCAGCGGAGAGTCGGGTGCAGAGCACCGACTGCGAGTAGCGAACCGACCGATGCTAATAGTGGAAGGGGAGAGCACCGTCCCTCGATATTGAATGTGCCCCACCGCAGCCTCCAGAGTGAGGAATAACTCAACCATGTAGCTCTTTCAAAGTACGATTAAATATGAAATACAAAACAGGCGATCGCTGAGGAATAAATTGTACCTACCACCCTACCTGCAACTCCTCATTAGCATCTGATACCGACTCAACTAGCCGTACCAACACCTCCGAGAGGCTTTTCTCATCTAATTGAGCATCCAATGCGCGATAAATTTGCAGAGATCGACTCGCATAGTGACGATTAGGACACGTAATGCCCATGTTGAAAGCGGCCTGGGCAAACCGTGTGACAGTGCACCCGGGGTGGAGGGAGAGAAAAGGCGCGGACCCCTCAGAACCTGGGCCTCCACCCCCGCCAAGGTTATCATTGTCCACTTCTTCAACTTCTGCATCATTGAGATGGCGGTGAGGAGCGCCGTGGTGGCAGCGCAGGCACGAGGCAGCCTCCTTGCACCGATAGCCTGCCTCCGCTTCAGCAAAGGCCTCTGCTACGCAGCGGACAAAGCGGTCGAGGAAGCAGGCAGAGCGAAGGAGGAGGAGCGACTTGCGCGGCTGTGGTGATGCTGGGGGATGAGGGGGAAGAATTGAGCGAAGGGTCACAAGTGTGGCTTGCTGAAATCGGCTCGGTGTGATATCCTCCCACGTCCAGATAGAACGATCTTGACTGAAGGAAGAGAGAGGTGGTAACACTGGAAATTTTGTACCCTAATTTCGCCTTTAGGTCACCAACAAATTGACTAAAATACCTCAAAAGATGTTTCTTAAAAGTAGGTGTAGGTTAAAGGCCGATCACACATTTACTATTAGAACTTCAGCACCCGAAGTCCAAATAGGATGCACTGTGGTCGGAATTGCAGATGGAGAATGATTCAAGATTCCTGCCTCCGCAACACTAGGCACAACCAATATTCATTCAAATATTGGTAAATCAATCTGATTTCTCGCTATTTGACAAATTAAGAGACGTTAAAAGTAGGCAAGTGGTTTCAAATAACTTCTGAGTAGACTCACACTTCCTCTAGCAGCTGACCAATCGTCTCTGCCACCAGATGCAAATGCTTCGCTTCACAGTCGTACGGCGTCGTAGCTACCGCCATCTCGTCCACCAAGGTAGCCGACGCCTTATCCGTTACCACCCCTACCCTCTGAGTAGACGACGTCGGAAGCTGAGAAGAAGGCGGCGGAAGGGGTGCGTCGTTCAGCACAATTGAGCGCCGCTTTGACTCCTGTTCTGCCGACAGACCTGTGGGGATAAGGGTAGCGGTGCTCATGAGGCTGTAGGTGGAGCCAAACACATGGCTTGGTCGCACCACGGCGGTATGGTGGGCCAATAGTGAGGGACGCGGTATAATTCCACTACTACTGGTGGTAGCAGTAGCGACGGTGAGAGGCGGAGCATCAGTGAGGGGCGAAAGACCATTCGGTGAAGTGCCAGAGGCAGTGAAGGCAGGTGGAACTGCAGCTGTTCCAGTAACGGAGAGCGCACAAATAGAGGAAGAAGAGGGCACGCAACAAGTCATCCACGTGGGACAGGGTGAGACCTCCGTGAGTGGATTGTCCGTGGATGCAGGTAGATAGAATTTTGGCTTAAATGGAAAAGAAGGAAGTAAAGACAGCAATAACAGTTTTCATTTCCAACCACTTTCTCATTCATTCGTAAGAAATTCAAAGCAGTCTTTTAGGGGATGCAGTCACTTAGAATAGGAGCATAAGAGGGCCTGTTATTACCGTGATTAGTAGCAGCCTGTAACTCCATTTAAGCGGCGAGGAAATCTTCCACAAAAGCAAGTCCATATTTTGCGGAAATAGCCTCAAAACTTCCACAACCGCATAGCTGGATGAGTATCGAACAAAGACTGTGAATAACTCAAACACTGATACGGTTACACACCACGGAAGGACCACCATCGAGGGTGAGGCAGAACGGTTGGCCACGCAGGGCGAAGCTATTTATGGCGCGAGCAATCCACTGGGCGTCAATTTCCAGCTGGAGGGAGAGGAGACGCAGAAGGTCGATACGAGGGCATACAACGCGCAACATGTTCACTAGTAGCTGTTTGCTTTCCTCCTGCACCAAGGGTCGGCAGTGGTCCAAGCCTACGGTGAATTCCAAGCAAAGGAGTGAGATTGGTTTTGACTATTCCAGTTTGTTCATACTCCTGATGCCTGACCCTACTGGCTGTGACAGACATAACCATTGTAGTTGCCTTATGAATGTGGGGAACAACAATACTATATGAAATTAAAATATCACTTTAGTTTTCCTACCCTTTCGCAAATCAACCCACAATAACGCTGGTCTTCGGACCCTTCTGCCAACTCAAAATAAAGCTAGTCCTTTCTGCGGCTCCACGGTCAACGCAAGCGCCATGTTAGTGGTGGTTCAGTAAGATACCTACACAACCTCACCCCCTGCTAAAGGTACGCCTACCTTAGTGCTTTAAACATGACATAGCCATAGGCGAAAAGCTTCCATTGTTAATAACTAAATCTGCAAGTCTTCAAAAAGGAAAGGGGCAGATCAATAGGTTGACAAAAAACTGCGTAGCAAAAAGTTGAGTGTTTGAAAGAGACTTATCAGTCAAATTGGAGGGCAACCACAACGAACACCGAGTTATTGTTAAAATAAAGACAAAATGCGAAGGAGACATCAAACCGGACCAAAACTGCGAAAAGCTAGGACATCGAAGATTTAAATAAATGTTCTTTCCCTGCAGTCATGTGTTATTGTGGCATGCATCCAAAAGTGCTCCATATGCATTTCCTTCAATTGAGATGTGCGCATGTCTCTGGTCAATCTATTTAAGGGCTTGGGAGACTTGTAACGGCATGAGGGAGTAACTCAGAGGCTTTGAAGTGTTTCTTAATAATTCTTGAATAGCTGAAACAATATTTAGCTCTCGTGCTTAGAATTACAGTAATAGACAAACAAAACATGCACTTAACCGTGGAAAAACCTTCGATTGACAAAATATAAGGCCAGAATAAAAAAGCGACGACTCACCAAGAAATAGACAGAGCAGAAGGAGAGGCATGTGCTTACGCCATGCCACTCGGTGCTTATTATGCGATTTTAGTATCTCTCCAACTAACACAAGCACTAACGGCGACCTTGCACCCGTAGGAGACCACATTCCACTGAATACAAGCGAGCCATTAGTCACAAAGGGCTCCGTGAACCAATCACGCAAGGGTGCATGGTAAACGTTTCCATCCTTCGGCATCGGTAAGGGCTGTTGCAAAAGCAGGCTCGTGCTGGAGAGCGGCACTCTCGCTCGTTGATTCCCATCACTGTCAGCACGAGTGCCTCTATGGCGACGGCGTAGCCTACGTGGCGAGGAGCGCCTATGCCGACCACCTTTA
Organism: Taenia crassiceps; assembly: GCA_023375655.1. Taxonomy (NCBI): domain Eukaryota; kingdom Metazoa; phylum Platyhelminthes; class Cestoda; order Cyclophyllidea; family Taeniidae; genus Taenia; species Taenia crassiceps. Next base: position 1,243,330 of record JAKROA010000010.1, read on the forward strand.
CGCTTTCTCCGGTAGTCGTTGATATGGGAGATTGAGTGTGAGTGCAGAGGTAGTGGAAGAGGCTGCAACAATGCTAGATTTGGAGGCAGAGAGGTGGTGCAGAGGCGAGCACCATCAGAAACCTTTGCCACAATCCCAGAAGGTTTCGCAACATCGCCGCAGCCACCGTTTCCGCCGCCTCCACTACCACTACCACGAAATATCGATCGAAAGGGGTTCCTACGTCCACCCCCACTGCCACCTTTGTCACCCGTAGCCGCGCGGCGACGAGAGAGGATTTTTCGTAGACGGCTTGGCCGGCTCAAAGGAGTTCCATCCATGCCAACAACGGTCTGTTTACTGTATCTCTCACGAGAGGCAGCCGTATAAGGCAGGGTTTGACTCTTCGCCGTAATGAGAGCTTCGGTGGTGGTAGTATTTTGGTTCTGTGGGGTTGGCATGGTGTCGGCAGTCGTTCGCACCACCCTACATTCCTCATCCGCTTCCCCATCGAGAGAATCAGTGTCGAGTTCCTGAGGCTGGCCCTGATCGAGGGTGACGGAAGTTTTGGATTGCCTACCCCCACCAGGATGGAGGGCAGTTCGGAGGGCCCGGCGACCCATTGCAGTGGCGCTACTTGCGAAGCGGTTGGTGAGACGGGAGATAGCAGAGGCGGTGGTAGCCGGTGGAGAGGGCTCAACGGTTGACTTTGGTGAGATGATGGCAGTTTCATCATCGCCCTCGTTCAACCGCCATCCACCACTGCAAGCTGACACTGGCCGAGCGCTTGCAGCCTGATGACTATGAAGGTGGATAATTGAAATAAAGTGCGATTAAGTCTGAATCTTGGGTATTTAATCCAATCACAAGTCGTGGCATGCTTCTAGGGTCCTTTAAATTAAAGAGCTTAGGATGACCGTTTGTAGATCACCATTATCGGTTGATCTAAATTTAGTCGACGTTTTATAGTCTTCAAAGTGAGCAGAGAATCCAAGAAATACTGAGAGCATTCGTTGGATAATTTATTGAACGCAGTGTAGACCATTTACAACACAAAAACGCGTATGCACGGGCAAAACTTTCAGATTCTAACCCCATCATAAATCTCGAAGAATTTGAACGTCAAGCAGGTGATTTCACTTCAGAATCACATTTGTTCGACTTAAGTAGCAGAATAAAACTAACATTTGCCTTAGTAAACATGGTATACATGCGGAGAGTGAGCACCCCTCAGAGAAAACCCACTTAAGCAGCATGCATTAGCCAAAGCTTGATGCATCAGTGAAGAAAAGGTAAAAACGCCAGTGAAATTGAACCCTTAAAGCGATTTTATTCAAACGGTCCATTACTATTCCATTAAATAGTAACCACATGTGTAGAATGAAAAAAAAACAGATTTAGCTCACCAAATTTAGCCACAGGCTAGGTAATTTGTGATTTGTAATAGAAATACTGAAACAAATTATCAAGCCATAGTTCGCGGAAGGTTTGAACAGTTTGTACTGTTGTACGAATTATTCACATATCATACCAAAAAATGTAAATCTTCTCTTGCAGTTATTCTTCGGAAAGACAAACGGTTCAATCTTACTGGCAAGTCAGCCAGCCAACTCACCCTGTATCGGTAGTCATAACACCACCGCGATCGGCAAGGAGTTCATGGACTTCATTGTTCTTCTGGCTGAAGGCAACTGCTTCGGGGAGGTTAGTCTGGCGTTTTCTACCCTCCGTCGCGGTGACTGTCAGTACGCTCTTAACAGCGGTGGTGGCAGCATTAGTAACGCCAGTGGAGGCGGCAGGACTGTGCTCGATGAGGTCGGAGAGAAAAGCGATGTGGAAGAAGGGTGGGAAGGGTGAGGGCTCGATCATAAGACCTGCGCCATCGATCGTCTGCAACTCGGTCATGAGAACATCCACTACACTGGAAGGGTCCTCGTTTGTAAGGAAGGAAACCACGCGGTTTACCTAAAAACGGTGATTAGTTATCAGAGATAGAAAGACCTTGTTTTTGTCGCTGCACGATAGTGTTTTAAGTTCAGCAGTGATTGTCGCAAAAAACCACCATCTTGCTTTGACAAAATTACCATAAAATCCAAAGCCAAGCATTCACCACATCAATGACCAATTGGTTGAATTTAATAACAGAAAATGAAAACAGGCACACGATAACTCATGTCCTATAAGATTATGCACCACTTTGAATTATCCAGAGATTTAATCTTATGACTCTTCTAGACTCGAATATAGTAATAACGTCTTGAGATCAAATTAAGGAATTCATGGGAATCATCTCTTTTGACAATTTTCAGAACATAGTCTAGGTGGATAGAGCGAATGTCAAATGTAAAATAGACATGGTGATTGCTTAAGTTATACGGGGATTGCAACATTGCTATAGCAGTGTTATACTTAGCTGCAATAGGCAAGCCCACCCTGTTATTACTCAGCAGCCAGCGCACATGTCATGAACCAGTCCATGCTACCATAATCGAGATGACAAGTTTTGAGAAGTACACAGTGACGAACAAAAATGCCAACAAAAGCGTGAAAACCCAGACTCGCAGATGCCCATTCAAACCAAAGACTTATATTAAAATATAGTACAGTGACGAGGCACTCAGTCGCCCTGAAGTGAGACATTTGGACAATACCAATGCGCAGAAAGCGACAGTATGTGCACACTAAATGACGATCAAAGTTTTGAAGTTTCTAACTCACCAATAAAAAAGACAATAGGCGATGTAAACATTATTCCAACAACTAAACTGCGGTGAAATTAAACAGCAGATGAATAGTCCCGTAGGAACGATGAACGCAAGACAATCACTAACAAAAGCGGCCATTTACGCGTCTAAGAAGTTGTCAATCACCGAGTGTCAACACAATTTTCCGATTTCAGTCAATATCGACGGAAAAGAGAAGCAGACTGCACCACGTTGGTTAACTTAGGATTAAAACAACTCACAGTTCAAAAGGTATCGTTAGTTTTTTTCATAAACCCAAAAGAGCAGGTTTAACTTGAACTTTTGGTGGAAGGAATAGATAGATTACTGATGCGTTAATCTACTCCTATGTCTAGTTACGGATAGCTGCCACCTTACATGTGAGCAAAGGGTAGCAGGAGCCAGAGAAGCGGCAACAATGAGGTAGCGTAGAATGAATCGCAGATTTGCCGGTCGATAACGAATGAGAAGGACCCAGAGATCCCCCAGAACCGAGGCCTCATTTGACTCATTTGCAAAGCGGATGGTGAGGTAGAAGAAGTTGTTCAGCACCATCTCGGTCGCCTGCAATGGCAAAGTAGAAAATAAATGACTTTACCACTATGAAGGAAGAAAGGAAGAGAGGAAAATAAACGTCACCTTTAAGCATCCATATCCAGATCTTCTCAACGTAAGTGGAACACTGGCCCACAGCGCGTTTGCTTTCTGTCGTTCCCCATCAAGTTCAGGTTTAAACGAATGCTCCAAAATGCGCCCTTGATTACGTCCATGAGCATCTTCGTGATTTTGATGAGCCGAATGATTAGGCTTGTAGTCGCATTGAGGCTTTCTCAATGCCACTATGTTTGATGTCGCTACCGCACTGGAACAACATTCACCCATATCAATATTGGAGGAGCCTGTTGAAATCGATGACGAATGGGAAGCGCAAGAAGAGGAAGAGTCAGAGGAGGAAATGGATGAAGAAGCCGAGGACGATGACACAGAAGAGTTTGAAGAGACGGAGGAGTGTTGTCTGCCAACGCTCTCCTCCTCTAACTCCAAATCTGAGCCAGAACTTGGTTCCCAAGTGGTCGCAACATCCATCTTTCCTGATGGAGATATGGGCTCCAGAGTTGCGACAGTGGAGACATCTTCAGGACAACCGGAGCAAGTCTCCATGATGCCATCCCCAAGACCACACGCAGTGTTGTTTTTGCTATCATAGCCTTGAGCGAATAAATCAACCAGCTCAATGTTGATGGCCCAGTAGTGCAAGAGCTTGATCAAACGACATCGCACCTCATTGGACGCTGTTGCCAAGCGGCGACAAATTTCTTCAACGAACCAAATCAAAGGTAAATCCGGGTGCGAAAAACTAGACAGATTGCTTTTTTCGAAGTGCTTACCAGATATCATTGGAAGTGTGTAGGTAGGATGTTGAGCGCAGAATTGCCTAAGAACGTCACAGGGCTTCCAATGGCCAATCTCACGCCAGAGTAGTTCGTCCGCTAGGGCGGATAGACATAGCCCAGTTTGGCTGTCGTTTAGCTCACCAGCATTACCCGTTACTGGGGTTGACGTGACAATTTGTTGGCATTCTGGATGCATGTGCTGATGGAGCTCCCGAACGGGCTAAAGGAAATATGGGGATGAGAATGACAAAAAACATACCAGAAGAAAGAAACGATAGTAGAGAGTTTGCAGAAGGAATATGGCATTTTCACGAATCACGGGAACAGAGTGTTCGCAGAACACCATGGCCAGTGTAAGCATGACAAACTTGTCACAATGTGTTTTGGGGCTAAAAGTAAAAGAAGAAGAAGTTCAACCAAAATTAAGGTTCAAGTAGCAAGCTAAAGAAAGAAGCTTTACTTTTTGATGAAATACTGTGTGATAATAACGAAAAATGCCTGAATGACGTTCAAGGGACCGGTATAGCATTGATCAACAAGGATCTCCAGAAGGCCTGGAAGATCCGGATTCATGTCTAGTAGAAGCACCAAGGTCTCTTCCCCCAATTGACGGAAGAGCTGAAAGAAAACGGTAAACCATTGGGTACAACAGAAGGCAATCACCTTTAACTGTGAAATTTGCAAACCGAACAATGAGATAGCAGCAAACCGCATGCTATTCACCGATTCTTTACTGCGAGTTGGACTTATCGTTTGGAAGAGAAAACATGCGAAGGCCTAGTTATTGAATCGTAATTCACTAAATATATGCGGAGTCATAAAACCAAGGTAGACTTGTGCTGCGTTCATGCCAACTACGTCACTAACTACTTAACTGTGACAAAATTGATTCTAGAATCGGGCTCCTTATCCCGAGAGTTGAAGTTTGTAACCCAATAATCGGTATTCCATTCAAAATTATATCGCTCACCGAGTCCAATCGGCGTCCAGCTGCCGCAGCAATTACAATAGACCTCAAATTATCTTCCAACCGTATATTCCGCATCCCAGTTTTGGCATACGGACCCTTGAGGGCTGTTGAACAGACCCCAAAATTCACCACTGGCAGGCCCCACAGCCAGGGCGAGATGCTGAGCTTCCCGTCCCTACAGAGCAATAGTCCCTTCAACCAATGAAAGATGTACCCCGGCGCTGGTTGTCCCCCTGATGACGAAAATCCCGATCCTATTTGTGTGGTTATAGCGACAGAGCTCAGAGCCTGCGCGGAGGTAGAAGCAAGAGGAGTGGTGGCTACGGTAGACAAAGTAAGTGGACCGCATTCCTCCTCTACCACCGCCCCGCTGGCTAACACAGTGGTGGATGAGGCGGCGTTGGATGAGGAGGTAGAAGTGGCAGCTCCAGTGCCAGTGGTGGTGGAGATGTTAGTGGAGATTTGGTGGAACTGGTGCCCCATCCCCGAACCACTTAGAGCTGTGTCAGAGCCCTCAGCAAGCCGCTGGGTAGCAGTGGGAGTGGTAAATAGGGCGAGAGTGTCGTAGATGGCGCCACAGCAGACTAGCGCAGCAATCGACTGATTAGCATACCAGAGGAGTTCCAGCCAAATTGAGTTATCGAGGAAGGAAGCTGCGATAAAGGGATCCTGGGGCGTTGAGTCTAGATGCACTCCAGAGATGGAGAGGACAAGATCACCGGAGATGACCTGGTCCATACCAACGGGGGGCAGAGGTGGAAGAGAAGGCGGTGGAGGACTGAAGTACTTGCACTCGGTTAGGGAGCCTGATAAATGATCTGTCCAGGGTGGTTGACCCCATTTGGCCTCTCTGAAATTTTGAACAACATTGTTCTTCAATGCAGCAGGAAATCAAAGATTAATCAAATGCATTAGAAAGGTCATTCACAGTAGATATACCTCTCAAAAAGGAGTGTTAAACATAAGAACAAACAGATTAGAAGATAAATTTACCACTATTATTAAATAATTTAGCTAGTTGTCGTCCAGTTTTTGCCTTCAATTTAAATAGATTGTAATGACTTTTTGTTAAAGACAGAGGTAACGAAGCATCCAAGCGAATTCACCCATGTGGACTTTGAACACATCAAAGATTCACATTCGCTATCATTAACCATTCCTCTGATATTGTAATTCAGGGAGTATGCCTGTCAAATCTGAAACAAAGGAAACTTTAGCAAGGAATAGACTTGCAAGTATAAAAATTCAATACATCGGTAGCACAACAATTATTGAAATTGAAAAAAAGTTCTTACAACTCATCTACAGGTGTAAACATTGGGACATTTCACCCACGTACACTAGTAGGTTATTACGTATCCCTGAATGTGCCAAACCTTTAAAATTTTTCACAACATAGTTCCCACGAAATTAATGTAGACCAGGTCAAAAAGACGTTTCAAAATGCGAGTTTTGGCATCAAAGCTCAGACGATTGCCAAAGGCCAGCAATGATAAAAAAGGATTGTATCAAGAAGCTTTGTAAACTGGGGCCTGCTCCGTCCATTGAATTACCTACTTATTCGCTTTGGCTCACGAATTTCTGTCTGTGTTAATGCTAAAACAGACTTAAATAAACCACAGACCGTAAAAGTGCTTGGAAGGGAATAATTAGTACTGCACTTTACGTCATATATTTTTTATTAATTTTTATCACGAAAAGAGGCTTAAGAATTATCAAAAACTTAACTACAACAACCAGTCATTGCCACAATTACAGCAAACAGCCTTCTCGTTTTTAAAACAAATCAAAATCTTACCAAATTCACAAATCCCTACTAGCTTATCACATCTTGAATTCAGCCCAAAGGGGAGGCATCAATGAATTATCTTCCTATTTTATTTCTCATTTGACTGACAAAGAAGCAAGTCTAGTGATACAATAAATTGAAGCACGTCCCAGCAAATAGTTAGCTATCACGATGTCGGAAATGACAGTTTACAAACACAAGCTAGTGTAGGTCACCCAAGCCCTAGAGAGATTTCCTACAAAACCAATTTGAACTTAGGCGACTTAATTGATGCTATATCACGTGGAAAAGGAAATCTGCGTCGAGTTTGAAAAGAAATTAGTGATACCTTGAATCGCAGGGAAACCTAAAATGTAGAGAATATGCTGAATGAGGAAAGAGAACCCACCTAGCATTGTACATATGTTCATAGAAGCCACTCCAGCGTGCGATGAGGAGAACTAAATTACGTCGAACCACAGGAGGGAAGAGTCGCTGTCGACGTTCACCTACAATCGAAGGATACAAGAATAAGCTGTTCGATTAGCGCAAAATATCATTTTCTACAGATTCCAAAATCGCCAATATTCCAGTAAATGCACCAAAACCATAATTTAAAGCAGGGTTTTGTTTTTAAATTAGCCTCCTCGAACTGCTTCCTTTGGAAAAGCAAATTCAAATTTTTCTACACATGTATCCGGTTTTCGCAAGCGGGAAGTGAAAAACAGAGGTAACTGGTCCGTATCAGCAAAAGTGGACAAAGCAAATTATCCCCACGATCTCTTGGCACTACTATTCATTCCAAGCGTCTGCCTTTTCTGGATACAAAGAACAAATTTGCCACTTTGCGTGAAAAAATACATCCGAATTTGTGTAGAATTTTAGCCCTGGCGCATCCAAAAACATCTCTACAATTGTCATGCACTTTCAAACTGAAAAAGCTATTTCAAGTTTTGCTTATTATTATTTTTCTAGCATACTACAGGCAGCTTGTTCTGCATTCAAATTATACTCGAGTTAAATTTCCGTTGGGAAAGCAAACATTAGTAAGTTAAAATGCCATTCCACAACTTTCTGCCTTAAAATCGGTTGTTCACCCAATAATGCATTAACTGTTAAATATTTACGACCCATACTTATAAAGGGAATAAACTCAAGGTAATTACAGTCGGGAAATTGCATCAGACGTCTAAAAGTTCTACCATTAAAGTCCTCTTAAAGAATACTGGTCGCCACCAGTTGGCGAAGTTTAAAACGGATGACGCCAAGAAAAGGCAACAAGAATTACTCATGCAAAAAAATGGAAACGACACCTTCCTCCCCCTCTCTTCGTGATCAAATTTTGTGCTATGGTGCACAAGGCACTTTGTCGCTTTATAGGAAGAGGGGAAAAATTTTCTCCATCAGGATGTAAAAAACTTTAAAAATTAAGTTCATTTAAGAATTCCTTCACTGATGGTCGACAGAAATTAGATAAAGTACGATATACAAAATTATTAAGAAAAACAACTTACGCGGTAAGTGTCGAATGAGATCCCTTATAAAAACGCAAAAGTAAAGTCTCATCTCCGTCAGCACCATGGGATCCACGCCTGTGGGAGCATGCGCAGGGGCCGCAGAGGCAGCAGCAGTTGCCGAGGGTGTGGTGGTAGCAGCGGCCACGGAAGGATTCTGCACAGAACCTCCACTCACACCTGCAGTCGCTCCACCAGCCCCGATACCTCCGCCACCACCACCGCTTACGCCGACACTACCACCAGCACCACCGGCAGTAGTGGAGGCCGGTGCAACAGGCACACCGCAAGTCGCGATTGCCCCAACAATTATTCCACCACCAGGAGCTGCGCCAACGGGAGAGTTGATGGATGTGGCAACGGCGGTTGTAGCAGCAGAGGGGAGGGAGGAGGAAGCAGTCACGGTGTTAACAGAAGGAGATGGGGCCACGACAGTGGTAGGCCTACCAAGTCCGACGCCAAAAGCAGAGGTAGCAGTAGCGGCATTGCTGCTGAACATGGTCACCACCATCGCAGAGGGCTCGTTCAGTGACTCAAGGTAGACGCGAGTGCCTTCGACGAAGTCCAGTAAAGTGGGTAGAAGCGTACCCTGACCTGAGGTTATTCCGGCCTCACTTAAGAAAAAATGGTGGTTTTAAGTGCTGTCAAACTCTATTCCATCATTCTGTATTTAAATGGGTTATTAAAAAGCAATTTTTTACAACGCATGCTAATGTTTTCTAAAATTGGTGCGATACGAGGTTCGACTCTTTGAGGTGGTAGCTAAAAATGGGTGATAGTCCAAAAAAATTCCTCGGTACTTAAAATATGTCAATACGGTAAGGGGAAATACACAATCCCACTAAATTCAAATGGATTGTGTTTAAACATAGCTTTTGAAATTGGGATGTAGGTATTTGTCAAAGTTTGCATCGTATCATTTCTATTCGAGTCAATACACTTTAGAACAAAAATCAAACAACCATTTTTAGTGTTTGAAGCGTATTCACGAGACAAATTTCTCCACGGATATTAGACAAAATTATTATATTTTGCAATTAAAATGATATTTTTAGCAATTCAATGCGTAACTGGTGTTAAAAATTACCTTCTACTTTTCGATCGGATAATTCTGGCACATTTACCTACCTTTACAGTGTCACAATGGCCCAAAATAACGTACGTACTAGGGAATACCCGTTATTCTCTAGCAAAGCTCTTTTTGCAGCAGCAATGCTCTGAGTTTACAGGGTAATGACAAAGTTGAGACCACACGACCTGCTATAGATCTAATCACGACAACGGACATGAAATGGCAAGGATGGAGGATTGTAAAAATATGAATGATGACTTCCGCATAACTTGTGGGATTGTAAGAGCAACCAAAATTTCTACGGATCCCGACGTATCCCTCTATCAATTAAGCTTCCATTAACCTGTAAACGACTTGGCAGTGTATGATCATGTTTTCTGTTATCTTGAACCCTCGTATCATCAAATGTCAAACGAAGAGAGCCAATCTTCTTTGCTGATTAATGAAAGTGGCATTCCAATGTTCGTTTACGAGAGTAGCTTGGGTTCCAGGTGTTCCCAACTGGATAACAGGTAGACAGCAACCACTGTGAAGATGCTTGCATTACTGACTATATGAAAGTCCGAAGCAGGTGCAGTCAATACGTGCGCATCCGATGAATAGGAAGCAAAATGTCTGAGTGCGAGTCTGCGTGTCGGTGGTTGAAGGTACCCGCACCAATTGTAACTGACTGACCTTGATCTTCGATAAGTTGGCAGCACTCTTGGAGTGCATCTCAGGTCGGTGCGGGCCAATGTGGAGAAACTAAACAAGAGCATAGTTCCGCAACATGTTCAAGGATTGGTAGCCATTGAAACCTCCAAAAAATCGGTTAGCAGTGTTCTGAGGCTGAAGACGCTCAAGCAAATCCGATGGCAGTGACTCAGACTTTCCTGCTCTATAAACAAGTTTCAACTCATTTCGAAAGATGAGTGTTGAGCACTTGAGGAATGCAGCGTGTCAGGACATGGCGCCCAACTATGGTTTAAACAATCTGTTCACTCCTTCATCAACTGGTAAGGGCCCTCACGATAGGCAAGCCTCACTAGAACTCGTCAGTGGCTCTTCCCAACTCACTCCTTCACACTTCTAAGACACCTTGCAAGACTGCGCCAGTTCAGTGGATGCGGCAATGGTTCTTTTGCTGAAGGACAATTTTAATGAGCATAAGAAACACTATATCTAGAGAAACAGACAGGGCTGACGAATTACTGGGCAGAAGTAACACCTCTTGCTCTTACAAAGTGAAGCAACACTTCCATATCCCATCCCTCACGATATAAGACCCTCCTCGTCGCACGCTGGTTAGAATAGAAATGCAGGGACGACTACTCCTCGTCATCATCATCTTCTTCTTTGTACGCATTTTCCAACGGCATTTCTTCAAGTGTCGACAAATCCTCTTCCTAACATTAGTAAATCAGACAAAAAGCAGAATAGGCATTGGTGCAATGCAAGCGAGAGAGAAGTGGTGGTTGCGACAAGGGCTTGATTACTTGATTCTGAGTCTGGAGGCCAACTGTTAAATAAAGAAGTCAATTTGCGAAAGCACGATCCATTGTAATGCTTGTTAGTTCCACCAGGGTAGTGATTCCACTGGCAAAGCAAGTACATTGGGGACAGTTATGAAGTCGGCCAATCTGTCAGTTCGACGGTGAGCGCGAAAATGGCCGTTCGGAATGCGAAAGTATGGACATAGTAGCTTATTTAAATGAAGTTGTTAACAAGCGACAGCAGCTGGCCTTTCTTTTCCGCACTTTCTTTTGAAACATGCGATCTGTCTAACTAGCAACTGGTACACTTCAAGCGTTGAAGAAGAGAGATGCTTTGTGCCTTCAGATTTGATCGGAATAAATGAATGCTGCAATACAGAAGTTTGGTTTTTAACATATCGTAACTGTAGAGAAACAGTTCTAGTGCCATCCCTTTCCTTAATTTTATTGGCGTGTTTTACCCAAAAAAAATCAGCTTACTCATGTTGAAACACTGCATTCTGTGCCATCAAAGCCAGCAATCGAATGAGCGACGATCTCAGTGTATCTCTCCGCCGTCGACGTTGCACATTCTTCTGTTTTAAATCAATTGATTCGCGCAGAATTGGATGCAAATCCTCCAATACATCTCTAAAAGCAGCAGGCTGTATCCGACTCAGTCCACAGATAACCGACTCACGCAGTTCGGGATGCTCGCATCGTAGCAAGGGAATGATGATCTTCACCAAATCACGCGCCTTCTCCTTTGCTGATATGAAGAGCTTGCTGTTTGCGAGGTGTTGATGCCGACGCGGGCTCATTCCAGAGTTCAGCTCGACCTCGCCTGATCCGACAGTCGCGGCACTGGACTCGTAACTCGGAAGAAGGGCGATATCGGCGGAGCTGCACACAGCATTTTGTGAATAATTAGCACCTAACTTTTCATTTTCCTTCTATCCATCCAAGGTAATAGACTTCTGAGTACAAAGACCTCAGGGATATACCTAAGTAGGAATGTTAAGCAAGAATTCAAAACTTTTCAATTCTTGAATGCTTGCAATTTCTATCAAAATGCAAGTTTTTATCAAACCCTTGTAGTTTATAATGCCGCCCGTCTTCGAATATGGCTTGTAGTATTTTTAAAACGACGAAAATCTTCACAACAAAATGAAAGCCAATGTAGTAGCATTGGAACTCAAAGAGCCCTTTGCTAACATACATTCAAGAATATTTGTAAGAAATATAGGCAAGTGACTACCATTTACGTTATGACATTTAACTTTTACCTGGTTCAAGGCAATAACAGAATTATTAAGAGTAAAAATTACTATATTTTTGCAAAATATTCGTTGGATAAAAATCTAAAATCCACTCGAAAATCAAAAGAGTACGGACTTCATGATACATCGAATAAATACATACCTGATTAGTTTGTCGCGCAACAGTTGCGCAAAATCGACGGCTCAGAATATGTTCATGAGACTACCATTACATAAAACATCAACAACTCCCAAGGTGAAGTTTTCTCCTATGGACTAAATAGGCAATGATTTTTTTGTAGCTGCAAATTAAAGCATTTATTAGTGGTCTCATCAAGACTCATAAATCGCATTTTGATTGATAGATCAGCGACATAGGTCACGTCTGATAGTCAAGAAACGACAGGTGAGATTGACATATCATCACGGGTAATCAAGGGGAATCTCAAGAATGTTAACCACTTTTCTGCCTCATGATATGGCAGGAGTGTCAAGACTTAGCATTATTATATCGCAGCCGAATAAGAACGCGTGACAAAATTTATTGTTGAAACACTTCAAAGAAGTCATAACTTAATTAAGACGTCCCCATAAGCCTCGTTTTCTTCAACCTCAAAGATCCAACAGCTTCGATAGCATAGAGTTGATAGATTAAATTTTGTAATTGGCTTCTGAGCGTGAATAGATCAGGTCATCACCAACAGATCGAATTTACTGTGCCACAAATTACCCCAAATTAAAAGCAATAGGAGGGGGTAGCAATTAACTCTAGATGAAGTGACCATACTGAAAGGTTAAAATTGCATACACGTCAAACAATTATTCCGATTAGTAGGGTAAAAACAAGATTGCGAAAGGCATTAACTCATCCTCCCAACTCGATGGCGCGTCGGAGTACTTAAAGAAGACAAAAAATAATAAGAAATCGGAAAAAACAAGCAAAAGGTAGCTGCAAAAAGCCCGACCCATTGATTTGTGGTACACGAAGTGAAAACCAGGAAAGGTAGTCCTTCATTTTACTCGTTATGCTTTTAATTGCAATTTTGAAGTTAGAAGTGGCGCATGATAATCACCGTGAATGGGTGTGTTTTCACCAAGACTGTACATAAGACCAGTTGCGGGACAAGGTAATTCATTAGGTAGTAGTGCAGTCCTAACTTTTCAGAAGTTTACCAGTCATTCACCTTTCAACGTTCTCACCACGTTGCGGACACTCAACGATTCACTCAACTTGAAATCGCGATGGAAACAGTGAAGGCGGAAGAAAGGGTAGAAAGTTACTAAATAACAGCATTCATGTGCTAAATTGGACTACCTGATTGGTTTATGGCTTTACAAGCTAAAGTGAAAGATCAGGGGCCAAGAGAAACGAGTTTTAGCTATAACTGGGTGGAAGATGCTGAGTATGTCCCCAACTCCAGTTTAGAATCCCGTGAACGCAAAATTACCGATTCCTAATTAATAAAAAACCTAAGTAACTTGGTTTTTGTTACTTGTCCGTCTACGCAAACAACGGAGAAGTGAAGAGCCATGCTTTCGTAAAGTTACTGAAGTCTGATCAAACTTTGTGACATTTGACGAGTCTGCTTTCTACTATTGGAGCACAAGTAAGCCGCAAATGAGCTACACAAATGCTAGAGATGCCAGTGATCCCAGAAAATGCCTCATTCAGGTTTTCAATAGGTTTCCACCTTTCACTTTGGGTGCAGCAATTTTCACTACAAGGATACAGAATAACGAGACTAAAACCACCAGCCATTGCTCAGCCCAGCTACTACATGCCCAAACCTCTTATCGCCTTGCTTATTCACACGTCGCCAAAGGCAACTGTATCGAGGTCTTCGTCCAATGACTTCACACTCTTGTTAGGAGCCCGACATGATTCAAGCTTGAAATCATAATACCAGACAAGTATTTTATAATGGCGACCAAGGCTGCCTTGGATTTTTTCTTGCTAATGCCCACATATGTGGGATACCTGGTGCCACAAATATGCGGCGTGTTTCTCAACGATCTGCGTAGTATATGGAACGAATCATCGTACTGCAGGCAGACGAGTCTACTTTAGAGTGGTAAATTTTCTATGCTGTATTCCAGAGTTCCCTAAAAGCCATTAAAATGATAATAAGACGGTGACAGCTGATATTCTACATAAGAATAGCAAGAAATATGGTCTGTGATGGACAACTTCCCCCGAAACTTTCAGAATGTGTACGCGAACGGGTGTGGCGATTCGGCTAAACCAAATGAGGAATTCTTCAATTAAGAAACCGAACAGCCGGACCAACTTTACAAATTCAAAGGCAACAATCAGGCACAAATTTGGTAGATTGCAAGCAGGAAAACGACAGAATTGTAACTTCGAACAAGTAATCGCATCACCACTAAGCCGCAGCCAAACCACTCAAATCATTCTGATATTAATAGAAAAAAAGTGTGGGATAGCATTATTACAAGCCTGTATATTATCATGCGACATTAAAGGACTCTCAAATACCTGTCCGGGTACATCCAAGTAGGATGTCTTGGGGTAGCAACATCGACTCCATGAGGACCTTGCACACCAAAATAAACAAATGTACGCGCACTAATCACAGATTAGCTCCGACACCACATAGAATTCTTATCATGCCTAATTCTTGGCAAAAAAAGGTGTTCTACAGGCCCCAGTCACTCATAAGAATAATTGGCGTGGCTCTAAACTCGTAAAAAAGCCACCGCAACATGCAAACGCAAGTCGGTGTTTTTAGCCAAAACAAAAATGCATAAACTTACCCAGTGGAAGGATTTGAGATGTGTTTCAACACGTTCCTCCGTCGGATAGCAGTGGAGGTGGATTCAGTCTCATAGGCGGGTCGTTTTCTGTCCACGACACAGACGCCTGTTGAGGAGGGAGCAATACAGCAAGCCAAAGTGACATAATTGTGCCACAGAGGAAGGAGCTGATCCCTTTCTGATGGAGGCGCCTTCTTGCTTGTTGATCGTAGAAGCGAGGAGGCGCGATTTTCAGCAGCCTGAGCGCTGCGGTGAAAAAAGGAAACTTAAGTATTGGTGTAGTGCGTTAAGACTACTTTAATGCCCTCTTAGCTACGTAAGTCCTTTGTCTCCACAGTTTGCACTTTCCATTAGTGGCACAGCCTTGCCATCATGCCTGCAGTCTCCCAGCTCCTTTGTATAATAATAGCATCGAATTCTATACTTATGTTGTCGATTGAAACCTCAAAGGAGACTTGAGATGATAAAGCGAGCCCTCTGTGAGTGATGTGTAAAAAATTACAGTTGGCTATTGTGTCTTTCCATTTTGAAGATTATTAGCCACGTTTTCTGATGGTGTAGAGGCAGTGCATAATCAAAATAAAATGCGTTACAGCTTACTAAGCACCCAATTAGAAACTAAACTAAACATGATATAATGAAAGCGGGAAGAAGCAAGCTATCACCACCTGGCAATAGCAATTTGGACATCTTGATACTTTTCAGTATGCAGTCAAGGTCAGGGCTGCTAGGACTCGTTTACAGGTTCATGGAAGCTTAATTGATAGAGGAATACGTCGGGATCTGCAGAATTTTCGGTTGCCCTTACATTCCCACAAGTTATGCAGAAGTCATCATCAATATTTTTACAATCCTCCGTCCTTGTCATTTCATGTCCGTTGTCGTAATTAGATCTATAGCATGTTGTGTGGTCTCAACTTTGTCATTACCCTGGTAGGTAAATATAACAATTATCCGATTGGTAAGTAGAACGTAATTTTCAACACGTTACGCATCGAATAGCTCGGTACTCTTCGTTCGACATATAATCATCCGAGGGTTTGAAATAAAAGTAAGACAGTAGAGAGAACACCAGAGAGGCATACATACCCAAGTATTTAGTGAGTTTCGGCAAGCTGCAAAATTTTTTGATGGCCTGAAGAACAGTACTTTATTCTAAACATTACCATCAATTTGGATCGGTGAAATAAAACGAATTTGATATTAGATTTTTTATTTATAGCCTGCCGGAACAGGGAACTTTGAGCACTTAGCTGACCAAATTCCTAAAAATGAAAGTCATCAGAAGTAACCAGAAATAACGATATCCTCTGAACAAATAATAAAACTCTTATAATACGGCTCAAGTTGTTGAGGTCTAGTCGGAAAGGTGATTGGAAAAGTCTAAATTCAAACAAACTATGCGACTTTTACCGTAATCATGAAAAGAATTGTGCCCATAAAGATCTCGCTAACCTAATCTGCTGCAGATGAGATTTTGCAGACTTTTACTGAATGCCCAAAATTCGTGCTTGGAATAGCGATTAGTAAACAAACTGGATCGGGTGTCAACGTAGAGAAGTACCTTCATGGTTAAGCAATATTCTTAACGCTACAAAAGGCCAAATATGAGTAAAAGTACATCACTGGACACCAGTATTTTAAATTGGTTTTGCTTTCAGGAAAGTGCTTGATGAGAAATGTTTGGCACACTGAATATGTTTGCTGTACAAGAGTAGCTACCTTCAGACAACACCTTAGTAGTAAATCCCAACAAGGTTTACAGGTGGGTCCTCTGAAATTTGCTCGAGTATGACTAATTATCAAATACTCATTTTTTGATTGCGTATTTGGCTTAACATTGCTTTAAAAGCTTTTAGCAGGCAGAATAAAAGGTGACCTTGGGGAGCACTCGGGGCGACAGAATTAATCAGTATCCGAGGTGAGGCCATAAAACCCCTCTCATGCCACTTCAACTATTTGCCACTTGTCGTAAGAGATAGGAATCTAAAAGTAACTTCGTTACTGGGCGCTCAAAAGGACTTTCTGGCTAGGACCACTTGAGAAAGGCTCACTGTTGTATTTCAAATGCAAAATGCAACTTTAAGTCAATGCAGAATCAAAAAAAAGCTCAAAACGCCAACGTGGAATACATTTGGATCGACGAAAGGCAACGGCCATGTGACAGCTTGAGAAGTTCATGCATTTGGTTCATATTTTGACAATACTTCATCAAAATAAGTCAACCGAGAAGGTATGAGAATAGTGGGAATAAATCAACAGCATCGGATACGCACTTGGGATCAATGAGGGAGAAGACCTGTGTTAACCGCTGGAAGGCCGTATTCCAGGTATAGAGCATAGCAGGATGAAGGCTAAGCGCACTAGAGGTGGAGAGGGAAACAGCGAGGGCAGTGGCCCAAACGTCGGTTAGTTGAGTACGTTCCAACTGTGGCTGTAGGAGGTAAGGGGAGAGGAGACACTGGGAGAAGGCGGAGGGACGCAGAGTAGTGGATCCTGTCACAGACTGCGGGGGCGGTGGCAATGTCTGCGACTTGCGCCCACCTCGACCGGGTGAGGTCTCCAAACTCGACTTCCTGGAGGAGGTGATTGCAGCGGCTGTGGAGAGAGACGCCTTTGGCCCAGGAGATTGATCTGAAGGCACAGGCACATTTTGAAGAGCAAGTAGAGTAGGTCAGAAGGCTGTTCGATCTGCACGATTCGAGATTCGCGCTAGTAGCACGGACCTGTAGTACTCGGTTCTCCGTCATTTAAGCTAATAGCAAAGTTAATTTCGAATTAGGGCACTCTGAAACACACAAAAGAGTAAATTGGGGCTGGAGAAATCGCCGTCTAAATGAAGGTTGTTCTTGAATATTTTGCATAATTCATTTGTTGTTCTCTTAAAAATTAATGACGCTTTCTAGATAGAGCGTCTTTGATCGCGAAGAGCGGAAGGCAGATTACAAGTATGACTTTTGAATAATGAATTGCTAAAGTCCAGAGTAAAATGTTTGTGATCGATTTCGATGTGACGAAAGAACAGCTTGAAGAGATGTTAGAAAAATTTGGATCCAATAAGGGTCGTCCAATGGTGGATATGAGAACATTGAATCCTCCTTTTACTAAGATTCTGAGGGAATGCCTTAGTCAATCCTAAGCTAAAATTTGCTCAAATTCATAACAAAGTGTGCAGACTCTCCGTTCCACAAAATTTTCCTCTTATCATCTCTACACTCTAACAATAAAGCACAAAATATTACGACTACAAAGTGAAATCAAGGCCACAAAGAACTAAGGTTGCAGATATACCGGTTGAGGTTTTGGTACTCCCTACGCCACCGTCACCAAACCGTTGGACAGAGGAAGCTGTGGTAGAAGTAGCAAGGTTTGTCGAGCCGAGAACCGGTTTATGATTCCACATAGAGGGTTGCCGCGGTCCGCACAGCCAGGCTGGAGTGGCGCGTTCTGCCAGTGACTTGAAATCCACCGTCGACAGATTTGCCAGGTCGTGCTGAAGGGTTGAAGTACCAATGTCAGTGTCTCTCGAATAAAGCAGTCTTCTAAATGGGTATCTAGGAGGTTAAGCGTAATTCCACCGTGATAGCGCGGCATATTGATGCCCAGATTTTATAAAATATTCATGACTCGGAAACACTATTAATGAGATTAAAATCTTCACAAAACTATAGAGTTTAAAGTTAGCATTGTGGGCAAAGGGACGGATTTATATTTTAATGGACTAACGTAAAACACTACTTTTAAGGGGATGAATGAACTTCTTCGGCGATTCACAATCCATTATCAAGCCTAAACTGAATGCTTCTAAGAAGTAGAGAATTCAGGCAACAGATGGGCAGACTTAATCCATCGGATTCAGCTCGCAAATGGGGAAAGATGCGGTATTGAAATATCATAAAACCGCCCGGTAGTCTTTCAAAAAAACAGACTTCATGGGTAATGAATAAATTATTTTAGACCTGTCGCCCCAGTTAGGCCGTTTGCAAGCACTTTCGATCTGACTTCTGCTACACCCAATGAAGAAGCCTCTAAGTAGGCAATAACACAAAATCCTAACAATAAAACGTAAATGTTATGCATTAAATCGGCCTTTCAACTCACTCTTTCACTGGGTGGCAAAAGCGGCAAAACCCGTTCCAGAATCGCCGGTGCCAGGCTGTCCAGGATGTCAATTACGGAAGTGTTAGAAGCAGCAGCAGCACTGGCGGAAGAAGAGATATTCTGGATTGTGTCCTCGTGACCCTTCTCCTGTTTTTGCTGTGCTGCTGCCGCTGCGGCCTGATTAATGAGCCGTAGGACGGCCCGTGATTCGCGCAGAATATGGACGGCGAGACGGCGAGCAAGGGGACGGCATTGGCAGAGCATCACCAAAGCAAATCCCTCTGCCTCCACAATGGCCGACTTCTCCGATAGACTGGTGGTTACTGCCGCATCCTGGGGATCAAATTAGTGACGATGTGAAGAATGTCACTACGCTGTAAGTCTTTAGTATCCTTAGATTAAGCTGCAAATAGCGTGGCAGAAAGCTTTGCTTACCTTGAAATTAACAAATGCAAAGAATAGGACAGCAGCAAGGCATCTGCTGTAAAGGCATGGGAAGCTCATAGAAGAGAATTCGAAAAAAAAGATAGGAACGAATAACTTTTTGACCATATTTAAATACACTCCACCTTATTTAGAATAACTTTTGAATAAAGAGACAAGTTGCATATGCAATATGCATCCCGGAGAAAATAGCCTAAAGCAATACTTTCCAAATCACTTTCCTCTATGCAATTCATTAGCACAAATAAATAGCAGCTAAGGCTAATTGTGATAGAAAAGCGCAATATATTGTGAACCATGCAGGAGAATTATTACTAAGAACATCTAGAACGATATTTGGGGCAAAATAGAAAGCTTTGTTTGGCCTACCTTCGCCACGGCACAACACCTTTAGAGATGACTGAACTGCTGCATGACATTGGAAATATTGAAAAAAGAACACAACATTCAGCTGGAATTCCCATTTTAAAGTAACGGGTATCAAAGGAGGTCTTTCAATGGATTTCTCGACACCAGAAGGGTGCATACTATGAAAACCTTTGGTAGTAGGATGAGGAGAAATGTGCCGATAAATGGAGAAACCTATCTACCTATTCTTATCAAACAAAGAAGTGCTGTTTAAAACAGATATTTTGCTAATATGTGTGAAAAATCAGGCCCGACATGGATAACTCTTACGCTATAAGGTGTGAATGGTCCGGGAATGTAGTTTAATTAAAATGAAGGAAAGAGAATATGAAAGCGAGCCAAGAATTTCGGGCGTATGAATCACAGGAAACTGGAAATTGACACCAAGATATCCCGTTCAAATTTCAGCAATGTTTCGTGTGAGCGGTGAAATAATTCGTTTTGTATGGTAAAATGCGAAATAGAATAAATGGTTTGAAAATAAAAGCATAAACTCAGAAAATGTAACTGAGGCTAATCTTTGCTCCTGATGACACAATTTTACGCAAAAGTGAGGCTCAAAACCCGCTCGTGCATCATTGGAAAAATCTTACACCACGGATTAAATAGAACTGTTTAAGAAGCTTTCCAAAGGCTTTAAAATGTTACAAAACCAGCAGTGAGCCTCTTTATTACCATTCATGATCACCACCGACTTCGCCTAGTTGTTGCCGTAATCGAATAAGTAATATGGGTAGTTGACATAGATGTGGAAAAGGAATCAGACAAACAGACCCTTTGGAGGGCGATCTTCCAGTTGACCAGTAGTGTGTGAAGGGTCTTGAGACAGCTATCCAACTGATAAGGCGCAGTGTCTGGGACGTACTTCTGGATAAATTGGATGAACGCTACAAGACAGAAAGAGAGTTGAAACAAAGTCCCTGCCTTTGCTATCTAGATGGTCACGGGAGGCTTTCAGTCTCTTATAATATAGCAGCCATCGGCGTGACATAACTTCATCCATACAATCCACGCTACAAATAACCCAGAATATAAAGGATCGCCTAGGTTTCACAACGACTCTAGAGGTCGTTTGTACAATATCATATCAATAGTTCCGATCTTACTAGTTAAATGCTGCATTAAGACCTTATCAACATGGATTGAATCTGGAAGGGCGCATACAAAAGAGCAACTAAACCCACATCATTTTCTAAGTTTGCCCCCATCCGGGCTCCAGCACAACCATATACGACCTATAAAGGCAGCGAAAGTTAAGAATTATGATAAAGCTAACCTACTGCGCAATTTGGCCTCCACATCAGTGGCATGTAACTTTGCTCATATCACCTACGCTGCTACGTCTTCTGTCTACTTTCAGTTTCGGATACCTGACAGTTTTCACAATTACCTCAAGCGCTATGATCTTTCACCACATTATCATTGTACCCATCTCACGGTCGAATTCACCCCACTCAAACATCTTTGATGACTAAAAAGGAAGGACGATGACAATAACCACTGAAGACGCCGTTTAAAATAAGGAGGGGAGTAAGCGATAGAACAGCGAAAATCTACCAGTATCCCTTTACAGTCGGCGGCATTCCATCCTCTGCGCTGATGATAGCAATAGCGTTTGCTCCAACCACACTGGTGAACCTTCAACGCTTTCGTAAATCGACAACGAATTCCCTTTCGGACTTGAATGTTGACCATACCTTTGAAAGTGACTAAAGTATTGCAGAAAGTACAAAAGACATCAGCTGCAAGTCTTCCCGTCTTTTTCCCTTCAAAAAGCGCCTAGAGCGGCTCACCGAACACAAGGCTTAGAGGATAAGTAAGAGTAAGATGTGAGGGGGACTGACCCTGAATGGTGCGTTGTCGATAGGCCGGAGACTCGATGATGAGATTGACCATGGTCTGTTGCGCCATCATGCGAATCTCCTCATCTACATTAAGCGAGACCCTCGCTAACAATTCGATTAATTCGGTACGCGACATTTCGTAGGGCAGCAGACGGGGAATGCAGTTCACGCAGGTCTTTAGCAAGTCTATCTTTGGCTTACGATCACCTCTGCGGAGAAAGAGAAAGGCATGAAACGACATAGTTGTGGATCTGCTCCATTTCTTGAACATTCGACGGAACCGTGGTCCAAAGGGAAAGTCAATTACCGTAGGAAATCTGCTTATTGTGGAATGCTCTAAATAAACATTTTAGTAGGCTTTAACGCTGAGGGTTTTAAATCGAGCTCAATCATAGTTTAGAAGACAAATCACAATTTCCGTAAGTTGATGCCTCCATGTTGTATGAGCAACGCGAAATCAGCACTGGAGGTGTTGGTAATGACGCGTAAATATCGTAGTAGGATTCATAATACGCAAAAAGCTTATTCGATATCAGAATTGGGTACGTTAAGAAATTTCCAAGGTTAACTATTTTACAAACGATAAGGAGGCGAAAAAACAAAAAAATCAGTAGAATTGACTGATTTTAAACCTTATCAAAAGTTTCTGCAGACTAAACCTTACTATTGTATTTTTCCAATCCGAACAATCGGAACATTCTGGAAGCAGAAGTCTGCCCCAGAGTTTTCTGGACAGCGTCTTCCCCTTACAAGCTCATAATATGTCCTTTAAAAGGTAACTGTTTTACGATTCACAAACAGGCAAAAAAGTGATAAGCTTACGGCGCTGCATCATCACCATCCTTGATCGGTGCCCCCTGTTTCGGTGGCATCATACTGCGACAAACCTGCGGCTCCAACAGCCGTAGAATAGCCTCAAAGGCTTTGCGCACCGGCACGAGGTAGAGTCGGATGCCGAGACGCTCACACAGCGCGTCGTCCAGTGTGGTTCCATGGAAGGAACGACGCACATTGCCAGGGCCACGAGGATGCACCGATGGGTAGGCGTTGCTACCGCCCCCACCACAACCAGCAAGAGGCTGATTCTGTGGCATCGGTGGCTCCCCGTCTTTTTGTTGGAGGCCGTGCGCAATCAAAAGGAAAGCTCGGAGACCGATATTCATACGCTGAGAGGAGAGGAAAGGGAGAGAATGCATGATTCGGATATGTAATTAAGTGCGATAAAGAAGACGGACTTACCTCGGGCGTAAAGACCAGCTTCTGCAAGCGATTCACTCCCAACAAATCGAAAATTATCTCAGTCATGGCGAAGTCAAGTTTTTCCTAATAATTTGAGGAGAAAAGAGGTAAGGGATTCGTTCACTGTAAATCGCTCCGGCACAATGCTTAAGGAGCGAGAATGCGTACAGGAGGAAGCCGCATAAAACAGCAATTATGGAACCATGAAATGCGCTGAAATGAGGCAAAGAATAATGTTGCATAACTTCACCTTTTCTTCAGAAATAGCAAAGAAAGAAGAATAGGAAACGATTAACCGTGTTTGGGTTGATAGCAGACCGGATGTCTGGTGACGCTGGGAAAAACAACATTATTCGCCTAAGAGTCATATGTAGAACGGGTGTCAGAAAAAATCGCTTTCAGGGATGACTTCCTCCCTCTGAGAAAGGTCCAGGGGAAAATAGAGTAATCCAAAAAAGTTTAAAATGTAGTGCGTGAAGCAGAGCACTTTAAAACTTCTATCGGTTGCAATCAAAAACAAGAAACAGAGAACAAACACAGGAACGATTAATGAAAAGAAAATAATATTTGAAGGAGTCACTGAAAAGCCGTAATGGACATAGAAGATCAATTTGAGCTCTAGTTTATATTAGCTGACAAGATAGCACAAATTGAAATGACAATTGTCTGAAAAGACCCCGCAACCTCCACAAGTACCTAGGTATTGGTTCTCGACTATTCTACACGATGATGAAATAAACGACCACCTTTACGTGTGCTGGTATAAACCGTCGAGGTATGAAGTAAATATCCATCATTCCACATTGCAAAGATAACCATGTGGCAACCACCGACATTAAAGTAGGCAAAAGCTAAAGTAAAATTGGTAAACAAAAATGGCCGTCAGTCACTGTCGTGCACGACCATCGCACCTCAAACTTATGTTAACTTGAACGAAATTGACTGACATTCTGCATTAGTAAGGCAGACTCAAAAACGAAAAACCCATAATGCCAGGACGATGAGTCCAGTTTATTGGGACTTTGATATAAAGGAAAACACTTTTGTACTAGAAAGAATGACTTCAGCAGTCATGAAACAGAAATGAATATGCATACTGTAGGAGAAATGCTAACGAAAGTGCCGTAACAAGGCCTGAAGGATAGAGAAATGATAAGGAACGCAAAGGGTGAAAAAAACATGATTTTTACAACTAAAGGAGAAAAGTAATGTTCCGAGGCAGAATGTCTTTGAAATAAAGAAAGTGGTAGAAGAGGGTAAGCGTACCTGTGCAATGAAGTGGATAATTTTGACGAATACCGTGCTGGAGACATTCTTGGGCAGCACCGACTTGGAACCCTTGGGGAAGAGACCACTGACTATGCTCAGTAGCTTGTTCTGCGTATCGGCGTGTTTTTCGCATTTGATTCGCACCACGTACACCCTGTAAACATGCCCAGTACATAAAGTTGATTAGTCAACCAGCTTCAGCCTAGACAGTCAAAGTCTTTTCGTGATTTAAAAGTTCTGTCGAGATCCACGTTATGGACGGCCGATGAGCTCGGCTTCTACCCACTCAATGACAGCGGTATACCTTACCCGCATATTTCCCAGCTACCTCCATAAAATTAGCCTCTGGTATTTAATAGATACCTTGAAACCAAATTTGAGATGAGAAGATTAATGTTAACAATATGAAGAACAGCCTGCACTAACACTTTGTGTTCCCTAACCCCAAGATGTTCGCTGGTGTTCCATGGAATTTCCCAACAAGAGATTTTCCGCCAATCAGACATTCCCCGTGGCGGCCGAATTTTCGCGGTAGTAACCACCACGATTGGACTGAGTTTCCTATTGGGGAGCGTCAGTTACACGCGTGAAACCATCTTTCAAGCACCGTCATCCAAAGGTTTAACTACCAAGGAACTTAACATTCCATCGCCGTACAGTACCTGATGCCCTCCACAAGAGCAGATGCCTAAAGGTTCGGGACCCACATTTTCTTCCACAAATAAGCTTATCCGCAGTGATACGCATACGTAGTCCAAATGTCGTCATCCATTTTGATGAGTGAAGAGACTGACCGAGGGTATATACACCCCTTATTGCGGTACATACATCGCAATATGCATACACACACGATTACGCTCCTTATTCACTACTAAGTGTAAAGGCAACGCCTCTACTTATGCCGATTCAGCCAGAACAACTCATATAGCTAAAGTAGAATATGAAATCCCATTTAAAATTCCCAACATTAAAATGTAAACGTTACTACGTATACCAATATCTGCAAGGCAGTTCATACATAGAAATTCTGCAAGCAATTCAAATGCCTTCACATTGTAATAGGCAATGGTATTTGTCTGAAAGCTACGTTTTACTCACTCTAACACTGCAATGATAGCCGAAGCGAAGAACAAATACCAGCAATATGAGCATTTACAGAAGTGGTGCTTAATTGCATGCAATGGCTTGTGAATGGCGCCTCCAAGCTGATAGCCAAGAGCAACGCTGTTTTCCACTACTTTTCCTACAGATGCATACGGCTTTGAAAACGTCCGGGACGAAACCAAATACTGCGTATGAGTACACTTTTAGCCTATTATCCAAATTCCACCAATTTTGTTGTTTTCTCAATCCTCTTATTCACTATGATGGCCATTTCTAGATCCCCAAATAAACGGCTGAAAGAACTGAATAGGAGGGCACTCACCAAAGCAAACGAAATAGGGACTCCACGCTGACCTGACCCAGATCACGGTTTTTGAGTTGGCTCAAACACAGCGACATAAATGGAGGCCAGTTGTTTAGAAAGAAGATCTTGGTGCTCACGCACAGAAGGCAGGTAACCATGGGGAAAAGGGCCTACAAGGTGCAAAACAGCCAAATATAAATGCTAATGTGCTTTGCAAAATTAGCAAATAGCGTTTCTCACTGAGGCTTTTGCTTATTTTCATTATTACATTCAAACCACTTCTGTGGTCTGATCGAAAATTCGGCATTTACCACCACAGAGGTACATTAAGCTTGAGTGAGTGGGACAGAAAGTGGGATAGTGGTGGGTCTCCGGTGCGAAAAGTATGGGGATCAATATCCTTTGCCAGACCATTTAAATGAGCTTGAAAACGACTTTGCTACCGACATTGTCAATCAACGTCGAAAATTGGTCAGGGAATGCGGAAGCCGGGTTTATTGCGCTTCCAAAAAATCATATACTTAAGGCGTAATTTGTTAAGGCGTCACAAAGTTATGTTTATTCACAATTCAAAATTTTGATGCCTAGATAAATGCAGGCACTCAGACATCTAATACCCTTTCTTGGAGAATTTCGTAATCCTCGATATCAGAAAGCCGCCAATGACAAAGCACGGGTTCACTTTTGCAAATCTAGTAGTAAAATCAGTAGAAAAATGAGCCGACACGATAAAAAATAACAAAAATGGACTTAAGGACCTATTTTGCAACCAATCACAAAGTTGGAATAACTGCCACATGTGCAACGTATTTTGATAGCTTGGAAATAATAATTAATTCGCTACCATTACGAAGCATACCTTTTATCAGAAAGAATACCCCAATCTTTCACTCATGGAATGAAAACCACAAGGAGACAACGATTTTTCACACCATCAGGGAAGGGAACCGAGAGGAGGTGAAAAGAAGCTGGGCTAAATCACCTAAATCCAAGTTCCATTGTCAAATCATTTCCAATAAAATACCCAAATCACAAGATGACGGCAATTTATGAGATCGTGAATGATTGAAGTCGAGAGCTAATGAAAGGCATGGAACACATGGGAGCATCGAATTCCTCCATAACGCACATTGGTTTTAACCAGAATACTCTAAGCCACCGACTTTAACACTGGGATCCCATGAAAGCGTCGAGCCTAACAGCAAATTCATGCAGAGGTAATATGAGAGCCAGTTAATGCGCTTGTCAAGGCACCAAGGGTGATCAAACACAACTCAGTAATATCTTGCTCTGATGCAGCACTAATAATGTTTATTTAGCTTTTTCAATCTAATTACTTTCCTTTGAATTGCATGCACTTTTTAATGGGGAGTGTCAGGAAGGAGAATTGAAACGTCGTATATGTGACGTTGGTAACGTAAATGGTAAAAATGGGATGCCAGTCGCACAGCATTTCCTTAAACACTCAGCATCACCCACCAGAGCATGCTTCTTCTTGTTTGCCAATTCAAAGGCAGGATTGTAGAGCAGATCGACGAAATTCTTCAGCGCCGGGATATTCACCTCGTGACGCACCACAGCAGCGACAGGTAGAAGAATCTCCACAAAGAGACATGTCATTGCGTGACGAATCTCCTTCTCCTTTACTTCAAGGAAGTATTGGCCCAACTCGTGGAGAAAGGTGAAGTAGTTCACAAATTCTTCGATCGGGTGCATCTGTTGGTAAGAGCAAAAGACTTTCAGTTAATTGTTGTTTAGCTGTCTCAGGTGGAATTTTGGTAGAGCGAGGAGAGCCCATGACATTCCAGCTAACCAAGATTGGGAGCTGTTACATAAACGCAATACTATTACAGTTTTAGGGAATCGCATGCACTGAATCAATTTACAGCGAATGCATGAAACGCCCAATCATCTTGACGAGTGCGATCACGGTCACAGACGCAAATAGACCATCACAATCACGCAGCTACTTTATTGTTCGAGTATGACAACAGTTATTGCTAGTTCTATTGGCAATTCATCTGCTACTCAACAACCAGAAAAACATCCTCAAAATAAGAACACATGACATCTATGGCAGCATTTTAAGCTCAAATAACCTTTTGCAACACAAATTCGTATGCTTTGAGGTCCGATTGACCGGATTTAAAAAGACGTCGATTCCAAGACAGTTGCACCCCCTTTTTTCTAAACAAAATTTGCACAATCGTAAAAGCATAGCCAACTCAAAGACTCAGAAAACATTGCTAAGTGAAATGAGAGGAAGGTTGCCTACAAGCAGACATAGGGTGTTAGCATCAATGCGTTTTCCAGGCAATGTTGGAACCTTACAGTGCACTTAGCAGCTCATGAGGCGTGGCTGTAAAACATGAGGTGTAAGGAATGAGCCGAAATCGGCGGTGAGCTAAGCCCATCTGCTGTTTGAAAAATGGCAGCGCAAACTGTGATACGAAGGTCGAACAACTTAAATTTTCTGACAGTTACGCTAAAAGCTATTAGGACCCAAAAAGAAATTACTACATTCTGATCAATTATGGTGGAAACTAGACCCCTTTTGACTTAAAGCCAATCAGCCATTTCTCAGCCAAAAAACAATCATAATAAACCCAACTTCACTACTCCCTGAATGAATAAAACAACAGAAGTTGCCAGTCTAAAGGCCATCGGAAATAGTTAGGTTCTTTGCATAAGACAAGTGACAGTAGAAGTGCGCTAATTATTCACGATAAAAAGGGGCACATCAGTAAAGTCGTTAAAAGTTTGGTCGATTTCGCCTAGATTGCGAGAGTAACAAGCCAGTGAGCGAGCTCCACAGATCCAAAACAGCCGAAGATCACGAAAAGTGCACTAGACCAAATAAATCTCGACTAAAAACTACATTTTTTTGAATAGTTTTGGTGGTTGACCTTTCTTTGAGACAATACTGCCATTAAGGGTGTTAATCTTTATGCCACCAACTGGATTATTGTGGATAGGAGTTATGTTGCGAGACCACGGAAAACGACTAAAAAAGGATTTTCGAGCCATGGCAGAAAGAAGCAAAAGTGTCCATCTTCCCAAAACTTCAAGTGGCATAAGGGTGAGGTATGCAAAATAAATCACTATAATTGAATACCCTTTGAGCAATCATGAAGGTTTAAATTAAGACGAAGAGGTATCAAAATCAGCTGGGATTGGTGCAATCCATAATGCCGCCGTGAGACCACTTTTCGCAAACTGAAGAGTAAAGGAATTTGAAAAAGGACCATATATATGTTAATGGTAGGCGGAACAAAAAGCTATAGCCATGGAAACTTAACAATCGACAGCCTCCAAAGCTTCCAG
The DNA here is from genome assembly GCA_023375655.1 of Taenia crassiceps. Taxonomy (NCBI): domain Eukaryota; kingdom Metazoa; phylum Platyhelminthes; class Cestoda; order Cyclophyllidea; family Taeniidae; genus Taenia; species Taenia crassiceps. Next base: position 1,272,272 of record JAKROA010000010.1, read on the forward strand.
ATGTCGATAAGACCACCTGATCAATGTGCTCAACTGTCTCAAACAAGCTAGTGTTAGGTAACGACTGCTACCTCAATTAGCCGGATTTAAAAAAGAGGCATTAAAAAGCTATCTCCTGTTCCCCTTATGTATACTTGCCTTGACGCGGAAAAACTTCATACCCATAAGAAGGGAGATGATGCTGTGCATCGTGTGCGAACTGCTTTCCTTTGCACGCAAATGCTCCAGTTGTGTAGAGAAGTGTTGTCGCACAAGGTTGAATCTGAAGAGACGAAAGATTAAAAAAACGGAGGTTTTTAAGTTTCCTGCCATAGGAATGAGACCACCGGGGAGTACTAACAGTCGAGGCCTGTAGTGGGCTGCTAAGGTGAGAGGCAACGTTGGGAGCGTATGCACGAACTTGTGAGCATCCACTCGTACAGAAGACGCTGACCAGCCACAAGACTTTTAAGCGGCGTCCGAGCTTCAAAGACTCCTGTGGATCCATTGGATAAAACCTCGGTTTTAGCATTTCTTAATCTAGACCTTCAACAGCCACCCAAGTGAACGCCTGATGCGTGAATTAGCAACACAAAAAACAGACCCTTATGCGACAACGTCGAATACAACTAAACGCGAACATTTACAACCTTGAGAAATTAATGACCGCTGGATACCAAGGAAGCAGTCCACATTTGATTTGCGCAGATTAGCTAAGCGTTGCATCGGGTTATGGGAGCGTTTCGTTTTCTGGATGCATGCAACCAAATGTGGCCAAAATGTTAAACAAATGATGATGCGCAACGGGTTGCCTGGAGATAGCTCAACCTTACAAGTGAATGTCAAGGTTTCCATGTATTAGTTAGACGCCCACTGATGTATGCATAATTGTAGCAAGGGATTAAGTGGGGGCAAATATAGTTCGCAGCCCATCAATATACCCGCAAACTTAGTCCCGGTTCTGTTCGAATACCTCGCCTAGTACAAGCTCATATGCATGAAAAAAGACAGATATGCAAATTTGGAAAGAGCGGTGCGCATAGCTGACCTCGTCTGCGACAACTCCCCGACCACCTTGGCGTACATATCTGCCACAGTATTGATGTTTTCCGCGTTCGGTTTCACCTGCAAACTATGGAAAGGATCACAGTTAAAAAAGATCTGGGGCAGGATGAAGAATGCTAATGAACAGTGGACTCACTTCTCCTTGTATTCGAAATGTTTAAAAGACCGATCAAGGATCTTATTAATTATATCGTCGTGGCCTGGATGGTAGGGTAGCTGTTTCAGCACAGAGGTCAGCGCCTGACAGTAGAGAATGTCGATGCATAGCTACGAGGAGAGAGGGAAGGCTTCAGTATGGTTAAGTGACTTTTAGGAGGGGGGAGGTAAAAAAGACTAGTCAGTTTACGATTTTTGGGCCTAATATTCCAAAGTCAAGGATAAAACCCAGTAAGTGGAGACGTCATTACACCAATCGTCTTTTATTTTCTTAATTCTTTACAAACCAGAACCACTTTTCCGGCTGACGCCATCAAAGTTCGCTTTCTTATCACGCCTGTTGAGCGATAAGTTTAAGTGCATGGTCTCTACATAAGTCGTTAAAGCACAAAAATCCGAGAGGGTAGAGATGTAGGCAGTACATTCGCTTCAAACTGGTCGAGGCAATGCGTGCCAAATCTTGCTCTAAACTCATAGGTGGTTTTGGCTATTTTAAGCTTATATACTGTGCAGTGGTTTCAAACGATAAATCATAATTTAATGTATTATTTTTTTGCAATGTTACTAATTTTTCTAAAAATACGACAACGGAGACCCAAAACAAATAGCCGTCCCCCGCTAAAAGGTTCGGTTGGAACATAATTACATTCCATAATAACTTCTAAAGTCACTCAAAATTGGTCACCAGTGATTATGCGTAGGAGGTCTACCAGCGGAATTGTGACGTTTAATTATAGTTGGTTCAACTTCTCACCCGCATATTGATCCTCCACTCAGTTGTTGGTTTTTGCGTTAAAACTACCAGATAATATGGATATTACATATTTCGTGAATACTACTTAAAAGACTGGTCGGCGACCAAAGACGGTACAAACGGATTCATACATTCGTTTGTCTGTTCAAATATAAGGAAATTTGAGCACTCCATGCTCAATAGGCCTACACTTGAAATGCTACCCAAGTCTTTAACTAGTGATCAATCACATCCAATGTGAAGATTACCGGTCTGGGTCCTTTGAGCATGTCGGACATAAACCAAAATGCACCCGAAGAAGCAATGACTTTGCGCTTTGGAAGCAATCAAAGTGCAAAATAATTCAAAGTGAACTTATATTCGCTTAACTGTCCCAAGTATGCAAGCATGATCTCAGCGGCTCTTATCTAATATGTAGTCGAGAGGACGGTGCAGTGGCAATGAGTTTAAAATAATCCGCAGCCATGTTTGAAGCAATAGTTCATCACATCAACTTACATCTCTTCTCTCGGCCATATTCTCACGTGCTGAGGTTGACATTGTGAGCCAGGAAGCTGAAGTGGTGGATTCTTGAGGGGTAGCAAAAGTGCTAGACAGAGGCAAAACAGTGCTTCCCGCCTCTCCAGCTACGACCATGCCGCCGCTAGAATGGGACATAGTACCAGAAACACCATCAGAACCAGCAGCAATAGCAGTGCTGGATCCCTCAACATGCATGGAACGAATAAGGAGATCACGTCCCCCAGCCAATGCTGGAGTCTGACCGGTAGCGGCCGAAAGGGTATGACTTCGGGTTCCCGAGGTCTTGGTAGCCGTGCGGCGGAAGGGATAGAGCGCGCCACTGGAGTGCTGTGTATCGTACCACTTGTTTATGGCCTGCAAAAGGCAGGGCAGTGCATGCTCTGCACAAGTATGGAGAGCGGACAACAACTGCTGGAAAGCCATATCCTCTTGCAGGCGCATACATTTGAATAGATCATTGCCCTGAAACAGCAATAAATAAGCACATCGCGCCAATTTTAACAAAACATGTTGCATTTTGTGCAAACTGACTCACCACTTTTTCATCAATAGCACTTTCGACTTTAGACTGGCAAATAGAAGCAAATTGCTTCAGAAGAGAATGAAGAACTAGCTCCCCTGGATTTGTGCCTATCATTAATTACATCAGTAAGAACCTGAAGTCAAAAAATGACAAGAATACACTCGTAGCTTCGGGGCAAGGCGAATACACAAGAGATTTAAAAAGGAACAGAAGAATGTTATGGGAAATGCGAAAGTGAGGACATAGAGGAAAATTGCCAAAGGCACTCCATACAAATGTAAGATTAGGGACTAATAAATCAGCTGTGTAACTACACATGGAATAAAATAATAACACTAAAAGCAAAACCAGTCAAACTTACGCAAATAAAATATTAAATTCTACTTCATATGCAACAAAACCTAACAAAAATGTCTTATGGTTTCTAAATTGTAACAAACATTAAAAATCAAAAAAAGGCAAAGATTTTCAATACATCGATTTATCAAGCAAAGCTCCCTGAAAAAAATAATGCTAAAGTAAACGAAACATATCAAAAAGGCAGAAAAGCAAAAAACAGTTTAAATAATTTCACCCAAAACCCATTCGTAAACGAAGCAAAAACAAAAAATTTCCTCATGCTAACGGGAATTTCCTTACCTAGATAAAAAAATTCACCTCAACACAAAACACAGAACAAACGCAAAGCAAACACAATATTTAAAAATATGCCATCTTCTTATTCGTCTCTTACATCATTTCAAAGCCATTCAAAGTTAGGTATCATAGTATTTTGCTAACAAAAAGGCCGCAAAACTAAACCTACAAAACCTTGATTGACATCCTTTAGAGCTATCAAAGAATACTATTCAGCTAAGCCTATAAGTGTAAAATCGCCAATTCACAAGAAAAGTGCGCCCAAAACTATTTATTAAAAAAACACAAGCATACTCAAACCCAACTCCGTAGCTAGAAAATTGCTAAATTATCATCAACATGAATTTAGCAAAAAAATTGGTATTACTGTGAGAAAATGTAGCATCCTTCAACAGTGCATTACCACGAATTTAATAAGGATCCATAAATTTAAAAAAAACATAACGTAAGAAATCCATTCAAATGCAGCCTGCGCATTGCGAGCAGGCAGCAAATGATCCGGCTAAGCATGCGTTGTCAGTGCAAATTAGGCATGGACGAATTTCAAAGCAATGCCATCCCCTGTGCACCCACACTTCACTAAAAGTGGACGTACCTACTTCGCGCACTTTAACTTAGCGCCAATTACTATCCTGGCCTAAAGAACTGCCATGTCCGCTGCTTACATTCTCCATGCGAGAGAGCCCACATTTCGTCGATTCCCAGGTAGGCGCGCCGCGTTCGCCTTTTACTTCATGCACCAACAACCTGACATTAATCACTTCTGCAGGCCCCACCAATACGGCTAGGTTCGTTCTGTTGTGCGTGCGATTTCGCCCCGTAAACTGAGCCTTTCACACACTTCGAGATGTAGAGCAACAAGAACCACTGCTAGCTACATCTGCACAACCCAATCCACCTCGTGCCGTATGCACCAATGTGCCTCCAAAGGCGCACATTTGACCCTCCACACACCTCCAAATGCGCATTCAAGTCGCCAGTTGCCCACCTCCTCGAAGCCAAGTACAATGGAGCAGTGAATACTGCGCCTCACACTGCGTTTCCACTGCCGTTTGCACCCCTTGCCATCGCTCGCAGCGCAAACATGTGCTAGGAGATTTCAATTCCAAAATTCCTCGCAAAACCAGTAACCTGCTAATCGGATAAAGCGCATATTTCCCATTCGCATAGTGCCATAACTCCTTCCACCCACACGCCACAGTCCGCAGGTTGGCGCGAGACGCGGGATGCGAGTACGTGTGCAAGCGAGTGCATTCGTCCCCCTCCCATCTCAACCCATCCGCGCTTCTCCTCCTCCTCCTCCTCCTCCTCCTCCACCACCACCACCACCACCACCACCTCGCCTCCGAATCGCACCAGTTCCGCCTACTTCACAACCACCGTGGCATCTCAACAATACACATGACAGGCCTGATGGTTGAACCTAGTCTTCCACCCATTCCCAGTCACTCCTTCCACATCACATTCATTTCAAGGGAAAGGCATAGCTCGAAGACAGGACACCCGTCGCTTGCGGGCCAATTGGCGGGGACAAACCTCATGCAAAGGCGCATTCGCAGAGCCATCCTCATGTGAGTCCGTAGCTTGTGAGGTAGCTAGAAATGACGGATTACACGTGGGCACTTCGAATGATGTGCGAAACAGGTGCTTCAGCAATTCCAATTGTCATTATTCCATGCTCCGACATTCGCCGACGTGCGACTACCGTTGGGTGGAAGTGAAAGTCGAAGCACACGTAAGACGACTGTGATGTGCAAACAAAAGCACCGCCACGCATATTATGGGAGCTTGCAAGCAAAAGTGGTCACAGAAGTCAGCAGTGTGATACACTGACATCCGCCTCACCGGCCAATAAGGCCACAATTTGGGTAGCCACTGAATGATCACTGCCAGTCCTGCAGGTGTGCCGGTATCTGTAATGCAAGGAGCAAGTGAAAGGAGAATAGCATGGAGGAAGTGAAGCGATAGAAGGCAGGGACGGGAAATGGGATTGAGGATGGAAAGGCGAAGGGGATGGTGACGTTGATTGTAAAGGGAGAGAAAGGCTTTGGCGGAGGCAGAGTGGGCTGAGTCGAGCCGCAACCATGGGAGACGTGTGGCTGAGTGTGATCTACGCCGCATACTAGTAGGTGGTTATACCCACACCGAATGGCCGTTATGCGCAAACCCAAATATGACTACGATGCACAAGGATGTCAAAGCCGAAAGTGGAGAGAGACGGTAATAACGACACCAACATGAGGTCGCATTCCACACAACCGACGATGCACGATGGCATTAGAGTGGAGGAGGGGTTATGCGAGAAGTGGACGGTCGTTGTGACAACCATCACGTGCACTGTGGTGCAGAGGAGAATGCGAACACAGCAGCGTCGTCCTTCGGAGCGTGTTGAACTTACTTCTCACTCGCCTCGTTTTGTGAAGCACTATCAATCACAAGGAATGTGGATGTGTAGCAGACTTCGGCGTCTCGGACTCAGTGGTGGCATGAGAAGGAGAGGAGGTGAGCATGTTGCACGTGTGCTGAGCAACACGTCCTTGGTGAACAGAGTCGTCAGATGGAGGTGGGGCGGTGTAGAACCACCTTCTAGAGCACAATTTCCCTCTATCCACTAAGACAGCTCCGCTTACAGCACCTTATATCTGCTCAGTCTACGCCACGCATGCCTGCTCCCCACTCCGTCGCTACTCCTCACCATCAGAGCTGCACTGCCCCCAACAACAGCAGAATGCGCAGCGTCGCAGTACTGTGACCTACTGTATTGTGAGGTTGATCACACCATGGTGCAGGTTCGTGTAGCTGCACAACATCATTTTATTTTGGAATTTTCTGCCTGCCGTCTGATGTAGTGGGTAGGTTGTGCATTGCACCTGCGACCATACCTTCGGTGCCGTCAACTGCACCTCACTAACCAGCACTGATGCAGCTCGTGCCGCCCACCCCTCCATCAATAGTCCCTTGTAATGAGTTGAGTCGCGAGACAACGGCAGACACAGTACTCCAACAACAGTCGGCATTGAAAGCAACCAATGCCTAGTGTCGTTCGACCCCGTGGTCAGCACCCATGTGACAATAGGCGTGTTGTAAGTCACCAATCCTAACGTCTGTAAAGACAGCCTTAGAATAGGCATGTGCACGCACGAAATAGACATTCTCAAGGCCTTGTCGTAGTCACCGTCATGTTCTGGTTCCCGACGTGTGAGGTGGTAAGGCTGGTATGTGAGTCCCAATGAAGGCTTCATGCTCTCCCTACTGAAGAAACAGCTAGTGTCAATGCTCCAGCACCGATTGCTCCATCGACGAATAAGGGATGGCGGTTAGACCTCAGAGGCCTCGAAGTCGTTCGTTTGAGAAGGCATGTGCGCACGCAGTCGAGAGTTGCTCTGCTAGGACGTGGGGTCGTGAGGTCCTAGAGTTGTGGCAACCTTTGCACTGAAGGCCCCGTCTCCTCCTCTCTACTGGTTGACAGACACCTGATTAACAGGCGGCACCTATTCTCCATTCCTGTGGTCACACACTTCTGCTGCAAGACACCTGTCCAAAGCTGTAGTAGGAGGAATGTGGAGGGAAGACGTGCAACTACGCAGAGAGTGGGCAGCCAGCAGTGGTGGCAGTGCACCACCTCATCGCTGAATCAGTTATACCGGTGCAGCAGACCATCTCACCAATAGCACCAATAGACATGCAACTTTGTGGTCAGTGTCTATGGTCCTTGACAATCTCACCTAGAGTAGCACTCACTCCGCCATCATCGTGTCGAAAGCACGGCAAGAACAAAGCAAAGTATTGCCTCGGTTAGGATAAAGAGCCTCAAATCACTGCTAGTGGAGATGTGACCAACGAACATACACTGATTTTTGCCGAGTGGGGCTGTGCACCTGATGCTCGCAGCACTTTGAAGGCATGTGAGGAAATGGAAGGGCGGGGGAGAGGCGGAGGGGAATGAGGGCCGAGGTGTTGCTTGAGTGAATAATGCGTGAGTGTTTGCAGTGTGCATCACCAACTTCGTGCAATGTGGCCGGAGGTGAGAGGAAGTTGTAGCTCATGATGCATTGTGCCTTAGGCTGTGTAAGCTGCAGCAGACTGGCAACATCCCAGCTCGTCGCACACGCGTCAGTCATTACGTCGCAATTGGAAGGTCAGGGGAGAACTATTGGACTGCATTTGCAGCTTCTACTTCCTCCCTCTCTACGTGGCATTCAGACGCACTCCCTCACTGCCTGACCACGTGGTTGTCGGTAAAAATTGCATTTACTCACGTCTTTGATCTCTCCCTTCTGTCGGCACTTTAACATTTTCCAACTGCCCTTTTTGATGGCACCCCTGCTGGTGCTGCTGCTGCTATTCGAGGTGGTGGTGGTGTTGTTGTTGTCGTTGTTGTTGTTGTTGTTGTGGTTGTGGTTGTAGTTGTTGCTGTTGCTGTTGCTGTTGCCGTTGCTGTTGCTGTTATTGCATGGACTCGTTGGCTGTACTCTCACTGCACCCCTCACAGTCCCATTCCACTTGCCTTGCTTTCCCTCCAACAAGTCGGCCACTGACGCCTAAATGCAGCAAGGAATGCCCCTGAACATGGTGGCAATTCAATCCATCCAATGCACAGTCACTGCATCTGTGCTTACAGTTGGCAATCGTATTTGATGTCACCTGTCCCAATCGCATTCTGCCATTCCACCCCATCGCTCTCGTACAACACCAGCCTGACCTCGTCACTCCAGTCTCGACAGTCATCCAATGCACAGAAGTGGGTGCAACACCCCTCCACCCTCCACAGGTAACACGAAACTGGTGGATGTGAATGAGCTCCCTCCTCCACCATTCACCACCATTCACCACCATTCATCACCATTCACCATCTCGCATGAGCATCTGTCCAACCACTGTGGAGGAGTCAACCATTGGCTCCTCTATCCGCACGCATTCATGAGTGGGACATTGTGTCTCCAATTGCCGACACTCGTCTGCGCCCTCTCGTGCAGACACACGGCAGACAACACATGGCAGACAGACACGTGGGTTAGCAGAACTTCGAGTTGGCAGAAATCCAGTGCCAGACTTGGAGCACGGAAGCGACAGGTGCATAAAGCATCCACACCAGCACCTCCAAATCACGCAGTACTCGCAGTATTCACAGTATTTACGCTATTCACATCAACGCTGTGAATGAGGAATCGTGGACCAGAAGAAGGCATCCTCACTTTCACCACAACACTGCCCATATCCTTCATCGCACCTACACCACCGCCAGCATCGCCACTGCACACACCTAAGTACACACTACAGCCTCCTTTCCCCACCTCACCACTCATAGCCGTCGCGTTCCAACAATTGCTCCCTGACACACGTCACTCTGCCTTCCTTCCTCCCTCCATTTAACCTCTCTCACCTGCCACCAACCACACCACACAGCTGCATTTGGACAGACTTTGCTTCACAAAGTGACATGTGTTGCAGCATCGCCTCACTTTCTTCACCATGCGGTCTTCACCACACCTTCCTCCCTTCGTCGCACCAATGCCTTCAACTCGTAGTGCGTTTGGCACATCACGAGTGACAGCCTCACCGTTGACCATGATGCGTGCCTAACTAGAGTCCTCGAGTGCCTCCCCAATCGGCCACAACTGACTGACCGCTATGAGATGCGGTGGTGAAGCAGATGACTCCTCTGAATGGGTTTTCGGCCCACTGCTCCATACTTCCACCACTCCGTTATGCCCTCCACCGCCACTCTCGCCTGCCTTCCGATGTCCCTTAACCTCATTCTCACACCAAAGGTAGCATACTGTTGGTTAACAGAGAGCACTGAAATGTGCCGCTTCTTCTCCAACCTTCCCAGACACACAACAACGATGGTGCTGTCTACCCTCTCCCCCAGCCATACTTCAAGCCGTCAAGATTCGGCCCAGATAACCACTTCAGGTTGTTGGGCCACCAGACAGACTTGTGTACACGGCCTGTTGCACAGCCCCTTTGCCTCGACCAACGTTCGCATCGCTGGTCCGACACTCGCATCACAGTAAGGCAAGAAGGCGCGTGGTGATGCAACGGAAGGACGTGGAAGTGACGTCCTCGGAAAGCACTGCATCCCACTGTCATCGTTCCTGAAAACACCGAAGATGTGTCATTTCTTTATGCCTGCGAGATGGCAAGTAGCTGTTAAGGCGTCAAGTTAAGGCTTTTGCGTGGTAGTAGTTTTCATCTTTATAACTTCATTCGTATTTTGAGGTAAAACTCACTTTTTGTTCATTGCTGCTCTTCATGTACCATAGGGTGGCTTTTTTTCTCTTTGTGGTTTTAGCATTTGACAATACTTTTGGCGTCTGGTAATGATCAAGGAATACTAATAGTACTGAAGTCTACCTCCAATTTGGTACAGCTCATTTAGATTGAGCGTTTTCTTCGGTTTTGTCGATAAGGATTGCGTTAATGATCATCCTGTTTCCATTAGGGGTTTTCGGTTATTAATGGGAATGAGCTTTTTATGTGGAACCAATCGCATACAATTGGAAAACGAAATTTTTTTAACTTTTTCGGTGTGAAAAGCGATATAATTTGTTCACGTTCGATCGAAAGACTTTAGCAGAAATAAAACCACCCAAGTGGTGCTATGGTTGGGTAAAGCATTCCAATTTTTTATTGAAAAATGTATTTGTTGAATTGACTGACAAAGCTCTGTGAGTTAGTTTTAAAAGCGCCTGAATTTTTTTCCTTCAAGTGTTAGATAAGTTGTGCTTTTTACTTGCTAAGAAAGGTTCACTTGTTTTTGCTAAAACCTCGAAATTTATCCAAACCAAAATAGTCATATTGTTAAAGATTTGCAAATATCTGCAAAAAAGGATTAATTCTTTCTTCTTCCCAATTTTACCACATCGCCTTTTCCTCCCAATAAATTTCTACAATGCTTTAGTTTCTAATGTATGTGCAGTTGTGTTCGCATCGAAACCTGGGTATTTTTTGGAAGAAAAAATTACCGATTGGTTATGCAAGGGATTGGAATCAGCCTCGTTTGCAATGGAATTCACTAGTCCAGTTATTAACAATTAAGTTGATGTGCACCTCCCACTACCAGATGCCATTTTCCGTCAGCAACGTGTAGTTCGCACATGGAGGCAGTACATGAGAATTTTCGGTAATTTCACCAGCTTTATACTGGTTTAGAATCGCTTAAAATAGAAATCTAGTCGTCTTAGGTTGAAAGTACTTGATTGAAAAAACTCGTTCCTTTTAGTTATTGGTCCCCAACCTGTGTTTGCAATTGGTGGACTTTTTTGACCGCCATAACTGGCCAGGACTTGGGATTTTCTCATGATGGACAAAAGGAAAACCTGCATGTGGTCGTGTGACTTGCCTTTTATTCAACCATGATATGTCATGCCAGTGACATTAAACCATGAAATGAACAAGAATTGCCAACTTAAATTAGAATTGTCAAAAAAACCTAATGCACTAACTTTGCTGGGGACATCATAGCAAAACGAAATGAGTGACTTTAATGTTTGTAGAGGTGGTGACGAAACTTTCTCGCTGCAGCTACTTTGCCCTAGTACTTTCTTCTTTTGTCCCTAGAGAGGTTTCATGACATTACATAACATAAGTGCAGAGCAGAGGGGCCTGAGGGCCCGGCCAAAATGGTGGAGGCCAAGGATCCTGAGTAGTCAAACACACGGTTGAAGGAATACCACTTCATGAAAGTGATTAAGAATAAAAAGCTCTTAAATAACTTCCTGTTGTTTCTTAGTCGCACACTTTCAAATTACTTACAGATGGAAAGAGTTTTACCAGTGGTTTGTTTTGTTGATCCTTTAAACGAAAATACGAGCACGTATTTATGAGCCCGTAATTTTAAAAATCGCTTTTGACATTTTCAAAAGGCGTTCCCGAAATACAGAAAAGGGCCAAGCGAATGCAAAACAGGGTGGCTAAATTGATTAAATTTATTTTCGGAATATCTCGTCGCGCTGACTTGCTGCAATGTTTATTTAGGTTTGGGTACTCTTTATCGCGCTCTGCACTGATTGCCCCTGATTTGAAGCCCAAAATGTGTCGACTGAAACCAAAGGATGTGACTTAGGCCTGTCTGTTTGACAGATTGGAAGGCTGCTTCGAAGCCGAAAGATCTTTAAGTTTAGCGCCTTGCATAACGTCTGGAGACGATAGGTGGGCAGAACGTACTGTCAAAGGGTAGCTGAAGTAACGTAATTCTGAGTGAAGAATCACTAAAAATATAATGCGTTTCTGATGCTGTAATTATGGAGCAGCGTATTGTAGCATTCGTTGGGTAATGAAACATCACTGATTGTCTTGCCACACATTTTTAAAGCGTTTCCCACTTCATTTAGTGAAAGGCAGGCTTGTGTTTTTTAATGTTGTAGTAAATGCTGGCGCATCTACGGACGAGACAGCGGCATTATTAGGTCAGTGGAGGAAAGTCCCCTCGGTATCTTGTTCAAGGCTAGGTAGTATTCTCTAGCCCGAAGCCTACTCTTGAGGTGTTCTGCACTGCACGTCTTGGGATAGAAGGAAAAGAGGGATAATGGTGCCTAATTCTCATTCCTGCTTGAAATCAGCCAATCGGGTGCGAACTAGGGTAGACAGATAGGAAATGAAAGTGTAACAAAAACAAGTGTGATTAGGATCTGGTTCTTTGCCTCTAAAGGGTAAATCTTCCGCGTAAATGAAATTCCCAGCATCTTCGCGCCTCTGTGGGTTGGAGCTATAGGCTACTAAAATAAGTTAAGAAGCTCGCGGCCATGACCTTATTATGATAAAAACAGCAAAAATTTTATGAAATACCCTGTATTTCACCATTTTACTAGTGCTTTAAAGATGTCCGGGCATATCAAACACACAATTGGCTTATTTGGCCCATGAAGTCAAGTTTGTTGAAGAAAGTTGACCTAAATGCATGATGAATGAACGGAAATGGAAAAGGAGCAGAGAGTTTTTGTTCTTTTCTGCAGATTACTTTTTCTAGTTGCATTGTGAAAATGCTAAATTCCTAAGCAGCTTCCCCAAGAAAGTTGATATCTTCCTCAAATCCAATAAGTGCAGCAGTTAGACATCCTTTGTTCCATATAAGCCATAAACGTAACCTTTCAGCGCTAATCCAAAAACCTGATTTGCAATTTTTTTGCTCAATAGACATTTTTTAACCATAGTTCGACACCTTTTGTAGTCAATTTTCCGATAAAGGATTGCTTCGGTTCAAGTGCTTATTTCTACCCGAACGATAGCAATAGCCTTATCGGTATTTCATTTTTACGCCTCAGAGTCATAAGTGCACCTTTGTGAGCGGTTTGAGTTTAGTTTCCACCCCGTTCATTCCTAAAACCAGCCAGTTCCCCTATATGTTAATGGTGTAGTATTCTTTGAAAGCAACGCTTTGGCACATCTTCGGCTGGCGGTTGGTGATCGCCCCTGGACGTCACTGAAGGAGCGCTTGTCTTTGAAAAGGCCCATAGCAGATAGGCTGGGGCAGCGTCTTGATTCGTACCCAATACTCCTAAATTCTAATTGTGCCAATAATGTTACCAGGAGCATCGCCTAATTTGATCCCATTAAAAAGCTGCCTATAAAAGCATTCACACGCAGTATGAGGAAATGATGCGTTCACCCTCATGAGAAGCGAATGGCATAAAGTAAAGATTCAAACTGGTTTTCAAATAAACATCTAGCTGATGGTTTTCAGTGCACAAGGTACGCATTCCTTGGCATGCCAACCAATTGCACGCGATGTATAGAGATAGGAGGAATAAATCACTACTCCTGCCACATCTGTAGTCCTGTTTTAATTTTGACAGAACTGGAACAGCCGAATTATGCGTGTGATTGTGGAGAGCGAGAGAAACAAGGCTCCTACAAAGTGGAAAACTATGCAGCAAAACGCCATTTGTCTTAAACTGAACATTTGAACACCCTGACTGGTCGCCATCCTGGTCATTTTTGTCATGGCCTGCATTTCTACGACTTCAATGGTGACGTTGGAAGTCGTAGTTTATTAATGTTCGACTGCTTTGGTGTCAAATGCGTATGATTCGATGCAATTATTGGTTAGAAGTCAACAAAAATAAGTAGCAACAGTTATTCAAGTGGTGGTAAAAAATTTCTTAATAGAAACTGGTAGCAAATAGCAATCACTGGGGCAAGTCGACGACAATATACCGCAACCTGACTGTCTAGGGAAACGCAAAAGAAGCGCTTTAAGTGCTAAAAAGTTTTTTTGTTGCCGTCCTCATAAGTAGTACAGGCCAAACATATACACTATAGCGGTAACGTTCCTAGTGGAAAGCGGTTGGATACAGCACAGAATCGGGACGGAGAGGCAATCAACAAATCGAGAGTAGCGAAAGAATAAGCGGAATAAGGAAATCCAGTGGAGCAACTGCTGGCGTTCTGTTGAAAACAAATAACACCGCCTGGCGATTATTCAGACCAATGACTTCAAAGGTGGTGGGGAATTTCGTCACAACTCCTTCCAGATGAAGTGTACTGTTTCCTTCAAAATAGGTTTAAATGAAACATCAAACGAATTGGTAAGATAAGAAACTTATGCCTTTCAACTCACTAGGATTTTCAATTAACATGTTTTTGGACTGTTACACATTCTTTGTGACGCACTGATAAATTTCATTCATTCGGTGTAAAGTCGGGTTAATATCACGGTCGCACTGTTGTTAAAAAGTCTGCAGTCTGTTAATTAGTGACTTTGACAAAACCTTTACTCCACCTATGCCAAAATCCGTGTCTTCTGGATTTTGAGATTGGCATTGAGGCGCTGGGAACGCAAAATATCAGATTTGTCCGTTATGTTATCCTAAGAATTTATTTTAAAAAAATTAAATTAAATGTTTGCTATGATTATGAGCACCCATTCGCGGATCAGTAGACAAATTTAAATTTATGAATAAGATTCCCTACCACCGGTTGCGCTGAAATTTTGAATTTTTCTAAGAACTGTTGAAAAATTTACATGCTGAACAACAGCGCGTAACCGTAGACAAATAACCGCATCTGGATCCCAAAATAAACGCAAAATAATGGGGAATCCTTCCCCACGAGGTGGCAGAATAACAAACCGCCCGTAATTTCAAAACTGATTTGGATGCATCCGTAAGGCCTACAGGCAGGGTACAGGCAGGGGCAGGTATGAGGAGGTTCAAAAATTCAAAATAATTTATGAGAAGCCTACGAATGCCTTGACATCAAACATAATCGACGTTCCTTCAGAGATTTTATTAACGGGTAGCTAGGCTATAATAACTTCTAGTACAGAAAAACACCTCCATATTATTTATTATTAAAAGCACAGAACATCCATCAAGCCTCCATTAATTTAAAAGTTCTAGTAATAAACACACTTATTTAGAGAACACGGTAGTAAATTTAACATTTTGCATACAGTTAGAATAAATTGATCAGCTGCTTTAGAAACATCGAAAAGTCAAATGGGCTGATCAGCGGAGAGGAGGTCAGTGGCAGCCAATAACAACCGACATTTCTAAAAACACACAACCAAGGCAATAGTCGGAATTTTGCAGAAAGCTGGCGCAAAGTGCTTTCGCGCGAAAGATTTAACTTTACGCCTTAACAGCTACTTGCCATCTCGCAGGCATAAAGAAATGACATATCTTCGGTGTTTTCAGGAACGATGACAGTGGGATGCAGTGCTTTCCGAGGACGTCACTTCCACGTCCTTCCGTTGCATCACCACGCGCCTTCTTGCCTTACTGTGATGCGAGTGTCGGACCAGCGATGCGAACGTTGGTCGAGGCAAAGGGGCTGTGCAACAGGCCGTGTACACAAGTCTGTCTGGTGGCCCAACAACCTGAAGTGGTTATCTGGGCCGAATCTTGACGGCTTGAAGTATGGCTGGGGAGAGGGTAGACAGCACCATCGTTGTTGTGTGTCTGGGAAGGTTGGAGAAGAAGCGGCACATTTCAGTGCTCTCTGTTAACCAACAGTATGCTACCTTTGGTGTGAGAATGAGGTTAAGGGACATCGGAAGGCAGGCGAGAGTGGCGGTGGAGGGCATAACGGAGTGGTGGAAGTATGGAGCAGTGGGCCGAAAACCCATTCAGAGGAGTCATCTGCTTCACCACCGCATCTCATAGCGGTCAGTCAGTTGTGGCCGATTGGGGAGGCACTCGAGGACTCTAGTTAGGCACGCATCATGGTCAACGGTGAGGCTGTCACTCGTGATGTGCCAAACGCACTACGAGTTGAAGGCATTGGTGCGACGAAGGGAGGAAGGTGTGGTGAAGACCGCATGGTGAAGAAAGTGAGGCGATGCTGCAACACATGTCACTTTGTGAAGCAAAGTCTGTCCAAATGCAGCTGTGTGGTGTGGTTGGTGGCAGGTGAGAGAGGTTAAATGGAGGGAGGAAGGAAGGCAGAGTGACGTGTGTCAGGGAGCAATTGTTGGAACGCGACGGCTATGAGTGGTGAGGTGGGGAAAGGAGGCTGTAGTGTGTACTTAGGTGTGTGCAGTGGCGATGCTGGCGGTGGTGTAGGTGCGATGAAGGATATGGGCAGTGTTGTGGTGAAAGTGAGGATGCCTTCTTCTGGTCCACGATTCCTCATTCACAGCGTTGATGTGAATAGCGTAAATACTGTGAATACTGCGAGTACTGCGTGATTTGGAGGTGCTGGTGTGGATGCTTTATGCACCTGTCGCTTCCGTGCTCCAAGTCTGGCACTGGATTTCTGCCAACTCGAAGTTCTGCTAACCCACGTGTCTGTCTGCCATGTGTTGTCTGCCGTGTGTCTGCACGAGAGGGCGCAGACGAGTGTCGGCAATTGGAGACACAATGTCCCACTCATGAATGCGTGCGGATAGAGGAGCCAATGGTTGACTCCTCCACAGTGGTTGGACAGATGCTCATGCGAGATGGTGAATGGTGATGAATGGTGGTGAATGGTGGTGAATGGTGGAGGAGGGAGCTCATTCACATCCACCAGTTTCGTGTTACCTGTGGAGGGTGGAGGGTGTTGCACCCACTTCTGTGCATTGGATGACTGTCGAGACTGGAGTGACGAGGTCAGGCTGGTGTTGTACGAGAGCGATGGGGTGGAATGGCAGAATGCGATTGGGACAGGTGACATCAAATACGATTGCCAACTGTAAGCACAGATGCAGTGACTGTGCATTGGATGGATTGAATTGCCACCATGTTCAGGGGCATTCCTTGCTGCATTTAGGCGTCAGTGGCCGACTTGTTGGAGGGAAAGCAAGGCAAGTGGAATGGGACTGTGAGGGGTGCAGTGAGAGTACAGCCAACGAGTCCATGCAATAACAGCAACAGCAACGGCAACAGCAACAGCAACAGCAACAACTACAACCACAACCACAACAACAACAACAACAACGACAACAACAACACCACCACCACCTCGAATAGCAGCAGCAGCACCAGCAGGGGTGCCATCAAAAAGGGCAGTTGGAAAATGTTAAAGTGCCGACAGAAGGGAGAGATCAAAGACGTGAGTAAATGCAATTTTTACCGACAACCACGTGGTCAGGCAGTGAGGAGTGCGTCTGAATGCCACGTAGAGAGGGAGGAAGTAGAAGCTGCAAATGCAGTCCAATAGTTCTCCCCTGACCTTCCAATTGCGACGTAATGACTGACGCGTGTGCGACGAGCTGGGATGTTGCCAGTCTGCTGCAGCTTACACAGCCTAAGGCACAATGCATCATGAGCTACAACTTCCTCTCACCTCCGGCCACATTGCACGAAGTTGGTGATGCACACTGCAAACACTCACGCATTATTCACTCAAGCAACACCTCGGCCCTCATTCCCCTCCGCCTCTCCCCCGCCCTTCCATTTCCTCACATGCCTTCAAAGTGCTGCGAGCATCAGGTGCACAGCCCCACTCGGCAAAAATCAGTGTATGTTCGTTGGTCACATCTCCACTAGCAGTGATTTGAGGCTCTTTATCCTAACCGAGGCAATACTTTGCTTTGTTCTTGCCGTGCTTTCGACACGATGATGGCGGAGTGAGTGCTACTCTAGGTGAGATTGTCAAGGACCATAGACACTGACCACAAAGTTGCATGTCTATTGGTGCTATTGGTGAGATGGTCTGCTGCACCGGTATAACTGATTCAGCGATGAGGTGGTGCACTGCCACCACTGCTGGCTGCCCACTCTCTGCGTAGTTGCACGTCTTCCCTCCACATTCCTCCTACTACAGCTTTGGACAGGTGTCTTGCAGCAGAAGTGTGTGACCACAGGAATGGAGAATAGGTGCCGCCTGTTAATCAGGTGTCTGTCAACCAGTAGAGAGGAGGAGACGGGGCCTTCAGTGCAAAGGTTGCCACAACTCTAGGACCTCACGACCCCACGTCCTAGCAGAGCAACTCTCGACTGCGTGCGCACATGCCTTCTCAAACGAACGACTTCGAGGCCTCTGAGGTCTAACCGCCATCCCTTATTCGTCGATGGAGCAATCGGTGCTGGAGCATTGACACTAGCTGTTTCTTCAGTAGGGAGAGCATGAAGCCTTCATTGGGACTCACATACCAGCCTTACCACCTCACACGTCGGGAACCAGAACATGACGGTGACTACGACAAGGCCTTGAGAATGTCTATTTCGTGCGTGCACATGCCTATTCTAAGGCTGTCTTTACAGACGTTAGGATTGGTGACTTACAACACGCCTATTGTCACATGGGTGCTGACCACGGGGTCGAACGACACTAGGCATTGGTTGCTTTCAATGCCGACTGTTGTTGGAGTACTGTGTCTGCCGTTGTCTCGCGACTCAACTCATTACAAGGGACTATTGATGGAGGGGTGGGCGGCACGAGCTGCATCAGTGCTGGTTAGTGAGGTGCAGTTGACGGCACCGAAGGTATGGTCGCAGGTGCAATGCACAACCTACCCACTACATCAGACGGCAGGCAGAAAATTCCAAAATAAAATGATGTTGTGCAGCTACACGAACCTGCACCATGGTGTGATCAACCTCACAATACAGTAGGTCACAGTACTGCGACGCTGCGCATTCTGCTGTTGTTGGGGGCAGTGCAGCTCTGATGGTGAGGAGTAGCGACGGAGTGGGGAGCAGGCATGCGTGGCGTAGACTGAGCAGATATAAGGTGCTGTAAGCGGAGCTGTCTTAGTGGATAGAGGGAAATTGTGCTCTAGAAGGTGGTTCTACACCGCCCCACCTCCATCTGACGACTCTGTTCACCAAGGACGTGTTGCTCAGCACACGTGCAACATGCTCACCTCCTCTCCTTCTCATGCCACCACTGAGTCCGAGACGCCGAAGTCTGCTACACATCCACATTCCTTGTGATTGATAGTGCTTCACAAAACGAGGCGAGTGAGAAGTAAGTTCAACACGCTCCGAAGGACGACGCTGCTGTGTTCGCATTCTCCTCTGCACCACAGTGCACGTGATGGTTGTCACAACGACCGTCCACTTCTCGCATAACCCCTCCTCCACTCTAATGCCATCGTGCATCGTCGGTTGTGTGGAATGCGACCTCATGTTGGTGTCGTTATTACCGTCTCTCTCCACTTTCGGCTTTGACATCCTTGTGCATCGTAGTCATATTTGGGTTTGCGCATAACGGCCATTCGGTGTGGGTATAACCACCTACTAGTATGCGGCGTAGATCACACTCAGCCACACGTCTCCCATGGTTGCGGCTCGACTCAGCCCACTCTGCCTCCGCCAAAAGCCTTTCTCTCCCTTTACAATCAACGTCACCATCCCCTTCGCCTTTCCATCCTCAATCCCATTTCCCGTCCCTGCCTTCTATCGCTTCACTTCCTCCATGCTATTCTCCTTTCACTTGCTCCTTGCATTACAGATACCGGCACACCTGCAGGACTGGCAGTGATCATTCAGTGGCTACCCAAATTGTGGCCTTATTGGCCGGTGAGGCGGATGTCAGTGTATCACACTGCTGACTTCTGTGACCACTTTTGCTTGCAAGCTCCCATAATATGCGTGGCGGTGCTTTTGTTTGCACATCACAGTCGTCTTACGTGTGCTTCGACTTTCACTTCCACCCAACGGTAGTCGCACGTCGGCGAATGTCGGAGCATGGAATAATGACAATTGGAATTGCTGAAGCACCTGTTTCGCACATCATTCGAAGTGCCCACGTGTAATCCGTCATTTCTAGCTACCTCACAAGCTACGGACTCACATGAGGATGGCTCTGCGAATGCGCCTTTGCATGAGGTTTGTCCCCGCCAATTGGCCCGCAAGCGACGGGTGTCCTGTCTTCGAGCTATGCCTTTCCCTTGAAATGAATGTGATGTGGAAGGAGTGACTGGGAATGGGTGGAAGACTAGGTTCAACCATCAGGCCTGTCATGTGTATTGTTGAGATGCCACGGTGGTTGTGAAGTAGGCGGAACTGGTGCGATTCGGAGGCGAGGTGGTGGTGGTGGTGGTGGTGGTGGAGGAGGAGGAGGAGGAGGAGGAGGAGAAGCGCGGATGGGTTGAGATGGGAGGGGGACGAATGCACTCGCTTGCACACGTACTCGCATCCCGCGTCTCGCGCCAACCTGCGGACTGTGGCGTGTGGGTGGAAGGAGTTATGGCACTATGCGAATGGGAAATATGCGCTTTATCCGATTAGCAGGTTACTGGTTTTGCGAGGAATTTTGGAATTGAAATCTCCTAGCACATGTTTGCGCTGCGAGCGATGGCAAGGGGTGCAAACGGCAGTGGAAACGCAGTGTGAGGCGCAGTATTCACTGCTCCATTGTACTTGGCTTCGAGGAGGTGGGCAACTGGCGACTTGAATGCGCATTTGGAGGTGTGTGGAGGGTCAAATGTGCGCCTTTGGAGGCACATTGGTGCATACGGCACGAGGTGGATTGGGTTGTGCAGATGTAGCTAGCAGTGGTTCTTGTTGCTCTACATCTCGAAGTGTGTGAAAGGCTCAGTTTACGGGGCGAAATCGCACGCACAACAGAACGAACCTAGCCGTATTGGTGGGGCCTGCAGAAGTGATTAATGTCAGGTTGTTGGTGCATGAAGTAAAAGGCGAACGCGGCGCGCCTACCTGAGAATCGACGAAATGTGGGCTCTCTCGCATGGAGAATGTAAGCAGCGGACATGGCAGTTCTTTAGGCCAGGATAGTAATTGGCGCTAAGTTAAAGTGCGCGAAGTAGGTACGTCCACTTTTAGTGAAGTGTGGGTGCACAGGGGATGGCATTGCTTTGAAATTCGTCCATGCCTAATTTGCACTGACAACGCATGCTTAGCCGGATCATTTGCTGCCTGCTCGCAACGCGCAGGCTGCATTTGCTGTTCTTTGACCCAGCATCGACAATCCTTTGATTGAGTATATTTTTTCTTATGTGCCCTAAATTCTTACTCACTTTCTTTTTTAGGAGTTTGATCTTTAGATAAGGGATAAGAAGGCCTAACATTGTTTTTATACTTTGTTCTGCTTACCTTACCATGTCTTCTGTTTTATGGCATCTTTTGGGAAAGTTTTCTTAATAATATAGAATCCAATTCTTAGTTTTAGCGATAAAAGTTTTGTTTGTAAAAGCTTGCATTTCATGCTGAGTGTTTTTGCCTCTTAGCTACACCCTTATCTGCTTGTGACTGCTCAAATTTCCATAATTAGTTTTTGTACTTTGACATTGCGGTGAGAGCATGTTATTTAGGTGTATTTAAATTGATTTGGGCTTCTTCTATCCTGTGAATTAAGGCCTAAATTTTTATTTTTGTGCTGTAATGAGCCTCAAAACTAAAAACAATTTTGCAGGACACCAGAATTCGTTAAGGCATTTGGAGTAAAGGTTAAGTTCAAGAGCTGACGAGCTCGATTACACACTGCATTTTCAACGCTGCGCAGACCTTAGCAAGTCTCCTTGATTTCCCTTCAGCTCAGGTGACCTATCAGTAGGTTATTAAAGCAAATTATACTAAATACGAAGTGAAGTTTCGATTAAGCCTTCCATTACGCTTTTTAAACGACAAGCTGATCAAAATTTAAGACGCCCCTTCACTCGCACAATGCTGTCAGACCATATTTACAGTGATATTTCATGTCTAAAATGCAAATATTTCTATATTGTAGGAAGGAAAATAGAGATGCAAATGTTTCAGAATAGTAAAAATACCGTAAAAAGTCATACAAACATAAAAATTCAATGCATCAAACCTAACGAAAATGCATACACTTACCACCTGTCTTTGTTATGCAAACATAGTTGTGCTTGCAGTCCGCATAGGTCGGCAGACCAAATATGTTGCGTACGGCTTTGTCCTTCTCGTAGGCAGTTGCGGTAGGATTCTGCAGTCAGGGGAGAGGCGACACGATCTTACCAGATTTCAATTTAACCTTTACTGAGAGTTTTGTGCTTATTTAACAAAATAATGCTAACTTCACTATTGCAGTCCACAACTCAGGCTCTTCAGTCTTTAAAAGCAAAACAGTCCCATTGCTGTTAGCCATTATTTAATCCTTTTGAACAGGTTTTATAAAAATTTGTTCAAATTATAGTAACGTGTGTGGTGACGTTGTGGCTGCGGTAGGTAAACGCAGCATTCCAAATGGATAACAGTCTAGATTGCATTCGTAATTTGGCAATATGCAGACGTGACTGAAAGACTTAGATCTTGCAAATGGGTAAATTAGCGGTGTCTAACAAATGTGGAGCCTGCGGATTCCCCTATGCTCTGGCAGCGACTCTAATCTTACGTACAGCTAAATGAGCAGCAAAGACCAAGTCGGTATCAACTTGAAACAGCCCAAAAATGGCTCGTATGGGCTGCTGGAAGCTGGATAGAAATGTCATGAGCGACATATTCCAAGGAGAATTCGCTTCAAGCATAAGCTCTATAGAGGTAGTTTCTAAATTTGTTGAAGTAAATTATTTAGAGACTTTGAAGGTAAAAGCTCCACTAACAGATTGAGGCAAAATATGCACGATTTTAATTGTGATGCCGGGATCGAAATGATTATAGCCTTTGGGAGTAAAAGCATATTTGGTCATTGTTTTCATTCCGTACAATTTTTTACCCCTCCACTCAGTGGTGCTGATCAGTGGAGAAGAATAAACATAGAGAAGGATGGAGAGACCCATAAAACAATTGGAGAGGTGAGGCCTGCAACACAATAATAATTGCCTGAGATGAGCGTTTGTAAACATGAAATTTCCAGGCTCCTTACCCCCGGTCACCACTTTGGAGCCATTGCATGAAATTACTGTGACACCCGTTGATAGCGAACTGGACCCTGTGTTCAAGGTTGCTCTAAGATATTCATAATCCGTTTGCGGTTGATAATCGAATGTATCACTTTTATGATCAGATTAAAACCAAAATGCAACAGATTCTTGAGTAAGAAGTGTCTTTATCCTATTTTAAAGCCTTAAACAGTTGGTTGCATAGCTGATGAATGGGGTTTTGCCATATTCAATGCGCAAATGCTTAAATGGAGGCTAAATGTCAATCTGTTACTTCGTTAACAGGCTAGACATATTTCGCAGCAGGTTTTCCTCTGTTGTAGCAACATAGCAGTTTTTAACAGACCATCCATGAAAATAAACGCACCAGTCGAATTGGCTTTCTACGTCACAGACTCGGGTGATTCGGTTATTCGGTTAAATAAACAACCAGCTTTGTTAGTTCCGTACCTCTCAAAAAGTGACAATTGACATGAGCATGGCCGCCTTCACCTAGCTTCTTTTGATTAGTCGCTCTTTTGGCCGGCTAAACGCGCACGGTCATGCCTCACTCTGCTTATAAATAACAAGCGCTATTCACAGAGCAGAAGGAGCAACTGAACCTGAAAGTCTTTATCATTGTGCCATGGCTTATTCGTTGCGTATAGGTTCCTCAAGTGGTTAGGTGGTGCAGAATGTTGGTACTTTAAAGAGATCGAATCAATCTGCTCACATGATACTTGATTCTTGTCTTGAAACTCGTCAGAGCTGAACAAGCGAGACCGACACGAGCTTATAAGAACACCTTTTAAGACTTTTACGAATTGACTAAATTTTCACCTAAGATGAACAAATATGCCTCATTTAACGAAAAGGCAATATGACATGCAATACCCTTTTGAAATGGATAACAGGGACAGCTGTCAATCAGTGGCAAAGTTGCTCCCTTTAAGCAATTAAATTTACGAGCGCATGCAAGTGTCTTACCTTTGTAATGAATGGTAGGGAGACAGCCGTAGGCATTTCAATTTCGTAATCCGTAATTTTTAGCACCGCCGGATCTGTCACGCTTACTTCTGGCGGTATCCGTGGATCATCTATTCGAAAGAAGTTTGGAATATGCAGTAATGAATGCTCAATTTAGTAATGTAGGGAACTGCGGTCAATGCTGTGTCAGGTAAACGGCAATAGCTGCTTCTTGCAACCTTAAAAAGTCATTCTATTTTTACCAGTCTATTTTGAAAATGGACACCAATTAGGAGGGTTTGCAAGATTGGCGAATCTCTTCTTTGGTATACCTCAAACTAGCCATCCTTCACCATCTCATTCTATCAAACATTTGATTCATCCACAGGAGATCGTCGTAACCAAAGTGGATGTTGACCAAATTAAGGAAAACATATTAAACTTGAAATTGACCTAAAACAGCAATCTAAAAGAGGAAGGTAATGAACGCGATTTGACTTGCCTTCAGCACTCCAAAAATGGGTAAACTGTAGGGTATCATACTTAAATTTTCAAAAGTAAGGCAAGCTAGCTACAAATGGTTTGGCATTAGCACAGCGTAAGCAGCTAAATTCTGGCAAGAGGAACTGCGTCTAACGACTACGTTTAGCAGCTTATGGTAACACAGAAAAATAATTTTATCCTTGCAAATGCGTAATCTTTGCATAAAATATTACAACGCACCGTCAGTAGCATTTTTGATAAACAGTGTCGCCCGTCGAACGCCATCGGAGAAGGCTATTCGAGTTATATCGGTACCCTTAAAGGTCCCCTCCAAAGTGAACTCACTAGTGCCTAATTGAGAAGGACAAAAGCACCAATTCTAGCCTCTTAGTTTTTCTCAGATTCACAAACAAAACACACTAACTTGCTACTTTTATTTTAGTCTGATTATCCAAGTCAAACTAATGAAGTGCCAAAATCTGCTGGTCCAGTGAATGTGACTGCGAATAACTGGAGGCTAAAAATCTCAAAGTTGTCACGATCCGATTGTGGCATCGATACTTCTGCTGACGTACAAAATGTTTGATCAAGCCGTCACATATTAGTGATCCTATGTTTATATTTTTTTGGGAATTTTGCGCATTCGAATGTCGGCAGCAAAGTCAATTAAGTAGTGTCTACTGCCGTCCCGATAAAGTTACTTCCGGCATTGCCATAGGTAAAGTATAGGGACACCGATAGTGCTATTGCGAGATTGCTCCAACTACTCTCTTCCTTTTAAGAAGTCTTGCATATCAATGTTGAAAGAAACACCTTGGGAGAAAGGCATTTGAAAAGGATGGCTACATCTGCAAAGGCACACGATGGAGGGCTTCTTGAATCAGCGTTGACTGTTAACGAACACGCCAGTCTCAATTTTTATGTCACTCCTAAACTGGATGGAGCCAGGACTAATTTGAAAAAAAATCACTGATTATGACATATGATTAAAAATATTATAAAACTGCGAATATTATGAAAGGTACACATACAACAAATAGGTGTGAATTGCACCCACCCCTTTCCTTTGCACACAGTTCGTATGAGGTGTTACAGCGTAAACGCATTTCTGGGATCGTTTGCTCAAAAAAAGAAAAAAAGATTAAGTAAAGCCTCCTGGTAGCAATATTTTGCGCAAACTTTACAAAATCGTACGAAAAGATCACTGTTTTGAATAGAGCGAATTAGCATCATTTGAGTTGGGTCTAATCTCCACGGGCGTTTGCAATTGCGCTAACCTGTCCTATGCTCCAGTGGGTGCACAACTCAAAAAATTCCTAAGCAAAAGAAGCCAATAACAAATTTGCCTTTTTTTCTTGAAGCATTTTTGGAGGACTTTCGTCTGAAGTCCATTTTAACAGCCTGATATACGTATGAGACCTATTCTGCCACGAATTGACCCCTCGTTAGGACCATTGGATGGGCAAACCAAAGGTGATAAAATGCAGTAAATCCCTACAGAGCCGCACCATAATAGCCTTTAGTTTCTAATGTAAGTGTTGCCTTTTTCAACTTTAGTCACTTCTCACTTCAATAGCGAAACCCAGAGGGTAGGTGATGTTGATAAAGTCACCGGTTCCCATTTTGAAGGTGCAAATTGTCTTGCGCAAATTCCGACTGTCACAGAAGGTGCTTCTGTACATGCTGTAAAAGTTCAAAGTCGAAAATAAGTTCATGTGGAAGCAGCAGTGAATATCAAGTTTTCCCATAACGGTATCTATCAAAACTAGTGAACATGTGGACCTGTTTGCTCAGCAGATGGAGAATAATCTGACACAATTGAAACTAAATTATTTTGTATTTCATTTATTTGGTTATTTTCTTTGTTTATTACCAGAGGAAATTAAGTTGATGCACGCACCAAAACACAATCTCGGGTCTGATAAGTTAAAGACAAAACGTAACTTTATCTACAAAAGACACGTTTTTTGTTCTGTTTGTTTATTGATACTTCAATAAAAACCTTGATTACTTACATCACTTTCGCTTCGAGGAATTGGTAAACCAGACAAAGTTCTGAAGTTTAACGGAGACAAAATTGGTCAATTTAAATTATATTTGCAAGAAAGCGAACCTGATTTAGGCAGTCATAAGAACAAAAGGACGTCCAAACGAGAGATATTGACTCACCTAAAAGTAGTGCAATTGTGTAGCAAAGCATTTTGAAGCAAATAAGTTTCTTGAAAAGTTTTAACAACTTTTCATAACTGACTAGGAGATTGTCAGATTATACGTTCATGAAGGTCGAGGAGTCAAATCGCAATCTCATTGGTTCATTCATGAAGATGGTAAGCGCATTGGCCAAGCAGTCAGTCTAGTTGCGCAAAAGTGGAAGGGTGCATAGGTTTCTCTTCAGTTTGTGTTAATCATCATATCCAATGCTATAACATGATATGATCTGCTGGAAAGCATTGCCGTTTGATTATGTCGGCAAACTTCTACAAATTCGTAACGGTAAGGCTTACCCCTGTGGCGCTCGGATTTCCTCTGAAGACTTTGTGCAGTACGATCCATTGTGCCAAAAATTGATAATTTGTTAACAAAAGTACCAAGAAGTGAAATTTGGGGTAATGAGACAGTAAACAGAGGCAGATTCAGCGGAATATGGATCACATTTAACCTAAGATGCAAGCATAATAAGTGTCGTTTGATACACCTCTCCCACGCTCCTACTTTTGGTGGTCACCCTAGCCGTCCTCCATGATCTCTATTTGGCAGCAGCATTGAGGATTTTCACAGCCTAATGTTCAGTCTCCCGAGCAATTCATAGGCCAATAACTGTCTCTGGGACCACTTTCAGACTAATACGCGCTTATTTAAATGTACCTTTCGGGTGAGGGTGAATCTGAATGTGCAAAGCTTGAGCTGCAAAGAACCGTCACCGACTCTTAAAGAGAATGCGCTCAATAGCCCTTTTAGTTATTGCTCAATAAAGTATGTTTTCATCCGACTTTTAAGGGTACGAAAGTCAAGGAAATAAAGGTAAAAGCTAAACTTAACCTACCACTACTTCAGGATCCAGTCAGCCATGGCTACTTTTTCACTATCAGTAAAAGTAGCAAGCTTCCAAAATTCCGGATTGCTATTTGATAAAAGGGGTGGGAAAGAAGAAGGGCAAAATGTGCAACCACGCTCGGACTCCAGTCTGTTCCAGTCTGATCCTGCAACAGGCATTAGTAGTTTGCTTCTAAGGGTCGACTCGGGATCCGTCTTCAGTTAACTGCAAGACTCTGAGGATTTAACTGGCCAAGTCCAATGTCTACCTCTCTAACATTAAAGTGCTAATTGCAACTTTAGCTCTGGTCTTAACGTAGATCCTAGATAAAATAAAAAAGGACTGGTTAAGTGATGCACCAAATCATAAACTTGAAATGTAATACCCACAGGCAAAGACACACACCGGCTAATTATTTATTTTTGACGTAAACCACAGTAATAAGCGGGAAATTTGTAAGAAAAATGCTTACTGCATATGCAAAGTAAAGCATTTTTAAAAATAAAGCAAAGTTGATTGCAAAGAACTTTTAACACTACATTCCCTTATTTTCTTGGATTAGTCACACCTTGCATTTTGATCGGTTTTTTCCCAACGGTCTGACAATTTTCGTCCCTCATTTCAATTCATTGTGCGAAATCGCACCTCACATTCCTAAAACCTGCTTACTATAAGTGATAAATTGAAAGAGCATTCAGCAATCCATTCCGAGGTAGCTCCTGTAGATCATTCCTGATGCTCACGGAATACTAAAGGCCATCATTCTCCTCTGCTAACTAACCTTTCATCCAATAAGGCTGCCAAAATTTCATGTGTATAAATCGTTTTTTGTGTGCCATCTCGTCACATTTGTCAGGCATTCGACTGACCTGGCCAATGAAAGAAGGTGTACACAAATTTCAACTTCATGGCGTGTTTTTGCTCCTTGCCCTGCCCCCGTGCCCACCATAGATTGGATGCCAAGTCATTTGGAAGGAAAATGACTTGCAAATGTGTACAACTACCTCATATATAAATGCTTTATTCAATAAAACCAAATTATCAAAGTGTATGTCATTATTAGGGTGCAGTATTCCTGGACATTTGTGCAATCAAACCTCGGTAAACAAAGAGGTTTTTTAAATACCGGTGAATTCACTTAGCCATGAAGATTCTAAGTTTTCATCCATACTGATGCAGTCTGTAAATCCTTCTTCAAGCTGTAGCAGTAAACACTTATACCTATGCGCATTTTTTGCTTGCTTGTGACAAGTAGAAAGCATTAGGATTTAGTGTTCTCTTTCGTATGTCACGGATGTGTGTAAGCGAACTGGCCTAAGCAGATGCAAGAGTAGTACCACCAGTGCCTGGGTTGGCTCTTAATCGACTCGACAAATATGTAAACTGGATAGCAAGTGAAATGGTTGCATGGATAGGTGGACTTTGCAAATGTCGAGGTATAACTTTGTTGTATTTTAGTATTGTTTACATTATCTCATACCACAGCTAGTACACACTCATGCAACAACCGTCAAGTAAACCAGTTCACTTCGAGTCGCTGAGCTACTCGATTTGGTCTAGCTCCCTGGAAACTACATTACCACTGCCATTACTGCTACTTAGTGCTAATTAGCAAGTCTGCCCTATTAAGTTCAACTGGGGAACAGTAGCAGTTGATGTACATTTCAAGTCAGCTAGTTAAATCTAGTCTAGTAGAAAGCAGTTAGATCCTCATTTTCTGTAGTCTACGTTTCCCTTGACGACACGTTGCTGCTGCGATGATTGTAAACAAACAGTTCCCCTGCGCATCAACGACAATCCATCTTCCCTTTCCTTATGGTTTATCATTTGCTCTGGAAAAAACGCAGTTTGCCACATTGATGACAGTGGCAGCTAAGAAAGCAATTCAAGAGGATAAAATCTTTCTATTTTTGAGAAGTCTACAAAACTTTAATGTAGCAGAGGAAAGAAAATCTACTACGGATAGCATAGACAAGGGAGATTTGTTAAGCCAAAGTAATCAGAAGCAAATCACTTCATCGCCTTTTTATTTGCCTTCGACTACTCAGCTTCAACCGCTACGAAGCCCTATGATCGCTTGCACCACTATTACCCTTATTGAAGCTTTGCCAATGACGCAAATTAACTAAGCATGTTTGCGAGGTCAGGCGATCTGCCAACTTAGTGTACTGACTGGTTTGTTCCCCTATTTATTTCCTTACACAGCTCCCCAACTCTATTTGCATTCACTTCGCATCACTGGTTTATCAAATGATCACACCTTCTGGTGGGTCATTGCATATTTTATTAGCCCCTCAGAACAGCACGACGCAAGTAACTACAAATTGCTAAAACACTTTGTAACACTTCAATGGCCTGCATCACTAAACCGTCATAACGCCGCATTTCTTCCCTGCTGTTATACCCACAGCTTAACATTGCGATGAACCCAAGTGGCATATCAAAAGGGATTCCATCTGCCTGTTTTATATTATAAAATGAGTGGAGAGAATTTACAGCAACGAGATAAATCTCCTAGGCCTAATAAAATGCCACTAACTAGCAAGGTGAGCTAAACTAAATCCTAATGTTTTTTGGTAGGTACCGCCAAATACACGTAGCTGGTTTACAAAGAACCACTTGCACGAATCGCCTCCGGAAACTCCCAAGTTCATTGCAAAGATTGATTCTGCATTTCATTTTAAATAGTCTATTTCAGCTCTAAAGATTTGGCATTGCAAAGATGAATTACCATTCGCCGAAAGCTCATATTTAAAAGACGGAAGTAGGGCATCAAAGATTAAGGATGTGCTTTACAAATATCCTCCACGCAGGTGCTACTGAACCCACCCAAATGTCAGCAATCAATCCCATCTCAAGTGTGTGTCTACAAACTGAAAAGCTTCATTTTAAAGCGATTATAAATGTGCTTGAAATAAATTGCGATTCTTTACTTGTGTACCTGTGCTTTGTATTTCCCTGTGAATTAAAAGTCAAAATCAAATAAATGTATGGCAGAGGGAGCATCCACCTAGCAACGGCTTTGCAACGTCTGCTAGATAAAGGCAAATCATTTTTGTCTCGCAAACACAAGTTTAAATTAGTAGGAAATTCTAAATGAACACATTTTATTATGTTAGCAAAACATCTTGCATGTGCTCTCGTAATGTGGGCAAAAATATTAGACGGTTTTGCTATAATTAGTAGCTGCCAGAAATGGGACTTCAGCGTAAAAGAATCGCTATGAGGAAGGGATAGGAGATACTTGCCCCTTGAAAGGCAATGGAGGTGGTACTGTGGCAAGGCTACCAGAATCAGAACGCATGGACTGCCCATGCAGATAACGCTCGATTTGGACGAATGAGGGTCGCGATGAAGCCTCCCACCGCCAGCACTTATTCATCAGCTTCTCCATTCTCGAGGGCGTGTCACTTGGCGGTTTCAATCGGAGACCACTGCGCAGGTGATTCAACAGCTCTCCACTCAGCACCTCACTGTATGGCAGACTGCCGCGGCTGTAGATCTCCCACACCACCACACCAAAGGACCACACATCGGAGCGCAGTGTGAAGTTTCCCTCCTTCTCCAACACCTCGGGAGCCGTCCACCGTGTTGATATGCAACCAAAGGTGAAGCGTGAGCCCTCAGGCCGACTCAGTCCGAAATCGCCAATCTGTGGAAGCCAATGCGTCAAGGGAAGTAGCACTCAACCCAACGTGTGCTCGTACCTCATCAAGGTCTCTCGAATTGACACCTTCACAACGGTGCTCGCCATAAACACTGCGGATTGTGGAGAGTTGTGTGTGGGGTGGAATGTGGCACCCAAACACCCTCATTCTCACCCTCACCCTCACCCTCACCCCACCAGCCTAGCATCACAGTGTGCTTACTCACTGACCACTTCTGGCCGACTCAGTGGTTTGTGAAGGTGCGATGTCGAAAGGCTAAAAGTGGGATCATAGCTGCGTGTGTGTGTGCACGTGTGTGTGTGTGAGTATGTATGTGTGTGTGTGGAGGTGAGAATGCGCCCGCATGGATTGTGGTCAATGGAGGAATTAGGCAAGTGGAGAGAGAGGAGTCACTCATTTGCCTACCTCCTCTACCACTGTGATGAACCGAGAATTCGTGGTGACAACGTACCTTAATTTGGTGGTCGTCGGTGAGTAGGATGTTGCAGGCTGCCAGATCACGATGCTGAATCCGTTTACTTTCGAGAGCGCACATGCCGCTGATGATTTGCGACACAAAGCGATTGAATTCGAGGGAGCATCTATGATCCCTTTTCGCCCTCTCTTCTTCCCTCTCCTCTTCCTTCTCAGCGTGGGTGTTGAGCGACCGGAGGTAATCCAGTAAGTTGCCACCAGGCATGAATTCAGTCACCACGTAGAGGCACCCGTCATCTAAATACCATCCTATGAGGGTCAGCAGATGCTGCATGTTGACGGTGGAGTCTTCGAGGAGGGAGCACATTACTGCTACTTCCATAGCTCCGACGAGAGCATTTGAGGAGGTCTGCTTGATTCTCTTCACCGCCACTTTCATCGACGTCTTCTTACCTTTAACCTGCCAATATGCTAACATCTTATCACCACTCATACTTTTCACACCGCTCTCACTTGGTCAAGCCCTTAAATGCTCAGTTGCATTACTTTGTAACGCTTTGTAAACCACTTCATGGCGTACCAAGCATCATCCATCTCCTTGCCTACCAGGGAATGGACTGCAGTATTGACCGCAATAGTTCAAAAGCTCGTGCTATTTTCCTATTAATATCTGTGGGTGCAGAAGTCTATGAATAATTTGCTACCGCGATTTTTCACTCAGACATTTGATAACACAGCCATGCATTCGGTTGGCAGCAGTGCTAATCGAGTGCAGATGCATTTCACGGATGCTCAAGCGTCATGATGACTCAGGTAGCACAAATTTAGTTATGACAGTGAATGTCTCTCAAATTGTAACTGTGGGTCCAATGGCGAGTTAACCTCGATCTGTCATGATGGGATAACGTGGGGTACAACCGCTTCCATCAGTGCAGCAAATAAACGTCAAAACCAAAATTTTGCCAACACTTTTTGTATGGAGGATGTAAAACCAGGGCGAGAATCGTTTTTTACACATCCACGAGTGACTATTACACGTCCAATACTGCAGACACCCATCGAATGCCACAATGGGTGTGCCAATGCAGCAGCGGCCTCCTCGACACGCATATGTGAATTTGGTATTGCTTTAAGCATTTGATTATGTAAGCAACCAGAGGTGCAAATCATCCACCTATTTACTGCCCAGAATGATCGCTTAATTCTATACTTACACCCAAACACGTATGATGGCTAGAAATACAAAAATTTACTTATGAGAAGGTGGAATGGCACAGAGACCACCTGAATGAAATACACAACGGTTCCGTAGCCTCAAGTGCTATAGAATAAATTTGTATAGGCAGCTAAAGAAAACGCTTGCAATCCTACTAGCGAGAGTCTTTCCTTCGCCCACTTTCTAAAGCGCAATTTCTGCATCACGCCTCTATCGAGTTAAAACAGGATCGTTGTCAAATAGTCTCCATCGCCTCCACACGTGTGTGCTTTACAAGGGCATTAGTACCCGCCGCGCTGTACAAACTAATGCACATGCTCTTCCTTGCTATGATTTGTTGCTCTATAGGCACAGTAGTCACTAGATTCTTCGTTTATAGCGCAAAAAGTAATCCTCTCCTTAGCCACTACGTTATCTCCCATTCGCACATTCGTTTCAGTGCAGAATACACACTCCAGTCATGGCGCTGAATACTTTGAGGTCTAAATATGCATGATCATGCAAAACAGGCTGATTTTTTTTTATAAAAATCAAACCACTTGTATTCCCCTAAAAATGCGATACACTTGGTCCTATCAATAGAGATCACGTCAATAGAGCTCAGGTGCCAACAGCAACCTACCTCTTCTCGATAGGTCCTCTGCGTCACCTCACCGAATTCACCCTTTCCTATTATTCTTGCGCCTTTCTTCTCCACCAATGGTGCAATCTCTTTGGGGCCTGCGAAATACCTCAAGTCCTCGCAGTACACGAGTGAGACGCATTTACGCTGCTTTGTCTTACCCACACCACGCTCCTAGAGTAATTCAGTAGCAGTGGTTCACTGCAGCAGTCACAATCTTACCCCCTTCCGCACACTCTCCATTAGCCTCGCAAGTAGTCTTCCCGTGTAGACTCTATCACCAATCTCCACCTTGTATCGACTGGTAATGGGGTAGGACTTTCCATGTGGACCCCTCTTCAACAGAAGCTCGTTATTCTTTGTGGAGAAGAGGATCCAGCAATCACCCACTCCCGCCTTACTATCGGCGAAGTCCTCCTCGTCTCCGTAATAGGCTGGAGTCCATATGTTGTCAAGGTCTGTTTCCCGATGCAGAATGTCCTGAGACAGTGCTGTAGAGTGCACTTAACAAGAAGTTGTCGAGATGCGAGAAATGGATGAAAATCGTATGTCTGTGAAAAGTCTGGTTTAGCCCACACTACACCGACGCCTTATTTAACAAAGCAGAAGCGTGTGCATGGAGTGTCTACTATCAGTACAAAAATTTTAACTATTATTATTATATACACTTGCCAAACATGAAGGCAGTGGTTCATGTGATGTTAATAAGCCGTTCTGTATGAATTTGAGAAACAGAAACCCAAGTCTTTTCTGTGGTCACCCGTGCCAGATGTTTTTCACCACTTTTCACGCATAATAATTGGGCCACGAAACTGAGCCTACTGGTTTCTTAGACTGCATGATAGGTGCATGTGAGTCTCTTTAAACGTCTAAAAGGACTGTGCTCACTTTCATTTTTTTGTCTTGGTGGAGGGATAGGGCGGGCTCTATTGTCATCCGTTTCGTTGAGAACGGTGCTTGCAGGCCACTGATAACCGTAATTCCGGCTGTCACCTGTGTCAGAGGGATGACAATAATTAGGAGGCAAATAAATGCGCAAACTAATTTCTTAAATATGGTGCCAATTATTTGTAACGTCTTTTAATATTTTGAAAAATTCTACTCACTTGGTTTTTGTTTCGGCGGTTTATTTGGTGGATTCCCTGTAAACGCAGCATGCCTATTTGAAAGGGAATAAAATTGTCAGAACTGCGATAGGGCTGCAAAATAATAATAAAATGCTATATCTAGGGTGGCGTTCAACTAGTGT
This sequence comes from Taenia crassiceps, assembly GCA_023375655.1. NCBI lineage: Eukaryota > Metazoa > Platyhelminthes > Cestoda > Cyclophyllidea > Taeniidae > Taenia > Taenia crassiceps. Next base: position 1,306,709 of record JAKROA010000010.1, read on the forward strand.
AATAGTGTAACGAAGCAGTATTAGTTAACACACACTTCTGAACATTGTAATCTTGGGTGGTCACACTGCAGGCTTATGTCTTGTTGTCGTGGCCTTCCATTCATTATCGAAACACCATCGTGTCTAATGCGTGTAGGGTTGCTGTGCTAGTGACGGCTGTAACCAGCCAACAACCAAAGGTAGCTGACTGACTAACTGACTGATCAGTCGACTTGCCACATAATGGAAATGCCTGTTGTGAATACGTAAGGTGGTGGAGGATCACAAGAGAAGAGACGCAAAGGTGTATTGAGTGCAAATATCACAAAAGGTAAAAGGTGCTGATGCATTTAGAAAAACAAACCGGCCAATCGAACAACAATTCGTTGATCGACCAATTAACCAATCAGCCTGCCAGTCTGTCAGCTAATCATCCCCTCGAAAAGGCAGTTAGCCACTTCGTTTGGTGAGAACATTTAGCTTTATCAGTTGCGGTGTGAGAAGATCCGCCAGTCACCAGTTTTTTGTGCTTGCGTGAGGACAGTGTGGCAGACAATTTAGCTACCCAGTCCAACCACCTGCCCATAAATAATATTCGTAATTAATGACCAGAACATGACTTTACTTAACAAAATAGTGGTGTAAAGTTTATGCCTGGGCAGTTCAACATGAAGTAAAGGCAGCTACTCGCGTCCGTGTGGCAGTCTCTGAGATGCAGAATGTATCCTTTTTACACAATGCGCCTAAACCGACATTCGATTGATAGGTAAGAAATGGGCAACCAAATTGCTAAACTTTACTAAAAACACACTTTATGATGAAAAAGTTTCCTATCTACAGTATGATGCAGTAGTCGTGCGTTGCGGCGTATGAAGATAATAAACTTGTAACCCACCTTATTTCTTGCCCGGCTTCGATGACTTCAGTGCTGCCTTTGTAATCAATCGACAGCTGTGGGAGGTACTAGAGTCTTACCGTTAGGAACAATCTCTTCCACCTGCTTTTTCATCATGATTATAATAGAGTGTTTCTTCAGATTGCACTATATATGAACTGAGCCAAGTAATTGTTGCAGTGGTGCCACTGAAGACTGCTGCAAGTTGACTCATTTACTTGCAACGACCTATGAGGAGGCTTGGTGTTGCCACATATTCACACACTGACGACGACAGCGCATTTGTCAAGGCCACGCCTCGTTAGCTTTCAAGAAATGGTTTTTAAACATCATAGTGCATCTGCTGTCTCTTTGTACTGCTGCAGCGCACCTTCACCGCCTTTGCGCATGTAATGCGACCGTCATTTTGAGTCTTAACAGGAGATGGTCAGTACATAAAGTAGCGTCTTGACTTGGCTCTTTTGTTATGAAACGCTGGCACCGTTAACTCCGAATCCTCCGTGTAGGAAATATTCGCAAGTTCACTGAGTGATTTAGACGATGGAGAGGGAAGAAGACTGAACATCTTACTAAATTAGACCTAATTTTACTATACTGTGCATTTCTTGAGGTAAGCTGTGCAAACTTAAAGTGGTAAGGCATCCAATCACTTTGGTCTCTTTTGAGTGAGAGATACAAGAAGACCTCAAAATTTTTGTTCTGAGATCAAATTAGTGTCAACCCGTCTACAACCGGGTAGAAGAATGAAAGATACCTCGGAATCTAAGTGAATTGAAACATTGTGCATTGATTTCATTCTGAGTAACATTGAGGATGAAGGTGGTAGCATACGCTGCCTAATCACAGGCATGTGCATTCCATGTTTGAAGTGTCATTCAAACGGTTGAGATTAAGGCCCCGTAAAAATTCACCAAGACCATTTGCGTACATAGGGTCATCACAAAACCCACACACGACCTACCTCAGCAATTCGCTTCAAACCACGAACATTCCACATGAACTTTTAGACCAAAAACTGACTGGTAAGTTGAGAGTAACAATATTTGGCAACATCCTCGAGATGTTCTGCAGCGTAAATGATGGTTTTCACTCCAACTAGCTCGAGTTGTGCACATACACAAGGGACGGTTAATAAACTCATGTTATTGCCCCTAGGGTAATAAATTTTGCAGCCGGAACCAAAAAATCAAGAATAGTTGAGGTTATTTAAAGCAAGTTTGCCGCCGTCTACTATGGATATAGAGAAAACCCGTACATGAGTTGCCCACACAGGCATACATCTATGCACGCATTGAGCATGCTAAAATTCACCTCTAGACTAACCCAAAGAGAAGCACTTTTATCACATCGCTCTCCGAAGATCTGCCACAACTTCTCTCAGGTTTGGAGGCCAAAATGAATGCTTTACTGTCCCGCATAAGCGTAACATCGCAACTGCATAGCATGGATGAATGTGTGATTAAGTTGCGGTTGGACGCAAATGCCCAAATGTTGAACACTTTGTGTGACCAAATATCTTTCATCTAATTTACTTTCGAGAGGTTACAATTAACAGGTTGCTGCGTAGGTTTAAATACTACCCAAAAGACGAGGCACCGTGGGAAGGATAATTAGAGGCTCGCATGTGCATACCCTTTGTCAACGCGACACGAGTAACTGCAGTATAGATTTGGAATGCTTGTCAACGACCGTCCCAACAAAAAGTGCCAAAAAATTTTGTCCTTAGTAGTGAAGACCATAAAATTTGGAAATAGGCATTGAGGGTTATTACATTCACGATGGCATGGGCCATATAATCTTCTGCAGATAAGGGTAATATCCTGGCGAAGTAGTCAAGGTTGGCTAGTAAGTTGGGCTTTGCTGGATCAGCGGTCTCTGTGGTTCCATGGTATTTGCGAAAAAATTCTTGTTTTGCACTTTAAATCTTATGATTATGCCAAGGGATTGGGTAGCAAAATGCAGTGAATTATGAAACTCGACCGCATCCAAGCGGTCGGATGGTTTTGGATGCTAAGCGATCCGCCCCCATCCGACGCTGGGCACTGGTGGTTTTCGAGCCATATCGTATGCACCATCCAACGCAGAAGAGGGTCGAGTTCAAAAAATGATCGAAAAATGGATTTAATTAAAATTTTTTGTTGTGATTGTCATAATCAGTTTAAAATGGTGCTTTTAATTGGCTGCATAAGTGATATTCCATCAATGTTCGGCTGTTCCTAGTTATCGTGCGCAACATGCGTGATTACATGACTCTGATGCAGAGCTTGTCGTTGACCAATCGAAAAGTACTAAGGAATGTTCCAGAACTTGAGTCCGACTTGGTATGTGCGTGTGTGTGTGTGCACCAGTGCTACACCTAATAAAAACGCATATGTAACAACGAAAAGGCAAATTTAGCACCCGTTGTTCCATCTTATTATCGGTTGGCATCTGCAGAATTGAAGTGAAGATTCCAAGTGAATTTTGCTGACATTGGGACAGCTTTGAAGCCAAGTATTTGGCAGCATGTCAATACTGAGATAGATTGGGATCTGCGACGATGGAGGTAAAGCATGAGCTACTCCTCGTACCACCTTCACATTTGACGTCAAAGATTAGAATTGTTTGACATATGTGGAAGGGCAGTTACTCCCAGATTGTTATGTTGGACCGAACTTCAGGGTGCACGCATAAGTTTCCTCTGGCAAGTGCCACAGTCTTATTGAGAAATGCGGAGAAATATAAATGGAAGGTGACATTTCTTGCTGAGATCCGTTTAACAGTTGAGTTAATTAGATAGCACAAAAAGCTGGGTGGAGCCAGTAGGTGGATTTGTTCAGGAGCTATTGGTTCGAGAATGACAACATAATCCTTAATTTTGTCTACAAACGCAATACCAGTCCCCTAATTTTTTGTATAAGCAATTTACACTTCCATCCTATTGATAAGACTCCTTAATATGAAAAAACAAAACTTCTTGATATGGAAAAAAAGAAAGACTGACTTCCCATGAATACGCCAACCGTCATAAGAAAGCGTTATTTTATCACTAATGCCTGACTGGCATCATTTTAGTTAGAGGTGACTTTGATGTGAAACTAAATGTAGTGTCCATAAATATAAGCTTTCCTTCTGGCCTGAGCGGACTTTAAGCCAAGCAGAGTTATCTTGATGGACAGTGACCGCCGTCTAAATTTGAAGCATTAATTATTAGCCAGAAAAAAATTTTAGCAGCCAATTTCGCTGCAGGCTATTCAGTTTTCCTTGTGTAAGAATCCAATTCCACTACTCGGTTTGCAACTGACTGACTTCCAGCTGTACAGCTGCTTCTCTTCCTAATGCATTACTAGTCCAACATTGTCAGTACCTTCGCACGTTATCGTGACTTCTTGATCGCTATATATGTAGGCAGGATTTTGCATGAAAAATTTGAGTGAAATTAGCATTTTTTAGCCTTTCAAAAAGCCCCAATCTGTATCGTCAAATTCTATTAATGGTTTTTTCTAACGGATTGGACCTTGGTTCCACGTGCGGGTGAAATGGATGGTCTTGAGCTCAAAATGGGATAGCAATAGGCTTTATAGGGCGGATACCTTCAGTTACCAATGTATGTGAGCATTATAGTTATGACTACCGAAGCCGGCGAATGCATGAAAAGTTTATTTATGCTACCCAAGCTGAATTAGAACTTGCGGAGAATTCGAGTGATTGCCAATGCAGGGAATTGATGCTTACAATAGAAAAAAGAGTTGCACAACGATTCTGGTTTGATCTTAGTACTTGTTCATTAAACTGCGGGATGTGCTAGACAAGGGTGGAACAATGCAAACAATAATTCAAAATGATCGGTAAATATTCAAATTGTGGAAGTCGGCACAATTTTTATAAAAAAATTAACGACATAATCATGCACTGGTTAAGATTGGGTGCAATTCGCACATTAAATAAGGGCCATTGTTCCCTCCGATTTCTAGACTGCGAAGTGGAACAGAGGTGACTTTTTTTATATTTTCACTACTTCAACACTTCTTATCGCGGATGTGCGCGGGTTCGACTGGAGACCCTTGCAACCATGGATGAGCTCCAAGTCTGTCATTAAACCATTCACGCTCTGCTCCACATCTCATATTTTATTATCAATAGTGAGAAAAATGCCAAGCTGAATGGTGCAAAACGCTTGACTTCGTGTAGCACTGTACACGGCGCTGCCTGCTTCAGTTTTGACTACTGCTGCAGCCATAAGGAATACGAATGTGGTCGTATGGTCTAAACTTCAAATAAGGTGATAGTGAATACCATCGGATGGCTTTAAGCACAATTAAATGTGAAGTTTAGGGCCGAAAATGCTCCTAATAGATAAAAAATTATCCAAATTCCGTTTCATTTGGGGCATTTACAAAAGTGTGTTTTCTTTACGAGGCCAATTAATGTCCAAATAAGTGCAGTGTTTGTATTTTTGCAATGTTTGTTGCGTTGCTTTACAGATGAGGTTACAAAATTAACCAATGCCAAAATCCAACTTGACGCATTTGGGATGAACCGACCTATTTTACGATTTGCACGCCTTCCGATTTTAGACTCAAACCGCTCCAGAAGTTTCTTCTTTCTTGCCACTTTAAAACAATTCTGTAATTGGTAGCATTGATGTGAAGTCTATGTGGCGTGGTTTCTTTGAGTTGGGCGTCTGAAAAGTTTAGCCTATGTGTAAGTGGCGAGTTTTAAAGAAGCAAAAAGCCCCGACTCCCTTTTCTAGTAACATGATTAATTCGCAAATATCAACAGCCTTAGATGACTACCTAACTTGATTATATCCTCGTTTTAGAATTTTCCTTCAACGGCAACCGTATCTTCACTGATATAGATGCAATGTAGTCGAAGGGACCTTGAAGGGAGTAGAACTTCCAAATTATTGCTTTACACTTTGCTTTGAAGTCTTGGAAGTGCCCATATCTACAAATAAGCATGAAGCGCGAGGTTGCAGAGGTGCTAGAAAACAATGTCTAAGACACTAGCATACTTAGTGTTGTAGGAATTTTAATTTATTTTATGCATGTCGGCTTGAGCATCAGTGTCGTTCACAGGAGATTTGCCTTTACTTATATGATTGTGTAAGCCTTGATTGAAGTGGTAGAAAGGGTGGCATCACCCAAGCCTCAGTTAGATCTTTCTTCCACTATTGGCACTTCTCAAAGCACCATTATTTCCATTTGACATTTTCAAATTGCATGATCACAGGCAGTGTGTCTGACAGTGAAAGTGAGAAAATAGTTATATCCTACGCCAAGCATGGTATCCGCGTGTCCAAACAGATGGTTCGTGGATGTGGCGCTCGTGGCCAACATTCTTTCTGTCAGTTGATTATCATAATTTTGGTGTTAAACAGCTCCCAAGGACAATTTCTGCCAATAATACTACGATAAACTCTCCTCAGGCATTCGTTCATTCTGGTTTTGGCATTGGAACTTCGATACGCAGACTTTGTGGCCTGTTCAATTTGAGTCGGCCACAGCCACAGCCTTACAATTTCGTCCGCTCATTCCCACGCTTGGGATGGAAGCACTGATTGTGCATTGCCTGATTCCAATGCTCGCACATCCACTCCCTCAATTCATCCTCAACTGATATCATTCCATCCTACTATATTGGGATAAGTCGTAAAGTACGCAACGATGAATCAAGAAAGGCCGTTTGCAGGTGGGATGCATTAACAAAACCTAATTTATAGTGTCAGCAGATTTTTGTGCCACTTCAATAAAATACCAACACTGGAACTTTGACTCGCAATTGAAAACGGTCGATACGTTCAGTTCTAGCTCCTAAACAGGCATTACTTTTCTGGTAAAGTAAAGGTGTCTTCCCTTAGTGAAAATCAATGGTGCACAACACCTTCTTGTTAAGTGGAAAGCACTTAATTAGGAATTTGTGTCTTGCAAGCATTATTGTTGGCTTGTTGGTCGCTTTTACTATCGTCCATAAAATACGCTCCAAAGTTGCATTGTTCTATCGTTACTAAATACTATATTTACAGTAATTCTGCTTTTCTTCTCTAACGCGTCCAAGCTACTTTTTTGATACCAACGCCAGACAGACACTGCAGTTTCTGTCTACAACTCACTGTTCACCTCACAAAGCAGGCATTAGTGTGGCACTTACGTGAGTAGTCAGTGAACTGATTACTCTAGTGCTTCCAAAAAATGCGGTGACTCTTACAGACAAAGTCCGCTGCGCATGTGAAGACTTGCAAGAACAGAACAAGTTTTCCCTTTATCCACTAAAGTCTGCTACTCCTCTACTTGCTGCAAGATCGCCAACAAGTGCAGTGCTTTTTCATTCATGTGATGCAGACACGATCTGCTCGACCGAGGCCAGCTTCAATGTCGTGTTCGTGGAAAGGGTTTCCCTCACTAGTGCAAGTCGCGCAGCATGCGGTGCTTTTGCATCGGCGTAGGTTTGCGTCTGTTCTCCTTCCTTGTAGTGAATCAAGCCACGTACTTCATGCTCTTGCACACCTCATAGCAATGCGTGGCATTCTTTGCGGAGTGTCATGAATGCATTACGATTTCGGCGATTTCACGTTGTTTACTGTCAGAATCGAAATGGTCTCTGTAAAGCACTTCAATGCCTGTTGATGCATATCGCACTACGGACATGAAAATACTTTATTGCAATGCACACAGATGTCTCTGTAAGAATGGAGGTTTTAGAAGGCACAAAGTAGTAAGGTGATCAAAATACCAGTGGTTTATTTGAGTTAAACCGACAGCATCATGCAGTACATTGCCAGAAAAGCCACTTGTAAAACAAAAAGTAACGCCAAATTTGTGCGGACAAGGGAGGAAATAGGTTTGGCACTTCGAGTGTTTAGCAGCTTGTGTGAAGAAAGTGACTGCGACCTGTGTTACCCACAAACATTACTTGTTGTGATTAGCTGACCGAGTCACTAGTTCGTGCTGCTTCGCAATAGTCACTTTGGCTAGAGAAAGTGGAGAGTATTTACCGCATGTATGCATACAAAAGATTACTGAACTGCAGTGAAAGCGTCACATGCTTATCATCCAAGTGAAACATTCAAAGGCTAATCATGTGAATGGGGTGTTGCTAGGAGTTGTTTGGGCTTTGCAAAATCGAGTACACCTTTTGTACTAAAGTGTGCAAAACTCTTTTGATCTGTCCAAAGAGAAACCATTTTGGGGCTTCAGTGTAGAACAAAATCAAATCTTCCACTTTAGTTATATCTTCATGTGTGCTTTGACGGGCATGACTTTGTCCCACCCCTTAATTGCCTCCGAAGGCAAAGTAACTGCTTGCATAGGTTATAGCAGCCCACTTCTGATCGGCGCAAACATGTTATATTGCTTCAGTTGCTTACAAATACGATGCGCGAATTTCGTGCTTGTCAGCACTGGATTTTGCAATTTCTTAGGGCAGAGGCTGTCTAACTCCCATCATTGCTTGAGGCAAGACGCTTTAATGCGTCCATACTTCGCGTGTTTACAATGGTAAGCAAACCCACTAACCAACCATGCTACTGACCACTTTTATATCATCGTAGCTCAATATCCAGGTAGATTTGATTTCTTGCTCTTTTGGACGGGAAGCTGTTTGGATTTCAGCAAAACAGGTGAACCATTGTGTGCAGCACCACGAATTGGAGATCCACGAGAAACACCAACCTCTATCCAATAGCTTTAGCGATTCTTACACACACATTTACAAACAAAGCGGAAATGCAAAGAAGAAATGTAAAAAATGAGCAAAATCATTGACTGAGCATCAGGTTTGCTGCAGTGGCAGAAAAGCCGATTGGGGATAGCGGTGAGCGTGGGGCTGGGTTTGGTGAGCAATAGTGGCCACGGAAGACGGAAGAAAGATAAGCGCGGCAAATAGCATAGTTTAAAGATTTACCACTAGCATTTTGGCCAGGTACCTGTAAGCGTAAGGCTCACATACTGACAGCATTCATCCCGTGAAACAATTCGCACAGACAACTTTTCCACTACCTTCCATCACTAAATTTTACGGAGGTATACATTATTGATATCAATTTAAAATAAAACGAAATGTATTGTAGCAAGTAGTTCAACATGACGTCAGTCCACATTTCCTCCATGAACTTCTATGACAGCATTTTTAATCATTTTAATTCACATTAAAATCAGTCAAGCATACCGACTAAAGGAGTAGGATTATTTCAAGCACTTTAGAGGTAATTGGTAGCTGCCAGAAATGGGACTTCAGCGTAAAAGAATCGCTATGAGGAAGGGATAGGAGATACTTGCCCCTTGAAAGGCAATGGAGGTGGTACTGTGGCAAGGCTACCAGAATCAGAACGCATGGACTGCCCATGCAGATAACGCTCGATTTGGACGAATGAGGGTCGCGATGAAGCCTCCCACCGCCAGCACTTATTCATCAGCTTCTCCATTCTCGAGGGCGTGTCACTTGGCGGTTTCAATCGGAGACCACTGCGCAGGTGATTCAACAGCTCTCCACTCAGCACCTCACTGTATGGCAGACTGCCGCGGCTGTAGATCTCCCACACCACCACACCAAAGGACCACACATCGGAGCGCAGTGTGAAGTTTCCCTCCTTCTCCAACACCTCGGGAGCCGTCCACCGTGTTGATATGCAACCAAAGGTGAAGCGTGAGCCCTCAGGCCGACTCAGTCCGAAATCGCCAATCTGTGGAAGCCAATGCGTCAAGGGAAGTAGCACTCAACCCAACGTGTGCTCGTACCTCATCAAGGTCTCTCGAATTGACACCTTCACAACGGTGCTCGCCATAAACACTGCGGATTGTGGAGAGTTGTGTGTGGGGTGGAATGTGGCACCCAAACACCCTCATTCTCACCCTCACCCTCACCCTCACCCCACCAGCCTAGCATCACAGTGTGCTTACTCACTGACCACTTCTCGGTGGTTTTAATGCATTCTGAATTGAATGTTATCACGTCTGCAGCATTGGATTGGAATGTTATTAGTAAAGTCCCTGGCAAAAATTAAGTGAAAATACCGTAATATCACATGGCGTAGCAAAACACAGGATAATGCAGGGTGAGAGGAGGCAAGCAAGCGTGGTGTAGCACAAGCACCGCAGCCGAGGTGCCAGGAGCACCTGGCACGTGCTTGTTTTGGAAATATTCTGTATGTGTTTGTGGGTATGGCTCTGTGCCGGTGGAAATGGGCATAGAATGAATGAGTGAATGCATCATGTATGGATGGTAGCAGTAGGAGCAATTTGTTAGGAGAAGACCAACGGCATCCTTAACAGAGCGCTTAATTAAATTCCATCAACCGGTTCCGAGATGCTGCAATCACTCTCCCTCCCCCATGATGGGGATTACAATGCACGTAATGACAGCTGCATGTACATGTAGGCACTAGCAAAAGCCATACATTAAAGAACCATCTATGGCGGGGAAGGACAAGCAGCAAGTGAATCAAAAAGGGAGGCAAAACAAAATTTCAAATTAGGTGGAAATGTGTGCCCTAGCGAGAGGTGACTGAACAGCATAAAGTTGACATGTTGGAAGTGGCGTAAGGAAGGATTGCCATGCATGTATGTTGGATTGGGGCGTGCGTTTACAGGCATAGCGATGGATTGATGACTTACTTGTCGTGTAGAGCATCGCGCAGCTTACATAGATTCGCTTTTAACATGCACCATTAGTGCTAAATCTCCGTTAACAGCAGGCATTCAACTAGGTCTAATCCGATAAACTGGGTCTTACAATAGTACCAACTAGAGAGTCTCGTCAAGCAAGCACTCTCTGATGGCCAGTTTGCTAAGTTTACTGATGACTGATGACTGATGACTGATATCCTTCGCTAGTTTCGCCCAACTTCTAAACATTAACTTACGCTGGTCCCCGGCATCATCTTTTCGAAGTACTTCATCGATGCCAGTGTATTCATCTGCAAAGAAGCGTCATGCCTTATCAACATGCTTTCACCACCCGCATTTCATGCAACTACTAAATAAAGGGTTAAGATAGCTCTAATCGTTCTCTTTCACGGTGTGGATGGCACGAACGACACAAAATTTGACATGTGCATGATCAGATCAGAGATGCCAATTCTCCCATTCCCATACACAAATTGATGTAGGCAATTATTAAATGTCGAGTCAGTAAACTCAATTATCCAAAGGTTAATGCGTATTTTATGCGAGAACCAAATAAACTCTCGCCTATGAAAGGTGGCTGCTTGAGGTAATTCTGGCAACAAAAAAGTGGCTGCTATTAAAATATCGGTCTACTAAACTCACTTCCCCTTTGCCTTGGCAATGGTTCAGGCTTGTTCTCTGGTGTCGAGGTCGAATCTGATTAAAATAAACAAGGCTTTTTGTTTCTTAAAATAACACAGGGTCTATTTACGATTAGTAAATGAGGATATTAAGTTGACAATTAAAAAATACAATCGTGTAGCGTGTTTGAATTATTAAGTGCACGCATCGCTGCTGTTCCCTTCTTCTCGAGTGAACAATACCACAGATTATAATCTTAATAAAATTGGCATCCACTTGTAGGCAAGTGTTGGACTATTATTCTAGTGACACCTCTCCAACCCCAAACAGATGATAGCCACCTGTGATTGCATTGGCTGACTAACCAAAAGGAGGTAGCAAAGAAGAAAGAAATGAGCTGTGAATGATGGGGCATACAGAAACAAATAGGAGTAGCTGAAGCGGCGTCCACTTTTAACAAATGTAAATACTAATGAATCGCAATAGAGGATTTTTGTAAACGGATCTTCGAGCAACAGCAGCGGGCATGGGGAATATGCTCTCTGCATACCATCGTCAGGTCCTTGGCAGCAGGCGTCAAGTAATCTCGCAAAATTAGAATTATTTTCTGGAAGATACAACTGCTGTAAGTAGCCAAAGGGATCTACAACGCTACCACCAATGAGATAGGTAATGCGATCTGCAGAGGAGGCACTCAAGATACGATTGTGATTGACGACGACAGACGCAATTTTAGACGACTTCTCACCACATGAACACGTCAGTGTGCACACACAATTTGGCCCGGTGTCTCAGCACTTTGTCGATGTTTCTGAAGTGCAGCGATATAAGCCCCTGATATTTCAGCAAAAGAAAGTACTAAACTCGTTTCAACAGTTTGTGTCCTCCGCATTGATGCTGCCCATCTACTTGGCTGTCCGCCACCAACTTACCAAGAGGACGTTTTGGCGGGTAATATGTTTTCATGCGTGCAGCGTCAGGTTCGTCCGTAGCTTTCTGATGTTTTCTGCTTTGATCTGCGCAAAAGGAAATCACAGGCCGCATAGTGTAGCCAAGTATGAAAAGAAGTACTACATAATAAGAGCAGACTAGGTAAGGTCGGGTCTACAAATACGAAATGGTGTGAAAAACACAAAGGAACCACCATTGACAGTGCATGCTTCTTGCTAAAGGGAAAACCATAATAAAGTGAGAGAAAAATTGGCAAATCGACGCCAAATGATGGCAACTACTGTCTGCTCTTAGAAATGCGGCACAATGATTGCCTCGTGTATGTGTGTGTGTGTGTGTGTGTGTGTGTGTGTGTGTGTGTGTGTGTGGATGAGCCCATGTCAAACAAAGCGCTGGTCATGATACGGATAGACAGACTGCAAGTGAATAGAAAATGGTAGAATCAGTGTTCCTGTCATTAGCTTAGTGTTGGTGTACTCCTCTTCTTGTTGTCAGTACCAAAACCAGGCCACTTAAAATGACGCTTGACTTGATTTGCTTATTTGTGAAGCTCGCTTGTTAGTATTCATCTGAAAGTGTCATCATTTAGGACTTTAAGGCTCGGTGTGAAGCAACACAAACGCAATTTGTTTTGAGGAGGATAAGACTGCTTCCGCGTCTAACTATCACTGCCCCTTTCCACACTGTTCGACTACCTCAACTTTCGGCAAATAAGTAAGTGAGTAAGTGATGCGTTTATAAAATGTTTGTTCTCTACATGGTTTCACTGTGGTTGTAAAAAACAGCGCTTAACGGAGATAATCGTCAAGTCTTACTTTCTTTGATTTTAGAACTGGGCGTCTTTTCTTTTTTTAAATACCCAGTAGACGGCCATCAGCAATGGTGAAAAGATCAGAAGCATTACCTTTGTGGTTGCCTTTTGCAAGTCCCATGACGTAGGTTACCGATGCAATGGCCTTCCATCTGCGCTTTGCTTGAGCGGAATTGCGTGATTTTGAGGTGGGTGTCGTTTCTAAGGACCCTTTTGTGAACTTCTCTTTCACCGTCGCCGCATGCTCGTGAGTGCTGCGGTTGCGTTGTTCCTTGTCTAAATGTAGGTGCAATGATTGCAATGAGAAGTATAAGCAATGCTCCTTTATATGCTGCAGCGTTTTTCCATTTGTTTATATTCGGGTGGCTAATATTTGAGAGAGTGGGAATTTCGTGCGGATTTGATCATTCGCAACTGAACGGCCGGGTTCTGATCACTTTGGAAAGCACGCCTTGAGTGTGAAAACAAGGCACAAAGAATGAAATGCCAATTACACGCGGCACTTCTATTGACTCAGGGAGCCCGCGACTACAGTTCGTTGGCTTCAGCAATGCATTTGCATGTCTTTGTCTCATGTCCTCATTCTCTCCTAAACGAGCGTAGCCCGGACAACTTCTCGGCAAAAACAACAATCAATTCACTGAAGAAACGGTCAGTTAATTGCTTGAGTAAATACTTGTATAATTCATTGTTTGATAAGGTATCTGGTTGGTTAATAAGCAAATGGAACGGATTTCCACTAAACCTACTGATAAAGTGAGGCGACTGTGCTTTGAGTGTGCATCTAACTGCATGCACTCTTCACTCTTAATAGGCCACACCCTCTACACAATGCTCTGACGTATAAACTACACCGCAAGCTAGTGATGCTGGAAAATCATACTGGTCGCACATCCACGCCACTCGGTGCACGTCACAGCCATCCATGTAAGTCCTCCCTAAACGAGTCGTCTCGCTGATGGGACGGCGTTTGGAGGTGGTGAAGGGGGGACCACGTTTGACTAAATCCAGTAATTTGTTGCAACAATAGAATGCTTTTGTTCGGCTTTTTGAATTGGTTGCTCATAATGCGTTGGATGTTTCGGTGTTGCCCATATTGTCACATCTGTCATACCAGTCAAGCGTATTACTCGTGTGTTTTCTTTGGTCAAGTCTATATGCAGAACAGAACGTGAAGCCATTTATTGTGCACTAGCATAACATGACACCTAGAAGTTAGCTGAAGGTGATGGTTGCAAATGAGGCTTTGAATAGCCGACACAAGAAAATAAACAGATGAGTCAAGAACAAGTTCACAATGGTAATATGTTACGAGCAGTGCACACCTATAGCCGCCCTAATGGAGGGCAACGCAGCCGCTTGCAGCGATGCGATGAAGCTCACAAATTTCACCCACGCATTGGTCCGAAATTATGTCTAAATTACTTAACAAGCTCTAGAATGAATTCGAATGTCATAAACTCTTTAATAATTGTGGATCTTATGTAGTCTACACACTTTGTCTGCCAGTGTCTTCTTCCCGAAGGCCCCGCTGATGAAATCGTTAGCTTTTGTCGAAATGGTTGACCCTAGTAATTTGTTTTTACCAAGAGCATGCCATACAAGCTTTTTGGAGGAAATGTGAGACAGCCGGTAGCGTTCCCTTTCTCCAATGCGTGGCTTTGATGTCGCACCATTTGACTTGTGTGTGAATAAGAGCAAACTCCTTACTCGGTGTCAAGGCATTTGTGTTCTTTAACTTGCGTTACTTGCATGTGCATTGCAAAAGCAGCGAAATAATATGTCTCAATACTTGCATATCCTTCGACGTTTAAGGAGACTTTAGCAAGAAGTCACATTGTTCCGATCCGAGCTACTTGCGCTAACTCGGATCGTGTCGAGTCCTTCAACCAGAGTGATGAAGGCACTAACTCAACACAGGCGTCAAATTGCGCATTAGTGTGGATAAACAGGTTAGCTACTTCAACGCATCCGCAACGATGACCACATTGGGTGGATTTATTTTTCTCTGTTTGCTGTTTCTAGCAGAATATCGACTTAACTAAAAGACATCAAAATGTAAAGCTATTGTCTTATTGTCACACAGGTAAATAAGGTGAACCCTGGGGAAATCGCTACTTGAGCAATGTTTCACAATACCTCTACATTCAAACTGTGAAAAGCAACTTTTGCAAAGTTGGAAAGGGAATGTGCTACATGAGTCATAAATATCTCCAAAGAAGTGGCATCGTCCGCAATTTTAGCACACTTGCGGCTGAGTAGATGCGTTACGATAGCAGTGACGCGAGTGGCTTTCTAGAGAGTCATTAGAAAGGCTAACTTCTGTGACACCACTGCCCTAGCCCTAGGTGTCAAGTAGCACGCAGGAAGTGACAAGTCTGCCTTGTTACAGACAAACAGACCAGGGTTGGTGACTATTACATGCGTCACGTGTACGCTAAACCCATTCAGGGTGGAGTGTGGTGAAACATATGCAATATTTTCCAGCTGCACGACCGATGCTTTGCTGTGGTTTAGATCGTTAAAAGGAGATTGTGCCAGGTAACCCGCCAATCACCCATTTAGCCAATTTCGACTCGTAAGATGCCTTGTATTCGCAGTGTCTACTATGTGAGAATTCCCAGTGAAATTGAGAGCTGTGACATCACCAGCGATGTGCGAGCAGTCTAGCAGAAATGAGGGACTAAATGTAACCTCCCATTTTTACCTAAGTATAATTATAATGATATCTGCGACCTAGGCGTGTCAAATGCTGTTAACAGAAGCTGCATTAAAACGCACAGCACTAATGCAACAAGCATTTTTTATTAGTAAGTTAAGCAGACAAACAAATGAATTACTAAACTGCGGTATCGAAGGTTATAGGCACACAACTCACCTTCCTTTTCGTCCAAGTCTGACCTCTCCACTTCTGAAATTAGGCGTGTCTTTGCAAGTGTCCAAAAGAAGACCATAAGCAACAGTGGAAGATGCAGTAGTCTTACCCATTTCACCACTATTTCTATTTCGCATGACTGTCGAAGAGGCCTTCCTCAGCTCGCTGCCGTGCAGGCAATTCAGGTAGATGTTGTGCAAATGGTGCTCTTAAAATACCCCTCTTAGACCCGTTAAGCTAAGACCCTCTCCAATCAGAGTGCTCGGTTAACGCACTTCATCACATACTGACAAGGGCAAGTCTCTTGTGAAACCTGCGTTTCGTCTTTCTTCTAAATTTAGGTAAGAACTGTATTATGCGCTCATGCAATGCAATGGCTAATCAGAATTACATCAGGTAATGGCCAATGTGCATGGCACCCCTCTTGATGCTTGGGCATTTTCACTTCAGGGAACTTTTCACTTTTGTGCCATGAGCATTTTTCCAACTACCTCACCGAAATGGAAAGTCAGTTGTGTGTGGAACCAAAGAAACTTTTTGCTATGTGCATTGGGTGAATCGGTTGGTAGAGTGAAAATTGAGTGGATACTTTGCTGCTACTGCCATTTGCATAGTCGTTACAATTTGGCTGATAACACCAATATGCCTTTCTCAGGGCACGTTCCATTGCCCTAGCCTGCTGTAGCGGTCACTTGAGCTCAGACTGGTGTTAATGGTGAGGAGAATCTGCTACTTCAACCGATGTACAGAGGTCAAGCGTCTCCCCTGCTCCCTGCAAGTCCAGTTGTCTAGACCAAACTGTGCCCAATTAGGTGAACTGAAGATGGTCCAGGCAGCTGAGTGAATGAGGGAAACCACATCTATTTTTTAAAAAGGTTGGCGGTGGAGATGAGGACAGTAAGCTAGGTATCTTAAGCACTATCTGTTTAGAATTGTTGCCTTCACAACTTCACTGCCATCGTTTCAGCAAAATAAAAATATTACAAAAATTTGCGTTAAATTAATTACACCAATGTATTCTATGCCACGAAGTGCGACGTCTTTCTTTGGCATGGTCCTCGTAAGTCTCGGTGTGAGTATGACTCGTTCCGTCCCAATGTAAGCAGTAGCTTCCACTTCAATCGGTTTGAATTGTGCGCATGCACACGTAAAGGGGTGATGAACAGATCTTTTCGCGTGAATAAAAGGCGGAAGCTGGTGTTTGATGAGCCAGTGTATAGCAGATCATGAAATGGGAAAAAGAGAGATCAAAGGTTTACCTTAGCGTGGTCTACACTATTTTGAAAAAAATTGCAGCACTGCAGGCGGGGCACAATCATGCACAACTACCGTGTCATAACGGGCCTCTCTTCTTGCTTTCATTTGCTCAGACCAGTTACGAAAGAGTATTGCAGACGAAAGTAATGGCAGCAATAACCCAATTGTTCTTACCTGCTTGCTATTATTATTTGCAATTATGTTCCCTGTGGGTTGCGCCATATGATGTGATTGGTTGTCTGTCAAGGTTGTTGAAGATGCCTGATATTAAAGTGTTGACTGACAGGAATTTGCCCATTATCGTCAAATCGTGCGGTATCCAAGCTCTTCCTTGTACCAGAAGTGAAGTTCCCTTTTGTGTTGATGTGTCAAGTCACCCTCGTGGAGATAAATTTGGCCTTCACGACCAATTGGTCATGCGATCGTTACGAAGTGCAGCGGCTTAAAACCAGTTCCTGGCCTTTAGCACACGGTTATTCCTTCCTTCAACAACATCGCGCCTAACATACAACAGACTGAGCTCTTAACTGGAAGGTGTTACATCATTAGCCCATAGAGAAGTCCGATGACGAATTCGTGGCATTCTTCTAGTTGCAGAGACCAAGCTAACAAATATTTTTAATTTCACGTCAGGTGATCGTCGTCAAAGTCATTTTAACTCTAAACGATTAGTAGTATTTTATGCCCGTTTCGAAATTACTCCAAGTTTATCCCCGTGAAACCTTATTTTGGCTTTGACGGTAATCACCGCTGTTGAAGCGGCCCTGCCGATTTGGCGGGTTAGTTGATTCCCAGACTAGCTTATTTGGCAGACG
The DNA here is from genome assembly GCA_023375655.1 of Taenia crassiceps. NCBI lineage: Eukaryota > Metazoa > Platyhelminthes > Cestoda > Cyclophyllidea > Taeniidae > Taenia > Taenia crassiceps. The sequence continues at coordinate 1,324,518 of JAKROA010000010.1, forward strand.
CTAAAATTATCGACATGTGTGAAGCAAGGCGGTGTCACTCCGCAGCAAGTAGCACTATTTCCAGAGTAGCCTAATACCCTTCAAACCAATTAACGCTTGCTTGTACTCCACTAGATAGCAATTGCCACAAACCTTTCGTCTGTTAGGTCATCCACAATACACGCAAAATCAAAAGATGGCATTTCTATTAGTGTAGCGGAGTACCGCAATGATCCACGGGGAAAAGCCTCGTTCGATTCATACTTCCTCTTGTACAGGAACCTGTGAGATGTTGATCTCGCTGTGCAGAATTGCTCAAGGAAACTTTGTCTTTATCTTTGAGTCTACTATCTGATAGTGACACAAAAAAACCACAACACCTCACATATGAATACCACGTAGCAACACTTCTGTGAGCGATTCGGATCAAACTCATTTATAATTAGATGAGGTCAAGTGATTTTCATCATAAACAGTCGCCACTAATTGTCAAAGTGGTTGTCTTTGCTTCAAGCTAATCCCTGTATTTAAATCTCTTGCGATAATCTCTACTCATGCCCAAGAAGTGTCGAATTACAGCACCGCTTTAAGGCAGAAAATGCAACCCTTAGAAATGAGGAAATGTTTTGTTCACCCAACAGCATTCTGAAGCCAGCATTGTGTTACACTTAGCATCACTGAAGACAGCATCTGTGGCTTACCCGAGTAGACACGTCTTGGAAAACTTCATGCTGGGCATTCCGACGTCAGCGATAAAAGGTTGGTTGGAAGAAACTGTACTGATTGGCAAAACACATGCAAAAACAACTCTGATTGTGTTAAAAGGCCCTGACATTGATAATTGCTGGCAAAGTATCCTCACCCTTATCAGCTTAGCAAGTCAAGTCGAAGACGCAATGCAAAGTAATGAGCGTGTAGAGCAGTGTTTTTCAACAATATTGCTCGAATTGGTATGGAAATCCGTCAGATTAAGACCTCCAAACTACTATTATTGCCTGTGTTCGTAAGTAACAGGTGGCGAAAAAGCTTAACTCATACACACTAAGGCCATTGGAGTAAATACGGAGACGAAATATGCAACACATCACTACGAAAAACGCATCATCACAGGGTGATTTATTACTGATTATTGAATTGTGGAACAGTGGAGATAGAGTTTTGTCGAAATCTATTTAGAGAAATGTGTGTGGAAGTGAGCTTAGTCGGATGGGAAAATGGGTCACTGAGGGTGCCATCCATGCGGTTTAAACTGAGATTACAGAATGGACTCTTAATTTGCACAGCTCTTTACCTTCTTGGCAAACTGGGAGCGCAAACTAAGGCTTTCTCTGGTATTTCTACTCGGCCACAAAGTCAGTTAGCCACGATGGCGACCACGATCACAAACATTAAGCCGCATCAATGTGTGCTCACCCATCCCCAATTACAGCGCCAACTGACGTCCAGTCTGTCGTGGCGGGGAAGGGCAGAATACGGTAGCTTACTTGAGCGATCAAAATCTCTTGCTTTATTTGTAAGGTATGAGGAAGAATTCGCATTTTTAACAAAGACGCCGCAGCATTATGTAATGCCTCAGATGCATAGGTACCAGCCACATATCAAGATCTCTAGACAAATGCTTTAACACTACGTTAGGCATCAGTGTGGCGGTAAACTGAATGGTGATGGAGTCTACAAATGAAATTTCTCAAGATTCTTCCATTCCAATTTGTTAGAGGTCGGGATCCCCAACATCACACAAGCACTTCAGCTTCAGTTAGGTGTAGCTGCCTCCACGCTAAGTATCTACATACATGCGATGCCTAGAAGTGCATTTCTTCACTTGCGCTAAGTGTAGAAAACACTGAGACTATTTGACAAAAACATCCAACGCTACTGCCATCTTAGCTGGCACGGATTTCACTCTTTGCCATAATTTCGAGACCGGAGCCTACACAAACCATATTAAATGCGATGCATCTATTACCAGCGAGTGCGGCTATTTGCAAATGCTTATCAAGAAATTTAAAGTCACGTAACTGTTAGTGGAGACAGTTGGGCTTACGTCCCCAGGGCAACTCAACTCGGTTTGGTTCTCAGTAAAAATACGCCACATTTACCATTTCGAATGGTTTTTGGTGCCTTCAGGTTATATCAGCGATGGCAATCAACTGCTTTAAGGACGGTCTTACGTACCTCCTCACATTCGTAATTAATCCAGACGGTAGCTTTCCTCATTGTAAGTATTTACGGAGCAGGACTTTCTCTGCAGGCACTCCTTCAAAAGAATTGCCGAGTCAAATAATGTTTGCCAAAGGCGTAGGTCGGTAAAAAGCATGCAGCAATCTGCATTAGAGGAACACTTATTCCAAATGGTGCTTATTAACTTGGTCACTTATTGAGGCAGATGCAAAGCATTCCGAGTCCCTGTATTTTTATTGCATTATAAATGGCATAATAAATGCAAAATGAAAGATATTTTGCAACAGCAACAGTAGGGTAATACAGGAATACTTAGAAAGAGAGATCTGCAAAAGACTATGCTCTGATTAAAATAATAATTGCCTAAGTGCATATTTTACTGCTCTGCAGACTTGAGTCACGGTGGCATGGTCTTCCCGACACGCAGATGACCTCCTCTTGGTAGAGAAGCGGAATAAAAGTGACCCAAAGCTAACGATAACTGATTCTGCTTTCACACACGTTTGTGGCAGTATTTACCGTAAAAGTCCATTTTGTTCCCTCATTTGTGCGTACCCGCACAGGAGAATGGAGGAGTGAGGGGGAATTTGTGCAGAATTACATGCTGTTGAATGAAATGCAAGTGAACGCACAACACATGCGTCACATGGGCGGTTCCGGTCAATTGGAAAAGTCTCCGTTGAATACAGGGACAATGAGAAGTAAGTAAAAATCAGCATTTGTAAAGTCTTGTTTGGTGACTTGGACGTGCATCAACATTGTGCCAGATTTAATGGTTTGGCAGATTTCTTCCCCAACACCTAATTCTCGTCTGTCATAAAATAAACAGGACTATTATAATGAGTTAGTGGACAAATGTCCGAGTAGTAAATATGACAGCTTGATTACTTTGGTAATTGTTTAATATTTGGTCATTTATTCATGTAGCTGGTTGATTTTGGAGAGTTCAACACACTCTAGCTGTGTAGTGGGGTAATGTCCACCTGAGGGCATTGGTCACTGCTTGGGCCCATTAGTATTGCCGGACTGCCACCTTAAACCCGATTTTTAGGCAAACTTTCCACCAAAGCTTCTGACACAGGATATGCACTCGGTGTTTTTCATCGACTAGTCCGTGGCACTGCCACTAAAGCTTCCAGACCAAATCGGATCGGCTTGCGAAGGGAATGGCATTCTGAGGTGGTGAACACGACCATCGTTGAGATGGGTAGCATGACTTTTGCGGTGTTACTTCATTAAGCATCCGTAAGTGCTGTCTCGAGGTTGGCTACAGTATCAGTAACGGCTGTTTCGCTTAAGTGCCGACTTGACGTTCAGGGATGGAGGCTAAAGAGACGAATTTGGTGAAAAACATGAAACCAACTAATGGAATAATAGAGATCCATTTGCTAAAATAAAATCATCAATGTGCACTTACAACCTAATGCAGTGTTTAACCGCATCACTGGTGCTTACGAGCTGCAAGGTTTCGATGCTTTTGGTTTGGGTATGTGGACTTTCAGTGAAAGGATCTCACTCAGTCTAATTATTAAAGCAGTGCCACTTGTATACTTTGATGCTTGCTATCAACTTTCTGAAATGATCTTCACTGAGTCTGAAACCCTATGATGGGGCAAATCCTTCCAAAACTGCACAATCGCATGTTAGTCTTGTTAGTGGATAGCGTAAGAAGCTAGATTGTAACATGACATAAGGCGAAGCGAGGTGGGGTGAACTAAAATAAGGTAACATCAACAACACACCAAAAGTACTGTCAGTGCTTGTAGGCAGATTCGTACCATAAGTGTTTTGCAAGCCACCTAAACAGACGGCAGTGCAGGAATTCTGGCTTGCTACCGAGTTACTGTTGAGACTACATTAATGGAAAAATGGAGTAAATGAGGTGTTGTGTGTATGTGCATTTGCTAGAAGGCGCATGACAAAACCGTGTATCAAATAACTGCCTTAAAATAGGTACAGACAAATACCGCGTGAGTCGACAAAGAACAACACACTGGCATCACGTGTTGGAGGGAACTTGAAAACTATGGGAATGAATGGCTAAACGGCATTGACAAGGCTGAATGGAATTTTCGAGGGTTACCTGGTTCATGCAGAAGTGAAGAGTATCCTGCTTTTTGAACTTCGTACCTTCCCGTATGCATCCTAACCCATACTCTACTCCCTCGTGATTATGTGTAAGAGTCCTGGTAGCTGTGGCCATGGCACTGACTCGGAACTCAAGCCAACTTCTTGCCGGTAAATGTGAAATGCAACTTTTGCAAATGTATGTATTGCCTAACTGTTGGTTGAATTGGCTTGTAGAGCTTCATCACCATATGCTAATTTCTGTGCAACTCATAACATTCACTCTCGTAGACCGTATAATGCCTTCTTTCCAAAGTGAATTGCGTCGTCAACTCATTCATCTTAATGAAGTGGAATTACTTTTCAACGCTTTTTTACCAACACAACACCGTGGAGTCGCTAAAAGTGGCACATAAATAAGTTAGAGCCGTGCGTGGCGCAAGAGTCACATCAGCAGAGTTAGTGATTCCGGGTTAGAGATAAAACTTCTTTTGCCTCATCACAAATTTTCGTGGGCTGTTAAACTTGCATCTTCGATAAGAGTAAGAAAATAATCAAATGGTCTTCTTGCCAAGTACTAGACAGCCAGCGAGTGTCACAACTGGGTGCCAAACACTCCGATCCCATTTTATCCTTAGCTGAAAAGAGAACTTTTATAATTCCCCATCAACGCACTCGCGGCTCATTGTTTCATAAAAAGGTCGCAAACGGCAGTGCGTTAAATTTTAACCATCAAAATTTGGTTCCCAGCGAGTCCTTACAAGCCAATTATGCTGCGTTGCTAGCATTGAGGGATTTGATCTTAAGATGCCAAAGGCGATCGTCGTCTCTTAGCAATAATTTTAGCAGGGTACATGGCCTCACTCTCTTAACTATTCAGCGAGGCAACCACTCGGTCAACCTTTCGGCATTCAGGAGGTCGGTAATTAAGCTAGGAACAAATTACTCCACAAGCCAAGCAGTTAAGGGCACTAATGATGAGGGCCGACACATCGAAAATTGTTGCGCACATTTGTGCAAGCTTTGTTTCGGACGCAGCAAATGCTCGAAATGCGCCTAATCCACTTGTAATCCACTGAAAATGCTTGTTATCACCTGTCAATCCTGTAGTATGTGGTGGCTGTAGGCACAATTTGGAGTGAATATGGCCACTTTTATCGCTTCGCTTAGTTGTCGCGGGACAACGCTACTTCTGTCCATACATTTAGACTACCGTCTTTGGTGAGTAAAAATAATGCGTGAAAATGTCCATTCGAACAAAAAAGTAATTCCTCAAACTGTGGTGGGTGCACAGTCAGTAAAGAGTACGTTCTGTGCTCACGGCTGTTCATTTTTTCATCAGCACGTTACGGTACGTGGTAATCGTTATGCAACTCGCCTTCACTAAAAGCCTATCTTTGTAAGCATCCACAAGCGGATCGTTAGTAACAGTGGAAGGTTCTGGTATTGTACTTTAGCAGGCATACATTCTGTGAGTGCCACAAGGCCTTCTACTCTTTCTGCTTTCCATTACTTTGTCTATAAGAGTTTCATTTTGTAAAATGCCCTTCTTTACCTCTTATATCTACAATAGCCTCTCCAAGAGCCCGGCTTATGCGGCATATTTGTGTCAGGACAATGAAAAGATATTTGTGAAGAATGCGTTTTGTTGCCAAGAGCCTGTTTTCATCTTCACTGATTTGCTATCGGAGTGTTTAAACGGGCTTTGAATTGCCGCATTCCTCCGTGTTTCACACGACTTAATCGCCTGCACCCATGAGGTGTACTGGTCATTAGGTGATTCTAAATGCTTTTGATACTCACAATGAAATTAATCTGACATTTCAGTATTTTTACCCCGAAGGACTTATTTGCATTGTTTTGAAGCCCCAGCTCTATTAAACATGTTCACGATTTTGGCCACGAAGTGAAGAATCCTCCGAATATGCAACCGCAGAATTGTTTTTCCTCTTCATTTGGTGAGTTGGACGAGGAGAAACAGATTACTCACCCACTTACTTCTCCTTTCTTGCAGTCAAATCTGTCACACTCTACCCCAATCGCGGTCTGTTTGATAGCACTGTGATGCATTTCTCAAAGTGCCCTCTATCATCTCATAATGATACCGGATTCAGAGGTTTCAACCTCTTACAAAAGATAAGGAAGCATCGGTACCATAATTATTTCACGAATAGCACTCGTGCTTCCTCATCTTTGTAAGTCGTCATTCAATTACACTAGTGTGACTCATTGCATGTTCCATGCGGCTAAATTAATGGAGGATGGAGGCAGTAATCCACCCCATCCAACCAGAGGCCCGCACCTTCCACGATTGGAGCGTCTACTGGCTGCTTTAGACTGATGTTCTGAATCCACATTGCTGTCAACTTTGTGCATCCAGTTGTCACAGATACTAAACACAGATTACTTTCGCAATGCATTTCAAAATAAAGGCAATCTTTGCTATGATTTACAAATGTCTAGTTGCAATTCTGATGCAAGAGAGAAAAATGCAGTTTGTTTCTTCAGATGAATGGCTTGCTAAACCCAAGCTGAAATGTAATTTTGGTCTATTATATCGGCTTTAAGGAAATCCGAAGAACACATGATTTGTTGAAAATAGCGTGGTCTACAATGGTGAAGAAGAGTATGCACCGATGCACTGCAATTAGCAATAATACGTCATCTTGGACTTTATGAATCAGCTTTTTGGAGAAGGCGACAGAATCCCTTCAAGCTTCAACATTTACGCTTAAAGCCAACTGCTGTTCTTCGTTGCTTTAAGACAATCTGTCTCAATTGGCCCAAGGAACAGTAGATGCCAACACATCTGCAGAAAATGATGTGCCGCCTCAGTTTTGTCAATTCGGCATGGCCCTCGTAAGTCTCGCCCTTCTCATGACCCTTTCCGCCCTGGCGTGCGTGGCTGCCTCCACTCCAATTGTCTCTCGTGGGCATCACAAGTGATAATTTGCAACTAAGCAAACCAATACCCAAAAATAAATGTGGAAGAAACCAGTGCACGAGTTTTACGCAGGCACACATCAAAGGTATTGTTTAGCGTGCTCTATCATATTATTTCTTGAAGCCTATTAAGACGGATCTTAATGTTTGAGACAAAAGTAGACGACTGTTCATTTCCTACATGACTATCGTTGCACCTTCGACGCAGCAAGTGAGCTCTCATTAAGCGGTGTCTGAAAGGGTAGACAGCTTGACTGCTGCTTTGAAGACGAGGGAATGCGATTGCGAAGCACCAAAGTCGCGCAAAAGCGTCTGCAACACTTAATGGGACTAAAATAACCATAATATGAGTTTGGCACTTGTACTCACAATTGCTTCGACACAGCAGTCCTGACTCTTTTCTTTGCCAACTACTTCTAAGTCATCAAAAAGAGAAGAATCATTTAACCAAGTACTTTAATGAGCAAATCAAGGTGAGCAATGGCTTCACCTGTCTAATTTGTTGGTTATCATCAAAAGCAATTTATTCACTGTAGGGTATGTCGTGTCGAAGTCGAGGCGAGCTGATGCCTCTGCTTGAGAATTAATCGAAGCGATTTTCTTATTTTTAAGTACTCGACCCCTTAGCCCTTCTGTTTACAAAGAGCGAATTATTCTTCCATACCGATCTGTCTCATCACACGCTTAGAGGAGGATCCGCATGCTGCTGCTACTGGATAGTCGGGTGATTGGAAGAACGTGCGGCTCCAATAGACGCAGCACGTTTTAAGTAATCCCTTAATTTCTTGCCATGATGTTTCCATGTCCGCGAAAGCTTTAACATTATCCCGTAAGTAACTTCACGAGCCAGTTTTCTGGTCTAATTGATGAAGAAGTGGACTTAAAGAAATTGCACGAAAGATCAGTTACATGGGGCAGACTGCAATAGACGTTGTCCTCTTAGGTTCCCCTATGCACTGCAACATATGAAGCTTATTTGCGTGTCCATCCCAGCAAGTTGCAGTAGCGACAGATTTCAGAGAGTATAAGGCGATCCAAGTGGCGATACTTATGCTTGAAAATGACAAAATATGGGGCCGTTAATGCATCTGTTTCACAGCGATAGATGGTGTTTCCGGACCAAAGCAGCCGGAACACTATGTAGTTCGTCTTGTAGTAAATGGGTGCGGGTATAAAGTTAAAATGTACCAAAGTCCCTACTAATGCCAATTACCTGACAGAAGAAGCTACCATGTGCCACCATCAATCAGTGAAATAGTGTGCGTGGCCAATTCACATTGTCTACATGGGGTATTAATTCAGAGTACATCAGAATCGCCTAAAAGAAGTAGCAGCCATCGGACCTCGACAATTGAGCATAGTACAAAAGTGGTCTACGGAAGGCAACGTCTTTTAATTCTTTAAGCGGTTAGTGTCAAGTGAGTTCTCGCGTGCTTTTTGAGGTTATTTTGTCCAGAAGGCAGAACAAACACCTGAGTGTTGTCCATCAGTGGCAAATTGGGCATGGCGTTACGAACGGTGCAATTCAACGAGTTGAATTTTCTTACCACCCATGGAGTTTAAATACTATTGCAGGATTGTTTGAACCGGTAGAGGTTAATTAGCTGCAAAACGTTCTCCTCATCAACACCATCATGTTGTACAAATATTCCCTTCTTCATATTTCCGTGAAGTTGGCCGAACTGTCAAAGAAAATGTCACATTAACAGACTTTTTGATAAAACTAGGGTAAGGATGGAGAGCAGAAGAAATTCGCACAAAAGAAGATTTGCTTGAGAAGAATTTTTAGAACTTGATGATACTCTAGAGCAAGAGAATTCGCCATTACGACTTCTTCTTTGCCTTGATATGAGATGCACTATCATCATGTGTTTAGTCCTTCAAAAATATTTTGAATAGCAAATACCAGTGTTTGGGTATAGAACTTGCCCTGTGTCGCATTGCTCTGCCTTTTTTGTCCCAAAATCTAAAAGGCAGTCCAAAAACTGCACTGCACTGCACTGCATCGCACCAGAGGTTTTCACGACTACAATTAGCTAATCTCCACGATACGTGCATTGACTGCTCTCTATTCGGCTGTAATGGGGCAGACCAGTGTAGTAGTTGTGCTTTGCCCTAGAATCTGGGCCGAATGGACAACTCATTAACTCGTGAAAAATATATGGGTTCAGGGGGATTTGCATTAGCCTCGATTCAAACCGGCGGGCTGACACTGATAGCTTAGCACTTTTCATTTGTGTAGGTGGCAAAGTTCAATCCACACAGCTTCCTTCCCTGCTAACCGGTCTCAACATCTGCTGGTACTCCCAAAGCCATTCAGAGCACCAGTGGCGTTATCAGCACAGCGATTCAGTCTAGGTCGTGTCCACACCCTATGTAAAACCGCGAATCGCATTTGAAAATATCAACTCATTACTTGGTTATTCAAGTATTGAGAGAAAAGCCGTAATTAAGCAGTAATCCCCGTCCTTTGATAATGTATGCTACAAGGGCTTATAACTCCTTTGTAGCACTGTGAACGGACCAAATTTTAATTAAGCTATGCAGGTGCGATACACTTAATTACGGCATAGATAGCATATATTCTTGTGCACGAATAGGGATGAATGGAGGGAAATTAAAGTGCTCTTGAAAACAGTCATGGATGAGTTATGCAGCTGTAAAAGGTTGCTTAAGTAACAACACCGCCTTGAGTTTCACAGCTACTTTGACGTTGCTAAGGTGTGCAATTGTGGCACAAAGAGAGTGTTTTAATTGGCTGCTGGAAGAAAATGAGTCGATGAAAAACAGGTATGTGGCAAGGACGCGAGATTCACTCGCATTCGCTTCAACAATGTTTAAGTGGAGGTGGCCCAATGCGCTCTCAAAGTGGCCCAAGCAATCAAAAGAAAACTACTGCAAAGGTGAGATCGCAAAATCTCGCACCTTGACCGATAAAAAGTATTGGATATTTGCGATTAGTTCCCAGTTTATTTGCTCAATTTAGATTTTATTGCACCTTAATGTACAAGTGCAATAGATTAATGTTATTGTAAAATATTTCATTTTCGAAGCAATTTTCCATCTTTGTGACTTATTTACCAATTCATTTCTTTATTTACTGATTCCTTCACCTGTTTTTCGAGGGCTGGCGTGGTTAAAATGCATAAAAAGCAGTTGAGGTGCCTCGCAGCTGGTATTACAGAGGCAAGAATGATCCAATCCCCTTCAGCTAAAGCCATTTTGGCACCCACTTAACACAAGTGCTTTGTTAGGGGATGATGCGTAACTCCATCATGTGTGGCAGCCTGCTCACACGCCATCACAAAACACTGACAATGTTTTTAAGCTCGCGGCATCACCAGGCATCTCTAAACTGAAATCTTTAAGAAAAATATCATGTGCCTTACCGGTGGATGCAATTGACTGCCTAATCGCAATGCGACTAACTAGCTGTATTTAGTCCATATCCAGGGCTCATTTAAAGGCCGGTATCCCATGTTTTCCACTTCAGTAGGGTCTCATTAAAGCCTAGTCGACAGTGCGTGAGTCCTGAATGCGTTAATGAAGAATTATGCGTAGCTTCCATCCAGTCATTAAAACAGTCAATGTGAGAGGGAGGTGTGTGTACACTGTCTAATCGTGGCACTCTTTAGCCTACCAGTGGTGGAAAAGATGGCACACCTGTACGGCCGATCGGGGTGATTTTGGAAATAGCCACTTTCGATGACTGAGTGTAGGGTTTTACTGGCTGCAAAATGGGAAAACCGTATTGCCATTAGTTTGGGAAATTCGAAATGACTACAACAGTGAGGAAGAAGACTTTGTTGCACAAAAACACATGCTCGTGTATTTGCATACTACCGTTCACCAGGCATTTGGATTAAGAAATCACCATAAGAATCAAACTATTTGCTCGCACATTTGAAAAGGACTGATTTGACCCACATGTAATGCAATCATCGGCCATGAAATCCCTCACCTCACTTGCCGCCTAGATCAGGGTGTGGCATCGTCGTGGCGCCATAAAGTACGCTCTATCTGCTTGATTCGAACGTCGTTCGGTTAATTGTTAGTGGCATAGCAATGGAGAGCCTACTCGCACATGTGGATTTAGCACTAACCGAACTGTCTATAAACTTGAGTAAACAAATAGCATATCTTTCCTAGGGTTCTCTAACCCCATGCTATACTGCAGCTAATGCTTGCTGTAAGTTTATTTTCAAGCTTGGGTTGCTAAGTGAGTGAAGATTATTTGTCAATTAGCACCCTCCCTAGTTTTGCCTAATTATATGCTGTGATTTACCTGTAATACCAATGCATTCAAGCCCGTTCCGCAGACCGTAAACGGCGGAGAACGAAGCTACTACGTGCTGGCATTAGGCAGACAGCAATTATGCATGTGTGATCGATGCCCTGTCCAAGCTTTTACGCCGGTAGGCAGATAAAGACGCTTGCAACGAGTTCATTCCGGTTGGGAGGATCTAATAAGGTATAACTGCCAAGTAATTTCAAATATTTATGCTGATGAGTGCCGCACTTAGAGTCAGGTCTGATTCAAATTCAACAACAACACCATATGAACCAGTCGATGGCGATAGTGATAAATAGATAACTTGAAAAGGCACATAATAATCAAGTATTTAATCATACACTTTTGAAGCGGAGGTACTTTTGCCCGAACAACACTTGTTAGGCATCTTACCTTCCATGATCATTTAGTGCAAGACAGGTCTACTGACTAAGTGACTCAACTCATACAACTCAGTCCCACCGAAACGAAGTCTTCACTAAATACTTCCAATTATGCAAAACTACCGGAATTGAGTCAGAATACTCGAAACTGATCATTCAGCATAATCCGCAATGCAGCTATAATACCGTACAAATTGAAGCGCACAAAAGCTCATGTGGTCAGGTGGTGAAATTCCCCACCTCTGAGGCCGGCTCATGGACATATCACTTGACGTGTCGCGTAGGCCACATAGGCTCTGCGTTCTACCGCGAAAGACAAGCAGTTGGTGAATGCCTTAGAGCAGTAAATGGGTAAGTGATCACTACAAATCATGCAGGATGACTATGGAAGGCATAATCTTGACAAGCAAAAGCATAGAAGCCAACGGATAACTAAAGTGTTTTGGGTGGCTACTAGATTGCTTTGCGCCTCAAGGCATCACCTCAATCTTCAGAAAAACTTTTACAATAGGGTCAAAACTTATGCAGTTAGTGAATGTGATGTGCACACAATGGCTAATCAGTTACGCGCAATCATTTTCCACAAGTTTCTCCACAGCTCACCATTTGCCGTACAACTCTGATTCAACAAAGGAAGATGCGATTGGTCCTTATGCTTGAGATAACCGCAGAAGTCGGTTTCTATGGTACGCGTAAGACAGGTACTGCTAATTAGTCTAAATTTATTTGTTTTCGCTTTGTTTAGAAACCCTGTCATCCTACACTCACAAAGACGACGAAGAAATGGTGGAAGTAGAGTGTGGTAAGAATGAAAAAAAGTTGCTTAATGTCCTTCAAAAGTGTAAGTGCTCTGTACAATCTAAGCAAATTCGGGACAAATTACTCGAAATCGAGCCCTCGACTGCATCAGCAATGCACCTACTCTTACGCACAAATTAAAGGTCGTGAAGACCTGTGTGATAATGTGAAAGAAAGTTACGTGGCTCATGCTCTTGCCAGTTTTGCAATTGCATTATAAGTTCAATGCATCCATGCGTTAAAAAGAGATGCCATTTTTCTGCAGGCAAAAACGTAGATTTCAAAGAATCAACTTTGGTAGGATACCTTCCCATATCGTGTGAGTGGGTATTCAAGTTAAACAAAAGCTAACAGGTAGTTGGTGGTTTCAACTAAGCAAAGTAAATCGTCAATCAGAAAGTGAAAGCTTGATGCAAAACTTTTCTTGTACCAATCAGAATGATGTACAATTTTAAAGTCGTGGCTGCGGCATGAGGGACATCTATCGCAAATTGTAAGGGAATAAAATGGAAAGCAAAAGCTTGTGGTGAAAGAATGCACAGTGCTGAAGAACTGCATCATATTGCACAAGCTCCTCCACAAACAATGCTTCTTTCTTAAAGACTCGTTTAGTCACCGATGCCACCACAACCCACTTATGTGGACCAATCATCTAAGAGTAGCCTTCTCAATTGCTCCTACCAGGATATCCAGCATTTTGTTGACTGATTTTGACTGACAAAAAAGACAGACCATGCGACAAAACCATCACACATCTTCAGTCCAACCATTACTTACAGGTAACAGACACATCACCCCTCCTCATCCTCCTCTTCTCCACCATTACCACCACCACCACGACGTCTCATAGGAGCACAGCAATTCAAATCTGATGCCTACACCGTTTCACGGCACACTGTTTTGTGCTCTTCGTACATAGGCGAAGTCGATGTTGCCCAACAAGCTCAAAGCATTCCCCATCCCACAAATCCAACTACCTTTCTTCCACCCACCAAGGCAAGCCACGGTGAGTGACAGCTTGAAGAGATAAACAGATAGCACTGTGTTTGCTCCTCCCGCTCTTTATTGAATTGGAATACCGTTGGTTTGTGTGGCTGCTCTGCGTCTCCTCAGGTGCCCCACATCTGAGGTCCTACTGATGTACCGCAGTATTGAGACTGTGTGTGCTGTGTGTGCAGGCCGAATGGTCCATGTAGTTGTAGTGCCATTTCACAATGCGCCAGTCTACGACACACCTACACACGACTCTTGAGTGACCGTCTCTGCACTTCGTGTGACCACCTCCACCACTGTGGCACTTCAACACTTGCCTCACAAGAGTAGTAGACTACTGGCGTGGTTGGAGCACCAAGTCACCATCTACTTGCAAGTCTGCAGTGCCACCTGCCAATAACGAGGCGTCCACACAGATACATCCGACATCGATGGACTGGTTGCTTTACTAGTAGCAATTCGTGGATCTTTCATGACGCTATCGCTCTTTTGTCAAACCAATGCTGAGACCTTTGTGTGTTTTGGCGCATGACACAGATGAGGCCTCCTCGCATCCAAGGACTGGACCAGTAACACCCGCAAGGCCAATATGCGGTAAGTGCAAACTGCCACATTTATAAGGCAGTCTGCAAAACTGGCATCTCCCTCGCATTCACACTCGCATTCGCATACGCATTATCTTACCTGTTCCATTGCATGGTGGAGAGGTGGGGTGGTGGGAATATCCTCCTCTGATGCAAAGGTACGAGCTTTGCTTGGTTTACGCGCATGTTGAAGCATGGAACGTGCTTGTCATGTACATTGCGGAGTGGAGCAGTGTCGGTTCTTCAGAACTCACATTTTTACACTTGCATGCTGTGGCTTCACCTAAAATGTAATGAAGAATGTGTTGGAGTCCTCAGAAGTCGAGAAGAGGACGAGGCTATTTTTCAATTAAATAAACTGGTAAATAGGCAGCGTGCATTCAGTGGTAATTACATGCAGTGATATCTCGACTGACCATCAGGTAGAACATTTGTTGTAAGCTGCTGAGCGAGGTGTAGGAGTGCCATATAATACACTTAAACAAGTGTCAAGTCGCGTATTGTTAAGGTGAGGCTAATGACAACTACACAATGCTTGCAGGCTTGTGCATCAGTTACAACTAGGCGTCTTGAAGCAGTGAAGGCTCTGATTTGTAACCTACCCATTGCGAAGCGAAATGTAGGCACGCACCACTCAGGGAGGTCAACGGGGGCGCACTCAAATTGCCAAAAATAAGGCTGAACATTCGAAACTGGCAAATCGACTACATCGGCAGCATTTGTAGAGCCCAAAAGCCTTCCTCATCGCACGAGTCCATACACCAATATAGTAAAATCAAAGCATACAATGGACTTCCATGCCCTAAACAGTCACCATCATATCCGTTCACAGAATGCATGAGACAGGCGCCGCCAAGAATTCCTGGTGGCATTTCTACTTTTGCATTTAGACGTGCAACAATCCACTGGAAACGCACAAGGGCCTGAGACGGTGGCGGAAGAGGCCACAAAAGCATTGCAGGTGAGCCACTCGAATCAGGTTTACATGACCCAAATAAAGCAAAGTGCAAATGGAGAAAGGCCACTGCTGCCATATTCTCAAGCATGCGACTTAAGCAAGGCGTTCATAAAAGTAACTCTCCCAAATATTCCAATAATCGCTAGTGATCTTCCATTGGACAAAAATAAAGTCATCCATCTCGAGGACATTGGATGTCACAAACGGGTAAAAAAGACGGGTAATTTGCACAAGGATTACCCTGGTGCCCCATAATGCAAAGCCAGAATGAACCATTGATGAAGTGAAACAAATTTTTCACAAAGTGGTTTCTCACTACACGTTATTAATTGAATCAACCCATCAGTCAGTTAATTGTTTGCTGAAACATGTAGGGGAGAGAAGTTTCGCCTCGCATCCACTAAGTCAGATGTGGCAGTAGTCCTATTCCATTCACACGGAATCTTCTCTTATGGCTTGTGTTCATGCTTATTTCACATTTTCTATTAGGAGGGTGTCCACTGATTGCTTTGCTTGAATCGTGCATGCAGGTGTAAAATGGAGTGAAACGCTTGCTAAGCACACCGTGAAAGGGCGCATTGTCGCCTTTTGTGCTTCAAATTCAGTGCCAATGGTGGAGTGTGCCAAAAGAGGATGCCAATTCTTTGCAGATGAATACGCTGAAATGGATGAGTCGCTTGGAATCGAAGGCCTTGCCAGACGACATAAGTGAATACTCCCAGGCTCATACATTGATCTAAAGATGACAATTTTTACTAACCCTATTCCTAGTTACGTTCAGCATTGAGGGAAGATCCCCTGCAGATGGGGAGTGGATGAAGTAGTTAGTGAGAAGCATGAAAATGCTTAAACAGGACAGCGATCTGCATTTTGGTACCACGTGCATCATAATGGAACCGGTGTCCAAATGCAATTGTAGATGTAAGGTGGCGACTAAGAAACCCATCTACTGTTTATGTTTGGATGGGAATTATGGGTGTTTGGACAGTTGTACTTGTTCGACAATACATTGAATTAAGGATTAGTTAGCACTAGCCTTGGTATTTGATGCCTTTATCACCAACACATCACTTGAACACACGCCTATACTGCAGAGACAATTCAGCAATCAGCAAAGAATAGGCATCATTGCAAAAATATAAGGAACTAGAACAAATGCCGCACAATCACACATGCGTCGTTTGCACTCATTAATCTTCGCTTCCCTAATTGCAAAGGCCAGCTGATTTGTTAATTTTAAATCAGAGGAATGTTCGTTACCATGGAATGATACCCCAAAAAACAGCCGAAGTCGGCCAATGGTGAGAGAATTTATCCACTAACGCTCCGCATTCCCCTTGCCGCGTTCAATGCTTCGCTCCTATGGTTTCCATTCTACATAAAAAACAAGCAATGAACGAGGAAACTTCTCAAACTTGGCCAAGTTGCACTACATCAATTGACAATCCGACAGCAACTTAAATGGGAATGCCATTCGTATGCAGATGAAGGCACCTCCCTCACTAACACGCATGACAAGCAAATATGCACAGCGCTGACGACCAGTATGCCGTGTTTGAACTTTAACTCACCTACCTCTGCCTTCCGTGCTTGACGCCTAAGGCAACGTGGACCTCTACGGTATATGGACACCAGCATACTACGGAGATGAGGAGGATTTTGTGGAGATGAAGAAGGACGCCAGCGAGAACTGGGTCCTCTTCTCCACCAGGGACGGACGCCTCCTCCTAAAGAAGGGTCCACACGGAAAGTCCTACTCTATTGACGGCCAATATGAGGTCCACATCGACAATCACGTCGTCAGAGGAAAGCTGCTCTCCGAACTCATTTGGAATGTGCAAAGCGAGGTGAGCCCTTGACTCTCTCTGCTGACCGCTATTGTTGCTTCACTCTAGATCCACTGCGGTGAGGTGGCGAATCAGCGCAAATGCGCCTCGACCATCTACTTCAAGGACTTAAAGCATTTGGCAGGCTTCAAAGAAATCCCTCCATTCGCAGACAAGGAGTGTGGTGAGACCGCAGGAATGGGCGACTTCGGCAAGGTCACACTGACTAACTACACGGAGCGGGTAAGTCATCTTTGACACAGGAGCTCCACCATAGTTACCAACATGTGGGCTACCAATACCTCCTGCATACAATGCCAATGCAATTGTGCAATTGCAATTGCGCAATTAGTCTCGCTTACAACTGTGCGAAGCACCACAGTTGGCGCATTTCACTTAAATAAGACCTCCATACATTCCGTAGCATTGGATGTGAGCCACTTATCGCTTCATCCTCAGACTCCGTCTCTGCCACTTTCGACAACAGCATTACTTCCTTCAGCATCACACAGCGCCGTGCATGCACACTTCCAATGCTAGACTAGCCGCTCATTTGCATGCACTCGGTCTGACTCTTCCACTACGCTGATTCGTCACATGTGCCTCTTCTAACCACTTGGAATGCAATGACACGGATGACACTGGGTAGTGCGCACACCAGTGCTGCACCAGCTAACCTGATTGCAGTTTAGTACGTGCATCATTGTGTGGAGCAGACCTAACCTTTCACGTGTTCGATTAGCCGACGGCGGTGACAAGATGTTGAGGGTGATGCAATGCAGCAAACACGGTTGTAGGTCAACGACCAAACAACGTCGAGGCAGGTGGCGGTGAAGAGAATCAAGCAGACCTCCAAAAATGCCCTCTTCGGAGCTATGGAAGTGGCGGTCATGTGTGCTCTCCTCGAGGACTCCACCATCAACAAGCAGCACCTGCTGGCTCTCATTGGATGGTATTTAGATGACGAGTATCTCTACGTGGTGACTGAATTCATGCCCGGTGGCGCCTTACTGGACTACCTCCAGTCACTCAAACTAGGAAAGGAGGAGAAGGACCATATTCAGCATCTCGAAATGCACCGCTTTGTATCAGAAATCACCAGTGGTATGTGCGCTCTGGAGGCCAAACGAATTCAGCATCGTGATCTGGCAGCCCGCAACATCCTCCTCACTCAACATCGTCAAATCAAGGTACGCTGTCACCACGTCCTCACAGCTAACACAAATGCCACACGGAAGTGTACAAATCGCAGGCTCCACTTTCACTTGCACCAGCACCACCATCCACACGCATAGTCCTCTCAGTGGCCTGTCTACGTCCAGATCCCACTACCCTCGCCTCCACACACATCTCGTCTAAGCACAACTTCGCCTTCCTCACCTCACCTCACCTCACCTCACCTCACCTCACCTCGCCTCACCTTGCCTCACCTCATCTCATCTCATCTGATCGTTGAATCAGTAAGACCTGGGTAGTGATCAGTGGAAGGTGGCACCTCAATGTCGTGCTGTTTGAAGCGGCTCTGTATTGCTTAGGGGTGGGACAGTCGACTGGTCATTTGATGTGAGTAAAGACGAGGACAATGGAGTGTAAGTCTTAGGTTTGGGCAATCACATGCCCTGTGAGCAGCAACCAATGGGATGCTGCTTCCATTGCCTCCTCTCCTTCTATAGATCGGTGATTTCGGACTGAGTCGCCCCGACGGCTCGACGTTCACGTGCGGCCGCATATCAACACGATGGACAGCACCGGAGGTGTTGGAGAACGAAGCAAACTTCACACTGCGCTCGGATGTATGGTCCTTTGGTGTGGTGATGTGGGAGGTCTACAGTCTCGGTAGTCTGCCATACAGTGAGGTGCCGAGTGCAGAGCTGTTGACTCACCTCCACAGCGGTCGCCGACTGGATGCGCCACGTAGCACACCCTCGAGAATGGCCAGTCTCATGAGTCAGTGTTGGCAACTGCAGCCTGCATCTCGTCCCTCCTTCGTGGACATTGATCACTACCTGCGTGGACTCTTCGTGCATTCGGATTCAGACGCCATGGCTACGAATCCGCCTCCTTTACCTGCGAAACCGCAACCATTGCCCTCCTCTTCTCGACCGCCCTCGCCTTTAATGAAAACGCTGTTTTAGTCTACTGCTTAGTCATTGTGAGGTGTTTAAATCTGCATACGCCACAAAGATTGCCATAGAAATGTTCCTTTTTTTGCATGCCGGGGAATTCCACATTGGATGAATTGTTATCGCTTAAGTACGTGCCTATATTAATTGCCTGTTTTCAAATTTAAAGAGAGATTTGCGAGTAAGTTGTCGATTTGGCTGCCCTGACATAAAACCTTAAATTTTTCCGCATTTTGGTCTCTCCCGGCGGCATGCGGGTGCCATTAATCTTCAACATGTAAATAAATTTTTAGCCATTTTGCTGCTTGGAGTATTTATATAAGCTGCAAAATTGCAGTGCTTGTATGAGTATGGAGATTGGACAGACCTAATCTAAGAATGAATGAGCGACAAGGAAGTTGGAATAAATTTGGTAATGCCATAAATAGGATTTGTTAAACCAAATAGAGGTAACAGTGATAAAATTGAAATGGAGTTCTTGGATTAGCACCTAGTGGCTACGAAACAGCTTCGAGGCGTGGTGATTCAGTGAGTTATGCTTTGAGATCTGTCGTGATCTGCGACGACAGTAGCACTACATGCTCTTATCCTCATCGCTACCTTCATTTCTGTTATCTGAGATTAGAGTTGCTTGAGTAGACAAAAATAACATTACCTCATTCGGTTTTTGGGAAACGGAGAGAAGAGAAAATTTAGGCTTGCCTGGGTTTTGCCTAGTGTAATCATCAAAATTGTGGCAATCAGAATCAAGTTTATTAGTCACGCTTACGAGGTAACGGCGACACTGGTGGTTAACTCATTTTTTCACAAGAAATTTCCTCTGTTGATTGCCACAAAAGAGGACTATTCCAGCTATATCGGTGCCATTAAATGCTCCTTCCAAAGCGAAATTCCCAGCTCCTAGGTGGATCAAAGTATGAAGTCAAGAAAGGCACATTCCTAGGTCTTTCCCTCTCTTAGGTTGGTAGACGAATCACATCAACCTCGGCTTCATTTCACATTAAATGTCTTTTTTAAACTAACCAATCACCCTCAACTTTCCACTCTGCTTATGGCCTCACGTTTCCTAAAGTTCACCAATCATTATGATGCAGTAAACGGAATCAAGTTTCGGTTGCAATGTATTGCCAAAATTCTGAGTCAACTTATGCAACTGTTGTGTCAAGTCACTGCTGAAGCAGAGTAAGATGCAAACCCGTACAGATATTTAAATTTAATGAATCAAAAAGTAAATTTATAAAGGAAGCCAATTGGATTCTCACGTTCACTTGAACAATGAGGAATGATAAATTGAAACTGCTGGTTTATCCTAAATCAAGGCGGTTTTAAGGCCAAGCATTCCTTTTATTGTTAGAACTAACTTTCCGCATCTTGCGAAGGAGACTGTCGGTTTGCATTTGCTTGAGGGTTGAGGCGATGCTAAGTGTTCTCATTGGCTCTTTTTCACACAGCCTCCGCAACCATATTCAAAGATTTCCGACTCGGATAATGAACAAAATATCGGAATGTGTGCTCAATTTGATACCAGCAGAGGTGTCAACAATACCTTTATATTGTAGCTCCTGAGCTCTCACTGAAGATTCCACGGTGCCATGTGCGGCATAAAAGAAAACGGTTACTAGCAGAAAATCCACCAGGTGAAGTTCATGAATAGGGGTGAGTAACAGGGATCCAATTTTTGCAGAGCGAACAAAGCACCCCACTACAAACATTGCTTGGAGAGATATCGTTGTGCTACATAGTTTATGCTTCTTTTGGCAGTCGTCATCAGCATTCTCCATAATTGCTATACAGCACCAGCCACTCCTCTAAGATCGGTGACTTCCGTGGGTGAGGAGTAAGTGACTTTCGTAAACTTCATCTAAATTTTTTGCACACCTCGCATTATTCAGGACGGCTTGATCTTCTTTATCATTTCATGCTCCACTCACTGTTGGTAGCAGCACTTTCAAACAAAGCATGCGCCTGTGTTTGTTCGAGGCATTACTGCGCTAGAACCTATTCAGCTTAATAAGCTTGTTCGCACTTGGCGATACCGGCGATTTGTAGAGACACTGATTAGTAACTTCTACAGTTGTTGCAGTTCCCTTATCTCTTTCGCTGTGAATCGCTGGTGATTTAGTCCTCCGAACAGAGCACCCTCTTCTTTGACATTGAAGCGATGCATTAAGAAGTCAATTTAAAGAGAACTATAGGCCCTTAGCGGCATAAAAAGGAACAGAATAATTAAGTAAATATCAAATGTGAGCTCAGATCACACGAGCCTTACTATGAGACATTATTGTTGACGGTTTGTTTTGTCAGCGGAAATAGGCATTACAAAATTACTGTGAGTTAAACAAAAAATTTTGCCACTGCTTCATAAAGATACCAAACCAGATGACCGCCATCGTGAGTTTAATCGCCCATTTCCTTTGTTATCCCGCGAAAGTCACACCAACATTGACAGTTATAATAGTACCAAAGACTTTCGTTACAATTTTCTCCCTCCTTTTGTATAACGGGGCTGTATAAATCCCATATTTTGAATCACCTCATTGTGTACCATTCCATTTTTATAAATGAAGAGTCTGGTTAGTATGGGCTGCGATTTGAAGGAGGGCACTAGTGTAGGCTCTGCAGTCCGCTCTCATGCCCACAGTAGACTGAATGTCAAGCTAATTGCATAGGAAGCAACTGCCAGCACAACGCCGTATTTTCACAAACTCGCCTTGATGTTTCCACTGTCCGCTTATGGACCAAAGTAAGGACAATCCTATTTATCTGCTTAAAGTGCTTTGGATGTGCACTTCATTTTCTTGCAATTTGCAGGGTGTTTGCATGATGTTGGAGAAATGCTTGGGTATTTTCACTATTTCGCAAATTGACATGGAATGTGTCAGCTTGGTGCATTGCGACTGTTGTCACATCGTACAGTGCAGGGCAGTGAAATATCAGCTAGCTTACTTATGGCCGGGTATCACCTAAACTACTTAGCTGTGAGCACAA
Organism: Taenia crassiceps; assembly: GCA_023375655.1. Lineage (NCBI taxonomy): Eukaryota > Metazoa > Platyhelminthes > Cestoda > Cyclophyllidea > Taeniidae > Taenia > Taenia crassiceps. The sequence continues at coordinate 1,346,632 of JAKROA010000010.1, forward strand.
AAAAGGGATGTGGCAAATTAAGGAAAGGAAACAGCATAGAGGTTAGCGGTGAGCTATTTGTAAAAGATGGAAAGAAGGTACCTGCAGTCAATTATAGTTTCACTTCCATCTAATCAAAATTCTTAGTTTCATAACTGTTTTCATTGCCGTTTCGGCAGTATTAATGCCTTATACTGGTAATTTTGCCAAAAGGAAAACCCACATGCAATTCTGATTTTCATCTTATTTTATCACTTATTCACATAAAAGGTGCGGTCATTATATTTTAACAGCAGAGAGTGTTAAATTTCTTCTGCGTGGTAATAGATAAAGGTAGTACTTTGTGGATTAAAAAGCAGTTAAACAACATGGGGTTTTCATGCGCAGCGGAGAAATGGGGGCGGTGGTTACGGTTTCGCAGGTAAAGGAGGCGGATTCGTAGCCATGGCGTCTGAATCCGAATGCACGAAGAGTCCACGCAGGTAGTGATCAATGTCCACGAAGGAGGGACGAGATGCAGGCTGCAGTTGCCAACACTGACTCATGAGACTGGCCATTCTCGAGGGTGTGCTACGTGGCGCATCCAGTCGGCGACCGCTGTGGAGGTGAGTCAACAGCTCTGCACTCGGCACCTCACTGTATGGCAGACTACCGAGACTGTAGACCTCCCACATCACCACACCAAAGGACCATACATCCGAGCGCAGTGTGAAGTTTGCTTCGTTCTCCAACACCTCCGGTGCTGTCCATCGTGTTGATATGCGGCCGCACGTGAACGTCGAGCCGTCGGGGCGACTCAGTCCGAAATCACCGATCTATAGAAGGAGAGGAGGCAATGGAAGCAGCATCCCATTGGTTGCTGCTCACAGGGCATGTGATTGCCCAAACCTAAGACTTACACTCCATTGTCCTCGTCTTTACTCACATCAAATGACCAGTCGACTGTCCCACCCCTAAGCAATACAGAGCCGCTTCAAACAGCACGACATTGAGGTGCCACCTTCCACTGATCACTACCCAGGTCTTACTGATTCAACGATCAGATGAGATGAGATGAGGTGAGGCAAGGTGAGGCGAGGTGAGGTGAGGTGAGGTGAGGTGAGGTGAGGTGAGGAAGGCGAAGTTGTGCTTAGACGAGATGTGTGTGGAGGCGAGGGTAGTGGGATCTGGACGTAGACAGGCCACTGAGAGGACTATGCGTGTGGATGGTGGTGCTGGTGCAAGTGAAAGTGGAGCCTGCGATTTGTACACTTCCGTGTGGCATTTGTGTTAGCTGTGAGGACGTGGTGACAGCGTACCTTGATTTGACGATGTTGAGTGAGGAGGATGTTGCGGGCTGCCAGATCACGATGCTGAATTCGTTTGGCCTCCAGAGCGCACATACCACTGGTGATTTCTGATACAAAGCGGTGCATTTCGAGATGCTGAATATGGTCCTTCTCCTCCTTTCCTAGTTTGAGTGACTGGAGGTAGTCCAGTAAGGCGCCACCGGGCATGAATTCAGTCACCACGTAGAGATACTCGTCATCTAAATACCATCCAATGAGAGCCAGCAGGTGCTGCTTGTTGATGGTGGAGTCCTCGAGGAGAGCACACATGACCGCCACTTCCATAGCTCCGAAGAGGGCATTTTTGGAGGTCTGCTTGATTCTCTTCACCGCCACCTGCCTCGACGTTGTTTGGTCGTTGACCTACAACCGTGTTTGCTGCATTGCATCACCCTCAACATCTTGTCACCGCCGTCGGCTAATCGAACACGTGAAAGGTTAGGTCTGCTCCACACAATGATGCACGTACTAAACTGCAATCAGGTTAGCTGGTGCAGCACTGGTGTGCGCACTACCCAGTGTCATCCGTGTCATTGCATTCCAAGTGGTTAGAAGAGGCACATGTGACGAATCAGCGTAGTGGAAGAGTCAGACCGAGTGCATGCAAATGAGCGGCTAGTCTAGCATTGGAAGTGTGCATGCACGGCGCTGTGTGATGCTGAAGGAAGTAATGCTGTTGTCGAAAGTGGCAGAGACGGAGTCTGAGGATGAAGCGATAAGTGGCTCACATCCAATGCTACGGAATGTATGGAGGTCTTATTTAAGTGAAATGCGCCAACTGTGGTGCTTCGCACAGTTGTAAGCGAGACTAATTGCGCAATTGCAATTGCACAATTGCATTGGCATTGTATGCAGGAGGTATTGGTAGCCCACATGTTGGTAACTATGGTGGAGCTCCTGTGTCAAAGATGACTTACCCGCTCCGTGTAGTTAGTCAGTGTGACCTTGCCGAAGTCGCCCATTCCTGCGGTCTCACCACACTCCTTGTCTGCGAATGGAGGGATTTCTTTGAAGCCTGCCAAATGCTTTAAGTCCTTGAAGTAGATGGTCGAGGCGCATTTGCGCTGATTCGCCACCTCACCGCAGTGGATCTAGAGTGAAGCAACAATAGCGGTCAGCAGAGAGAGTCAAGGGCTCACCTCGCTTTGCACATTCCAAATGAGTTCGGAGAGCAGCTTTCCTCTGACGACGTGATTGTCGATGTGGACCTCATATTGGCCGTCAATAGAGTAGGACTTTCCGTGTGGACCCTTCTTTAGGAGGAGGCGTCCGTCCCTGGTGGAGAAGAGGACCCAGTTCTCGCTGGCGTCCTTCTTCATCTCCACAAAATCCTCCTCATCTCCGTAGTATGCTGGTGTCCATATACCGTAGAGGTCCACGTTGCCTTAGGCGTCAAGCACGGAAGGCAGAGGTAGGTGAGTTAAAGTTCAAACACGGCATACTGGTCGTCAGCGCTGTGCATATTTGCTTGTCATGCGTGTTAGTGAGGGAGGTGCCTTCATCTGCATACGAATGGCATTCCCATTTAAGTTGCTGTCGGATTGTCAATTGATGTAGTGCAACTTGGCCAAGTTTGAGAAGTTTCCTCGTTCATTGCTTGTTTTTTATGTAGAATGGAAACCATAGGAGCGAAGCATTGAACGCGGCAAGGGGAATGCGGAGCGTTAGTGGATAAATTCTTCACCATTGGCCGACTTCGGCTGTTTTTTGGGGTATCATTCCATGGTAACGAACATTCCTCTGATTTAAAATTAACAAATCAGCTGGCCTTTGCAATTAGGGAAGCGAAGATTAATGAGTGCAAACGACGCATGTGTGATTGTGCGGCATTTGTTCTAGTTCCTTATATTTTTGCAATGATGCCTATTCTTTGCTGATTGCTGAATTGTCTCTGCAGTATAGGCGTGTGTTCAAGTGATGTGTTGGTGATAAAGGCATCAAATACCAAGGCTAGTGCTAACTAATCCTTAATTCAATGTATTGTCGAACAAGTACAACTGTCCAAACACCCATAATTCCCATCCAAACATAAACAGTAGATGGGTTTCTTAGTCGCCACCTTACATCTACAATTGCATTTGGACACCGGTTCCATTATGATGCACGTGGTACCAAAATGCAGATCGCTGTCCTGTTTAAGCATTTTCATGCTTCTCACTAACTACTTCATCCACTCCCCATCTGCAGGGGATCTTCCTCAATGCTGAACGTAACTAGGAATAGGGTTAGTAAAAATTGTCATCTTTAGATCAATGTATGAGCCTGGGAGTATTCACTTATGTCGTCTGGCAAGGCCTTCGATTCCAAGCGACTCATCCATTTCAGCGTATTCATCTGCAAAGAATTGGCATCCTCTTTTGGCACACTCCACCATTGGCACTGAATTTGAAGCACAAAAGGCGACAATGCGCCCTTTCACGGTGTGCTTAGCAAGCGTTTCACTCCATTTTACACCTGCATGCACGATTCAAGCAAAGCTTTTATCCTAAATCAGAGGTGAGCATGTCATCCGCCTAATCGCGCATGTCATTTCCGTAATCAGTTGATAACAAATAGCTAGGCAAATTAATTCATTTTTGGTGATATTTTAGTAGTTCTTCAAGATGTCACTTATGGCACGTTGACATTGGCGGCAGTGGAACATCTCGTGATTGCAAATTTTCCTCGATGCCAAAATATGCAAAACTCCTAACATTTGTTTTTCTGAACAGCATTGAAATCAAACAACTAATTGTTGCATTCTTACCGCGATTTGGTTGCATTATTCGAAGATCTTGCTCGTCTTCATAGGGTTGCTTGGTTCCTAAATCTAAAGAATTTGATTACTTAGGCTCATCAGCAATGGTAATGCAGAGCGGAATCCTCATTGCGTCGGTGAATCGGCGGATTGTCGTTACAACTGCAATATTGTAGGAGCACCGTGTAGCCAGAGATCAGCTTCCATTCAGCGGCTAACAACTCACCACTCGTTCATGCGTGTCATTCGGCACTCACTACTTCATCTCCTACTTAGCAGCGAAAGCCCTAATGCATGCAATTTTCACGAAAATACACACAATTTAGTAGTGAGAGAAGCACGTTTAGTCACAAGCAGCCCCGCCTGGCAACTTAACCTTGGCGTATATGTGACAATCAGTGGACACCCTCCTAATAGAAAATGTGAAATAAGCATGAACACAAGCCATAAGAGAAGATTCCGTGTGAATGGAATAGGACTACTGCCACATCTGACTTAGTGGATGCGAGGCGAAACTTCTCTCCCTACATGTTTCAGCAAACAATTAACTGACTGATGGGTTGATTCAATTAATAACGTGTAGTGAGAAACCACTTTGTGAAAAATTTGTTTCACTTCATCAATGGTTCATTCTGGCTTTGCATTATGGGGCACCAGGGTAATCCTTGTGCAAATTACCCGTCTTTTTTTACCCGTTTGTGACATCCAATGTCCTCGAGATGGATGACTTTATTTTTGTCCAATGGAAGATCACTAGCGATTATTGGAATATTTGGGAGAGTTACTTTTATGAACGCCTTGCTTAAGTCGCATGCTTGAGAATATGGCAGCAGTGGCCTTTCTCCATTTGCACTTTGCTTTATTTGGGTCATGTAAACCTGATTCGAGTGGCTCACCTGCAATGCTTTTTGTGGCCTCTTCCGCCACCGTCTCAGGCCCTTGTGCGTTTCCAGTGGATTGTTGCACGTCTAAATGCAAAAGTAGAAATGCCACCAGGAATTCTTGGCGGCGCCTGTTTCATGCATGCTATGAGTGGAGACATCTATGGCTGCCTCTTTTCCTGTGTAGGTATTTGACCATCGGATGATGAAGTAGGGAGAAATTCCGGCAAAAATACTTTTTCCTTTAATTAAAATCCATGGAGTGTGCAATACGTCCGAGCCTTGCCTTTAATAGTAATAAATTGATCAGGTGCCACGAATCCACTACACAGAGACTCAAGTGGCAGATCTGATCTATTATGGAGAAGTGGTAAGATGTGGTTGAGTGATGCATTTGTCACATGCGAGCCAGCTCAGTTTTATCCGCTTGGTCTTACTGTTTTGGTCTTCTGTTGATTGAGGAAACTGGCTAATCAGCCAATTAAGCAAATATACATTTGGTTATCCATTGCTCGTTTCGAGAGCGTTTTAAAATGCCGTCTTTCCTCTACAGTCTTGCGATTCGATAGCGCACACTTATGTGGTGTGATTGTCAGTTGGAATGTTATTCGAGAATTGTCAGTGTGTAAAGCACTCACTGTGAATATGCCTTAGTGTTTTAGTTTTTTTTCATATTGTAGGACCTGGTTCCTTAGTTTTGTCACGTCGAGTCCACAGATGCAGAATCACTGACACGCCGTTAATCGCTTAATTTGGATGATGAAGAGGAGATTGGCCGTAGCGCCTAACGGCTTCCACTTTATAAGCTTAAGCAAATTGCACTGTTTTCTCATTGCAATGTGCTTGACGAATGTGTGGTGCATTTATTGGAGTACATAAGATAAGCTCGTCACGCTGCAGCACTGTGGAAATTCATCCTCGAGTGAGAGGGAGGGTTTGTCACTTTGATTGATGCACTGGAATCACTCGTGCTTTCTCATCCTTGCAAGTTGTCTTGTGATTACACCAGTGTCAATCAAAGTGGGACTACTTTTATGCATAGGGAAGTAATGTAATGGAGGATGGAGGAAGTAATCCATGCCATGCAATCGGAGGCACCCACACACCATAGATGGGTTGTCCACTGATTGGCTGATATTAAGGCTCTGAGTCAGCACTAAAGCTGTCATAGATTCTAAGCACAGACAATTTCAGCAAAGTGTTCTATATTAAAAGCTCTTCTTGAAAATTTAGATGCAGCTCAATGGTTGATGGATTGAGAGAAATCTTCTCCAACAGAACTCTTGTGAGTCTCGCTGTAAATGTCTCTTGGCGATCTCCACTCCATCTCGTTTGTTTTCTACTCACATACGCAAGTAATCATCCCATTTTGCCATGTTTACGTTAATTGATGTTCCATTGAAAACACCATGACTACGTAAGATCAGCTAAAGCGCTTTGCATGCTGTCCAAAACGCGCATGTACGCATGCCCTTAACTTATGTGTGTTGGTTTGCCTGAGGAAATTTAATCAATCGCATTACTACTGAAGATCTATCGTACTTCATCCGAAGTATTGGTGCAAAACTTAAGTAATTTCCTATCTCCTAAACAAATTTTACTCCAACTCTGAGGCAACGATTAAGCTATTCCTGCTGGATGGACTGCTACTCAGAAGCCGAGAGAATGTGAATGCAAAGCACTTAACGTCAGCAAAAGCATACTTCATGCTAATGTGATAAAAATAACCGCAGATTGGTTAGCACCTCTGCTCAGAACATCAGCACAGTACTTCGATGTTGCAGAATCCACCAGAAGTAGAAATGGCTGTAGAGTCCTATCAGCTTGACTGCTTTGAAGACGGGATTCCCACATGCTCTAACTACATTTTCTTAGCGGATGTTCGTTGCTAAGATGAAATATATTTACCCAAGCATTTCTAATTTCATTCCCTTTCTGAAGTAAGGTTACATCTTGTTAAGTCATTAAGGTCGACTGGGAGTGAAATACTGATTTGCTTGTAAACTTAAGAAAGGGGAAAGATAGTCCTTTTATCGTTTAAGTAAGCGACCTCTTAGCTCATCTGCAAAATAGCCAACTAGTCAGTATATGTCAGCAGCTATTACCCCGCTAAAGAACCGCGAAAATCCAGGCTTTAGCATATGCGATAATTTTCAACAATTCATTTATCTTGCTAGAAGAATGCTTTCAAAAACCCAAATATTTTCGCAATATATTGTCAAAACAATTTCAAAAAGCCTAAAAAATCAAATAAACTGTGAATGACCCCGTTACTTACACTGGCAATGTATGACAAGTTGGTCTAAGCTTAATTGTTTAGATGTCAGACTTTGTTATCATGAAATTAATGGATTTGTTCTACACTGCCAGTGCTCTGACCTTGACAAAATTGGGCAATATGAAGTGGTTGTAAGGAAGTGCAGTTCGGATGGCCCAACAAAACCCAAAATTTGTCAGGAATCCTAATACTAGTGGCAGCGCTTTATTTAATGGTGTAGCAAGTATCGCTAGGAAACGTGAAGCAGATCTTTACACACATGGATCATTTGAACTTTATATTCGCAGATTTGTTGCACAGTGAGGCCAGTAATTGAATTGCAAAGGCAGAGTCATTAGTAAAATAACCACGAATACTTCAGACTGTCTGAATTAAGGTGGTGATTTGTAAACTCACCGTGCGCATATATGTGCCATGTACCATTAGCGTGTCCCGAAGCTTGTTCCGCAGGTTCGCTTATGATGCTGACTTCCCCACCCAACTCAGACAATCGACGACAAACACTCAAGTTCTACTTTTATTTAAATTTTGCTTAATAGACCGATTTTTGAAGGCAAGCAAAACGAATCCTTGCAAAACCATGAACAAGAATTAGTGCGTAGCATAAACTTTAGTAAATTCTTTAATTGCTGGTTGTTTTAATATCTTAGCTCCAGTGCTACGCTTCGATTCCAATTTTGTACAATTCAGGCGCCAGAATGTTGGCGCACATGCAGTAGCGTACACCTCTTGGCGAGGATATGAATGCGTAAATTGCTTGCTTATGGAAGAACAAGCTGCCATGCAGATGGTGACACGATAAGGTTTGACTACGCTGAGTTATTCTGACAATTGTATTGGTTCTAGTTGCAAAAGCTGGACTTGCTTTGGAACGAGTATTGCATAAAGAACTGGCACATTATTAAAGCAACACAAAATGCTGTATCTCATAGAGTTATCGGTAGCAAACAGTAGATAGCTGAAAAAGGTTAGGGAATTAGATTAAATATTTGCTTCATCTTCTTTAGGTACTGTGTGCTTTTTTCGGTCAGTTTGCTCCTAAGGGGCCTTGTCTACAGGTAGCCATTGGGAAGTGACGGGTAACCTAGCCCTAAAGGCGTGATTTAAACCTAGTATCAAAACAGCGGCACATAAATGGCATGGCAGCTCATGTACAATGTCAGAAATTTAAAGCGACGAGTAGTCGAACACTGTTATGCTGATTGACGCAAAGGTGTAAGTATATGTACTTTTGAAGGCAGTGCCAGAAGTCATCGTTTTATGCTGATAGGGTGAAGTTTTGCGATGCTCTCAGTCTCTCAATCATTTCACAGCCTCAAGTTAAAGCTTCTTCACGAATTGGGCACCTAGCTACATCTGCAATGAGGGCGTGAGCACTGCCATCTCCTTCGTAGACAAGGAAGCTTAGGTTGCATCGGGAATTTTAATTTTAAGGTTTTGGGTTGAAGCTATCAAGATGTAGTCAACGTGTACTTGCGACAGCATGCGATGATGAAGAAAGTTTCATCTTCAAAGAAACTCAAAATTCAATCTCACTGGTACTTATGTGCAATATTGAAAGACTCCAAACAGCAATAGGATATTTAGACCGTAGGCACGATTTAAATGCCTTTGATTTTAGGGGTGTAAAGTCCAAATCCAAGAGTGCAATCTTCCGTCCCCACTGCATTTGCTGTTGTAAACATTCAAAGCCCATCTGAACCTGGGCTTCCATCGGCGCACAAATTGTCAAAAGAGATAATTGAACAATAGTTATGAGTGCTAAACACAGTCAAGACACCTTTTTGCTTTTGGTTAGCGCATGGCGTAGCGAAGCGACACTAAGTGTAATGTTCTGATCACTTGTTTAGCTTGTCGCTCCGGTTATCCTAGCACAATCTCTCAGTGCATGATATTCGAGCTATGCTGGTTGCCCTCCAACTCATCTTTTAATTTCATTTTTCTTCACGTGCTACACAACAGTTAATTTTGCGTTGAATTTAGTTTTCAAGCATCGAAAGCAATTTGTGGTGTAATTATGGTTACGTAATAAAATGCTTCGTTGGAAAGTCCAAAACAGTCTTCATCCTCAAAACTGGCTTCCAGCAAGTTGTATAAAATGAAGTCTTGATACCGTTGCTTTTTGTTTATAATCACTTAGTCAAAATAATAATGGAACAAATTGATCCAGAACCCAGCTGGGAATGTGCAAACTTAAATGGTCGTTTGTATAATCCCCACTTTCGTTAAAGGAGTCAATTTGGGTCTCCCCTACTGTACCCTCGCTTAATGGGCCGACCACCGAAACGCGTCAGTAGCTCCAAGCTCTCCAGCACATTGACAGCGCATATTCTGCCCCTGTACTGTGCCATCCTTTGTCTTTAGGAGAGTTGCGGGGGGCTACCTCATGATTGGAGGGAAACGCCATCAGTTTTCACCAAACATTAACTTCTAACCAGATTGCAGACCTTGGTTCATTTACGTGATTAATTCGATTGTTGGTAACCAACTTTCCCCAATTTACTTAATTTAATGTAGCGAGTTCTCTTCTGCAGACCTGTGTGTCGATTTAAAACTGCTTAAAAAGATTTCAGTGCAAATCAGAATGGTATGACAAATGCATCAGTGAATGCGCCTTAAAAAGAATCGATAGGCACAAAAATGTGAAATCGATTATTTTTTGAATGCACAAACATAAGAGTAGGGTTTGCACGACCAGAAGGACGTCACCCTTTTAGCTACTTCAGTAAATCACAAGAAACGCAATGGTATGGCGTTTTTATTATTGTTTTTCACTTTAATAATCCTTCAAAACCTCACCCTAGCAGAGGTTTTTGTGCCATTGTTAGCGCGAGATCATCAGCATCCACGTCGGTCAAGGCGGTGTTCAGACAGGCAACGCCTGCTGGGAGCTCTACTGTCTGGAGCATGGAATTCAACCTGATGGACAGATGCCAAGTGAAAAGACCATTGGGTGCAGCGACGACTCATTCTCAACGTTCTTTCTTGAAACTGGTGCTGGGAAACATGTTCCCAGAACTGTTATGGTGGATCTAGAACCCACCGTAATAGGTAGTTTGCTCGACCTCTGCATAAGACGCGCATATGAATAAATCAGTTCGCAAAGGAATAATCGTACTATTTTACTCTAGATGAGGTACGAACTGGCACCTATCGACAGCTATTTCATCCAGATCAGCTTATTACAGGGAAGGAAGACTCTGCCAACAATTATGCTCGTGGACACTACACTGTGGGAAAGGAGATTGTTGATTTGGTTCTCGACAGACTGCGAAAATTGGCCGATCAGTGCACAGCAATTCAGGGCTTTATTGTTTTCCATTCCTATGGAGGGGGCACAGGTTCTGGATTCACGTCTTTATTTATGGAACGCCTAGGTGTCGACTACGGCAAAAAATCCAAACTGGAGTACGCCATCTACCCTGCACCTCAGATCTCCACAGCTGTAGTAGAGCCGTATAATGCCATCCTCTGCACCCACTCAACCATTGAGCACTCTGACTGTGCCTTCATGGTAGACAATGAAGCTCTTTACGACGTCTGTCGCCGCAACCTTGACATTGAACGTCCCACCTACACTAATTTAAACCGTCTAGCCGCGCAGGTCATAAGTTCCACCACAGCCTCGCTGCGCTTCGACGGCGCTTTGAACGTGGACCTGACAGAATTTCAGACCAATCTCGTGCCCTATCCCCGTATCCACTTCCCATTAGTCACTTACGCACCCACAGTTTCCGCTGAGAAGGCATACCACGAGCGCCTCAGTGTGGCTGAACTGACCAATAGTACTTTTGAACCAGCTAACCAGATGGTGAAATGCGACCCACGCCACGGCAAATACATGACTTGTTGTATGCTTTACCGCGGCGACGTGGCACCCAAGGATGTAAACTCCGCCATCGCTGCCATCAAGACGAAGCGGACTATCCAGTTTGTGGACTGGTGTCCTACAGGTTTCAAAATTGGAATCAATTACCAACCTCCCACTGTGGTCCCAGGTGGCGATCTGGCTAAAGTACAACGTGCCCTCTGCATGATTTCCAACACCACGGCAATTGCAGAGGCTTGGGCTCGTCTTGATCACAAATTCGACTTAATGTACGCCAAACGTTGTTTCGTTCACTGGTACGTTGGTGAAGGTATGGAGGAAGGCGAATTCTCTGAGGCACGGGAGGACTTAGCTGCCCTTGAGAAAGATTACGACGAAGTCGGGGCCGACACGGTAGAAGGCGAGGGGGAAGAGGAGGAGGAGTACTAGACACCCCTCTCACCCAGCACTTGATTAATACCTAACTTCCCATCACTTTTCTACCTTCCCAATAAATTTGTACATTAAAGTCAATTCGCACATCTCAGACGAATCCTGAGGGTTCCCTGTGGTACGTCTAAGTAAAACTACGACTTTTCATTTCACACCCCAAAACGGAAATACTGTGCCGACACTGCACCAAGTGCCATGTGGTATGTTCTGTTACACTGAGAGCCGAAAAAGTCTAGTTCAGCAGCAGTTCACCAAGTCGATACAAACGAATTAGTGGCTTCAATCGAAGCCTGCTTGACTCGCAGCACAACGGGCACTGAGGTTGTTGGTAGGATGCCCAGCTCTGTGATCACTGCGGAAACGAGTTCGGGTGGGACAACATCGTAGACGAGGTTAAGGAGACGCAGATTCTTCAACCCTTCGGTCCGTTGAGAGAGATCGCGCCAGGCCTCTGGGTGATTGCTCTTTACTACCATGAAGTCGGGGTCTTTAGGAACTCGCCAGTCTGCGGTGGTGCCACGTGGCCCACGCCAAATCTCATCGGGATCGCCAAGCTCATTGAACTCGAAGGCGTCAGATTGAGCACGCTCCCAGAACTTATATGTCTCTGCACATACCATAACCGGAGTATGCGCAACCGACGCGACTATGTTTGCAACGTGAGCAGTCCCCATGGTTGCGATAACATAACCGTTGCTCAGGAGACTATGCGCTCCCAATAACGTCAAAGAAACCTAAAATTGATGGAGGAAATAATAAAAGGCCGTTTCATGAAGCGTTATTGGAGAAATGATCCTGTGGTAAGCAATCTATACAGGATTCCCTTCTCTGTAGAACAGCCCAATTTTAAGAAATAAACCCCAACGAAGAAGTCCGCAAAGGTTTATTGGAGTCTATCGTATCAACAGAAAGCCTCCTTACTTTAAGACGACCATTACGAGCAGATGTTTACTATGAAGCGATAAGTAAAGGAACTTACAACTAGACATCTGAAGGTGTTGATCAATTGGGGCTTTCTGCCTTCCCCTTTGCCAATGAAAAGTTAAAAAATCTAGATTCGATTGCAGTTCGAGGTATAGCGAGCTGAACTTCGGTCTCACATTTGCGGAATCACAAAAACCATTTCATTCAAATATATGACAACACGCCTTTTGTCCACACATTATCAGACTTCCAAATACTATAGATACAGTTATGGTTTGCCCATAATAACATTCACATAAACTGAGCTTCTGGTCATGTAAAGTAAATGCAGAGAAGTAACGATTTGTTTTTCTTATGAAATTTGGAATGATAGTTGAAACCCTGTCATTAGAACTTATTATAACCGAAACTCCTGATCTAAAACAACACAAAATCGTCGGTAAACTTACAACTCAATAACTTGTACTCACTATGATTGACAAGTCTAGTAACTCAATTTGATGCTAGTCCATTCAGTAAATCATTTTAATGACATATTCGCAGGACCAGCAAAATGTTGGGTCCAGATCTGCTAAGCTCGTATTTAGGTCGTAAAAACACAGCCAACAGCTGTAGGACACCAAGATATCACTCAAAACTGCACCTTAGGAACAACCATGGGCAGGGCAGCAATGTGAACCATTTCACAGGGAATTCCAACCTTCCGAAGACGAAGGAACATCCGCCGGCCCTCGCAGCGAGGCCGACAATCGACCACAAGAACAGTGAAATTTTTATGTCGTGTTTCCCATGTTACCTGGAGGGCCTTGGTCACCACCGTAGACTCACCAAACACGCACACCACCCCACCAGGAGGCACAGACTCCGCCACCAGGTTGGCAATTGCCCGATCTGCTAGGTGCACCCGTTCATGAATGAAACTGCCCACTGCATCCAAGAGCTGACTCTTCATCTGCAAAAGCACAAATAAACAGCTGGATGATCTTGAACGCTTAGAAGGCCTGACACTGGAAATAAGACGTACAGACTGGGGTAGCTCAGCTTGACACATTTAAATAATCCACCGCATTCAGGATCCAATTCTGCTAATGACTTTAAAGCCGTGTAACCCGCAAAATAAAACCCTTTAAAAGGGTGGATGTCTCGAAGCATAAATGAAAAAAAATGATACCCACTAACCTCTTCAGGAGAATTGACGTCATCCAGCCGATGAAGCATAATCTTGATATATTGCACTGCGCTACGTACAGTAACAGGTAAGGGTCGGCATTGGTCCAAAAAAGTGACGTGACGGTCGAAGTATGTGTGAAATCCCCTTGCTAGACTCCCGCCAACTCCTGGAATCTCCTTCCAACCGAAGTTGAGAATCAATGCCACCGTGGCCCGCAAGAACTCCAAACACCGCCTGTTCGAACCCCCCACTCGACCCTCGTCCAACTCCAGACCCAGTCGTAAAAAGAAGGGATGAATGGAGGATATTTTTCCCAATCTAAGCAACAAACAACGGTTGAACCCTACAAACGAACGATTGTTTTGACAGGAAAGCGTACTTGTGCTGACCGACCACGTTGACTCTCTTATCAGGCTGACTAAGATGGCAGAAGAGGTTAACTCGCACTGGCTCTTGTGGCCTCGGCTGCAGCTTTTTCTTGTGTAGTTGGCGGACAGACTTTTTAAAGTGAGCAGGATCGTCCATTCGCATAACACCGAGAGCCTGCTGACCGCCGCTGGCTGCAGATGCGCTCAAGGCTGGTTGAGACTTATTCGGCGTAGACGGCTGGCTAATAGGGAGCTGACTTTCCGACATAAGTTCCTCTGCAGAGGGGAGCTTTTGCGAAATGAGGGGAGACTGAGATCTAGTCTTCTCCTGTGAGGCGGAAGGGTCCCCGTGTTTGTTCGCATTTTGTTGCTGTCTTGTTCGGTCGCCTAGTGGTTTTGTATTTGCATCAAACTGCATTTCGGGGGCACACTTTGACACCGCCGCAGCGCTTGTCTGTTTGGCTGCTTTCGCAGCCATTTTCGCTGCGCGCTGAGCCTCCTAAAAGATTAACACTGCGCATGAACAGCCGTACGATAGTTCAGTGACACATGGACAAAATTGTGAGCATCTGAGATTTGTAAAAACAGTAATGTTCTATTAAAAAATTACAGAGCATGTTCTGGCCCCATCTTTACCTAGTCCGGTAGACCTGGAGGTGAAAGAAGAACACCAAAACCTAGAATACAATCCCTAACGACTCCAGTTACCTGCAACTCACGGCGTTCGCGCCTCAGTTCCGCCTTAGACTTGGAGGTTTTGGATGGACTAGTAGGCACCTGCATTCCTAGCTGAAATACCAGTTTTGAACAAAATAAGAAAGGAAACTCATCTCAAGCATCAGACTTTTAATTTGGCCAACCATATCTAGAACACTGAAGTGTTTGAAGCTAAAACAGCGGAAATTGAATTAAAGCCCCAATGTGACTGAAATACATGGGTTTTTTATTAAAATTTAATCAGAACTGTGACCGTATGATACCTAAGCCTTTTATAAAGCCCAAGCAAACCAATGTACTTATTCAAACCAAAACGAGCCAGCACAGCGCTTCATACACACAAAACCCACATAAAATGTTTAGTGATAAGCCAAGGTCGAGTATAAAATCTACAAAAATTTAAAATATTTTGGTGGGACGCGAAGGTATTTAGAAAATATTTGAGACCTCTAACACTAACTAAATGTACATGCAAGCTCCTTAAAGCAAATAACTGTAGGTGTTGCGGAAATGCCGCTCGCTGATTATTTATCCGAAGTCTATCAGTTGTTGCACATTATATAGAGCCAAGATAACTTTGAATTCTGGCGTAAATAGAAATCTGTGGCTTAAATTTATGTATAACGTTCTTATATGCAGCATGTGTTTATGGCTTGGCGTGTATCCTTTTGTTGTTGCTAGTATTGAAATAAATAATAAAATTTGCCTTTGATAGAACTAGTTCAAGCTGACGGAAAAAGCACTACCTTGCTAATGCTTTTGCTTTTTCATCACAAGAAACTTTAATTGGTTTATTGTAGCACTTAATATAGCCAGTTACATATCTTTAGACCCTATTTTTGAAAAAAATGAGCATCGATTTCCCATGGCATTCTATCTGTGAAGCTTCGCAGGAACTCACTAAAATGAAGACACTCAACAAACTGTGTGCTGAAAAATGTTTTGCGCCATTTTGCTACTAGAATATCTCATGCAACTGTCAAGTTACTCAACAGAATACAAATTTATGTTTGTTTTTCAAAGCTGTGTGATTCCGCGAGTCTGCTTTGTAATTATAATAGTTTGCAATAGCATAATGAGGATTACAATGGTGCATAGAGGGTTCGTAAGAGTACTAATCTTGCCTCAATTGCATGTCGCTGTGTAGAAGTGCGGACTGCTGAATCTTTGGTAGCCAGATTTTTGTCACATAGTTAAACAAACTGGTAAGGCCTTTTAAAAGTTAAGCGATTGTCTATCTGTACACTTGATTATACGTGGCTATTTTTCCTTTAGTATTGGCTACTCTATTGCGGTGGCAACAACCCAAAGATTGTCGTAACATGATAATTTGAAAATGTAGGCATGGAATAGTTCACGTCTTTAGTTTAATCAATCAAGAATAGCTTAAGCACATGACATGGCGAAGGCATGATAGTACGGAATTGAATTGGTCTCTTTACCAAAGCTGCGACCGTATTAGGATAGAGCCCTTTACGCCTCACCAAAAATCAAGAGGCCATTAACCATGACTCGGAGTGGATTATATGACATCGGTTTTGTTATGGTATTGCAAAATGGTGTTGAGTCCGCAGTCTCGAGAGAAGGGTCTTGCAAAATATTTTGATGCCTGTTAGAAGGTCTATGAAACAAATGAGCGATTCATTTCCTAATAACAGTACTCTGTACACTCTCTCTTGGCCTTATAGTCATACTATTGGCCTCCATCTCCTTTTATGGGCTTAGGTTAAAAAATGGCAATGCTTTTTGCTTTACTGCCTATTTTGGTCACGGTCACTTGGGTGGCAAAATCGTCCTATTCCGGTGGGTTCGTGTTTAGATTGTGCCAGCAGCCCCAATCCCTTCCTGTTAGCTATATATATATATATATATATATATATATATATATATATATATATGTGTGTGTGTGTGTGTGTGTGTGTGCCTTCTTTTGCTCTCAAATAAAATCTTGTGAGACTACACTGGTGGCGGTGGAACGTTGGCCCGACTTTAGAGGATTTCTATCCCGATCTCTATCGTTTGCAACGAACTAGCGGTGTGGAGGAAGTGCATGTGCTACGAATTGGGGAATATCTGATATCCTACAGCTTTCGGGCTGAGAACGATGTCTGTCCACGGCATTGACCCCATTTACGTGATCTGCAAACATGCTGTTAACAACTGAAGCAACACTAGCGGTGAACGACCTGGATAAGTCTCAATACAAAAATTTTCCCGACGTGCCTTCTTAAGGAGTTCCGTGTTCTAACCTCCTCCTACTGACACACTGTCGTTTTCAAACCGGACGTTCTAACGGCTAATACTGAAGTTTTACCAAGGAAGGACGATGCTAAAAAGGAGGAAGGGGCTGTATAGTGATTTGTTTCTTTCATTGACAGCGACGATTACTTGAGCAGTCGTATTGTACTGTCCGGCAGAGGCCGGCCTTCGGGCCATGATAGCTGCCTCGACCCTCTGTTGTTTGAACATATGTATTCCGCTTAAGCGATACACCTTCTTTCTCCTTCAGGGAAGTGTTGGGAAGCCACAGTATTGTTTCTAAGGAGAAGTGGATTGGTGAAGGAAAATCTCTGGTCAACTCAAAAATGAGATAATTTCAACCTCTAAACTCGAATTTCAGACTCTTTTAACTTGGTCCAATGACTCCAGTCCCCTTTTTGCCTGTTAAACAATCATCAGAATTCACTATTTATTCATGCTTAATAATTGCGCATGAAAATATACAACCTTAGTCTACTTATCTTATATTTTAATACATATTTGAGTAAACTCCAATAAGATGTATAGTTTTATTGCCCTTAATCATTATCAATTTTATCAGTTTTCGAGGTTTCAAAGTTGGGCATATTTATGGTGAGTGATCGCAGTAAAGACCATGACACTCATCAATCTGAAGGATATCTAGAACTTACTTTTTCATTTATAAAAATGAGGCATAATGCGATTATTCTATAATATTTGCAGGGAGCGAATTTTTCGAATGGCTAAAGAGATAAATTCTCGGAGTTTCTTTTACGGGCCGTACCTTTTATCACATCATGCCATTATTTATTAGGTTTAGGATGGAAAAAATTTTATATAATCGATTCCTCAGCATAAGCATGCAGTGGTAAGTTACGTAGACATTTAGAGAAGGGTAGCGCAAATGCAGAAAATTGGTGGATTTTGAACCTCGAGACTTTCTTGATGGCAAAAGAGGGCATAACAGTAAGGTAGAACGTATGAATTAGCACTGGCATTATTAGGGTCCCAAGACTTCTTAGAGACTCTAGAATATATCCAACAAACAAAAGACATAAGCAGCTAATACGGTATATTTTAAAGTCAATTTATCTATTAATATGATAAACTTATATAAAACGTAGTAAATAAGGACCGTCGAAAATTAATTAAAGTTGTACAACCCAAACGCCTGCAAATTTTTAAAATTCAAAATTGTAAAATAATTAAAACTTAAAGCTTATCTTTAATTTTATTCAATGTGCCATCTCCGTGCATATTCGACAATATTTTTGATGTAATTTAGTGAGGTGACTACCAGAGGCGCGGTCGATTTGCGGAATTTTTCCGGTCCAATTGGGCTACAGATTATTTCGGACTTTTGAACACACGTAGGCTATTTTCATATTTGTTTGCAGATTTTTTTCGCGTCATTGTTATGTAACCGATTTGTGGCGGAAAAGGGGTTATTCTGATTTTAACCTACAAATCTGTTGCATACATTGGTTTTACGGCGCTTCTTTACTAATCTGGTTCCCTGATACGCCCACTAATTCATTGTAAATGTTTAGGTAGACACCCTGCTTTCTGCTGCCTCAGGTCTGATTTGTTGTGTTACTTCATCTTTCACTGTTTTTTTCAACTTTTGAAATCATGTGCCATTTCACCTGAACTTTTGATTACTTAAGTCCAGGCTTCTTTTCATCGCTTGAACTTTTGGACACAATTTGGAAGGAGATTTCATTTGTGGCACATCATCGTGATTGAATTTTTATGATTTCGAACCAAAGTTTTAGCCTAGTTGTCAATAATTGATGTTCACCCTAACTTCTTGAATTTACGTCACGCTTTTTCCTATGTGAAGTCTGGGTTCATTGACTGGTTTTGTGTATAAGACTGACCAATTTTTTTCCGTTTTAGACTATCGTTTTACGTGAAAAGTGAGCTCTTTCTTTTCCAATATGGCCGCTGAGTGTGCGCAAGTAGTTACGTTGGCCGACAAACAAAAAGCCTCCGGAAAATCGGTTCCGCCTCCAAAGAACATTTGTCAACCCTTTACACTACGGCTGGTTCTAGGGTATGCTCTTCGTTTTTTGTATACATCCTTCTCAACTAGGGTTCCGATTATCAAAGAGGAGAACAAGATTTTTGGTGATCTGGAAAGTCTCTTCTTAAAGTATGCACGAATCGAGGCTCTTTCTACCAACCAGCTTTCTGACAAGATGGATGTCGACCTTTTTTGGTACGCTAGTGCTATTAGGTCTAAATTTGGTTTTGTAGGAATCATATACAGACTGGTGTGAACTCTATTGTGAAGCTCTTGGAGGATGCAGTGCGTGAGACCTCGACATCCAAAAACCCAGATCCATTCGCCGTAGTCTTGCTTGACTTCGCCTGGCTCAACTCTCAACTAGGGCATCATTTGGCCCACATCTGTTCTGGCACCCCCCATACAAGCCTCCTTGCCGTCAGTCCTCCTGGAAAACTCGCCAAGATGGTGAATTCCTCCAGCAAGGTTCGTGTTTTGTCGGTATGCTAGCGATCAAACATTGTAAGTGCACCATTCTGACTCAGCTTCCTGCATTATCGCGTCGTCTGAGGATTTTCTGAGTGTGTTGGATTCGTTTTCCCTTATTCGTTGACTGAGTTTGCCGCATCTAACTTCGATGGTGTCTCTTTCGTTCTAGTGGCAGCAAAATTACCTCATGCATTGGCCAACTAGTGTTGAGAGAGCGTGGATTGTCTTCTCATAGTAGTTTCATGAGCGTTTTCAGTAGTAAAGGCCCTAATCAACTGGAGTTTTCAGACCCCTGTTCTTCAATTTAGACGAATCATGCTCAAGTTCTCACCGGTGAATGATGAGCCGGTATTTAATATGATTTCGCGTTAATGCAAAAGAGATTGAAATTTGTGCCCTTTTCGATGCGTTTGCGCGTTTATCGTAGTCTCACCCTCAATGCACTTACTGATTTGGCTTTGGGTCGATCTGACAGTGAATTTGATCCAGGACGTGGTAGCCTAACCTAGTATCGTTTTTTGGTCGTGTGCCACCATCCTCGTTCTTTTGTTCGATTCGTAGGCTCGTGTTGGGTGATACTTCGTCTCGCTTTTGGCATCTAAATGTCTTTACGCTTAGCCCTTGCTACTGGGTCTTTTTCACTGACTTAGGTTTTCCGAATCCCGATTCTTATTTTCTACTCGAAATGTTGTTAAACTTCTTTCTGAAACCAAAATTGTGTCGTTAAGGCTTTCACCTTATCGATGTCCCTCCTCCTCAACAGCTCCTTTTACCATAGTCTTGAGTGAGGCAGCTGCTCCTCTAACCCTTAATTATCTGTGGAATTGAGTCTGTTCATACACAACGACTTGAGAGAGACGTTGCCTGTCCGAGTTGAATGCCAGCTTCAGTAACGCACTAGATCGCCACGAGCCTCCCCTCAATGACTGGGCATGGCTTGAAGGCAAAAATGGCTGTTTAAGTGAACCGTTGGTAGTGCATTTGCCAAAGCGTATTTTGCGTTGCTCTGATTTGTTCCAGAAACGTCCACTGTCGCTTTCGACCGATTTGATCAACTTGAAGTGAGTAGTTCAATACTGACCCTTTCAATTTCATTACGAATAAGTTCACTACTGTTCCTCGCCAGTTTATCATTAGAATTCAAATTTACTCGATGCTTATTTTTTCAGGCATCATCTTTATGCTTGAGGGTCATCTGTTTCTGCTTTGTTCGTTTTGCAAGTTTTGTTTTCAATGTAATTTTCGTTCTTTCATTTCGTCAATTTGATCCATGGCCTAATTGATCACCATTTACTTCACACCTATTCTGAGTAGAAGCAAAGTTGTGCTCCGAGGCGGATAATTTGGGTGAATAACTGGCCTAAATAGTGCCTTGTATTAGAACCACCTTTTGACAAATTGTATGCGGCACACTCTCTCATTTCTTCTACTATATATGTGATTAGTTATTTAACCCTCCAATATCCAAAGACTGTCAAGATGATCCCATGACTATCCCATTCTTTATCCAACAGGTAATCTGCATTGGAATTCGACCGTTGATGACACCGCAGTGTGCTCGCTTGCCGCAGCTGCGCGACTTCCTTCGGGCATGTGCCGCACTGACCGGTAAACCACTGCCGCCTGACCCCGCAGCTTCTGCCACGGCATCGCTTGCCGCTGCAGCGGTGGCAGCGGCAGGAGGCAGTGGCGAAGGCGGAGCTGTGGCGGGGGCCACAGTTGGCTCTACGCCTCAGTACGTCCCCATCTTACCGAAACCACCTACTACTGTCTTTGTCTCCCCCCATGCCAGTGTCGACATCACTCCTGTCTCTGCTGGATACGTTGTTGCTGCTGGTGGTGGCGGCGGTACTCCTGGCCTCATCTCCAACTCGGTATGTACTCTTTCATTCTTTGGAAATGACTTTGGCCTTCTATCACCTGCATTTTCATCAACATGCTGCTTGTGAATACCTTGCAGTTCTTTCCCATTTGTTTCCTTATCTTTTCTAAAAATTTTCGTATCTCTTCAACCCCCCAATTTTTTTGACGCAACTTGTTTATGACGCCCTCCACTGAACAGGGTATTGCTGGGCATCCTTGAAAGACGATATCTCAGCCTTGAAATTTTTCATGAACATCCGTGTTTGCTAGTTGATCTCTGGCTTTTTCGAAACTGTCAAGGTTTTACTACCAACATCTTGAATAGATGTCTCGAATAGTGATTCCTTTTCATCAATTTCTGTCGTTTAGTAATTTCAGACAACCATCGCGTGTGTTGTGATTGATAGTTATATTTTGCAGGATGTCGGAATGCCTGAAATCACTTCTTGCCTACTGCATGCTTATTAGGTGTGAAATTGAAACCCCTGTTGGTTTGAGAGGTTTGTAGAGAAGCCTTATCGAGCTTGGCTAATCCCAAAGTATTTGCTTTTGTCGAGATCCCTTTCACAGTCGTTTGATGTCTCCGTCATATCCAATCGCTTGCGTCGTCTTGTGCTGCCGGAATTGAGCAGATATTTGTGAAAAGTTCAAAGGCCGTTGGGGGAAATACCCATATTCTTCATTTTATGTTTGGTTGCACCATTGTCTTATCCATAGCCATTTATTTCGAAGTTCTATGCTTTCACATCTTTGCATTAGTGATTTGATGTTGACATCACGTACCTTCGCCGGTTCTGGGCCTTAATTTCTTGGCTTTTAGTGTTTATAACTATCGCAGTTCCAGAATTTCTCAATCTTACCTTTGACTAGAGAATCAGCCTCTTTCGTTCCATTTCCAAGTTCTGAGACTGAAGCGGTTTGAATCGGGATTAAACACTTTTCGTCTCATTGTTAATTCGCCCCGTGGTAGCTTTCATTCTCCCCTAATTAGCTGGCCAAAGCGGCTTCCGATTGTTTTATGTATCCATCGAAGCGTTCACCCCACTAAGGGATTTTGGAGCCCTTCCTGAGTACTACTGTCGGCGTCTTGCTTTGCGGTCGAAGCTTTTTCTCCTCAACAGCTCTCATTCTTTGGTATTTTAAGTCGTAGGGGTCTGCCAACTATCTCCTGTGGTAGTGCACGAGTCGGTTGCTGCACTGTTTTGGACTTCCTTGGAGTTCGCCAGATTGCCATCATTCGAGTTTACATCCTGGATCACGCCGCAGCTGTCACCTTTTCTCTTCCTTTTAGCTGATGGGCCACCCGGGTCCGTCGCACGCCCCCATTCAGAAGGCCCAATTGCCTCCAAAACCACCGGTGCCAGTAAGTATTCATTTAGCTCCCTCCACTTCTTTGGAATTCACGCTTAAATGTATGCCTTCCTTTTCTCACTTAGCGACCGGCGGTCCGGCACATTCCGGCCGACGACTGGCTTACCTACAAGCTGGACCACGGTAAGCTTTACAAGTGTGGTGCGGACATCTCCAAGGAATTGGAGAATCATAGCCTCTACATCCACGACGTGACCGACATCTGGGCGCTGTATCCCCGGCAACTGCAAAAGTCCGACATGGGAATGCGGCGCTCTGCACCCCCGCCTCCCAAGTCCCACAAGTCGCGCACCTTGGTTCCACCGAGCAAGCAACGCCGTACGGCTGGTGGTGGTCACCAGCACCACCCTCCTCCACCACCACCGCCCGACGATTACTTTGAAGATGAGGAAGAGGAGGAAGATGAGCAGGACCTGGCTGATGTGGATGATGACGATGAGGCCTATGGGTACCACCCAGGTCCCTCAGCCTACCTGGAATCGCCTCCGTCGAGACACCACCGCTACTCGCGTCACCACCAACAGCCGACACCATCCCCTAATGTCCCACGTGGGATGTATCATCGGAAACAACAGCAGCATCTTGATTCAAGTGGGCAGTATGGTGGGTTGGGCAAACGTCGCGCTCGTGGCGACGGTGGTGGTGGTGGCGGTGGCAACGTTGGGGCTCGCCGCTCACCTCGGTGGTAGTGTGAGCTCAGGAGGTCAATCTGGCACGTTCGCGGACTTTTGTGTACATACCCTAGCATACTCATTGTTTTTTCCCACGTATCCAACCTATTTTTCTCTGTGTGCGTCCGTACTCGTTTGCATTAATATTCTACTCCCCTCCTTCCTATAAAATTACATTGACTTTGGGGACGATCCTGGGTCCAAGCAGAGCAGGGAACAGGGGAACTGGGGGAGGTTAGCCAGTCTGCGGCAGTTCTTATTTCACATTTCGCATAGTTCTGGAGTAATACCACCTCATTCGAAATGGTTCCTGTAGCAAACAAGTTGCTCGGATCGACTACGCTTTAAAGCCCGTTTAGATTCGATTTCTCTGTTTGTCCTTACCTTGGTAAGACCTACTTTGAGGGGGTCTCAGAATTATCCTGATGGGATGTAGTAGCAACCATTTACCAAACCTACGCCTACTGGTAATTATACTTTTTGAGGGTAATCCGTGGGAGTTTTCCGGGAGTCGCAGCAGAGGAGCTTCAAAAGACCGCAGCCGTTACAGAAACTATGAAGTGACCTGGAGGGGGCAAAACGCATCTGAAGAACGCTCATCGATTGTGACAATTTGACCACACGAGGCAGTTTGTGAAAGGAAGATTGCAGTTAAGGTGGTGGTGTTTGGTGGACATCAGCGGTCCGGCCTAGGTCAGTCTGCGTATAAATTCGCACTCAGCGCAGAAGCACACCAGTAAGTGACTTAAGGAGGGATATGCATTGAACAGATCTAGCATCATTTCGAAGTGGAGGCATGGGATCAGGGTGGTAACCGGATGCATGGCAGGAACGTCGTTCAAATTGTTTGCGCACCCTTAAGAGGGTGTCTGCCGGTGACTGGTGAACTCGAAAGCAGATGCAATCTAACAATCACCGATCACAACAAAAAAGCCTCTTGCCAATACATCCTACAGGAATAATTTCAATAATGCACAGTAAAAACACCGTCTAGCCGTTTTCAATAGCGCGTTTGCTGTCGTGAGCCGTATCCAGAAGAGCGCCACTGGATAGGATATCCGCCGCCGCCGCCTCTACTGCCGCCACCAACACCATCACTGGAGAGCCCAGGTACTTCAGGATTCTGCGACCGCGACGAGGACTGCCAACTGGGAATGGGTTTAGTGGCGCCTAGAGCAAAAGAATAAACCACTTACCTCCTTTCTGTGTGCAAATAAGTGTACGCATGTACCCTCATTAGCTACCCCAATTAGTGCCTTTGCCGTTAGATCACGCCTCAACAAATGGAGCAAATTGAGCCAGATTCACCCCAAACTCGTTATCAAAAGCCCACTTTAGGCGCAAGGAAGCGGTTATTAGCGTTAAGCGTTTCGCTGTCGGATATGCACAATAGTCCCCAACAGCAGGTAAAGTACCACCCACTTGGTAACTTTCGCTTAGGTTGAGGCCATAAAACTGGCGGAATTTGCATAAGAATGTTGAAATAGAGCAAATAGGACGAGGAAAATAAAAAAGGCCTACTGGATCTATGCCCATAGTCAATGATGTGGGAGACTTTCTGTGAATTCCTGGAGGATGATGGTATAGAGGCAGACGCTTGAGAATAACCCTGATGACTGCCACCACTATTCAAATGTCTGGGATAGGCGTTGGTGGAGGAAGCTTCGTAATTGGGGCGATGCTTGTGAGACGCCAATGAGGAAGAGGTAGGAGGAGGGGAGGCTCGGCGTGTGTAACGAACGGGTGGAGGTAACGGCGGTGGCGATCGAGACCTGCTCACTCTGCCTGTACGACTTGGCGGTGGTGACCGTGATCTGTTCCTTGAGTGATGTCTGTGAGACGTCGAAGGATCAGAGGCCTTCCTATATACGAAGAGCAACAATCGATAAAGCCGCGTCTCAGTGGAAGCTCTTTTCATGACGGTTTGGAAACAACTACGAGTGCTGATGACGGATAACGGTCGATTTAAGGGGCGTAAAAGCGCCTTCATAGGCAGTGTTGGCAATATTTCAGGTTTTAAAACGAACTGGAACCTCATGAAGTGAGTAAACGCATAAAATCCTGGAACTTCTTGTTGAAAATATTTCGCATCGGAGCGAAGCTTGTTGAAATCAGCTCCAGTAGGGTGTATGCGGAGGTTTCTTCCCCATATTCAAATCTATTCGATATCGAGACAGTTAGGAAAATTCAGAGATTGCAATCTTTTTAGGCGGTGTTCACATCCGTTGAGGCAGAGGGAATTATGCGATTATATTGAAAACCCCGCCAAAACCTCTTTCGACTTCGCTGATACTTTCCTCTCGCCAATACAGAAACAGTAATGTGTAAATTCGACTTGCCAATTGATTTCTCGCTCATTTGAATGTCTACTTGGGCGCAAAAGGTGATTGTCTTTCTTAATTCTGCCGCTGCTTTGGTAGGCCCTGCACTGGTTACCACGCGCTTGGGATTGTGGTCTATAGTTCACATCAAAGGGTCGAGGTCGAGCGCTATCGATGCCACCACTACTGACGAAGTAGTTGCTGCAGCGCATTCGGTGCCGATACAACGAACTACCACCACCACCGTTCCCTGCGTAGCTCATAGGTACATCGAATCTATCAGCTGGGGGACGTCTGTAGACCACAGGTTTGACGTAGTTTCGAGACGGTATCTCATCCTGGGGCGAAGCAAAACGAGATCCACGCCGATAATAGGCGTCAGCAGAGTAGGCAGAATACGAATCGTCTCTGGATGTCCGAATAGGGTAGGAATCCCTCGTTCCTCTACAGCGATGTTCGTAGGGTGCTTCCCTCTCCGAACGCTCACCACAACGGATTCTGAATTGAGCATATCAATTGACAACCAGCTTACCTCGATGAATCATACTGAGTGAAGGCCGGCAGGCTTTCGTAGTAGTGAACTCTTGGATAAGGCTAAAGGCAAAGACACGTTAAGCGTGCATATAAGCATAGACATCACAACAACGAGAAAAGATTGAGCAATTGGAAGACTGTAGCTGCCTCTTAGAAGCCCCTGAACTCATTATTGTTATTTGGTATCCATTCAATACAGAACATTGGCCATTGTTTTAGCTTCAAATTCTTCAACTTTGGATAACAGCATCAGCTGGATGTAGTGAAGACCCATTCAGCTCCGGCAAAGTCAGGACGACGGAAACATGAGGCACTCACTATTTTGAAACGGGATCGTTTTGGATCACTACCAGGGGCCTCAGCTTGATCAGAAATCCGACGTCGATTTTGTCGAAATCGAACAGATCGTGTAGAGACTGTCGCGCTGCCTCCAGCAGGGTGCATTAAATTTTGAGCTCTTCGGAGGGAACGTGTGAGATGGGAATTGATGAGAGCGGATTTCCGATATCGCCCCAGCATATTTCGAGCACTGCGTCGATGAAGGTGCTCGCTCGGCGAGGCAGAGCCTACACCACCACTGGACTCAACAGGACGTGAGCTGGCAACAGCTCGATTACCTATTAAAGCAGGGCAGGATGATGATTCACACACACTGCACAAGGCAGACATACCTACGTCCTCTCCGCGAAAGCGTCTTGATTTAGACGGAGCCGACGTCCCAATGGATTTGGGTTTGTCAAGACCGGACAACGATTCATTCTTGGGTGCCTTTGATACGGAAGAGGGAACCTTGTCGGCAACTTCTACCTTTATAATTTTGCCATTAAATTCGGTCCCGTCTAACTTTTTAACGCAGACGGCAGCGTCCTCCCCAGAGGCCATTTTTAAGAAACCAACACATCCACCGGGAGCGCGTGTACTTGCCAAAATCTTGCCTGAAATGACCTTGCCGTGAGCGCTGAAAAATTGCTTCAAATCAACGGCCTTCGTGGGCATTTTCAAATTACTCACACGTAGATAGGCTTGCTCAGAAGTATTTGAAGCTTTAGCTGACTGTAATTTACCCGGCTGTTTTTCCAGGTACATTTGTTTTGAAGTGATGCTAGCTTCGCTGAAACGAAAAGGAAGTTGAATGAACCACACAAGCCTAGCGTGGAGGCAGTCGAAGCTTCAGGCAGACCAACCTGTCCACATTTTTAGCGGGAGACGTTTTCGTTTCCATTTGGTGCTCTTCGGCAGAGGCCAATGTACCCTTAATGTCATAGTCCAGGTCGTCTTCGGTTTCACCAACTCTTACGACAAAAGTCGTTGCGTCTTCCGATTGCTCATTTGCATCTTCTTTCGGTTTCTCTTCAATTTCGGACGCCTCTGTGGCACCAATTGAACCTTCTGATACAGATGTCAGATGTGATTCAGACCGTCCTAAATTATCCAACTCCGCTTGAGAACCCCAAATCACAACGCATGGATTACAAGATGAAGCAACCACCAATCGAAAACATCACACACGCCGATTACACTGAGCAGCATGGACAATGGATACAAAACAAGCCGACTTCAAAACCGCTATTGGACGGGAACCAAAGACAACAGCAAAACACTCTAATCGAATCAAAATTGCACCGCCCAATGCAGGAGCTAGCCACGCAAGGTTACCATCAAATATGCAAAAACTTAGGGGATAGACTCAGGCAACAGACTTAAATGCTTTACTTACCAACAGCGACTTCACCAGCCGATGTTTCCACCTATAAACGTCCACTCGTAAGAAATTGCTTATCTACCTTAACATTCCGGCCGTCGCCAGGCGGAGCGCCCCCTGAGCTATTAGATTTCTTAAAGTTAAAGGTCGTTGGATCGTAACCCTCCTTTAGAATAATCTGAAAGTAAACAAGATTTTAAATCAGTACTCCTTTCAGTCTTTCCATTAGGATCGGTTTTACGCCACTCTTGTCCAAGCCACGCTTTTCTAGTTCGCTGCGCAACTCAGCCACCTTTAAGTCACACAGAAAACGTCTCGACATTTTTGCAACACAAAACCTTGGTCTACTCAAACAAAATAGGAGTTTCCAAAACGGTACTTAGTTAGACAAGTTGATTTTGTAGTTATGCTCTTTCGTAATTTATTGCCACATATTTTAACGAAGTTCTAGTACCCTATGGTTGTTACTTATTCCATTATATTTAGTAACCAGTCGTTTCCATTTCTAAAACGAATGCATCTTAAAAATGTTACCCACAATATATAAGGCAGTGCATTTCCGGCATTAATGTTGTATTTATATTTGCCATAAGCCGATTATTTAGTCGCCACATGTATAAGGAAACGCAGAAATCGCATATCGTATGTTTTCGTATTCTTGAAGGTATAGCGTCTCAAACTGAGTTGATGCCAAGTTAACTGAGCGGTTACGCCTATTTACTTAAGTCTTAATAACTCCATTCATCAAGATTTTGTTATTGAGCGGATTTGCAGATTCGTAGCGCAATACAGGGGGTGCGTGCTTTGGATATCGTCCACATTTGAATCGGCTCTTGACCTCCAATCTATTCTGACTTAGTGTATATTCAGTCATCACAAGAATGTACCTTTTACTACTTATGAGTCCATTTAATCGACTTACGATGACCCTTATCGGGGAGTTTGTGAATTTAAAGCAAAATCTGAGCAAAATTTTATTAAAGCCAGGCATTACATACTTTTACTTCGATGGCATCATTTTGGAAACTCCTTAATTAGACATCGAGCACCAAATCGACGCATTATCCGCTCCGCCCTACCATCCAAATTTCGCGCTATCTTTTAGTGCTCACCCAACTATTCATGTACCTCAGACACATCTACCCAACTTAATGGGACATCATTTTGTTCACCCCTAGTTGCTTTACAAATCTCATATTTAGCCGTTCAGTTGAAGTTCAAGTGCCAAAGAATCCCAGGCAAACCTGGAATCAGCCCCATAATTGATACCTCCCACTTTCCCCTTACCGCGGAGGAAAACAGAGAGTAAATAGAGCATAATTTTAGTGGTAGCAGCATCAGCAACGATGGCAGCAGCAGCAGTAGCAGGTTTGAATGGTGGCATGACACGGATGCGGCGGCACAAGACGCCAGCATGAGCAACAGTGTAATGCAATGAGACAAAGGTCGAGTTAGTGAGTAACCAACTCAAATCAGGTGGTAGAGGGAATAACCCCGCAGTATACACAGTTAAGCATTGACACACAGACGTACACACAGATGGTAAGAATTGAAGGAGAAAAGAAAGGTGCCAGGCAGGGGAGCGAACTAGCGAGCGCGTTACCGATCAAACAAAGGGGATGAGATGAGGAATTAGAAATGGGTCAATAGTCTTGTGCCAGCATGGTCAGCATCACAAGAAGATGGAGGGTGAGTAGAGAAGGGGACAATCAGACTGGCAATTTCAAAGTCGGTGGCAGTAGCCTAGTTGGCGGAGCGGTGAGCAGCGTTGGGCATAATGGGGGGTAGGGTGTCCACGTAATTAGCAGGGAAGAGGCCGGTGGAGCCGGTGCTGGAAATTCGACCGCGCCACCAATTTTCATCCTCCTGGCCCAGCACTTCGATCACGTCGCCCCGATGGAATGACAGCTCCTCCGGCTCCGAGGCGTTAAAGTCAAAGCGCGCGATTACCCGCTGCACCATCTGAGACTGTTGGTCGCCGCGTCCCATGCTCATCATCTGCAAAAAAAAGTACAAACGAAATCTCTGTCAATGTAGAGAAAACTTCCGTCCCCATCAAAAATCCACGCGTCCTCTCACATCGCATTCCCACTTAAATTCCGTTTAAATTCCACACCCTCAGAGTCATCACAAATCCAAATATGCCAAAACCAATCTCCCAAAACTTTCGCTACCATAAACGCTATCGACAGTAACAAACACATTATTTACCAAAAACCAAGCCAAATTCTGTATTTATGAATAAATTCGCATATCTCAAAACCGACAATCATTTATAATGGCAAAAAAGTATCTAATATTTTGAATCTTAAATGCTAGAAGACAAGTCAATAGGTTAAGCTGCGTACTACCACAACCGCCACTAGCTAGGCTCTAACATTCGAATCCACACTGATTCCAAGTTACTTCTTATCACAACATCTAAAGTGCTCACTTCAAAACTCCCACTACTGCACCAGCTGTCCAGGAAACGCGACGTAACAAAGGCATCGACAACCAGGTTAGTGAGACTCGGACAACGTCACGCGAAAGACAGGTGAAAGGCACAACCAATGGTTTAAAATGATACCACGACACCTCCACTGCACCAGATAGACACTGAAAAGCAGACGACGTGTAAAGTGGATGCGAACGTAGATTCAGCAGACGAGGAGGGTAATTCAGTGAACCACCATTCATATTAATCCAATCCACCTACACCTACACCTTCATGGTCGTTAACAGAACCACTTCTCTTTCGTGAAAAGTGTACACGAACCTCGACTAGAGCAAGTTACGCAGACTTTGTCGTTGCATTCCTACACACGTCATCCTCGCCGTGTTGAGTGGGGGGATGCCGGAGAACAAGAACAACAACAATTCCGTTTGTGTGGGAGTCGGGCTACTTTAGTACCGCTGGAGTCAATAGTAAGGCATATCAAAAAGCGCCAGCGGCACTTGTCTCCTCGGGTTGCCCTGTGCACTAGATGAGCCGAAGCAACTTTTCCACTGCTGTGCTAGCACAGCGCGAAGCGTGCGATTGATGGATGGGGCGAGCCTCCCTCGTGACTTCCTGCTCACCACCATTCTCAACGTCGCGGTTGTCTTCTGCTTGCAGTGAAAGGGCAGACTTGTACGGACCACTCTTTCACCCCAAAGGACCTCTTCTTCTCTTTACTTGCGAGGTACAACCTCACGTCAATCTGACTGGACAACGCTTCACTCCACCCTTCTGATATGGTTCAAATGTAAGTGGAAGGCTCGTCGTGGGGTCGGTTGGAGATTGCGCATTTGTTTTGTTTCGTTTTGTAAAACTCATTCTCCTCACAACCCCCAAATCTGGTGATGAGGGCAAGGATATGGAGCAACTCAACCTTATTACTGCTGCATGGTACGGGTGCTGTGGGGGTTCAACCGATGTGTAGTGACGTCACTGCGAGCCAGCTCTACCTACCAATCAGCCTTCCCTTTTCACCTCGCACTCTGCGTCAGGGCTCAACGTCCCATGCCATCTAATTAGCCAAGTCATCTTGAGGCCACTGCTGTGCGGGACTTGTGTGAGTGTCGTCACCCCGACCACAGTCGCAACTGAAACTGCATCTCCATTCTTCCACTTGAGTGGACCCTACCTCCTGTCGTGAGACGGCTGTGCTTTACGCCGGAGTAGTGGGTGCACGTCTTCACCATTCATTGGCATCGTTTCATTTTGGCGTGTAAGTCCGACACCCCAGGTGCATTAAACACCCTTCCACCTACCTGCCATTTGTGCGTCATCTACCGCCTCGAGTCAGGTGGCAGCTCGGTGTGGGGCGGTTTGGTGTGGTGTAGTGCAGCGCGGTGCAGTGCAGTGCAGTACAGGTGTCAATGATGCATGAGCATGCGGCATACATCAGGTGGCGTTGCGGTGACAAAACGGTAGTCGAGGTTGATAGGGGCGAGAGAGGTATGAGAAAGAAGGGTGCACAGGTACAGTGACTATTGTTCTACTGGAGACATCTCAACATCTGCTACTCGCGCTCCTACTTCCTCTTACCCTGCCCTTTCTTTGGTAGTACTGCTTGCAGATTCATTGGCTCTGTGGCTTTGCAGCCAAGACTTCATTTGTCAGCTCTGTCACATGAAACTCACGCCAATACGAATGAATGGATAAATGGATGCCTGCTGCATTGACGACCACGCTGACTAACACAACAGCCGATGTTGGTGGAAAGTAGAGAGGGCAAGGGGTAGAGTGGGGTGAGATGAGAAGGCAGGGGAGGGGAAGGGAATTGGCGTCTTTGTTTGTTTGCCGACTACTGGTGGGCATCGTAGCTGCCCGCAAGTGCGTCTATGCGTGTGCGTGTGCGTGTGCGTGTATGCGCACGCATGCTTTGTCCACTATGACAGCCACCGCGCACTACGGCCCTCGTGCTCCTTTGCTTCTCGTCGCATCTTGTCGCCCTTCCTCACCCATTCACAATGAATCATGGCAAACAGATAGATAGATAGATAGATAGATAGATAGATAGACAGACAGACAGACAGACAGACAGACAGGGCACCTTTCCAGATTTTGACATCACGCGGTAATTTCAATGGTCACACCACCTGCTTGAATGTGGCGTGATTGCTCCCTTGCTATCCATAACCTCACCTGTCGCCCCCTTTCCCCAGCAATTCATACTCCACTCCAACCCACTGGGCAAATTCGAATTCACCGTCTCTTGCTCCACCTCCTCACCATCTGATTCAACTCAACTGGGCAAGAAGAAGGCTGTGAGCCCGTTAACAGACGCCTGTCAGCAGTAGTGCGAAGAGGGGTGGAGGCACTTTTATCTCGAATCCCTAATCTCGCTTGTTTTCTAAGCTGGGTACTAGAGGAAGACAATTCTACTGGGACTGGGTCAACCTCGCTAAACGTGGTTGAATTGAATGTCTCTCGCCAAGTTTTTTTGCAGACTCCACCACCTTCCAGTCGCGCTATCCATCCATCAGCAAGGGCTGTAAAAGGACCGTTTCCAACCTGATAGTGCTTATGACAAAATTCACCCATTCAACCACCCAGTCTCCCCTATCACCTGCCTTCCTTCTGCCTCCACTTAACCAACGTACAATGAGAACTATTGCTCGACTTGGCACTGGGATGTTTCTGCGCCGTGATGTCAGCGCCAATAGGAATGACCAATGAGTCATTTGTCAGGAGCAGCCGAGAAGAGCCTTACTCTTTTCAGTACAAATGTGTCATGAACTGGAATCCAATCCTTTTTTCGCCTTCATATCACATGCGTTTGACTTTATTTCCCCTCTATATCGTATTGCATGTCCAAACTTTGAAGCAAATTACCTGTGTTCTCATTTGCTTGCTAAAACTCTATAAAAATCCTCACGTATGTTTGCAACTTGTCGTAGAAGACCCGCGGTAGCAGCAGCTACTAAAGTCATGACAACATTATCAAAAACTGAAGCTCTTGTATGCGTTGCGTGCTTCATCTACTATGGTATGATTAGATTTAGGATTTATACTTTCTGTGGATTGATGCAACAGAACCCCTTTTGCCTACATCCCTCCATACTCTGCCCTAACGCAATAAAGGCTCGTTGCTACTCCGTGCTTCACCTTAATTCATTAAAGATCCATCCAAAACGCAGATCTGATTAGAGCCATCCAACCAACCCATATCACGTTTGAGGTAAGGAGCAAATCTTAGCTGCCTGAGAAATATCAGTCTCGAAAGATTAACGCAGTGTAGCATCTCCAGGAACAGCTACGCCGCAGTGGACAAGAATAGGTAGCAACTCAGCAGATGTCACCTCCATTCACCTAGTATAATGTTCACTGGCTCTTTGTTTTATAGGTGCAGCCTAAATGAGTTGTTACCTACGCGTCAGAGTAGCTACCTCGAGGATTCTAAGCAGCGAGGCCTGCAAGACTTTGAGAATGGCGGGTGCAACGCCTCAATGAACCCCAAAACCCTCAATTGGAAAGGTTACAAGTGATTCAGTGAGCGACATCTGCTATTTTCAACCATCACTTTCCGGCAAACCAGTCCGTGTTCGGGTTTCACATGCTGTTGAACCGCCTACAAGAATCGAGGTCTCCGTACTTTCGGCCATTGCTTGACCTAAATGACTCTGTGATCA
Source organism: Taenia crassiceps (assembly GCA_023375655.1). Lineage (NCBI taxonomy): Eukaryota > Metazoa > Platyhelminthes > Cestoda > Cyclophyllidea > Taeniidae > Taenia > Taenia crassiceps. The sequence continues at coordinate 1,380,575 of JAKROA010000010.1, forward strand.
AATTAGCGTTCACTAATATTAGATTCGACTACTTACCCATGCCTGTTTAAAATGATATGATTGCGCACGAATGAATCCTATTTTTAGTCAAAATCTAATTACGAGTCAGGCATTAAAACTACTGGGAAAATCCTGTTGTCATTATAGCGAGAACGATTTACATGAAGAACGAGCAGGTAACTTACAAAACGACTCAAAGCTACTAGCAACTATCCAAATAAAATTACATGAAATTAAACAAGCAATAGCAATCAAAGCCATGGGTAAGGCCGCTGAAGGACCGAGACTTCAGAAAACCAGCGCCAGTTTGATCCTAAAAGCACCCTACTGATGGTGCGAGAGTGATGGAGGTAAACGAAGGTAGCGGTCTTAATTTCAAAAAAATGCTCAGTTTATTGTCGGTAAATAGCGAATAAAGAAAGGGCATTCATGATTAGCAAGGGATTCATCGAATGCAGTGCAACTTTACAAGAATTGGCTTTTACAGCATAAAAATTGGGGACTCCCTAGTTCTGGTGTCAGTCTCCTATTTTTCCCTTTATGGACAGCGATTTATTACCTCAAGAATAACACTTGATAATCAAGCAGACATAACTTCGCTTTTACATTAATAAGCCAAACAGCCAAGTTGTAACGGCGCAATTTGTAGACCTAGAGCAATCTGGGTGTCTTGGGGAAAAATTCAACGGAGTCCTATTTATCACCTTGTATGCGAAAGATGGAAAGAAACTGAACGGATGACCTTCACATGATACAGAGGTGCATTTTAAATAATAGCAAAACTTGTCGGCTTCGAATTAAGGCATTTTTATTGCAACGTTAGTTTTTGATGGACAGCAAAAGAAGAAAAATGAGTATTTGGCTGTAAATGTGGTTAGTGCCAGTTAAATATGTCAACTCCGTGCATAAAAGGCAACACAGTCGAAGGTAATATCCAGGAATAAAAAAGAAACGGTAAACTGCTAAAAGCCTTTTTTAGATCAAACAAATAATCCTGATTACTTAAGGAGGCAAAGCGCACATGCGATTTCCAAAAAAGCAGGATGGTGCCAATCAAAAGGGGTTACCCGTTAAAGAAAATTGGCAAAGTTCTAATCTTAATAGAAAAAAGTAATAGGCCCGCTATTCTCAAAGGTTTTACAAATTCTGAAAGGATTTTTAGACCAAGATTAATTTTACTACTTTGATTTACAATTTACAGCAATCTCAAGTCGGATGGATAGACACTCCACAAGAACCGTGTGAAGAAAAAGACCTCCTTTGTGGAAGGCCAAAGCTAAGGCGATTAGCGACAGGAACTACAAGAATTGTGGAAAAGAATTTCCCAATCGAAGGTAGTGTAACAGGTACTGATGAGGAACGACAGAATCGAAATAAGCACGGGTAGAAGCTTACGGTGTTGATTCGCCTATAGCTATTTATGAAGTCTGGAAGTCAAGTACCTCCCAACGTAGCAGGAATTAATTATTCCACATAGGTAAATGAACAGCATCACGTTTGCAACAGGCAGCTAAATAGCAGAACAGTACTTAAGTCGGTTATGCGTTGCCAGGCAAGACTTTTCAGTCTCCAGCGCTTCAACCATTCAAGATGGTACCACAACAGTTTGCCTAGTCCCCTAATTCCTCCACATCCTCATGACACAAACCAACATAAAGATTTTCATGTCGCTAAATATATTAAGAGTTGTCTCAAAAGGAAGCGTATCTTGGTTTGTTTAGTTCTTAAAAATTCCTTGGTTCGATTATGACACCCATACCGCAAACCTACTTGCACGCAAGCGCATCTAATTATGGACTCAGGGAAACTGGGGCGCAACAAACACATTCTAAGAAGGCTGTCATCAAAGAAGGAAGCCAATCAAAACTTACCCTGGAGGGCTGTCTATCGACAAGGAGGAGAAAACTGTCGCGGGAGATGCTAGTGCGTCGATGGTAGTCGATAAGCTGGTTGATAGAGTCAAATTTGCGTAGCCACACAAAGTACTTGCCCATCTCGTCTTGCAATACCTTGAAGTGCTGCACTTTCTGCCCGTCTCTAGTGGCAAAGAAAAAAAACAGCTTGGCCAAACCGTATTCACTTAAGTCATGAATATACCTGTTTCCCTTAAGTCCACGTTTCAGCTCGTGAAGACTAGAGAGTGACTCTCCCAAAACGACGTTTTTCAAAATTAGAGAAAATTCATGCCACTCCATTAAGCAACTATAAACACACCACCTAGAAGGTTGCCAATCTTATCAACCGAAAATTAACCAAGACAAGGACTGTAGACAAAAAGTAGAAGTATTAGTAGTGAACTATAACTGCTATTAGCTTGTCAGCTTTTTAAAGCGTTTGATGTGAATTGACAATTTGGACGAAACTTATTAACAAAATCAAAGCTACTTGCTCGCCACAAGCCGCCAAAAATATACCGCTCCCCACCGAAGAGGCATCATTAAGGCATGTAAACAGTTACAGGTATTCGAAGTACCAAGGCAACTTGAAGCCAGGAAGCAATAAGAAAATTAAGGATGTCCATCTGTTACTACTATCCACGCTATTTTGAGTCGCCAGCCAATCTACTGCCAACATTGGTAGTGGTGCGAAGCCCTGTTTATACCACATGCATTACCATCTGTTCCGTATTTCTAGACATATGCCGTATAACTGCCTCGGGGATAAGTTAGATCTTCCTTTAGATGCATACGATATCTTTCGCTTCCCTACCAATATGGCCACAAGTTGACGCAATAATATTTATGTAGGAATGGATCCAACGCCTACTACTCAAAAACCACCATTGGAAGAAGGCCTGTAGTTGATTACTAAACCTTCAAAGTGCCGAGATAATAAAGTTAACCGTTTAGCAAGTGCTCAACTTTCGTCTTCCAAAAATGATTATCAAGGGGATCGAAATTGAACATTATAAACTGATTGCACGACTATTACAAAAGTCAATTAAAGGCATCGTAGATAGATAAAAGCACAAGCAAACAGCTTAGTGATATTAACACCAAAAACAAACAGAAAAGAAAACAGGAAACGGCGACAGATCACGTTAAGGAGAGATATTTTATGAAGTAGATTTGGCGTTTAGCCATTGGCCCATGAGATGCCTTCACTCTGGAACATCGACACACTGAGCAATACCTAACCTAGCATGCTATGCAATGAGGTTCTCTAGTGAGGACACGATAAGTAAATCCTAGCAACATGTCAGCAAAATCCGAAAGCGGTTGATTTCAATTGATTTAAACAGAAAAGCACTTACTGCAAGGACTGTGGATAGAGGTTAAAAGAAGAAGGAGCACCTGCACCATGATGGTCACTAATAATAAGCTATGGGAACACGAAGTTCCTTGATGGCCCCAATACAATCTACTGCAGACATAGTTAATTAACTAAGGAGGCTGGATATGTACCGAGGTCAACTAAGTAGTCAACCCTTGAAGCTCCCCCCAACCACTTGGCAGTGTTCCAGAATTCAAAGGGCTGGACTGGAGATACTTATTTACTTGGCATTTTACATCTAATGACCTGATGGATCACCTTCCCAACGACCTAAATCTTTTGCCAACCAAGGCAAATTAGCCATGCGCAAATGCTCGAGAGCGAGCATACGCTCGTATAAATTTGGCACCCAACTTGGTCATTGGTATGGAAATTGATGGGTCATCGGGAGGTGAGGCACACCATGTGATTCATGACAGCGTCCCCATCCCAAAAATCGATCCCGATCAATAGTGGTCCCGAACCCATAAGACCTTAGAAGTGTGGGGTTGTCAGTCATTCAGGGCCGTAAGCATTCCCATTCCCAGGCGGCGAATAGCGAGAGGCAAAGATTACTCAAACGGTGGTGACAACCATCCTTCTGCGCTGTTTTGCGCATCGTCAGTGCTCGTGACAAAAAGGTAAAATCAACTGCTAGACCAAACAAAAGCGCCTCCCATGCTTTTGTTGGCAAACTATACTGAAGTCTCGATACAACTTATGGCTGAAGGCTAAAATCCAGCCAACGTTGCTATTTGGCCTTTTTTCTTGATTGCATTAATAAGGCAGTTTTCTGTACTATCATGAGATCCCTTAAAAGCCTGAAGAGCATTCATGTGCTACAGCTCAATATTCTATGCAAGTTCTTATGCAAGGTTTAGTCTCGCTGGTCATTAGTCAGGGTGCGGGGAATGAGATAAATGGCATGAGCCAAGGCAATCGTAGCCCCATCGCCCCAGTTAAAGATATGGCAACCCGAAAATAACCTTATCATAAGCATTACGGTGGCCAGGGGATAAGCTATAGATCTTCACATCACATCCATATTTGCCACAGCCTCACAAATAACACCATCGTAGAGACTCAAAGACATCAGCCTAAAGTTTTTCATCATTGGCTAAAAAGTTTGCAGGATAATGACAAAAACAGGTTATAGCAAGGAACCATAAACTGCGGTACTCAATGCACCATTCCAAAACGCATATTTACAAGTATGCTTCATGCCAAGAGTCAGAAGCGGCAACGCACAATTGCAAAGCAAAGAGTACGAAATTCGAGAAAAGGTCACAGAGTTTCTAGACCAAAAGATTAAACTTTCCCTTAGCATATAAACCCAACCAGACAACATGCTGCCAAGTCGAGCAATAGTTCTCATTGTACGTTGGTTAAGTGGAGGCAGAAGGAAGGCAGGTGATAGGGGGAGACTGGGTGGTTGAATGGGCGAATTTTGTCATAAGCACTATCAGGTTGGAAACGGTCCTTTTACAGCCCTTGCTGATGGATAGCGCGACTGGAAGGTGGTGGAGTCTGCAAAAAAACTTGGCGAGAGACATTCAATTCAACCACGTTTAGCGAGGTTGACCCAGTCCCAGTAGAATTGTCTTCCTCTAGTACCCAGCTTAGAAAACAAGCGAGATTAGGGATTCGAGATAAAAGTGCCTCCACCCCCTCTTCGCACTACTGCTGACAGGCGTCTGTTAACGGGCTCACAGCCTTCTTCTTGCCCAGTTGAGTTGAATCAGATGGTGAGGAGGTGGAGCAAGAGACGGTGAATTCGAATTTGCCCAGTGGGTTGGAGTGGAGTATGAATTGCTGGGGAAAGGGGGCGACAGGTGAGGTTATGGATAGCAAGGAGCAATCACGCCACATTCAAGCAGGTGGTGTGACCATTGAAATTACCGCGTGATGTCAAAATCTGGAAAGGTGCCCTGTCTGTCTGTCTGTCTGTCTATCTATCTATCTATCTATCTATCTATCTATCTATCTATCTATCTATCTGTTTGCCATGATTCATTGTGAATGGGTGAGGAAGGGCGACAAGATGCGACGAGAAGCAAAGGAGCACGAGGGCCGTAGTGCGCGGTGGCTGTCATAGTGGACAAAGCATGCGTGCGCATACACGCACACGCACACGCACACGCATAGACGCACTTGCGGGCAGCTACGATGCCCACCAGTAGTCGGCAAACAAACAAAGACGCCAATTCCCTTCCCCTCCCCTGCCTTCTCATCTCACCCCACTCTACCCCTTGCCCTCTCTACTTTCCACCAACATCGGCTGTTGTGTTAGTCAGCGTGGTCGTCAATGCAGCAGGCATCCATTTATCCATTCATTCGTATTGGCGTGAGTTTCATGTGACAGAGCTGACAAATGAAGTCTTGGCTGCAAAGCCACAGAGCCAATGAATCTGCAAGCAGTACTACCAAAGAAAGGGCAGGGTAAGAGGAAGTAGGAGCGCGAGTAGCAGATGTTGAGATGTCTCCAGTAGAACAATAGTCACTGTACCTGTGCACCCTTCTTTCTCATACCTCTCTCGCCCCTATCAACCTCGACTACCGTTTTGTCACCGCAACGCCACCTGATGTATGCCGCATGCTCATGCATCATTGACACCTGTACTGCACTGCACTGCACCGCGCTGCACTACACCACACCAAACCGCCCCACACCGAGCTGCCACCTGACTCGAGGCGGTAGATGACGCACAAATGGCAGGTAGGTGGAAGGGTGTTTAATGCACCTGGGGTGTCGGACTTACACGCCAAAATGAAACGATGCCAATGAATGGTGAAGACGTGCACCCACTACTCCGGCGTAAAGCACAGCCGTCTCACGACAGGAGGTAGGGTCCACTCAAGTGGAAGAATGGAGATGCAGTTTCAGTTGCGACTGTGGTCGGGGTGACGACACTCACACAAGTCCCGCACAGCAGTGGCCTCAAGATGACTTGGCTAATTAGATGGCATGGGACGTTGAGCCCTGACGCAGAGTGCGAGGTGAAAAGGGAAGGCTGATTGGTAGGTAGAGCTGGCTCGCAGTGACGTCACTACACATCGGTTGAACCCCCACAGCACCCGTACCATGCAGCAGTAATAAGGTTGAGTTGCTCCATATCCTTGCCCTCATCACCAGATTTGGGGGTTGTGAGGAGAATGAGTTTTACAAAACGAAACAAAACAAATGCGCAATCTCCAACCGACCCCACGACGAGCCTTCCACTTACATTTGAACCATATCAGAAGGGTGGAGTGAAGCGTTGTCCAGTCAGATTGACGTGAGGTTGTACCTCGCAAGTAAAGAGAAGAAGAGGTCCTTTGGGGTGAAAGAGTGGTCCGTACAAGTCTGCCCTTTCACTGCAAGCAGAAGACAACCGCGACGTTGAGAATGGTGGTGAGCAGGAAGTCACGAGGGAGGCTCGCCCCATCCATCAATCGCACGCTTCGCGCTGTGCTAGCACAGCAGTGGAAAAGTTGCTTCGGCTCATCTAGTGCACAGGGCAACCCGAGGAGACAAGTGCCGCTGGCGCTTTTTGATATGCCTTACTATTGACTCCAGCGGTACTAAAGTAGCCCGACTCCCACACAAACGGAATTGTTGTTGTTCTTGTTCTCCAGCATCCCCCCACTCAACACGGCGAGGATGACGTGTGTAGGAATGCAACGACAAAGTCTGCGTAACTTGCTCTAGTCGAGGTTCGTGTACACTTTTCACGAAAGAGAAGTGGTTCTGTTAACGACCATGAAGGTGTAGGTGTAGGTGGATTGGATTAATATGAATGGTGGTTCACTGAATTACCCTCCTCGTCTGCTGAATCTACGTTCGCATCCACTTTACACGTCGTCTGCTTTTCAGTGTCTATCTGGTGCAGTGGAGGTGTCGTGGTATCATTTTAAACCATTGGTTGTGCCTTTCACCTGTCTTTCGCGTGACGTTGTCCGAGTCTCACTAACCTGGTTGTCGATGCCTTTATTCACGGGTGGGTAGGATTCACGTAGTGGAACTGCCCAATTTAATGAGGCGTTTGTTTTGGTTGTGATGGTAAACAATAGCACTAGTCGCCCCTACCTCGATTAAAGGAACCAAGAAAGTGAAACCCTCTTTCAGCGTCCATTCATCTTGAAAGTCGATGATTGAAATAACTAATACCGCACTAATCATTAAAGTAAATTCATTATGGAAAATATATCGCATGAAGGCAGATATAGATACAGATAGGTGGGCACATCTGAAGTGATCACCAGAAATATGAGAAACGAAAATATCATTTTTGATTTATTTAATGCAAGCGAAAAATTAACTGTGAAGAAAGACATAGTATTTTAAAATGCTAATATCTTTTAAACGAAAATGTATTTTGTAATGATTTGATAATTTAATATGACAAATCATCAAGCCTACAAATATGATAAATAATAGGACCACTTCCAGAACACCTGTAAAGCCACGCAAATTCTTCGAGTTTCTCTTAGTTATATCGGTCATTGCTAATTGTTAAGCTCGATTGTGAACTGGAAATAAAGGGAAGCAACATTCTCCCACTGTGGGCAAAAATATTATGGGCGAATCTCATAAAACCGAACCAAATTGAGGTCATCCGCCCTAACTCAATGCCATTTTTAAACGATATAGAAGTCCCAGGCTAGTACTTTTCAAAAAAGCGAATCTTCGCAGAATCAATGAAACGGTACAGATAGTTTGAAAAACCATTGAATGCCATGTTTTCAGATTTAGCCACTTCTTCCGATAGACCAACGAATAACTATGCACCTCCGTCGGCGAAACACACCTTATCACCCCAAACTAAGAAATAAAAGGCTCGTTCAATAACCAGTGATACATCCAAGTTGTGTTTACACAAATTTGTACAGAAAACCGTATTTAGAATTTGTGGAGAAAACCAAATCCATTAATACCTCAGACGGGCTGTTTCAATTAGGAACCACTATGGTCGGCTCGATTCCAACTTACCAAAATTACAGAGGAGCAGAAAGACTTCCCTCACTTACTTAACAGAGAGGCTGAAGCCGGGTCCATTGGACTCGGAGCGTCGGACGACGAAGGCACCGTCGGGTTGGACGGGCAGACCGGTGCAGGGGTCAGTTTCAAGGAGGCACTCCTCCGCTGTGTTTCGGGGACACGCCTGCATATACCAGGGGTTGGGACGGAAGGAGATGTAGTTGCACGGCACCAGACCCTTTCGCCCATCCTGTTCTGCTAGGTACCAGTTTGGGTCATCTTCCACACTCAAAATCTATCAAATAATGAAGAAGTGAGTAGCCCTCAACAGGTCCCAGACTCCAGCAAAAGGTATTTGCAAACCACCGGGAGCTTAATAGCGGAATTTTTTACCTAAACTCAGCCTCAAAGGTGTGTAGTGTTTGTCCTTCACTAACTCATTACAGTCATTTGGACAAAATTGCAATAAAACAGATTCGTTGAGTCCAAAACGCTGTAATGAACATTGAATGCTTGCGGCAAGGCGACTGTAACAGTTATTATCAGCATCGGCATCCATTTTTCGTGTAGCGCAAATATTGGTGCCCTACTCTACCGTGATAATCTTCCCCAAGAATCTGATGGTACGGGCGTACAGAATGAACAAGCTCTATCCACCAAAACTTGATTGCACTAGTTCGACGAACGTAGGTGCCTAAGCCTACAAAGAACCACTGCCACTTCCACTTTGAGTAAAGCAATGACTGTCCTTCTTTAAAATAGAACTAAGAATTAATCCGACACCACATTATGTAACTTCAACAATCTCAAAGCATCCTGCTCAATTCATTAATTCAGTGGTCTAAGGGACAGCCATTCATCACCGAAATTTACCGCAATAGAAGGGAGGGGAGGTGGAGTTTTCCCTATCTCACATGATTGCCTCAGTTCTCACTCCCCTAAATGCAATCATAAAACTAGAAATCTGACTGTAGGAAAATAAAAATGGTTCAATAAAACCATTACAAGCCTCTCATTGTAACAGTTTAATGATTTTATACACTCATCTGAATTTCTTCTGCAAATAAGGAAGCACTACATATCGCCTCCATTTCGAGATTTTAACGACTTTTCCCACATACTAAACACCAAGAGCACGATACCAGTCGCGCGCTCGGTATGTCCTTTTCCATTTCCTTAGTGCTATGACCATGGGTACCACATCACACTTGATTTAGCCATTTCAAAGGCTTAATGGCGGTCCTCCAATGTTCGAAATTTCCCAACAAATAAGTTTATTAAGTTAATCTTCCTTAAGCCAAATACGCGCCAGAGTAAATACTCTACTAACAAAAAATTCATGCAGCGCTAAGACCGCTGGGGTCATGATTATCTCATTTGAGAATAGGACCAGTGATTGCGTGGGAGTGATGATGGGCCAACAGATCTGGCCGGACATGATTTCAGGAAAATTCGCCTTCCAATCCAACACTACTCGAGAAACCCCTTATGAGTTCCAGGTCTTTTGATAGTCAATCGGGTGTGCATTAAAAGAAGGTAAAGAAATGCCAAATTCTGCCGTGGATTTTCCGATGGGGGCCTATCACATCAGTTGCACCGAAAATTCTGCATCTAATTAGCAAACACAATTTCATAAGCTCGAAGGATGATTTTCACACAACAGAAGTAACTACTCCAACCCCAAACTAGTAGTTGGAGCTGCGGCAGAGATGGGAAAACTTCAAGCCTTTGAGAGAAATATTAAAAAAACGGCTACAAATACTCACAAGGTAAACCGAATTCTGTCAAAAGAACTAAGCCGTCTACTGTGGCGTTGAAAATACAACATCAAATAAACCCATTCAATCCCAACTCCAAACGCCTTGCGGGAACATGTCGGCAATTAGCTTCCATTGCCAAAACCTCTCTCAATAATATTATAAGATGACTAACCGCTTTGTCAGATAAGTTTTTCCTTCACCATATGAAAGCAGAGACTTCAAAACACACTGGATACGGAAAATGAGAACAAACTATTAATGAAGAGTTGTCCCGGTCTAGGTATCAAATCCACATTCAACTTGACGTTACAAGACACTCAAAAATTACGATGTCTAGCCAGAGAAGACCGTGAACTCTACAAGCACCGATTTAGAAAAATTTGAAATCTAGTTAAGAAATCAATCCAAGTTTTATAAGTGAACAGGCTAATTTCATCGCAGAACGTTTGAAAAGCTGTCGAAGTTGACAAATGCTGGCAAATTTCAAGTTCATTATCCGTATCAGAGGATTGAATGGAATTCATCCCAGTGATACACCATGAGATCGAACTGACGAGCCTGAGAAACTGTTATACCTAATGATAGAAGGGGAAGGAGTTCTGTAGGATTTGTCCAAACCAAAACGTTTGGAATTAACGCCCTTTCCGGATCCTTTAACAAGACGAAACTCTTGAAACAATATTAAGCTTAAGAATAGGAAAAGCTTACACCAAAAACTGCTCCTATCAATAAAACATGGACTATAAACTCACCATCAGTGAAGACAAATTCTTAACGAAAGCTACAATGGAGACTATAAGAAAAAGGAGCAGAAAACCCACTAAAGCCAACTGGGCTATTAGCTAAATTGCCTTGTAAACAATTTTTGATAGTAGACGGTTTAAAGAACTTCGCATTGGACTGTCATTGAGTGATCGTATATGATTCCAAGCCATAAAAGTTTTCCTGCATTTTCAGTGCATCCCATGTGCAAAAGCCCAATCTGCGTGGAAGCCAACAGCTGTTAAAAATAATGAAAGTAAAGTACAAACGTGAAGCTCCCGTGTGAAAAAAGGAGCAGAGAAACATCACAAACCCGAATCGATGTGCAAACACACAAACGAACCCACCTCCACCGTTTCACACAGGCACATGGGCGAAATACATTATCAAACGTTTGCAAATCAAGTCAAATGGGTCAAACCCAGAGTTCGCACACCAAAATCAGGGCTATAATTACTCCCACCTCTCTCGACAAATTAACAAGAAATTTGTGTTAGATGAAGGGAAGCCTAGTTGGAAACGACAATGAATGAGGGAAACGGAGTTCACATGGTACAAAAAGATTGCTCTCGCTAAATAAATGTTACCACTTGGCACTTTACTGTTCCATAAATAATTGGACATCTGATTTACCAAAGGGCTTAACCAATAACATTAATAATACGCTTAAGCGCCAATACAATTGACGAATCCCTAATCGGTCAATCTACCTTGTTAGCGATTTCGACATGAAAACCGTAGAAGTTAAGACCTACCTCATGGTTACTAGCCCGCATATTGTGCCTATAAACTGCAGTAAGAGGAGACGATAAAGGAACCATAACCGTAAACACCACACGTCTATTCGCTCACACAGCCAGAAGATCAGACACATTAATCTACGGAACAAAAAATGAGAAACCAGCAATAAGTGCTAGGTGTGAAGTGAGAACTATTCTACAGTAGTTTTCCTTTGTACCCAAAACACAGCAGCATATACCAACCATTTAGTCGAAATAGAACCTACCCGAAAGCATAAAACTAATTTCCCTTCCGATAGACAGAGTAATTAGCTATACGCGCACATGGAAAATTACAAGTATTTACTGCAAATCTTATTAATTGCCATGACTAATAACGTGTTCCATTATACAGCAAGCCTTCAAAGTTACGGCTGTTGTAAACGCCCTAGGACTGGATAGTTGGGAGCCTTCCCTTCAGTAACGAACTTAATTATATTTAATTACCTTCACCTCCAAATTTAACATGGACCGACAAAATGAATGCCGTAACCGGTGCCCCAATGAGAGCATCTTTGATATCACTGGAAGCAGTTTTCATGTGACAAAAAAACCTGCTGACGCTTCTACCATTCTGATCAATTGTCTTGATCTAAGACAATTGATCAGAGCATCCCTTAACGGTTGCCTCCTTCAATTGGGCTAAATAAGAGCAAATGCAAGTTTCAACGGAAAATGTGGATGCAACGTAAAATAGATCGGATATTTCGAGCACAAGTACCATAAGGGATAACAAACGTCATCTGCTAGTGCCGTCATCTGTCCCCTCCACTGCCTCCATTCAAACATGCATTAATTGTAATTGCGTGTAGCCATAGGAGAGGAAGAAGGCTATGATGAACAAGGCTCCAACCAAATTAATCAAAAAGCACAGTGAACAAACGAAAATGGGAGATGCAGATGGAAGATGAGCGCACATAAATAGTGATAATCTGCGAGCAGTTCAGCCTTTGTGCGTGAGCGTACACATGTAGAAGTATGCATATCGATGTGCGCATTCACGCGTGGTACTCGTGACACACCACTCATGTGAACGCGGTTATACACCATTAATAAAAAAAACCCAAAAGCCCTGCGGTGGAGCACAAAAGATGGTCCTGTAGATGGGAAAACCAGTCACCTAAAATTAAAGTTGTTCCAGTGGTGGATTCGTTGTACAAAAACGACTTATCCCAAAAGAAATCGCAAAGGGGTGGAAAATCCACTGATGTTACACTAACTTTCAAAACAGTTAAGAACACAAGGAACAAGGTAGACACCACTTTGTGACGAACGAATGTTGGCAAAGACTCGTTATTTATAAAGGATTCAGGATGCAGAAACTTGATAGACCCTTGAGAATCCTCACCATCCCTTGAGAGAGCAGGTGAGGGTATGGGATTGCATTTAAGTTCCAATTTCAACAACAGACAGGGTGGAAAGATCAACCAAATGCTATCACAGATTCGCAGAAGGTAAAGCAATAATGTACTCCCTTGCACAATGTACTGGGATTTGTTCGAAGAGCCTCAAAATCAGCGCCTAGGTGACAAAAAATGCGGAAGCTTCGAGGTTTTGGAAACTGAATTTGCTTTCGTGTCCATCTGGATCCCCACAACAATGGAAAACACTAGCATTAGTCACGAAACTATTATATGATGTATCAGAGTAAAAAAAACGACCAATAGTATACCCAAACACATGCGTTTAGGAGAAAATCCAGTTCAAAAAAACCAGGTACACGGCACAATATATCCCAAATGAGTGAAACGAACCAAGGACAATGCATTCATGTAGCACACTAACACGCCAAAATACTTTCAAACTTACCTTCAAAACCGAGTTCTTGCAAAATGGGAGCTCATCCGCAGCACTTGCTTGAAAATCGTGCTTCGCATCGGCCTCCATAGCTATCCTCACTTGCACCACCGGACAAAATAGACGTCGAAAAGGCTACTCGAATGAACCGCTAGCCAAAAGAGGATGCTTAACCAATCAATCCGCAGTGAATCTTGATTTTATCTTTTTGACCAATCTAGCATCAGTTTAAAGAAAATTTTAAGAACGGAAATATTGTGATTTGTGCTGATGCAAAAACCTCTAATAGCGCCGCATACTGTTAGGTTTTCTGCAATAAATTAGTAATAGGGAAATATTTAACCATGTCAATTTAACAGTAAATTGGTAATATTTTTGTCAATTTTTGAGTAGCCTAATAACTATCTTTTGCATGTACTAAGGTACTTTTTATTCTGCTTAATTTTTACTCATTAGTCAAAGTGAGGAACAACATGCATACTTTGCATAGTTATTAGTAGTAGTGAAGTATTTCATCTTCATTAAATATTAATAAATGGCACGGTTTTAAAGTAGCAACTGCATTTCTGCTAGTTCGTTAATTATACGGGCAGTGCACTCTCGTGGTTTGTGTTGCTGTCATTTACCAGGTTTTTAAGTTCTCTAAATTAGGTGCAGTATTCGTTTTGAATTACGTAAAACCATTTTCGCTTAACTACGACCTAATGTTAATAAATTGTTTCATTAAATTTTCCATCAAATTGCATTCTTCACTTAACTTTGGAAAGGAAAATTTTTTGGTCAAACACTCTTTTCTGCGTGGAATTGCAGAGTATGTGTTGTTAGCATCCTACAAGACTTTTTACTCAGACTGCCAAAGTTTATGCTGGGTTGAGAATTCCCTTTCTCCTTAGGGGCGTGTGATGTCAGCCCAAATACGGGGCTGGAAAAGGTGTATAATACGCTTAAGAATCCACTTCCGGAGGGGCATTTAACCTTGTCTTTTAGAGATCTGAATATTTGTGATAGTGAACTTCGATGCATGACAAATTTGTTTGACTCTGCTTTTTCCCATGCAGGCACCTAAGTCATCACATGATATCCTTCAGCTAGGCAGGCTGGCATTCGACACATACCAATAGCCTTTTTGTCTTCGGTACGTTCTTAAGCTCCATCATATTGCCGTGGCTGCTTGCAACTTATAAAAATCTTGCAGTTTTTACTGGTTTTGAAATGCATAAATGTTTATTGACCTTACCGGAACGCGACTGGTGCTTTGTAGTAGCAACAATCGTGTAGGTGTTGTATCTTTATAAAGTCCTTTTAGGGATAGGGGCCAAATCTTTTAGTGAAGAAGTGGGTGCGTCCGATGTTCTCTTTGGCCATTTAATTGAAGGCGTTAACTGAGTTGTATGGTAAACAGAGCAAAATCGGTAGTGATTGTTTAACACAGCTGAGGGCAGGTCTGATCCGCACGATTAATTTCCATGCTCGAGCCCAAGCGAGTTTTACATCAATTGGTCAACACTAAACAATTGACCAAATTATATTCCCACTGCTAAATTTTTTCTACACCCGACTAAAGTATCGAGTTTTAGGTTAGCATATCCATGAGATTTTCAAAGTTATATTTTCACTGGGAGTAGCTAAAATGTGGTAAAACAGGTGAGTCTAAATGTTGTATGCTCCATATTTTCATAAAGAAGCAATTAGAAGGCTTAAAATTTATTCCTCAGATTTTTAGATTCGCAAAACACCTATTTAAATTTTACAAGTAAGTATTAGCTAAAAGTCGACCATTCACCATTGAATTGTTGCCACTTAAGACCATATGCAAAGTGACTGGTGATTTTCATGTTCCAATCGGGAGAAATAGGATGTCATTAGTTAAACTCAATAACTGATCCCCGTCCATAGGAATCAGGCTTGGATAAGAGCCGCCTCCGTTCTTGCGTTCACGCGTCCAAAAAACTGTTTCAAATCTGAAAAAAAATAGGGGAAAAAGGACTGTCAATAGGGGTCTAGAAGTTTCGCTGGGAGAAAATTGTATTAACGCGTGTTTAAATTGTAGTCCCAATTGCCAGACTTGTTTCTTAATAGCTTCTAGCGGAGGCAAAGGTAATTCCAATGTGCTCAGACAGTTTAAGCTGCGCCACATGTGTGACACTTAAATGCCTGTAATATGCATAGTAATTTTCAAAACGAGCATTTATTAAACGTTCTACACCTCATAAGATAGTTTAACAATTATTGTTCGAGTTCACGAAGCCAAATCAAGTAATTTGGGCTTCGATCTTATCATTTGCATCCAGTGGGAGCATAAAATGAGGTGAAGAACCCAAACCATCGTCCACTATTTGTATGTCAGTCAATCGCAAGGAAGGAGGATA